>CP106734.1:67364895-68614895 GCA_025506655.1 Gossypium rotundifolium
TTGAAGGTCTGGGTCCTGATAAAAAGGTTGAAGTTACTCGCACTACTGGAAAGCGATTTGGAGCTACTAGCTAGCATCCACAACTGAAGAGAACTAAAGGATTTCGTGGTAGCTAGAAGCCAACTTTTAAGTCTGACAGATCTGATAGAAATCGTGATCGACAACCAACTGTGCCCACGGGTAGTGTGCGAGGTCCGTCCAGGGATACTAATATTCTGAATTGTGAACATTGTGGGAAAAAGCACCATTGTGAATGTTGGAAGCTAACTCGAGCTTGTTTTTGCAATGGATCTATGGAGCATTTTGCTTGAAAGTGTCCAAAGAATGAGAATGTTACTCCTGTTTCTTCTTAGAGGTTCGTGTCTACATCTAGGGGTCGCGAAACAAGTCGTAGTGGTTCTTTTTTTAGAGGCAGTGCTAGGAAGAGAAATGATACTGTTACTCACTAGGCAAATTCTAGAGCACCAACACGAGCTTATGTTGTACGAACATTTGAGGACGGTGATGCTACCGATGTTGTGGTAGGTATCTTTTTATTGGATTCAGAACCTGTTTATGCTTTGATAGACTCGAGATTTTCACACTCATATGTTAATGCTGAGTTAGTTAAATCAGGAAGTTTAAAAGTTGAGACGTCTAAGGTATCGATAGTTGTGTCAAGTCTTTTGGGGCAATCTATAATAATGGATCAGGTGTGTAGGCAATGTCCGTTAGAGATACAGAATATAACTTTCCCTTTTGATTTGTTACTAATGCCATTTGGTAACTTTGATTTAATTTTGGGAATGGATTGGCTTGTTGAGCATGAAGTGATTCTTGACTATCATAAAATGAAATTTGTGGTTCAGAGTAAAGACGATAACATAATTGAAGTGAATGGTGTTCGAATGAGTGGGTCAACTCGTATCCTTTCGGCAATTCAAGCTAATAAACTTTTCAATCAAGGCTATGAAGCTTTTCTAGCCTATGTTATCAATTCAAATTTTAATGATAGTCAGAGCAGTAATATTCGTATAGTTTTTGAATTCCCCGATGCATTTCCTAAGGAATTAACGGGATTACCACCAGATCGGGAGGTTGAATTCGCAATTGAAGTGTTTCCTAGTACGGCTCTAGTGTCCATGTCTCCTTATCGTAAGGTATTGACAAAACTAAAAGAATTAAAGGTCCAATTGCAAGATTTGCTGGGTCACGACTTTATACGCCTTAGTATTTCGCCTTGGGGAGCTCTAGTGTTATTCGTCAAAAAGAAAGATGGCTCGATGCGACTTTGTATAAACTACCAGTAATTGAATAAGTTGACGATTAAGAATCGATACCCCCTACCTTGTATCGATGATTGTAACATCTCAGTTTTGGGTCTAGTCAGAATAGTGGTTTCAGGTCCACAAATCTGACGAAGAAAAAATATTTTTATTATATTTTTATGGTCTACAGTTTTATGGAATGATTTTGTGAAAATTTCGTTCAAAAATTTTGACGTTTGGGCACTCAATTTAGTTAAAAGGACTAAATTGAAAAAAGTAAAAACTTGAATTCTATATGTTAGAGGTGTCCAATTTCTATGAGATTTTAAATTAGAGGTCCTTAAATGGTAATTAGACCATTGGTTAAGTTCGTATGTTAAATAAGCATTAAATTATCTGTGTATAGATGCTTAATTGATATAATTGTGGTAAATGTTATATTATTGAAATGAAATGTGAATGCTATTGAGTACGATACTAAGGAAATGACCAACAGAGATTCGGTACAACGAAAGCCCCGGTTGAACCTTAGGAATAGATAGGATATAAATGTCATGAAATTAGGGTTACTGAGATTATGTGTAAGACCATATCTAGGATATGGCATCAATATGAGACTTCGTGTAAGACCATATCTGGGATATGGCATCGATATGAGACTTCGTGTAAGACCATAGCTGGGCTATTGGCATCGATATGAGATTACATGCAAGACTATATCTGGGATATGGCATTGGTACGGTACTGTGTGTACGAGATCCCCGAGTATCCTTTAATATTCCAAATGGTTCAACGGGAAATTTAACGGGTATGTCAAAGAAAAGAACGAGCATGTAAGTATTACGAATTGGTACAGGTATGTACGTAAAGTTTATAAGCATTGACTTCATGAAATTGCGAGTTCATGATTTTCCACAAGAATGATTTTATGAAAAACCTTATGATTATTGGTCTATACGTGTGATGTATGAAATACATGGTAAATTTGATTGACAATTTTGTGATTGGCCTTTGGGCTAAGTTGAGTTATGATATAGCATGTTTTATTCACACAAATTGTGATGTATCGGATATGAGAAAAAGGGAAGATTGGCATAATTGCCTATTAAAATGGTTATGGAAGTATGAAAAGATATCAGCTTTAAACAATTGAAAGATGTTAAAGTATATGCTTGAGAGGTGAATACTAATAAATAATGTGCATGTTTATTATGAGGTTTGAAATGATTTGTTTTTTGATGTAATATGTTACAAAGGAGAGATTATGGTTGTTAGGCTAATGCCAAGATATGTTAAATTATGCTTATAAGTTGATGGAGTAAATATCATGATTGAATAAGAATTATAACCGTGAGATTGATAGTAATTTGTATTATCTTGTGTTTAAATTGTTAGACATGATAAAAGATTGGTAAGAGTTGCTTATTATTTTCGTACGGACTTACTAAGCTATATAGCTTACCCCCTTCCTTTCCCATGTTTTATAGTGTCATCGAGCCAGCTCCGATTGGAGATTGCCGGAGATCCTATCACACTATCAAGCTATCATTTTGGGTATAAATGAATTTAAGCATTTTGACTCTATGGCATGTATAGGGATTAGGCCAAAATGGTTATATCTGTCATTATTATGTTGGCCATATGTGTTGGTTTGTAATTATTAATGCTTCATCTTATATATAGCCATGAATGACGGCTTATGTTGATCATAAGTTTATTCATATGTTAATGCCTTTTTGTGAATGTGAAATTAGTATGTTTTTAATGGGCTAAGTATGATGTTTTAAGCATGATAAATGATGATATAAGAATGACATGTTATTTTCTTGTTTGTGGTTGTTTGGTTGCATTTATATGCTTGAATTTGTGTCATGTGATGTTGTGTTAATGTGTGCAAGTGAGGGTGGAAAAATGGCTTGGTAAATAGCCTTATTTTGTCCACACAGGTAGACACACGTGCATGTGTCTAGGCCATGTGTGACACACGGTCTGTCCCACAGGCATGTGATCCGGCCATTTGTCCCTTGCACCTTAATTTTGGAAAAAACAAAATGTCCAGAATTGAGCACATGGGCAGAGACATGGGTGTGTATCTCAGTCGTGTGTGTTACACAGCCTAGCACACGAGAGTGTGGCACGGTTGGTCGACACAAGTCAGAGAGCACCCTATTTTGAACACGGCCTGCAGCACGGGCGTGTCCCTTGGACCACACGGGTGTGTGACCCCTATAACATGAAAATTTTTCTAAGTTTTGTAAAAAATTCCAAAGTTCTCAATTTAGTTCCAAACCACTTCTAATGCATGTTTTGGGCCTCATAGGCTTGTTTTGGGGACGATATGAATGTGTATGAAAAGTTTTAATTTTGATGGAAATTTATGACTCGAAAATGTATGTTTGCTTGTGTTTATGTCCGGTAATGATTCATACCCTTTTTCGGCATCGAATGCGGGTAAGGTGTGTTACATTTAGTGGTATTAGAGCTATGGTTTAGTCGATTCTCGGACTAACCTAGCATATGTGAGAGTCTAGCTATACATGCCATATTACTACCTGTGATAGTGTGATATCTCCCACTCTGACGAAATTTTTTTGTTGAGACATAGATGCTTTCCAACTGAGCTATTTTCAAAAACGTTGAAAGTGATACTAAGATATTTGATAAACCATAATATGAACATATTTTAATCGCACATTTAGCATGTTTTTGGATGATTTATCCCTTTAATTGTGGAATTTGGTGCTCTTAATCCTTTTTTTTATGTTTTATACTCATGAGAGCATCGGAAGTTGAAAAGTACAAAAAATGGACTGAAAACAGAGTAAATGGGCCGAATTACGAAATCGACATGGCCTGTGCCTAAGCCACACGACCGTGCTTCTTTAACAAACCTTAACACGGGCTGGCCCCCAAAATACATGGCCGTGCCTCTTTCACAGGTTCAACCATGGCCTGGCCTCGAATCCCACGGGCATGTGCCATGGGCATGTCCCTGCTGCAGTAAAGAAGAGTTTCATTCGGAATAGGATACTTTCAGGCCAAGAAAGGCATCTCGAAGCCTATATAAACACCCTAGGAGGCAACTCAAATGGAGAGTTCGACAGGAGTTCGACAGAAGCCTTCTGTCAGGGCTTTTAAAGGCGTTCAACTAGGCCAAGGAGCCAATCCAGAGGGGCCAAATTATGGGATTAACTCGAAGAAAGCCAGTTGATTCATGTCAAGAAGCCGGGATTATACTCAAGACGGAGGATTTCTCCTTCAATTCCTTCAGGGGGCTTTAGGGTTTTCTTTATGTTTTGTTTTATATTTTCTTCTAAGATGTTTTCTTTTATAATTATGAACTAAACCCTCAGATACCTGAGGGGGATGAAACCTAAGACGAATCTTGTTATTTTTTTCTGAGCTGTATGATAAATATTTGATTTGTTCTTAATTTTATGTTCTTAATTCCTGCCTTGATATTCTAAGATATTGATTCAAGTATTGATGTGCTTAGGCAGTGGAGTAGAAGTCCCTGTTTAAGAGTAGATCTAGCATAGTTAAGCGGAGTTGATCGCAACCCTAGAAATAGGATGACGAAAATCTGCCGGATTATGGTCAAACCTAATATAGGAGTCCATAGATCGATTTAATGCAATTCTAGGGGTTTTAATTAGAAAGAAATTTCAATTAATCAACCTAGGGTTAGGCGTTAATTGTAACACCCTAAACCCGGCCCAAACACCACGACCGGATCTGGCATGTTACTAGAAAAAAAAAGAGTTTAGAAAGTTTCACGAGCTTCAGTTGATTTCTAAGACTTTCTAGAATAACTCAAATTTGGTAGTTCAGTTGAAATTCCGTTATTCATTTAAGTTATAAAATTTAAATATCCAAGCCTTGCAGTTAGGTGACATAAAAAAAAAACACTTACCAATTATTCGATTATTAGATTATTATCAAGATCCTCTTTTTATAAGAAATGTTGTTTAACCGGTTGTAGAGAAACCTTAGCTTCCTATTTTATGAAAACGTCCAATTAAGTAGTTTGTAATTTATGTGTCCAAAAATTAAAATCCAAAAGAAAATTTACCAAATTGAAGTGGCCTTATTACAAATAAAAAATCCCCAAAAGTATCAAATGATAAATAAAATAAAGTTTTATAGAGTAACCTGCATGGCCACCTCGAGTCCAATCCAAATTTCAAATTCAAAGAACTATGAGTTACCCGCAAGTTGTTTAAGAAAATAGAGTGAGTCACCAGACTCAGTGTGCAATTAGTCCACAAAATCCACAAGTGGGCCAGTGCCCAAAACACCATCGGCCAAAGCCCAATCATCGCATTATAAACAAATAATCAACATGATAGCCCAACCCAGCCTAATTTTCCATCCTCTACACTCTGCTCTATAAGTCCATCCTTAACACACCTGTAGGGATTTCTACAATCAACCCTCCATCTCTACACACCTCATTGGTAGTCATGCTAACAGACACACTACTCAAAGTAAATATAACGTGTTCTAGCCACCGATCAACATGTGATCAAATCACCGATACGATAATGAGGCACCAAGCCATCATTTAGTATGACTATGTCACCAATATACACTTCCCCCTCATATCATTATCATCCCAATATCCCATGCACATTCAACATAGTATAATAGACAGGTTATATGATGTCATACATGCAATACTTAGTGTACACACACAAACATGCTATCAACAATAATTATAAGGCTTGATTATAAATACTGACCTGGGGTTTTGCTTTTACCCAACATGGGTAGCTTAATCACCATTGCCATGATTTTCGGCTTTCATACATAACACATACACATTTATTCAATTAAGGGATAGTGTGGTAATTACACACCTGTAAACTCGAAGAACTAAACTATCGATCTCGCTAGCGTTCTCACTTGTAGGGATCACAGCGATCTGCTTATCCCTTTCAGAAGTCAGCCCACAACCCGGTGGCCAATCTCGAACAACCAATACTGCTCGCTTCTTGAATTTAAGGGTAGGGACTACGTGTCCAACCCCCTCCTTTGCTTGGCTGGTGTTTGATTCCATGAAAAGATCTTGGTCAGAAGACCGTGTTAAGACATTGGAACAGAGAAAATAAGAATATACATTCCAAGCGAAGATTTCTTACCTAGATCGATATAATCTGGAGATGGGGTCGATTGAGTACCTATGCAAATACTAAGTGGGAATCGGTTGAAAGAAAATAGATTAGGAGATATGGCCTTTTGGCCAAACGAGATACATGAACCCTCCTACCACCATTCGACCAACACCACTTACCAAAATCTACCAACCGCTGATTAGATGCAGATAGGAGTATGAATGCGAAGTCCCTTCTACATTCGGCCAAAGCACCATGACACCACATTAACACCTTTGGTTCATCAACCCAAAGAGAAAAAGGAAGAGGATGGACAGTAAAGTGAAGAAGATCCCTTACCGAAATCGAAAGATGCCCCCAAAGACTCGGCACAAGTCGTCAACGCAGAGAAGATTCGACTTAATGATGATATCTCAAAGTGAGAGATGAGTTTCGGTTATGAAGAACCAACACCATGAGAAGAAAAACAAATGGATTTCGGCTTGAGAAAAGAGAGAACACGAGATGAATCCTTTAGGGTAAGGGGCAAAGGTTCGGCTAAGAAAAATAGATGAGGAAGAAATAATGAAGTGGTGTGGGTGGTGATAAGTTTTGGCTAAGGGGTTTAGAAGTGTGAAACAAAATGTGAACAAAAGAAACAAAAAGAGAAAAGGAGAGGAAGGGAGAGTTGGGGTTCGGCTTTTGAAGAAGTACTGGAGAAAGAGTGGAGAAAAACAAAGAAAAGAGAAGAGAGACGGGAAGGGTGCTACAGGTTTCGGTTTTGATGGTGAGGCAAAGAACTCAAGTTACCAAAAATGAAAAAGAGAGGGAGAGAAATGGTTTCGGTTTAGGCTAAAAGAAGAATGGACAAAGACCTTAGGGGTTTCGGCTATACAAAGAAAGAACAAAGCTGCCAAAATGCCCAACACTCTAAAATCGAAAAGAAAGAGCTCACTACATCTAAAAGCTAACCCTTCCAAACTTTCGGCACCTAAACTCATCAATCTGAAACTGACCTCCTCCCCCCTACATCATGCTTCAAAAATTCAGCTAACACCTTTCTCCACTTTCTTCCCCTTGATTTTCTCTTATCTTCACTCACAACCTCCCATTTGAATTGATTTGAACAAGTCAACACCCACCTTTCTCTCATCGCCTCAAATTCAAAATGTTTGACTAATTCCACACCCTCTCTTCAAGGTCCCTTGCCGAATCCAACTCTACTCATCCTGATGCCAAAATAAATTCTAAAATGTGAACTGTGCGCCTCGAACCTGCTCCTTCCCTGCTCCTTGTGGCATCACTCTCCTGCCTCTGAAGTGGTGCCTCTTTGCCACCTTGCCACTTTAATTCTTATGCCACCAAACACAAACAATAAACCTTAAGTCCTGCCCCAGTCAGCTTCCCTCCTAAAGTGCCCAAAGTTGAAATTCTAGCCAATATTCCAACTTAACCCCGGGCCTCCTTGGAGACCCCAAACACGTTTAAACAACATACAAAGTATACGAAACGCACAGATACAAAGTAAATGCAACACCCCTAAATTCTGGATGTTACAGTTCTACCCCTTTAAAGAAATTTCAGCCTCGAAATTACCTTGTAACACTCCAAACCCGGTCTAAACGCTACACCCAAGCCTGGCGTGCTACGAGGAAGAAAATACTTTAAAAAATCAGTTTGTCAACTTCATTGGTGGTGAAAACCCTTGGAAAACTCTTTTTGTTTTTAGAAAACGAATTTGAGTTCGATGAAAAATTAAAACGTTTTAAGACTTGGTTTTGTTAAAGAAAAATTATTTACTTTGTTGTTAATCTATATCCTTTACTTAATCAGTGAACATTTGGAAAAAATGTACTTATCGAGGTTTTGGAAAACATCCAATTCATATCTATCAGGTTTGTTTATCAATAGTTATAGGAACATCCAAATAAAACATCCCAAAATAAAAGTTAGGCGGCCTTATTACAATGAAGTAAACCCCAAAATTAAAATAAACAACTAAGTTCAACCAAAAACTTTGAAACAAAACAGTTGCTGAGCATGGCCACCTCGAGTCCACTCCGGCTCCATATCCATGATCTAAGTCTGATCTGCAAAAATGTAAAGGAAGGGGTGAGTCACCGAGACTAAATGTATAAATCCCCATCCCAAGGAAATCATGCTCTTGCACAAGTTCATACAATAATATGCAAGTCATGCAACCCACCTAAATATTCATCCGGGTCTCCCGATTCTACCCCTTGTGGTACCAAACCACTGGTGGTGCCAAACCACTGGTAACGGAAGTTACAAAATAAATATATGTGGTACCAAACCACTGGTAACTGAAGTTACAAAATAAGTATATGTGTGGTACCAAACCATTGGTGGTGCTAAACCACTAAGACTTAGTCACAATTTTGTATTATGTGGGGCCAACCCACTGTGTGATACCAAATCACTGGTGACAGTCTAATAGATCATACTTCCCCCTCCTCTCATCACCCATGGCATATACTCATGCAATCAATATCAGTATGATCATGCTTAACATGTTAAATCACATTTACAAAATAACAACTTACCTGACATCCTTGCTTTTACCCATAAGGGTATTTTCGTAACTATTGTCGTCATTCCGGCTTTTAGAAACACAAAACATAAAACATATTACGTAAGAAAGTGTGTAAGAGTTACACACCTGATTTTCGTACTACTGCGACTACGCTACTTTAGCGTTGATTACAGATCCAACCGTTCCTATTGCTTATCTAGCTTTCAGATCCTAAAAGTCTTTAAGAAAGCTTCACACCTCCACCTACATTTGGCCAACACCAAACTATCAAACCGATCCTTTATTTGGAACCAAACACGTACCATATGACATTCGGCCACTCATAATGAACAAAAAAGGCCATTCGCCAACCTACCATCAACCTACCTTCGGCTTTTCAACCAAATCGGCACCTCTAACTACTGATAGGCAGGGTTCGGCTTTCAGGAACAATGAGGAAAATTGACAGGGCCTTGGAAAAACTGATTCAGATTAGATCTTGATGAAAAGAAAAAGAGAAATCGCAAAGAAACAAAATCCCGAAACTCACCAGATTAAAGAGGAGTATTCGGCTTATGGTGCACCTTCGGGAAAATTGCACCCCTCTTGAAGATTCGGCTAGGGAAGATGGAGATGTGCACAAGGAGTGTTCAGCTTTCAAAGGGTTTTCAAGGAAAGGAGAAGCACTAGGGAGTTTCAGCTAAAAGAAAAAAAGTTTGAGAAAAGAAAAGAAAGAGATTTCGATGAGAAGGAAAAAGAAAACGAAAGGAAAAATGGATACTTTGCTAAGAATTTTGGCTACATACTCACCCCCCATAGAGTTGGAGTTTCGGCCAACTCTGCTAGCTCCTGGTAAGCTTTATCCTGCCTGATAACTCAACCATTATCCATCCCTTTATGAGAGACCCACCAAGCTCCAACTCTTCCCTCCTATTATCATCTTTTAAATCATAAAATAAAAGAAATAAACACTCCTAATTGTAGCTAGGTGCCGTCCACCCCCTTCCCTTAGGAGTGCCGAATTTTACCCATTCATTTGGGCCCCAAGCGGCCTCACAAAGCCCAACTCCTCCCCCCTTTTTGATGCCACCTTGATGCCCATTAAAAACTCCTCTAAACTTTGGGCCACAAGCCCAGCTTACTACTAAACATAATAATTCAATTTAAAGATACTACTAACTCCCTTTTTAAACAATTTAACTCTGATTTAAGCCCAAACCTGAGCCCAAACCAAACCTCAAAGCCTTTACCTGCTAATCTAGCCATGCAGCGCACGAAATGCACAGACCTACAAAATTAGGATATTACAGTTCTACCCCCTTAAAATAAATTTTGACCTCAAAATTTACCTGGTCAGAAAAGTTGAGGGTATTGTTGTAGCATACTATCCTCCGGCTCCCATGTCGCTTCCTCCAATCCATGGTTCTGCCATAGTACCTTTACCAAAGGAATAGATATCCTACGCAAAACCTTAACATCCCGATTTAGGATCTGCACCGGTTCCTCCTCAAACTTTAAGTCTGGATTCACTTCTATCTCCTCCATCGGCATAACGTCTGATGGATCCGAGCGATAGCGCCTAAGCATGGAAACATGGAACATGTCATGGATTTGACTTAACTCTGGTGGCAACTCAAGCTGGTAAGCCACTGGTCCTACTCACTTCAACACCCGATAAGGCCCGATAAATCTAAGGCTTAACTTGCCTTTCCTAGCAAACCTCAGAACCTTCTTCCACGGCGTCACCTTCATGAAAACCTCGTCACCTTCAGCAAACTCTATATCTTTCAGATTAAGATCGGCGTAAGACTTTTTCCTGTCTGAAGCTTCTTTCAAACGAGCTCGAATCACTTCCACCTTATCCTCTGTCTCTGTAACCAGCTTCAGACCCAACAACCGCCGCTCTCCCAATTCCGTCCAACACATAGGGGTACAAAACTTCCGACCATATAACACTTCGTATGGAGCCATCTTAATACTCGCCTGATAACTATTGTTATACGCGAACTCTGCCAACGGCAGGAATTCCTCCTAACTGCCCTTGAAATCCAAGACACATCCCCTTAGCATGTCCTCCAACACTTGAATCACCCTCTCCGACTGTCCATTTGACTATGGATGAAATGTCGTAATGAAATCCAACCTTGTGCCTAGTGCCTGGTGCAAAGCTTTCCAGAACCTTAATGTAAATCTAGGGTCTCTGTCCGAAATAATCAACACTGGCACCCCATGCAACCTCACAACCTCCGCTATATACAGCCTTGCCAACTTCTGAAGAGAATAATCCATGGGTACAGGTACGAAATGAGCAGACTTTGTCAGACGGTCCACAATCACCCAAATTGAATCATTTTTGGTGGGCGTAAGGGGTAGCCCACTCACAAAATCCATTGTAATCCTTTCCCACTTCCATTGTGGAATCTTAATCGGTTGCAACAATCCTGAGGGTAACTGATGTTTAGCTTTAACCTGCTGACATGTCAGGCACTTGCTCACAAATTTCGTTACTTCACGCTTAAGGCCCGGCCACCAAAATTGCTCCCACAAATCCCGGTACATCTTACTACCTCCTGGATGCATAACATATGGACTGCTATGTGCCTCTTGCAAAATCTTCTGCCTTAACTCCACATCCTTAGGCATACACACCTTCCCTTGAAAACACATCACTCCATCACTGTTCAAGCTATACCCTTCCAATTCACCATTCAGTACTTGCAACCACTGAGCACTTAAAACTTCATCCACCAGTTGTTTTTCCTTAACCTCTTTAATCCATGTTGGCTTTACTTGCAATTCTGCTAACAGGCTTCCATCCTCATACAGACTAAGGTGAGCAAACATGACTCTTAAATCCGCCACCACCTTACGGCTCAAGGCATCTGCTACCACATTAGCCTTTCCCGGGTGGTATTCAATTTAGAAATCATAGTCCTTTAACAGCTCGATCCACCTCCTTTGTCTCAAATTTAACTCTTTCTGCGTAAGAAGGTACTTCAAACTCTTGTGGTCCGTATACACTATAGATTTTTCTCCACACAGGTAATGTTTCTAAATTTTCAGCGTAAAAACTACTGCAGCCAATTCCAGATTATGCGTCAGATAGTTCACTTCATGAGGTCTCAACTATCGAGAAGCGTATGCTAGTACTTTTCCTTCTTGCATTAGCACACAACCCAATCCTGTGTGGGATGCATCACAATAAACTGTAAATTCCTTCCTGACTTTCGATTGAATTAACACCGGGGCCTCCTTCATAATCCTTTTTAACTTCTCAAAACTCTCCTATTGCTTGTCTGACCACACGAACGGAACCCCTTTCCTCAGTAACTTGGTTAACGGCACTGCAATCAGAGAAAATCCTTCCACGAACCTCTGGTAATACCCTGCTAGCCCTAGAAAGCTCCGAATCTCTGCCATAGACTTCAGTGGCTTCCAATCCAAAACTGCCTCAATCTTTCGAGGGTCCACTCTAATCCCCTCAGCTGATACTACATGACCCAATAAAGTAACCTCCTTCAGCCAAAACTCGCACTTACTAAACTTAGCATATAGACGCTTTTCCTTTAGAATCTGCCACACCACTCGTAAATGCGCGTCATGCTCCTCCTCCGATTTCGAGTACACCAGAATGTCATCGATAAATACCATGACGAACTAATCCAAATACGGCTGGAACACCCGATTCATCATATCCATAAACGCTGCTGGTGCATTCGTTAACCCGAACGGCATAACCAAAAATTCATAATGCCCGTATTGAGTACGAAATGTCGTCCTATGGATATCTGCTTCCTTTACCTTAAGTTGGTGATACCCCGACCTCAAATCTATCTTGGAAAAGATCGATGCTCCCTTAAGCTGGTCAAACAAGTCGTCTATCCCAAGCAAAGGGTACTTGTTCTTAATTGTCAATTTATCCAACTGACGATAGTCTATGCACATACACATCGACCCGTCCTTCTTCTTAACAAAGAGTACCGGCACTCCCCACGGAGACGCACTTGGTCGGATGAAACCCCGATCCAGCAACTCCTGAATCTGTGCTTTCAACTCCACCAATTCCTTTGGCGCCATCCTATACAGAGGAATGGACACTGGCGCTATTCCCGGTAAAAGGTCTATACTGAACTCCACTTCCCGATCCGGGGGCAAACCCGGAAGCTCTTCTGGGAAGACATCAACAAACTCATTCACCGCTCGAACACTTCCTATAGCCGGTTCCTTACCCTCCAAAGCACAAACATAAACTACAACCGCCTCACATCTTTTCCTTACCATCTTATCCGTTTTTAGCATGGACACCACATTAGATAGGTAATTCCTTCTCTCACCTATCATTACCAACTCTACACCCTCGACCGTTTTTAGCACCATATGCTTAGCCGCACAGTCTAATTCTGCCTGGTACTTAACCAACCAATCCATTCCTAAGATTAAATCAAACTCCCTAAAGGGTAGTTCCATCAAATTCGCTTGAAACACGACCCCTTGAAGTTCTAGGGGTACGTCCCTATATAGTTTGTCTACCACCACAGAGTGTCCTAGAGGGCTAACTACCATCATCTTCCTAGCAGATATCTCATAGGTTAAGTTCAGAGTTCCTACCACACTACTAGCAACATACGAGTGTGTCGAACCAATATCAATTAAAGCAATGTAAGGCAGCCTAGAAATTATAAACGTACCAGTTATGACGTCTGGTGCGTCGCCCTCCTCTCGACGTTTGGCTGCGTAGACCAACCCAGGCTGCCTAGCATTAGCTCCTCCAGCACCTCGACTAGGTGCTCCACGACCTCGACCATTATCATTACCATTACCCCTAGCTGCACCTCGACCCCTCTGTGGTTGCTGGCCATCTCTCCTGAGTTGACCACGTCCTTGACCCTCAGCTTGGATCCTAGCTAACTTCTGCGGACAGTCCCTTACCCTGTGCTTCATTGACCCCCACTCAAAGCACCCTCTACTACCAGCCAAACATTCTCTCGAATGGGACTTCCCGCATCTAGCACACTGAGGTGGCCACTGAGCAGCAGCAGGCTTTGTGGCTCTTTTCGGTCCACCAAATCTAGCCCTCTTCTGTGAACTTTCAGCGGACCCTGAAGGCTCAAAACTCCTTTTATGTCTTGATTCCGCCTCTCAGTTCGCTTCATCTCTTCAGCTACTTTAGCCTTTTCCACGAGAACAGTAAATTCCCTTTCACACTGAGGGGAAATTAACACCCGTAGCTCATCTCTTAACCCGTCCTCGAACCTAACACAGTGCTCATGTTTCGTAGCCACTATACCCCGAGCATACCTACTCAACCTCAAGAATTCAGCCTTGTACTCGGGTACCGACTTATTCCCTTGTACCAAATTTAGGAACGCCCTTTGTTGCGCATCAGTATAGCCAGTCCCCACATACTTCCTCTGATAGGCTGCCCTAAAATAATCCCAGGTGATATCACCTGCCACTGCACCATCCCTGACCGTGAGCCACCACTGGTACGACTCATCTCAGAGAAGAGATACTATCCCCTTCAACTTCTCCTCAGTCGAGAAATCTAAGTCATCCATTATTCACTCTGTTGCCTCTAACCAATACTCAGCAGCATTGGGAGCTACACCAGACACCCCCTAAACACCTCCGCTCCGTTAGCTCGGGGTCGCTCAGCCACCAATTTGTGAGTTCCTGCTCCCCCACCTGCCTCGGCAACCCTTTCTAAAACTTGCAGTACCGCCTGTGATACTACATCATTACCACCGGTCTGGTCCTGAAACTCAGCGTCCACCGCCGGCTGATCCGACATCACATTTTTGGACCCATAGCCAGACCCTGCTGGCTCCGACAGGGCCATCCTACCCCTACCACGGCCACGCGATGGACTTCTACGACCTCGTGTACTTATTCTTCTCGTTCGGTTTATCTAGTTAAAACTTTTATGAATTATTAACTCTATTCACTGTTTATCCACGAATAATTTTATGGAAAATAGATTTTAAAAGTGATTCTTTCGTATTCGGACCTATCTACAGTTTTCAATCTTTCTAATTCTAGGAAACATGCACATTCAACATTCATACGAGCACATCCATCACCTACGGGTATTTTCGTCATTTCACTACCCGGGGGTATTTTTGTAATTTTAACCTATAGGGGTATTTTTGTAATTTTCCAAAATATGATTCCGGGTGATTTGGTGAAATAAGGGTATTTTGGTAATTTTCCCAACTCGGGGGTATTTCGATAATTTTGTAAATTCGAGGGTATTTTGGTAATTTTGTAAATTCGGGGGTATTTTGAAAATTTGACAAGTCAGGGTAATTTGGTAGTTTTATAAACCAAGGGTATCTTGGTCACTTCTCAATCTAAGGTAATTTTCACAAATCTAGGGGTTATTTGGAAATTTCAAAACTAGGGTTTTCACAAAACAATGTGGCTGGTCCCTTTCGGGTTTTAGTTGTAAGTTTTGGCCTGTCGACACGCCCTCGTAACTAGGGTGAATAGTCACTATGCACCAGGTAGGATTCTAGTGAAAAGGAGGTGAGTCACTAGGACTGCATAAATACCAAGCTTTTCCTGAACCCATTCCTAGACATGTATATGCCTATTGCCACACCCTGGCTTGGCTAAAGTGAACAATCACTATGCACCAGGTAAGATTCCTGTGAAGAGGAGGTGAGTCACTCGGACCGCTTAAATACCAAGCTCTTCCAGATCTACTCCTAGACATGCATATGCTTGTTGCCACACTTTAGCCTTATGACTTGTCTACAGGTTTTGTTCATTAAGATTAAGTCTTATGGATTAGGAAGTTGTTTGTCTAACCTAGAGTCCATTGGTACTATCATCCTTAGCTACGTCTAAGCCCACAAAACCCAACACATATATATCACAACAGAAGTTAGGGTACTTACCTGGGTGGATCGACGCCGGAGACTTAGGTGCCATGGTTAATCATTTCACAAACCCAAAAACATATTTTGGGCCCTAAGCCCACAACGAGCTTTTAAACCGGGCTCGAATACCAAAATGTAACACCCTAAACCCGGTCTAAACACTACACCCGAGTCTGGCATGCTACGGGGAAGAAAATACTTTAAAAAATCAGTTTGTCAACTTTATTGGTGGTGAAAACCCTTGGAAAACTCTTTTTGTTTTTAGAAAACGAATTTGAGTTTGATGAAAAATTAAAACATTTTAAGACTTGGTTTTGTTAAAAAAAATTATTTGCTTTGTTGTTAATCTATATCCTTTACTTAATCAGTGAACATTTGGAAAAAAACGTACTAATCGAAGTTTTGGAAAACATCCAATTCATATCTATCAGGTTTGCTTATCAATAGTTATAGGAACATCCAAATAAAACATCCCAAAATAAAAGTTAGGCGGCCTTATTACAACGAAGTAAACTCCAAAATGAAAAATAAACAACTAAGTTCAACCAAAAACTTTGAAACAAAACAGTTGCTGAGCATGGCCACCTCGAGTCCACTCCAGCTCCATATCCACGATCTAAGTCTGATCTGCAAAAATGTAAAGGAAGGGGTGAGTCACCGAGACTCAATGTATAAATCCCCATCCCAAGGAAATCATGCTCTTACACAAGTTCATACAATAATATGCAAGTCATGCAACCCACCTAAATATTCATCCGGGTCTCCCAATTCTACCCCTTGTGGTACCAAACCACTGGTGGTGCCAAACCACTGGTAACCGAAGTTACAAAATAAATATAGGTGGTACCAAACCACTGGTAACCGAAGTTACAAAATAAGTATATGTGTGGTACCAAACCACTGGTAGTGCCAAACCACTGAGACTTAGTCACAATTTTGTATTATGTGGGGCCAACCCACTGTGTGATACCAAATCACTGGTGGCAGTCTAATAGATCATACTTCCCCCTCCTCTCATCACCCATGGCATATACTCATGCAATCAATATCAGTATGATCATGTTTAACATGTTAAATCACATTTACAAAATAACAACTTACCCAGCATCCTTGCTTTTACCCACAAGGGTATTTTCGTAACTATTGCCATCATTCCGGCTTTTAGAAACACAAAACATAAAACATATTCCGTAAGAAAGTGTGTAAGAGTTACACACTTGATTTTCGTACTACTGTGACTACGCTACTTTAACGTTGATTACAGATCCAACCGTTCCTATTGCTTATCTAGCTTTCAGATCCCGAAAGTCTTTAAGAAAGCTTCACACCCCTACCTACATTCGGCCAACACCAAACTATCAAACCAATCCCTTATTTGGAACCAAACACGTACCATATGACATTCGGCCACTCATAATGAACAAGAAAGGCCATTCAGCTAACCTACCATCAACCTACCTTCGGCTTTTCCACCAAATCGGCACCTCTAACTACTGATAGGCGTGGTTCGGCTTCCGTGAACAATGAGGAAAATCGATGTGGCCTTGGAAAAACTGATTCGGATTAGATCTTGATGAAAAGAAAAGAGAAATAGCAAAGAAACAAAATCCAGAAACTCACCAGATTAAAGAGGAGTATTCGGCTTATGGTGCACCTTCGGGAAAATTTCACCCCTCTTGAAGATTCAGTTAGGGAAGATGGAGATGTGCACAAGGAGTGTTCGGCTTTCAAAGGGTTTTCAAGGAGAGGAGAAGCACTAGGGAGTTTCGGGTAAAAGAGAAAAAGTTTGAGAAAAGAAAAGAAAGAGATTTTGATGAGAAGGAAAAAGAAAACGAAAGAAAAGATGGATACTTTGCTAAGAATTTTGGCTACATACTCACCCCCCACAGAGTTGGAGTTTCGCCAACTCGCTAGCTCTGATAAGCTTTATCCTGCCTCGATAACTCAACCATTATCCATCCCTTTATGAGAGACCCACCAAGCTCCAACTCTTCCCTCCTATTATCATCTTTTAAATCATAAAATAAAAGAAATAAACACTCCTAATTGTAGCTAGGTGCCGTCCACCCCCTTCCCTTAGGAGTGCCGAATTTTACCCATTCATTTGGGCCCCAAGCGGCCTCACAAGGCCCAACTCCTCTCCCCTTTTTGACGCCACCTTGATGCCCATTAAAAACTCCTCTAAGCTTTGGGCCACAAGCCCAGCTTGCAACTAAACATAATAATTCAATTTAAAGATACTACTAACTCCTTTTTTAAATAATTTAACTCTGATTTAAGCCCAAACCTAAGCCTAAACCAAACCTCAAAGCCTTTACCTACTAATCTAGCCATGCAATGCACCAAATGCACATACCCAAAAAATTAGGATATTACATACCTGGTCAAAAGAGATGAGGGTATTGCTGTCGCATTGCATCCTCTGGCTCTCACACAGCTTCCTCTGAACCGTGATTTCACCATAAATCTTTGACTAAAGGGACTGATTTCCCTCTTAGAACCTTGACATCTCATTCCAAGATCTGAATTGGTTCCTCCTCATAAGACAAATCTGACCTTACCTTAATTTCCTCCACTGGCATGACGTGAGACGGATCCGATCGGTAGTGTCTTAACATTGAAACATGGAACACATCATGCATCTGTTTCAATTCTGAAGGTAACTCCAGCTGATACGCCACTGGTCCAACACGTTTCAAGACCCGATAAGGCCCGATAAATCTAGGACTTAGCTTGCCCTTCCGTCCAAACCTCATCACCTTCTTTCACGGTGAAACTTTCAGGAACACCCGATCTCCCACTGCAAACTCTATCTCCTTCCGCTTCAGATCTGCATATGACTTTTTCCTGTCGGACGCTTCCTTCAATCGCGTCTGAATTAACCTAACCTTCTCCTCTGACTCTGTAACCAATTCTGGACCCAAAATCTGGTGTTCACCCAACTCTGTCCAACAGGTAGGAGTACGACACCTCCGCCCAAACAATGCTTCATAGGGAGCCATCTGAATACTAGATTGGTAGCTGTTGTTGTATGCGAATTCTGTCAACGGTAGAAACTCCTCCCAGTCAATGGCACACCCTCTCAAATATCCTCCAAGATCTGAATTACTCTTTCAGACTGACCATCAGTCTGTGGATGAAAAGCTGTGCTGAAGTCTAATCTTGTACCGAAAGCCTGATGTAGTGCCCTCCAGAAATGCGACGTAAACCTAGGGTCTCTATCTGATATGATCGATACTGGTACCCCATGCAACCTCACGATTTCTGTTACATACAACTTAACCAACCTCTGAAGAGAATAGTCAACACGAACAGGAATGAAATGAGCAGACTTCGTCAACCAATCCACGATCACCCACACCAAATCTTTCTTAGTAGGCGTAAGAGGTAGCCCACTAACAAAGTCCATAGTGATCCTCTCCCATTTCCACTGTGGAATCTTCACCGGCTGCAATAACCTCGAATGCAGCTGATGCTCCAATATTACCTACTGACATATTAAACACTTTTCCACCAACTCCGTAACTTCCCGCTTCAATCCAGGCCACCAGAACTGTTCACGCAGATCCCGGTACATCTTACTCCCTCCAGGATGCATAGCGTAAGGGCTACTATGCGCTTCTTGAAGAATCATCTGCCTCAACTCCACATCCTTCGGCATGTAAACCTTCTCACGAAAACACAAAACCCTATCACCGTTCAAACTGTAATCTTCTACCCCACCATTCTGTACTTGCAGAAGTCGAGCACTCAAGACATCATCCTATAACTATTTCCCTTTAATCTGGTTTACCTATATCGACTTTACTTGAAGTTCAGTTATAGAATTCTGTCATCACATAAACTGAGATGGGCGAACATTGCTCTTAAATCTGATATTACCTTCCGGCTTAACACATCCTCCACCATATTAGCTTTACCTGGATGATATTCGATCGAGCAGCCATAATCTTTCAACAGCTCAATCCATCTTCGCTGCCTTAAATTCAATTCCTTCTAAGCATCCACATAACTGGCCCCAACGTACTTCCCTTGAAACATCGTTTTAAAGAAATCCCAGTCAACTCGGTCCGCCGGAGTACCCTCTCTCATGGTGAGCCACCACTGATATGCCTCATCCCAAAGTAGAGACACCGCACCCTTCAGCTTCTCCTCTGCCGTGCAATCCAAATCATCCCGAAGTAGTTTGTAATTTATGTGTCCAAAAATTAAAATCCAAAAGAAAATTTACCAAATTGAAGTGGCCTTGTTACAAATCAAAAATCCCCAAAAGTATCAAATGATAAATAAAATAAAGTTTTATAGAGTAACCCATGCATGGCCACCTCGAGTCCACTCCAACCCAGTCCAAAGAACTATGAGTTGCCTGCAAGTTGTTTAAAAAAATAGAGTGAGTCACCAGACTCAGTGTGCAATTAGTCCACAAAATCCACAAGTGGGCTTGTGCCCCAAAACACCACCGGCCGAAGCCCAATCATCACAGTATAAAAAAATAATCAACATGATAGCCCAACCCAACCTAATTTTCCATCCTCTACACTCTGCTCCATAAGTCCATCCTCAACACACTTGTGGGGATTTCTACAATCAACCCTCCATCCCTACACACCTCTTTGGTAGTCATGCTAACAGACACACTGCTCAAAGTCAATATAATGTTGTCTAGCCACCGATCAACTTGTGATCAAATCACCGATATGATAATGAGGCACAAGCCATCATTTAGTGTGACTATGTCACCGATATACACTTCCCCTTCATATCATTATCATCCCAATATCCCATGCACATGTAACACAGTATAATGACAAGTTATATGATGTCATACATGCAATACTTAGTGTACACACACAAACATGCTATCAATAATAATTATAAGGCTTAATTATAATATACTGACCTGGGGTTTCAGTTTTACCTAACATGGGTAGCTTAATCACCATTGCCGCGATTTTTGGCTTTCAGACATAACACATACACATTTATTCAATTAAGGGATAGTGTGGTAATTACACACCTATAAACCCGAAGAACTAAACTATCGATCTCGCTAACGTCTTCATTCACAGGGATCACATCGATATGATTATCCATTTCAGAAGCCGGCCCACAACCCAGTGGCCAGTCTCGAACAACCGATACTGCCACTTCTTGAATTTAGGGGTAGGGACTACGTGTCCAACCCCCTTTTTTTCTTGGCTGGTGTTTAATTCCATGAAAAGATCTTGGTTAGAAGACCGAGTTAAGACATTGGAACAGAGAAACTAAGAATATACGTTCCAAGCGAAGACTTCTTACCTAGATCGAGATAATCCAGAGATGGAGTCGATTGAGTACCTATGCAAATACTAAATGAGAATCAGTTGAAAGAAAATAGATTATGAGATATGGCCTTTTGGCCAAATGAGATACATGAACCCTCCTACCACCATTCGGCCAACACCACTTACCAAAATTTACCAACCGCTGATTAGATGCGATAGGAGTATGAGTATGAAGTCCCTCCTGCATTTGGCCAAAGCACCATGACACCACATTAACATCTTTGGTTAATCAACCCAAAGAGAAAAAGAAAGAGAACGGACAGTAAAGTGAAGAAGATCCCTTAGCGAAATAGAAAGATGCCACCAAAGACTCGGCACAAGTCGTCAAAGCAGAGAAGATTCAACTTAATGATGATACCTCAAAGTGAGAGATGAGTTTCAGTTGTGAAGAACCAACACCATGAGAAGAAAAATAAATGGATTTCAGCTTGAGAAAAGAGAGAACAAGAGATGAATCCTTTAGGATAAGGGGTAAAGGTTCGGCTAAGAAAAATAGATGATGAAGAAATAATGAAGTGGTGTGGGTGGTGATAAGTTTCGGCTAAGGGGTTTAGAGGTGTGAAACAAAATGTGAACAAAAGAAACAAAATGAGAAAAGGAGAGGAAGGAGAGTTGGGGTTTGGCTTTTTAAGAAGTACTGGAGAAAGAGTGGAGCAAAGTAGAGAAAAGAGAAGAGAGATGAGAAGGTGCTATAGGTTTTGGTTTTGATGGTGAGGCAAAGAGCTCAAGTTACTAAAAATGCAAAAGAGAGGGAGAGAAATGATTTTGGTTTAGGCTAAAAGAAGAAAGGACAAAGACCCTAGGGGTTTCAGCTATACAAAGAAAGAACAAAGCTGCCAAAATGCCCAACACTCTAAAACCGAAAAGAAAGAGCTCACTACATCTAAAAGCTAACCCTTCCAAACTTTCGGCACCTAAACTCATCAAATCAAAACCGACTTCCTCCCCTCTACATCAAGCTTCAAAAATTCGGCCAACACCTTCTCCATTTTCTTCCACTTGATTTTCTCCTATCTTCACTCACAACCTCCCATTTGAATTGATTTGAACAAGTCAACACCCACCTTTCTCTCATAGCCTCAAATTCAAAATGTTTGACTAATTCCACACCCCCACTTCAAGGTCCCTTGCCGGATCCAACTCTACTCATCCTGATGCCAAAATAAATTCCAAAATGTGAACTGTGTGCCTCGAACCTACTCCTTCCCTGCTCCTTGTGGTGTCACTCTCCTGCCACTTAAGTGGCGCCTCTTTGCCACCTTGCCACTTTAATTCTTATGCCACCAAACACAAACAATAAACCTTAAGTCCTGCCCCAGTCATCTTCCCTCCTAAAGTACCCAAAATTGAAATTCTGGCCAAGATTCTGACTTAACCCCAGGCCTTCCCGAAGACCCCAAACACGCTCAAACAACATACAAAGTATACCAAACACACAGATACAAAGTAAATGAAATGCCCCTAAATCCTGGATGTTACATTAGTAGCCTTGAAAGAGGTATTAATATAAATTAGGGAATCCTACGGATCAAGTCAAGTGAATAAATCGTTTGGTTCAGAGTTAGATAACAAGTTAAGTCTAGGTGGATTCTTCCTCGAGTATTGTCTTAATCAATTGGTTTTTCCCTCAAGTATTTCCCCCCAATTCATTCTTTTTATCTTTGCATCTTTAGCTTAGTTGTTAGTTAATTTCAGATTAGATAAGAAATCCTTTAATTCTTAAGTTAGATAATAAAAAGAAAGTTAGTATTAGTACTTTTAGTTCCTTTGGGTTCGACAATCTGGTCTTGCCACTAAACTACACTATTGTTTGATAGGTGTGCTTGCCTCCATCATTGTCTTAGTTAGTTTCCAGGTTTGATCATTCTTTTTATAAAATTTTAAGACTCTGACACACGATCAAGTTTTTGGCGCCGTTGTTGGGGAACTGAAATATTAAGAAAGCTTAATTTTTATTACTTTAGCCATATTTTATTATATTTTATTTTTGCAATTAAATTTTATTTTTACTTTGCTAATTCTTCTTTTATTTGCTTCTGGCAGGTAATTCTAGTTTATGACTAGGAGGAACCCGTCAGGACCTTTGATTTTTTTATAGTGTAATAGAACATACCGCTCGTAAAAATCGAAGAGATGTCACTGAGTAATTATTAGTGGCAAGTCATGAGGACAAAGCCTACCAAAGCTGCCAATGTTTTCAACCTTGATGCGGTCACCATGTTATCTAAGCAAGTAGAGTTTTTAAATATAAAAATTAATGGTTGGTATGGTTCTACGCAGGTACATCCAGTTATGCTGTGCGATATGAATAAAGGAGGGATGAGCAATACAGAATATCCACCTTACAACCCAAGCGCTGAAAACGAGCAAGGTCACTATATGAGTAATAATTTTTGATCTCAAAATAATTTTTACAGTAACACTTGTAATGTAGGTTGGAGGTACGATCCTAATTTCTCGTGGGGTGGTCAAGGTAATCAGAGACAACAACCCCTCTCAAACTTCCCACAACAGCCTTACCCACAGGAAAAGAAGTCGAACCTTGAGGAGATGCTGACAAAATTCATAGCGGCGTTAGAAGCACGTTTCTAAAACATCGAAACAACACTTAAAAATCAACAAGCATCGATTCAAGAGATCTAAAACCAATTAGGGCAACTTGCTAAGCTGATCTCAGAAATACCATAAGATATCTTGCCTAGCAACACCGAAACTCACCCAAGAGAGCAACCTCAAGCAATAATGGCTCACGATAGTGAAGGGTTAGATGAACCAGAGTTTAAGCAAGAGAATGTGGTAGATGAATGTAAGGTTGAAGTAAGCCATGATAAACCAAACCAGATAATTACAGAGTACCAACAACGTGTTTCGTCCCCCAATGCGATAAAGAAAGATCACACAGAGGAACAATTCGGTAAATTTCTTAAACTTCCAAAGAAATTACATATTAACTTACTGTTTCTTGAAGCTCTTTTGTAGATGCCAGATTCAAGGAAAGTTTAAAAGAGTTTTTGACAAACAAACGAAAGTTAGATGATACGTCGCATGTGGAGCTAAACGCAGTGTGCCCAGCAACTCTACGAAATAAACTGCTATGTGAGCTCACATTTCGTGTACTGTTAGATGCAACCGACCCTCAAATAGCCGCTTCAGAGCTTAATACAAATGGTGTGATTCCTTTTACGTCACGTAAGGTCTTTCCATACGAAATGGTCGAGGTAACACATTCTAATTTTGGCACTTTTGAGGTAAATATTACCCGACTCAAACCATATGTTGATAGAATTGATAGTAAGAAAAAAAAGGCTTCGACTCCTTAAACCACCATGGCCATACAAATAACAGGTAAGTCTAGCTCAAGACTTTAAACGAGCACTTCTCGGGAGGCAACCCGAGCACTAACCCCATTAATTTTTATATTTTTGAATTTTAGCATCTAACTAAGAATTAACCAGACTTTAGGCGCATGTTTTCATACCCACACGGCCTTGGACACGGCCATGGCCGTGGCCGTGTGGCCACCAGTTCACTTTCTTCCCTAAAGTCTTCTTCTCTTTTTCCCATTCTCTTTGAATGCATATCCACTTTTCATTATTTATTTTTATTCTTCTTTTTATATTTATTTTTTTATATTCTTTATTATTTTCTACTTATTCTTCATTCCATTTAGATTAAGCTTAGGATACAATAAGATTAGACCAGCTGTTTCAAGGATCCAATTTCATACGGTTTGAGGCGCTCCCCCGTTTCTTTTCATTGACTCCATCTAAAATTCAGGAAGTTTCACTTCTCTCCCTATCTGATGATTTTAATATTATTCTGATATTATCTATCTTTGTACATTGAGGACAATGTACATCTTAAGTGTAGGGGGGTTAACTGTAGTATTATTTGAAAATCCTTGAATAATATATTGTCTTAAGTAATTTTGTCATATCACTAATTAGAATGAAATTCTTGTTGATTCATGATTTTATTGATATGTTTTAGATTAAGTCATAGTCAATTGTGCATTGATAATTTAAACTTTAAGATACTAGATAATCAAACATGATGAGTCTATTTTCAAAAATTAAAATTTTGTTAGGTTGTCTACCTAAATCTAATTATTACCTTGAAGTTTGAAATTTACAAGGTTGTCATCAAAAACCCATAATTTTTGTAAGAATTTTGAGCATTTTAGAGCATACATTCTTTTTGTGCTCACTTTATTGATTATGAGTGTGTCAAAATTGAGTTGTTATTCTAGAACTTTCTTCGATTATACATGTCGAGAACACATCTTTGATTTGATATACTAAGATGATAAAGGCACTGTAACACCCTTAACCCGTATCCATCGCCGGAATAGGGTTATAGGTATTACAGAACCAATACAAGTCAATGCACTCTATCAGAACTATTACTGAGTAAATTGCATACCAATTCGTATTATCATAAAATAAAATAAAATTTCCATCAAAACTCAATTCATTGACATGCATATTAATACTAATATCATTCACATCACTTAGTATCTACTTACAACCTATAAGCAAGTCACTATTCACAAAGTCACTTTTTGGTACAATAACTGAATAGGTGATTGATACTCAACATTATATATATGTAATCAATGTCCACAAAACATTTATGGATATATCATTATTGTGCATATGTTACACTTTCGATTGTGTATACTTTATAATTCCATATCACATAAATTTATTTGATCAAATTAACTACTTAACATACATTAGAACATACCATAGTTACAAGTTTCAGATCAAGTCATTATCTAGTAAAGACTTATCGCATTAGGAAATAATCATATCATAAATATAACATGAAATCATGAGCACATCTTAGCTAAATATTACATTCAAACTTCTACCATTCATTTCTCATGGCCGAACACCTTAATGAACACCCAATGAAATAATTCAAATTATCCCACAAGATAAAAGTAATGGTCAAATATATGTACAAAGTAGTACACATCCAATAATCTAAATCAATGAACATTTTCATTAAGAGGATACTTCACTTATCAAGACTCCCATTCCATATTTCATGGGTCGATATAATATAAACATATGCCCATCAGTTATCATAGACTAATGTGAATACATGTTCACATAAACCCCTTTGAATTATTTTATAACATAAAATATATCTATTATATATATAAACTACCCTAAACTAGACTTATATTTTTTTTGTTTTCATGATTTAGCCTTTTTAAAACATGCTTAAATCTAACCAAAAATCCACATACACTTACATCATATTAAGCGAAAATTTAAAATAAAAAACTCATACGAATATAGCCATTTTCGCATGGCATTTGTATATACATTCGCAAAATAACATTGAGACAACTCCAAGATAGTTAGCCTATACATGCCATAGTATTTAAAATCATTCTCAAAAAGGGTACCAAAATAGTTGACAGTGTGTTTGACTTCGACAAGGATCCCCTAGCTCTAGCTTCCACTTTTAAAATCTAAGATACAATTACAACAATAACACCCGAGTAAGCCATTATAGCTTAGTAAGTTTTAAACAATCTATAAAGTATTAGCCAATTTATTCAAAATTGACTTAAATCCAAAAATGATAAGCATATATTTAATACTTCACCTTGAAAAGAAAATAATTCATGAATCAAACTATTAACTCTCATACCTTATCTCAATACATTTGTAATACATTTCCATACTTAGTCATTATCATATATTTAAAATCTAAACCTTAACACAAGGTCAATAACATACTACCTCATAAAATCAAATTATACCAATAAGCTATTCAATATTTCCTTTCTTTGATAAATATAATTCGTACTCACCCAAACATTCAAATTTATAAATAAGAAGAAATTATACCTTTCTTTCAAATCATACTTCATATATACACATTTACCTTTATATTGAAAATTAAAATAATAAAATCTCACAGAACAAACTTACCGTTCTCACCTTTTTTATATTTAAATTAGTCGCACACTTACTGCCTCACATCCAGTTTCGCACACTTAGTGCCCGGATTTCATATTTATTTTCCTTAGTGCTTATCAACCGATATCGCTCACATAGAGCTCGGTATATTAATGAATCGCACACTTAGTGCATTACAACCGATATCGTTCACATAGAGCTAAGTATATTAATGAATCGCACACTTAGTGCATTACAACTGATATCACTCACATAGAGCTCGGTATATTAATGAATCGCACACTTAGTACATTACAACCGATATTGCTCACATAGAGCTCGGTATATTAATAAATCGCACACTTAGTGCCACCAACCCATGTTTTCCTCATAAAGAAATTCTATATATTCAAATCATTAATTCATGTATACACATAACATTAACTAGATTTCACAATTAACTCAATTAATCACAAACATATATAAATATATCATATTCGGCTTACTCTTTCTATACCTTTAACACTTAATCATCATCTTCATATAACCATCCTTCATAACATTTTTGGCATACAACCATTCATTATTGCTATATAAGCTTGATCAATAACTCGATTAAATCAATTACCACATTCGGCTTTCTCATGATACATTTTTATCTTATATTCGGCAATAAGCAATTTAATTTGCTTTAATTCTTTCAACATACACACATTATACAAAATAATAAATCAAATAAATCCAATTGTTTAAAACTTACCTCAAAAATTGTCGAACTAAGGTTTCCCGATTACTCGTTCAATTTCACCTTTCCCTGATCTAAACTCTTTTCTTTAGGTTCTTGATCTAAATAAATTCAAATTAAAAATCATTTATCACTTTTCTCATTCAATTAGAACCGAAAACATATAATTTAATGATTTAAAATTTTACCCCTAATATTTGTAATTTCTTTCAATTTAGTCCCGAATACCAAACTCACAAATTACTCACAATTTAACCCCTATTCTTTAGGACCGAAACTTCACCCTCCCACTACAAGCCTATACAACTCACTTCTTTAACATTTCATCCTCTAAAAAATTCCCTTTTTACAAATTAATTCAAATCACGTACTTCATCCAGGATTCAGGAACACATTTACTAATCTATCACATATTTTTTTTCACATATCATCACCAAACATCATGAAAATCAAATTCTATCCATGGCAACTTACGAACATCACCCCAATTTATAAAATTTAAACATGGGCTAACTAAATTACATATCAACAACCTTAAAAATGTTAAAATTTTCAAAAACCAATTTTAATTACTTACCTAATTTGAGCATGCATAAATCGGATGATTAAGAGCTCAAGCTCTTCTTCTCTCCTTTGTTTTTAAGTAATAACAAGAAAAGATGAAGATGAAACCCCCTACTATCTCTTTTCATGTTTTATTATAATATGGTTTTTCTCTTTCATTATTATAACACATAAAAAAATAATATAATAAAGCAATTTTATGTACTTGCCGTCCACTATTATTAGAAGAGGGTTAATTGCAACATAAAACCCCCTTAAATTAAAGACACATTAATGTAACCCTTAATTCAAACAATTGACTAATTTCACCACTATCACAATTAAATCATTTTTCCTAAATTAAGCATACAAAGGAGAAAATAAATTCACAAAATTTTAGCACATACTCAATCCTAAATATTTAACACGAAAAATAATATTAGAATATTTTTTTGACTCGGATTCATGGTCCCTAAACCACCATTTCGATTAGGGTCGTAATTTGGCCGTTACAACTCTCCCCTCTTAAGGAATTTTCGTCCCCGAAAATCTTACCAGCAAATAAATATGGGTAACGCTCTTTCATTGATTCCTCAGTTTCCCAGGTTGCTTCCTCAACCCCGTGCTTATGCCACATTACTTTAACCAGCAATATCTTCTTGTTTCGCAACTCTTTTACTTCATGAGCTAATATGCGAATCGGTTCTTCCTCATAAGTCAAATCGGACTGAATTTCCACCTCTGATGGGCTGATCACATGAGAAGGATCGGATCTATATCGCCGAAGCATTGACACATAGAAATCATTATGAATCTTGTCTAATTCATGCAGCAACCTCAATCTGTATGCAACTGGCCCGATACGCTCTATAACTTCATACAGTCGAAAAAACCTTGGACTTAGTATTCTGTTATGACAAATCTAAGTATTTTATTTATTTATTTATTTTTTTCCACGGTGATACTTTCAAGAACACTCGATCACACACTTGAAACTCTATATCTTTTCATTTTAAATCCACGTACGACTTCTGACGATCTGATGCGGCTTTCAAACTTTCTCGAATTACTTTGACTTTCTGCTTCGTCTCTCTGATTAAGCCAACCCCGTGTATTTTACCTTCACTTAGCTCGGTCCAATATAGCGATGTACGACATTTTTGACCGTACAATGCCTCGTAAGGCAAATTCAATCAAAGGCAAGTATCGTTCCCACGTACCCTCAAACTCAAGAACGTAACATCGTAACATATCCTCGAGTATTTGAAAAACACGTTCAGATTGGCCATCCGACTGAGGGTGAAAAGCTATACTAAAGTGTAATTTAGTACCCAAAGCATCCTGCAGTTTCTTCCAAAATCGCGATGTGAACCTTGAATCTCTATCCGACACAATAGAGACAGGTACTCCGTGCAACATTACAACCTGCGATATGTACAACTCAGCTAATTTGTCGAGTGAGAAATCTGTACGTACCGAAACAAAGTGTGCCGATTTTGTCAATCTATCAACAATAATCTAGATTGAATCTTTCCTACTTGGCGTTAAAGGCAAACCCGATACGAAGTCCATAGTGACTCGATCCTACTTCTACTCAGGTATCATAATCGGTTGAAGTAGTCCCGATGGCACCTGATGCTCAGCTTTCACTTGTTGACATATTAAACATTTTGACACATAGTCAGAGATGTCTCGTTTCATACCATGCCACCAATAATGCTGTTTCAGGTCGTTATACATTTTTGTGCTACCCAGATGAATCGAAAATTTACTACTATGAGCTTCATCACAAATCATTCGAATTAATTTAGGTTTCTTAGGCACACATATACCTGATTCTTGAATCGCAAGCATACTTTAGTATCTATCTGAAAATCTGACTCCGGACACTAGCCACAATAACTCTTTTTTTCTTTTAAATCATTATCAAACCCTTGAGCTTCTCTAATCTGCTGTACAAACAATGGTCTAGTTTTCAACTCATCAATGATCACACCATCATCGGTCATAGCTATATCCGCATTCATTGCGCGTAAAGAAAAAAGTGACTTTCGGCTAAGTACATCAGCAACTACATTAGCCTTTCCCGGATGATAATCAATCACAAGCTCATAGTCTTTTAATAGTTCTAACCATCATCGCTGTCTCAAATTCAAATCCTTCTGAGTCATTAAAAACTTAAGACTCTTATGATCCGAATAGACATGACATTTTTTCACCGAATAAGTAATGGCACCATATTTTCAAAGTAAAAACTATAGCGGCCAATTCAAGGTCGTGGTCGGGTAATTTCTCTCATGTGGTTTCAACTGTTTCGAAGCGTAAGCTATGACTTTACCTTCCTGCATCAGTACACAACCCAGCCCATTTCAAGATGCATCAATGAAAATAACAAACTCTTTACCCGATTATGGCTGAACGAGTATTGGAGCTTCCGTTAGTAAAGTCTTCAATTCTTTTAATTTGGTCGGTGCCATTCTGTACGGAGCTATCAAAATCGGAGTGGTCACTGACACTAGTTCAATACCAAACTCTACCTCGCGAAAGGGTGGTAAACCCGGTAATTCCTCCGAGAACACATCTGGATACTCACTAACAACCGGTACAAATTCAATCTTCTTTTCGATTACCTTGCTATCAATCACATACGCAAGATAGGCTTCACAACCCTTTCTCAAATACTGCCGAGCCAACATCGAAGATATCACAACGGATAGTCCATTCAACTCCACAGACTCAATTCGGATCATCTCATTGTTTTGGCATTTTAAATCGATAGCTTTTCGTCTGTAATTCACTACTACATCGTGAACTGTCAACCAATCCATACCGAGAATAATGTTGAACTCATCAAAAGGTAATAACATCAAATCAGTCGAAAAACACATGTCTCGAATCATCAAAGAATAGTTTTTGCACACTTTATCAACCATTACACATCGACCCAGGGGGTTTGAAACTCGAATCACAAACTCAGTAGACTCAACAGGTAGAGTCTTACTGGATACTAATGTCTCGTATACATACAAATGAGTTGAGCAGGGATCAATCAAAGTAGTTACATTAGTATCAAAAAGAGTAAAAATACCGATAATGACGTCTGGAGATGAAACCACCTCTCTAGCACGAATTGCATAAGCTCTAACTGGTACACGGGCATCTGATTGAACAACAGCATCTGTAGTCACCCTCTGTGCACCACTCCTACCTCCTCCAAAATGAGATGGTCTACCTCTAGCCGTAGTGCCGCTCGGTCTTGCACTCTGAGCATTACCCCTTTTAGCGGTCTCCGGGCAATCCCGAATGAAATGGTCCTGCGAGCCACACTTATAACAAGTGCGAGAAATAGATTTACCCCACCACTCTCCAAAATGTCATCTGCCACACTGTTGACACTCCGGTTTGCTCAATTTTGCATTGCCAAACTAGCAACTGACGTAGCATGAGAACTCACTAGTGGTCATTCTCGTATAGAAATCCCAGTGTTAGGTTTGGATCGACTACTGTCATTTTTGAACTTCTTTGTTGCCATCTGCGAAGATTTACTCGCGTATCTCTTTCGAAAATCTTTAGATTCAAGCTCAGCTTTTCGTTTTTCTTTTCCCAATTTTTTAGCTTTACAAGCTCATTCAACTAACACAACAAACTCATTGATTTCAAGAATACCGACTAGAATCTTTATGTCTTCGTTTACACTGTCTTCAAATCTCCTACACATAGCAGCCTCTGACGGTACACACTCACAAGCGTAGCGACTAAGTCACACAAACTTGCGCTCGTATTCAGATATGGTCATATAACCCTCTTTGAGCTCGAGAAATTCTTTATGCTTAGAGTCAATGAAGTGCTGACTTATATACTTCTTACGAAATTTCATCTGAAAGAAGTTCCAAGTAACTCTTTCTTTCAGAACAACTGATACGAGTGCATTCCACCAATAGTAGGCTGAATCTCGTAACAATGATATGGCACACTTCAAACACTCATCAGGTGTACATGATAGCTCGTCGAAAACACGAACAGTATTATCGAGCCATAATTCAGCTAGCTCTGCATCATCATCATCCTCAGCTCTAAATTTTTGAGCTCCGTGTTTTATAATGCGATCAACCGGAGGTTTAGTTACTCTTTCAGGATTGGCAATTGGAGGCATCATCGGTACTACAGGGGGAACATTCAGATTTAAGCGTGGTTGAACAGCCAGATTGGTTCGTATGTACTGACTGAACGAATCATTCATCATGGAATAGAGGGCTTGTCGAGCCCCCTAATCTGGATTACTCGTAACTGGTCGAGATTCCTCTGGCGTGGTCCCTTGCACGGGAGCGGGTGCCACACTCTCAACGTCGTCAGCTACAGCTCGCTCAGGATCGTGATCCATTACCATATGAAAGAAATAAATACATTTCACTGTCAGAAGTCATCACCCTGTCATAGCATAAAATATGGCATGTATAGCTAGACTCCTACGCGCTACGTTGGTTCGAGAACTGACTAAATCATAGCTCTGATACCAATAAAATGTAACACCCTTAACTCGTATCCATCACCAGAATAGGGTTACAGGTATTACAGAACCAATACAAGTCAATGCACTCTATCAGAACTATTACTAAGTAAATTGCATACCAATTCGTATTATCATAAAATAAAATAAAATTACCATCAAAACTCAATTCATTGACATGCATATTAATACTAATATCATTCACATCACTTAGTATCTACTTACAACCTATAAGCAAGTCACTATTCACAAAGTCACTTTTTGGTACAATAACCGAATAGGTGATTGATACTCAACATTATATATTTATATAATCAATGTCCACAAAACATTTATGCATATATCATTATTGTGCATATGTTACACTTTCGATCGTGTATACTTTATAATTCCATATCACATAAATTTATTTGATCAAATTAACTACTTAACATACATTAGAACATACCATAGTTACAAGTTTCAGATCAAGTCATTATCTAGTAAAGACTTATCGCATTAGGCAATAATCATATCATAAATATAACATGAAATCATGATCACATCTTAGCTAAATATTACATTCAAACTTCTACCATTCCTTTCTCATGGCCGAACACCTTAATGAACACCCAATGAAATAATTCAAATTATCCCACAAGATAAAAGTAATGGCCGAATATATGTACAAAGTAGTACATGTAACACCCCAAACCCAGCCTAGAAGTTAGGCCCGAATCCGATGTGTTACACTAAAAATTTTTTCGATAACATATAAAAAAAACATGTCAAATGAGATAAAAAATGTTAGATCCTTTTTATTCGTATAAAAATAGATGTTGATTTGTTAAAATCAAGAAAATCAAGTTTGACATGAGATATTTAATAAATTACTGCTAACCTCGAAGATTGATCAATTAAATTTGAAGTAATAATTTATAAAACTGTGACTTTTGGAAATATCGTTGATAGTTCGAGAGAAATTTCCGTATTAAAAATATTTTTAAAAGTTTATTTTGAAATTCATTTGTTAATCGATTTTGGAAAACCTTTATTATGATTTTAGAAAATCCCATTTAAAATAATTTGAGTAAAATATAAATACGTCAAACATAAAGCAAAATAAAATAATCCAGAGGCCTTATTACAACACATAACTCAAAATAGTAAAGTAATAAAGTAAACGAAGTAAGAAACTAAAGTCCAAATAAAACCATTTCTGAAGTATGGCCTACACCGAGTCATCCATGCCCCCAAGTCCTCGTCACTGAGCATTACCTACAAGGGTTAAGAGAAAAGGGGGTGAGTTACAAGAACTCAGTGTGAAATCCCCTTACCATCATCCACTGGGTCGGAACACACATAGCAGTATTTTGGGCCTAAGCCCATTTACAATAACAATAATGTATCAAATATAACATGTGTATGAAATGCAATTTCCCAACCAAACCTAGTTTTTCCATCCGCTACACACCACCCGTACCAACCAGCACACCTATGGGGATTGAGTCAACCCACCCCGCCAACACACCAATTGCAGGCATTAAGCCATTTAATTCAATGATTCGCAGGCCAGTGGCCATTTACACGCAGGCATTAAGCCATTTAATACAATATTTCGCAGGCCAGTGGCCATTAATATGCAAGAATTAAGCCATTTAATACAGTATTTCGCAGGCCAGTGGCCATTAATACGCAGGCATTAAACCATTTAAACTGGGCACGAAGCCTTCTTCTCTTCATCAAAATATCCCAACCCATGCAATCATGTATATACAATGCACAACAATTTATTCATATGATAATTTCAACATCAGGCCCATATTAAAATTTGGCCCATTACACAATTTGGCCTATTAAGCAATATAACAAATCGGCCCATATAGCAATCTATCAAAACGGGCCATTAAGCAATCTATCAATATGACCCATTAACATATGAGGCCCATATATCACTTATCACATTTGGCCCATAGAGTAAATATCACATTTGGCCCATATAACAAATATCACATTTGTCTATTAATCAATATGTCCATTAAGCCCATAAGGCAATATGTCAATTCAGCCTATTAAGCAATTTAGTATTTCGGCCCATTAACACTTTACAAATCGACCCAATAGGGGCATTTCTTGTAACATCCTGAATTTTTGGGCCTAAGCGTTTAGTGTGTGTAACTTTTCACACCATTAGATTATCTGTTAATATGCGTTAATAAATCACACATTACATTAAATGTCAAATCCGGCATAACGTTCGAAACCCGAGGAGGGTAAAAGCGAATCACCAGGTTAGTGATCTCTGTCATTCTTTAGTGAGTGTTCCTGTTAAGATGATATGTTTTATAAATATGCTGATTTCTGTGATTGCACGGGGTTGGGTTTGATGAAAGGGGAAGTGTAGTGACTTTTGCCATGATCTGTTGTAGTGGCTTTTGCCATGAACTGTTGTAGTGGCTTTTGCCATGATATGTTGTAGTGGCTATTGCCATTATCTGACGATAAGCAGCATGACTGCCATCAATGGCGTGTAGCGGTGTGGGTTGATTGTAGAAATCCCCAATGGTGTGACTGGCAGGTAAGGGTCGCGTGTAGTGGATGGAAACCTCGGATTTGGGTTGGGCTTGCATAATTTTTGTTATATATATTAATCTGTTATTCTTTTCTGTGGGGCTAAGGCCCAAATCTAAAGGTGCATGAGGGTTGCACACTGAGTCTCGGGACTCAACCTATTATTTAACATTTTTTCAGGTAGCACCTAGTGCTTTGGACCGGGCTGGAGAGGAGCGCAAGGTGGCCATGCAAAAGAACATTTGGATTCAGAAAAGAAAAGACTTTAGTTTATTATTTTATATTTTTATTTAAAGGGTTTTAAATTTCAATGTAATAAGGCCATAGGCCAGTAGACTTTATCATTTTGGGTTTTATGTTGGGTTTTATTGTTAGTAAACATTTAAATTTTTTTTGTTTAAATTAAGTTAAGGCATGTGACAAATTATTAAATTTTCGGCATAAATGTTTAGACCTGATAATTGTTTTTCCAAAGTGCCACAAGTTTTATAAAATCTCCTTAGTGACATACCAGATTCGGTTGTAGTGTTTGGGCCGGGTTTGGGGTGTTACATTTCCATAATTCAGCCCATAAGGGCATTTTCGTGATTTGGCAATCGTACCTGCTAAGGGTATTTCGGTAATTTACCCTCTAAGGGTATTTCGGTAATTTCATAACCAAGGCTTAACTACTAATTTGGGGCATAAAAGTTTGAAACTGTCCAACTGCATCATACCGACTAAATTGACTATAACTTGAGTTAGGAAACTCGAAATCTAAATCCGTAAATTTCTTTGAAACTAGACTCATATATATTTCTTCTATAATATTTCCAGAATTTTTGGCTTAACCATTTAGTACAGTTTATTCCTTAAAGTTTCCCTTGTTTCACTGTCCAATGATTCTGACCTCTCTTACCCAAAATTCAAATATATCACTTTACTGTTTTCATATGCTGTTCCCACTTGTCTCTATTAATAATAGGCTCACTAAGGAATCCATACATATAAATTATGTTCCATAATTCACTTTTTACAATTTTATATGATTTTTCCAAGATAGAACAGAATGCCCCGAAGTCATTTAGAACTAGTCTCACTAAAATTAACATATCTCAGAATATAATATTCCTTTTCTCCATTTCTTCCATATTAAAGTAGACACAGTAAGCTTTAATCTGATATCTTACTCACTTTGTAATTCCTTTTATCCAAATTTTTTGTGATTTTTCAAATACACATCACTGTTTCTGACTGAAACTGTTTTATTACAAAACATGATTACCACTACGAGCACACGCAGGTTCGAGTGATCACGGATGCCGGTTATCGGTTTTCTTTGGCATTTCTACCGAATCACAGAATATTTCTTGTAAAATTTATAAGAGATGTGAGACTTACCATTTCAAACATATATTCAGAAGGGTACGGGATTACACACCTTGATTACGAGTTGTGCTTTCTACCGATTTCAACACCACGACTGTGATCTCCCTCGATGCACCAAAAATTGATCCTACCAAAAATATCAATTAGCTAAACTTCAATCTGATTAACTCAAAAACCAAATGGAGATATCGAATGGACTATGAAAGATCTTCCTTACCTTAATCGATTATAATCCCGTTTCTCACGATCGTCCTATGACTAGAGATGATTAGGCAATGTTGTGGTATTCGACCTCCCACTATATCACTACGAAGAAGAAAATGATCTCGGATGAGAGAAAGTAAGGTGATGGTCTAGGTCAAAATGACCATCCAAAAACCAAAGTATGGATTCGGTCATAAGAGGAGAAAATAAAACATTGGAAAGAATACTTACCGATTGCTTAAGGAATGAGAAAGAAAGAACGGTGGAAATGTTTCAGTTATGGAGGAGAATGAACAATAATATTCGGCTATCAAGGATATTAGACAAAAGATGAATATGTGACCAATTCAAGAGAAGAGAAAATGCACTATTGTGCTAATATGTTTCGGCAAGGAGAGTTGCAAAATGGGAGAAATGACACAAAGTTGTCAAAGGGAAATTTTGCCAAAACAAAACCTGGACCTTACCAAATGCCAAGGTAAAATTTTCAGCCACCTATCTACCTCAAAACCGTCCACATGCATCCCCCTTAGGATAAGAGTTTGGCCACCCAAGCTTTCCAAAACACCATCCACAAATTAAGCCTCATGTCCCCCTTTCATTCCTATTTCTCTTGATTCCTTTCCCAAACTTCAACCTTGCCTTATTCTTATAGCCACCTTACCAAAAATAATGAAGTCCATCCTTGCCATAAATAGTCCTTGGCCGACACTTAAGGAAAGAGTGCAAAAATATTAGCCAAACATTGCACACAAAGGGATTTGAACCTCTTCCCTCAAGGTACTTCACTTAATGCCATAACCTTTTTACTAATTGCTCACTTGTGCTAACCATTTATTCATTTATTTCAATAAGCCTTGAAGCTACTTACCATCTCTCCTTAAAGTGCTAAAATACCAAATTTTTCCTAAGGCCCAATTAAACCCGAGACTTCATAGAAACCTCATAAACTCCAAATTCACTTAACTAACAAGTCCAATTTGTAATAATGCCATTCTCTTGTTCTCAAAATTTTAAACATTCCTACGCTCAAGGCCCATTGGGCCCAATCCTACTAGGCCCAATTTTGGGATGTTACAGTACACATCCAATAATCTAAATCAATGAACATTTTCATTAAGAGGATACTTCACTTATCAAGACTCCCATACCATATTTCATGGGTCGATATAATATAAACATATGCCCATCAGGTATCATAGACTAATGTCAATACATGTTCACATAAACCCCTTTGAATTATTTTATAACATAAAATATATCTATTATATATATAAACTACCCTAAACTAGCCTTATATATTTTTTTTTTGTTTTCATGGTTTAGCCTTTTTAAAACATGCTTAAATCTAACGTAAAATGCGCATACACATACATCATATTAAGCGAAAATTTAAAACAACAAACTCATACGAATATAGCCATTTTCGCATGGCATTTGTATATACATTCACAAAATAACATTTGAGACAACTCCAAGATAGTTAGCCTATACATGCCATAGTATTTAAAATCATTCTCAAAAAGGGTACCAAAATAGTTGACAGTGTGTTTGACTTCAACAAGGATCCCCGAGAGCTTCCACTTTTAAAATCTAAGATACAATTACAACAATAACACCCGAGTAAGCCATTATAGCTTAGTAAGTTTTAAACAATCTATAAAGTATTAGCCAATTTATTCAAAATTGACTTAAATCCAAAAATGATAAGCATATATTTAATAATTCACCTTGAAAAGAAAATAATTCATGAATCAAACTATTAACTCTCATACCTTATCTCAATACATTTGTAATACACTTCCATACTTAGTCATTATCATAGATTTAAAATCTAAACCTTAACACAAGGTCAATAACATACTACCTCATAAAATCAAATTATACCAATAAGCTATTCAATATTTCCTTTCTTTAATAAATATAATTCGTACTCACCCAAACATTCAAATTTATAAATAAGATGAAATTATACCTTTCTTTGAAATCATACTTCATATATACACATTTACCTTTATATTGAAAATTAAAATAATAAAATTTCACAGAACCAACTTACCGTTCTCATCTTTTTGATATTTAAATTAGTCGCACACTTAGTGCCCCACATCTAGTTTCACACACTTAGTGCCCGGATTTCATATTTATTTTCCTTAGTGCTTATCAACCGATATCGCTCACATAGAGCTCGGTATATTAATGAATCACACACTTAGTGCATTACAACCGATATCTCTCACATAGAGCTCGGTATATTAATGAATCGCACACTTAGTGCATTACAACCGATATAGCTCACATAGAGCTTGGTATAACTATTAACTCTCATACCTTATCTCGAATACATTTGTAATACACTTCCATACTTAGTCATTATCATAGATTTAAAATCTAAACCTTAACACAAGGTCAATAACATACTGCCTCATAAAATCAAATTATACCAATAAGCTATTCAATATTTCCTTTCTTTAATAAATATAATTCGTACTCACCCAAACATTCAAATTTATAAATAAGATGAAATTATACCTTTCTTTCAAATCATACTTCATATATACACATTTACCTTTATATTGAAAATGAAAATAATAAAATTTCACAGAACCAACTTACCGTTCTCATCTTTTTGATATTTAAATTAGTCGCACACTTAGTGCCCCACATCCAGTTTCGCACACTTAGTGCCCGGATTTCATATTTATTTTCCTTAGTGCTTATCAACCGATATCGCTCACATAGAGCTCAGTATATTAATGAATCGCACACTTAGTGCATTACAACCGATATCGCTCACATAGAGCTCGGTATATTAATGAATCACACACTTAGTACATTACAACCGATATCGCTCACATAGAGCTTGGTATATTAATGAATCGCACACTTAGTGCCACCAACCCATGTTTGCCTCATAAAGAAATTCCATATATTCAAATCATTAATTCATTTATACACATAAAATTAACTAGATTTCACAATTAACTCAATTAATCACAAACATATATAAATATATCATATTCGGCTTACTCTTTCTATACCTTTAACACCTAATCATCATCTTCATATAACCATCTTTCATAACATTTTTGGGATACAACCATTCATTATTGCTATATAAGCTTGATCAACAACTCGATTAAATCAATTACCACATTTGGCTTTCTCATGATACATTTTTATCTTATATTCAGCAATAAGCAATTTAATTTGCTTTAATTCTTTCAACATACACACATTATACAAAATAATAAATCAAATAAATCCAACTGTTTAAAACTTACCTTAGAAATTGCCGAGCTAAGGTTTCCCGGTTACTCGTTCAATTTCGCCTTTCCCTGATCTAAACTCTTTTCTTTAGGTTCTTGATCTAAATAAATTCAAATTAAAAATCATTTATCACTTTTCTCATTCAATTAGAACCGAAAACATATAATTTAACAATTTAAAATTTTACCCCTAATATTTGTAATTTCTTTCAATTTAGTCCCGAATATCAAACTCACAAATTACTCACAATTTAACCCCTATTCTTTAGGACCGAAACTTCACCCTCCCACTACAAGCCTATACAGCTCACTTCTTTAACATTTCATCCTCTAAAAATTTTCCTTTTTACAAATTAATTCAAATCACTTACTTCATCCAAGATTCAAGAACACATTTACTAATCTATCACATATTTTTTTTTCACATATCATCACCAAACATAATGAAAACCAAATTCTATCCATGGCATCTTACGAACATCACCCCAATTTATAAAATTTAAACATGGGCTAACTAAATTACATATCAACAACCTCAAAAATGTTTAAATTTTCAAAAATGTTTTCATGTTTTATACTCAGGAGAGCATCGAAAGTTGAAAAGTATGAAAAACGGGCCAAAAACAAAGTAAATGGGCTGAATTACGAAATCAAAATGGCCTGGGCCTAAGCCACACGGCCGTGCTTCTTTCACAAGCCTTAACACAAGCTGGCCCTTGAAATACACGACCGTGCCTCTTTTACAAGTTCAACCACGGCCTGGCCTCGAATCCCACGAGCGTGTGCCATGGGCGTGTCCCTGCCGCAGTAAAGAAGAGTTTCATTCGGAATAGGATACTTTCAGGCCAAGAAAGGCATCTTGAAGCCTATATAAACACCCTAGGAGGCAACTTAAATGGAGAGTTCGACAGGAGTTTGACAGAAGCCTTCTGTCAGGGCTTTTTAAGGCGTTCAGCTAGGCTAAGGAGCCAAGCCAGAGGGGCCAAATTATGGGATTAACTCGAAGAAAGCCAGTTGCTTCATGTCAAGAAGCCAGGATTATATTCAAGACGGAGGATTTCTCCTTCAATTCCTTCAGGGGGTTTTAGGGTTTTCTTTATGTTTTGTTTTATATTTTTTTCTGAGATGTTTTCTTTTATAATTATGAACTAAACCCTCAGATACTTGAGGGGGATGAAACCTAAGACGAATCTTGTTATTGTTTTCTAAGCTGTATGATACTATTTGATTTGTTCTTAATTATGTGTTTTTAATTCTTGCCTTGATATTCCAGGATATTGATTCAAGTATTGACACTACACCAAAACAGACTTTTAGCAACATTTTTTTTGGCTTTTAGCGACATTTTTAAGTGCCACTAATAGTATTTGCAGTGCTTTCAAAAGCGCCGCAAAAAATGCCGCTTTCAAAAACGCTGCAAAAAATATCGCTAAAGACAACGCCGTAAAAGTTAGCGACGTTTATTGTGAAAAAACGCGGCTAAAGGTGGGGACTTTTAGCGTCGCTTTTATAAAAAATGCCGCTAAAGGTGGGGACTTTTAGCGGTGCTTTTATAAAAATGCCGCTAAAGGTGGGGACTTTTAGTGGTGCTTTTCTAAAAAACACCACTAAAGGTGGGGACTTTTAGCGACGTTTTTAAAAAAACGCCACTAAAAGTTGGTACTTTTAGTGGCGCTTCTCTAAAAAACGCCGCTAATTTGCACAGATTTGCAATGCTCGTTTTTCCAATATCCTACCCTCCCTGCATTAAAACCAACCAAAAACAGCAGCAATTGCATATAATTTCAACCCAAGACAGCAAATAAAACATTTAAATCTCACCAAAACAATTAGATCTAAACGATATTTCAAATTTAATAAAATATATATGATATACATTAATAAATAAAGTATAATTCAAACAATTCTTACAAGAATGTTAATTGTAACAATGTTAAAAATCATCTTACAACAAGAAAAGAAATGTCTAAGATGGTGGACTGTAACATCCTAAAGGTGGGCCTGTGCATTTATATGTGGTGCTTGTTTCATGTGTTTAAAACAGAGGACCAAATTAAATATTTTGTTTAAGATTACTTGGGTTAAAATAAAGATTCAAGTAGTTTAATGAACATTTCGGGCTTGTGGCCCAGAAGGGAATGATTCCATAAGAAAGGAGGGGGGTTGGCGTCAAAAGGCAAGGGGAAGAGGCCCAATTTGTGGCCACCCGAAGCCTAAGTTTTGGGGCCAAATTTTGGCACTAAGAAGGGAAAGGGTTGGGCAAAATTAGGCTTCTTTTTAGGAGTCTTTTTCTTTTATTTAAGTGATAAAAGATGATAATTAAAGGGGAAAGAGTTGGCTTTAGTGTGGGCTCTCCTAAAGGTAAGATAAGGATTAAGTTATCATGAGATTTAAAGATTATCAAAAGAAGAGGGAGAGTTGGCTGAAACTCAACTACAGGAGGGGGAAATCGGTTTAGTATAGGCTAGCTGAAATTCTGCTAACCATTCTCTCCATCTTTTCTTTCTCTTTGCTGAAATCTACACTCCATTCTCTCTAAGTTTCTTTCTTTTCTTTTTCCTGAAAACACATCATAGCCGAAACTCCTTAAGTGTTTCTCCTCTCCTCAAAAACCCTTCTAAAAGCCGAATGCTCTTAGTGCACATCTTCTTCCTCCATTTTCGAATCATTAGGTGAGATCTCTGTTTCCCGAAAGTGCACCATAAGCCGAATACTCTTTTGTAATCCGGTGAGTTTCAGGATTTTGTTCTATTCGATTTCACTCTTTCTTTTCCTAAGATCTAACAATCATGTATAGTAATGACTATCAATTTTCCTCTTTCTCCATAAAAGTCGAATCCTTTCTTGTCGAGATCCATAGTGCCGAATTGTGAAAAGCCGAATGTAGGTGGCCAAGGGTAGGTTCTGCCGAATGGCTACTTTTCTGTTCTTTTGTTTTCAGCCGAATGGCATAAAGTGTTAGATGACTTCCAATCATTGGTTTGGTTAATTACTTTTGGTGATGGCCAAATGTAGGAAGGGAGGTGACAAGTTCTCAATGACAATCGGGATTCAATTAATTAGGTAAGAATTTGATTTAAGAGTTATAGTTGTTAAGTAATTAGATCTCATCATTTAAATGATTTAGTGATTAAGGATGGACTCGAATAACAGTCACGCAGAAAAGGTTGGATCTGTACAGCCAACACCCAAATACAAGAAGCGATCTGTTTCAGTAGTGCGAGATTGGCCATCAGGGTGTGGGCCGATATCGAAGTCAGATCGAGAACCGATAGTGGTGGTCTCGAGTGATAATAGTGTACACGTAGAAAAAGTATTAGTACGAAAATCAGGTGTGTACTACTTCCCCACCGACTAGATCTGATTAATTATATATATGTTCATAAGTTGTATATGTTAAAAGCCGAAATCTCAGATTTAAACAGCGGACCCTCAGGTTAGTAAATAATCTGATTATATGTCATAAGTAAATTGTTGTACATGTTTTTAAATTATTGTACATGTTTGCATGGGTTGGGTGATGAAAGGAGGAAGTATATGTATATGTATATGTGTAGCGATTTTACCGTGATTTACTGTAGCGGCTAATGCCGTGATCTGTTATAAGGGCTTCGGCCAATATATGTTGATGAGCAGCATGACTGCCATCTTGGCGTGTAGCGGTGTGGGTTGATTGTAGAAATCCCCAATGGTGTGTTGGTTGGTACGGGGGCGTGTAGCGGATGGAAACCTAGGCAATTGGGTTGGGCTTTGCATATTACTTGTTATCCATGTAAATGAAATTGTTGTTATGTTCTATAAGGCCCAAATCTAGTGGTGCATGAGGATTGCACACTGAGTCTCGCGAATCACCCAAATTAATCTAACCTTTCAAGTGACAATTAATGCAACGGACCAGGCCGGAGTGGAGCGCAAGGTGGCCATGCAAAAGCACATGTGGATCCGGCAAAAAGTTTTCCTTTATTAGTTGTGTTTTAAGTATTCTATGTTATGGATTTGAACTACGTTGTAATAAGGCCATGGGCCATTAGTTTACATTTTAGTTTTATTATGGGCCTTTATTATTTATTTTTATTTATTTTAAAACTAAGACATGTAATTAAGTTTTAGGCTTGACATTTTACAAAATTCTCATTTGGGCTTTCTGTCGACACGATTGTTTTACGAAAATTTTCTTAGTGACATACCATATCCGATTGTAGTATTTGGACCGAGTTTGGTGTGTTACAAATTGGTATCAGAGCCCGGTTCAAAACTCAGCTTTGGGATTTTGGGCCCAAAAGATTTTCTAAAATGGGTTTTGAAACATGGATTTCTCTTAGTAAAGGTTTGTTAGTTCAGCATGGCACCTGCGTCTCCGGCCAAGTTCGCCAGGTAAGTACTCTAAACCATTGTATAATATAAATGTGGGCTTAACAGGCTTATGGGACGTAGACTATTTAGGTTAGAACTTGATGGACTTTAGGCTTAGACAAACAAACTCTTAAAAATCCATAAGACTTAACTTCATTAAACAAAACCTGTAAACAAGTTACAAGACTAAAGTGTGGTATCAAGCATATGCATGTCTAGGAGAAGATCCGAAAGAGCTTGGTATTTAAGCAGTCCGAGTGACTCACCTTCTCTTCGCAGGAATCTCACCTGGTGCATAGTGATTGTTCACTTTAGCCATGATAGGATGTGGCAATAGGCATATGCATGTCTAGGAGTGGATTCAGGGAAAGCTTGGTACTTAAGCCGTCCTAGTGACTCACCTCCTTTCCACTAGAATCCTACCTGGTGCATAGTGACTATTCACCCTAGTTACGAGTACGTGTTAACAGGCCAAAACTTATAATTAAAACCCAAAAGGGACCAGCCACCTGTTTTTCTCACAAAATTATTATAATATCCTTATTTTGAAAAAAATTACCTATGATTTGTGAATATACCCCGATTTACAAAGTCAACAGAATCTTTTCATAGAAAACAAAAACAACAACAACAAAATATCTTTGAATTATAAAATTACCAAATTACCCCTGAGTTGTAAATAACCAAAACACCCCTGATTTGCAAAATGATCAGATAACCCCTGATTGGCAGAATTACTAAAATAACCCTAGATTTTATAAATCACCGAAATAACCCCAGATTTGCAAAATTATTGACGTACCCCCAGATTTGTGAAATTACCAAAATACCCTCGAGATGAAAAATTACCAAAATACCCTTATTTTGCCAAATCACTCGGAACCTTATTTTGGAAAATTACGAAAATACCCTTGTAGGATAAAATTACAAAAATACCCTTGGGTAGCGAAATGACGAAAATACCCTTAGGTAATGAATGTTACTTGTATGAACGTTGTGTGTGCATAATTCCTAGAATAGGAAGACTGAAAACTGTAGATAGGTTCGAATTCGAAAGAATCACTTTCAAAACTATGTTTCATAAGACTGTTTGGGGATAATTAGTGGAAACAACTAATGACTCATAAAAATTTTAAATCAGATAAACGCGAACTAGAAGAATGAGTACAAGAGGTCGAGGACGTCCGCCACGTGGATGCGGTAGAGGTAGGATGACCGTGTCAGAACCCGTAGGATCGGGTCATGGGTCCGAAAGTGAGATACCGGTTCCACCAGCTGCTGAGGGGGGATTTTAGGACCAGACAGGAGGAGAGGACGTGGTGTCTCAGGCCATACTGAGGGTTTTGGAAAGAGTGGCTGAGGCTGGTATGGGCATAGGAGCCCGAAAATCTGTGCCAGAGAGGCTGAGGAATAATAGGGCCGAAGTATTTATGGGAGTCTCTGGTGTATCCCCGAGTTTCTCTGAATATTGGTTGGAGGCAGTGGAACGTATAATGGATGACCTAGACTTCACGGTGGAGGAGAAGCTGAAGGGGGTCGTGTCTCTTCTTCGAGATGAGGCCTACCAATGATGGCTCACGGTGAAAGAGGGTACAGCCGCGAACCTGATTGACTGGGATTTCTTTAAGGAGTCATTCCAGGGAAAGTATGTTGGGGCTAGTTACATGGATGCTCAAAGGAAAGCATCCTTGAATTTGGTACAGGGGAGTAAGTCTATGGATGAGTATGAGGCTGAGTTCCTACGCCTGAATCGTTACGCTTGGGGAATGGTGGCAACAGAGTATGAATGATGCGTCCGATTTGAGGATGGGCTAAGGAATGAGCTAAGGGTTCTGATTGCGCCACAAAGAGAGAGAATTTTAGTGGTTCTAGTGGATAAAGTTAAAATAGTTGAGGAAGTGAAACGGGTGCAGAGACAAGAGAAGGATAAGGATTGGGGCAGGAGTAAGAGGAGTTTTGGACCCTCCATAGCAACTGGAAATTTTCAAAAGAGGCCTAGGACTGATGGGCCAGCTCGTACTCCATCGGGCCAGAGTCAAGCATGTTCTACATGTGGGAGAACCCATTATGGGGAGTGTAGAGTGAAAACTGGTGGATGTTTTAGGTGTGGATCCACAGAACATTTGATGAGGGACCGTCCTCAGATGGATCGTGGGCAACCAACGGACCGAGGTTCTGATCAGGCTAGAAGAGGTGATCAGCTTGGACCAAGGGGTAGAGGTGTAGCTAGAGGAAGAAATGGATCCGGTCGGGGTCATAGAGCATGCGACAGAGGTACAAGTAATATGAATGCGAGGCAGCCAGGTTTAGTTTATGCGACTCATCGAAGGGAGGATGGTGACGCACAGGATGTTATAACCGGTACGTTTTTTATCGCTGGTAACCCTTTTTCTTACTTTAATTGATATTGGGTCAACCCACTCCTACGTTGCATGTTCAGTATCTGAGACTCTAGGTATAGATTATGAGATAACCACTAGGAAGATGACCGTGGTTAGTCCTCTAGGACAATCTAGGGTAGTGGACAAGCTGTTTAGGGAAGTACCTTTAGAGACTCAAGGGGTAGTGTTCCCTGCAGACTTGATGGAATTGCTATTTGGAGAGTTTGACCTCATCTTGGGAATGGATTGGTTAACTAAGCATCGTGCCAAGTTGGACTGTGAGAACAAGCGTATGGTGTTGGGTACCCTGGAAGGCGGGGAGGTGGTTGTTTAGGAGAAAGGAGGAATTACTTGTCCAACGTGATATCCTCCTTAAAAGCTATTAAGATGATTCAGAAGGGATGTAGTGCATTTCTAGTAGTGATATCTGTCCACTGTGATGCATCGCACACGGGTTTAGGTTGTGTGCTGATGCAAGAAGGAAAGGTGGTGGCGTATGCGTCTCGACAGTTGAGACCGCATGAGTTAAACTACCCTACGCATAACTTGGAGTTGGCGGCAGTAGTGTTTTCCTTAAAGATTTGGAGGCACTACTTATATGGGGAGAAGTCAGTAATTTACACTGACTATAAAAGTCTGAAGTACCTCCTTACCCAGAAGGAGCTAAATTTGAGACAACGTAGGTGGATTGAGCTCTTGAAGGATTATGATTGTTCGATCGAATACCAACCTGGTTAGGCGAATGTGGTGGTAGATGCGTTAAGTCGTAAGGTAGTATCGAAACTAAGAGCCATGTTTGCTCATCTGAGTTTGTTCAACGATGGGAGTTTGCTGGCTAAGTTGCAAGTAAAGCCAACATGGGTAAGTCAGGTTAAGGACAAACAGTTAGAAGATAAAGACCTGAGTGCTCGACTTTTGCAAGTGAGGGACGGTGGAATGGAGGACTATAGTTTGAACAAGGATGGAATTCTGTGTTATCGTGGGAAGATTTGCATGCCTAAGGATGATGAGTTAAGACAGAGGATTCTTTGGGAATCGCATAGTAGCCCATATGCTATGCATCCTGGAGGAGTCAAGATGTACCGTGATTTGCGAAAGCAATTTTGGTGGCCAGGTCTGAAGAAAGAGGTAACAGAAATCGTAGAAAAATGTTTGACGTGTTAGCAGGTCAAAGCTGAACACCAAGTGCCATCGGGATTGTTGCAGCCAGTGAAGATTCCCCAATGGAAATGGGAGAGAATCACGATGGATTTTGTTAGTGGGTTACCCCTTACACCCACTAAGAAGGATTTGATTTGGGTGATTGTTGACCGACTGATGAAGTCTGCTCACTTCATACCGGTTCGAGTGGACTTTCCTCTACGAAAGTTGGCTAAGTTGTGTGTGGCTGAAGTTGAAAGATTGCATGGTGTACCAGTGTCGATCATATCGAATAGGGACCCTAGGTTCACGTCACGATTTTGGAAGGCTCTTCATCAAGCAATGGGAACAAGGTTAGACTTTAGTACCGCTTTTCACCCGCAGACTGATGGTCAGTCTGAGAGGGTCATTCAAATCTTGGAAGATATGCTAAGGGGTTGCATCATCGACTTTCGGGGCAGTTGGGAAGAGTATTTGCCCTTGGAAGAATTTGCATATAATAATAGTTATCAAGCTAGCATTCAGATGGTGCCTTATGAAGCATTATATGGAAGGAGATGTTGTACTCCAACATGTTGGACGGAGTTGGTTGACCGTAAGGTGTTAGGTCCAGAATTAGTTTTAGAAACTGAGGACAAAGTGAAGTTAATACGGGCTCGGCTAAAGGAAGCGTCGAATCGACAGAAGTCTTACGCGGATCTAAAGCGGAAAGAGGTGGAATTCGTGGTAGGTGATCAAGTCTTCTTGAAGGTATCCCCATGGAAAAAATAATGAGGTTTGGTTGGAAGGGGAAGTTAAGTCCACGGTTTATTGGGCCTTATCGGGTACTAGAACATGTGGGCCCAGTGGCTTATCGGTTAGAGTTACTTTCGGAGTTGGAGCAGATACATGATGTGTTCCATGTCTCGATGCTGAGACGTTATTGATCAACCCACCGCACATAGTGTCGGTAGAAGAGATAGAAGTAAGACCGGATTTGTCTTTTGAAGAGGAACCGGTGCAAATTCTGGATCGAGATGTAAAAGTGTTGAGAAGGAAATCTGTTCCGTTGGTTAAAGTCTTATGGCGAAATCATGGTGCAGAAGAAGCAACGTGGGAGCCAGAAGATGTTATACACCAACAGTATCCCCATCTTCTCTAACCAGGTAAAGTTCGAGGCCGAAATTTATTTTAAGGGGGTAGAACTGTAACATCCTAAAGGTGGGCCTGTGCATTTATATGTGGTGCTTGTTTCATGTGTTTAAAACAGAGGCCCAAATTAAATATTTTGTTTAAGCTTACTTGGGTTAAAATAAAGATTCAAGTAGTTTAATGAACATTTTGGGCTTGTGGCCCAGAAGGGAATGATGCCATAAGAAAGGAGGGGGGTTGGCATCAAAAGGCAAGGGGAAGAGGCCCAATTTGTGGCCACCCGAAGCCCAAGTTTTGGGGCCAAATTTTGGCACTAAGAAGGGAAGGGGTTGGACGGCAATTAGGCTTCTTTTTAGGAGTCTTTTTCTTTTATTTAAGTGATAAAAGATGATAATTAAAGGGGGAAGAGTTGGCTTTAGTGTGGGCTCTCCTAAAGGTAAGATAAGGATTGAGTTATCATGAGATTTAAAGATTATCAAAAGAAGAGGGAGAGTTGGCCGAAACTCAACTACAGGAGGGGGAAATCTATTTAGTATAGGCTAGCCGAAATTTTGCTAACCATTCTCTCCATCTTTTCTTTCTCTTTGCCGAAATCTACACTCCATTCTCTCTAAGTTTCTTTCTTTTCTTTTTCCTGAAAACACATCATAGCCGAAACTTCTTAAGTGTTTCTCCTCTCCTCAAAAACCCTTCTGAAAGCCGAATGCTCTTAGTGCATATCTTCTTCCTCCATAACCGAATCATTAGGTGAGATCTCTGTTTCCCGAATGTGCACCGTAAGCCGAATACTCTTTTGTAATCCGATAAGTTTCGGGATTTTGTTCTATTCGATTTTACTCTTTCTTTTCCTAAGATCTAACCCGAATCATGTATACTAATGACTATCGATTTTCCTCTTTGTCCATAAAAGTCAAATCCTTTCTTATCGAGATCCATAGTGCCGAATTGTGAAATGCCGAAGGTAGGTGGCCAAGGGTATTTCGGCCGAATGGCTACTTTTCTGTTCTTTTATTTTCAGCCGAATGGCATAAAGTGTTAGATGGCTTTCGATCATTGGTTTGGTTAATTACTTTTGGTGATGGTCGAATGTAGGAAGGGAGGTGACGAGTTTTCAACGACAATCAGGATTCAATTATTTAGGTAAGAATTCAATTTAAGAGTTATAGTTGTTAAGTAATTAGATCTCATCGTTTAAATGATTTAGTGATTAAGGATGGACTCGAATAACAGTTAGGCAGAAAAGGTTGGATCTGTACAACCAACACCCAAATACAATAAGCGATCTGTTTCGGTAGTGCGAGATTGGCCATCGGGGTGTGGGCCGACATCGAAGTCAGATCGAGGACTGATAGTGGTGGTCTCGAGTGATAATAGTGTAGACGTAGAGACAGTATTAGTACGAAAATCAGGTGTGTAATGCTTCCCCACCGACTAGATCTGATTAATTATATATATGTTCATAAGTTGTATATGTTAAAAGCCGAAATCTCGAATTTAAACAGCGGACCCTCAGGTTAGTAAATAATCTGATTATATGTTATAAGTAAATTGTTGTACATGTTTTTAAATTATTGTGCATGTTTGCATGGGTTGGGTAATGAAAGGAGGAAGTATATGTATATGTATATGTGTAGCGGTTTTTACCGTGATTTACTGTAGCGGCTAATGCCGTGATCTGTTATAAGGGCTTCGGCCAATATATGTTGATGAGCAGCATCACTGCCATCTTGGCGTGTAGCGGTGTGGGTTGATTGTAGAAATCCCCAATGGTGTGTTGGTTGGTACGGTGGCGTGTAGCGGATGGAAACCTAGGCAATTGGGTTGGGCTTTGCATATTACTTGTTATCCATGTAAATGAAATTGTTGTTTGCACACTGAGTCTCGCAACTCACCCAAATTAATCTAACCTTTCAAGTGACAATTAGTGCAATGGACCGGGCCGGAGTGGAGCGCAAGGTGGGCATGCAAAAGCACATGTGGATCTGGCGAAAAGTTTTCCTTTATTAGTTTTGTTTTAAGTATTCTATGTTATGGATTTGAACTACGTTGTAATAAGGCCATGGGCCATTAGTTTACATTTTAGTTTTATTATGGGGCTTTATTATTTATTTTTATTTATTTTAAAACTAAGACATGTAATTAAGTTTTGGGGTTTTGATTATTAAGGCACATTTTACAAAATTCTCATTTGGGCTTTCTATCGACACGATTGTTTTACGAAAATTTTCTTAGTGACATACCATATCCGGTTGTAGTATTTGGATAGGGTTTGGGGTGTTACATGGCCTCTGCGACTGCTGGAACAACTTCATCATAGTCTGAAGCTATAGCTGGAGTTCTTCATACTTTCTGTTCTGCTCTGCCTCCCTCGCTTCTTCCCCCGCTCTAAGTTGAGCAATATGCTCGCCTCCTCATTCTTGCCTCCGCTTTAAGTTGAGAAATTTGCTCACCGTGCTCGCTCCATCCGAGATATCTGGTCTTTTAGTCTCGAACTTCAGACGAGATTGACTCGGAAGGCATGTATTGTTGGGAGCCGATCAAAATATTGGGTCTGGGTAACACCGATCCTTGACATCGAACCCACCATACCTTTTAAGACCCAAAACATTAGTGATAATTCATTATAAATATACTCAAGATTAACGAATTATCAATCAAGCAATCGTACCTTCAGACCCAAAACATCGAAATAATTACATTATCAATCTCCTCGAGATTAACAAAACTATCAGATGAAGCAACCGCTTCATACTCTGCCTTCTTCTCCTTTAGTTTATCCTAATAATTCAATTAAAGAGTTAGAAACGAAATATATAATAAAAAAGAATGCAACATAACTTAAAATTATAAATTTAAAACTACAAACGATGAATTAAACTATTGTAATTAAACATTATAAATATTCATAATAAATCAAATTTTATTAAGTAAATATACCAAAATTTATGCAGCTTCAGATGTCATCAGAGATCCATCCTTCTTCCTATGCGTAATGTCAAAAAGCTGAAGGCATCCAACTTTTTGACCAGACAAAGCTTCCTACATTATAGAAGAAAAAATATAATTTAATAGTATAAAGTCATTAATATTTGAAAGAAATAATAAATTATAATACCTCGGCCTCAGCTACACAAGCAAAACTTCTGGAGCCTGCCGTGTGCGTGAATTTTCATTTTTGTCTGCTGCTTGTTCCAACTCGCTCACGGTCCTACATAATGAATTTGAATTATGTATATAATAAATATGATAAACCAAAAAATTTATAAGATTTTAAAAGTACGTAATACCTCTCCTTTCTTTGAATTCTAAAATCTAACTTGATCTTCCCATTGGTACCTCAACATTCCCGACGGAGCATTTCTTAATTTTTCGTCGAGGCTTACTTCTTTCTTAAAATATTGTTTTTGCAGCGTGCTTTTATTGTCTCTCCATTTTTTACCCAATGTCTTCTTAACATAGTCATCGGAGACCTCTAAAACAAATCTCTCCTAAACAAAAATAGTTTAAAAAGTTAATATAAACGAAAGTTAAATCAAAGTATTATAAATTACATTCATGTTTTGTTACCTTAATATTATCCAAAGCCTGATTTTTGTTGGCAGCAAGTATGTGATGCCATGATTCGTAATTAATGGGCAACATATTGGCATTTCATGCTAAAATGCCCAAATAGCCTGCTAACAGTCGAGCTTCAGATCCAACAGGCTGGCCATGATTGTTTCTCCTTACTTTAACACGCTCGACAGGCTCTAAATCGTATAAATCTTTAAGCATTGTATGTCCCCGACCTCTGCGCGTCCCACCACCTTCAGCTGAAAAATGATATATTATTATATTAAAATTAAAAAAATGAATCAATAATAAAATTCAACATGCATGTAAAATAAACTTAACATTACTTTGAAATTCTGCAGGCTCGTCATCTATGTCCGGCAAAGTAGAAGATCCAATAACTGTTTGCTCTTCACTATTTGCTTCTTCTGAATTTGGAGTATTGTGGACAATATTTAAATCTCGTAATCGTCTTTTAGGCATTTTTCCTGCAATACACATGAAATAGTTCAAAATTTTAGTAACAAATAACAATAATAATAGTACATTTAAAATAGTTCAATTATATAACATGACCAACATTAAAATTATAATATTACATATAAATAATAAATCGTAAAATCTTACTAAATCATATTTCGTAAATATCTTCGACCACATCCTGACGAACCCATTGAAATTGTTGACTAGTACTAGGGATATTTTCATTTAAGTTTTGTTCTGGAAAAGGCAAAGTTTCTAATATTTCAACTATGTCATCTCTACTTCCACTGCCAATGTCGAACAAGTCTCTAGGGGTGTTTCGAAGTACAACATACCAACCCTCATCAGTTGGATCTTCGGAGTAAAAAAACTTGTTTAACTTGAGAAGAAAACACATACGGCTCGTCCATCAATGGTTCTCTTGTGTGAATCAATCGAGAGAAATTCACCATTGTAAAGCCATATTGATCGTTTTTAATTTCGCGAGCCGTATTCACATTAGCCCAATCACCTCGAAATAAGACAACTTTGCATTTACCGTAATAATCCAACTCAATGATGTCAGTAATAAGTCCGTAATACTATAGATTCCCCTCGATAGGATTATTGTCCCTAGCACTAGCATAACTTGTAATTGAAGAATTAATAACAATTCCACAATTTTGGGTTCTCCTCAATCTCTCGCGATATCTTGTATGAAATCTGTATCCGTTGATGAGGAAGGCACTATATCTTTTCACTATTCTGTTTGGACCTTGTGAAAGCCATTTAACTTCGTCATCTACTTCATTCCGACTCCAAACCTGTTGAATCAAAAGTAAGTCGAGTAATTATGAATGTTATGAGAAAACATTATTACTTGTCAATGAAAACTTAAATTGCATACCATTTGGCTTAACCATTCATGGAATGATTCTGTGAACAACTTATTAATTTCTCGTCGATTTAATCTTCGGGATCGTGAACGAGCTCTCAATATTTGTTTGTACTCACTACGGTAAAAAAAGTTTTACTTTTTTAGAAGACAAACAAATTATAATTGATGAGAATTTATCAAATTCTAGAACTTACTTCCAAAATGGTTCCATTGAATTGTGATGAAAAAGAACGTGTCGATATGCTTGGTCCCACAATCTATCGTCTAATTCTGTAATTTTGACTTTGCCGATCGGTTCTTCGAAACTTTGAAATAAATAAGTTTCGACCAAATTATGATCTGTGAGCCCAACATTTCTACTTGGTCTGTTCATTCTTGTTTCAACATCTACCAAATACCTCGAACAGAAAGTCATACATTCCTCTGCCAAGTAGCCCTCGGCAATTGATCCTTCTGGATAATGCTTATTGCGGCAGTAAGACTTCAATTTGGATAGGAACCTAAACACGATATACAACATTATCAAAAGTTGCAGCTAAAGGCATTGAGGTGAGTGAAGGAATATTTTGCAAATAAAGTAAGACCTTTCAATAGGATACATACATCGATAGAAAATGGGTCCACCATGTAACATCCCAAAATTGGGCTTAGTAGGATTGGGGCCAATGGGCCTTAGGCGTAGCAATGTTTAAAATTCTGAAAACAAGAGAATGGCATTATTGCAAATTGGACTATTAGTTAAGTGATTTTGGAAGGTTACGAGGTTTCTATGAAGTCTCGGGTTTAATTGGGCCTTAGGAAAAATTTGGTATTTTAGCACTTTAAGGAGAGATGGTAACTAGCTTCAATGCTTATTGAAATAAATGAATAAATGGTTAGCACAAGTGAGCAATTAGTAAAGAGGTTATGGCATCAAGTGCAGTAACTTGAGGAAAGAGGTTCAAATCCCTTTGTGTGCAATTTTGACTTTTATTTTGCACTCTTTCCTTAAGTGTCGGCTAAGAGGTAGTTATGGCAAGCTTGACTTTATTATTTTTGGTAAGGTGGCTATAAGAATAAGGCAAGGTTGAAGTTTGGGAAAGGAATCAAGAGAAATAGGTAAGTAAGGGGAACAAGAGGCTAATATCGGGGGAGGTGTTTTGGAAAGCTTGGGTGGCCAAACTCTTATCCTAAGGGGGGATGCATGTGGATGGTTTTGAGGTAGATAGGTAGCTGAAAATTTTACCTTGGCATTTGGTAAGGCCTTGGTTTTGTTTTGGCCAAAAATCCTATTGCAACCTTTGTGTCATCTTTTCTCTTTTTGCTGCTTTCTTTGCCGAAATTTTCTAGCACAATAGTGCATTTTCTCTTCTCTTGAATTGGTCACATATTCATCTTTTGTCTAATCTCCTTGATAGTCGAATATCATTGTTCATTCTCCTCCATAACTGAAACCTTTCCATCGTTCTTTCTTTCTAATTCCTTAAGCAATCGGTAAGTATTCTTTATAATGTTTTATTTTCTTCTCTTATGACCGAATCCATACTTTGGTTTTTGCATGGTCATTTTGACGGAGACCATCACCTTGCTTTCACTCATACGAGATCGTTTTCTTCTTCGTAGTGATATAGAGGGAGGCCGAATACCACAACATTGCCTAATCATCTCTAGTCATAGGAAGATTGTGAGAAACGGGATTATAATCGATTAAGGTAAGGAAGATCTTTCATAGTCCATTCGATATCTCCATTTGGTTATTGAGTTAATCGGATTGAAGGTTGGCTAATTGATATTTTTGGTAGGATCGACTCTTGGTGCATCGAGAGAGATCACAGTCATGGTAAGTGGAGTTAGCCTAATAAGTATTTCTAGTTACGATTATCAAAGTTGAGACTAACCTTCTATCAACTATCAATATAGGTGTTGAAATCGGTAGAAAGCACAACTCGTATTCAAGGTGTGTAATCTCGTACCTTTCCGAATATATGTTTGAAATGGTGAGTAAGTCTCACATATCTTTGAAATTTTACATGAAATATTCTGTGATTCAGTAGAAATACCAAAGAAAACCGATAACCGGCATCCGTGATCACTCGGACATGTGTATGCTCGTAGTGGTAATCATGTTTTGTAATAAAATAGTTTCGGTCAGAAACAGTGATGTGTATTTGAAAAATCATGAAAAATTGGATAAAAGGAATTACAAAGTGAGTAAGATATCAGATTAAAGCTTACTGTTTCTACTTTAATATGGAAGAAACAAAGAGGGAAAAGAAATATTATATTCTAAGATATGTTAATTTTAGTGAGACTAGTTATGAATGACTTTGGGGTATTCTGTTCTGTCTTGGAAAAATTGTATAAAATTGTAAAAAGTGAATTATGGGACATAATTTATATGTATGGATTCCTTAGTGAGCCTATTATTAATAGAGACAACTGGGAGCAGTATATGAAAATGATACAGTGAGATATTTGGATTTTGGGTAAGAGAGGTCAGAATCATTGGACAGTGAAACAAGGGAAACTTTAAGGAATAAACTGTACTAAATGGTTAAGCTAAAAATTCTGGAAAAATTATAAGAGAAAGATATACGAGTCTAGTTTCAAAGAAAATTTATAGATTTAGATTTCGAGTTTCCTAACTCGAGTTATAGTCAATTTAGTCAGTATGATGCAGTTGGACAGTTTCAAACTTTTATGCCCCAAATTAGTAGTTAAGCCTTGGTTATGAAATTACCGAAATACCCTTAGAGGGTAAATTACCGAAATACCCTTAGTGGGTAAATTACCGAAATACCCTTAGCGGGTACAATTGCCAAATTATGAAATTGCCCTTATGGGTCGAATCATGGAAATGCCCCTAATGGGCTGATTTGTAAAGTGTTAATGGGCCAAATTATGGAATGCCCCTATTGGGCCGATTTGTAAAGTGTTAATGGACCGAAATACGAAATTGCTTAATGGACTGAATTGACATATTGCCTTAATGTGCCGAATTGCAAAGTGTTAATGGGCTAAACTTTTGTATGAAATAGTTATCGTTGTTATATTTATAAATATCATGATTTGCTATGTATGTTGCATATTTACATATTGCATGGGATGAGAAACTTGAATGAAGAGAAGAGTAGACCGGTGGCATTGCCACAAATTCTGATAATGGCTATGCGCCAATTTAAATATGGCTTTGTGCCATCGTGACTAAGGTTTTATGCCGATTATATTACCGTATATGATTCTGGTGGCTCAGCCACAAATATTATAAATGGTAGCTTGACTGCAAATTGGAGAGACTGGATGGGTGGGTTGACTTGATCCCCACAAAAGAGATTGGTTGGTACGGGTGGAGAGACTGGCGGGGTGGGTTGACTTGATCCCCACAGGAGAGATTGGTTGGTATGGGTGGAGAGATTGGCTAGATGGGATGGGTTGCATTCATATCATTTATTTATTACATGAAAGTGGGCTTAGGCCCAAGATTATGTAAATGGGTTCAAGCCCAAGATATTGCTTACCGGGCTCAGGCCTAGTGGATGACGGTAAGGGGTTATACACTGAGTTCTTGTAACTCACCCCCTTCTTTCTTAATCCTTGTAGGTAAATCTCAAAGGATTTGAGGACTTGGGCCCATGGATGACTCGGTGGAGGCCATACTTGAAATAAATATTTCAAACTTTAGTAAATTACTTTTCTCGCTTCTATTTCTTTATTTTGACTATTTGGGTTTTTATGTTGTAATAAGGCCTCTGGATTATTTTGTTTTGTTTTATATTTGACGTATTTATTATTTTGTTGGTTTATTTTAAATGGAAATTTTCTAAAAGCATAATCAATGATTTTCCAAATTGATTAATAAGTGGATTTTATAAATAAACTTTTACAAATGATTTAACTCAGACTTTCTTTCAAATTATCAACGGCATTTTCAAAAGTTACGGTTTTAAAAGATCACTAGTTCAAATATCAATTCTTCAATCAGCTTTTCAAATATTAGTAGTATTTTTATCAAATATTTCTAAACAAACTTGTTTTCTTCAATTACACCTATTTTAGTACGAATTACAAGATCCTTTATACATTTTCTTCATTGTGACACACCAGATTCGGGCCTAATTTCTAGGCCGGGTTTGGGATGTTACACACCAAGTATTGCTTCACGCGGGAGATGAATTAACAAGTGCACCATAATAGTGAAGAAGGAAGGCGGGAAGATCTTCTCCAGATTGCATAAAGTCAATGCGGTTCGATCTTGTAGTCTCTCAAGTTCTTGAACATTCAAAACTTTACCACAAATGCCTTTCATTATATTTGACAGCTCAATTACACAAGCCATCACCTTTTTTGACATACAACACCGCATAGCAACTGGTAGTAAGTCTTGCATCAAGATGTGATAGTCATGTGATTTTTAGTCATATAGTCTTCGATCCTTAAGACTCACACATCGCAATATATTTGATGCATACGCATCCGGGACCTTTATATCCTTCAACACCATACAGAACACTTCTTTCTCCGTCTTCGACATTGAAAAAATAGTAGGCGGCGACCAATATTTCATATTCGAAAGTGCTTGGGGATGAAGCTCACGCTGAATTCCCATGTGGAGTAAATCAGGTCGACTTTGAAGATTATCTTTCGATTTTCCATCGACATTCAAAATAGTCCCAATGATGTTCTCGTAGACATTTTTCTTAATGCGCATGACATCAAGATTATGGCGTAAAATCTGATGCTCCCAATAAGGCAACTAAAAAAATGCTTCTTTTTTTCCACAAGTCCGCCTTATTAGGATCATCCTCTTCATCAGATTCATCATCAGATTCATCCCTAGATCTTCTATTTCTTTGCGGGTTAGCCTGTTGATTCATCTTCCCATAAATGAAATTCATATCTTTTAACATTAAGAATATTTTGGATCCACCAGTCTGCGAAGGAGCTTCTCTAAACTCTTCAGTACCGTCAAACTGAGCACTCTAAAATCTAAATCTATGATTTTTCGGTAACCACCGATGATGCCCCATGTAAAAGAACTTCTTCCCATTATATAACCATTGCCAACATGTCTGCGCAGCATAACACGAACAAGCATAATGTCCCCTGGTACTCCAACCAGATAAATTAGCATAAGCCTGGAAGTCATTAATAGTCCACATCAAAGCTGCACGTAAATTAAAGTTCTCTTTTCTCATTGCATCGTATGTCTGAACACTAGCCCATAGTTGTTTTAACTCTTCAACAAGTGGCTACAAATAGACGTCAATATCATTCTCGGGCCCTTTCTCTCCAGGTATAATCATAGACAAGATAAAAGATGATTGTTTCATGCAAACCCATGGAGGCAAATTGTAGGGAACAAGCACCACAGGCCAAGTATTGTATGTTGTGCTCATGAGTTTGTAAGGGTTAAATCTATCAGATGCTAGCCCAAGCCTCACACTCCGAGGATCGCTTGCAAAGCTTGGAAATTTGGAGTCAAAAAATTTCCAAGCTAAAGAATTTGCAGGATGCCTTAACAATCCATCATCAATTCGTCCATCACGGTGCCACGTCATTGACTTGGCTATCTTCGATGACATGAAAAGCCGTTGAAGCCTTGGTATTAGCAGAAAATACCGCAAAATCTTAACTGGCTGCTTCCTTGATTGTGTATCGTGCTCTTCCTCGTTACCATCCTCTGTATTTCCAACGGGATTGACCGCATACATGATAGCACTGTTGGTTTATCCGGTCGCCCCAATACAACATGCAGTCATTTGGGCAACTATGAATTTTGTTGTAGCCAAGGCTCAAATCCTTTATCAGTTTCTTCATGTCTTTGAAATATTGAGGGATTTTTGCAAACAGGAACATTTCTTGTAGAAACTCTAACAGCATTGTCAACGAGTTTCTGGTCCATCCTCCCAAACATTTCAAGTGAAAAAGACAAATACAGAAAGTCAGTTTGGAAAATTTTGATCCCTCATACAGTGCTTCATTCATTTCACCAAGTAACGTGTAAAACCTCGTCGCTTCTTCATATGGCTGTTCATCATGTACACTTCTTCCCCCTTCAGTGAAAGTATTTCCACCAAAATTATATTCATCAGTTGCACCCAAGTCAAGTGGAAATGACCCGAAACCATCACTGCCCATATTAAAAGCATCCCGCAACATGCCTTCCATGTTATCATCTCTAACATTCTGATTGTAAGCACTATGAGGATAACCCAGATTCATCGATGAAGATGCTCCACTAGATGTACACTCTCCATGAAAAATCCATTTTTTGTACCCCCGAACAAAGCCATCAACAGCTAGATGTTCGTAGACAACTTCACGATAATGCCAATTTATATTGCAACACTTCTTACACGGGCAAAGAATCATATTCTCTTGGTTTGCATTTTGAAATGCCAAATTCAGAAAAGTTTCTACTCCATTTCGATAGCCGTTGCTTACCCTTGACAATTTCATCCAAGTCCTATCCATTTCGTAGTTGTTGAAGTCTAAAGTTGACAATAAATTACATAGCTACATTGTTAATTTATAATTTATGTAAGTAATGATATGATCATATATATAACTGAGTACAATGTAAGTTATGTAAATTATGTAAGTTATGAAGTTTGATCTTAAAATTATGTAAGTTATGAAATTTGATCTTAAACTTATGTAAGTTATGAAATTTGATCTTAAAATTAAGTAAGTTATGTATTCTTTAAGATTCATCATACATGGCATTGTTACACCTAGGAGGATCCATTATATCTAATAGTGAGATATAAGGCAACCCATCGTGTTTCCAAATTTATATACTTTGAATCTTTTTTTTAATCTATACAAGTATTATGTAAGTTATGTATTATGTAAGTTATGTAAGTTATGTATTATGTAAGTTAAATAATTTGATGAAAGCTATGTAAGTTATGTTATAATAACTTATTTAAATTTTAAATTACATAAATTACTAAAAAAATTAATTTAATAAGAGATTCATGCAATGTTATTATTGTGTTTTAAATATAAAAGTTAATTGTTAAAATATGTTATAATTTTTTATATTTTAAATTTAATTTTATACTTTTTTTTGGTTAAATTAAAGTTTATAACATATTTTAACAATTAACTTTTATATTTTAACATCTTATATGCGTGGGGTTTTGAGTTTTTTCAGAAGTCCTTAAAATTGGTAATTCATTTCGTTTTGAATTACATTGGGATTTGAACTTTTTTAATCTAATGGTATTGTAAATATTTTTACATAGGGGTTCAATGTTTTTTGAGTTATACAAAAAAGTTCGTTAGAATAATTAACCTGAGGGAGTAATATGGACAGTAAAATTCAAGGGATTGATTTGGAAAAAAAAAAGAGGTGATCCAATATAGAGTAAATATTAATGAAAGTATCAAACACATGTTTAACTCTAGATCATGGCAATACAATAAGGATGAGAAATAAGCAAAATATGGGCTACTATATACTGTACTTTGATCTTCGTATCTATATTTATTTATTTTTTAAATTTAATTAGTACTTAAATTTCAATTTTGTCTTTTGGTAACTTTGAAATTGATGTAGCATTTATAATTAATAACATTTTTTTTCCAAAAATTTATGTATATAAATTTATTAAAATTATGAATTTTATTTCAAGTTTAAAATAAATATGAATAAATGATTGTCTTACTATCCGATCCTAATATGAAAAATCAATTATTTATATTCATTGTGGATGTATTTTCTTTTAATAAGTATATATTTCAAATTTTTTATAAAATACTAGGTTTAATAATATTATATTAATAATTTATGTAAATTAAATAAGAGAAATTTAAGTGTATATTCATTGTATTTTTAAATTACTTTTTAAAAAATTATTTTTATAATAAAACATATTTAAATAATGATCAATATTATTATTATACTGATAACAAAATATTATTACCATTTTAAATCATTTTATATCATCTTATATGCATGATTTTAGTCATTTTATTTTACAAATTTTAAAATATAGGTCTTATTATTATTATTATTATTATTATTATTATTATTATTTGTTAAATTAAAGTTAATCATCAACGTAATTTTTACATTTTTAAATTTAACAACAATAAATTTAACCAAAAAAAAAGTATAAGACTTAAATTTAAAATATAAAAAATTATACCATATTTTAACAATTAACTTTTATATTTTGTTTATATTATTTTTATATCGCACTGCACCTTTAATTTTAAAAATAATACACGGAGCTTGTAAAAATCTAAGCGGCATGATTAGATAGCAATTTGGAGGTTGTTCAAACACTATTAATAAAAAACAACAATATTAAACAGCAATTTAGATAGAAATTCTTTAAGATTCATCATATGTGGCATTTTTACACCTGGGGAGGATCCATTATATCTTACAGTTAGATATAAGACAACCCGTTAGGTTTCCAGCCTATATACTTTGAATCTTTTTTTTTTTTTGACAGCAATAGAACAAACAGCATATATACCAACCAAGAAGGATAATAAACCGAAATTTAGACAGCAATTTGGACAAATTCATCATTATATAACTGTTACTGATCTGAATTTTGAACTAAAAACGTACCTTAATAAAAATGAATATAAATCAACAAAATGAATATAAATAAGAATAATACTGATTTCATACATGTTAAGTTATTACCAGCAAATCCAATCTGATAGTTACAGGAGTAGTAGGAAGTAGTAACTAAAATACAAACAACACATGAATTAACAAATGCTATTGATTAATTGCAAAATGCTAATTAAAATTTGGAGTTTGGACCAATGCCTATCCTTGTTTTATTAATAATATTTTGAAACTAGTCGTGTTATTGATCATGAATATCGTATTATTGCCAGTCTAATAGTGTTAAAAGAAAATATATAAATTTAAATATAAGTAACCAAATTCAAAAAAGAAATGCAAGTTTACTACACCATAATGCGAATGCCGTCAGACTAATAGTACAACCATCTAGTCTAGGATCAATTCAGCTTGTAATAACTTAAAATCATATGTTTCTAGTTTAGACTAATAGTAGGTCAACTATAGCTAGGTGGACAGTTTGTACTAGGCTGTTGTTTGTTTACAATTTCACTTCAATATCGTTAACATGAGAGATTTATTCTTGGAAGAAGCAAACCGACAATGCACTCATGATGATGAATCTAAGATAACAATCTAGCAAAATCAAATTTGTAACACCCCAATCCCGGTCTATGCATTAAGACTAGATTTGGTTTGTTACCTGAATCGAGCTATTTTTAAATCTTCAATAAGTTGAAAGCTACAATATTAATTACAGGATTTAATAAAATTAGAAGAGTATTTGAATTTGATAAATATTAGAAAAACATTAGTTGAAAATCATTGTATTATCAAAAACCTTTAGGTAATTTGTTAAAGAGTTAACAATAATAAAATATTTATAAAAGAATTTCATATACTTGAAAACCCAAATTTATTTTAATAAAAACATCATATAATCATAGCCCATAATTAAAAGTCCAAAGTATAGTTTAAAACCAAACACACATAAAATCCATGAATTATTTATAGGGCCCTTATTACAATATCCCAAAATAGTAAAAATATTTATTAAAAAGTTCGAGTTTAAATAACCCATATTTGGCAAGATGGCCTCCATGAAGTCATCCTCTACCAAGTCCACGCCAATTTCCATTACCCGAGATGGAAAAATTAAAGGGGTGAGTTACTTAGAACTCAAGCAGCAACTCACTTACCACCATTATTGGGCTAGATCATCAAGATATTATGCTGGGCTTGAGCCCAATTACAGAATTCAACAATATCATAAAATGAAATAAATTAAAAATGCATGTAAAATGAATTTCCCAACCAAACCTAATATCCATCCGCTATCACCCCCGTACCAACCATCACACCTGTGGGGATCAAGTCAACCCACCCCGCCAACACACCAATCGTAGGCATTTAGCCTTTTTATAATTGTGGCAAAGCCACCGAACTAGAGGCAATAATCCATATTTATTTTTGTGGCAAGGCCACCGAACTAGAGGCAATAAGCCATATTTATTTTTGTGGCAAGGCCACCGAACTAGAGGCAATAAGCCATATTTATTTTTGTGGCAAGGCCATCAACTAGAGGCAATAAGCCATATTTATTTTTTGTGGCAAGGCCACCGAACTAGATTTTGGCAACAGCCATTCTTCTCTTCATATATCCCACCCCATGCAATTATGCGATATAACAAAATATAGTCATATAACAATTTTTTTATTTAATCCATAACATTGGTGGGTTTATCTTTAAACATTTCATTTGGCCCAAAAAAATAATTTAGCAATTTGCCCATTTAGTAGTTTAGTGGGCTTTGGCCCATTTATTAAACTAGAGTATTTTGACCCACTTTATCGAACTAGAGTATTTTGGCCCAATTTATCGAACTAGAGTATTTTGGCCCAATTTATCGAACTAGAGTATTTTGGCCAAATTTATCGAACTAGAGTATTTTTGGCCCAATTTATCGAACTAGAGTATTTTGCGGCCCATTTTCACGAAACATACAATTTACATAATAATAAGTAATTTTTCGAGGGCATTTTCGTAATTTTCACGATTTAGTCATTTTTACGTATTTTCGTCAAAATATCAGTTTTTACGTTTTTACCGATCTAGTCGTTTTTACGATTTTTACTTCCATACCGAAATTGACATCCAACCGAGAAATAGTGTGAAGTTACACACCTCGATACCGAGAGTACTAATCCTTCTCGCCCTCAAGACCTAAAACATATTTCGATCCGTTAGAACACTATTTCAGATAAACATATAAAATCGATAATAGATCCAAAATCTTACCTCTTGATTTTGAATCACTTCGATTTTCGCTTCTCCTCGCTTATTGGTTCGTTAGTCACCGAGAATCCACCAACGATAATGGCTCTAAGTTCGTACTACTTCAAATAATTGACTCTTCTAAGATGGTCCGCAACCCGTGGAAAATCCCTGACCGTCGAAACCGCTCTTCGCTTAAATGGGGATTTACGATCCGCCTCTTAACGTGACTAACCAACGCTTTTTCTTCCCTATTTTGAAAGTCTTCAAGATCCAAAGGGATATTAGTTAAATCTAAAATAATATCGAATAATACTAGAGGCTTTAAAAGATGTGATTTCCTTACCACAATAAATCGATTCCAACGCTTCTACGATTCTCCCGATCACTTGAGTTCCGATCTTCCGTTATTGCACTATATAATAACGAATGAAGCGTTATTAGAACGAACGTTTATTTCGATCCAAAAAGGCCTTCATAACACCATTAATATTCGGTCATAACACTATTAATAAATCGAAATGAAAAAGAAGAAGAACCCCTTACCTATAATCCACGATCGAAAAGAAGGATTGAGAAAGGTGTTTGTGATGGATGAAGATTTCGGCTATGTATGATCAAAGAAAAAGAAATAAAGGTTCGCTAAGGCACTCTAGCATTCGGCCAAGAGAGTGTTTGATGGAGAAACTTTGAATGAGAGGAATTAAAATATGAAATAAGAGATGGTGATGATGTTGTTTGATTTCAATGAGAAGAGAAGAAAAAGATGGATTTTAGGAGCTAGTACATTCGGCCATGGTAAAAGAAAAGAGAAAGGATGGCTCTTTTGGTATAGTTGATTTCGGCACTCAAAGAAAAGACACAAAGCAATGGCTAAAGAGATAAAAAAAATGACCAATTTGATCACAAAAATTTGAGCTTTACCAATTGCACAATTCGGCCAAGATGAAAGTTGAGAAGAGAAAACAAAAATTCTGCACAAGGTGCAAGGAATGACCAAAGAGAAAAAAGAAATTCTTAGCCAAAACTAACTCAAAAATTCGGCTCCCTCCCTATACCAAGTTGTCGCCCAACACATGGTCAATTGGCCATGATTTTGTTTCCAAAATTTTCCTTGATATGTGCCTTATGTTCCCCTATCTTTCCTTAAGTGTTTGATTCCATGCCATAAGTTATCTATTTCCTTAATCCTTTGATACACTAACCAAAAATAACATGGTCAACACTTACCATATATGTTCTTGGCCGACACTTGCTATACATGTGCGTAAAAATTAAAATAAAATTTACCTAGATGCTAAACAAGGATTCAACCTCTTCCCTCATGCTATAACTCATGCGCCAACACCACCATGCCATGTACTCAACTTATGACACTCATTAACACTTAATTTAACTTAAGTCTTAATGACATTTGCTTCTCTTCAATAAATTCTCAATTATTAAATTTATTCCATATCCAAATTATGCTATACTCCTCTTTAGGACTTCAATAAGCACTAAAATAAAAGAAAGAAATTTTCCTTTAAAATCTAAACACCAATTCATGCAATATATAAACACTCGGATTTTTAGGGTGTTACAACTCTACCCTCCTTAAAGAAAATTTCGTCCTCGAAATTTACCTGATTGAAAGAGGTGAGGGTATTGTTGCCGAATTGCATCCTCGGGCTCCCACGTAGCTTCCTCCACTCCGTGGTTATGCCATAGAACTTTGACCAACGGCACGGTTTTCTTTCTTAGCACCTTGACATCTTGGTCTAAGATTTCCACCGGTTCTTCTTCAAAAGACAAATCAATTCACTCCAATTCTTCTACCAGATAATGTGCGAAGGATCCGATCTATAACGCTCAACATGGAAACATGAAAACATTATGAATTTGATCCAATTCGGAGGTAACTCAATCTGATAAGCCATCGACCAACACGCTTCAAAGACACGATAAGGTCCAATGTATCTAGGACTTAGCTTGCCCTTCCTTCCGAATCTGAAGATCTTTTTCCAAGGAGATACCTTCAAGAAAACTTGATCCCCACATCATACTCGATATCCTTTCGCTTCAGTGTCCGTGATACGACTTCGCTCTATCCGAGGCTTCTTTCAACCGTGCTCAATAACTTTTACCTTATCCTCTCGCCTCGATATCATCTCAGACCTAACATCCGCTTTTCGCCCAACTCACCCAACAATAGGAGAGCGACACTTACGACCATACAATGCCTCGTAAGGTGCCATCCGGATGGTAGATCGATAATCGTTGTTATACGCGAATTCGCCAAAGGGTAGATAATCCTCCCAACTACCTCTCAAGTCAATTACACATCCCCTTAACATATCTTCCAATATCTCGAATTACTCTCTCGATCGACCATCGATCGAGGATGAAATGCCGCATCAAGTTCAAATTTGTCCCCAAGGCTTCATGCGAGCTTTCGAATCGTGATGTAAACCTAGGTCCCTATCCGATATAATAGATACAGTACCCCATGCAACCTCACAATTTCGGATACATACAGCCGCCAACTTTTGTAATGAATAATCCGCATTTAATCGGCAGAAATGAGCGCCTTCACAACCGATCAACAATTACCCACACGTAATTTTTCTTAGTAGGTGTTAAAGGTAACCCACTAACAAAATCCATGGTTATCCGCTCCCATTTCCAAAGAGGAATTTTTATCTGGTTGTAACAACCTGCACGGTAATTGATGTTCGCTTTCACTTGTCGACAAGTCAAACATTTTCCCACAAATTTTGAAATCTCACGCTTCAACCTCGCCACTAATATCGCTTTACGGAGATCTCGATACATCTTATTTCCTCCGGATGCATAGCATAAGGGCTACTATGCGCCCTCAGAGAATCGCTTGCCTCGATCTCAATCTTAGGCATACATACTCTTCCTCGAAAGTACAACACACCCTCCGTGTTTATTCCAAAATCCTCAATTTCACCATTTTCAACTTGTCAAGTAAAGGTCCCAACTTCTCATCCGATGTCTGCTTTTTCCTTGATTTGTTCCACCCACGAGGCTTCATCCAAGTTCTCATAACAAACCGCCATCCTCGCATGCACTCAAATGGGCAAACAAAGCTCTTAATTCAGATATTGTCTTACGACTTAACGCGTCGCCACCACGTTAGCCTTTCCAGGATGATATTCAATTGAGAAATCATAATCTTTTAATAATTCTACCCATCTTCTTTGTCTCAAATTTAACTCCTTTTGGGTTTAAGACTCTTGTGATCCGTGTAGATTATAGATTTCTCACATAGAGATAGTGCCTCCAAATTTTTAGAGCAAAGACAACGGCAGCTAACTCCAAATCATGAGTAGGGTAGTTTACTTCGTGTGGTCTCAATTGATGAGAAGCATAGGCCACCACCTTCCCATTTTGCATCAACACACAACCTGCACTGTGAGATGCATCATAATAAATAAGAATTCTTTTCACCTCCGATCGAATCAAAACCGAGATTCCGTCAGATCTTCTTCAATTTCTCAAACTCTCTTGTCGCTTTTCAAAATATACGGAGCTCCTTTTCGCAATAGCTTTAGTTAGGGTGCAAAGAATCAACGAAAACCCTCTACAAAACGCCTATAGTATCCACCAAACCCAAGAAACTCCGAATTTCAGCCACCGATGTTGGTGGTTTCCAATCCGTAATAGCCTCAATTTTTCGAGGATCCACCCTTATTCCTTCTACCGATACTACATGACCAAGGAAAGTCACTTCCTTTAGCCAAAATTTGCACTTACTAAATTTGGCATACAATTGTTTATCACGAAGTAGTCAGTAATACTATCCGCAAATGTCGGGTCATGTTCCTCCTCATTTCTAATAAACCAATATATCTTCTATGAACACTACCACAAACCGGTCTAAATATGGTTGAAAGACTTGGTTCATCATGTCCATAAATGCAAATGATGCATTGGTTAGTCCAAACGGCATCACTACAAACTCATAGTGTCCGTAACATGTCCGAAATGCCGTCTTATAAATGTCCGCTTCTTTCACCTTGAGCTGGTGATAACCCGACCTTAAATCAATTTTAGAGAAAACTGAAGCTCCTTTAAATTGATCAAACAGGTCGTCAATTCTCAGCAGAGGATACCAATTCTTGATCGTCAATTTATTCAATTGTCTGTAGTCAATGCACATACGCATCGATCCATCCTTCTTCTTGACGAACAAAACTGGTGCTCCCCACGGAGACACACTTGGTCGAATAAATCCCCGATCCAATAATTCTTGAATTTGAGCTTTAAGCTCAGCCAACTCATTCGGTGCCATTCTATAAGGAGCAATGGACACTGGAGCTGTCCCAGGTAGAAGCTCAATGCCAAATTCTACTTCCCGATCTGGAGGTATACCAGGAAGTTCTTTGGGAAATACATCGGGAAATTCCTTCACCGTCCTCACATCATTCACAGATAACTCTTTGGCATCCAAAGCACAGATAAAGGCTAGGAATGCTTCATATCCTTTCCGCACCAACTTCTCTGCCTTTAATGCAGATACCACATTTGCCAGATAGTTCCTTCGCTCACTAATCATTATGACTTCCTTATCATCCGAGGTTCTTACTGACATTCATTTTTCAACACAATCCAATTGTGCCCGATGTTTAACCAGCCAATCCATGCCCAGAATAAGATCAAACTCGCCGAAAGGTAGTTCCATCAAGTTTGCTAAGAATATCTCCTCTTGAATTTTCAAGGGCATGTCTTTAAATATTTTATTAACAATTACCGACTGTCCTAAAGGACTAATTACTGTCATCTCATTTTTGGTAATTTTAGATTCTAAATTCAGGTTTCCAGATATGGCACTAGATACATATGAATGGGTAGAGCCAATATCTATTAAGGCAATAACAGTACATCAAAATGAAGAACGTATCAGCTTATCACATCCGGTGCATTGCCGCCTCGCGGCGCCTAACCGCATAGACTAGTCCAGCCGCCTTGCATCCGCATTTCTCTATGACCATTGCCTCGACCGGTGCACCTCGACCACGACCAGCCCCATTACCACCACGACCGGTCCACGACCTCTCGGTGGTCAGCCGACACCCCGCCTACAGGCATCATTATTACGAACTTCTGAGTCGATCCAAACGTTGAGGACAATTTTGTAATCGATGATCCATTGAACCGCATTTGTAGCATGCGCTCGCTTTTCCTCCAACATTCTCCAAAATGTCTTTTCCCACTCTCGCAATCTCGACTTCGATTATTTACTACTGGGTTCTACCTTGAACCGATTCATCATTCCGAGGTTTCTTCCGAATCTCTTTGAAGAACCAGATCATTGTGTCTCTCTCTTGTTTCAAAATTTTTCTGCTCGCCATTCTCAATTCTTAGCCTCTTCGGCTATTTTGGCCTTCTCCACAAGAGTCGAAAAGTTTCTAACTTGTCAGGAGCAATCGTAACCCTCACCATCATTAAGTCCATCCTCGAACGCATACAACGCTCGTGATCTGCTGCTACAATTGTTCGGGCATAACGGCTCGACGTAAAAACTCACTTCATATGTCGCCACTGCCTTACTTCCTTGGACAAGATTTAGAAATTCTTTCCTTCGAGCATCTACATAACTCGCTCCAACGATTTTCCTTGGAAGGCGCCTTTAAAGAATTCCCAATTAATCAAGGCAACTTCGGTGCCTTCTCTAACAAAGGAGCCACCATTGATACGCCTCATCTCTTAACAAGGATACAGCCCTCTCGCTTTTTGCTCGACAAGACATTCCATATCATCCATAATCCGCTCCACGCCTTCGAGCTAGTATTCAGCTACATTCGAGCTACACCGAGACTCCTCTAAAACTTCGCATTATTTGACTTAAGTCGCTCCAAATTGACCCACGAGTTGTTGGCCCAATTCTAGTTCCAATGAATTCTTTCCAAGACTCGCAGATTGCTTGAGTCAATGCATTATCTTCTTCCATGTGATCACGTGATCCTGTCTCACTTTCAATTGACGCAGTGCGCTACTTCCAAGATATGATTTGGTGCTTCAACAGTAGCACGCCGGCCTCTACCACGGCTTACGTCTACTGCGGCCCACGCACCACGCCCTCTAGTGCTCATGGTAGCTTGTTCGTTTTTATCTGATTACAAGTTTTATGAATCAGAAAATTTGTTTCGGTGTTTATTAACGATATTTTATGAGATTTGAGATATAAAGTTGTTTTTTTCCGCAACATATCCTATAGTCTCAATCTCTACGGTTTTTCACATCTAAAACTAGAAGTTCTAGAGTGTTCCTATGATTATATCATAGTAATTATTAAGCAATAAATACTTACTTGACTTGTTGCTGGATGCTTGTGGTGCCATACTGATCTTTAAAATTTAATTGAACGATTTCATACGTAATTTTATTTATAACCCAAACCACAACCGAAGTTTTTGAACCTGGCTCGATATTACTAAATGTAACACCCCAAACCCGGTCTATGCATTAAGACTAGATTTGGTTTGTTACCCTAATCGAGCTATTTTTAAATCTTCAATAAGTTGAAAGCTATAATATTAATTACGTGATTTAATAAAATTAGAAGAGTATTTGAATTTGATAAATATTAGAAAAATATTAGTTGAAAATCATTGTATTATCAAAACCTTTAGGTAATTTGTTAAAGAGTTAACAATAATAAAATATTTATAAAAGAATTTCATATACTTGAAAACCCAAATTTATTTTAATAAAACATCATATAATCATAGCCCATAATTAAAAGTCCAAAGTATAGTTTAAAACCAAACACACATAAAATCCATGAATTATTTATAGGGCCCTTATTACAATATCCCAAAATAGTAAAAATATTTATTAAAAAGTTCGAGTTTAAATAACCCATATTTGGCAAGATGGCCTCCACGAAGTCATCCTCTACCAAGTCCACATCAATTTCCATTACCCGAGATGGAAAATTAAAGGGGTGAGTTACTTAGAACTCAAGCAGCAACTCACTTACCACCATTATTGGGCCGATCGTCAAGATATTATGCTGGGCTTGAGCCCAATTACAGAATTCAACAATATCATAAAATGAAATAAATTAAAAATGCATGTAAAATGAATTTCCCAACCAAACCTAATATCCATCCGCTATCACCCCCGTACCAACCATCACACCTTTGGGGATCAAGTCAACCCACCCCGCCAACACACCAATCGTAGGCATTTAGCCTTTTTATAATTGTGGAAAAGCCACCGAACTAGTGGCAATAAGCCATATTTATTTTTGTGGCAAGGCCACCGAACTAGAGGCAATAAGCCATATTTATTTTTGTGGCAAGGCCACCGAACTAGAGGCAATAAGCCATATTTATTTTTTTGTGGCAAGGCCACCGAACTAGATTTTGGCAACAGGCCATTCTTCTCTTCATATATCCCACCCCATGCAATTATGCGTATATAACAAAATATAGTCATATAACAATTTTTTTTATTTAATCCATAACATTGGTGGGTTTATCTTTAAACATTTCATTTGGCCCAAAAAAATAATTTAGCAATTTGCCCATTTAGTAGTTTAGTGGGCTTTGGCCCATTTATCAAACTAGAGTATTTTGACCCACTTTCTCGAACTAGAGTATTTTGGCCCAATTTATCGAACTAGAGTATTTTGGCCCAATTTATCGAACTAGAGTATTTTGGCCCAATTTATCGAACTAGAGTATTTTTGGTCCAATTTATCGAACTAGAGTATTTTGCGGCCCATTTTCACGAAACATACAATTTACATAATAATAAGTAATTTTTCGAGGGCGTTTTCATAATTTTCACGATTTAGTCATTTTTACGTATTTTCGTCAAAATATCAGTTTTTACGTTTTTACCGATCTAGTCGTTTTTACGATTTTTACTTCCATACCGAAATTGACATCCAACCGAGAAATAGTGTGAAGTTACACACCTCGATACCGAGAGTACTAATCCTTCTCGCTCCTCGACACCTAAAACATATTTCGATCTGTTAGAACACTATTTCGTATAAACATATAAAATCGATAATAGATCCAAAATCTTACCTCTTGATTTTGAATCACTTCGATTTTCGCTTCTCCTCATTTATTGGTTCATTAGTCACCGAGAATCCACCAACGATAATGGCTCTAAGTTCGTACTACTTCAAATAATTGACTCTTCTAAGATGGTCCACAACCCGTGGAAAATCCCGGATCGCTAAAACCGCTCTTCGCTTAAATGGGGATTTACGATCCGCCTCTTAACGTGACTAACCACCGCCTTTTCTTCCCTATTTTGAAAGTCTTCAAGATCCAAAGGGATATTAGTTAAATCTAAAATAATATCGAATAATACTAGAGGCTTTAAAAGATGTGATTTTCTTACCACAATAAATCGATTCCAACGCTTTCTACGATTCTCCGGTCACTTGAGTTCCGATCTTCGTTATTGCACTATATAATAACGAATGAAGCGTTATTAGAACTAACGCTTATTTCGATCCAAAAAGGCCTTCATAACACCATTAATATTCGGTCATAACACTATTAATAAATCGAAACGAAAAAAGAAGAAGAACCCCTTACCTATAATCCACGATTGAAAAGAAGGATTGAGAAAGGTGTTTGTGATGGATGAAGATTTCGCTATGTATGATCAAAGAAAAGAAATAAAGATTCGCTAAGGCACTCTAGCATTCGCCAAGAGAGTGTTTGATGGAGAAACTTTGAATGAGAGGAATTAAAATATGAAAGAAGAGATGGTGATGATGTTGTTTGATTTCAATGAGAAGAGAAGAAAAGATGGATTTTAGGAGCTAGTACATTCGGCCATGGTAAAAGAAAAAGAAAGGATGGCTCTTTTGGTATAGTTGATTTCGCACTCAAAGAAAAGACACAAAGCAATGGCTAAAGAGATAAAAAATGACCAATTTGATCACAAAATTTGAGCTTTACCAATTGCACAATTCGCCAAGATGAAAGTTGAGAAGAGAAAACAAAATTCTGCACAAGGTGCAAGGAATGACCAAAGAGAAAAAGAAATTCTTAGCCAAAACTAACTCAAAATTCGCCCCTCCCTATACCAAGTTGCCGCCCAACACATGGTCAATTGGCCATGATTTTGTTTCCAAAATTTTCCTTGATATGTGCCTTATGTTCCCCTATCTTTCCTTAAGTGTTTGATTCCATGCCATAAGTTATCTATTTCCTTAATCCTTTGATACACTAACCAAAAATAACATGGTCAACACTTACCATATATGTTCTTGGCCGACACTTGCTATACATGTGCAGAAAAATTAAAAATAAATTTTACCTAGATGCTAAACAAGGATTCAACCTCTTCCTCATGCTATAACTCATGCGCCAACACCACCATGCCATGTACTCAACTTATGACACTCATTAACACTTAATTTAACTTAAGTCTTAATGACATTTGCTTCTCTTCAATAAATTCTCAATTATTAAATTTATTCCATATCCAAATTATGCTATACTCCTCTTTAGGACTTCAATAAGCACTAAAATAAAAGAAAGAAATTTTCCTTTAAAATCTAAACACCAATTCATGCAATATATAAACACTCGGATTTTTAGGGTGTTACAAAATTTATATTTACATCCTTGAGAAGTGCATAACATGAATAGATACAGATATATTTACTTTTACTGTGATGTTCATTCAACCAAAAAATAATAAAAACCAGTATCCAACGATACCAATGATAAGTGCTAATGAATCTTATATTGTAGAAAAAAGGGGAAAAATCAACAACCTTGATTAATAAGCCTGGTACATAGAGGCAGAACTTGGGTAAAAGGTACCAACTTATGTTTCTCTGCCAATAATTCAGCTAAATATCTACCATTGTTAGATTGTAAGTTAACATTGATGATAACAATGATAAAGTAAAACCATATCTAGATAAAATATCTGCCAATAATTTAGCTATTGACATTTTATAATTAAATCGAGTTCAAATTAATCAGATTAAAATTTAAAATCAAATTAAAATTATCTTAATTTAATGCTTTGGGACTATAAAGTGAAAATAGTTGTACATAGTAAAGCATATTAGAAAGTGCAATGTGATTGTGATTTCATTGAATAGTAAAAGCATATTAAGAACATGGAAACAATAATGATAAGAATCACTTCAAGACTTACCAATCCAATGTTTTACTTTGAGCCTCAATCAAATCTTCTATCTACCCCACAAAGAGCTCTATAAATCAAAAGAAGAGGCATTAGACCTGTTTCTATCGAAGTTATATAAATTCATCAATAGATACAACATCAATGTTACAACTAACAATTTTCATAGCCGAAGTCAGCATTAGTCCACCAAGTAGTATGATGTTACAATTAATTTAGGAGGAAAGTATAATTGTATTACCTACTTAGACTAATTTTCAAGTTTCATAAAATATAATTACCAAATTCAATCAATCTTCGTAAAATAAAGTGAAAAAATTACAGCAATTTAAACACCTCAATTAACAACATATTTAGACCTCAATTACAATAATAAAACATCTCAATTTCCAGCAAATAAACTATTTAAATTACAATACCTGAATAGGGATTCACCAGTTTACAAAAGGAGCAGTAGCAACACCAAAATGTACTTTGCTTGAGAATCTAGAAATTTTTTAAGTCATTGGACAACTCTGTAAAACATAATCAAAATCGGATGATATTATATATTAGCTCAATAAATGTTGAGTAGAAATGAGTAAAGAAAAAGGGTATGTGAAAGAACAAATGAAAAAGAATAGGTCTTATTGAACAATGGAGTGTAACCAAGATTTCAAACAATGGGAAACTCCCATAAATACCTCCGCAGTCTTATAGGTATCTCAGTCCTTAATCGTTTGACGTAGTTGAGTTTACATATGATGAAGAATCTTTCTGATGGTATACCACTGCAGCTCTTTAACACTTCAATTCACAGCAGTTAAATACTTCAATTGCAACAGTTTAAAACTTCAATTTACAGCATTTAAATAGAGCAGCAAAAAAAGGGATATATATTCACAAAATGGAAAAATGAATAGGATGAAATACCTCTAAAATTAGAAGTTCGAATGAGCTCAAGCTGAGTATCAACCTCTAAAATTTGCAAGTTAACTGTAAATAAAAATTGTCAATTAAACTTACCACTGCAGCACTTTAACACTTCAATTCACAGCATTTAAATACTTCAATTGCAACAGTTTAAAACTTCAATTTACAACATTTAAATTGAGCAGCAAAAAAGGGATATATATTCACAAAATATAAAAATGAACAGGATGAAATACCTCTAAAATTAGATGTTCGAATGAGCTCAAGCTGAGTATCGACCTCTAAAATTTGCAAGTTAACTGTAAATAAAAATTGTCAATTACACTTTCAGATAAAAACATCAACAGAAAAATTTCTAACTCTAAAATTTGCAAGTTAACTGTAACACCCCAAACCCGGCCCATACGTTAATACCGGATCTGGTATGCTACAGGTTAAATCTTAAAAACTTTGCTTCGATGGGTTTTGAAAAGTCTCAGTTTTTATTTCATTAATCGTGATATTTGTGAAAAGTTTGAAGAACTTATCATTTACGTCGGTTGAGTTTGAAAAGCCCATAAAAAAAAATAATAAATTGGCACCTAAGTTATGGAGGCCTTATTACAGAAATATTCCCAAAAATTAAAACTTAAATGAAAACAAAATCGAAAATAATCTATGTAGATAATAGTCTTAATGGCCCCTTGAGTCCTCCTCGGCTCCCTTGTCCACGAACTACTACTCATCTGATTACGATTATGGCGACACCCTCAATGTCGACACTATCAGAAGCCGATACGACTGCTATCTTGTAACACCCCAAACCCGGTCCAAACGCCACGACCGAATCTGGCATGTCAAGGGAAGAAAACGTTTTGGAAACCAGGTTGTCGTATTGAGTTGGGAAGTAAACTTTTGTATATTTATAAAAGAATCGAGATTGGATTGTTAAAACATTTTGGAAACTTAGTTGAGCAAAATAGAGTTGCCTTGTTGTTAATTACCCGATGTAAAACTTCAGAAAATCCCAAAAGTTTATTCAAGATTGGAAAAAACCCCGTTCATTTCATAGTTTACTAGGCATGCCCTTAACGTTAGCAAAATTTTAAAGGAATTTAAAACGAATAAATAATCCCAAAGTAAAATCTGAGTGGCCTTATTACAAAGCTGAAATCCAAACTTACAGTAGAAACAAAATAAATCCGAAATAAACATCAAAATATAAAAGAAACAAAGTATTGAGCATGGCCACCTCGAGTCCACCCCGGCTCCATATCCGAGATCTAGGAATTATCTGCAAATAGTAACGAAAGGGGTGAGTCACCGAGACTCAGTGTGTAAATCCCCATCCCAAAAGATGTTAAGCTATCACACAGATTCATATGCAAATATGCATGTCATGCAACCCATCCAACCTAGGCATCCATCCGAGTCTTCCAAGTCTACCCCTTGTGGCACCTAGGCACTGGTGGTACCTAACCACTGGTGACCAAAGTCATAAATATTCATATGTGGGGCCAACCCACTTGTGGTACCTAACCACTGGTGACGATCTCTTATATTGATATGTGGGGCCAACCCACTGTGGTACCAAACCACTGGGACGAGTCACAAATAATAAACATATGTGGTACCTAACCACTGGTGGTTCCAAACCACTGAGACTTAGTCACAGAGTAATGATAGGTGGGGCTAACCCACGTGCGGTACCTAACCACTGGTGACAGTCTGATAAATCATACCTTCCCCCTCCTCTCATCATACCCATTTTCATGTATATGCTTTTCAATACCAAATGATCATGCTTAACACTTTAAGAAAATATAACATGGCACATGCAAATTTAATATAGATAAATCACGTTAGCCACCAAAATGGACATACCCGGAGTCCTTATTTTTACCCACAAGGGTAACATAGTGATTCCCACTGTTACTTCGGCTTTTGACAAATCAAATAAATAACATATTAAACATATGAAGTGTGTAAAAGTTACACACCGATTACTCAGAACACGATACTCTCTACGTTGACACTCTCGTTGATAGGCACTACCGCTATCTGCCTACTATTCGCCAGATCTTGGCCACACCTGGTGGCCAATCACGATGCAGACACATCCCTCTTCTTGAACTTAGGATCGAACCCAAGGTTGATTTCCCTCTCTTCGTATATTTCTTGCCTCCATTAAAAGCTTCACAAAACCCACTACGAGATGTGATTTTGAGATCTCCACCCCACTAGGTTAGAAAAATAGATAATCAATATATTGATTAATAAAACCACTAAGAAGGAGTTCCTACCTACCGATTAGATCTCGAGTTAGCGAGCTTAGACCAATTCGATAATCGCACCTACACAAGTACCGTGAGATTCTAAAAGATAATGGGGTAAGGGAGTGGCCATTCGGCTGAACATATCATTAACATCCACATACCTTTGGCTTTCCTCAGGATTCAGGACAAATAATTACAGCGAGAAAGATTAGGCTTCCAAAAAAAAGTGTGGTCTTCGGCTTTTAGTAAATGAAAGAATAGTAAATCAGGGTATTGAGAATCAAGGGGTTTCAGCTAGCAAGGTGTTTTGAAGCGAATAGACAAGATAGAAGAGAGGGAGAAGTAGTGATTCGGCTTTGGGACAAGGATGGAGAAAAGAGTAATAGGGATCCGATTATCACAAAAAGAAGAAGAAGAGAAGAGCCTCAAGAAGTTTTGGCTATGGTCAAAAGGAGAGAAAAGAGAAGAAAAGCTTAGGTGTTTTTTGGCAAAAGAGAAATTGAGAGGAAAATGCTAGGCTGAAAAGTGAAAAATCACCCAAATGCCGAAAATACTACTCTTTAGCAACTAAATTTCAGCACCCCCACCAAGAGTCAAAACCTAGAGTCCCCTTCCCTCCAAACACTTTAAAAGAATTTGGCTAACACCCCCCTATGCCGTCCCCTCATCCTCCTATCATCATACCAATTTGAATTCACCACATTCTTAAAATTCCTCTCTTCCCCTTATCCAAATCTGTTGACCCCTTCAATGCTCATCCACCAGAGTCCAAACCGAATGCTTGGTGTCAAAAAAACAACTTAAAGGGGGATTCTCGCAGCTCGAACCAAGTCCCTATCAGCTCCCCCTGAGGCGTCACTTCCTTATGCTTTAAGTGGCGCCTCCTTGCCACTTTACCAAGGCACTTCTTGTGTCAAAACCTACCACCAACCACCCTTAACTCCTATCTCATTCAGCTCCCCCTTTTAAGTGCCCAACAAGAAAATTTTTGATAAGGCTCTAGCCTACCCCTAACTCATGCCTGGACCCTTAGATCACCCTGAACAACCATGGCGACCATACTATTTACATGCAGTCACACAAAATGAAAGGCCCCGTTTAAGGATGTTACGATCACTTCTTTAAAAATAATTTCTACCGAAATTACCTCGATCAAAAGAGTTATGGTATTGTCGTGATAACATCCTCTGGCTCCCAAGTGGCTTCTTCTGATCCATGGTTCCGCAACACTACCTTTACCAAAGGGACTGATTTCCTACGCAATACTTTGACATCCCGATCTAGGATCTGCACTGGTTCCTCCTCAAAAGATAAGTTTGGGCTTACTTCAATTTCTTCTACCGGCACAACATGAGACGGATCTGAACGATAGCGTCTAAGCATGGAAACATGAAGCACACTATGGATCTGACTCAATTTTGATGGCAACTCGAGCTGATAAGCTACCGTCCCACACGCTTCAACACCCGATAAGGCCCGATAAACCTAGGGCTCAGCTTGCCTTTCCAACCAAATCTCAGCACTTTCTTCCACGGCGACACCTTCAAGAAAACCCTGTCACCCTCTGCAAATTCTATATCCTTTCGCTTAAGATCGGCATAGGACTTTTGCCTATCCGAAGCTTTCTCCAGACGAGCTCGAATCAGCCTAACCTTATCTTCTGTTTCAGCAACCAACTCTGGACCCAACAACTGCCACTTCCCCAACTCTGTCCAACATGTAAGGGTACGACACTTCCGTCCATATAACGCTTCATATGGTGCCATCTGAATACTTGCCTGGTAACTATTGTTATACGCGAACTCCGCCAACGGTAGAAATTCTTCCCAACTACCTCTGAAATCCAAGACACAACCCCTCAACATATCTTCCAAAATCTGAATTACCCTCTCTGACTGCCCATCTGATTGGGGATGAAACGCCGTACTGAAATCCAACCTTGTACCCAATGCATGATGCAATGCCTTCCAGAATCTTGACGTAAATCTAGGGTCTCTGTCCAAAATAATCGACACTGGCACCCCATGCAACCTCACAATCTCCACTATATATAACCTAGCTAACTTCTGAAGAGAGTAACGTACAGGTATGAAATGAGCAGACTTTGTTAGACGATCAATGATTACCTGGACCAGATCCTTCTTAGTAGGCGTGAGGGGTAGCCCACTAACAAAATTCATCGTGATCCTTTCCCATTTCCACTGCGGAATCTTTACCGGTTGCAACAATCCCGAAGGTAACTGATGTTTGGCTTTGACCTGCTGGCATGTCAAACACCTACTCAAAAATTCAGTTACCTCTCGCTTTAGGCCCGACCAGCAAAACTGCTCCCGCAAATCCCGCTGCATCTTAATACCTCCAGGATGCATAGCATATGGACTGCTATGTGCCTCCTGAAGAATCCTCTGCCTTAACTCTCCATCTTTAGGTATGCAAACTTTCCCCTGAAAACATAGCACTCCATCGCTGCTCAAGCTATACCCCTCCAATCCACCATTCTGAACTTGCAAACATCGAGCGCCTAAGACTTCGTCCACCAATTGTTTTTCCTTAACTTGGTTTATTTCCATGTCGGCTTCACTTGCGCCCGCTAATGCATTTCTATCTTCATACAAACTAAGGTGGGAAAACAAGGCTCTTAAATCTGCTACCATTTTGCGGTTCAAGGCGTCAGCTACCACGTTAGCCTTACCCGGCTGGTATTCAATCGAGCAGTCATAATCCTTCAAAAACTCGATCCACCTTCGCTACCTTAAATTCAAATCCTTCTGAGTAATGAGGTATTTCAAACTCTTATGATCTGTGTACACAATATACTTCTCTCCATACAAGTAATGTCTCCAAATTTTTAGGGCGAAAACTACTGCAGCCGACTCCAGATCATCCGTTGGGTAATTCATTTCGTGAGGTCTCAATTGTCGAGAAGCATACGCCACTACTTTTCCCTCTTGCATCAGCACACATCCTAACCCTGTATGCGACGCCGTAAACTCTTTCCCTGCTTCACACTAAATTAGCACCTTAGCTTCCGTCAAAATCCTCTTTAACTTCTTGAAACTTTCTTGTTGCTTGTCTGACCACACAAACAGAACCCCTTTCCTTAGCAACTTGGTTAACGGCGCTGCAATTAAAGAAAACCCTTCCACGAACCTTCTATAATATCCTGCTAAACCTAGAAAACTCCAAATCTCCGCCACAGACTTTGGTGGTTTCCATCTAATACAACTTCAATCTTCCGAGGGTCCACTCTAATCCCCTCAGCTGACACCACATGACCTAAAACGGTAACTTTCTTCAACCAAAACTCGCACTTACTAAACTTTGCGTATAACCACTTTTCTCTTAGAATCTACAAAACCATCCGTAGATATTCATCGTGCTCCTCCACTGAATTCGAGTACACCAGAATATCATCTATAAATACTACGACGAACCGATCCAAATACGGCTGAAACACCCGATTCATCATATCCATAAATGCTGCTGGTGCGTTGGTCAACCCAAATGGCATTATCAAAAATTCATAGTGACCGTAACGAGTACGAAACATCATCTTATGGACATTTTCCTCCTTGACCATAAGCTAGTGAGACCCCGACCTCAAATCTATCTTGGAAAAGACTAATGCTCCCCTAAGCTGGTCGAACAGATCATCTATCCTCGGAAACGGATACTTGTTCTTAATCGTCAACTTATTCAACTGACGGTAATCTATGCACATTCGCATCGACCCATCCTTCTTCTTAACAAAAAGCACAGGCACTCCCCAAGGTGAAACACTCAGCCGGATAAAACCCCGATACAACAATTCCTGAATCTGCGCCTTTTGCTCCACTAACTCCTTTGGCGCCATTCTGTATGGGGAAATAGACACTGACGCTGTTCCTGGTAGAAGATCTTTACCAAACTCCACTTTGCGATCTGGAGGCAAATTCGAAAGCTCTTCTGGGAACATATCGGTGAATTCTTTCACTGTTCGCACATTCCCTACAGTTGATTCCTTAACCTCCAAGGCACAAACATAAACCACAAACGCCCTACATCTTTTCCTCACCATTTTCTCAGCCTTCAAGGTGGATACCACACCAGATAGGTAGTTTCTTCTTTCACCTATCATCACCACCTCCTCACCCTCAACAGTCCTCAACACCATGCGCTTAGCTGTACAGTCCAAACCCGCTTGATACTTTACTAACCAATCCATCCCTAAGATCAGATTGAACTCCCCGAAAGGCAGTTCCATCAAATCAGCCTGGAACACTACCCCTTGAAGTTCTAGGGTTACATCCCTATATAGTTTGTTTACTACCATAGGGTGTCCTAGAGGGCAAATTACCGTCATCTCCCTAGAAGACGTCTCATAGACTAGGTTCAAAGTTTCCACTATACTACTAGCAACATAGGAGTGCGTCAAACCAATATCAATCAAAGTAGTATAAGGCAACCCAAAAATTAAAAATGTACCGGTTATGACGTCCGGTGCGTCGCCCTCCTCTCGACGTCTCGTTGCATAGACCAACCTAGGCTGTCTTGCATCAGTATTTCTAGCACCCCTACTCGGTGCTCCACGGCCTCACCCGTTACCATTACCACCCCTAGTTGAACCTCGACCCCTCTGCGGCTGCTGACCATCTCTCCTGAATTGTGTACGTCCTTAACCCTCAGCCTGTGTCCTAGCTAGCCTCCGCGAACAATCCCTTATACGGTGATCCATTGACCCACACTCGAAGCACCCTCTATTACCTGTCCAACACTCCCCCAAATGAGACTTCCCATATCGAGCACACCGTGGTGGCCACTGAGTAGCAACAGTAGGTTTTCCAGCTTGATTCGGTCCACCAAATCTAGCCCTTTTTCTGAGAACTCCTAGCAGACCCTGAAGGCCCAAAACTCCTTTTATCTCTATTCCTATTCTGATTCTGTTTCTCAGTTTGCTTCACCTGCTCAGCAATCTTGGCTTTCTCCACAAGGACGAAAAATTCCCTCTCTCGCTGTGGAGCAATCAACACCCGTAGCTCATCCCTTAGCCCATCCTCAAACCTAAGACAGCGCTCATGCTCCGTAGCCATGATACCCTGAGCATACCTGCTTAACTGCAAGTATTCTGCCTTATATTCAGATACCAACTTATTCCCCTGAACCAAATTCAAAAACGCCTTACGCTGCGTATCTATATAACTAGACCCAACGTACTTTTTTTGGTAAGCTGCCTTAAAGAAATCCAAGTGATATCATCGGTAGTCGCACCTTTCCTAACCGTGAGCCACCACTGATAAGACTCATCCCAGAGAAGAGACACTATCCCTTTCAATTTCTCCTCACTCGTGAAATCCAGATCATCCATTATGCGCTTTGTCGCCTTTAACCAGTACTCATCTGTGTTGGGAGCTACACCTGAACTCCCTTAAATACCTCTGCTCCATTAGCTCGGAGTCGTTCGGACATAGATTTTTGAGCCCCCATACCTGCACCTACTCCAACAACTCTCTCGAAGACCCATAGCATTGCCTGCGACACCTTGTAATCACCACCCGTTTACTCCTAAAACTCAGCACCCACAGCTGGCGGCGCTGGTACCTCATTCTCCTACTCATAACCAGACCCTACTGGTTCTGACACAGTCATCTTACCCCTACCACGATCACGCACATTATGCCCACGTCCTCGAGTGCTCATGACTAGCGTTCACGATTTATCTGTTTAGAAATTTTTATGGATTAATAATTCTTTCTTCCACTAATTAATAACGAACAGTCTTATGGAAAGGAGTTTTAACAGTGGTTCTCTCGAACTTGATCTATATCTACATAGTTTAGTTCCCAGGTCTGTATTTCCTAACTCTAGAATTCACATTCAATCAACATCCAGCAGAGCACCACATCCATGCATCAAACACACAAATACATCCATGAACTCACATTCATCACCTAGGGGTATTTTTGTTATTTCACTACCCGAGGGTATTTTCTTAATTTTAACCTACAGGGGTATTTTCGTAATAATTTTTTTTCAAAATAAGGTTTCTTGGTTTTTTTTCAAAATAGTGGTATTTTGGTAATTTCTCAAACAAGGGTACTTTGGTAATTTTCCAAACAAATGTATTTTGGTCATTTTACAAAATCATGGGTATTTTGGTCATTTTAGCAAAATCAAGGGTATAGCGGTGAATTACCTCAACCTAGGGTATGTGGATAATTTTACAAAATAAGGGACATATAAGCAATTTTACAAAAAATAGGGTACTGGTCCCTTTTCGGGTTTTAATTATAAATTTTGGCCCGTCAACAATTCCTCGTGGCTAAGGTGAACAGTCACTACACACCAGGTAGAATTCCAAAAAAGAGGAGGTGAGTCACTAGGACCACTTAAATACCAAGCTCTTCCTAGATCCAATCCTAGACATGTGTATGCCTGTTACCACACCCTAACCCTTATGACTTGTTCACAGACATGTTTAATTAGGGAAATTAAGTTTTATGGAATTTAAGAGTTTGGGTAACTAGGCCTAAGGTCCATAAGCCCTAGTATACCTATCTATGTCCCTATAAAGCCCATTATATATATCATATCAAAGGTTAGGGTACTTACCTGGGTGGATCGGTGCCAAGGACTCAGGTGCCACGCTTTCCGAAATACGTATCTCTATAAAAATCATGTTACAGACCCTTTATTGAAAACATTTTGGGCCTTATACCCACAACCGAGCTTTTGAATCTGACTCTGATACTAAAAATGTAACACCCCAAACCCGATCCAAACGTTACAACCGAATTTGGCATGTCAGAGGGAAGAAAATGTTTTGGAAACCAGTTTTTCGTATTGAGTTGGGAAGTAAACTTTTGTATATTTATAAAAGAATCGAGATTGGATTGTTAAAACATTATTGAAACTTAATTGAGCAAAATAGAGTTGCCTTGTTGTTAATTACCCGATGTAAAACTTTAGAAAATCCCAAAAGTTTATTCAAGTTTGGAAAAAAACCCCGTTCATTTCATAGTTTACTAGGCATGCCCTTAACGTTAGCAAAATTTTAAAGGAATTTAAAATGAATAAATAATCCCAAAGTAAAATCTGAGTGTCCTTATTACAAAGCTGAAATCCAAACTTACAGTAGAAACAAAATAAATCCGAAATAAACATCAAAATATAAAAGAAACAAAGTATTGAGCATGGCCACCTCGAGTCCACCCCGGCTCTATATCCAAGATTTAGGAATTATTTGCAAACAGTAACAGAAGGGGTGAGTCACCGAGACTCAGTAGGTAAATCCCCATCCCAAAAGATGTTACGCTCTTACACAGATTCATATGCAAATATGCATGTCATGCAACCCATCCAACCTAGGTATCCATCCGAGTCTCCCAAGTCTACCCTTTGTGGCACCTAGCCACTAGTGGTACCTAACCAATGGTGACCGAAGTCACAAATATTCATATGTGGGGCCAACCCACTTGTGGTACCTAGCCACTGGTGACGGTCCCTTATATCGATATGTGGGGCCAACCCACTGTGGTACCAAACCACTAGGACGAGTCACAAATAATAAACATATGTGGTACCTAACCACTGGTGGTTCCAAACCACTAAGACTTAGTAACAGAGTAATGATAAGTGGGGCCAACCCACGTGTGGTACCTAACCACTGGTGACAGTCTGATAAATCATACCTTCCCCCTCCTCTCATCATACCCATTTTTATGTATATGCTTTTCTATACCAAATGATCATGCTTAACACTTTAAGAAAATATAACATGGCACATGCAGATTTAATATAGATAAATCACGTTAGCCACCAAAATAGACTTACCCGGAGTCCTTGCTTTTACCCACAAGGGTAACATAGTGATTCCCATTGTTACTTCGGCTTTTGACAACTCACAAAAATAACATATTAAACATATGAAGTGTGAAAAAGTTACACACCTGGTTACTCGTAACACGATACTCTCTACGTCGACACTCTCGTTGATAGGCACTACCGCTATCTGCCTACTATTCTGCTCAGATGTTGGCCCACACCCAGGTGGCCAATCACGAACAGTAGACACAGCCCTCTTCTTGAACTTAGGGATCGAACCGAAGGTTGATTTCCCTCCTTCCGTATATTTCTTGCATCCATTAAAAGCTTCACAAACCCACTACGAGAGATGTGATTTTGAGATCTCCACCCCACTAGGTTAGAATAATAGATAATCAATATATCGATTAATAAAACCACTAAGAAGGGAGTTTCAACCTACTGATTAGATCCTAGAGTTAGCAGGCTTAGACCACCCGATAATCGCACCTACACAAGTACATGGTGAGATTCGGCAAAAGAGAATGGGGTAAGGGAGTGGCCATTCGGCCGAACATATCATCAACATCCACATACTTTCTTCTTTCCTCAGGATTCGACACAAGTAATTACAGCGAGAAAGATTCGATTTCCAAAAGAAAGTGTGGTCTTCGGGTTTTAGTAAATGAAAGAAGAGTAAATCAGGGTAATGAGAATCAAGGGGTTTCGGCTAGCAAGGTGTTTTGAAGCGAATAAACAAGATGGAAGAGAGGGAGAAGTAGTGATTCAGCTTTAGGACAAAGATGGAGAAAAGAGTAGTAGGGATCCGGTTATCACAAAAAGAAGAAGAAGAGAAGAGCCTCAAGAAGTTTTGGCTATGGTCAAAAGGAGAGAAAAGAGAAGAAAAGCTTCGGTGTTTTTTGGCAAAAGAGAAATTGAGAGGAAAATGCTAGGCTGAAAAGTGAAAACTCACCCAAATGCCGAAAATACTACTCTTTAGCAACTAAATTTCGGCACCCTCACCAAGAGCCAAAACCTAGAGTCCCCTTCACCCCAAACTCTTCAAAAGAATTCGGCTAACACCCCCCTGTGCCGTCCCTTCTATCCTCCTATCATCATACCAATTTGAATTCACCACACTTCTAAAATTCCTCTCTTCCCCTTATCCAAATCTGTTGACCCCTTCAATGCTCATCCACCAGAGTCCAAACCAAATGCAACACCTCCTGGCCTTAGCTTAAAAAAAAAAACAACTTAAAGGGGGATTCCCGCAGCTCAAACCAAGTCCCTATCAGCTCCCCCTGAGGCGTCTCTTCCTTGTGCTTTAAGTGGCTCCTTTTTGCCACTTTACCAAGGCACTTCTTGTGTCAAAAGCTACAACCAACCACCCTTAACTCCTATCTCATTCAGCTCCCCCTTCTAAGTGCCCAACAAGAAAATTTTTGATAAGGCTCTAGCCTACCCCTAACTCATGCCTAGACCCTTGGATCACCCTAAACAAGCATGATGACCATACTATCTACATGCAGTCACACAAAATGCAAAGGCCCCGTTTAAGGATGTTACATATCTGCCTAAGATGCTATTCAGAAGCGGGTCCACAACCCGGCAGCCACTCTCGAACAGCGGACACTGCTCGTTTCCTAAATTTAGGGATTGGGTTTACGGACCCAATCCTCTCCTTTGCATTGAAATCCCGAAATAGATAGGATACCTAGAGATTAACGGTTTTCAGCTTTTAAAATCTAGATGATTCGATCTACTCCTTATCACAACAGATCCGAATGATACTTAAGAGTTTTCGGTATTAGCCTAATAGTTGATAGGATTCGGCAATGATTAGGAAAAATTGGATGAGAAAGCTAAAAAGAAAAATAGAGAGGTTTAGACGTTTCAGCTTTTCAAGATCAATCGGCTATGGTATGAAAGTGGAGAGGAAAGTAGAGTTAGAAGTTTTCGATTTTGGCAGAAAAAGAGAAGAAGAAACCTTAGTTGCTAAAATTAGGAGGAGAAAAGAAGAAGTGAAAGAAAATTAAAAAGCTATGCTTCAGGAAAATAATGAAAATCCGGCATTACTCTAGGAATTTAATTCGGCACCCATATATATACTAAAATAAATAAATAAAATAAAATAAACCTACACTTCCTTAATCGACTCAAACTTATCACCAATTAAATTCCTTTATTATCTCCAAAATTTATCCTCATCCTCATCCAAAAAATCCATTTATTTAGCAAAAAATTCAATTTGAATTACATTCAAATTGCTTTCCCCAAACAGCAGCCATCCTTTGGTGTTTTGGTCCACTCCAAACACCTTCCCCACACCAGCAGCAAAATAGTAAGTTATTGTGCACAAGGAAACTCGAACCCGGGACCTGCAGGAACCACCACAAGCTACCAGCCATTGCACCACAACTCTTTCTGTGATATCTTTCATTCTCAACTTCTTTTAAGGCCTATTTTCCAGCGACCAAGTTATCTCAAGAAAACTAAAAGAAATTCGCCAAAACCCACTTCAACCTCCAACCTCTTCACTATGATACACGCCTTGCCATCAAGCGCCACTTATTTTATTTGAGTCGATTTCTCCCTAAATAATTATAACCCTTTCGCCACGCTCGTGTTTACCTTAAAAAACCCAACATTTAGTGCACGCCATGACTAGAACCTCGCCCCGCCTCGCTCCCTAACACCTTTGCCATCGTGTTAGGTGTTTTTTTTTTGTTCAAATCACCCCAACTAATTATAAGGCCTAAGCTTTAGCCTTCATACTAACTCATGCGCAACAAAAATTTTTTTTTCACAAGTCTAAGACTTGAACCTTTGACCATCAACTTATTCAAAACATTCCAAGCCACCAACTCACTAACTTCCTTATGCTATCTTTTAACCCAAAAATATTTTAAAAGCCTTTTTACTAACACCAACCTCACTTAAGGGTAAAAATAATTTTTTTTCACTAAAGCCTTAGATCGAGCCCAGGACTTTTCCAATACCACCAACCCTTCCTAAATCACCTAGAAATTAAACTAAACATGCAATCATAAATTTTTTTTTGAACGAAAAATCCAATTTCTCGACACACGAAACCCATTTATTCTAGGCCCAAATTCAGGTCGTTACAATTCTACCCTCCTTAAAGAATTTTCGTCCTCGAAATTTTCAACTAACTATCAACTGTACTACCCAAGTCTCACCACTACGCTTTCGTTGCGCACTCTAATTCTATAAATAAACACTCAATATACTACAGTAGGGTAAGCACCATTATTTGCATCTGGAGCGTCTTCGTCCCCTTGGCGATGAGCTGCATAGACCAAAGCTGGCTACCTCGCCTCAGCATAACCTGTACCTCTACCTTGTGCTCCACGACCGCGTTCATTACCAACATCGCCCCTGGCTTGTCCACGACCCCTTGGTGGTTGCTGCCCTCCTCTATCTGGCTGAGCATTCCCCTGCCTTACGGGTACTACTTCACCCCGTGGCTGTAGACATTCTCTAATCTGATGGTCCATAGATCCAAACCTAAAGCACTTTCCACTGCCTGCCCAGCACTCACCTACATGGAATTTACCATATCGAGCACACTTCTGTGTTTGGCTAGCAGCTGCGGGTCTCTCATCCCGTCTCAGCCTATCTGACCTAGGTTTTTTCTGAATACGCCCGACTGCCTCTGATGATTCAAAATTTCTCTTACTTCCACTCCTATCTCTATCCCGATTCAGTCTTTCTGTCCGCTTTACCTCCTCAGCTATCTTAGCCTTCTCCACAAGCACCGCAAATTCCCGCTCTCGTTGTGGAGCTATCAACACACGTAGATCGTCCTTCAGGCCATCCTCAAAATGAACACATCACTCATGTTTCGTGGCCACTATCCCTCGAGCATAACGGCTAAGGAGTAAGAATTCTGCTTCATAAGCCGCCACCGACCTACTTCCCTGAACCAGATTCAGGAATGCTCTACGTTGTGCATCCACATAGCTCGTCCCAATGTACATACTTTGGAACGCCATTCTGAAGTGATCCCAGGTGATATGGTCAGCTACGGTACCTTCCTTAACCGTAAGCCACCATTGATACGCTTCGTCCCAAAGAAGAGACACCACTCCCTTCAGCTTCTCTTCTTCCGTGAAGTCAAGATCATCCATTATACGTTCCAGTGCTTTCAACCAGTACTCAGCTGTACTAGGAGCTACACCCAAAATTCCTTTAAACACCTCTGCCCCATTGGCTCTTAGTCGCTCCGGCATAGACTTCTGAGCTCCTGTGCCCATGCCTGCTCTAGGAACTCTCTGTAAAACCCTTAACACTGCCTGAGATACAGCATCATCTCTGGCCGTCTAATCCTGAAATTCTGCCTTCATAGCTGGTGGCACTAGTACCTCATTCCCTGACTCGTGTCTAGACCCTACGGATTCTGACACAGCAATCCTGCCTCTACCTCGGCCATGCACACCACGTCCTCTAGTGCTCATTCTACCGTTTGCGATTTATCTGATTAAAAATTTTATGAATTAATAATTCTTTCTTCAACTGATTAATAACGGACAGTCTTATGGGAAGTAGTTTTAACAGTAGTTCTTTTGAATTCGAATTCTATCTACAAAGTTTAGTTCTCAGGTCTATATTTCCTAGTTCTAGAGTTCACATCCAATCAACATCAAACAGCGCACCACATACATGCAGCAAACACACAAGTAAACATCCATGAACTTACTTTCATCACCTAGAGGTATTTTCGTCATTTCACTACCCAGGGGTATTTTCATAATTTTCCAAAATAGGGTATCTTGGTGATTTTACAAAACATGGGTATTTTGGTAATTTTACAATCCGGGGGTATTTCGGTAATTTTGCAAATCAATGGTATTTTGGGAAATTTCACAAATCAAGGGAATTTCAGAAATTTTACAAAACTAGGGATAATTTTACAAAGATAAGGTGGCTGATCCCTTTCGGGTTTTAGTTATCAGTTTTGGCCCATCGACAAGCCCTCTCGGTTAGAGTGAACAACCACTACGCACCAGGTAGGATTCCAAAAAGAGGAGGTGAGTCACTTAGGACCGTTTAAATACCAAACTCTTCCTGGATCCAATCCTACGCATGCGTATGCTTTTTCCACACCTTAACCCTACGACTTGTTCACAGACATGTTTAATTAGGGGAATTAAGTCTTATGAAGTTTGAAGTATTGTTTAAACTAAGCCTAAAGTCCATTAACACTATCATACTAATCTACGTCCATAAGGCCCATCAATCCCATCATACATATCACATCAAAGGTTAGAGTACTTACCTGGGTGGATCGAGTGTCGGTAGACTCGAAGGCCATTTCTTCCAAAACTTTTCTCAACTTACATTACTTTCATAAATTCCTACTGGACCCATTTCACAGCCCGAGTTTTGAACTGGGCTCTGATACCAAAAATGTAACACCCCAAACTCGGTCCATACGTCATTACCGGATCTAGTATGCTACAGGTTAAATCTTAAAAACTTTGCTTCGATGGGTTTTGAAAAGTCTCAGTTTTTATTTCATTAATCGTGATATTTTTGAAAAGCTTGAAGAACTTATCATTTGCGTCGGTTGAGTTTGAAAAGCCCATAAAAAAATAATAAATCAGCACCTAAGTTACGGAGGCCTTATTACAGAAATATTCCCAAAAATTAAAACTTAAATGAAAACAAAACCGAAAATAATCTATGTAGATAATAGTCTTAATGGCCCCTCGAGTCCTCCTCGGCTCCCTTGTCCATGAACTACTGCTCATCTGATTACGGTTATGATGACACCCTCAATGTCGACACTATCAGAAGCTGATACGACTGCTATCTGCCTAAGATGCTATTCAAAAGCTGGTCCACAACCCGACGGCCAATCTTGAACAGCGGACACTGTTCGTTTCTTAAACTTAGGGATTGGGTTTACGGACCCAATCCTCTCCTTTGCCTTGAAATCCCAAAATAGATAGGATACTTAGAGATTAACGATTTCTGGCTTTTGAAATTTGGATGATTCGATCTACTCCTTATCACAGCAGATCCGAATGATACTTAAGAGATTTCAGTATTAGCCTAATAGTGGACATGATTTGGCAATGATTAGGAAAAATTGGATGAGAAAGTTGAAAAGAAATATAGAGAGGTTTAGACGTTTCAGCTTTTCAAGATCAATCGACTGTGGTATGAAAGTGGAGAGGAAAGGAAAGTTAGGAGTTTTCGGTTTAGGCAGAAAAGGAGAAGAAGAAACCTTAGTTGCCGAAATTAGGAGGAGAAAAGAAGAAGTGAAAGAAAATCAAAAAGCTATGCTTCAGGAAAATAATGAGAATTCGACATTACTCTAGGTATTTAATTCGGCACCCATATATATACTAAAATAAATAAATAAATAAATAAATAAACCTACACTTCCCTAATAGACTCAAAATTATCACCAATTAAATTCCTTTATTATCTCCAAAATTTATCCTCATCCTCATCCCAAAAATCCATTTATTTAGCCAAAAATTCAATTTTAATTACATTCAAATTGCTTTCCCCAAACAGTAGCCATCCTTTGGTGTTTTGGTCCACTCCAAACACCTTCCCCACGCCAGCAGCAAAATAGCAAGTTATTGTGCACAAGGAAACTCAAACCTGGGACCTGCAGGAACCACCACACGCTACCAGCCACTACACCACAACTCTTCTTGTGATATCTTTCATTCTCAACTTCTTTTAAGGCCTATTTTCTAGCGACTGAGTTATCCAAAGCAAACTAAAAGAAATTCGCCAAAACCCAGCTTCAAACCTCCAACCTCTTCACTATGATACACGCCTTGCCATCGCTACCGCTTATTTTATTTGAGTTGTATTTCCTCCTAAATAATTATAACCCTTTCGCCACGCCTCGTGTTTACCTTAAAAACCCAACATTTAGCGACGCCATGACTAGAACCCCGCTCCCCCCCGCTCTTAACGCTTTGCCATTGTGCCAAGCGCTTTTTGTTCAAATCAGCCCCAACTAATTATAAGGCCTAAGCTCCAGCCTTCATACTAACTCATGCGCAACAAAAAAATTTTTTTTTGACAAGTCCAAGACTTGAACCTTTGACCACCAGCTTATTCAAAACATTCCATGCCACCAACTCACCAACTTCCATATGCTATCTTTTAACCCAAAAATATTTTAAAAGCCTTTTTACTAGCACCAACCTCACTTAAGGGTAAAAACAATTTTTTTTTTTTGCTAAAGCCTTAGATCGAGCCCAAGACTTTTCCAACATCACCAACCCTTCCTAAATCACCTAGAAATTAAACTAAACATGCAATCATAATTTTTTTTTTGAACGCAAAATCCAATCTCTCGACACACGAAACCCATTTATTCTAGGCCCAAATTCAGGTCGTTACATTAACTGTAAATAAAAATTGTCAATTAGAATTTCAGATAAAAATTCTAGCAACTGGGAAAATTTTTTGCCTTCAAATAAAAACATCAACAGAAACAGAAATAGATTGCACAAAAATTTCTACCTCGAAATTATTAAATAAGAGATTCGTGTCTCAAAACTTACCTCAAATAGATTAAACCACAAGATTTATTAAGAGCTTCTTCTTCATCTTCTTCTCTTGATGAGAAATTCTTTTTCAACATCGAAATGAACAAGAACAAAGGTGTTTTTTTTTTTCCGAATAAAAGAAGACAAACGAGAAGGGGATTGAAGAAAAAAAATAAAGGTGCAGCTTTTCTTTTACTATATAAAAAAAGGAAGAGACTAGAAAACAAAGCAAATGAAACAGATTTAGGGAAAGTAATCAGATTGGGGAAGTATTTCGCACCAAAAATCGAAGAAGGATTTAGGGATTGGGAGGGGAAACGCAAAAGAGGATTAGGGATTTAGGGATTTCAGGAAATCAAAAAATGGGGGAACAGAAAGTGTTAAGCAATTAAAATGGATGGAAAAAGAACGACGCCATTTCAATAGAAAATTTAACCCTATTGCGGCGCTTTTCAATAAACGCCACTAAAAAATTCCAAAAAAAACGCAATGTTTTTCTTCCATTTTGTATGCTTTTGCTAAAACGCCAAGAATAACATAGATCATTTTTATGCTTTTAGAAAACGCCAAGAATACATACTTTTGCAAGATTTTCAGTAAGCGCCACTCTCGATACTAATCGTACACAAAATGACATCATTTTTTATTAAATATGAAGACATTTTACGGCGTTTTTTACATAAACGCCACTAATGCTTTCATACCTATTAATATTTAAAATTTCAACAAAATTAAAAATGTTTACAATTTCTTTTAAATTATATGTACGCCAACAATAAAATACAAATATACTAGCACATGAGTTCTCAAATTAGTGTCATCCAAGATTGAAGTTAAATTGATCCAAAAATAAAATGAAGTTATAAATGGAAATAATAATTAATAAAAAATGAGAGAATAGTGCTTTTTAAAAATAAATACACATTTTAAAATTAAATACATCAATATATTTTTATATTGAATAAATATAAATCTTTCATGGTCGCAATATATTAAAATATATATCAATAATTGGGATCAAATTAAAGTTCATGTATATATAATTGAACATTAAATCATTGTTCATGTATGCTTTTGGGATTTAGCCCATTTTGATATATATATATATATATATATATATATATATTAAAATAAAAATTTATTTTATCTTATTTAGATATATATTTAAAAAATCCAAACCGTAAACCTTAAATCTCAAACTCCAGACCCCTAAACCCGAACCCTCAACTATAAACCTAAACCCAAAAACCTAAACCCATAACCACAACCATCTAGATACAACCAAACTCTAAAATCCAGTCTCAATATATAATAAACCTTAAACCATAAATCCAAGACCCTAAACCCAAATACCATAAACCCTAACCTGAAACCTTAATATGAAGCCCTAAACCCTAAACCATAATCATAATCATAAATTAAACTATAATTTTCAAAATTCGTGTGGCCGGACTATAAATCATATATAAATCCTTAAATACAAAACCATAAATCTTAAAATTCTAAACCCTAAAACCAATACACTAAACCCTTAAACCATTACATACAAATCCTACAACCTAAAACCTTAACCTCAAACATACACCATACACACTTCACTCGAAACTCTAAACCTTAAACCATTACCACTAAATTATAAACCCAAAACAGGAAACCCCGAAATAAAATAATTTTGATATTGAATTATTATACGAGGACAAAAACGGCGTCGTTCTACTTTTGAAACAATTTGCATTTTTTGTGGAGTTTTTGGTGAAAACACCGCTATAGCTTGGCCTTATCAAAACGACGACGTTTGAGGTTTGAATTTTTTAGATAATTAGCGACATTTTCGATATAAACGCCGCTATAGATCGTACCTTTAATGGTGTTTTTGGCAAAAACGCCGCTATATCTCTTACCTTTGGTGGTGTTTTTGGTACAAACGCCGCTATTGCTTGGCCCTTTCAATATGTCGACGTTTGGGTTTTGAAGTAACTAGATAATTAGCGGCGTTTTCGACATAAACGCCACTACAGATCGTACCTTTAGTGGCATTTTTGGCACAAACGCTGCTATAGCTCTTACCTTTAGTGGCGTTTTTGGTACAAACACAGCTACTGCTTGGCCCTTTCAACACGCCAACGTTTTGGTTTTGAAGTAATTAGATATTTAGTGGCGTTTTTTATACAAACGCCGCTATAGCTCGTACCTTTAGTGGCTTTTTGGTAGAAACGCCGCTATATCTCTCACCTTTAGTGGTGTTATTGTTAAAAACGCCGCTATTGCCTGGCCTTTTCAAAACGTCGCCATTTGGGTTTTGAAGTAATTAGATATTTAGTGGCATTTTTTATACAAACGTTGCTTTTAGTGGCATTTTTCGTAGAAACGCCGCTATATCTCTTACCTTTAGTGGCGTTGTTGGTAAAAAAGCTGCTATTGCCTGGCCTTTTCAAACGTCGCCGTTTGGGTTTTGAAGTAATTAGATATTTAGTGGCATTTTTTTATAAAAACGCCGCTATTGTTCAATTTTAGCGGCGTTTTTAGTGAAAACGCCGCAATTGCCCAGTTTTTTGCGTCGTTTTCCTTCAAACGCCGCTAATGTTTAAAGTTTTTTGCGATGTTTAAAGTTTATATTGTGATAAGCTCATCTATGTTTATTTGACATTCATATGATGTTATGTGCCTAATTTGTTTGATTAAGTGAATGTGATAAGTAAACTTACTCAAAATTTATGGAATGTATGTTTAAGTACACTTATTTGGATAAAGGTAATTGGAAAGTTTGTGTGACATAAATATGTATGTTAATTAGCTTGAAGGAATTATATGATTGTGAAGATATTATGTTAACAATGAATGCTAAGTGATATGTGTGTGTTTATGAGTGTAATACCTCGTACCCAAGACCGATACTGGGTCTGGATACGAGACACTACTATGCTTAAACTCACTGAACCATGTACTTTCAGGCTATAAAATTTTGTTCCAACTTAAAAACTTCACTTTCTTAGTCAACACTTATAACAAAGGCCTACGAGGCCATTAACTCATGCCAGAAAACTTTCGAGATTAAAATCAAATAACTCATTTTTGAAGCAGCGTTCACACGCCCGTGTTACTTGAAACACGCCCGTGTGACTTGAAGCACGCCCATGCCCTCAAACCATGTAGGGCTACTGACTATTTCCACAAAGCTTAGACACGCCCGTGGGCTTAGACCGTGTGCTAATCCTTGACATACTGACTAAATTAACACGGTCTGGGCACACGCCCATGTCCAAACCGTGTGTCTTACATGGCATACACACACGGCCGTGGGATTTGCCCGTGGCCTATTATGGACAATAATACTAAGGTGCAGGGTTAACACGGTCTTGACACACGCCCGTGTGTCCAACCGTGTGGGTTCTTACAGGCTATTTACCAAGCCTTTAACCAACCTGAAATGAAGATCATAACCATACACAATTCAACTATGAAATAACAACCCAATTTTAAGAATAATACTACATGCTTCATTGATCTCAACAAACATACATGCTTAGTCAAATTTGGCCAATTACTTAGCCATATACAAAAGAATAATAAACTTGATAGCCTTTACAAGGCCCTTCTTAAAACATGTCCACAAAATGAATGTTTTCTATACATGCCATAATTAGTAAAGTAACTTGGCTATACCAAAATAAGAGTTGATAGTGTGTTGCGAGCTCTGACTTTAATGATCCACGAGTTAGCTTGGCGGGATTGCATAGAAAGAAAGAATCATAGCGTAAACATACAGCTTAGTAAGTTTACATGTAACAACTCTTAACATCATCATTGCTTAATATAAACCATTTCACATAAACAATGGTATCATGAATTTCAGCTAAAGAGCTTACTTACTCATATAGATTCTTACATGTCTCATGACACTTACTATTATCATACTTGTGAGGTAACCACAATACCTGTATCACTTGATCACATTGATCAGTATACTATAATAACAATAACCATGATATCTACTTTCTCATTCACATCATGAATAATGCTCAACTTCATCTAACTTCATCTTGATAATAACTTTACTTTCTTAGCTTTCTTGCTATCTTCTTTTAGCTTACTCATTTGCTTGATGAATTTCTGTGAATAACCAAGGATACTAAATCTCTTTCCACATAATATGATGCCAAAGCTATATCCTAGACATGGTCTTACATGGATTATCTCATCTTGGTTTCAAGGCCATGTCTTGACATGGACTTACATGAAGTCTTGCTCTTGATAACATACTCAATGCCAAGCTTGCCTTGGACTTGCATGATAACTTGCTTGCTAACTTGATCAATGCCAAGCTTGCCTTGGACTTACATGATATCTTGATCAATGCCAAGCTTGCCTTGGACTTACATGATAACTTGCTTGCTAACTTGATCAATGCCAAGCTTGCCTTGGACTTACATGATATCTTGATCAATGCCAAGCTTTCCTTGAACTTACATGATAACTTGTGTGGTAGATCGAGTATCCCAGGGAAATTCATAATCGATCTGGACTTGCTTGTACATATTATATTGATTTCTTGCTTGAACATAACATGATCATTTCATACAATTATTGTACATTATACTAAGCAAATTAATGATAAAAATCATAAAACTTAGAAATCATACAAACTTACCTTAATATACAAACTGTATGTAGATGTGCAATTTAGTCCTCGACTTTGTTCTTGCCTCGGTTTCGATCCGGGCTTCATTTTTCTTGATCTATAATCATAAATAGATCATTTAAAAACCATATTGACTAAATAGACTCATAACTCATACTTTGGAAAAATTACTATTTTGCCCCTATACTTTCTAATATCTGCACTTTTGCCCCAATTCTCGTAAAATGATTTTCATGCAACTTTCTTCAACTTCATGCTCAACTGAATCATTTTCTCTTCTATAACAATCATCAATTCTCACTATTCCTAGTAGGTATGACCAATTTTATAACTGTTACAAAAGGGTCCCTACTACCCTTTTTTCATGAAATTCATTAAGGAAAAGATGTTTGTCTAACATCAAACTCTCTTAAACTTCCATAAAACATCATTTAACAAGCATATAATTCAAGGGTAGATTTTTGAACATGCATCTTGGCTCATTTTAAAGCTAAAATTAGCTAATTCATAATACGAGAACTTCAAAAATACGAAGAACATTAAAAACGAGGCTAAGATGAACTTACTATGAGCTTGAAAAAAAAATGAAGAATCCCTAGCTATCGTTTCTTCAAATTTTCGGCAGCTCAAGGAAGAAGATGAGTGGATTTTTCTCATCTTTTTCCCACTTAAAACACTAATTAGGCTAAATGACCAAAATGCCATTCCTCTTAAAAATTTCCATTTAACCATCTTAAGGCCAATTTTGTCCAAAATTTTATTTTTGGGCAATTTGCTATTTAAGGGCTCATACTTATTATTCTAAAGCTATTTCATGCAAAAAGCTCCTAGAAACTCATATATTGTAACTTTTGCAATTTAGTCCTTTTTGGACCAATTGACCTCAACTTAATAAAATTGCTTTACAAAACTTTCATACTAGCATGCAAACATGGCATAAACCTGAAAAAACTCATAATTTCACCTCGGGTTCGTGGACTCACACCACTATTCTGACTAGGCCCTAAATCGGGCTGTTACAATGAGAGTCAAGTTAGAGGTTTTACGAACTCACCCCCTTACCAATGTGGTATTTTATAACAAAATTTCACGAGATTTAAGTTGAATGAGCTCACAAGTAAGAGACTAAAGAGTTCAGTAGCAGAATAACTAATAATGTGGTCGGAGTTAAGAATAGTTTGGCAAGTGAATACAATTCTGGAAAAGATGCCAGGTTATTCTAAAGATCATTCGAATTTCGTGATGTCACAGTTAAAGAAAAAGTTAATCTCAGCTAATCGACTCATTCAGGTATGATGTCTAAGGCATGTATTTACTGGAATTTCTTCTAGATTGATTCTCGTTAGTGAATGGAATAATACGGGATTAATGATGACAGAATTAGTCAAAGAAATGATATTTGAATCGTAAAGATGTTTGAGTGTAACAGATGTAATTGAATATATTGTGATGGTCTCTCCTAGGTATTTTCTGTATTCATTTATCCTCAGAGGTATATGTGATTGTTCGTATTTTGATGGAATTCTTATCGTATGAGAATGCTAGCTAAATATAATGATAGATGAAAGCGTTGTTAGTCTGGTTAATTGATGAACATCATTTCTTATATCTCTCTTTGGGATTCTATTCTATTATGTTTGAAATAAAAGTTGTTGATGAAAATTTATGTGAGGCTATTCTTCTGTTTCTACTGGATGTTATTTTGTTTTATATATATATTTGGAAAATATTTTATCTCTATTACAATTAATTCTAGAGCGTATAAACATTGTTTTTCTTTTGGTTTTCTCTGAGGAATCATCAAGATCTTTATTATTTTTCTTATGAGTTATGTTTTCAGACTTCCAATATGATATCTCATCTTGGATTTCTTTATCTCGATTTTCTTATCATCCTTATTTCGTAAATTATCAATCATGGCTCATCTTTAAAGTGTGTTCTTTGGCTTGTGATAACTATGTCTATTATGGTTGTATTTCTGGTCCGATCATAGGAACATGGTGATTCTGGTATCAGGATTTCTCTAATTTTCATGAAAGGAATTGACACCGGAAAATGTATAAATTGTGGAAGCTCAAGCTCAAATTGTATGATGGTTTTCTTCTCTCAGGTATGTTTGATTAAGGTCAATGAATTCAGTCAGGATATTCTATTTCCTTGAGCTAATGCAGTTGTAAAGATCTTTGATTAGCATGTTAAGGGAATTATAAAAGATTGTATGTTTGAGTTATTTAATGGCATGAAGAAAGGAGTATTTTGATATGTTATTATTTGATAGTTGAAATCGACTCAGTTGTTTTTATCTGAGCGAGCTGGTCAGTTGAAAGGTGATTTGAGTTATATGCATTTCAGTTTATCCTCAGGTAAGAAGATAAAATCCTGTACATTCATGGGTAAATTGACGAACAGTCTGAATAAAGAATTTATGTAACACCCCAAACCCGGTCAAAATGCTACGACCGAATCTGGTATGCTACAGGAAAGGAAATTTGGAAAACTAACTAAATATCATGAGTTGGTAAAGCTTTGTGTTTCAATATTGTACCTTTAGACAAAATTTCAAGTAATTGTTTAACTTAGACCGCATTACAAAATCAGGTTCATTTGTCGAAAGTCGAATTTAAGAAAACTCCATTAAATTTGCCAGTTGAAAATGATGTTGCGATTTTTAAGTGAAAACTCCGAATCAATTTATTACTCGTTATCCATCTTTCATTAGTCATTTGAAAATCAATTAATCAAAGTTCTTAATCTTAGAAAAAAAACTCCAACTTTTATAGTTTATTAAATATGCCATATCAACTTCATAATAAAACTCAAATTAAAGTTAAAGTGGCCTTATTACAACACCAAAATCCAAACTTAATATTGAAATTTAGAATAAAGAAAACAAAATTACTAGAAAATGCTGCATGGCCACCTCGAGTCTGCCTCGGCTCCAAATTCGTGATTTAGTGATTACTTGTACAATTAAGCAGAGGGGTGAGTCACTGAGACTCAGTGTGTAAATTCCCGTTAAACGAAATTTGGGCTTTATGCCCATAGAGGCCCATTGGGCCTTAGCCCACACAATTCAACATATTAAGCATGTATGCAATGCAGCCCAACCCCACCCACTTTTCCTTCCTCTACATCACCCAAACCAGTCAAATGCCTTTGGCACCAAGCCACTATGGTACCAAACCACTGGTGGTTCCAAAACACTGGTGATAGAGTCACTAAATATAATATGTGGGGCCAACCCACTGTGGTACTAAACCACTGGGATGAGTCACAAAAATAAACTATGTGGTGCCAAACCACTATGGTACCAAACCACCGAGACATAGTCACTGGATGAATTATGTGGGGCCAACCCACTGTGGTACCAAACCACTGGTGACAGTCTTAGAATCACACTTCCCCTTTTCACATCATATCCCAAGCCCATGCACATATTGACATAATAATATGAATGCAAACATGCTTCCAAAGCACAATGGTGAATTATATCATACATTCATCTAATCAAAAGTAGAACTGTATAGGTACTTACCCGGTGTCGCCAACGTTACCCACGAGGGTATCTCGACTATCTAAACAGTCATTTCGGCTTTCAACCAACACAGTTAATAACGAAAATCGCTAAAGTAAAGTGTGAATGTACACACCTGATAACGCGTAACACTATACTTTCTATGTTGACGCTTTCACTAGCAAGGTCAACGGCTATTTGCCTATCCCAGGCAGACGTTGGCTCCCTACCAGAACCTGGCGGATAGTCCCAAACCGCTGACACAGCACGACTTTTGAACTTTGGAGTGGAGACTATGGGTACACTCCATTCCCCAACTTGACCTTTTCTTGTATCCATGAAATAGACTTGATCAGAGGTAGAGAAAACATCAATTGACCATCAAAAGAATTGATTAAAGCAGATTATAACCCATAAGAGATATAATAACCAAAAATCGAAAAGAAGCGACTCCTACCTTTGTTACTAACGCAAACAAACAAGACTGCTTGGAAAAGAACTCCCGACAACTGAAGAAACCTTAACACTTCTCTTCTTGGTATTTGGCTATTAGGCATGAAAAATGAAAGACGAGTTATGGAAGAATGAGTGGTCAGTTTATTGAATAGTAGTAAAGGAGAGGAAGAGAAACTAAAAGGGAATACCTTACCTTGATCAACGAAAATCGAACCCTAGAAGGATGGCTTGTAAAACCGAATGAGTCCCTAGATATCACCAAGTTAGAATCGATTCCCAAAATCGAACAAAAGAAACGACCTTTCGGCCAAGTCAAAATGAAAAGAACCACCCTTTCCAACCATTCGGCCAACATCCAAACTTACCAATGACCTTCCAAACGCTGGGTAGATGAAGAAGAGAATACGAGAATGAGCCCCCTACATTCGTCCAATGCCCAAAAGGAACGAATCAACACATTCGGTTTAACAAACCACAAGAGAAAAGTAAAAGAATAAAAAGGAAAACCAAAAGAAGAATCCTTACAAAAACAAGAAGATGTCGATTAGAAAGGCTATAATCGACTACTGGCAAAACAAAGGAAGAATGCCTTTAGTTAACACTAAAAAAGATTTGGCTTCCACAAGATACGAACAACGAAGAGAGAAGAGGAAGAAAAGAAGAAAGTTTCAGTTTCAATCACTTAGAACAAGAAAAATGTGAAGTAAAGGAAAAAATAAGCAACTACGATTCGGCTAACAGAAGAGATGACTTTTAGGAGATGGTTCGGCTAGCACAAAAAATGTTAGAGGAGAAGAAAGGTTTCGACTTGGCAAGATAGGAGATGATAGAATGATTCAGCTAAGGTAGCTAATAAAGGTAGGCTTCCAAGATGAGGGGTGAGGAGTATTCGGCTACTTGTGAAAGCTTTAGAGAAAAAGAAACAAAAGATGGAAAGGAAGAAAGAAAATGCTTCAGTTTTGGTAACAAAGATTGACACAAAATGACCGAATAAGCAAACTAAAAAAATGAAACCAAAGCCTCAAGCCTCAAAAATTTTGACACACCAAAGCTAACACTAAACCGAATCCCCCCACTTCAAGCTTCCCACATTCGGCCACCACTCCACTAACATCCAATCCCATGCTTTGCTCCTACTTTCACTCCCCTTCGTCAATTTGAATCAGTTTGACCCATTCAAACACCACTATCACCTCATGGCCACTCATTCAAAATCTTTGACTCATTCCACCAACTACCATGAAGAGTCCAGCCGAATGCCACTACCTTAGCCCCCTAAACGCAAAAATAAAACTTCTAAATGCTACCGCCGCGACTCGAACTCCTCCCCCCTTCTGCTCCCTTGTGATGCCACATCCCTGCACCTTAAGTGGCGTCCTCTTGCCTCTTTACCACACTGCTTCTTGTGTCACCAAACACAAGAAGTTACCCTTTAGACCTACCTCAACCAGCTCTCCCCTAAAGTGCTTAAAAACAAATTTTTTACCAAGGACCTAACTTGACCCCGGGCCTTCCCAGAACCCCTAAACACACCAAAATAACATGCAGAACAAACCAAACACACAAAAATATATAGAATGCAGAACCCCTAATTCCAGGATGTTATAGTTCTACCCCCTTAAAGAAATTTCGGCCTCAAAATTTACTTGGTCAAAAGAGGTGAGGGTATTGCTGTAGCATTACATCCTCCGGCTCCCATGTGGCCTCCTCTAAACCATGATTTTGCCATAAAAATTTAACCAATGAAATCATCTTCCTTCGCAATACCTTAACATCTCGGTCTAATATCTGAACTAGTTCCTCTTCAAAAGATAAATCAGGTCTCACCTCGATTTCCTCCGCTGGCACTACATGAGATGGATCCGAACAGTAGCGCCTTAACATCGAGACATGGAATACATCATGTATCTTCCATAACTCCGGAGGTAACTCGAGCTGATACGCCACTAGTCCCACACTTTTCAACACTCGATAAGGCCTGATGAACCTGGGGCTCAACTTGCCCTTCCGTCCAAACCTTAAAACCTTTTTCCAAGGTGAAACTTTGAGAAAAACTTGATCACCCACTGTAAATTCTATATCCTTACGCTTCAGGTCAGAATAACATTTCTGCCTATCGAAAGCTTCCTTCAACCGAGTTCGAATTAACTTAACCTTTTCCTTTGTTTTCGAAACCAATTTCGGACCCAACACTGTCGCTCACCCAACTCTGTCTAGCAAGTAGGAGTGCGACACTTCCGACCATACAATGCTTCATAGGATGCCATCTGAATACTGGATTGATAGCTATTGTTGTATGCGAATTCTACCGGTAAGAACTCCTCTCAACTACCCTTGAAATCGATAACATAGCCTCTCAACATGTCTTATAAGATTTGAATTACCTTCTCATATTGACCATCAGTCTGTGGATGAAATGTCGTACTGAAGTCCAGTCTTGTTCCCAGTGCCTGATGCAACGCCTTCCAGAACTGCAATGCAAATCTAAGGTCTCTGTCTGATATGATCGACATAGGTACCCCATGCAACCTCACAATCTCTGCTACATACAGCTTGGCTAACTTATGTAAGGAGTAGTCAGCACGAACCAGTATGAAGTGAGCGGACTTCGTCAATCGATCGATAATTACCCACACTGAATATTTCTTAGTAGGCGTAAGAGGTAGCCCACTAACAAAGTCCATCGTTATCCTTCCCCACTTCTAAAGTGGAATCTTTACTGGCTGTAGTAACCCTGAAGGCAACTGGTGTTTCGCCTTCACCTGCTGACACGTCAAGCACTTACCCACAAACTCGGTCACCTCTTGCTTCAAACCCGGCCACCAAAACTATTCCCACAGATCCCGATACATCTTACTCCCACCTGGATGCATAGCATATGGGCTACTATGCGCTCCTTGAAGAATATTCTGCCTTAACTCGAAATCCTTCGGCATACAGGCCTTTCACGAAAGCACAAAACCCCATCACTGTTTAGACTAAAATCCTCTGTCTCACCCCCTGCCACTAACTAAAATTTAGAACTTAGCAATTCATCTGTCGACTGCTTCTATCTAATCTGACTGATCCAAGAAGGCTTCACTTGAAGTTCAGCTAACAAACTTCCATCGGCGTACAAGCTGAGATGAGTAAACATTGCTCTCAAGTCTGATATTACCTTACAACTCAACGCATCTGCCACTACTTAGCTTTACTCGGGTGGTACTCGATCGAGCAGTCATAGTCCTTCAACAACTCAATCCACCTCCGCTACCTTAAATTCAACTCCTTCTGGGTAAGGAGATATTTTAGGCTCTTGTGGTCTGAGTAGATGATCGACTTCTCCCCATACAGGTAGTGTCTCCAAATCTTCAGAGCGAACACTATCGCAGCCAACTCCAGGTCATGCGTGGGATAGTGCACTTCATGTGGTCTTAATTGCCAAGACCCATATGCTATCACTTTCCCCTCTTGCATCAACACACATCCTAACCCTGTGTGTGACATATCGCAGTAGACGACAAACTCTTTTCCTGCCTCAGGCTAAATCAACACTGGTGCCTCTGTCAAAATCGTCTTTAACTTCTCAAAACTTTCCTGCTGCTTATTTGACCAGGCAAACGGTACCCCTTTCCGTAATAACTTGGTTAACAGTGCACCTATTAACGAGAACCCCTCAACAATCCTTCTATAGTACCTAGCCAAACCAAGGAAACTTCGAATTTCTGCCACAGACTTAGGCAGTTTCCAGTCCAATACGGCTTCAATTTTATGGGGATCAACCCTAATCGCCTCAACAGACACAACATGACCCAAAAAGGTAACTTCTTACAAACAAAATTCACACTTATTGAATTTGGCGTACAATTGATTTTCCCTCAGAATCTGCAGAACCACTCAAAGATGCGAATCATGCTCCTCTTCCTTCCTAGAATAAACTAAGATATCGTCTATGAACACTACAGCAAACTGATCCAGATAGGGTTGGAATACCCGATTCACCATGTCCATAAACACAACTGGTGTATTTGTCAACCCAAACGGCATCATTAGGAACTCATAGTGACCAAAATGAGTTCAAAAAGCTATCTTATGAATATCTGCCTCATTGACCTTAAGCTGATGATAGCCTGACCTCAAGTCTATCTTTGAGAAGACCGAAGAGCCTCGGAACTGATCGAACAGATCGTCTATCCTAGGCAACGGGTACTTGTTCTTAATCATCAACTTGTTCAATTGCCTGTAGTCAATGTACATCCGCATCGATCCGTCTTTTTTCTTTACGAACAACACTGGCGCTCCCCATGGTGACACACTTGGTCGGATAAAACCCCAGTCCAACAGTTCCTGAATCTGGGCTTTAAGTTCCACCAGCTCATTCGGAGCCATTCTATATGAAGCAATGGACACTGGCTGCTGTTCCTGGAAGAAGATCAATACCGAACTCCACCTCGCAATTCGGAGGTAGCCTTGAAAGCTCTTCTGGAAAAACATCAGAAAATTCCTTCACCGTTCTAACATCTTTTACAGACAATTCCTTGGCTTCCAACACAATGACAAAAGCTAAGAAAGCCTCGCATCCCTTTCTCACCATCCTTTCAGCCTTAAGAGCAGACACTATATTGGTCAAGTAGTTCCTTCTTTCACCTATCACCAACACCTCACTATTCTCGGGAGTTTTTAACACCATGCGCTTAGCAGCACAATCCATGTTCGCTCCATACTTTACCACCCAGTCCATGCCTAAGATCAAATCTAACTCGCCGAATGGCAATTCCATCAAATCAGCCGAAAAAACTACCCCTTGAACTTCTAAAGGCACATTCCTAAAGAGTTTGTTCACCACTACAGATTATCCTAAAGGGATAAGCATAGTCATCTCTCTAGAAGAAATCTCAGATTCTATGTTCTAATTTCCAGACACAGTACTAGCTACATAGGAATGCGTAGACCCAATATCAATCAATGCAGTAAAAGGCAACCCAAAAATAAGGAACGTACCGGTTATGACGTCTGGTGCATCGCCCTCCTTTCGGCGTCTAGCTGCATAGACTAACCCAGGCTATCTTGCATTTGTATTCCCAGCACCTCTGCCCGATGCTCCACGCCCTCGGCCAAAACCATTTCCACCTCTAGCCGGACCACGACCTCTTTGTGGTTGCTGACCACCTTTCCAAGCTGAACATAATTCTGACTCACTGGCTGCGCTCTGCTTGGCTCTTGCGGATAGTCCCTTATCTGATGATCCATAGATCCACACTTGAAACATCCACTATTACCTGCCCAACACTCTGCTAAATGAGATTTCCCACACGAGCACACTGCGGAGGCCAACTAACAACAACAGGCTTCACAACACAACTCGACCCATCTAACCTAGACCTCTTCTGAAAACTTCCAGTAGATCTTGATGACCCAAAATTCCTTTTATTCCTACCTCTGTCCCTATCCTGATTCTACTTTTCAGACTACTTCACCTTCTCGGCTATCTTAGCCTTCTCTACTAAAACAACAAATTTTCTTTCCTGTTGTAGAGCTATCAATACTCGCAACTCGTCCCTCAAACCATCCTTAAATTGAACACAATGCTCGTGATCTGTTGTAACAATACCTTGAGCATAACGACTTAGATGTAGGAATTCCACCTCATACTCGGCCACTAACTTATTCCCCTGGACCAAGTTTAGGAATACCTTTTGCTGGGCGTCCACATAGCCCGACCCAATATATTTTCCCTGGAACGCTAACTTAAAGAAGTCCTAGGTAATGTGGTCAGTCGCTGTACCATTTTTTACCATGAGCCACCATTGATACGCCTCATCTCGAAAGAGAGACACCACTCCCTTCAATTTCTCTTCCACGATACAGTCAAGATCATCCATGATGTGCTCAACCGCTTCTAACCAATACTCAGCTATGTTAGGAGCCACACCAGAAATGCCATTAAACATTTTAGCCCCATTAGCTCGGAGTCGCTCAAACATACATTTTTGAGCTACTAATCCCGCGCTCACTGCAACAACTCTCTCCAAAACATAACATAGCCTGAGACACATCATCGTCTCCACCAGTTTGGTTCTGAAATTCCACTTTCGCAACTGGTGATGCTGGCACTTCAACTTCCGGCCCATGCCCCGATTCAGAAGGTTCAGACCTAACACCTCGGCCTTTACCACGGTCGCGCATACCATGTCCACGTCCTCTAGCACTCATGACTATCGAAGCGACTTAATTTGATTAAAAGTTTCATGAATTAGTATTTTCTTCCACTGTTTATTACGGAGTAGTCTTATGAAATAGAATCAGAAGTAGATTCTCGCAATTATATATATACCTAAAGGTTTCAGTCTTTAAAGTTGAATTTCTTAGTACTAGCAATCATAACACAATTACTTCATGCAAAACAACCACTAGTCAGAAGACTTACCGTGCGGGTTTGGTGCCGAAGACTTGGGTGCCATGCTTCTAAAAAATAAGTATTTTTCTAAACCAACTTTTGAAAACATTTTTGAACCTCATACCCACAGCCAAGTTTTTGGAACTTGGCTCTGATACAACAATTGTAACACCCCAAACCCGGTCAAAACGCTACGACTAAATCTGGTATGCTACAGGAAAGAAAATTTGGAAGACTAACTAAATATCAAGAGTTGGTAAAACTTTGTGTTTCGTTATTGTACCTTTAGAGAAAATTTAAAGTAATTGTTTAACTTAGACCGCATTACAAAATCGGGTCCATTTGTCAAGAGTCAAATTTAAGAAAATTTCATTAAATTTGCCAGTTGAAAATGATGTTGCGATTTTTAAGTGAAACTCCAAATCAATTTATTCCTCGCTATCCATCTTTCATTAGTCATTTGAAAATCAATTAATCAAAGTTCTTAATCTTATAAAGAAAATTCCAACTTTTATAGTTTATTAAATATGCCATATCAACTTCATAATGAAACCCTAATTAAAGTTAAATTGTGTACCATCCTAGAATTTGAAATTTTATGTGTTACATTAAATTGGTGATTTAGCGTGTTAAATTATTAGTTTTTGCTTGTTGATGAGGTCCTGAGAAGGTTTGGGATTTATTTGGACCTAGTTAAAATTTTTAGTTTATAGTACTTTAAAGAGAGGGAGACGATGAGCACATGATATATGGAAAATTATGAGTAAGTAGCTATCATAATTGAGCTATTGGTTAAGAGGTTACGCGCCACATGTATGGTCTTGAGGGGAGGGGTTCAAATCTCTTAGTATGCATTCTGTGATTTTAATTTTTGCTCTTTCCTAGAAACTGTGGCCAAACATCATATTCTTGGTAAGTTAGACTTTTATTTTTATGGTATGATGGCTAAAAGAAAAGGTAAGATTGAACTTAAGGAAAAGAATCATATGGAAAAGGCATGTAGGGGGACATAAGGCTTAAAACAAGGAGAGATGTTTTGGAAAGTTTGGGGTGACTAAAGTTTGACCATTTGACTAAAGTACTTGGACAATTTATGGGGCTAGGGGAGATAGCCAAAATTTTGTTGGCAATTGGTATGGTTTGGGTGTTGGTTTTAGTCACATTCTCATTTTAGTGTAGCAACATATCTCTCTCCAAAACTCTTCTCCCTAGTCGAATGTGTCTTGTGCAATAGGTAAAATTTTGCTTTGGTTTTGGTCATTTCTTTTAGACCAAATTGTTATCATCTTCCATACTCCCCCAAGCTCTTTTCCTCATTGTTCTGAAACCATACCATCTTGAAAGGTCATATTCTTTTTCTTCCTTTTGGTCGAATATACACCAACCCTAAGACCCTTTCTTTGTTCATCTTCCATCCTTGGAAATTGACACATAAACACTCTCTCTCTTTATTCCTTTTTCTCCTTTCTTTCTTCTTGTAAAGAAACACTCAAACATCACTATTTCCAAAACCTTTCATCATGGTCGAATGTCAATGACTATCTTCATAATCGAATCTTTCATTTCACATATACTTCTTCTCAACCATTTTTTCTATTCAAATTTTGAACAATCGGTAAGAAACCTCTTTATTTATTTTTTTTGTTATGTATTTGCTTATTTGCCAAACCCATAAGTTGGCTTGGGAGAGCCTTTTCGACCGAAATCATCATCCATCTCTCTTAGATAAATCCTTTTCGTTTTTATAGTGAAATAGTGGAAGGCCGAATCGCCATCTCATCGAAGTTATCTTGTAATCATTAGAATTTGGATAAAAAACCTTCAAGGTAAGAGTTCTTCATGGGTTTCATGATCATCCTTTATTATTAAAATGATTAACATTGGAAAGGAGTAATCGATTATTATAAATAGGGATTTACTCGTGGATCACTCGGAACTTTGTGGTAAGCCTATCTATACCATTTTGTTAAGTCCATACTTTAATAGATTATTGATTTATCAAGGATCTAACAAATGGAGGCTCGTAGTAATGTATCGGAAGGGAAATTTGGTGGTGATCTCAAAAAGAGTGGTTTGACGATCCCAACTCTTAGATTTAAGTGAAAGGCTATTTCGGTAATTCAGGATTTTCCACCTGGTTGTGGACCCTCCTCCGGTGGAAATCAATTATTTGACGTTATTCACAGTTTCAAGCCATTAGCTGTTCGGGGTTTTCCAGCGGGTTGTGAATCGTCAACCAGGGAGAACCGACAAATAGTTGTTGTTCGAGATTCCGAGGGTAAAAATCTAGATCGCCTACTTTAGCATAGATTTAATTTAATTGTTAGTATACTAATCAAGAGTGATATGTATTTAGGTATCGACGATCGAGAAAGTGTATTCCTCACCGTAATCAGGTGTGTAATCTCACACCGTATCTCGCGGGTTAGATAACCACATTGTATTAATAGCTAGATTAAAATTGTAAAGTTGATGAAATCGGGTAAAATAGTTTATTTAGCATTTTAATGGTAAAAACTACGAAATCGATAATAAGATTGTGAAAATTACAAAATTTTCCTTAATGGGCTAAATCGATAAAAGTGACTTAATGGCCCATATGTGATTTTGATAAACAGGCCATATGTGATAATTGATAAATGGGCCATATGTAATAATTGATAAATGGGCCATATGTGATATTTGTTAAATGAGCCATATGTGATTTTGATAAATGGGCCATATGTGATTTTGATAAATGGGCCATATGTAATATTTGATAAATAGGCCATATGTGATATTTGCTAAAAGGGCCAAATATGATATGAGATTATGAAGGCCAAAATGTGAAATGGGCCAGTTTGTAATAACCTTTATAATGGGCCTTATGTTGGAATAATGATATGAATGGATTATTATGCATGTTATATACATGATTGCATGGGTTGGGCTATTTGACGAAGAGAAGTTCTGGTAGCTTTTCTACAAAATTTTTGTGGCTCTGCCACAATTCTGAAAAATGTAAAATGCCATGTAAACTCTGTAAATCTGGTGGCTTGTCCACGAAATTTGATATACGGCTTAATGCCTACATGGTGTGTTGGTGGGGTGGGTGACTAAAGCTCCCCACAGGTGTGCTAGTTGGTAAGGGTGGTGTGTAGCGGATGGAAATCTAGGTTTGGTTTTGGAAATTGCATATCACTTGCATTTTATACATGCTAAATTGTTATATTTGTAATGGGCTTAGGCCCAAATAATTGCTTAAATGGTTTTGGCCCAGTGGACTATGGTAAGTGAGTTACACACTGAGTTCTAAGTAACTCACCCCATTTTTTACCTTTCTTAGGTAATGATCAGTGACGGAGGCTTGGGCCGGGGACAACTCAGCGGAGACCATACTACGAATAATGTGTTATTTAGATTTCAAATTTCTTTAAAGTACTTTTAATATTTTCTATTTAAGTTATGTTGTAATAAGGCCTCTGGTTAAATTTTTTGGATGTTTTACCTGTGGATGGGTTTTATGATATGCTTTAAAGTACTTATGTGGTATTTTATTTTTCTAAAATAAAAATAAACGTTTTTCGTAAATAAACGTGCAAAAAAAAAAGGGTTTTCATTTCTAAATATTTTAACTCGAAAGATTCTTTGTAACAATTCTTTTAAAATCTTTGTTTTCAAAATTTCTTCAAACTCTCTCAAATTCTCGGAACATAAAATAAATTTTTCCTAGGTTTTTAAATTATAAATTTTTACGTCTCAAATTATTAGATTTAACAATCAACCTCGGTTTTCATTAAACATTTTTTTCGAATCTTTAAAAGACTATACGTACGTTCAATCCGTGTGACATATCAAATCTGGTCTTAACGCATAGACCGGGTTTGGGCCGTTACAAAGTGGCCTTATTACAACACCAAAATCAAAACTTAATAGTGAAATTTAGAATAAAGAAAATGAAATTACTAGAAAATACTGCATGGCCACCTCGAGTCCTCCTCGGCTCCAAATTCGCGATTTAGTGATTACCTATACAATTAAGCAGAGGGGTGAGTCACCGAGACTCAGTGTGTAAATCCCCATCAAATGAAATCTGGGCTCTACGCCCACAGAGGCCCATTGGGCCTTAGCCAACACAATTCAACATATTAAGCATGTATGCAATGCAGCTCAGCCCCACCTACTTTTCCATCCTCTACATCACCCAACCAGCCAAACGCCCGTGGCACCAAGCCACTATGGTACCAAACCACTGGTGATAGAGTCACTAAATATAATATATGGGGCCAACTCACTGTGGTACCAAACCACTAAGACATAGTCACTGGATAAATTATGTGGGGCCAACCCACTGTGGTACCAAACCACTGGTGACAGTCTTAGTATCACACTTCCCCTTTTCACATCAAATCCCAAGCCCATGCACATATTGACATAATAATATGAATGCAAACATGCTCCCAAAGCACAATGGTGAATTATATCATACATTCATATAATCAAAAGTAGAATTGTATAGGTACTTACCCGGTATCGCCAGCTTTACCCACGAGGGTATCTCGACTATCTAAACAGTCATTTCGGCTTTCAACCAACACAGTTGATAATGAAAATTGCTAAAGTAAAGTGTGGACGTACACACCTGATAACGCGTAACACTATACTTTCTATGTCGACACTTTCACTAGTAGGGACAACAACTATTTACCTATCCCAAGCAGACGTCGGCTCTCTACCACAACTTGGTAGATAGTCCTGAACCGCTGACACAGCACGCCTTTTGAACTTTAGAGTGGAGGCTATAGGTACACTCCCTTCCTCAGCTTGATCGTTTCTTGTATCCATGAAATAGACTTGATCAGAGGTAGAGAAAACGTCTATTGGCCATCAAAAGAATTGATTAAAGTAGATTATAACCCATAAGGATATAATAACCAAAAACCAAAAGGAAACGAATCCTACCTTTTTTACTAACGCAAACAAGCAAGACCGCTTGGAAAAGAACTTCTGGCAACTGAAGAAACCTGGACACTTCTCTTCTTGGTATTCGTCCACTAGACATGTAACATCCTAAAATTTGAGTTTTGATATGTTGCATTATTTTGGTGCTTAACTAGTGAAATGATTCAATATGTGTGTCTATATAGTCTCGAAAAGGCTCAAGAATTATTTGGTTTTGGAATAATTTTTGGTAATTAGTACTTTAAATGAAGTGGAACAAGTGACCTTTAGGCTTAAGGTAATTAAGAGGTAAAAGTTAGCATAAGATGAGTAAGTAGTAAAGAGGAGTTGGCGCCATATGATTATCTTGTGGGAAGAGGTTCGAATCCCTTCATGTGCATGTGAATTATTATTATTATTTTTTTTTTTTTGCTCTTCCCTAGCATGTGTCGGCCAAGCTCTATTTTTGGTAGGTTGGACTTTTAGTTTTATGGCAAGATGGCTAATGGATTAAGGCAAGAAGTGAAGTTGAGGAAAAGAATCTTATGGAAAAGGCATGTAAGGGGGGACATAAGGCATGAAACAAGGGAGATATTTTGGAAACTTTGAGGTGGCTAAATTTTGACTTTTTGGCCAATGTACATGGACAATTTTGGGGCTAGAAGGGGTTGGCCTAATATTGAAAGGGATTAAGAGATAGTTGGTAAAAATTTTTAGCAAATTGTGCACCAATTTCTTTTCTTTCCAAAATCTCTTTCTCCCTAGCCGAATGTGTCTTGAGCAATGGGTAAAATTTTGTTTTGGTTTTGATTATTATTTTTGACCAAATTGATATTATTTTCTTTTCCTCTCAAGCTCTTTTCCTCTTTACGCCGAAACTATACAACCATTGAAGGGGTATTTTTCTTTCATTTTATTCTTTTTCTTCCTTGGCCGATTGTACACAAATCTCAAAACTTCTTCTTTGTTCATTCTCCATCTTTGAAAACCGAAACATAAACATCTTATCTCCTACTTCTTTTCTTCTTTACTTTTACAAAAAACTTTCAAACATCTCTTTCCCTAATTCTTCACCATGGCCGAATGTGATTGAGCACCATCTCCTTCAATTTTTCCTCCATAGCCGAACCTCCTACTTCACACATATTTCTTCTCAATCATTCTTTCTACTCACATTTTGATCAATCGGTAAGAATTCACTTCATTGGTTTCTTTTTATTATTTGTTTACTTTTGGCCGAATCAATAGGATGGCTTAGGAGAGTTTTTTGATCGAAATAATCATTCTTTTTCTTAGACAAATCGTTTTAGTTATTTTTTTAGTGAAATAGTGGAGGGCCCTATCACCATCTCCTCGAAACTATCTCGTAATCACTAGAACTCGGATCAAAACCTTCAAGGTAAGAGTTCTTCACGGTTTTCACAATCATCCTTATTTATTAAGAAGATTAACAGTATGGAAAGGAGTAATCGATTCTTGTATATAGGGATTTATTCGTGGATCATTCGGAACCTCGTGGTAAGCTTATCTATACCATTTTGTTAAGTCCATACTTTAGTACATTATCGATTTACTAAGGATCTAACAAATGGAAGCCCGTAGTGACGATTTGAAAGGGAAATCTAGAGGTGATTCCAAAAGGAGTGGTTTGGCATTCGCAACTCCTAGATTCAAACGAAGGTCTATTTCGGCGATCTGAAATTTTCCACCGGGTTGTGGACCCTCATCTGGTGAGAATCAACTATTCAAGGTTATTCGTAGTTCAGAGCCTTTAGCGGTTTGGGGTTTTCCAACAGGTTGTGAACCGTCAACCGATGAAAATCGGTAAATCATAGTTATTTACGATTCCGAGGGTAAAAATCCAAGACCGTTTATCTTAGAATAAATTACTATAAGTGTTAATGATCTAATCAAACATTAAAAATATTCTGGGTGTTAGCGATCAAGAAAATGTAGTGCTCACCGTAATCAGGTGTGTAATCTCACACCGTATTTCATAGGTTAGATAACTTTATCGAATTAATTGCTTGATTAAATCACAAGTCAGTGAAATCGAGTAAAATGGCATATTTATCACTTTAGTAGTAAAGATTTTGAAATCAGTGTTAAGACTATGAAAATTACGAAATTGCCCTCAATAGGCCAAATCGATAAAAGTGACTATATGGGCCAAATGTGATATTTGTTAAATGGGCCAATTGTGATACTTGTTAAATGGGCCAAATGTGATATTTGTTAAATGGGCCAATTGTGATACTTGTTAAATGGGCCAAATGTGATATTTATTAAATGGGCCAATTGTGATACTTGTTAAATGGGCCAAATGTGATACTTGTTAAATGGGCCAATTGTGATACTTGTTAAATGGGCAAATGTGATATTTGTTAAATGGGCCAATTGTGTTAATTGTTAAATGAGCCAAATGTGATACTTGTTAAATGAGCCAATTGTGATACTTGTTAAATGAGCCAATTGTGATATTTGTTAAATGGGCCAAATGTGTTATTTGATAAATGGGCCTTATTGATATGTGATAAGTGGGCCACATGTGATATTTGATGAATGGGCCAAATGTGTAATATGATAAATGGGCCAAATGAAAATGCATACTATATGTACATGATTTGCATGGGTTGGGATTTTGATGAAGAGAAGTTCTAGTAGCTTTGCTACAAAATTCTGATGGCTTCATGCCCAGTTAAATATATGGCTTTATGCCCAGTTTGATATATGGCTTCATGCCCAGTTTGATTTATGGCTTAAATGCCCAGTTTGGTGTGTTGGCAGGGTGGGTGACTAAAGCTCCCCAGAGGTGTGCTGGTTGGTACGAGTGGTGTGTAGCAGATGGAAATTAGGTTGGGATGGGAACTTGCATATCACATGCATAATATATGTTATTATTGTTATTGCAAATGGGCTTAGGCCCAAATAATTACTTAATGAGATATTGGCCTAATGGACTATGGCAAGTGGGTTACACACTGAGTTTTAAGTAACTCACCCCGTTTACCTTACTCTTCTCAGGTAATGATCAGTGATGGGGGCTTAGGCCGAGGACGACTCAGTGGAGGCCATACGACGAATAATGGTTATTTGAACTTCGATTTCTTTGAAGTATTTTTAAGTAATTTGATATTTTAAATTATGTTGTAATAAGGCCTTTGAATTATTTTAACTTTATTATTCAGATGGTTTATTTTCTTAAATTGTTTTAAAAGAAAATTTTTCGGAAAACTTAATTAAGGATTTCTTAAATCAATTAACAATGAATTTTTTTATAGACATTTACAAATATTTCAAAGATAGATATTCTCTCTCGAAACCTCAATACCATTTTCAAAGGACCTAGTTCTTTCTTTCAAATTTTCAATATCGTTTACAAAAGCCATGGTTTCAAAAGATTAGTAGTTCAATTTTATCAATTTATCAAATCAGACTTGTTTTTTTTTTTTTAATGAAGCAACTTTTTAGTACGAATAAAAGGGTTATCATGTTTTACTCAGGTGACATGCCAAATCCACTCGTACTGCATGGGTCGGGTTTGGGGTGTTACAAGACATGAAAAATGAAAGATGAGTTATGGAGAATGAGTGGTCAATTTGTTGAATAGGAGTAAAGGAAATGAAGAGAAACTAAAAGGGAATACCTTACCTTGATCAACGAAATCCAAACACTAGAAGGTTGGCTAGTAAAATCGAATGAGTCCCTAGATATCACCAAGTTAGAATCGATTCTCAAACCTAACAAAAGAAACGGCCTTTCACCCAAGTCGAAACGAAAAGAACCACCCTTTCCAACCATTCAACCAACATCCAAACTTACCAATGACCTTTCAAACGCTGGCTAAATAAAGAAGAGAATATGAGAATGAGCCCCCTACATTCGGCCAATGCCCAAAAGAAATGAATCAACACCTTCAGTTTAACAAACCACAAGAGAAAAGTAAAAGAATAAAAAGGAAAACCAAAAGAAGAATCCTTACCAAAATAAGAAGATGCCGATTGGAAAGGCTATAATCGGCTACTGGCAAAACAAAGGAAGATTGCCTTCAGTTAACACTAAAAAAGATTCGACTTCCACAAGATACGAACACGAAGGGAGAAGAGGAAGAAAAGAAGAAAGTTTCGATTTCAATCACTTAGAACAAGAAAAATACGAAGTAAAGGGAAAAATAAGCAACTACGATTCGGCTAACAGAAGAGATGAGTTTTAGGAGATGGTTCGACTAGCACAGAAAATGTTAGAGGAGAAGAAACGTTTCGGCTTGGCAAGAGAGGAGATGATAGAATGATTCGGCTAAGGTAGCTAATAAGGGTAGGCTTCCAAGATTAGAGGAGAGGAGAATTCGGGTACTTGTGAAAGCTTTAGAGAAAAAGAAACAAAGGATGAAAAGGAAGAAAGAAAATGCTTCGGTTTTGGTAACAAAGATTGACACAAAATGACCAAATAAGCAAAACAAAGAAATGAAACCAAAGCCTCAAGCCTCCAAAATTTCGGTACCAAAGCTAACACTAAACTGAATCCCCCCCACTTCAAGCTTCTCACATTCGGCCACCACTCCACTAACATCCAATCCCATGCTTTGCTCCTACTTTCACTTCCCTTCATCAATTTGAATTAGTTTGACCCATTCAAACACCACTATCACCTCATGGCCACTCATTCAAAATCTTTGACTCATTCAACCAACTACCATGAAGAGTCCAGCCGAATGCCACTACCTTAGCTCCCTAAATGCAAAAATAAAGCTTCTAAATGCTGCCGCCATGACTCGAACTCCTCCCCCTTGCTACTCCCTTGTGACGCCACTTCTCTGCACCTTAAGTGGCGTCCTCCTCCCACTCTACCACACTACTTCTTGTTTCACCAAAGACAAGAAGTTACTCTTAAGACCTACCTCAACCAGATCTCTCCTAAAGTGCTTAAAAACAAAATTTTTACCAAGGCCCTAACTTGACCCCGGGCCTTTCTAGAACCCCCAAACACACCAAAATAACATGCAGAACAAACCAAACACACAGAAATACATAGAATGCAGAACCCCTAATTCCAGGATGTTACAATTTATATTCAAAAAGGGGCGTGATACAAGGATGTACCTATTAGATTAGTTATTATTGGATGATATTATTATGAGTTAAAGTTGTTTTGATTGATAAAGTTATCACATTTGTGAAAGTTTGAACGGTCTATTGAGTGGTAGCAAAGTTGAAAATAGTTGAAGGTATTGTTAACCGAAGCACTAATTCTGAGTCCAGTTTAAATTGAGTAAAGAATTTGTGATTTTTCAGCGATGCATTATCGAACAGATTGGAATGTGTTTTAATACAAGAATGTAAGTGATAGTTTATGCTTTCAGACGGTTAAAGGCATATGAAAGGTACAGTCGGCCACTTTTTATGTCTATATTGGGGATTTGATGACATCGGTTGCCCGACAAAAAAATGTCATATGTTTCTTGATCCCAAGAGTTTAAAATATCTAATGTCATAGAAGGATCTGAATTTAAAACAACATAGATGGTTTGAACTATTGAAAGATTGTGAGTAGTTATCAATTAACCTTTGGGAGAGCAAATATAGTTGCAAATGCTTGAATGGAAAACCTTTGATTATTTTGTGAGTATCGAATACACGATTAATCTTATTTGATGACAGTCTGAATCTAGATAAATTAGAAGCTAAAACAATGGTTTTTTTACAAGATTGATAACCTCAGGAATGTGATAGTGAGTGGTAAACTAAACGAGTACAGTGTGAGATGACTTTTGATTCTAAATTTCAGGTTAGACCTGATGACTGTTATCATTATTCTGAGATAGAATTTGCGCACTGAGTAATTCAGAGCTTATGCAAGAAATTTTGTACGAAGCTTAGTAGTAGCTCGTTTGTTCATTCAAGGAGTAATAAAATGTACAATTATTTGAAATAGATGTTCTGGTGATCGGGTTTGTAAAATAATAGATTAGTTGAGTTATATGTTTCAGACACTATCCGATCAGAAATCGTATAAAAAGTAAAAGTGATTCGGAGTAGTTTAGAACCACTTCAGATTGTCAGAAAACGTATGTGAATTTGAAACATGAGGATATGAAATTCTCGTTCAGCAATAGCATGCTTTCGAAAGTATTGCCTTGGAAAAAGATTCAAAATGTGTTTTGTGTATCTATGTTGCGATGGTATCGATTGGGCTCTCTAAGTATAAATTCTCCGATATGGATTATGATTCAACCGATGTGTTGTATAATAGAAAATTAATCAGAATCTTGACATGAGAGATTAAAAAGCTGGGAAATAAAAGCATAACCTTAGTGAGGGTTCTTTGGAAGTGTCATGAGACAAAGGAGTCTACGTGGAAAATCAAATTTATTCTTCGATAAGTTTTTCGGGGATGAAAATCCCTAAAGAGGGGGAGAGTTGTAATAGCCTGATTTTGGGTCTAGTCGGAATAGTGGTTTTTGATGAAGAAAAATTCAATTTTATTATGTTTTTATGGTCTACAATTTTCTGGAATGATTTTGTGAAAATTTTGTTCAAAAATTCTGACGTTTGAGCACTCAATTTAGTTAAAAGGACTAAATTACAAAAAGTACAAAACTTGAATTCTATATGTTAGAGGTGTCCAATTTCTATGAGATTTTAAATTAGAGGTTGATAAATGGTAATTAGACCATTGGTTAAGTTGGTGGACAAAAATGGACATGGTTTGGCATGTTTCTAAAGTTTTTCATTAAGGGCATTTTTGTAATTTACTAATTAAAATGAATTAAAAAGCCAAAATAAAGCCAATTTTTGTCCATCTTCCTCCCATGGCCGAAATTTAAAAGGGGAAACCATGGTAGGGGTTTTCAAGCTTCCAAGCTCGATTGTAAGTCTGTTTTAGCCCCATTTTTAATGCTCTGTACATTTTTGAAGTTGTTGTAACTCGATCTTTCTATTTCTACCATCAATTTGAAGAGATGTCAAGGTTTAAAATTTTATCCATGATGGATATTTGTGTATTTTGATGTCTAATGGTAGAAAATGCATGTTTGGTGTATGATAAACGACTTTTGCTAAGTGATTTTCGGTGAAAATGCCTAAAATGACTTATTTGTAAAAGTTATAAAATATGGTGTAAAAATGTGAATAAATGAAGCTTTGGGCTGTTATAAGCATGTATAAGGTTCGGCTAAGCATGAGTATTGAATAAATTGAGTACATTTCATTTTATGATACCAGGGACTAAATTTTAAAAATGTTAAAGTTTATGGGCAAAAATGTTATTTTTGCCTTAATGTGATTTTGGGCTGATTTGAATAGTATAATGATTAAATAATTTAAATGTGATATTATAGGTCAAGAAAAATGAGGCTCGGACCTAGAATGGGGGAAAAATGAGTATTTGACAATTTAGTCCTTTTAGTCGTTTTTATGCCGATGTAGGTTTGTATGTTAAATAAGAATTAAATTATCTATGTATAGATGCTTAATTGATATAATTGTTGTAAATGTTATATTATTGAAATGAAATGTGAATGCTATTGAGTACGATACTATGAAAATGACCGACAGAGATTCGGTACAGCGAAAGTCCCGGTTGAACCTTAGGAATAGATAGGATATAAATGTCATGACATTAGGGTTACTGAGATTATGTGTAAGACCATATCTAGGATATGGCATAAATATGAGACTTCGTGTAAGACATATATAGGATATGACATCAATATGAGACTTCGTGTAAGACCATAGCTGGGCCATTCTCATCGATACGAGACTACATGTAAGACCATATTTGGGATATGGCATTGGTATGGTACTATGTGTATGAGATCCCCGAGTACCATTTAATATTCCAAATGGTTCAACGGGAAGTTTAACGAGTATGTCAAAGAAGAGAAAGTGTACGTAAGTATTACGAATTGGTGCAGGTATGTACGTAAAGTTTATAAGCATTGACTTCATGAAATTACGAGTTCATGATTTTCCACGAGAATGATTTTATGAAAAACCTTGTGATTATTGGTCTATACATGTGATGTATGAAATACATGGTAAATTCGATTGACAATTTTGTGATTGGCCTTTGGGCCAAGTTGAGTTATGATATAGCATGTTTTATTCACACAAATTGTGATTTATCGGATATGAGAAAAAGGAAAGATTGGCATAATTGCCTATTAAAATGGTTATGGAAGTATGAAAAGATATGAGCTTTAAACAATTGAAAGATGTTCAAGTATATGCTTGATAGGTGAATACTAATAAATAATGTGCATGTTTATTATGAGTTTTGAAATGATTTGTTATTTGATGCAATATGTTACAAAGGAGAGATTATGGTTGTTGGGCTAAAGCCAAGATATGTTAAATTATGCTTATAAGTTGCTGGAGTAAATATCATGATTGAATACGAATTATAACCCTGATATTTATAGTAATTTGTATTATCTTGTGTTTAAATTGTTAGACTTAATAAAAGATTGGTAAGAGTTACTTATTATTTTCGTACGGACTTACTAAGCTATATAGCTTACCCCCTTCCTTTCCCATGTTTTATAGTGTCATCGAGCCAGCTTGGGTTGGAGATCACCAGAGATCCTACCACACTATCAAGCTATCATTTTGGGTATAAATGAATTTAAGCATTTTGAGTCTATGGCATGTAACTTCCCAAAGTTGGGCCTAGTAGGATTTGGCCCATTTGACTTTAGGCGTAGGAGCGTTTAAAATTTTTGAGAACACGAGAACGGATTTAGTGCTAGTTGGACCTATTAGGTGAGTGATTTTGGAAGGTTAGAGAGTTTCTATGAAGTCCCGGGTTCAAACTTTGGCTTTAGGAAAATTTTGGTTTTAGGTGAATAAAACCCTGATAGTTAGTAGTAGGCTTTAAGAATAAAATGTGGAGAAAAATGACACAAGTGGAGTGTTTGGTGTAGTGGAAAAGTGACGCCACTTAGGGAGACAAGGGGGTGACGCCACAAGGAAGGAAGGAGATCCAAGGTTCAAGTCTTAGCTCTTGCATTTTGGATTTCTTTTTAAATGGACTCTAGAATTTTGCCATACGGTTATATTTAGTTGCGCATGATTTTAGACACAAGAAAGTGAGTGGTCTAGTGGTAAGGCGTCATTAAGGGTGCAAGGAAGCTTGGGTTCGAATCTCATGACAAACAAGGGAGTATTTATTTTGCGGATTAGACGCGAAGAGTTTGAGTTGGATTTAAACTGGTAACGGAGAGATCCCACATCGGAAAGATACAAAGAAGGAAGGTGAGAAGCTAGCTATATATATAGAGCATTCTATGAGGAGAGTTAATATACCTTGGTGGGTGTTTGGGTGCAGACCTAGAGGATAATCGCCAATAGTTGCGAAGGAAGGGCTACAATAACGTGAGGTGCACGGTAAGGTTACGGTGAGGTTTTGATTTCTGATAAGTGTATATTAAGTTATGATTAATCGTTAGTGATGTCAATTGTAGGTTCTAACTAAGGGGTTTGCAGCGCGCGTGGTTACCAGGTGTGACAAACACTACACACACGAAATCGGCAAAGCCGAAAGTGGCTAAATAGGCCTAGTGGGCCTTGAGGCTAAGTTTGATGAAATGGTTTGGTTGGTTATACGAATTGAATTAGTCATGCATGATACATGAATTGGATTTGTTTTGGGCCTAACAGGCCATATGATGAGATTTGGGCCTAATGGGCCGTAAGGGAGTGATTTGGGCTTGATGGGCTTATGGGGATGTAGACATGTATGTTAGGGTTTATGGACCTTAGGTCTAGTTTGAACAACTCTTAAATTCCATAAAACTTAATTTTTCTAATTAAACATGTCTTTGGACAAGTCGCTGGGTTAGGGTGTGGCAACGGGTATACGTTGCCTAAGATTGGATCTAGGGAGAGCTTGGTACTTAAGTGGCCCTAGTGGCCCACCTCATTTTTTCTGGAATCCTACCTAGTACGTATTGTCTGTTCACTTTAGCCGCGAGGACTTGTTGATGGGCCAAAGTTCATAACTAAAATTCGAGAGGGATCAAATACCCTTATATTTGTTAAATTACTAAAATACCCTTATATTGGTAAAGTACCAAAATACCCCTATTTTGTAAAATTACCAAATTACCCTCAATTTGTGAAATTATCGAAATACCCCCGATTTGTGAAATTACCAAAATGCCCTCAATTTACGAAATTACCAAAATACCCTTAGTTTGCAAAATTATCGAAGTACCCCCAATTTGTAAAATTATCGAAATACCCCCAATTTTTAAAATTACCAAAATCCCCCGGTTTGTGAAATTACTAAAATACCCCTGATTTGCAAAATTACCAAAATACCCCTGTAAGGTAGAATTACGAAAATACCATTGGTAGGTAAATTATGAAAATACTCTTGGTAGGTAAAATACGAAAATACCCTTGGTGGGTAAATTACAAAAATACCCTTGGTGGGTAAATTACAAAAATACCCTTGGTAGGAAAATTACGAAAATACCCTTGGTAGGAAAATTACGAAAATACCGTTGGTAGGTAAATTATGAAAATACCCTTGGTAGGTAAATTACAAAAATATCGTTGGTAGGTAAATTACAAAAATACCCTCGATGGGTTAAATGGCCGATATGTCCCTGGAGGGCAAAAATGACAAAAATGCCCTAACATATATGATTATTCTTGTATGTGATTTATGATTGTTATCATATGATTATTATTGTATGTTGCATTCATGTGTTATTATGTTGCATGGGGATGGTATTATTCAAAAGGGGAAGTGCAGATAGGATCGCATGGTCACTTGACGACTGTGGATCCACTGAAGGCTTTTAGCCACCGAGCAGCTATGCTGCACCAATAAGTTAGTGCCGCAATTGGTGCTACATAAGGAGTGTATGGATGGGTGGGTCGATTAAATCCCCACAGGAGTGCAGGGTTGGACAGGAGACGGAGTGCAGGGTTGGTATGGGCATTAATGCATTGCATATGTGGTTTTATTTGAGATGGGCTCAGGCCTAGATAAACATGATCTGTGACATATATGGGTTAAGGCCCAACTGAGGCTTTTATGGGCTAAGGCCCAATTGCCACCGCTACTGAAATGGGCTTCAGCCCAAACTATTGTGATTCATGTTCTTATTGATGAGGGTTATGCACACTAAGTTCTAGTAAACTCACACCCTATTTTTAATATTTTTTTCTCAGGTAATCCTCAGTAAGTGGTTCGACTTGTTAGAGGACTCGGAGGTGGCCACACTACAAGCAGTTTGGACTCTAGTACTTTACTTATTTTTAACTTGGGTTAATATTTTGTAATAAGGCCTCTCTTAAATTCTGGTTTTAGATTTGGATTTTTAGTTTATTATGTTTTAAATCTGCTAAACTTTATATCACGGTTTTCCAAAATAATATCTGCTTTCAAAATACTATGCTTTCGCGAATAGATCGTAAACATCACGTTTTCATAAGTCAGTCATTTTAATTAAGTTTCTGCAACAAACAAAGTTTTTTTTTTTTAGGTAATAACTTTTTAATAAATGTCGATTAATAATGAACAAATGCAAATTGGGACTTTAGTTTTTAATATCAAGAAAGGTTTTCAAATGGAACCATGGTTTCTCGAAGAGCACCCCAATGTGACACGCATGATTCAGCCTAACTTCTAGTAGGGTTTGGAGTGTTACATTTAGTAATATCGAGCCTAGGTTGCAAAACTCGGGCTGTGAGATGGGCTTTAGTGTTTATTTTAAAGATGTTTACAAATGATTTTGAAAGGTTTTTGTGCGGCACATCGAGTCTCCAGTGTCGGACCAAGTAAGTTCTCTTATCTGTTTTAAACTGTTATTGGTCTAGGTAGATACTGGGCTTACTTTAGATGATAGACTATACTGAGGCCCGTAGGAGACTAAAAATTATAGTGAGCAGGCAATTTCAAAAGCAACTCTTAACTACTACTTCCATAAAACATTTGTTTAATTATTGGAACTATGAGCTAAATTCATAAAATTTGTAATTCAGATAATTAGGACTAGAGTGCGCAGCAGAAGCGTAGTGGTATATCTGGTATTGTGTGGCTATGAGATAGTTGGAAATTTTGAGGATGAAATTTCTTTAAGGAGGGTAGATTTGTAACATTCCAAAGTTGGGCCTAGTAGGATTGGACCCATTCGGCTTTAGGCGTAGGAGCGTTTAAAAGTTTTGAGAACAAGAGAACGGCTTTAGTGCTAGTTGGACCTATTAGGTGAGTGATTTTGGAAGATTAGAGGGTTTTTATGAAGTCCCGGGTTCAAACTTTGGCTTTAGGAAAATTTTGGTTTTAGGTGAATAAAACCCTGAGAGTTAGTAGTAGGCTTTAAGAATAAAATGTGGAGAAAAATGACACAAGTGGAGTGTTTGGTGTAGTGGCAAAGTGACGCCACTTAGGGAGACAAGGGGGTGACGCCACAAGGAAGGAAGGAGGTCCAAGGTTCAAGTCTTGGCTCTTGCATTTTGGATTTATTTTTAAATGGACTCTAGAATTTTTCCATAGGGTTATATTTAGTTGCGCATGATTTTAGACACAAGAAAGTGAGTGGTCTAGTGGAAAGGCATCATTAAGGGTGCAAGGGAGCTTGGGTTTAAATCTCATGTCAAGCAAGGGAGTTTTATTTTGCGGATTGGACGAGAAGAGTTTGAGTTGGATTTAAACTCTGCTAATGGAGGGATCCCACATCGAAAAGATACAAAGAAGGAAGATGAGAAGCTAGCTATATATAGAGCATTCTATGGGGAGAGTTAATATACCTTGGTGGGCGTTTGGGTGCAGACCTAGAGGATAATAGCCAATAGTTGCGAAGGAAGGGCTACTATAACGTGAGGTGCACGGTAGGGTTACGGTGAGGTTTTGGTTTCCAATAAGTGTATATTAAGTTATGATTAATCGTTAGGTGATGTCGATTGTAGGTTCGTGACTAAGGGGTTTGCAGCGCGCGTGGTTACCATGTGTGTACAAACACTACACACACGAAATCGGCAAAGTCGAAAATGGCTAAATGGGCCTAGTGGGCCCTGAGGCTAAGTTTGATGAAATGGTTTGGTTGGTTATACGAATTGAATTAGTCATGCATGATACATGAATTGGATTTGATTTGGGCCTAATGGGCCATAAGGGAGTGATTTGGGCTTGATGGGCTTATAGGGACGTAGACATGTATGTTAGGGTTTATGGACCTTAGGTCTAGTTTGAACAACTCTTAAATTCCATAAGACTTAATTTTCTAATTAAACATGTCGTGAACAAGCATTTGGGTTAGGGTGTGGCAGCCAGCATACGCATGTCTAGGATTGGATCTAGGAGAGCTTGGTACTTAAGCGGTAGTATTGGCCCACCTCTTCTTTTCTAGAATCCTACTTGGTGCGTAGTGTCTGTTCACTTTAGTCGCGAGGACTTTTTGATAGGCCAAAGTTCATAACTAAAATCCGAGAGGGACCAAATACCCTTACATTTGTTAAATTACTAAAATACCCTTATATTGGTAAAGTACCAAAATACCCCTATTTTACAAAATTACCAAAATACCCTCAATTTGTGAAATTATCGAAATACCCCCGATTTGTGAAATTACCAAAATACCTTCAATTTACAAAATTACCAAAATACCCCCGGTTTGTGAAATTAATGAAGTACCCTCGATTTGTAAAATTACCAAAATACCCCCGATTTGTAAAATTATCAAAATACCCCGAGTTTGTAAAATTATCGAAATACCCTTAATTTGCAAAATTACCAAAATACCCTTGGTAGGTAAATTACGAAAATACCCTTGGTAGGTAAATTACGAAAATACCCTTGGTGGGTAAATTACGAAAATACCCTTGGTGGGTAAATTACTTTGTAGGTAAATTATGAAAATACCCTTGGTAGGTAAATTAAAATACCTTTGATGGGTAAAATGATCGATATGCCTAGAGGGCAAAAATGATGCATGTTATATGATTATTCTTGTATGTGATTTATGATTGTTATCGTGTGATTATTATTGTATGTTGCATTCATGTGTTATTATGTTGCATGGGGATGGGATTATTCGACAGGGAAAGTGCAGACAGGATCGCATGGTTGCTTGACGACTGTGGATCCACCGAAGGCTTTTAGCCACCGAGTAGCTATGCTATACCGATAAGTTAGTGCCTCAATCGGTGCTACATAAGGAGTGTAGGGATGGGTGGGTCAATTAAATCCCACCGGAGTCTGAGGGTTGGATAGGAGACGAGTGCGAGGTTGGTATGGGCATTAATGCATTGCATATGTGGTTTTATTTGAGATGGGCTCAGGCCCAGATAAATATGATTTGTGACATTTATGGGTTAAGGCCCAACTGAGGCTTTTATGGGCTAAGGCCCAATTGCAGATTCTTGAAATGGGCTTTGGCCCAAACTGTTGTGATTCATGTTCTTATTGATGAGGTTACGCACCTTTGAGTTTTGTAAACTCACACCGCTTTTTAATATTTTTTCTCAGGTAATCCTCAGTAAGTGGTTCGACGTGCTAGAGGACTCGAAGGTGGCCACACTACGACCAGTTTGGACTCTAGTACTTTACTTATTTTTAACTTGGGTTAATATTTTGTAATAAGGCCTCTCTTAAATTCTGGTTTTAGATTTGGATTTTTAGTTTATTATGTTTTAAATCTACTAAACTTTGTATCACAGTTTTCCAAAATAATATCTGCTTTCAAAATACTACGCTTTCGCGAATAGGTCGTAAACATCACATTTTCATAAGTCAGCCATTTTAATTATGTTTCCGCAACAAACAAAGTTTTTTTTTAGGTAATAAATTTTTAATAAATGTCGATTAATAATGAACAAATACAAATTGAGACTTTAGTTTTTAATATCAAGAAAGGTTTTCAAATGGAACCATGGTTTCTCGAAGAGCACCCCAATGTGACACGCCAGATTTGGGCCTAACTTCTAGGCCGGGTTTGGGGTGTTACATGGCATGTATAGGGACTAGGCCAAATTGGTTCTATGTGTCATTATTATGTTTGCCATATGTGTTGGCTTGTAAGTGTTAATGCTTCCTCTTATATATAGCCATGAATATTGTCTTATGCTGATCATAAGTTTATTCATATGTTAATGCCCTCTTGTGAATGTGAAATTAGTATGGTTTTAATGGGCTAAGTATAATGTTTTAAGCATGATAAATGATGGTATAAGAATGACATGTTATTGTGTTGTTTGTGGTTGTTTGGTTGCATTTATATGCTTGAATTTGTGTCATGTGATGTTGTGTTAATGAGTGCAAGTGAGGATGGCAAAATGGCTTGGTAAATAGCCTTGTTTTTGTCTATACGGGTAGACACACGAGTGTGTGTCTAGGCCGTGTGTGACACACGGTCAGCCCCACAGGCATGTGATCCGGCCATGTGTCCCCTGCACCTTAATTTTGGAAAAAATAGAATGTCCAGAATTGAGCACACGGGCAGAGACACGGGCGTGTGTCTCAGCCATGTGTTCTACACAGCCTAGCACTAGGGCATGTGGCACAAGTCAGAGAGCACCCTATTTTGAACATGGCCTATAGTACGACCATGTCTAAGGGTTAGACGGACGTGTCCCTTGGACCACACGGGCGTGTCCGTTGGACCACACGGGCGTGTCTGTTGGACCACACGGGCGTGTGAGCCCTGTAACATGAAAATTTTTCTAAGTTTTGTAAAAATTTCTAAAGTTCTCGATTTAGTTTTGAACCACTTCTAATGCATGTTTTAGGCTTCGCATGCTCATTTTAGGGACGATATGAATGTGTATGAAAATTTTTAATTTGGATGGAAATTTATGATTCGGAAATGTATGTTTGCTTGTGTTTATGTCCGGTAATGCCTTGTACCCTGTTTCGGCATTGAATACGGGTAAGGGGTGTTACAATGACTTATTTGATCAACTAAAAGGAGCTTCTGCCTTTTCCAAGATCGATTTGAGATCGGGTTACTATCAGTTGAAACTAAAAGATAGTGACGTACCTAAGGTGGCATTTCGTATGCGTTATGGCCATTATGAATTTTTTGTGATGCCTTTTGGGTTAACTAAAGCTCCTGCAACATTCATGGATCTCATGAATTGTATTTTTCAACCGTATTTGGATCAATTTATGGTAGTTTTCATTAACGACATCTTGATAGATTCAAAATTTGAATCCGAGCATGAGTAACACCTAAAAATTGTTTTGTAAGTTCTAGTTATCAGAAGTTGTGTTTGTAACACCCCAAACCCGACGTAGAAGTTAGGTCCGAATCTGGCATGTCACATTGAAGGAAGTTGAAAAGCTAAGCAATTGTTTAGAAAAGTTTTATCAGATTTTTGAACTCCGAGTTCGTTATTTGTTTGAGAAAAATGCAATTTGCTAAATGACCATTTAAAAGTTGTTATTATTTTGAAAAACTTTTTGGTTATGAAAGTTGAACTTGCATCGTTGCGTAAACATGATATTTTAGAAAATGATTACTAATGTTTTAAGAAAATCCCGTATTTATAAGTTTAACAGTTATAAATGAAAATTTAGAAAAAAAATAAACTAATGGCCTTATTACAAAATATTAACCCAAAATAAATAATCTAAAAGAAAAGGTAAAAATTGAATTTACTAAAGTTCACGAGTAGTATCTCCGATTTATAACCACCCCCGAGTCCTTCACGGCTCCCAATCCTCTATCGCTGGGAATTACTTGAAACATTTAATAAAAAGAGGGGGTGAGTTTACGAAAACTCAGTGTGTACAACCCTCACCGGTAAGAACATGCATCACAACAATCTAGGCCAAAGCCCATTACAGTAACGATGGCAATTGGGCCTTAGCCCAAAATAGCCGCGGTTGATCTTAACCCATATCATATGTCACAGTAGATAATGTATGCAATGCGATGTAAACCCAACCCAACCTAATTTTTCCATCCACTACACACCACCCATTCCTGCCAAACACACCAGTGGGGATTTCTACAATCGACCCTCACCGCTAAACACCAAAGGTAGCCCAGTTGCGGTACTACCAAACGTTGCAGCAAAGCTGCTTAATCAGATACGTTGGGCTTAAAGCCTCCGGTGGATCCATACCTGTAATATCCGGGAATTAGGGCTTGTGCATTTTTGCTTAATTGCATGTGGTAGTATGCCTATGTGTGTTTTGAACGTGTTTAGGAGACTTTGGGAACTCTATAGTGTAGGAGAATGCCTTAGAAAATATTAGATTTTTAGTTTTAAAGGGGGAGCTAGGAAAAGGAGGCCTTAAGGAAATTTGTAGGGGAAATTGGACATAAAAATGGGCTTGTTAAAGTGGCAAGGAGGCACCACTTAAAGCCTTAAAAAGTGACGCCACAAGCAGTGCAAAGAGGGTCTAGGTTTGAGCAGCAAGGGGAGCACTTGTGGAGTTGTTTTTTTTTTGTCAGGGAGGAAGGGAGTTGGACGGCAAGTGGACTCTAGGAAGGAGGAGGTATAGATGGGGTGGGAGAGCTTAAGGATTCGGCTAAGATGGAGGGGATCAAGGGATAAGGGAGTGAGAGATGAGTTGGTAGAATATGGGACTCTAAGGGTGCACATCGGTTTGAGGCTTTGGTAGAGGGTGTGTGTCTTGAAATACTAATAGCCTTCTTCTAAGTCTCCTTTTTTCTTAACCTTAAACTTATACCTTTTTCTTTTGTGGTAGAATATCCCATCACCATTGGAGAGCCATAGCAGAACCTTGTTGACCTTACTCTCTTCTTCTTTTCACAAATCCATCAAAAGCGTAATACACAAATAACCCTAGCGATTGTTCATTAAACCCCAAAAGTCAAACCTATTGATCAACATCTAGCCTATATAGCCAATATCGTGGGGTCGTGCAAGGTGCAAATGATTTCATCATTAGGGTAAGATCAAATGTTATTCGATTTTCCTTCCTCTTTCTTTTAGATTGGCCGAAATCTAGGAACTAATTCCTTTCCCTCTCTTTAGCAGAATCTTTGAAGAGGAATTTTGGGATTTTGTTATTGTCGACTACAAGGAGGAGATCTTCGGGATTTCACAATCCAAGGTAAGCCATGTGTAGTATTCGGCCAAGGGCCATTATCATAGATCTTGTATAATAGGCTGACCCTAACATGTACCATGTAGGATTTTGACATCTTCATAAAGCAAGTGACGATTTTTGGATTAAGATCCGCAAGGTAAGAGGGCATTAATATTCGGCCAAGGCCATAGTAAGTGTTAGTGACTAACCAATTCTGACTATGATCTTTTAGGGGAAATTCGACAAGTGGGGAGTAAAGCAAAAGAGCCTTCGGGTTATCAGGTGTGTAGTTACTACGCAATTTCCCGAGTATGTCTCAATTATTGTGTGTGTTATAAATATGATGATTAATGCAGTGGCAATAATGGGATGGTTACCCTTAGTGGGTATGTCGATAATCAGGTCAGTGGTAAAAGCTGATAAAATTGTGGTTATTGCTATATATATGTGTGGTATGTTTGAATAATATGAACATGCATTATTTCATCACATCACTATTGTATGTTGCATAATCATGGGGCGGGATTTGTATATCTGAAAGAAGGGCAGGGTGTACATTTATGTACGTGGATTAGTGATGGCTACGAGCCTCACATGGATTGACGTTGACTACGATCACGTTGTGGATTATTTTGTTATTTGATCACGTGGACCAGTGGCTCGACCACTTGGTGGATGGCATAATTTGCCGAATTCGTGTGTAGAGGTTAGAGGGATGATTTAGTAATCCCCTGGTGTGTGGTGGTTGGATACGGGGGTGTGTAGAGGATGGACCCTAGGATGGGTTGGGTGCATTTTGCATTATTATCTGATTTGTGGATTGGTGTGGTTTTGGGCCAAGCCCATATGTAGAAATCTGTGGACTAATTACACACTGAGTCTGTTGACTCACCCAATTTTTACCAAACAATGCAGGTGGATCGTGATGTTGGACCGGGTTGGATGGGTTTCGAGATGGCCATGCAGACGCGGTTTTTATGTTTAGAAACTTATATTTTAATTTCAGTTTATATAGGATGTTTTGATGTAATAAGGCCATTTAATTATTTTGGGTTTCAATGTGGTTATGTTAGACTAGACCTGGATTAATAGTTGCAAACAAAGTTTCAAGTTATGAAGGTTTCATATCTTAAAGACTTATTAAAGGTTTTTACTCGATTTTTCTTAAGAAATTTAAATGAAAAGAGGGACTCTTTTCCAATTAACTCCAAACTTCAAGATGTTTTTCAACCTAAAGTTTTTTGTCAGTGGCATTCCGAATTCGGCCGTAGTGTTTTGGGCCAGGTTTGGGGTGTTACAAATTGGTATCAGAGCCCAGTTTCTACACTCGGCCTATGGATTTCTGAAGCCCATAAACGCTTTCATTTTGTGTTTTAGTGGGTCAAAGAAAATTTTCAGGAAAAAGGGTTTTGTGGAGCATGGCACTTTCGTATCGTCGGCCCAAGTCCACTGTAAGTACCCCTAACCCTTTTGTGATTTGTATGTGGGAATTATAGGGGCGTAGATTAGTAGATTAGGAATTATTGAACCTTAGGATTAGTCTACCCCAACACCGGAATACATAAAATTTAAATTCTAACCAAACAAACCTGTGACTGAGTCACCGAGATAAGGGTGTGGCAACCGTTGTGCGGATGTCTAGGATTAGATTCAGGGGGAGCTTGGTATTTAAGCAGTCCTAGTGGCTCACCTCCTCTCCGCTCGAATCCTACCTGGTGCGTAGTGACGGTTCACCCTAACCAAGAGGACTTAATCACGGGCTAAAATCCATAATTAAAACCCGAAAGGGACCAGTCACCTTGTTTTGAATAATCCTTAAATCAAACCTTGGTTTCAAAATTGCCAAAGAACCCTTGATTCAAAAATGACCAAAATACCCTAATTTACAAATTGACCAAATTACCCCTAACCTGTTCGAATTACCAAAATACCCTCAGTAAGGAAAGTTGCTAAAGTACCCCCGAATTAAAAATTTCCAAAATACCCTTATTTTGAAAAACCACTTGGAACCATATTTTGCAAAATTACTGAAATACCCCTGATTTGTAAAATTACAAAAATACCCTCAGTTTATAAAATTACCATATTACCCTTGAATCTTCTTACCAAGTATTCTTATTATGCAAAAATATCAAAAATCTCTATTTTGCGAAATTTTCAAATACCATGATTTGGAAAATTACTAAAATACCCTTATAGGACAAATTGCGAAAATACCCTTGGGTAGTGGAGAACAACAACAATAAAAGCACAACACTTTTCTGTGATGAACGCAAGTTCATGAATGATGATGATTGGATGAATAGACTTGAGACTGTGTGTATGTATGAATTCGAAAGAACCACTTTCTAGAACTATTAAACATAAGATTGTTCGCGATAAATCAGTGGAACAAAAACTGATTCATAAAATTCTTAAGCAGACTAAATCGCAAACGTAGACATGAGCTCTAGGGGACGTGGACGCAATGTGCGAGGGCGTGGTAGAGGCAGAATGACTGTGTCAGAACCAATTGGGTCTGGTCAGGGTTCCAAAATAAAGCACCGCCACCGGCTGTAGGGGCATAATTTCAAGAGCAGATAGGAGGAGAGGACGCAGTATCGCAGGCTATGCTGAGAGTTTTAGAGTGAGTGGCTGGAGCGAGTACGGGAAATGGGGCTCGAAAGTCAGTATCTGAGAGACTTAGAGCGAATGGAGCTGAGGTTTTTAGAGGAGTATCGGGAGTAGCTTCAAACATGGCGGAGTACTGGTTGGAGGCAGTGGAAAGGATCATGGATGATTTGGATTTCACTGCTGAGGAGAAGCTAAAGGGTGTTGTCTCATTGCTCCGGGACGAGGCTTACCAATGGTGGCTCATAGTTAGGGAAGGTACTCCTGCAGATCGAGTGGACTGGGGTTATTTTAAGATCAAGGTTGAGGGAAAGTACGTAGGAGCTAGTTATGTGGACGCACAGAGAAGGCATTTCTCAATTTGGTGCAAGGTGGTAAATTGGTTACTGAGTACGAGGTAAAATTTCTGCGATTGAGCAGGTATGCTCGGGGCATCGTGGCTACTGATTATGAGAGGTATGTTTGATTCAAAGATGGACTAAGAGATGAGCTGCGAGTGTTGATTGCCCCGCAGAGAGAAAGGGACTTTGTTATTCTAGTAGAGAAAGCTCGGATAGCTGAGGAGGTCAAGAGGACCGAGAGACAGAATAGGGATAGAGATAGAAACCGGAATAAGAGGAGTTTTGGGCCGTCAGCATCATCTGGGGGTGTCCAGAAAAGACCAAGGGTTGAGAACTCTATTCGTGCACCGGTACCAGTTGCCAGAAACCAAAGTCGTCCATGTGCTAAATGCAGGAGAACTCATGTAAGAGAGTGCTGGGGGTAGAATAAGGAATGTTTCTGGTATGGGTCCAAGGCTCATTTGGTTAGGAACTATCTTTAGGAGATGGAAAAGGCTCAGCGAGGGCGTGGATATGTTCACCGGGGCGGAGGTGGTCACAGCAACGAGGGTCATGGTTCGAACCATGGAGGGAATGGTTCCGACCGAGGTGGTGGAGCACCAGGCAGAGGTGCTGGGGGTTCAGGTGTGAGACAGCCAGGGTTAGTGTATGCCGTCAAACGTCGTGAAGAGGGAGATGCACCAGATGTTATCACGGGTACGTTCCTTATTTACGGATTACCCTTTATGGCTTTAATTGATGTTGGGGTACCTCATTCGTACATTGCTAGTGTGGTGTCTGGAACTTTGGAAGTGAACTCTGAAACTGTCTCTAGGAAAATGACTGTACTCACTCCTTTAGGGTAATCTGTGTGGTAGATAAACTCTTTAGAGATGTGCCTTTAGAAGTTCAGGGGGTAGTGTTTCCAGCTGACTTAATGGAACTACCATTCGGGGAGTTTGACCTAATATTAGGCATGGATTGGCTAATGAAGTATCATGTGAATCTAGACTGTGCTGATAAGCGCATGTCGTTGAAAACTCCCGATGACAAAGAGATTGTAGTGATAGGGGAACGAAGAAATTACTTGTCGAATGTAGTGTCTACCCTTAAGGCAGAGAAGATGGTGAGGAAAGGATGTGTGGCTTTTCTGATGCTTGTTAGTGCCTTGGAGGTTAAGGGAGCAGTGGTAGGTGAGGTCAGGACAGTGAAAGAGTTTAGGGATGTTTTTTCGGAGGAACTGCCAGGGTTGCCTCCAGATCACGAGGTGGAATTTAGGATTGATTTGTTGCCAGGTATAGTGCCAGTATCTATTACTCCATACAGAATGGCACCAAAGGAGTTGGTTGAGCTTAAGCCACAGATCCAGGAATTGCTTGATCGTGGGTTTATCCGACCCAATATGTCTCCATGGGGAGCACTGGTCTTATTTGTAAAGAAGAAGGACGAGTCTATGCGGATATGCATAGATTATCGACAGTTGAGTAAGCTGACCATCAAGAACAAGTATCCATTGCCAAGAATAGATGACTTGTTCGATCAGCATTAGGGGGCTGCGGTATTTTCAAAAATAGATCTAAGGTCGAGATACCACCAACTCAAGGTGAAGGAGGCGGATATCCATAAAATAGCCTTTCGGACTTGATAAGGGCTTTATGAATTCCTAGTGATGCCATTCGGGTTGATGAATGCCCCAGCTGCGTTCATGGATATGATGAATCAGGTTTTCCAACCCTACCTGGATCGATTCTTCGTTGTGTTCATAGACGACATCTTGGTGTATTCTATGTCTAAGGAGGAGCACGATGAGCATCTTCGGGTGCTGTTGCAAGTGTTAAGGGAAAGGAAGCTGTATGCCAAATTCAGCAAGTGCGAATTATGGCTGAGGGAGGTTGCTTTTCGGGTCATGTGGTGTCTGCGGAAGGGATAAGGGTAGATCCCAGGAAGATTGAGGCGGTGTTAGATTGGAAACCACCTAGGTCAGTGGTAGAGGTTCGTAGTTTCTTGGGATTGGTAGGCTACTACAGGAGATTTATAGAAGGGTTCTCATCTATAGCTGCACCACTGACGAAATTGTTAAGAAAGGTGGTACCTTTCATGTGGACGAACAAGCAGCAGGGAAGTTTTGAGAGATTGAAGAAGGTTTTGACTGAAGCTCTAATTTTAATTCAACCTGAGGCAGGAAAAGACTTTGTGGTGTATTGTGATCCTTCCCATATAGGATTGGGATGTGTCTTTATGCAAGAAGGGAAGGTTATTGCCTATGCGTCTCGATAATTAAGGCCTCATGAGGTTAATTACCCGTCGCATGAATTGGAGTTGGCTGCTGTGGTTTTTGTGCTTAAGGTGTGGAGGCACTATTTATATAGAGAGAAGTCGGTGATTTATACGGACCATAAGAGTCTTAAGTATCTGTTGACTCAGAAGGAGCTGAATCTGAGACAGCGAAGGTGGGTAGAGTTGTTGAAAGATTATGATTGTTCTATAGAGTATCACCTAGGCAAGGCGAATGTGGTGGTGGATGCCCTAAGTCAGAAAGTAGTGTTGGATCTGAGGGCGATGTTTGTACATCTTAGCCTGTACGATGATGGAAGTTTGCTAGCAGAGTTACAAGTGAAACCGATATGGGTGAGTTAGGTGAAAGAAAGACAGTTGATAGACGATGATCTAAGTGTTAAGCTACGACAAGTGCAGGATGAGGGATTAGAAAGTTATGGTGTGAACAGTAACGGAGTGTTGTGTTTCAAGGGCAAGGTCTGTATGCCAAAGGATAAAGAGCTTAGGCAGAGGATTCTTCAGGAATCGCGTAGTAGCCCCTATGCTATGCATCCTGGAGGAAGCAAGTTGTACAGAGATCTACGGGATCAGTTTTGGTGGCCTGGTCTTAAGCGAGAAGTCACGGAGCTTTTAGGGAAGTGCTTAACGTGTCAGCAAGTCAAGGCGAAACACCAGGTACCCTCGGGGTTACTTTAGCTGATAAAGATTTCGTAGTGGAAGTGGGAGAGAATCGCCATGGACTTTGTTAGTGGGCTTCCCCTTACGCCTACTAAGAAAGACTTGGTATGGGCAGTAGTAGATCAGTTGACAAAGTCTGCACATTTCATCCCAGTGCGGGTTGATTATTCTTTGCAGAAGTTGGCAAAGCTGTATGTAGCAGAAATTGTGAGGCTGCATGGAGTACCAGTGTCGATTTTCTTGGATAGGGACCCGAGGTTTACGTCTCAATTTCGAAAGGCACTACATCAGGCATTGGGGACCAGGTTAGACTTCAGTACGGTGTTTCATCCACAGTCAGATGGCCAGTTTGAGCGAGTAATCCAAGTATTAGAGGATATGTTGAGGGGATGTGTGATAGATTTCAGAGGAAGCTGGGAGGAATTCTTGCCTTTAGTGGAGTTTGCATACAACAACAGCTACCAAGCGAGCATTCAACTGGCACCGAATGAAGCGTTGTATGGACAGAAGTGTCAGACACCTACTTGTTAGACGGAGCTAGGGGAACATCGTGTTTTGGGACCAGAGATGGTGGCGGAGTCAGAAGAAAAGGTTAAGGTAATTTGAGCACGGTTAAAGGAGGCATCTGATAGGCAAAAGTCACATGCAGATCTTAAGTGGAAAGAGATAGAGTTTGTAGTACGTGACTATGTGTTTTTAAAGGTGTCACCGTGGAAGAAGGTAATGAGATTTGGTCGTAAGGGAAAGCTGAGTCCCAAGTTTATAGGGCCTTATCGGGTTTTGAAGTGTGTTGGACCAGTGGCATATCAATTGGAGTTACCTTCGGAGCTAAAGCAGTTGCACGATGTATTCCATGTCTCGATGCTACGTCGTTACCAATCAGATCCATCTCACGTGGTTCCAGTTGAAGAAGCAGAGTTGAGTCTAGACTTGTCTTACGAGGAAGAACCAATTCAGATTCTGGAGCGGGATGTGAAAGTCTTGCGTCGGAAATCAATTCCTCTATTCAAAGTATTATGGCGTAACCATGGATCGGAAGAAGCTTCGTGGGAGCCAGAAGAAGCGATGCGATAGCAATACCCTCACTTATTTTAGCCAGGTAATTTCGAGGTCAAAATTATTTTAAGGGGGTAGAACTGTAATATCCGGGAATTAGGGCTTTTGCATTTTTGCTTAATTGCATGTGGTAGTATGCCTATGTGTGTTTTGAATGTGTTTAGGAGACTTTGGGAACTCTAGAGTGTAGGAGAATGCCTTAGAAAATATTAGATTTTTAGTCTTAAAGGGGGAGCTAGGCAAAGGAGGCCTTAAGGAAATTTGTAGGGGAAATTGGACATAAAAATGGGCTTGTTAAAGTGGCAAGGAGGCTCCACTTAAAGCCTTAAAAAGTGACGCCACAAGCAGTGCAAAGGGGGCCTAGGTTCGAGCAGCAATGGGAGCACTTGTGGAGTTGTCTTTTTTTGTCAGGGAGGAAGGGAGTTGGACGGCAAGTGGACTCTAGGAAGGAGGAGGTATAGATGCGGTGGGAGAGCTTGAGGATTCTTTCGGATGGAAGGGATCAAGGGATAAGGAGTGAGAGATGAGTTGGCCAAATATGGGACTCTAAGGGTGCATAATCGGTTTGAGGCTTTGGTAGAGGGTGTGTGTGCGAAATCTTGATAGCCTTCTTCTAAGTCTCCTTTTCTTTTCTCAACCTTAAGCTTATACCTTTTTCTTTTGTGGCCGAATATCCCATCACCATTGGAGAGCCATAGCCGAACCTTGTTGACCCTTACTCTCTTCTTCTTTTCACAAATCCATCAAAAGCCAAATACACAAATAACCCCTAGCCGATTGTTCATTAAACCCCAAAAGTCGAAACCTATTGATCAACATCTAGCCTATATAGTCGAATCTCTGTGGGGTCAGGCAAGGGTGCAGTCGATTTCATCATTAGGGGTAAGATCAAATGTTATTCGAATTTCTTTCCTCTTTCTTTTAGATTGGCCAAAATCTAGGACCTAATTCCTTTCCCTCTCTTTGGACGAATCTTTGAAGAGGAATTTTGGGATTTTGTTATTGTCGACTACAAGGAGGAGATCTTCGGGATTTCACAATCCAAGGTAAGCCATGTGTAGTATTCGGCCAAGGGCCATTATCATAGATCTTGTGCAATAGGCTGACCCTAACATGTACCATGTAGAATTTTGACATCTTTATAAAGCAAGTGACGATTTTTGGATTTAGATTCGCAAGGTAAGAGGGTATTAATATTCGGCCAAGGCCATAGTAAGTGTTAGTGACTAGCCAATTCTGACTATGATATTTTAGGGGCAATTCGGCAAGTGAGGAGTAAAGCAAAAGAGCCTTCGGGTTATCAGGTGTGTAGTTACTACGCAATTTCCCGAGTATGTCTCAATTATTGTGTGTGTTATAAATATGATGATTAGTGCAGTGACAATAATGGGATGGTTACCCTTAGTGGGTATGTCGATAATCAGGTCAGTGGTAAAAGCTGATAAAATTGTGGTTATTGCTGTATATATGTGTGGTATGTTTGAATAATATGAACATGCATTATTTCATCACATCACTATTGTATGTTGCATAATCATGGGGCGAGATTTGTATATCTGAAAGAAGGACAGGGTGTACATTTATGTACGTGGATTAGTGATGGCTACGAGCCTCACATGGATTGACGTTGATTACGGTCACGTTGTGGATTATTTTGTGATTTGATCACGTGGACCAGTGGCTCGACCACTTGGTGGATGGTATAATTGGCCGAATTGGTGTGTAGAGGTTGGAGGGTCGATTTAGTAATCCCTTGGTGTGTGGTGGTTGGATACGGGGGTGTGTAGAGGATGGACCCTAGGATGGGTTGGGTGCATTTTGCATTATTATCTGATTTGTGGATTGGTGTGGTTTTGGGCCAAGCCCATATGTGGAAATATGTGGACTAATTACACACTGAGTCTGTTGGCTCACCCAATTTTTACCAAACAATGCAGGTGGATCGTGATGTTGGACCGGGTTGGATGGGATTCGAGATGGCCATGCAGACGCAGTTTTTATGTTTAGAAACTTATATTTTAATTTCAGTTTATATGGGATGTTTTGATGTAATAAGGCCATTTAATTAATTTGGGTTTCAATGTGGTTATGTTAGACTAGACCTGGATTATTAGTTGCAAACAAAGTTTCAAGTTATGAAGGTTTCATAGCTTAAAGACTTATTAAAGGTTTTTACTCAGTTTTTCTTAAGAAATTTAAAGGAAAAGAGGGACTCATTTCCAATTAACTCCGAACTTCAAGATGTTTTTCAACCTAAAGTTTTTTTCAGTAGCATTCCGAATTTGGCCGTAGAGTTTTGGGCCGGGTTTGGGGCGTTACAATACCATACGGCCATGCGATCCTAGACCATACCATACGGCCATGCGATCCTCAAATATTGACACAGAGTCATCAATATATATATGTTAGGCACATAGCCACGGTAAATATGATTGGCACAAAGTCATAATAACAGCACAAAGCCTTCAGTATTGTCACAAAGCCCAGAATTACGGGATGAAGCCCATATTAATGGCACATAGCCCTCGGTAACATTATCGGTGTAGCATGGCTGCTCGGTGGCTAAAAGCCTGCGGTGGATCCATACCATACGGCCATGCGATCCTCAAATCTTCCTCCGTACCATAATTCCCACCTATGCAATATGTCTTGTATGTCATGCTCAATCATTACACGTGTATGCAAAATGGACTTGCTCAGTAACAATTATTTAAACATGTAATAAAAGCATATCAGTCATACAACCACAGTCAAATTAGACAACTCATTCCATAAGTCGATCATTTACCTACAAGGACAAATCAGTCATTTTACCCTATAAGGCTATTTCGGTAATTCCACCCTCCAGAGGTAGTTTAGTAATTCTACTCATAACCAATGTAAGCAACGCATCTCAAACATAATCAATCATACAATTAACACATACAATGCTAGTACTACCACGAGCGTGCAACGGTCATTTTATCGTGTAGGGGTAAAACGATAATTTTGCAAACCAAAGGTATTTCGGTAATTTCGTAAACCATGGGTATTTCGATAATTATACAAACTAGGGGTATTTCAGCAATTTTATAAATTAGGGGTATTTCGATTATTTTGCAAACTAGGGGTATTTTGATAATTTTGTAAATCAGGGGTATTTCGATAATTTTACAAATCGAGGGTATTTCAGTAATTTTGTAAACCAGGGGTATTTCAGTAATTTTACAAACTAGGGGTATTTTGGCAATTTTACAAATTAGGGGTATTTTGGCAATTTTACAAACCAGGGGTATTTTGATAATTTTACAAACTAGGGGTATTTCGGTAATTTCGCAAACTAAGGGTATTTTGGTAAATTTACAAACCATGGGTATTTCAGCAATTTTGCAAACCGGGGATATTTCGGTAATTTTGTAAACTAGGGGTATTTCAGTAATTTTGCACTGAATGGCCTTTTCGACGGCCTACTATCACCTCGAGCGATACAGATACCTTTATCGAAACGGTGCAATTGGGCCTAGGGCCCATTCTCGGCCCAAATAGACCCACACACTCGTGTGGCCCATTTAGCCTAAATCTAGCCACAGATATTAGATTCCCCAATCTAGTCCAATTTCTACTACACAGCCATACAATTTATTCAATGGGCCCACCTCGACCCAAGCAGTCTCAACCTACGAGAATACTCATGGTGGCCTCGACTATATCGCGTCGAAGCTCCCACACATGCGCTCGTACGCTCGTGTAGCTACCATTGCAGTGTGATCGGCTTTTCGGCATTTGCCACTCTACAGCTAGAGTAGAGAGAGGTACACACCTGATAAGAATCTGGTGCTAATCCGCGCTCCGACCACTCCTGTCCAAACGCCCACCAAGATATCTTAACCCTCCTCATAGACTGCTCTATATATAGCTAGCTTGTCACCTTCCTTCTTTGTATCTTTCCGATGTGGGATCCCTCCGTTAGCAAAGTTTAAATCCAACTCAAACTCTTATCGTCCAATCCGCAAAATAAATACTCCCTTGCTTTCCATGAGATTCGAACCCAGGCTCCCTTGTAGCATAATCCACGCCGCTAACCACTTGGCCACAAGTTCCACTTGTGTCTAAAATCATGCGCAGCTAAATATAACCCTATGGCAAAATTCTAGAGTCCATTTAAAAAAAGAAACCAAAATGCAAGAGCCAAGACTTGAACCTTGGACCTCCTTCCTTCCTTGTGGCGTCACCCTATTGTCTCTTATGTGGCGTCACTTTGCCACTACACCACACACTCCACTTGTGTCATTTTTTCCACATTTTATTCTTAAAGCTTACTACTAACTCCCAGGGTTTTTTTCACCTAAAACCAAAATTTCCCTAAAGCCAAAGTTTGAACCCGGGACTTCATAGAAGCCCCTTAACCTTCCAAAATCACTCACCTACTAGATCCAACTTGCATTAAAGCCATTCTCTTATTTTCTAAAATTTTAACCGCTACTACGCCCAAGGCCCAATGGGCCCAATCCTACTAGGCCCAAATTTGGGATGTTACAGTGTTTTTGGGACATGTTATCTTAATAGATAGTGTTAGAGTTGATTCAAAAAAGATTGAGGCTATTGTTCAGTGGAAAGCACTGAGGAATATGTCAGAGGTTCACAGTTTTCTCGGTTTAGCTGGTTGTTACCGAAGATTTGTAAATGGTTTTTTGAAGATAGCTTTACCGATGACAAAGCTGTTGCACAATAACATTTAGTTCGTTTGGAGCGAGGAATACCAAGAGAGTTTCGAAAAATTAAAATAGATGTTGACTGAGGCACCGATTTTAACTTCACCTGAATTGGAAAAAGATTTTGTGGTCTATAGCGACTCTGCATTGAGTGTTCTCGATTGTGTCTTGATGCAAGACAAAAAAGTGATCGCGTATGCGTCTCATAAACTAAAAACGCATGAATGTAACTATCTGACGCACGACTTAAAGCTAGCTACTATGGTTTTTACTTTGAAAATTTTGAGGCACTAGCTGTACTGTGAAAAATGTCACATCTATATCTATTACAAAAGCCTTAAATACCTCCTAACTCAAAAGGAGTTGAATTTAAGACAGCAACGTTGGGTTGAACTTCTAAAAGATTACGATTGCGTTATTGATTACCATCCTGGTAAAGCTAACGTCGTAGTTGACGCGTTGAGCCGAAAAATAACATTGGAATTACGAGAAATGTTTGCTCAACTTAGTATCAATGATGATGGAAACTTGTTAGCTGATTTGAAGGTCAAGCCGATGTTATTTGATCATATTAAGGGAGCACAGTTAGATGATGCCAAGTTAGCGAAAAAAGAAAAATGCTTCAAAATGGCACGATAGAAAATTTTAGCATCTATGATTGTGATTGTTTGAGGTTTCATAATCGAATCTGTGTTCCAAATGTTGTAAAATTAAAAGATTTGATACTTCACGAAGCTCATGATAGTCCTTTTACTTTGCATTCTGGAGGAACAAAAATGCATCACTATCTGTGAGAATCCTATTGGTGGCCAAGAATGAAAAGAGACGTAGTTGAGTAAGTAGCTAAATGTTTAACTTGTCAGTGAATTAAGGTAGGACATCAGGTTCCTATAGGATTACTTCAGCCTATTTCTATTCCTGAATGGAAATGGGAACGTATCACGATGGATTTTGTAACGGGTTTACCTTTATCTTTGAGCAAGAAAACTGTTATTTGGGTGATAGTTGATCGACTTACAAAATCGGCTCATTTCATTGTAATCAGGACTGATTGGTCACTTCAAAAACTTGTTGAAGTTTACATTCAGGAAATTGTGATATTGCACAACGTTACTATGTTGATTATCTCTAATTGAGATCCATGTTTCCTTTCAAGATTTTAGAAATGGTTGCATGAATCTCTGGGTATGAAACTTAATTTCAGCACAGCCTTTCACCTGTACAGAAATGGGCAATCTGAACATGTTATCCAGATTTTGGAAGATATGCTTTGCACTTGTGTAATTGATTTTGAGTCAGGTTAGGAATGTTATTTACCTTTGGCCGCATTTGTATATAACAATATTTTCCATTCGAGTATTCAAATGGCTCTATATGAAGCCTTATATGGTCGTAGGTTCCGAACATCTATTTGTTGGAGGGAATTGTGTGAAAGAAAAGTTGTTAGGCTGGAATTGATTCAAGAAACGGAAGATATTGTTAAAATAATCTGAGATAAATTGAAGACAACTTTCGATAGACAATAATCGTACACAGATTTGAAACATCGAGACATTGAGTTTTCGGTTGGAGATAAAGTATTTCTAAAGGTTTCACCATGGAAGAAAATTTTGAGATTTGGCCGGAAAGGGAAGTTGAGTCCTTGTTTTATTGGACCGTATGAAATCATTGAAAAAGTAAGACCAGTGGCATATCATTAGCTTTGCCTGCGAAATTACAAAAAATGCATGACGTTTTCCATGTGTCAATGCTTAGAAGGTATCGATCGGATCCGTCTCACATTATTTTGATAGAAGAAATTGAAATTCAACCTAACTTGTCTTATGAAAAAGAATCAGTCGAAATTTTAGCCCGTGAGATGAAAGAATTGCGTAATAAACATGTTCCTTTAGTAAAAGTTCTATGGAGCAGTCATAGTGTCGAGGAAGCAACTTGAGAGCCAGAAGTGATGATGAGATATCAATATCCCCACATCTTTTTAGGTAAAATTTCAGGGGCAAAATTTATTAAGGGGGAGAATCATAATAACCCGATAATCAATGGTGTTGGAAAGTGTATTTTTGGGACTCCATTTTCGTAAATCGGACCTATAAATATATTTATTAAATATTTACAAGGTTAGTTAGTAGTGAATTAGATTTTGGTTAAGTAAATTTCGTAAAATTAGGAGTTGTTAAGGTACAAGGACTAAATCGCATATGAGTTAAAAGTTGAATTATAAATTGAAATAAACAAAAAAGACTAAAATAGCAAATAAGCATTTATTTAGTGTGGTGGACGACATTAATAATGTATGTTGTATATATATTGTTAACTTAATATATATATGTATGTTATAATAAATAAAAGGTATAAAATATATGTAAATTATATTATATAATAATATAATATAAACATAATAAAAGAAATAGTAGGAAAGTGGAAAGAAAGAGGATTGCATGCAAATTAGAAAAGAAAGAAAAGGAAAGAAAGAAAGAAAGGAAAGAAGAAGAGAATGCATGGCTAGGGACTTGAGGGGTTCAAGCTTAAATTGGTTAGTGTAATTTAGTCCTTTTTCTTGTAAGTTTTATGTTTTTGGAATCCCGATACCTAGGGCTACCTGACCCTTGCTGTAATTTGTAGTATTGTTCAAGATTTTAGATGTGGACACTGTTGAATGGTTTAAGTATTAAGGATTAAATAGATAGATTTTTAAGTTAGAAATGGAAAAAGACTAAATTGTGAAATTAATGGTTGATTTTGAGCAATGGGGACTAAATTGAGAAAAGTTTGAAACTAAGGGTTCGAATTGGAAAAGAGGGAACTAAATTTAGTTTAGAGTGAAATTAGTATAAAAATATAAATTTAAATGTGGAGGTTAAAATTAGTCTCGGTTTAGGGACTAAATTGAAATTTAAGCAAATAGAATGTAAAAATTAAAAATTCAATGTGAAATTGAAGTGTGTAATATTAATGTAATTTAATTGTTTTATTCCGTAGCTAACGTCGTATCGAAATCCTCGAGTAAAAAGGGGAAGGATAAAATCGACATCAAATAGCTTGGAATTCACGGTTTGTGTTTCTATAATCCAAACTTTAGTAAATTGTTGCATTTTGAACTACTGTGCATGGTACAACATGATGTGAGAACTTTCGAACATCGGGCTGAAATAAATCAAATGATGATTAAAATGACTCGATTATGGTTATCATGAAATGTGGTATTTTATGACTGTTGAATTGAATATATGCCTATATGTGATGATATACATTCATGAAATTGAGACATTGTTTGTGTTGAAAGTAAAGTGAAACCTTATTAACTATTTCGGGCTAAGTCAGATATAGATGGCATGCCATAAGATAGGAAGAGTTCAGGGATTTCTTCGACCTCGAGTCGATGAGGCACTGGGTGCCAATTTCCTTTGGTTTAACCGATGTGACATTAAGTGTCAATTTATATAGCACTAGGCACAGTTATTACTTCGGATTTATCCGATGAGGCAGTAGGTGCCAAATTGGTGTGTTGGTTGGATTTGTGTATCCGTCCAAATTCGAGTTGTGTTAATATAAGAATTAAATAATAAATTTATATGTTTTATATTGGGATGGAAAAGATGAGAAATGAATATGAAACGAGAAATGAAATACGAACTGATGAAATGAGATGTGAATTGTGAAATGAAATCAAGTATTGATCAAAGAGTTGGATCATGCCATTGCATTAGTTGAGATTAACAACTGTTATATGAAAAATGCCATTTTGTGAGTTATTTATCAAATGCCTTCCTAAAGGTTACTGCCATGTTTTGGAAATTGCAAGATTTTGAATGTGAATATTGGTGAATAAAGTTAGTGTAATAAATTTGACATACTACATGACATTTCTCTTTTGTATATTACATCTTACATATTTACATTAAGATTTAAATTGTTCGGATTATAGAAATACCACTGAGTTATACTCAGCGTACGGTTTTGTTTTCCTTCGCGGGCTAGGTACTTTTCGACGTAGCGCCGACTCAGCATGAAACAACAAATCCCTAGCTCAAGTATGGTGATAGCTTATTTTTGTTTCTTAGTTAAATGATGGATAATTGTATATATATGTGGTTATAGTTGAGGCAATGTTGGTATGGTAGCTTAGCCTAATGCTTGGTATGTGCTTAGCTTCAAATTTGGTAACTTTGGGAGTTGAAAGTTTGTCCAATTATGGTAAATGTGATATGAATGAAAGTCCTGAATGGTTTATGCATTGTTGAAATGTTTAAACACATGCCAATGATGGTACATTTTTTAGGCATATTAGATGATGGATTTGGTATAAATTGTGTAACAACCCAAATTTGGGCCTGGTAGAATTTGGCACATTGGGCCTTGGGCCTGGGAGCATTTAAAATTATTTTAAGAACGAAAGAACGGCATTACTGCAAGTTGGACCTATTAGGTGAGTGATTTTGGAATGTTAGGGGTCTTCTATGAAGTTTCGGGATCAAACTTGGGCTTTAGGAAAATTTTGGTTTTAGGTGAATAAAACCCTGAGAGTTAGTAAGTAGGCTTTAAGAATAAAATGTGGAGAAAAATGACACAAAAAGAGCTTGTGGTGTAGTGGAAAAGTGACTCCACATAAGAGACAAGGAGGTGACGCCACAAGGAAGCAAGGGGTCCAAGGTTCAAGCCTTGGTGCTGGCATTTCTTTTTGATTTATTTTTAAGTGAACTTGGACTTTGGCCCATAGATTTATATTTAGTTTTGCATGATGTTAGACACAAGAGTAGCTTGTGGCTTAGTGGCAAGTGCCGTGAATTGGCTGATGGGAGAGCCTAGGTTGGAATCTCATGACAAGCAGGGGAGTATTTATTTTGCGGACTAGACGGCCAGAGTTTGTGTTCGATTTAAACTCTACTGAAGAAGGGATTTCACATCGGAAAGCTAGCAAGAGGGAAGGTGAGAAGCTGGCTATATATAAAATTGTCTATAAGGAGAGGAAGCATGCCTTGGTGGGCATTTGGGCATAGGAGTGCTCGGAGCGTGGATAAGCAGCTTCAGATTCCTATCATGTGTGTATTTCGCCCTACTCTAGCTATAGAGCGGCAAATGCCGAAATGCCACCATCCTGCAGCGATGGTACCCACACGAGCGTGCGAGCGCACGTGTGGGAGCTTCGATGCGATAGTTGAGGCCACCATGAGTATTCTTGTGGGTTGATGCTATTTGGGCCACGATGGGCCAAAAGGGACCCAATGGGCCTGTGGGCCCATATGAGTAAATTGTATGATTATGTAGTAGATAGTGAACTGGTCTATGTGAATCTCATATTTGTGGCTAGATTTGGGCTAAATGGGCCACACGAATGTGTGGGTCCATTTGGGTCGAGAATGGGCCCTAGGCCCATCCTAATCGTTATCTCTGTTTAAAATATCTCGATTTGCAAAATTATCGAAATACCCTAGTTTGTAAAATTACTGAAATACCCCTGGTACCCCTAGTTTCCGAAATTACTGAAATACCCCTAGCTTGCAAAATTACCGAAACACCCCTGGTTTGCAAAATTACTGAAACACCCCTAGAGGGTAAATTATCGAAATACCCTTGGTGGGTAAATTATTGAAATACCCTTGGTGGGTAAATTATTGTTATACCCTTAGGGGTTAATTAGTACGATTGTGTGTATTCTGCTTAATTGGTTGTGATGGTAATTTATTTCATACATCACTTTTGAAAAATGCTTTGCATACATGACATTCTGCATAGGATTGGGATACTGATGATCGGAGGAAGTGTAATCTGGTGGCTCTGCCACATTCTGTCTGATGGCTATGCCACGTATATTCTGTTATTTTGGTGGCTTTGCCACAAATTCTGTGATTAGCAGCTTGTCTGCGTTATTGGTGTGTAGCGGATGGGTGAGTCAATTTAGAAATCCCCACAGGTGTGTTGGGCTGGTACGAGTGGTGTGTAGTGGATGGATTATTAGGCTGGGCTGCATATTTTTTTTTGCATGATCATGTTTATAGGGCTAAGGCCAAGATTGTTACCGAATAGGGCTTCCGCCCAGTCTGCTTCTGTATGGGCTTCGGCCCAGTCCGCTTCCGTATGGGCTCGGGCCCAATTAATGATCGATTAGGGGATTACACACTGAGTTCTCGTAACTTACCCCTTTGCTTTAACCTTGCAGGTGATCCCCAACATTAGAGGATTTGGAACTGTGGAGGACTTTGTGGTGGTCATACATCGGAGCTTTATTCACGAATTTTAGTAAATCCGGTCTTTACTTCATTTTAAGATTATTTTAATTTGGGTTCAATATTTTGTAATAAGGCCTTTGGATTTTGTTTTACTTTTAACTTCCATTTCTGTTATATTCAAACTATAAATGATTAAACACTGGGTTTTCTTAAAAAGTTAATAACTGTTTTCAAAATATCACATTTCCGTAAATTACTAGATCTGATTTCTACTATAAACAAAGTTTTCGCTAATAGCAATAACTACGCTTTTACAAGAAAACCATAAAAGCAAATCTGAATTTCACAAACATCAAAGCGCAGAGTTTCAAAAAAAATACGAAGTTTTAACAAGTGCGCAGTTTTTAAACAACCCCTTTCATGTGACATGCTAGATCCAGTTGTAACGTCTAGGCTGGGTTTGGGGTTTTACAAATTGATCATGTTTAATCGTGTTTTGAGTAGGTTAAATGATTGGTAATTGAGTTGCTTAGTGTCCATTTAAGTAGGAATTGGTAAACTTGAGTTTTAAGGTACTTTTAGGTGCATATGGCCTGGGACATGGTCTGTCAGGCGGCCATGTGTCACACATGGGAAACACATATGGGTGTGTAACCCAAGTTAGTGAGTTACACGGGTAGAGACACAGGTTGAGACACAACTATGTGTCTCAAGTCAGTGAGTTACACGGGCAAGGACATGGGCTAAGACACGACTGTGTGTCCTAAGTTCGAAAGTCACACTAGCTGGGGCATTCCACACGGCTTAGCCACACGACAGTGTGTCCCCTATTTCTAGTTATTTTTGAAATTTCCCTAACTTTCAAAATTCTTCCAAATAAGTCCCTACCTTTTTTTTAGACTATTTATAGGGTCCCGTAGACTTAAAATAGGGGCTGTAAGAGTAACTATTACTCTGAATTGGAATGAATTAGCAAACCTAAATAAAGTGCATTCTACTAACATCATCAAATGTAGTAATAAACAGAGTATGAACCAATACTATGATGCTAATAATTGGAATAGTCTTGATATATATATCGAACTTCTAGCATTCAAGAAGAGATAAATAGCGATAAGAGTGTAGACAGTGGAAGATCAAGTTTAGCATTGTATAGCATGATTCTTATTCGATTTTATAAGACTATAATATGAAAGTATTAGATTGTCATGACCTACCCCATGTATATTATAATGTTAATGGTTGGCTTACATATTTAGTTATGATTTATTATTTGTTTTGATTTGTTATTAATGCCTATGACCCTAATCCGACGATGGAGAGGGGTTAGGGGTGTTACACATGCATACATGAAAAAATGGAAATTTGGGAAAAACAAGCCACAAAGAATTTTGAAAATGATATTCTACAAACAAAAATGGGTCTAAGACTCCAATGCCAATTGCCATAGAAAAGTTACTATGAAATTATAGGTAAACACTTAAGGTGTATTACTATAGACATAGAACTTAAATATTAGTATTTAATTTTTCTTTGAAACTGTTAGATATGAAATTGAAAATTGACTGAAGTTAGCTAGTGATTATTTTTTCTAAAAATGTAGATCAAATTTAAGACCATAGGATACATAATGAACAATCATAGAATGAGGAACCACGGGGCTCAGCGTCGATTTCCCAAGTTGAGTCATTTGCTTTTCAAGAAATTGTGCCTAACCTTGAGATGAATGACATCGTGATTGCGCCTACTTCTGAAGGTGAAAACCAGTTGGTTGGGGATGATGTAGTGTCCCAAGCGATATTGGGAGTCTTAGAAAAAGTTTTCAAGACTATGGTTGAAAGGAATAATATAGAGGGAGAGAGTAAACGCCTAGAGTGCAAGAGAAAGTAAAAGATTAAAGTTTGAAAAAGGAGAGAGTCTACTTCCACTGGTCCAAATCTGCAACCTTTAAAGTGGGCCAGAGGTGCCAGACCTCAACGAAAGGTTGTAGTAGTTATTATTAGAGAACTTGTTATATCAAATAAGGTTATGATTTGTAGATATGGTGGTAAGTGTAATCTAGTAGAGTTTCTGTTAAAATTTGGAATTGGGGTAGAAGAATCTATTAGTAACATTTTCATAATTAGATCAACAAGATATATGTTGGGAATTAAAGGAGACGCAGTATCTGGAATTGTGTTGGAATCAGAGTTGTGCAACAAAAGCTTGGTGGCCCATTTTGAAGGAAAAGGGATAACAGATTTTGTGATTATGAAAATTGTGAGGATGAAATTTCTTTATGGAGGGGAGAATTTTAACATCCCAAAAATCAGGGGTTAGTAGAATCGGGTTTGGGAATAGAGAAAGAGTGTTCATACCCTAATTTTTAGATTATCTATGCGTTTTTAGGAATAAATGAGGTATTGATTTGTTTGATAAGTATTAGTGAAATGTTCTTTGGAACCCAAGTTCAAATCCCTTCTCTCTCACCATTTTTGTTATTTTGCTTATTTTGCCCACATTCTAAATAGTTCTTGGTATGAGAATAGCAAAGAAGGTTGTCAGGTTGAAATTTAGGAATGACAATGATCTATCTTTCAAAAAAAACAAATGAAAATTCGGTTTAAATTTTATTGCTATAAATATCACAAACCGACTTAGTTTTCAAAATTTTAGTTTTCCATAAATCCTTTTTCGAACCAGATTTTTTCCATCAACAACAAGAATAAATAAAAAAGAAAAGATTATCTTAAAAATTATGATATATGAAAGAGAGCATTCTCTAAGAATATTACAAATTTATGAATACTCATAAAATTCATATGAAATTCTCTAAATGGTTTGAACATCATTTGAGACCAACCAATATAATTAAATATAATACTAGATCGCAAAAAAAAAAAAAAATGGAGGAGAAGTTGAATCTCAACATACCATATTGATGGGGGACTGGAATAAAAATAAGTCATTTAAGAATGAGAACTCTTGGTACAGGAGAAAAAATCTCACCAAAAGACATTAAATGTGTAACACCCTAAATCTGGCCTAGACGTTACGACCGAATTTGACGTGTCACATCGACGTTTCATTTGAAAACCAAGTTTGTCGATAAAAGTTCGTTACTAAATTCTAAATCCCATTTAACAATTGTTTTGAAAATGTTAGTGTTGTAAACCTTGTTGTCCAATTATAGGCCGTATTAATTGTTATAAGCTTATTAGTCTAAAATGAAATTGCAAAAGCCTTTTCTAATTGTAAACTTTGAGATTTGAAAATGTTATTTTAAGAAAACGGTTATTGTTTAAAAACCCGTGTTTCCTAGACTAGCAGGTTGAAATAAAAATAACCACCAATAAAAAGTAAAACGCCAAATGGCCTTATTACATAATTATTAACCCAAAACATTTAAAAAATAAAAAAAATAAAATAACTAAGTCTAAGATTAAAACATATCGAGCGTGTGGCCACCTCCAAGTCCCGCGTAACTCCAAATCATCTAAGACTGGGGATTACCTGCACAGTTAAAGAAAAGGGTGAGTTACGAGAACTCAGTGTGTAATCCCCAATCATGCAATAATAGTCGTGCTCGAGCCTATTCAAGATGTCGGTTCGATCGGGGCTTTAGCCCTATATAGTAGCAGTGTGGGCCTAAGCCCATACGATCACAGAACAGAGCAATAATGCAACCCAACCCAATATAGCCAAAACACCACCCATACCAACCAACACACCATGTAGGGACCAATTCGACCCTCCCAGCCAACACACCAATATCGTAGCATTACTGCTAGTAGTAACGCAGCAAAGTTGCTATTAATAGTAAACGTGGGCCAAGCCACTAAAATCATAATACGTGGTGAAGCCACTAGATCAGTAAAACGTGGCAGAGCCACTAGTACAGTACTTCCTCCAAATACAAATCCCCACCCCAATGCAAAATGTCGTGTCATAAATAATTCGTGTATGCAGTATGTCACAAACATAATCAGTCATATAAATATCACACAAACATCACTTGAGCTACAACTAGGGGTATAACGGTTATTTTTTATTAGGGGTAAAACAAAAATTTTACTCTTCGAGGGTATTTCGGTAATTTCACCCATCTAGGGTATTTCGGTAATTTTACCCATCGAGGGTATTTCGGTAATTTTATCCATCGAGGGTATTTCGGTAATGTAGCACCCCAAACCCGGCCCATTCACTACGACCGAATTTGAAATGCCACTGCGGAAAACGTTTGAAACAAATTTGAACTTAAGGATAAAACACGAAAATTTTGTTATGTTTAGAAAATAGTGTTCATTAAAATTCTTAAGTAAGGTGTGGTGTTTATAAAAATATCCGAATTAAAACTTTAGTATATATAGATTTAAATAAAAATCATTTGCAAATAATTCCTCAATTGTCAATCCATAATAAAACACAATAATAAACTTAATGAGAAACACTTAAATGACTTTAAATACTTTTAGGGGCCTTATTACAATAATTGAATAATCAAAATCTTGAAGATATAAATGCTTAATTAATTAAAAATATCTTTACGCATGAAAATCGCATTACGCATGGCCACCTTTGTATCCACTCCAACCCGGTCCAAGCTTTACGCATCACCGAAAGGTTTAAAATATTGGGTGAGTCAAACCACTCAAGGTGCATAGTCATTTCACATATCTCCACATATGGGCTTGGCCCATATCCACATAGTCCATACACATAAATATGCAATTATGAAGCCCAACCCAGCCTAAGTCCATCCATTACACCTACCTTAGCAGACTCCCTGCCCAAGGCCGTGGCTAATCCACCACCGATCACATCGTGATCCACATATCCTACCTTGGCAGACTTGCTGCTCAAGGCCGTGGCTGGGCCACCGATCCCATAGGGATCCTACATATCAATCAGTCCATGGTGATGCACATAGCTATCAACCATCGAGATGGGCACCTAGCCAACACCTCCCTTGACGTAGCACCTAGCCAACATCAAGCGCTAATGTAGCACAAGGCTAACATTAGACCACATACATAATGTACACCCTTTCCTTCGATGGTCACATCCCAAGTCCCATGTATCATGCCACAATATCATAAAAATAAGCATACATCACATGCCATCACATTTTCATACATATATCAATAATCATTTATTATCGTAAATCACTGACCTGATTATTCAATCACCCACCATGGGTATTCACAATCTTAGCCCTTATTTCGGCTATCATTCACTAAATACACACACAAAAATAATACATATAAACATTCAAGAGACAATGCGATAACTACGCACCTGATTAGCACAATTGACTAAATCCCGAAACCCATGTCTAACGATTTGCACCTTTGCGATTGTAGAACTCCTTCCTACGCCACCTAAGTCAGAATCGGTTAACATTATATACCAAAATGACCTATGGCCGAAAATCACTATTGCCTTACCTTACGGATCTAAATCCCAAAATTCACCGAATAACTAGGGAACACGCAGCCTATGGTGTACCTTCGAGAAAAGAACTTCTCCTTCCTTGTAATCTACACTTAGTAAGTTCCGAAAGATCTCCTTCTTCAGAGATTCGACTATGGCCTTGATCTTAGCAAGCTTTCGGCTTTTGGAATATTGAGAGGAGAAGAATGAAGAAGAAAAGAATAGGGGTTGCAGAGAAAATTCGGCAGAGGTTATCAAGGAAGAGTAAATAGTGTTGAATGGCCTCTCTATTCCTTTTATAGCCGAATTTACTAGGCTAGAGTCCCTTACTTGGCCACCACTCTTCTTAATTTGATAACTTTATCTCATTAATAATAACAATCCTTCTATTATCTCTTATTTTATCCATTAAAATAAAAGGAATTAATCCACAATTATCTCTTAAGAAAAATCTAAAATAATCCCATTATTTATCCCCTATTTAGCCGAAATTTAAAGAGAATAAAACTCCTCTTTTTTAAAAGCTTGTGCCGTTGACCTCACTTCTTCTGAAAGCAAAATAATATTTCTTTTATTTGCTTCCCATGTGACTCGAACTCAGGCCCAACACCCTTGTATGTGGCGCCATTTCCAAAGGCCCTAAGTGACATCTTCAGGCCAGTTTTCCAAGCCCGATTGTGTGTCAAATTTCACATACTTTTTCTCTTAAGGCCACCTTGCCTTAGTTTCCCCTTTTTAAACTTTAAAAATTAACATTTCTTTACATTTCCAAGTTTCCAAAAATTTTCGTTTGCCTCTTTAATCTTGACATTTCCTTACATTTCCAAGTTTCCAGAAATGTTCACTTTCCTCTTTTAATCTTAACATCTCCATACATTTCCAAGACAAGGCATTTCCTTGCATCTTAGGGTTCCTAAAGCTCCTCAGATCACATCCAACACACCCACTGAGCCCACTATTTCATGAATTACGCACGAACGCATAACCCCTAATCTAGGATGTTACAGGTAATTTCACCCATCGAGGGTATTTTGATAATTCTTATGGCCTTTCCAAAGGCCTATTGTTGTCCCAAACGACTTGAATATATTGCATGCTAAAGTAGTGCAATTGGGCCCAAAGCCCACTATTCAGTCCAAGTGGGCCCACACGCTCGTGTGGCCCATTCAGCCCAGTTTTTGTCATGGCTATGCGATCTTCGCAGCCTAATCCAATTATTAGTCATTTACCATGGATTTCGTACCCGTGGGGCCATGAACCCATTGGGCCTACATGGCCCATTTTGGCCAAATGAGGCCCATTACGGCCTAAGCCCACGAAACGTTTGTGGTGGCCTCTACGGTCTAACACCAACAATTGTGGCTCGATTTATCCATACGAGTATTCGCACGCTCAAGGGCCCTCAGATGCCGAAAGTTTAGCTTTTCGGCTTTTACCGATTCATAATAGCACAAGAATATGAGAACACCTTTATCTAACCTTTAAACTGTTTGGTATTGGGTGTACGATTACACACTAGTTATGGGTTGTAGTTGAAGTGCTTCCAAGACCCTATGATAACAACTGCCTCATTAATTAGTCACAACTCTTGTTAATCTATAATATTGAATGCTTTAATCAACTAACTTTACTTACCACGAAACGAACGGTCTCTTGCAGTGGGAAGTAATCGACCTACCCCTTGATTAAGGAAAACGAGTCCCTAGCAACATCGACGAGAAAGAAAAGTGTTAGCCATTCATATCTCCATGGCAGCTAGGGAAAAACCTTTAGGCATAAGAGAAACAAAATCGAATAAAGAGAAAAAACCAACCTAGATTCGGCTATGGTTTCCACTTACCAACCAACCGAAGAGGTTTGGAAATGGTTAGGAACAAAGAGAAGAAGATACCTAAGCCCTAGTAGATTCGGATGACACAAGAAGAAAGAAAGGTTTAATATTCGGCTTTTCTTGCAAAGAAAAGAGAAGAATAATAAGAGGAAAAAAAAAGGTTGTGTTCGGCTAAAGGAGAAACTGAGAGGAGCAACGATGATTTGGCAGAAAGTAGGCAGCAACAGAGAAATAGCGATGGAAGAAGAAGGAAGAGAGAAGGCCCAAATGGTAAAAAAGTTGTACGAAATGTCACAAAAGGAGAGAATCCCGAAATGAAGCAAGAGAAAACTTAAAATGCCACAGAGAAAATTTGGCTTCTTCACACACCCTAATTTTCGAAATTACAAAACTAAAACCCACTGGCCTAAATTCTCCCCTACTCTAGTTCTCCCAAATTCGGCCAAACTCCCCTCACAATCCAACTGTAACACCCTTGCCCGTATTCGAGCCAGAATAGGGATAGAGGCATTACATAGCTAACCTTACTTAAACATCTAGATTAGGGTTATAAAATTTCATTTAACCCTATCATCCGCACATATTCGGTCTAGGAGGCCCTAAACATACATTCGAGGAGTATCTAAATCTTTTCGAGAGCTTTCACGAGTTCGAGAAACTTTTTGACAAAACAGAGGCCACACCCCCATGTAGGCCTAGGGATACGCTCGTGTGCCCCTGAGGCATGTCCGTGTCTTCCACCCGGGGTCGACACTGACTAATTTCACACGACCACGGCACACCTGTGGCCCTAGCCCGTGTGTAAAACCTTAGCATTCTAACTTATCCACACGGCCTATACACACGCCCGTGTACCCTAGCCGTGTGGTGATTTAAAATCCCAATTGCAAGGGGCAGACTTCACATGGCCTGGGTACACGCCCATGTGCTGGTCTTGCCTCCCACACGATCTAGACCCACGCCCGTGTGTCTACTTATGTGGTCAATTAGCAGGCTATATACCAAGCCATTACCACTTTAGAATGCATACATACATACTTCCATTCAAAAAAATACAACTCCTATCCCATAAACAAGTCTAAGAACTCATTCCAACATACAAGATAATTAAAGGGACATACACTTCATGAATTTTATCTTTATTAAGCAAAAGAGTTTGCCAAGTATTCGCCTAACTCATAAGGCCGTTTACAAAATGACTTTTACTAACTTACATAGCCAACATTTTAACTAACAATTACAACTTAACAAAATACCCAAGTCCTATACATGTCATACTCAAAATAAGTCTAAAATTGTTATACCAAAGTGCTGTTAATAGTGTGATTTTCAAACTCCTACGTCCCCGATCCTCGAGTTACCTTGGCAATACTATAAGAAAGAAGGGCAATAAAAAAGGGGTAACCATAATGCTTAGTAAGTTGCATGGAAATAAATAGTAATAATAAGCTCATAAAATAATCCATCCACGATATTAGCTAACCATACACAAGTCAAGTCTTCTTGATAATACTTACTTACAAATGCCCTTATCTAGCACATACTGTGCAACATATCGAAAATGGTTCTTCGTGACTCATTCACAAGTACCTGTATTCACTCATTCACATAACTTAAATATCATTCACATCCCTATTTCTAAATTCATCTACTTATCCCACTATTCACAAAAGATAGTCAAAGACGTGTGTTTATCGTCATTACTGTAAGTATAAAGCCAATGCAACATCCTCAAGGTGGTCTTACATGGAGTCACCTCTAGATGCCAATGCCATATCCCAGATATGGTCTTATATGGGATAACCTTTAAGTGTTAATGCCATATCCCAGATATGGTCTTATATGGAATTTCGTACCATGTATTGATGCCATATCTCGGATATGGTTTTATACAATTTTCATATTCATTACCAAAGCCAATCCCAGATATGGTCTTATACGGGATCTCAACTCGCTGTCGAGGCCATGTCTTGTACATGGTCTTATACGAGACCTCATCTATTTCATATCTAAATGATAGCATTTTTTTTCTATAATCAATATGGCCCATTAAGACTTCAATTTCTCATTCACATTAATTACTCAATTTAGTAGTGCATCATGCATTAATATAATGCCACGTATTTCTCAACATGCTAATATAGATGTTGCTTAAATCACATACAAACTTGCCTCATTTTCAAAATAAGCTAGTTGTTCGGTTCTGTCCAAGACTTTATTCTTTCCTCGATCGAGGTGAATTCTCGGCTCCTCTTGCTCTATAATAGCAAATTAGCTCACTTTAAATACTACATTAATATAAGCATTTCAAAAATCATGTTTAGGCAAAATTACTATTTTTTCCTTAGACTTTGACAAAATGACCATTTTGCCCCTAGACTCAGAAATAAGTTCTAATCAAACTTCTAAGTTCAACAAGCCGAGGTGAATATTTAATGCTCTTAAAGCTATCATCAAAAATCAATATTTCATCCATTAACCACAAACTTAATAACTTTTTCATCAAGGTCCTATTTGGTGTTTTTATGCTAACACCTTTCACAAAACTTGTTCATCTAACAAGTAAGACTTATTTTCTTCTATAAAATGCAGAAATTAACAATGATAACTCTCATGGAAAAACTCTAAAATTTTCACAATATTGCACAATAGTCCTCTCATTTGAAAGCTTAAGCTTTGGGGGTCTCAAAAGTACAACTATTTTCAAGAAAAGGTCACTAGAACACTTCCTTGAATAGATGAGTGCTTGCTGAAAATTTGAGCATTCAAAACCCCCTATTTTCTTGCTATTTTTTGTGGATAAGGATGAGAAAAATATGGATATCGTCTTTTCTTTATTCTAATATTAAACTAACAATTTAGTCCACCAAACACTACCACCTTTGACCTATTTGGTTAATTCTTGTCCCCTATGAAGCCTATGGCTGGCCAAGCCTTTAAAAAGGGCTAAATTACCTTTTAAAGTCCTCAAATTAACAATCTATGGCTTTTTGACACCTTTAACTTATAGAATGGAACTTTTGCACTTTATGCGATTTAGTACTATTTCGCGATTAAACACGAAATTGCAAAAATTAAAGTACCAAATTCTCATGTACATATGCTATCATGTTCTAAATCATAATATAATATGAAAATAAATTTCTATAATCTCATATTAGTGATCCCAAATCACTATTCTGACTAGTCCCTAAATCGGGCTATTACAAATTCTCCCCCCTTACGAATTGTCGTCCCCAAAAATCTTACTGGTGAAAAGATTGGGGTATTGATTTCTCATCGATTCCCCGGGCTCCCATGTAGCCTCTTCTATACTGTGCCTTTTGTAACAGACCGAATTTGACCCTAATCAGAACGGTGGTTTCGAGACCACGAATCTGAGTCCAAAAAATTTTTAAATATTATTTTCGGTGTTTATTATATGTGAATTATTATGTGGGAAAGTTTCGTATAAAAATTTGATTGTTTGTGTGGTTAATTAGACAAAAGGACTTAATCGCGCAAAGTGTAAAAGTTACAAACTATAGTGAAAGGTGCTAATATGATAGTGGCTTTTTAATATGAGGTCCTAAAAGGGAAATTGGCCCATTTTACAAGATAGTGGGCGGCAATGGTCTAAAATGACCATAAGTTATATGTTATAAAATTTATTATATAAGGTTAATAAGGTAAATTAGTAATAAATTTATATGTTAAAAAAATAATACACAAAATGCATGCCATCATCTTTATTTTAGTTAGCCGAAATTAATAAAGAAAAGAAGAACAAAGCTTTACATTTGGCCAAGGAGAAATTTGATAATTTAAGGTTAGTTTTTGATCGGTTTTTGATAATTTTTACATTTTTGTAATCGTTACTTCGAGAGCTTTAAAACCCATGTCTTAATTCCATGAATTGATGATGTTTTTGTAAAATGCCATGGATGCAATGTTGAGTTTCTTGATGTTTTATGGTGTTAAATGATAGATATATAATTGATGAACATACTTTGTTCTTGAATTTTTAATGAATTTGGCTAAATAGGGCTAAATTGAGAAAATAAATTTTTGAGTGGTTAAAATGCAAAATGAATGAAATGTAGGGACTTTTAGGAGCATGGAGAAGATTCGGTCCTAAAGGAGTAGTTCCAAATTTTGTGTAGTTTGTGTTTTGTGCAATAGGGACTAAATTGTAAAAATTATTAATGTTAGGGGTAAAATGGTAATTTTCCCATTTAAGTGTTTTTGGACTAAATTGAGATGAAATGTGCTTCAATGAGATTATTTTTATTATATTTAGATCAAGAACAAAGAAAAACGGACTTGGATCGGGGAAAGGCGAAAGTTAACGAATAGCTAGTTATCGACGTCCGACGATATCCGAGGTAAGTCTTTAAGCGATTATATGTCGGAAATCATTTACGTAATACAATAAATGTTGAGATTTGGAAATTTTGGGAGCATAAATGTGGAATGGCCGAATGTTAGTAGTATAACCATGAATTGAATTTTTATTTGATGTAAAGTGATTAAGTTTATCCAAGTGTGATATGTGATAGTATTATGATATATATATATGTATATATATGTATATATATGTGTGAGTGTGTGTTATATGTGATTGTGTAATAATAACTATGCACGGAGTGGTTAATGATGTTGAAATTAAGGCTTCGAGCCTAGCAGGCCTTGTACCAGTGATTTATATCGGGCTTCGAGCCTAGCAGGCCTTGTGCCGGTGATTTTTATCGGGCTTAATGCCTAACAGGCCTTGTGTCGGTGATCTTTATCGGGCTTAATGCCTAGCAGGCCTTGTGCTGGTGATCTTTATCGGGCCTAATGCCTAGCGTGCCTTGTCTTGTGATCTTTATCGGCTTAATGCCTAGCGAGCCTCGTCTTTGGTGAATTATATTGGGCTTATTGCCTAGCAGGCTAAATGCCGGTGATTGAACTTCAGACCTTGAGTCTAGCAGGTCTAGTGCCAGTATGTGAGATTTGAGTAAATGCCTAGTAGGTTTTATACTAGTGAGTTGAAATTCCAAGCTTAGGTTATGTATTAGTAAAGCCATGAAATGAATCAAATGAGCCTAAGCATTTGAAAATGAATTTGTTAATTCAGTTACAAGGTATGTGCTATTCATATTCATGTATTATACATATATATGTGATGATAATAAGTAAATGAATTGGTGAAGGAAATGTGATATACAATTGGTAGATGCAATTTTTGTGTAAACTATGCCATAAGGAAATTGGTTATATGAAAGCATAAAGTGGTTAAAGGTATTCGTATAAGCATTTTGATATGAATGATACTAATTGATCCTGTATATTCAGCCTTATGCTTATGTATGAAATGTCAAATGGATATATATATATATATGTGAATATATGTAACATCCTAAAATTGGGGTTATTTGTGATTGAATTATTTTTTCTTGTGTATGAATTGTTGTGATATTATTCGTAGAGTTATAAGACTAAATTAGGGGTCTTGAGTATGCTCGGTTTAGTAGAGTAATTTTTAGTATGATTTATTTAATGAAGTGGATTAAGTGAGCTTAGCACTTAAGTAAATTTAAGTGTTAATTAAAGCACATGAGGAGTTAGTGGCAAGGTGGCTAAGGTGCATGGAAGGTTGCTTGAGGTTAGAGGTTCGAGTAGTATGTTTAGCAATTTGAAAGTTTATTTTTGTATTTTAACATTAATGGCCGGTCAACCTATGTTTATGATAGGTTGGACTTTCATCTTTTGGTAAGTTGAATATATGTTTAAGGAAAGCTTGAAAGTAGGGATAAGATTCTTAAGGTTATGGTATGATGAGGGGACAAAAGGCATGAAGGGTGGACGATGTTTTGGAAAGTTTTCCTAGGCCTTAATGGTTGAATGTGGACGGCATGTATGAAAAAGGGGGATGGCCGAATGTGATAGGTAGTTTGGGGGGGATATTTGGCCAACTTTGGCTTTTGTTCACCTTTTTGGGCATACTTTTCTCTTCCTCTCCAAACAAATCACTCTTTGGCCGAATGCACCATAAGCATTTTGTGCAAATTTACTTTTGATTTTAGCCTCTTTTTGTTTAACCAAATCACATCATTTTACTTTCTTTCATTTTCCCTTTTGAAACCGAAACTACAATCTAACTTGTGTATTTTGTGCACTTTCTTTTGGTAAAGTAGTGCTTGGCGAATCTCTCCTACAACTCTCTCCTTTTCTTTCTTTCAATATTGTTCAAATCACTTTTCTCCTACACACTCTCTTGGCCGAAATTTCCATCTCTCCATCTCTCTTTACTTTCTTTTATTTTAAGCCATAAACATTTCTTTTCCATTGAAATCTCTTCCATTTTCTTCTTTTGTTTTTCCTTTCTCTTTGTCAATTTTAATTCAATCCTTGTTGTTAATACAAATCAACCATAGCCGAATCTTCTTCCTCTCTTATAGTCTTTGTTTTGGCCGAATATTCAAGGGTAGTTTTCTTTGATTTTTGTACAACCGGTTTTGAAAGATGGGCTCTTTGGGACTTTGGAAGCGATTGATTTAAGCCCTATATCTCTCTAGCAATCAAAGGTTGGTAAGTCAAAGGTGGTAAGGATTTATTTTAAGGGATTATTCTTTTGATTATTCTAAAGCCGAAGGCTATTATTTTTAATGGTTGCCGATTGTAGGGAAGTGAAGCGATTTATGCGTCTGGGTTGCTTAGTAGTTAGTACTCGGCGATTAGGTGAGGTTTCGGGTTCATATGATAACCCCGTGGAATTATTTAGTTTAGCCGAATAGTCCATGTCCCTAACTCTTGTGTTTGGCCGAATATAGGAGCAAGAAAGCTTGTGTGGCCGATTGACTCTTTGAGGATTAGGACTATCATTGGTGGCAGGTGTGTACATACACACCTTATAACTATTTAACATACTAAGTGTTATATGTATGCTTAATCGGTTTGTGTAGATATGGATGTAATACCATCATGGTATAAACAATGATTCGGGTAAGTCTTTGTTGTTATGAGCCTTATTTTTGGATGCTTTTGGGAAGCATGGCATATTTGGTATATGTGGCTTATAATATATGGCTCATGATAGATCTGTTGGATATTGATTTATAAATCTATTGGCATAACAATTGTTAATTAAATATTATTGATTCATGTGGGATCTAATGAGTGGAGGGGGCAGTGATATTCGTGTCGATGGACACCAGTGTTTTGGTAACACAATGTGACTACGGTCACCAGAGGTTTGGTACCTCCAGAGGTTTGGCACCTCATAGCGTCTCGTCCCTGTGGCTTAGCACCACCGTAGGTTGGCCCCACTTTGAGATATGGGATTGACGCCAGTGATTTGGTATCACACGATGGGTTGGCCCCATCATTCGATTTGTGTCTTCGGACACCAGAGATTTGGTATCTCCAGTGATTTGGTATCACATATGTAACTTTGAGTCACCAGTGGTTTGGCACCACCAATGGTTTGGTACCACACGGGGTAGAGAAAGGCGTTTGGATGGCTAGGTTGGGTGCATATTAAACTTTTGCATGTTAATTGGTTATGACTTGTGTAGGTGTTGCACTAAACCGGAGAAGGGTTACACATTGAGTCTTGGTGACTCACCTTCTCCTTTAATTTTTTCAGGTGACTCGTAGATCGCGGATAAGGAGCCGAAAGAACTCGAGGTGGCCATGCCGTGAACATTTGGATTAAATAATTTATGAACTACTTTTATTTTATTGTTGGTTATTTTGCTTAAATTGTAATAAGGCCTACTAGGATTATATTTTGGTTATTGTATCTGTTTTGGATAATTTGTTTAATAACTTAATGACTTGAAAATGGATACACATGTTTTCCCAAATTAATACACAAAAATGTTTTATTGTGCCATCGGGTACACTTGAATCTATAACAACCTGACCTAATAAATTATTAAACCAAAACAATATCTTTTATCAAAAATTTAAAACGGCTTAAAGGGATTTTTTTCCAAAAATGTCTTCTCTATAGCATACCAAATTCGGTCATAACGTTTGGGCCGGGTTTGGGGTGTTACAAATTGGTATCAGAGCCAGTTCAAAACTTGACTGTGGGGGCCCAAGGCCCAAAAATGTTTTTAGTAGGCCTATTTGAAATATTTTGGTTTTGAATAAGCATGGCACCGAGTCTCCGCACCAATCCGCCTGTAAGTATCTCTAACTTTTGTATGGATTATTATTGTAGAAGGGTAGGTAGGGAGCGTAGTTAGTGTGATAGGTGTTGAACCTTAGGATTAGTCCACCCAACAAAACTCATAAGACTTTAATGGCCTAATTAAAAGCAACCCGTGACCAAGTCACCGAGTTAGGGTGTGGTAACCTTGGTGTGCATGTCTAGGATTGGATCCGGAAGAGCTTGGTACTTAAGCAGTCCTCGTAACTCACCTCCTCTTCGCGGGATTCCTACCTGGTGCGTAGCTTCGGTTCACCCTAACCAAGAGGACTCGATCATAGGCGAAACCCTAAATAAAACCCGAAAGGGACTAGTCATGTTTTAAGGAAAACTTCGGTTTTAAAATCACTAAATTATCTCTTTTAAATAGTAGGGCAAATTTATCTTCGAAAATTATCAAATATTCTTGGTTTACCAAAAATTACCAAAATACCCCTGGTTTTCAAAATTTTGCCATACCTTTAAATTGAAGTTTTTTTTCGAAAATACTCCTTAATTTTAGAAATTTCAAAATGATTTGATTTATTAAAGTTTTCAAATTTCTTGGTTTATTACAAAAATACCTCAGGGAAAAATGATGAAAATACCCACAGGTTAGAAAGCGAGACGAAATGCCCAAGAGTGCATAGGTATGAAAGGTATTAGGAATGGATGTACTTTTCTGTGTAAACTAGATAGAAGACTTAAAACTCTGTTTGATCAAAAGAATCTCTATTAAATTCTTTTCATAAAATTTCTTCGTGGATAACCAAGTGAAACATGTACTAATTCATAAAATTTCCTAATCAGATTAAAGTGCGATAGTTAGAATGAGCTTTAGAGGACGTGGCCGTCGTGGATGCGGAAGGGGTAGGATGACCGTGTCAAAACCTGTTAGGTCAGGTCAGGGATCTAAGAACGATATACCACCGCCGCCACCACCCCTAGCTTTTGGAGCCGAAGAGCAGGATCAGACGGGTGATGACGTGTGTCACAAGCGATGCTGCGGGTTCTGGAAAGGGTAGCTGGAATGGGTGGAGTTGGAGGAGCTCGAAAATCAGTACCTGAGAGATTTCGGGCTAACGGAGCTAAATTTTTCTGAGATGTGTTCGGTGTAGTGCCCAATACGACTGAGTATTGGCTAGAATCGACCGAAAGAATCATGGATGAGATAGATTTGACAAATGAGGAGAAACTGAAAGGGGCGGTGTCGCTTCTTAAGGATGAGTCGTATCGATGGTGGCTCACAGTTTGAGATAGTACTACGGTAGATGATCTTACTTGGGAGTATTTCAAAACTGCTTATAAGAAGAAGTATGTGGGCACTAGCTACATTGATGCACAGAGGAAAGTTTTTCTGGGGTTGGTACAAGGAAATAAGTCTGTGTCAGAATATGAAGCGAAATTCTTGAGACTGAGCCGCTATGCTCAGGGAATTGTGTCAACGGAGTATGATCGGTGTGTCCGCTTTGAAGACAGACTGAGGGATGACTTGAGACTGCTGATTGCTCCACAGCAGGAGCGTGAGTTTACTGTTTTGGTGGAAAAGGATAAAGTAGCCGAAGGGGTCAAAGCATCTGTGAGACAGAATTATGATAGAAAGCAGAAAAGAGGCTTTGGATCGTCTGGATCGGGTAGTAACACTCAGAAGAGGGCTAGGCAGGATGGTTCGAATCAGGCAGGAAGGCCCATGGCTACTAATCAGAGACCAACTCAGTACAACCGCTGTGGGAAGTCACATTGGGGAGGATGTTGGACCGGTGAGAGGGGTTATTTTGAATGTGGGTCTTTGGATCACCGTGTGAGGGATTGTCCACGAAAGTTGGCAAGAAATCAGCCAGAGGGTCAAGGTCGTGCTAGTTCAGAAAGGAGGGACCAGCACCGCAGAGAGGTCGTGGTAATGGTAGAGGTGGTAATGGCTCTAGTGGAGGTCGCGAAGCAGCTGGCAGAGGTGTTGGCAACACGAAGGCTAGGCAGCCTGGTTTGGTGTATGCTGCGAGGCGTCGTGAGGAGGGAGACGCACCGGACGTCATAACCGGTACGTTTTTAATCTTTGGTGTCCCATATACTGCTTTGATAGATGTGGGTTCGACGCATTCTTATGTTGCTAGTGGCATAGTTAAGACCATGAGTTTAGTTTCTGAGACTGCTTCTAGGAGGATGACCGTACTTAGTCCTTTAGGTTACTCTGTAGAAGTAGATAAGCTGTATAGAGATGTACCCCTAGAACTCCAAGGGGTAGTGTTTGTAGCCGATCTGATGGAACTGCCGTTTAAGGAGTTTGATCTGATTCTTGGGATGGATTGGTTGATCAAGTACCAAGCAAGTTTGGATTGCGCTGCTAAGCGCATGGTTTTGAAGATGGTTGAAGGTGAAGAAGTGGTCATGATAGGTAATAGGAGAGATTATCTGTCCAACGTGGTATCTATGTTGAAAACTGTGAAGATGGTCGGGAAGGGCTGTGAGGCGTTCGTAGTTCATGTGTGTGCTTTGGAAGCTAAAGAGTTTTCTGTGGGGAATGTTCGAACTGTAAAGGAATATGTTGACGTATTTCCTGAAGAACTTTCGGGTTTGCCTCGAGATCGGAAGTTAAATTCGGTATAGACTTGTTACGAAAACGGCACTGTGTGTCTATAGCACGTGCGAATGGCACCAAAGGAATTGGTGGGCCAAGGCTCAAATTCAGGAGCTCTTGGACCAAGGATTTATCCGACCAAGTATATCTCCGTGGGGAGCACCTGTGCTATTTGTCAAGAAGAATGATGGTTCAATGTGGATGTGTATCGACTGCCGCCAATTGAACAAGTTAACGATCAAGAACAGGTATCCGTTGCCTCGGATTGATGACTTGTTTGACCAACTGAAGGGTGCATCGGTATTCTCGAAGATAGATCTTAGGTCGGGATATCATCAACTCAAGGTGAAGGAGGTTGATGTGCACAAGACGGTATTTCGTACAAGGTATGGGCATTACGAGTTTTTGGTGATGCCATTTGGGTTGACCAATGCACCGAAAGCATTCATGGACTTAATGAATAGGGTGTTTCAGTAGTACTTGGATCAATTTGTCATGGTGTTCATAGACGATATATTGGTTTACTCAAAGACGGAGGAGGAACATGACATGCTTCTACGTATAGTTCTACAAGTACTGAGGGAGAAGCAGTTATATGCCAAATTCAGTAAGTGCAAATTTTGGCTTAGAGAGGTGGCTTTCTTAGGTCACGTAGTGTCAGCAGAAGGGATTAGAGTAGATCCTCACAAGATTGAAGCGGTGTTGGATTGAAACCGCCCAGGTCGGTAGTAAAAATTCAAAGTTTTCTGGGTCTAGCGGGGTACTATCGGAGGTTTTTGGAAGGATTCTCTTTAATCGCGACACCGTTGACTAAGTTATTAAGAAAGGGAATTCCATTTGTGTGGACGGAGAAGCAACAAGAAAGTTTTGACAAGCTAAGGAAGATTCTGACGGAAGCTCCGGTTCTGGTACAGCCTGAGGTAGGAAAGTTGTTTACGGTTTACTGTGATGCGTCCCATACTGGTTTGGGATGTGTATTGATGCAAGAAGGGAAGGTAGTGGCCTATGCGTCCCGTCAGCTAAGACGTATGAGGTTAACTATCCAACGCACGACTTGGAGTTAGCGGCTGTAGTCTTCGCTTTAAAGATATGGAGGCATTATTTGTACGGGGAGAAGTCTATAGTCTACACGGATCACAAGAGTCTTAAGTATCTTTTGACTCAGAAGGAATTGAATTTGAGGCAGCGTCGGTGGATTGAACTGTTGAAGGACACTGTTCGATCGAGTATCATCCTGGTAAGGCTAACGTGGTGGCAGACGCATTGAGCCATAAGGTTGTATCGAATTTAAGATCGATGTTTGCTCGACTTAGTCTGTTCGACGATGGGAGTCTTTTGGCAGAATTGCAAGTCAAGCCGACTTGGTTAGATCAGATTAAGGAGAAGCGGTTAGAGGATGATGGTTTGAATGATCGGAGGTTGCAAGTTCGAAATGGTGGATTAGAGGATTTTAGTACATCGATGATGGAGTTTTGTGCTTTAAAGGGAGAGCTTGTATGCCAAAGGATGTGGAGTTGAGACAAAGGATTCTTTGGGACGCACATAGCAGCCCATATGTTATGCATCCGGAGGTAACAAGATGTATCGAGATTTGAGAGAGCGCTTTTGGTGGCAGTGTCAAGCGGAAGTAATCGAGTTCGTGGGTAAGTGTCGACATGTCAACAAGTCAAAGCTGAACATCAGTTGCCATCAGGGTTACTTCAGCCGGTGAAGATTCCTCAGTGGAAGTGGGAGAGGATCACCATGGACTTTGTTAGTGGATTACCTCTTACGCCTAGAAAGAAGGATTCAGTTTGGGTGATTGTGGATCGTCTGACTAAGTCAGCTCATTTCATTTCGATAAGGGTAGATTATTCGCTTCAGAGGTTTGCTAAGTTGTATGTAGCTGAGATAGTGAGATTGCATGGTGTGCCAGTATCGATTATCTCAGATAGGGATCCGAGGTTTACGTCAAGGTTTTGGAGGGCCTTGCATCAAGCTTTGGGAATGAGATTGGACTTCAGCACAGCTTTTCACCTGCAAACTGACGAACAATCGGAAAGAGTGATACAGATTTCAGAGGATATGCTGAGAGGTTGTGTTTTGGATTTCTATGGTAGTTGGGAGGAGTATCTACCGTTGGCGAAATTCGCTTATAACAATAGTTATCAAGCGAGCATTCAGATGGCTCCATATGAAGCACTGTATAGACGAAAATGCCGTACTCCTACGTGTTGGACGAAGTTGGGTGAACGACAGGTTTTGGGTCCAGAGTTGGTGACTAAAACTGAGGACAAAGTTAAGGTAATTCGGGCTCGTCTCAAGGAAGCGTCGGATAGACAGAAGTCCTATGCCGATCTCAAGCGCAAGGAAATGGAATATGCTGTGGGAGATAAAGTTTTTCTGAAGGTGTCGCCTTGGAAGAAGGTGTTGCAATTTGGGATTAGAGGGAAGCTAAGCCCTAGGTTCATCGGGCCATATACAGTGTTAAAGCGAGTGGGACCGGTAGCTTATCAGCTCGAGCTGCCGGTAGAGTTGAGTCAGATTCATAACGTCTTTCATGTGTCGATGCTTAGGCGATATCGGTCGGATCCATCACACGTTGTGCCTATGGCAGAGATTGAGGTAAACTCGGATTTATCTTTCGAGGAGGAACCAATCCAAATCTTAGATCGAGATATCAAGGTTTTATGTAGGAAGTCGAGACCTTTGGTGAATGTACTATGGCGAAACCATGGTCTTTGAGGAAGCTACGTGGGAACCCGAGTGTGATGATGCTGAAGAATACCCCACTTTTTTCGATCGGGTAATTTCGAGGTCGAAATTATTTTAAGGGGGTAGAACTGTAACATCCTAAAATTGGGGTTATTTGTGATTGAATTATTTTTTCTTGTGTATGAATTGTTGTGATATTATTCGTAGAGTTATAAGACAAAATTAGGGGCCTTGAGTATGCTCGATTTAGTAGAGTAATTTTTAGTATGATTTATTTAATGAAGTGGATTAAGTGAGCTTAGCACTTAAGTAAATTTAAGTGTTAATTAAAGCACATGAGGAGTCAGTGGCAAGGTAGCTAAGGTGCATGGAAGGTTGCTTGAGGTTAGAGGTTCGAGTAGTATGTTTAGTAATTTGAAAGTTTATTTTTGTATTTTAACATTAATGGCCGGTCAACCTATGTTTATGATAGGTTGGACTTTCATCTTTTGGTAAGTTGAATATATGTTTAAGGAAAGCTTGAAAGTAGGGATAAGATTCTTAAGGTTATGGTATGATGAGGGGACAAAAGGCATGAAGGGTGGAGGATGTTTTGGAAAGTTTTCCTAGGCCTTAATGGTTGAATGTGGACGGCATGTCTGAAAAAGGGGGATGGCCAAATGTGATAGGTAGTTTGGGGGGGATATTTGGCCAACTTTAGCTTTTGTTCACCTTTTTGGGCATACTTTTCTCTTCCTCTCCAAACAAATCACTCTTTGGCCGAATGCACCATAAGCATTTTGTGCAAATTTACTTTTGATTTTAGCCTCTTTTTGTTTAACCAAATCACATCATTTTACTTTCTTTCATTTGCCCTTTTGAAACCGAAACTACAATCTAACTTGTGTATTTTTGTGCACTTTCTTTTGGCAAAGTAGTGCTTGGCTGAATCTCTCCTACAACTCTCTCCTTTTCTTTCTTTCAATATTGTTCAAATCACTTTTCTCCTACACACTCTCTTAGCCGAAATTTCCATCTCTCCATCTCTCTTTACTTTCTTTTATTTTAAGCCAAAAACATTTCTTTTCCATTGAAATCTCTTCCATTTTCTTCTTTTGTTTTTCCTTTCTCTTTCTCAATTTTAATTCAATCCTTGTTGTTAATACAAATCAACCATAGCCGAATCTTCTTCCTCTCTTATAGTCTTTGTTTTGGCCGAATATTCAAGGGTAGTTTTCTTTGATTTTTGTACAATCGATTTTGAAAGATAGGCTCTTTGGGACTTTGGAAGCGATTGATTTAAGCCCTATATCTCTCTAGCAATCAAAGGTTGGTAAGTCAAAGGTGGTAAGGATTTATTTTAAGGGATTATTCTTTTGATTATTCTAAAGCCGAAGGCTATTATTTTTAATGGTTGCCGATTGTAGGAAAGTGAAGCAGATTCGCGTACCGGTTGCCGTAGTTAGTACTCGAAGGCGATTAGGTGAGGTTTCGGGTTCATATGATAACCCCGTGGAATTATTTAGTTTGGCCGAATAGTCCATGTCCCTAACTCTTGTGTTTGGCCGAATATAGGAGCAAGAAATCTTGTGTGGCCGATTGACTCTTTGAGGATTAGGACTATCGTTGGTGGCAGGTGTGTACATACACACCTTATTACTATTTAACATACTAAGTGTTATATGTATGCTTAATCGGTTTGTGTAGATATGGATGTAATACCATCATGGTATAAACTATTATTCGGGTAAGTCTTTGTTGTTATGAGCCTTATTTTTGGATGCTTTTGGGAAGCATGGCATATTTGGTATATGTGGCTTATAATATATGGCTCATGATAGATCTGTTGGATATTGATTAATAAATCTATTGGCATGACAATTGTTAATTAAATATTATTGATTCATGTGGGATCTAATGAGTGGAGGGGGCAGTGATATTCGTGTCGACGGACACGAGTGTTTTGGTAACACAATGTGACTACGGTCACGGAGGTTTGGTACCTCCGAGGTTTGGCACCTCATAGCGTCTCGTCCCTGTGGCTTAGCACCACCGTGGGTTGGCCCCACTTTGAGATATGGGATTGACGCCAGTGATTTGGTATCACACGATGGGTTGGCCCCATCATTCGATTTGTGTCTTCAGACACCAGAGATTTGGTATCTCCAGTGATTTGGTATCACATATGTAACTTTGAGTCACCAGTGGTTTGGCACCGCCAGTGGTTTGGTATCACACGGGGTAGAGAAAGGCGTTTGGATGGCTAGGTTGGGTGCATATTAAACTTTTGCATGTTAATTGGTTATGACTTGTGTATGTGTTGCACTAAACCGGAGAAGGGTTACACATTGAGTCTTGGTGACTCACCTTCTCCTTTAAATTTTTCAGGTGACTCGTAGATCGCGGATAAGGAGCCGGAAGAACTCGAGGTGGCCATGCCGTGAACATTTGGATTAAATAATTTATGAACTACTTTTATTTTATTGTTGGTTATTTTGCTTAAATTGTAATAAGGCCTACTAGGATTATATTTTGGTTATTTTATCTGTTTTGGATAATTTGTTTAATAACTTAGTGACTTGAAAATGGATACACATGTTTTCTCAAATTAATACGCAAAAATGTTTTATTGTGCCATCGGGTACACTTGAATCTGTAACAACCTGACCTAATAAATTATTAAACCAAAACAATATCTTTTATCAAAAATTTAAAACGGCTTAAAGGGATTTTTTTTCCAAAAATGTCTTCTCTGTAGCATACCAAATTCGGTCATAACGTTTGGGCCAGGTTTGGGGTGTTACAATATATTTCATTTTATGTGAAATTACTAAGTGTAAAGTATATACTTATTGTATATACATATATATGTGATCCTATTGAATTATGTGTATAAAAAATATGAGTAGTTGAAAAAGAGAATTTAATCTATATGTGAACTATATGATAAGATTGTAAATTAAAGTCTAAAGGTAAAATAGTGATCATGGTTAAGCTAAATGAGCTTTAGCATTCGACATTAGTATATCATTTAAGTACTAAGCTTTGAAATATTGATATTAGATGCTTGGATATATGAGAGTTTAAATGAACATATGTTTATGTAATTAAAGAGGTAATTCGGATGTACACTGCCCTTTACTTGTTCGAATATTTATGTGAACTTATTGAGTTTCATTTATGTGTACTATGATTATATTATAAAGAAAGGATGTTTTATATCTTGAATTTGAGGCTAAGTTGGTAAGTTGTATACCAATGGTAAGGAAATGATAAGTGTTATGTTAGGTGAGGTAAAAGCATTCGATTTTGAAGGACTTTCGAGTTAAGCTATTTTATTCAATGTAATTACTTGATTGTTTTAATATGTTAGAATATCCAATTGGTATATTATGATTGCTTAAGACTCACTAAGCTAAATTAGCTTACTCCGTGTGTTCATCGTTCTGTTTTATAGATTTTGATCAAGCTAAGAGCTCAGGGGATCATCATCAAAGTCATCCACATTATCAACCTATTTCGGTACTTTTGAGTTTGGATTTTAAACTAAAGGCATGTATAGGCTAGACTAAGTTTTGAGCTATGAATTTGTTCTTGTACATATTAGCCATGCGAAAATGGCTTAACTTGAATCATTAGAATTAGACTTGGCTTTATGAGTTCGTGATTGAGTGTTTAATGTGTTTGGTTATATCAATTTGATTATGACTTAATTATATGTAGAATATGATTGTTATATTTCGTAAATAATGTGGTGTATGAGTTGATATATGTATATGATGGATATGGCAAGTATGTTCTAATTAGTAGTAACGGATAGTTAAAAGAATATGATATGAAGTTCAGGTATACTAATATGTATATGCGACTTAGGTGTGCAATGAGATGTTGTTTGTGTTTTAATGTTTCTTTTAATTTAATGGCTGAATTATGGTATTTTGGTCATTATTGCTTTCAGCCATGGCATTTAAGCACCATGGTAGTGTATTTCATAATTAGATTGTGCGTATGACAGTAGTATGATTGATTTATGTTAAACATGTCAGGCATAGGATCAAGTATTTAGCTCACCTTAGAAATATATCTTATTGTATATCACGTGTGTGTTGGATATTAGTATGACTTGACCGAAATGTTGAGGTGGTTGACAAGTGTGGTTCTATTATGCATGTTCTGATAAATCATGAATGGAAAGTTCATTATGTAGTATTTGGTTATATTTATGTAATTTGAAACAATAGGTTGAAGTTGGGAAATGATTAGTACCATATTCTAATGTGTTTGGATTAATGATTGATGAGGATTTACTGTGAAGTGATTAAATGAAACATGAATTGAGAAGATAGTATTATAACAAAATTGCATATTCAGTTATGTTCTTATAAATAAATTGAAACGTACTTTGCTAAGATGAGTTTATTTAGTTTATTTGAATATGATTGAACAAGATACCATGCAACTATACATATGTATGTTATATTTAGCGATTTCCATTTATTTTTAAGAAAAGCCATTACAAACATGTGTATATTCGGCTAATGTGGTTTAACAGATCAAGTGGACAGTATTCACTGTTAATTATATTGATGAGTTATTTGTGAAGTTCATTAAATGGATTAAATTTTTGTATGTTATTATCTAAGCATATTCATGTTGTTTAATTTGCTTTCGGATGAGACTATGTGAGTAGTAATTGTCTATGGCTACTTGTGTTTTGTTCGGTAATGCCTTACAACCCAATCCGGTGACGGACAGGGGTTAAGGGTGTTACATTTGATTTGAATCAGAGCTTATGGTTTAGTCGATTCTAGGACTATAGTATCACGTGTGAGTCTAGCTATACATGCCTTAAATTATAATGTGATAGTATGGTGACTTCTGACATTTGAATTGTCATTTTATATTGTAAATGGATCCCAATAGAGCTGTAGCTGATGATATTGAGAGCGTAGCGCCTTCTACTAGATGATTAACAAATGGTTTACTCAATATCTGGACTAACCCGACTGTGCAATAACCTCCACCCCTGAATAATTCATCTCTGATACCTACGGTACTTCTAATGATAGACCCAATGAGATTTAGCAGGCCTTCTGTTGATAAAATCAGGAAAACATGGGACCGAAAAGTTTAAAACTAATGATGATGATAATGGTGCTAAGTGGGCTGAGTTGTGGTTTGATAATACTATCTGCGTGTTCGACGAGCTATCTTATACTCTGAATGAATGTTTAAAGTGTGCCATATCTTTGTTAGGAGACAATATTGTCATATCTGAAGCTAGAGTGCCAGTCAGAGCATAGGCTATTCGAGCTCTAGAGGATGCCTCATCACCTGATGTCATAACCGGTACATTTACTCTTTATGATATTTTTGTGATTATTTTGATAGACCCTGGTTCTACGCATTCATTTGTATGCATGAATTTAGTATTCAGCATGACTTTGACTGTAGAATCTTCTGAATTTGCTATAAAAGTAACGAATTCCTTGGTAAAAGTGTTCTGGTTGATAAAGTATGCAAGAAGTGTCCGTTAATGTTTCTAGATATTTGTTTTCCGCTGAGTTGATGCTTTTACTGTTTGATGAATTCGATATTATTTTGGGAAGGGATTGGTTATTTATGCCTGACGCTGTTGTGAATTGCAAAAGGAAGACTATAAATCTGAGATGTCCGAAAGATAAGAAAATACGGATAGAGTCTAATGATTTGAGTGGATTGCCTGTTGTAATATCTGTTTTGAAAGCTCAGAGTTAAGTGAAAAAGGGTTATGAGGCATATTTTGCCTACGTGATTGATTCAAAAGTATCTAAGAAGAAAATTGAACCAGTGCCTATTGTTTATGAGTTTTCTAATGTGTTCCCTGAAGAGTTACCAGGTTTGTCTCTGATTCATGAAGCCTAATTTGTTATTGATTTGTTGTGGTGATTGTAGATGACATTTTGATTTATTCACACGACGAAAAGGAGCATACTGAACCTTTGAGAATTTTGTTGCAAACTTTGAGAGAAAAAAGATTATATGTGAAATTCAGTGAATGAGAATTTTGATTGTATGATGTTAGTTTTCTGAGACATATTGTGTCAGCCTTTGGAATCTGAGTAGATCCGAGTAAGATTTCTACTATTTTGAGTTGGAAACCTCCGAAAAATGTGTCTATAGTTCGTAGTTTTTTGGGCTTAGATGTTTATTACTGCAGGATGATAAAAGGTTTTTCAGTGATAGTTACTCCGTTGACTAGACTGCTTTAGAATGATGTCAGATTTGATTGGTCAGAAAAGTGTTAGAAAAGTTCCGATCAGTTGAAAGCCCTTTTGACTGAAGCTCCAGTGTTAGTTCAACCTGAATCGGGCAATGAATTAGTTGTTTTTAGTGATGCTTCTTTGTGGGTTGTGTTTTGATGCAAGAAGGCAAAGTCGTAGCCTGCATTTTGAGACAATTGAAGCCGTATGAAAGAAATTAACCGACACATGATTTGGAGCTAGCAGCTATTATATTCGCGATGAAGATTTGGCATCATTACTTGTTCGGAGAGAAATGTCATGTCTATTCAGATCACAAAAGTTTAAAATATTTGATGACTCAAAAAGATTTGAACCTGCATCAGAGAAGATGGTTTGAGATATTGAAAGATTATGAGCTAGTGTTAAATTATCATCCGGGTAAAAAAAACGTTGTGGCTAATTTGGATTAGTAGAAAGTCATTGTTGCATTACAGGCTTTGAATACTCTGTTAGATTTGTATGATGATAGTTTTATAATAGAGGAATTGAGAATAGAACCGATGTTTTTACAACAGATATATGAAGCTCAGAAGTCTGATAATAAATTGCTAGCAAAATGAGCCCAGTGGGAAATGAAATTTGAATCTAAATTTTTAATTATGGATGATTGTTTGAAATATCGGGATATTATCTGTGTTCCGAGAAAATCTAGGATTGATTCAATTGATTTTGAAAGAAACACATAATAGGGGTTTATCTGCTCATCGGGGAAGTACTAAAATGTACCATGATTGGAAGCAACATTACTAGTGGTCTGGTATAAAACAAGACATTTCTGACTTTAGTTTGAAATGTTTAATTGTCAGCAAGTGAAAACTGAACATCAAGCTTCGTATGGATTGCTACATCCGATCTTGGTTTCTGAGTGGAAATGAAATAGAGTAACAATGGACTTTGTTTCTTATTGACCTTGACTCCGATAAAGAAAGATGCGATATGGATCGTAATTGACCGATTAACTAAATCTGCCAGTTTTATTCCGGTTAGGTCTGATTTCTCACTTGAGAGATTGGCAAAGTTTTATATTACTAAGATTGTGAAATTACGCGGGGTTGATTTGATAAAGGATACAGAACAGGAAGTTAAATTGATCCGAGATTGTTTGAAAGTAGCATCTAATCTCCAGTAGTCCTATGCAGACTTGAAACAAAAAAAATGTAGAATTGGATATCGACGATAAAGTATTTCATGTTTCAATGTTTCGTAGATATCGATCCGACCCGTCACATGTGATAGCCTCATCTGAAATAGAAATCCGATCTAATATGACATATGAATAAAAGCCGATCCGTGTCTTAGTCGTGAAGTAAAGGAGTTGAGAAAAAAGGAATGGCAGCTTGAAGTTTCAAGAAGACAACAATATCTGAAATTGTTTAGTGGAAAGATTTTCGAGGACAAAAATCCCTAAGAGGGGAGAGTTGTAACAGACCGAATTTGACCTTAATCGGAACGGTGGTTTCGGGACCACGAATTCGAGTCCAGAAAATTTTTAAATATTATTTTCGGTGTTTATTATATGTGAATTATTATGTGGGAAAGTTTCGTATAAAAATTTGATTGTTTGTGTGCTTAATTAGACAAAAGGATTAATCGCGTAAAGTGTAAAAGTTACAAACTATAGTTAAAGGTGCTAATATGATAGTGGCTTTTTAATATGAGGTCCTAAAAGGGAAATTGGCCCATTTTACAAGATAGTGGGCGGCAATGCTCTAAAATGACCTTAAGTTATATGTTATGAAATTTATTATATAAGGTTAATAAGGTAAATTAGTAATAAATATATATGTTAAAAAAATAAAACACAAAATGCATGCTATTATGTTTATTTTACTTAGCCGAAATTCATAAAGAAAAGAAGAACAAAGCTTTACATTCGGCCAAGGAGAAATTTGATGATTTAAGGTTAGTTTTTGATCGATTTTTGATAATTTTTACATTTTTGTAATCGTCGCTTCGAGAGCTTTAAAACCCATGTCTTAATTTCATGACTTGATGATGTTTGTGTAAAATGCCATGGATGCAATGTTGAGTTTCTTGATGTTTTATGGTGTTAAATGATAGATATATAATTGATGAACATACTTTGTTCTTGAATTTTTAATGAATTTGGCTAAATAGGGCTAAATTGAGAAAATAAATTTTTGCGTGGTTAAAATGCAAAATGAATGAAATGTAGGGACTTTTAGGAGCATGGGGAAGATTCGGCCCTAAAGGAGTAGCTCCGAATTATGTGTAGTGTGTGTTTTTGTGCAATAGGGACTAAATTGTAAAAATTGTAAATGTCAGGGGTAAAATGGTAATTTTCCCATTTAAGTGTTTTTGGACTAAATTGAGATGAAATGTGCGTGAATGAGATTATTTTTATTATATTTAGATCAAGAACAAAGAAAAACGGACTTGGATCGGGGAAAGGCGAAAGTTAACGAATAGCTGGTTATCGACGTCCGACGATACCCGAGGTAAGTCTTTAAGCGATTATATGTCAGAAATCATTTACGTAATATAATAAATGTTGAAATTTGGAAATTTTGGGAGCATAAATGTGGAATGGCCGAATGTCAGTAGTATAACCATGAATTGAATTTTTATTTGATATAAAGTGATTAAGTTTATCCAAGTGTGATATGTGACAGTATTATGAAATATATATACGTGTTTTATGTGATTGTTGAATAATAACTGTGCACGGAGTGGTTAATGATGTTAATATTCAGGCCTCGAGCCTAGCAGGCCTTGTGTCGGTGATTTATATCAGGCTTCGAGCCTAGCAGGCCTTGTGCCGGTGATTTTTATCCGGCTTAATGCCTAGCAGGCCTTGTGCCGGTGATCTTTATCGGGCTTAATGCTTAGCAGGCCTTGTGCCAGTGATCTTTATCGGGCTTAATGCCTAGCAGGCCTTGTGCTTGTGAATAATATCGGGCTTATTGCCTAGCAGGCTAAATGCCGGTGTTCGAACTTCGAACCTTGAGTCTAGCAGGTCTAGTGCCAGTATGTGAGATTCGGGCAAATGCCTAGCCGGTTTTATACCGGTGGGTTGAAATTCCAAGCTTAGATTATGTATTAGTAAAGCCATGAAATGAATCAAATGAGCCTAAGCATTTGAAAATGAATTTGTTAATTCGGTTACAAGGTATGTGCTATTCATATTCATGTATTATACATATATATATGTGATGATAATAAGTAAATGAATTGGTGAATGAAATGTGATATACAATTGGTAGATGCAATTTGTGTGTAAACTATGCCATGAGGAAATTGGTTATATGAAAGCATAAAGTGGTTAAAGGTATTCGTATAAGTATTTTGATATGAATGATACTAATTGATCCTGTATATTTAGCCTTATGCTTATGTTTACGTGATATATTGGGATTAATTTGATGCCATGTATACGAATGTATGAAATGTCAAATGGATATATATGTATGTATATATATATGTGAATATATTTCCTTTTATGTGAAATTACTAAGTGTAAAGTATATACTTATTGTATATACATATATATGTGATCCTATTGAATTATGTTTATCGAAAATATGAGTAGTTGAAAAAGAGAATTTAATCTATATGTGAACTATATGATGAGATTATAAATTGAAGTCTAAAGGTAAAGTAGTGATGATGGTTAAGCTAAATGAGCTTTAGCATTCGACATTAGTAGATCATTTAAGTACTAAGCTTTGAAATATTGATATTAGATGCTTGGATATATGAGAGTTTAAATGAACATGTGTTTATGTAATTAAAGGGGTAATTCGGATGTACGCGGCCCTTTACTTGTTCGGAAATGATAAGTGTTATGTTAAGTGAGGTAAAAGCATTCGGTTTTGAAGGACTTTCGAGTTAAGCTATTTTATTCAATGTTATTACTTGATTGTTTTAATATGTTAGAATATCCAATTGGTATATTATGATTGTAACATCCTAAAATCTGAGTATCGATATGATACATGTTTTGGTGCTTAACTTGTGTATAATTAAAATTTTTCATGTTTAATATAGTTTTGAGAAGACTTGGGAATTATTCGGAAATAAATTTTAGTAAGGAGTACTTAATTGAAGTGGATCAAGTGACTTTGAGGTTTAAGTAAATTTAAGTGTCAAAAACTAGCATAAGATGAGCTAGTAGCAATGTGGTGTTGGCGCATGTATGTTTGCTTGAGGGAAAAGGTTCGAATCCTTGAATGTGCATTGAGTTTTGTTTTTATTTTGTTTCCTCTTTCAATGTGTCGGTTATGGATAAGGATTAGGATGAGTTGGATATCATTTTTGGCAAGAAGACCAAAGGAAAAAAAGTAAGTAAAAGTTTAAGGAAAAGAATCTTATGATTTAAGGTGATAGGGGGACGTAAGGCATGAATCAAGGGCTTTGTTTTGGAAATTTTGAATGGCCAAATTGTCCATGAACATGGACGGTATAGGGGGCTAAGGGGGATGGCCGAATCTTGGTGTTGGTTTGGTAGGATTAGGTGCTTATGAGCACGTTTTCCATTTACCATTTGGTGTATTAGCAAACGTTTCTCTCCAATTTTTCCCTCTCCCTAGCCGAATGTACTGTAACACCCTAAAAATCCGAGTGTTTATATATTGCATGAATTGGTATTTAGACTTTAAAGGAAAATTTCTTACTTTTATTTTCAGTGCTTATTGAAGTTCTAAAGAGGAGTATAGCATAATTTGGATAAGGAATAAATTTAATAATTTAGAATTTATTGAAGAGAAGCAAAGGTCATTAAGACTTAAGTTAAATTAAGTGTTAATGAGTGTCATAAGTTGAGTACATGGCATGGTGGAGTTGGCGCATGGGTTATAGCAAGAGGGAAGAGGTTCGAATCCCTTGTTCAAAGATCTAGATGAATTTTTGTTTTAATTTTCGCACATGGATAGCAAGTGTCGCTAAGAACATATATGGTAAGTGTTGACCATGTTATTTTTGGTTAGTGTATCAAAGGTTTAAGGAAATAGTTAACATATGTCATGGAATCAAAAACTTAAGGAAAGATAGGGGGAACATAAGGCACATATCAAGGGGAAATTTTGGAAACAAATCATGGCCAATTGACCATGTGTTGGATGGCAACTTGGTATAGGGAGGGAGCCGAATTTTTGTGTTAGTTTTGGCTAAAAGTTCATTTTCTCTTTGGTCATTCCTTGCACCTTGTGCAGAATTTTTGTTTTCTCTTTTCAACTTTCATCTTGGCCGAATTTTGCAATTGGTAAAGCTCAAGTTTTGTGATCGTTTGGTCATTTTTATTTCATTAGCCATTCTTTGTGTCTTTTCTTTGAGTGCCAAATCAACTATACCAAAAGAACCATCCTTTCTCTTTCTTTTACCATGGTAGAATGTACTAGCTCCTAAAATCCATCTTTTCTTCTCTTCTCTTTGAAATCAAACAACATCATCACCATCTCTTTTCATATTTTAATTCTTTTCAATCAAAGTTTCTCCATCAAACACTCTCTTGGCCGAATGCTAGAGTGCCTTAACGAATCTTATTTCTTTTCTTTGATCATACATAGCGAAATCTTCATCCATCACAAACACCTTTTCTCAATCCTTTCTTTTCGATCGTGGATTATAGGTAAGGGGTTCTTCTTTTTCGTTTTCGTTTTATTAAAGTGTTATGGCCGAATATTAATGGTGTTATGAAGGCCTTTTTGGATCAAAATAAACGTTCGTTCTAATAACGCTTCATTCGTTATTATATAGTGCAATAACGGAAGATTGGAACTCAAGTGATCGGGAGAATTGTAGAAACGTTGGAATCGATTTCTTGTGGTAAGGAAATCACATTTTTTTTAAGCCTCTAATTCTATTCGATATTATTTTAGATTTAACTAATATTCCTTTGATCATGAAGACTTTCAAAATAGGGAAGAAAAGGGCGGTGGTTAGTCACGTTAAGAGGGGCGGATCTATAAATCCCCCATTTAAACGAAGAGCGATTTCGGCAGTCCGAGATTTTCCACCGGTTGCGGACCATCTTCCGAAGGGAGTCAATTATTCGAAGTAGTACGAACTTCCGAGCCATTATACGTAGGTGGATTCTCGGCGACAAACGAATCTATAAACGAGGAGAAGCCAAAAATCGAAGTTATTCAAAATCAAGAGGGTAAGATTTTGGATCTATTATCGATTAAGAATTTTTATACGAAATAGTGTTCTAACGGATCGAAATATGTTTTAGGTGCCGAGGAGCAAGAAGGATTAGTACTCTCGGTATCGAGGTGTGTAACTTCACACTATTTCTCGGTTGGATGTCAATTTCGGTATGGTAGTAAAAATCGTAAAAACGACTAGATCGGTAAAAACGTAAAAACTGATATTTTGACGAAAATACGTAAAAACGACTAAATTGTGAAAATTATGAAAATGCCCTCGAGAAATTACTTATTATTATGTAAATTGTATGTTTCGTGAAAATGGGCCATAAAATACTCTAGTTCGATAAATTGGGCCAAAAATACTCTAGTTCGATAAATTGGGCCAAAAATACTCTAGTCCGATAAATTGGGCCAAAAATACTCTAGTCCGATAAATTGGGCCAAAAATACTCTAGTTCGATAAATTGCGCCAAAAATACTCTAGTTCGATAAATTGGGCCAAAATACTCTAGTTCGATAAAGTGAGTCAAAATACTCTAGTTTGATAAATGGGCCAAAGCCCACTAAACTGCTAAATGGGCAATATGCTTGGGCCAAATGAAATGTTTAATGATAAACCCACCAATGTTATGGATTAAATAAAAAAAAATTGTTATATGAAAATATTTTGTCATATACACATAATTGCATGGGGTGGGGTATATGAAGAGAAGAATGGCCAGTTGCCAAAAATCTAGTTCGGTGGCCTCGCCACAAAAATAAATATGGCTTATTGCCTCTAGTTCGGTGGCTCTGCCACAATTATGGCTCATTGCCTCTAGTTCGGTGGCTCTGCCACAATTATGGCTCATTGCCTCTAGTTCGGTGGCTTTGCCACAATTATAAAAAGGCTTAATGCCTACGATTGGTGTGTTGGCGGGGTGGGTTGACTTGATCCCCACAGGTGTGATGGTTGGTACGGGGGTGTTAGCGGATGGATATTAGGTTTGGTTGGGAAAATTCATTTTACATGCATTTTTTTATTTCATTTTATGATATTGTTGAATTTTGTAATTGGGCTCAAGCCCAGCATAATATCTTGACGATCTGGCCCAATAATGGTGGTAAGTGAGTTACACACTGAGTTCTAAGTAACTCACCCCCTGTAATTTTTCCATCTCAGGTAATGGAAATTGACGTGGACTTGGGCCGAGGGTGACTTCGTGGAGGCCATACTGCAAAACATGGGTTATTTAAACTCTGAACGTTTTAATAAGTATTTTCACTATTTTGGATTATTGTAATAAGGGCCTCTATAGATAATTTATGGATTTTATGTGTGTTTGGTTTTAAACTACACTTTGGACTTTTAAATATGGACTATAATTATATGATGTTTTTATTAAAATAAACTTGGGTTTTCAAGTATATGAAATTCTTTTATAAATATTTTATTATTGTTAACTCTTTAATTAATTACCTAAAAGTTTTTGATAATACAATGATTTTCAACTAATGTTTTCTAATATTTATCAAATTCAAATACTCTTCTAATTTCATTAAATCATGTAAATAATATTGTAGCTTTCAACTTATTGAAGATTTAAAAAAAAATAGCTCGATTCAGGTAACAAACCAAATCTAGTCTCAATGCATAGACCGGGTTTGGGGTGTTACATTTAGTGGTATCAGAGCCAGTTTCAAAAACTCGGCTGTGGTTTGGGTTCGCAAATAATTTCTGTATGAAATCGTTCAAATTTTAAAAGATCAGTATGGCACCACAAGCATCCGGCAACAAGTCAAGTAAGTATTTATTGCTTAATAATTACTATGATATAATCATAGGAACACTCTAGAACTTCTAGTTTTAGATGTGAAAAACCGTAGAGATTGAGACTATGGGATATGTTGCGAAAAAAACAACTTTATATCTCTAATCTCATAAAATATCGTTAATAAACACCGAAACAAATTTTTTGATTCATAAAACTTGTAATCTGATAAAAACGAACAAGCTATCATGAGCACTAGAGGACGTGGTCGTGGACTCGGTAGACGTGGCCGTGGTAGAGGCCGAGGTGCTCAATCAAGCACCAAATCATATGTTTAAGTAGACGCACTGCGTCAATTGAAAGTGAGACAGATCACGCGATCACATGGAAGAAGATAATGCATTGACTCAAGCAATGTCTGCGAGTCTTGGAAAGGGTCGCTAGAACTAGAATTGGGCCAACAACTCGTGGATCAATTTCAGAGCGACTTAAGTCAAATAATGCGAAGTTTTAGAGGAGTCTCGGTGTAGCTCGAATGTGGTGAATCTTGGCTCAAGTCGTGGAACGGATTATGGATGATATGGAATGTCTTGTCGAGCAAAAACCGAGAGGAGTCAGATCCTTGTTAAAAGATGAGGCGTGTCGCTGGTGGCTCACCGCTCGAGAAGGCACCAAGTCTTGATTAATTGGGAATTCTTTAAAGCTGCATTCCAAGGAAAATACGTTGGAACGAGTTATGTAGACGCTCGAAGGAAAGAATTTCTGAATCTTGTCCAAGGAAGTAAGACCGTGGCAGCATATGAAGCTGAGTTTTTACGTCTAAGCCGTTATGCCCGAACAATTGTAGCAACAGATCACGAACGTTGTGTGCGATTCGAGGATGGACTTAATGATGAGCTGAGGGTTCTGATTGCTCCACAGCAAGTTAGAAACTTTTCGACTCTTGTGGAGAAGGCCAAAATAGCCGAAGAGGCTAAGAATTCAGAACGGCAGAACCGAGAAAAATTCTGAAACAAGAGAGAGACACAGCAGTCTGGTTCTTCAAAGAGATTTCAAAAAAACCTCGGAATGATGAATCAGTTCAAGGTAGAGCCCCGGTAGCAAATAATCGAAGTCGAGATTGCAATCGAGTGTGGGAAAAGACATTTTGGAGAATGTTGGAGAAAAACGGTGCATGCTACAAATGCGGTTCAATGGATCATCAGTACAAAAATTGTCCTCGACGTATGGATACGACTCAAGAAGTTCGTAATAATGATGCACAACCGGCCAGAGGTAATCAGCAGCCACCGAGAGGTCGTGGACCAGGTCGTGGTGGTAATGGGGTGGACGTGGTCAAGGTGCACCGGGTGGAGGCAATGGACCTAGAGGAAATGCGGATGCAAGACACTGGGACTGGTCTATGCGGTTAGGCGCCATGAGGCGGCAATGCACGATGTGATAACTGGTACGTTCTTCATTTTTGATGTACCTGTTATTGCCTTAATAGATATTGGCTCTACCCATTCATATGTATCTAGTGCCATATCTGGAAACCTGAAATTAGAATCTGAAATTACCGATAGTGAGATGACAGTAATTAGTCCTTTAGGACAGTTGGTAATGGTTAATAAAATATTTAAAGACGTGCCCTTGAAAATTCAAGAAGAGGTATTCTTAGTAAACTTGATGGAACTACCTTTCGACGAGTTCGATCTCATTCTGGGCATGGATTGGCTGGTTAAACATCGGGCGCAATTGGATTGTGCTGAAAAATGAATGTCAGTAAGAACCTCGGATGATAAGGAAGTCATAATGATTGGTGAGCGAAGGAACTATCTGGCAAATATGGTATCTGCATTAAAGGCGGAGAAGTTGGTGCGGAAAGGATATGGAGCATTCCTAGCCTTTATCTGTGCTTTGGATGCCAAAGAGTTATCTGTGAATGATGTGAGGACGGTGAAGGAATTTCCGATGTATTTCCGAGGAACTTCGGTATACCTCGGATCGGGAAGTAGAATTTGGCATTGAGCTTTTGCTCGAGACGACTCCGGTGTCCATTGCTCCTTATAGAATGGCAGAAGGAGTTGGTGAGCTCAAAGCTCAAATTCAAGAATTATTGGATCGGGATTTATTCGACCAAGTGTGTCTCCGTGGGGAGCACCCGCCTGCTCGTCAAGAAGAAGGATGGATCGATGCGTATGTGCATTGACTACGCACAATTGAATAAATTGATGATCAAAATCGGTATCCTCCGTCGAGAATTGACGACTGTTTGATCAATTAAAAGGAGCTTCAGCTTTTCTCAAAATTGATTTAAGTTCGGTTATCACCACTCAAGGTGAAAGAAGCGGACATTTATAAGACGGTATTTGGACACGCTACAGACACTATGAGTTTGTAGTGATGTCGTTTGGACTAACCAATGCACCAGCTGCATTTATGGACATGATGAACCGAGTCTTTCAACCATATTTAGATCGGTTCGTGGTTTCATAGATGACATATTGGTTTATTCGAGAAATGAGGAGGAACATGACCAGCATTTGCGGATAGTACTACAGCTACTTCATGATAAACAATTGTATGCCAAATTTAGTAAATGCAAATTTTGGCTAAAGGAAGTGGCTTTCCTTGGTCATGTAGTATCAGCCGAAGGAATAAGGGTGGATCCTCGAAAAATTGAGGCTATTCTGGATTGGAAACCGCCAACATCGGTAGCTGAAATTCAGAGTTTCTTGGGTTTGGCTGGATACTATAGACGTTTTGTAGAGGGGTTTTCATTGATTGCTGCACCCCTAACTAAACTGTTGCGAAAGGGAGCTCCGTATATTTGGACTGAAAAGCAACAAGAGAGTTTCGAGAAATTGAAGAAGATCCTGACGGATGCTCCAATTTTGATTCAGCCGGAGGCTGGAAAAGAATTCACTGTTTATTGTGATGCGTCTCACATGGGTTTGGGTTGTGTGTTGATGCAAAATAGAAAAGTGGTGGCTTATGCTTCTCGTCAATTGAGACCACACGAAGTAAACTACCCTACGCATGATTTGGAGTTAGCTGCCGTTGTCTTTGCTCTAAAGATTTAGAGGCACTATCTCTATGGTGAGAAATCTATAATCTACACGGATCACAAGAGTCTTAAATACCTCCTTACCCAAAAGGAGTTAAATTTGAGACAAAGAAGATGGGTAGAATTATTAAAGGATTATGATTTCTCGATCGAATATCATCCTGGAAAGGCTAACGTGGTAGCTGATGCGTTAAGTCGTAAGACAGTATCCGAATTAAGAGCTTTGTTTGCCCATTTGAGTTTGTACGAGGATGGCAGTTTGTTAGCAGAACTTCAGATGAAGCCTCTGTGGCTGGAACAAATCAAGGAAAAACAGACATCAGATGAGAAGTTGGGACCCTTACTTCGGCAAGTTGAGAATGGTGAAATTGAGGATTTTTGGAATAAACACGGAGGGTGTGTTGTGCTTTCAAGGAAGAGTATGTATGCCTAAAGATTCAGATTTGAGGCAACTGATTTTACGGGAGGCGCATAGCATCCCTTATGCTATGCATCCCGGAGGAAATAAGATGTATCGAGATCTCCGTGAACAGTATTGGTGGCCAGGGTTGAAACGTGAGATTTTAGAATTTGAGGGAAAGTGTTTGACTTGTCAGCAAGTGAAGGCAGAACATCAATTACCGTCTGGATTGTTGCAACTGGTAAAAATTCCTCTTTGGAAATGGGAACGGATAACCATGGATTTTGTTAGTGGGTTACCTTTTACACCTACTAAGAAAAATTCTGTGTGGGTAATTGTTGATCGGTTGACGAAGACTGCTCATTTCACCCGGTCCGTCATGATTATTCATTACTGGTTGGCAAAATCAGATGCATCCGAAATTGTGAGGTTGCATGGGTACTGTATCTATTATATCGGACGGGACCCTAGGTTTACATCACGATTCTGGAAAGCTTTGCATGAAGCCTTGGGGACAAAGTTGAATTTTAGTACGGCTTTTCATCCTCAGTCTGATGGTCAGTCGGAGAGGGTAATTCAGATATTGGAAGATATGTTAAGGGGATGTGTAATCGACTTGAGGGTTGTTGGGAAGATTATCTACCACCGCGTAATTCACGATAACAACAACTATCGGTCTAGCATTCAGATGGCACCTTACGAGGCATTGTATGGTCGTAAGTGTCGTTCTCCTATTTGTTGGACCGAGTTGGGCGAAAAGATGATGTTAGGTCCCGAGATGATATCTAAGATGAGGATAAGGTAAAAGTTATTCGAGCACGGTTGAAAGAAGCCTCGAGATGAGATGTAAGTCGATGCGGACTGAAGCAAAAGGATATCAAGTATGATGTGGGGGATCAGGTTTTCTTGAAGGTATCTCCTTGGAAAAAGATCTTCAGATTCGGAAGGAAGGGCAAGCTAAGTCCTAGATACATTGGACCTTATCGTATGCTGAAGCGTGTTGGTCCAGTGGCTTATCAGATTGAGTTACCTCGAAATTGGATCAAATCCACAATGTTTTCATGTTTCCATGTTGAGGCGTTATAGATCGGATCCTTCGCACATTATACCTAGAGAAGAATTGGAGTTGAATTGATTTGTCTTTTGAAGAAGAACCGGTGGAAATCTTAGACCGAGATGTCAAGGTGCTAAGAAAGAAAACCGTGCCGTTGGTCAAAATTCTATGGCGTAACCACGGAGTAGAGGAAGCTACGTGGGAGCCCGAGGATGCAATTCGGCAACAATACCCTCACCTATTTCAACCAGGTAAATTTTGAGGGCGAAATTTTCTTTAAGGAGGGTAGAGTTGTAACACCCTAAAAATCCGAGTGTTTATATATTGCATGAATTGGTATTTAGACTTTAAAGGAAAATTTCTTACTTTTATTTTCAGTGCTTATTGAAGTTCTAAAGAGGAGTATAGCATAATTTGGATAAGGAATAAATTTAATAATTTAGAATTTATTGAAGAGAAGCAAAGGTCATTAAGACTTAAGTTAAATTAAGTGTTAATGAGTGTCATAAGTTGAGTACATGGCATGGTGGAGTTGGCGCATGGGTTATAGCAAGAGGAAGAGGTTCAATCCCTTGTTTAGCATCTAGATGAATTTTGTTTTAATTTTCGCACATGGATAGCAAGTGTCGGCCAAGAACATATATGGTAAGTGTTGACCATGTTATTTTTGGTTAGTGTATCAAAGGTTTAAGGAAATAGTTAACATATGGCATGGAATCAAAACTTAAGGAAAGATAGGGGAACATAAGGCACATATCAAGGGAAATTTTGAAACAAATCATGGCCAATTGACCATGTGTTGGACGGCAACTTGGTATAGGGAGGAGCCAAATTTTGTGTTAGTTTTGGCTAAGAAGTTCATTTTCTCTTTGGTCATTCCTTGCACCTTGTACAGAATTTTTGTTTTCTCTCTTTTCAACTTTCATCTTGGCCAAATTTTGCAATTGGTAAAGCTCAAGTTTTGTGATCATTTGGTCATTTTTATTTCATTAGCCATTCTTTGTGTCTTTTCTTTGAGTGCCGAAATCAACTATACCAAAAGAACCATCCTTTCTCTTTTTTTTTTACCATGGCCGAATGTACTAGCTCCTAAAATCCACCTTTTTCTTCTCTTCTCTTTGAAATCAAACAACATCATCACCATCTTTTTTTTCATATTTTAATTCTTTTCAATCAAAGTTTCTCCATCAAACACTTCTTGGTCGAATGCTAGAGTGCCTTAGCCGAATCTTATTTCTTTTTCTTTGATCATACATAGCCGAAATCTTCATCCATCACAATCACCTTTTCTCAATCCTTTCTTTTCGATCGTGGATTATAGGTAAGGGGTTCTTCTTTTTTGTTTTCGTTTTATTAAAGTGTTATGGCCGAATATTAATGGTGTTATGAAGGCCTTTTTGGATCGAAATAAACGTTCGTTCTAATAACGCTTCATTCGTTATTATATAGTGCAATAACGAAAGATCGGAACTCAAGTGATCGGGAGAATTGTAGAAACGTTGGAATCGATTTCTTGTGGTAAGGAAATCATATTTTTTTTAAGCCTCTAGTTCTATTCGATATTATCTTAGATTTAACTAATATTCCTTTGATCATGAAGACTTTCAAAATAGGGAAGAAAAGGGGTGGTTAGTCACGTTAAGAGGGGCGGATCGTAAATCCCCATTTAAACGAAGAGCGCTTTAATGATCGATTTTCCACCGGGTTATGGACCATCTTCAAAGGAGTCAATTATTCAAGTAGTACGAACTTTCGAGCCATTATATGTAGGTGGATTCTCGGACTTAACGAATCTATAAACGAGGAGAAGCCGAAAATCGAAGTGATTCAAAATCAAGAGGGTAAGATTTTGGATCTATTATCGATTAAGAATATTTATACGAAATAGTGTTCTAACGGATCGAAATATGTTTTAGGTGCCGAGGAGCGAGAAGGATTAGTACTCTCGGTATCAAGGTGTGTAACTTCACACTATTTCTCGGTTGGATGTCAATTTCGGTATGGTAGTAAAAATTGTAAAAATGACTAGATCGGTAAAAACGTAAAAACTGATATTTTGACGAAAATACGTAAAAATGACTAAATCGTGAAAATTACGAAAACCCCCTCGAGAAATTACTTATTATTATGCAAATTGTATGTTTCGTGAAAATGGGCCATAAAATACTCTAGTTCGATAAATTGGGCCAAAAATACTCTAGTTCGATAATTGGGCCAAAAATACTCTAGTTCGATAAATTGGGCCAAAAATACTCTAGTTCGATAAATTGGGCCAAAAATACTCTAGTTCGATAAATTGGGCCAAAATACTCTAGTTCGATAAAGTGGGTCAAAATACTCTAGTTTGATAAATGGGCCAAAGCCCACTAAACTGCTAAATGGGCAATATGTTTGGGCCAAATGAAATGTTTAATGATAAACCCACCAATGTTATGGATTAAATAAAAAAATTGTTATATGAAAATATTTTGTCATATACACATAATTGCATGGGGTGGGGTATATGAAGAGAAGAATGGCCGATTGCCAAAATCTAGTTCGGTGGCCTCGCCACAAAAATAAATATGGCTTATTGCTCTAGTTCGGTGGCTCTGCCACAATTATGGCTCATTGCCTCTAGTTCAAATGGGTTCGCCACAATTATGGCTCATTGCCTCTAGTTCTATGGCTTTGCCACAATTATAAAAAGGCTTAATGCCTACGATTGGTGTGTTGGCGGGTGGGTTGACTTGATCCCACGGTGTGATGGTTGGTACAAAAAGTGTTAGCGGATGGATATTAGGTTTGGTTGGGAAAATTCATTTTACATGCATTTTTTATTTCATTTTATGATATTGTTGAATTTCGTAATTGGGCTCAAGCCCAAAGATAATATCTTGACGATCCGCCCAATAATGGTGGTAAGTGAGTTACACACTGAGTTCTAAGTAACTCACCCCTTTAATTTTTCCATCTCGTAATGGAAATTGACGTGGACTTGGGCCGAGGTGACTTCGTGGAGGCCATATCGCAAAACATGGGTTATTTAAACTCAACGTTTTAATAAGTATTTTCACTATTTTGGATTATTGTAATAAGGCCTCTATAAATAATTTATGGATTTTATGTGTGTTTGGTTTTAAACTACACTTTGGACTTTTAAATATGGACTATAATTATATGATGTTTTTATTAAAATAAACTTGGGTTTTCAAGTATATGAAATTCTTTTATAAATATTTTATTATTGTTAACTCTTTAATAAATTACCTAAAAGTTTTTGATAATACAATGATTTTCAACTAATGTTTTCTAATATTTATCAAATTCAAATACTCTTCTAATTTCATTAAACTCAGTAAATAATATTGTAGCTTTCAACTTATTGAAGATTTAAAAAAATAGCTCGATTCAGGTAACAAACCAAATCTAGTCTCAATGCATAGACCGGGTTTGGGGTGTTACATGTACCATGAGCATTGAGGAAGCAATTGTTGCTTTTGCCATTTCTTCTTTTTGACCATTTTGATCTTAATTTGATCACTCTCTAAAACTTTTCTTTTTTTTTTTTTTGTGACCGAAACCATATAGCCATCAAAGACCATTTCTTTTCTTCTCTTTTTTTTTTTTTCTCTTCATTGTCGAATGCACAATTGTCCCTAAACTTCTCTCTTTTCTCTTCTCCCTATTCTCTTTTCCTCTCCATTTTACTTATCATACAAACACATATTTTTCTTTCATCTATCTTCTATGGCCGAATGTTTGTGATCATCATCATAGCCGAATCTTCCATTCTTCATAACATCTATTTTCAATCATTTTCTTCTATTCAAACTTTGGATCATCGGTAAGAATCATTTTCTTTGTCTTTTCTTTTGCTATTTGGTCATCTTGGCCGAATGTTAGAATGTCTTGGAAGAGACTTTTAAACCGATTAACCAATCACTTATTCAAATTTTTTCTTTCGTTATTTTTAGTGAAATAGTGGAAAGGTCGAATCATCATCTTTTCGGAGAAATCTTGAAGTTCATTTAAGATTTGATCATAACGTTCAAGGGATTCTTTTGAGATCATTTGGAATATTAAGGTAAGCCAAATTCACTCTTTTAAGCCATTAGTCTTAAGATTTTCGATATATTATGACTAATGATCCTTTGTCTATGAAGGCAAACAAGATAGGGACGAAAAGGGTTGTTAATAGTGTTCGGAAGAGGGGGTGGTTCCGTTATTCCCCATAAATTCAAGCGAAGGACTGTTTTGGGAATTCGAGACTTTCCACCGGGTTGTGGACCCTCATCCGAGGAGAATCAATTTTTCGAAGTCGTACGTACCCCCGAGCCATTGTTTACTCGTGGTTCTGAACCTTTGATCGGAGAGAAATTGCAAATAGTGGTTGTTCGAAATTCTGAGGGTAAGATCTAGATCGCTTAACATTAGTATAGTTTTATAAGTATTAGTGTTCTAATCAAGTGTGACACGTATATAGGTATCAACGAGCGGGAAAGTGTAGTTCTCACCGTAATCAGGTGTGTAACTTCACACTTATCTCATGGGTTATACTATATCGTAAGCGTTAAAATAAAAATCGTAAATCTGGTGAAATTGAAAAAAATATGTTATATTAATACTTTTATGTGAATGCATGAAACTGAAATTAAAGAGGTGGAAAATTACAGATTTGCCCTTAATGGGTTATTTTGTGAAAGAAAGTGATATTTTGGGCCATATGATTATTTTGATAAATTGGCCAAGTGTGGGAATTGTGAAAAAGGCCTCATGTGTTAAATGGGCCAAATTTACGAAAATGTCCCTATGGACCGAATTACATAAATACCCTTTTATGGGCCAAATTGAAATATGTTGCTTTATGGGCCAAATTAAAATATATTGTTTTATGGGCCAAATTAAGATATGTCCTTTAATGGGCCAAATTGAAATACGTTGCTTTGTGGGCCAAATTGAAATATGTTGTTTTATGGGCCAAATTGAAATATGTCGTTTAATGGACCAAATTGAAATATGTTGCTTTATGGGCCAAAATTGATATTAATGTGATATGAGATGAAATGGGCCAAGTTGCTAGATCGTTAAATGGGCCAAATTGCTATTTTTGACTAATGGGCCAAATTGACAAATTGTAATATGAGTTTTATTAAAATTACCTTATGAATATTTTGTTATGCATTATTATATACATGACTGCATAGGTTGGGATAATTGATGAAGAGAAGAAAGGCCTGATGCCAAAAATCTAGATCGGTGACTCTGTCACGATGGCCTACTGCCCAAAAATATAGATCGGTGGTTCTACCACGAATATTATAAATGGCCTGTTGCCACAAATCTTATAAATGGCCTGTTGCCACAAATATTATAATTGGCTTAAAGCCTGCTATTGGTGTGTTGGTGGGGTGGGTTGTCTTGATGCCCACAGGTGTGATGGTTGGTACGGATGGTGTGTAGCGGATGGAAATTAGGCTTGGTTGGGAATTGCATATCACATGCATTATTTTTTTTATATACTTGATTTATAAATATTTACATTTGCAAAATGGGCTCAAGCCCAATTATATGTTTATATGGTTTTGGCGCAGTGAATACGGTAAGTGGGTTACACATTGAGTTCTAAGTAACTCACCCCATTTTTCTTACTCGTCTCAGGTAATAATAATTGATGGAGACTTCGGTCGGAGATGACTTCGTGTGGAAGCTATACTACAAATGGTGGTTTATATAACTTTAAAACTTCTTTAATAATTTTTATTAAGTACTATTTTAATGGCGATGTAATAAGGCCTCTTTAATTATTTTCATGGATTTTATTATGCGGATGGATTTTATTATGTTTTAGTTTTCCTAAGTTGGACTGAATTAGTTTTCATAAATGTTTTTCTAAAACTCTCGCGTAAAATAAATGTTTTTCTTAAATATCATTGAAACTTAGGAAATTCTTTTAAAACTCTTCGATGAAATATTTTGACTAAATAAATTTAAAATTTTAATCAACTACTACTCTGTAAATCAAATGATAAACTCTTGTGTTTTTAATCATGGATTTCAAATAAACCTCGATTTTCGATAAGGTCATTCTCTTAATCGTTTTGAAGATTTGATTTCCTACATTGTTGATGATTTGAATGCACGTTTAATTTGTGTGGCATGCCAAAATTCGGGCTTAATGCATTGGCCGGGTTTGGGGCATTACATTTTATGGTATCAGAGCCCAGTTTCAAAACTCGACTGTGGTTTGGGTTCAACAATGATTTTTGTTTAAAAACTACTTAAATTTCTAGACCTTATGTTTTAAAAGTAGTATGGCACCACGAGCATCCGGCACCAAGTGAAGTAAGTATTTGTTTATTAAATGTTTATTATTGTGATAAGATCTTAGGAACACTTTAGAACTTCTAGTTTTAGGTGTTAAAATGATAGAGATCGAGACTATAGGATGTGATGGCGAAAACAACCCTATCTCTTATATCTCATAAAATATCGTTAATAAACATTGAAATAGTATTCTGATTCATAAAACTTGTAATCAGATTAAAATCGAATTAGTCATTATGAGCACTAGAGGACGTGGTCGTGGACGCGGTAGATGTGGCCGTGGTAGAGGACGAGGTGCTGCGTCTGAAGCGCCGGGTCATATGCCGAAAATGGATGCACCTGCGTCATTCGAGATCAAAACTGGATCTCATGATCATGCAAATGAGGATAATGCTTTGGCTCAAGCAATGTTGCGAGTCTTAGAAAGAGTAGCCGGGGCTAGAACTGGGCCAGTAGCTTGGGGATCAATATCGGAACGACTCAAGTCTAGTGGTGCAGAAGTTTTTAGAGGTGTCTCCGGTGTAGCTTCGAATGTGGCAGAATATTGGCTTGAAGCTGTAGAATAAATTATGGATAATCTGGAGTGCACCGTCGAGCAGAAACTGAGAGGAGCCGTGTCCTTGTTAAGAGACGAGGCGTATCAATGGTGGCCTACTGTTCGAGAAGGCACCGAGACTGCATTGGTTACTTGGGATTTCTTTAAAGCTGCTTTTCCAAGGGAAGTACATCGGGACAAGTTATGTAGATGCCTGGAGGAAGGAATTCCTGAATTTGGTTCAAGAAAGTAAGACGGTGGCAGCTTACGAGGTAGAATTTCTTCGCTTGAGCCATTATGCTCGCACAATACTGCAGACTGATCATGAGCGCTATGTACGCTTTGAGGATGGACTGAATGATGAGTTACGGGTACTGATAGCCCCACAACAAGTACGGGCTTTTACCTTACTTGTAGAGAAAGCTAAGATAGCCGAAGAGGCTAAGAATTCAGAACATCAGAACAGCGAAAAAGTCAGAGGCAAGAGGGTTTTTAAGAACTCAGGTCCTTCAAAAAGGTTTCAAAAGAGGCCATGGAATGATGAGTCATCTCAAGCTAGAGCACCTGTGACTACCAATTCGAGTCGAGAATGTGCCGACTGTGGAAGACGACACCCCAGAGAATGTTGGGGGAAAACTGGTGCTTGCTATAAATGTGGTTCCAAGGATCATCAGTATAAGAATTACCCTCGATGAACTGATACGACTCAGGAAGCTCGTAACCCTGATGCTCAGCCAGCTAGAGGTACTTAGCAGCCACCGAGAGGCCATGGAATAGGTCATGGTGGTAATGGTAATGGACGTGGTCAGGGTGCACCGGGTCGAGGTAATCGCTTTAGAGGTAACACGGAGGCAAGACAGCCAATATTGGTCTATACGGTCAGGCGTCGTGAAGATGGCGATACACCTGATGTGATAAGCTGACGTTTTCATCTCGATGTACATTACATATACTTTGATAGATATCGAGTCTACCCACTCGTATGTTGCTAGTGCCATATCTAAAAACCTGAATATTAGATTTGAGATTATCGATAGAGATATGACGATAATTAGTCCTTTAGGACAGTCGGTAATAGTGAATAAATTATTTAGAGATGTGCTCTTGGAGATTCAAAGAGAGATATTTCTAGCAGACTTGATGAAATTACCTTTCGGCAAGTTTGATCTTATTTTGGGCATGGATTCATTGGTGAAGCATCGGGCGCAATTGGATTGTGCTGAAAAGCGGATGTCAATAAGGACTGTGGATGATGAGGAGGTAATAATGATAGGCAAGCGAAGAAACTTTTTGGCAAATGTGGTATCTGCTTTGAAAGCAGAAAAGTTGGTGCGAAAAAGTATGGAGCATTCCTAGCCTTCATCAGTGCTTTGGATGCCAAGGATTTATCGGTAGAAGGTGTGAGAACGGTGAAAGAATTTCCAGATGTCTTTCCCAAAGAACTTCTGGGTCTACCTCCAGATCGGGAAGTAGAATTTGGCATTGAGCTTTTGCCCGGAACGGCTCCGGTGTCCATTGCTCCTTATAGAATGGCACCGAAGGAGTTAGCGGAGCTTAAAGCTCAAATTCAGGAACTGCTAGATCGGGGATTTATTCGACCAAGTGTGTCTCCGTGGGGAGCACCGATTTTGTTCGTCAAGAAGAAGGATGGGTCGATACGTATGTGCTTTGATTATAGGCAGTTGAATAAGTTGATGATCAAAAATAGGTATCCATTGCCAAGAATTGACGACCTGTTTGATCAATTGAGAGGAGCTTCAGTCTTCTCCAAGATTGATTTGAGATCGGGTTATCATCAACTCAAGGTGAAAGAGGCAGATATTCATAAGGTGACATTCCGAACTCGCTATGGACATTATGAGTTTTTAGTAATGCAGTTTGGTTTGACCAATGCACCAGCTGTATTTATGGACATGATGAACCGAGTTTTTCAACCCTATTTAGACCAGTTCGTAGTAGTGTTCATACATGACATCTTGGTATATTCGAGGAATGAAGAAGAACATGACTCACATTTGCACACTGTGTTGCAAATTTTACGAGATAAGCAACTTTATGCAAAATTCAGTAAGTGTGAATTTTGGTTGAAGGAAGTGACTTTCTTGGGTTATGTAGTGTCAGCCAAAGGAATAAGAGTTGATCCTCGAAAGGTAGAGGCTGTGTTGGATTGGAAACCGCCGAAGTCAGAGGCTGAGATTCGAGTTTCTTGGGTTTGGCTGGTTATTATAGATGCTTTGTTGAAGGGTTTTTGTTGATTGCTGTACCCCTAACTAAGCTATTGTGAAAGGAAGTACCGTATGTGTAGACCGATAAACAACAAGAAAGTTTCAAGAAACTGAAGAAGATTTTAACAGAAGCGCCAGTACTGATTCAACCTGAGGCTGGAAAAGAGTTTACCGTTTATTGTGATGTGTCACACACGGGTTTAGGATGTGTACTGATGCAAAGTGGAAAAGTGGTAGCTTATGCTTCTCGACAGTTGAGGCCGCATGAAGTCAACTATCCTACTCATGATTTGGAGTTGGTTGCGGTGGTGTTTGTATTAAAGATTTGGAGGCATTATCTCTACGGTGAGAAGTCAATCATTTATACAGACCATAAGAGTCTTAAGTATCTCCTTACCCAAAAGGAGTTAAATTTAAGAACGGAGATGGGTGGAGCTATTAAAGGATTATAATTTATCAATCGAGTACCATCCTGGAAAGGCTAACATTGTGACAGACGCGTTGAGTCGTAAGGTTGTATTGGAGTTAAGAGCAATGTTTGCTCATCTCGCCAGGGAGGATGGCGATCGCTAGCGAAACTTCAGGTGAAGCCTCTGTGGTTGGAGCAAATTAAGGAAAAACAATTATCCGATGAAAAGTTGGGTCCTTTAATACAACAAGCTAAAAGTGGTATAATAGGGGATTTTGGTTTGAACAAGGATGGTGTACTGTGTTTTCGTGGAAGGGTTTGTATGCCCAAGGATTCGGATTTGAGACAAATGATTCTTCTAGAGGCACATAGTAGCCCTTATGCTATGCACCCCAGAGGAAATAAGATGTATCGGGATCTCCGTGAATAGTATTGGTGGCCAAAGTTAAAGCGGGAAGTTACTGATTTATTGGGAAAGTGTTTGACTTGTCAACAAGTGAAGGTGAAACATCAATTACCATCGGGTTTATTAGAACCAGTAAAGATTCCTCTATGGAAATGGGAGCAGATAACGATGGATTTTGTTAGTGGGTTACCCTTAACACCTGCTAAGAAAGATTCTGTCTGGGTGGTAGTAGATCGATTAACGAAGAGTGCTCATTTTCTACCAATTCGTACGGATTACTCGTTGTAGAAGTTGGCTAAACTGTATGTATCTGAAATCGTGAGGTTGCATGGGGTACCAAAGGTTCATCATATCGCATGGATCCTAGATTTACATCACGATTTTGGAAAGCTTTACATGAGGCTTTGGGAACAAAGTTAAACTTCAGTACGGCTTTTCATCCTCTGTCAGAAAGAGTAATTCAAATTTTGGAAGACATGTTATGAGGTTGTGTGATCGACTTCAGAGGTAGTTAGGAGAATTTTCTACCATTGGCAGAGTTCACGTATAATAACAGTTATCAATCAAATATCCAAATGGTGCCCTATGAAGCGTTATATGGTCGTATATGTCGTACTCCTACTTGTTGGACTGAATTGGGGGAACGACAGTTGTTGGGTCCTGAACTGATATTTAAGACGAATGAAAAAGTAAAGGTGATTCGAGCGCGATTAAAGGAAGCTTCGAATTGACAAAATTTGTTTGCGGATCTGAAGCATAAAGATATTGAGTTTGCGGTGGGAGATTAGGTCTTTTTGAAAGTCTCACCATGGAAGAAGATTTTCAGATTTGGAAGGAAGGGCAAGTTGAGCCCTAGGTTCATTGGACCATATCGTGTGTTGAAGCGTATAGGACCAGTGGCCTATCAACTTGATTTACCTCCGGAGTTGAGTCAGATTCATAGTGTCTTCCATGTTTCTATACTGAGATGCTATAGATTGGATCCGTCGCACGTAATACCAGTAGAAGAAGTGGAATTAAGGTCAAATTTGTCTTTTGAGGAAGAACCAGTGAAAGTCTTAGATCGCGATGTTAAGGTGTTAAGAAAGAAGACTGTGCCATTGGTTAAGGTTCTTTGGCGTAATCACGGAGCGGAGGAAGCTACGTGGGAGCCTGAGGATGCATTTCGAAAATAATATCCTCATCCCTTTTAACCAGGTAAATTTCGAGGACGAAATTTTCTTTAAGGAGGGTAGAGTTGTAACATCCTAAAATATGAGTATCGATATGATACATGTTTTGGTGATACATGTTTTGGTGCTTAACTTGTGTATAATTAAAATTTTGCATGTTTAATATAGTCTTGAGAAGACTTGGGAATTATTCGGAATTAGAATAAATTTTAGTAAGGAGTACTTAATTGAAGTGGATCAAGTGCCTTTGAGGTTTAAGTGAATTTAAGTGTCAAAAACTAGCATAAGATGAGCTAGTAGCAAGGTGGTGTTGGCGCATGTATGTTTGCTTGAGGGAAAAGGTTTGAATCCTTGAATATGCATTGAGTTTTGTTTTTATTTTGTTTCCTCTTTCAATGTGCCGATCATGGATAAGGATTAGGATGAGTTGGATATCATTTTTGGCAAGAAGACCAAAGGAAAAAGTAAGTAAAAGTTTAAGGAAAAGAATCTCATGATTTAAGGTGATAGGGGGACATAAGGCATGAATCAAGGGCTTTGTTTTGGAAATTTTGAATGGCCAAATTGTCCATGAACATGGACGGCATAGGGGGCTAAGGGGGATGGCCAGATTTTGGTGTTGGTTTGGTAGGATTAGGTGCTTGATGAACACATTTTCCATTTACCATTTGGTGTCTTAGCAAACTTTTCTCTCCAATTTTTCCCTCTCCCTAGCTGAATGTACCATGAGCATTGAGGAAGCAATTGTTGCTTTTACCATTTCTTCTTTTTGACCATTTCGATCTTAATTTGATCACTCTCTCTAAAACTTTTCTCTTTTCTTTGTGACCGAAACCATATAGCCATCAAAGACCATTTCTTTTCCTCTCCTTTTTTTCTTTTCATTGCCGAATGCACAATTGTCCCTAAACTTCTATCTTTTCTCTTCTCCCTATTCTCTTTTCCTCTCCATTTTACTTATCATACAAACACATATTTTTCTTTCATCTATCTTCTATGGCCAAATGTTTGTGATCATCATCATAGCCGAATCTTTCATTCTTCATAACATCTATTTTCAATCATTTTCTTCTATTCAATATTTGGATCATCGGTAAGAATCATTTTCTTTGTCTTTTCTTTTGCTATTTGGTCACCTTGGCCAAATGTTAGAATGTCTTGGAAGAGACTTTTAAATTGATTAACCAATCACTTATTCAAATGTTTTCTTTCGTTATTTTTAGTGAAATAGTGGAAGGGTCGAACCATCATCTTTTCGGAGAAATCTTGAAGTTCATTTAAGATTTGATCATAACGTTCAAGGGATTCTTTTGAGATCATTCGAAATATTAAGGTAAGCCAAATTCACTCTTTTAAGCCATTAGTCTTAAGATTTTCGATATATTATGACTAATGATCCTTTGTCTATGAAGGCAAACAAGATAGAGACGAAAAGGGTTGTTAACAGTGTTCGGAAGAGGGGGTGGTTCCGTTATTCCCCCTAAATTCAAGTGAAGGACTGTTTCGAGGATCTGAGACTTTCCACCGGGTTGTGGACCCTCATCCGAGGAGAATCGATTTTTTTAAGTCGTACGTACCCCCGAGCCATTGTTTACTCGTGGTTCTGAACCTTTGATCAGAGAGAAATCACAAATAGTGGTTGTTCGAGATTTCGAGGGTAAGATCTAGATCGCTTAACATTAGTATAGTTTTGTAAGTATTAGTGTTCTAATCAAGTGTGACACGTATATAGGTATCGATGAGCGGGAAAGTGTAGTTCTCACCGTAATCAGGTGTGTAACTTCACACTTATCTCATGGGTTATACTATATCGTAAGCATTAAAATAAAAATCGTAAATCCGGTGAAATTGAAAAAAAATACGTTATATTAATACTTTTATGTGAATGCATGAAACCGAAATTGAAGTGGTGGAAAATTACGGATTTGCCCTTAATGGGTTATTTTGTGAAAGAAAGTGATATTTTGGGCCATATGATTATTTTGATAAATTGGCCAAGTGTGGAAATTGTGAAAAAAGCCTCATGTGTTAAATGGGCCAAATTTACAAAAAAGTCCCTATGGACCGAATTACATAAATACCCTTTTATGGGCCAAATTGAAATATGTTGCTTTATGGGCCAAATTGAAATATGTTGTTTTATGGGCCAAATTGAAATATGTCGTTTAATGGGCCAAATTGAAATACGTTGCTTTATAGGCCAAATTGAAATATGTCGTTTAATAGTCCAAATTGAAATATGTTGCTTTATGGGCCAAAAGTGATATTAATGTGATATGAGATGAAATAGGCGAAGTTGCTAGATCGTTAAATGGGCCAAATTGCTATTTTTGACTAATGGGCCAAATTGACAAATTGTAATATGAGTTTTATTAAAATTACCTTATGAATATTTTGTTATGCATTATTATATACATGACTGCATGGGTTGGGATAATTGATGAAGAGAAAAAAGGATTGATGCCAAAAATCTAGATCGGTGACTCTGTCACGTTGGCCTGCTGCCCAAAAATCTAGATCGGTGGTTCTATCATGAATATTATAAATAGCCTGTTGCCACAAATCTTATAAATGGCCTGTTGCTACAAATATTATAATTGGCTTAAAGCCTGCTATTGGTGTGTTGGCGGGGTGGGTTGACTTGATCCCCACAGGTGTGATGGTTGGCACGTGTGGTGTGTAGCGGATGGAAATTAGGCTTGGTTGGGAATTGCATATCACATGCATTATTTTTTTTATATACTTGATTTATAAATATTTACATTTGCAAAATGGGCTCAAGCCCAATTATATGTTTATATGGTTTTGGCGCATTGAATACGGTAAGTGGGTTACAGATTGAGCTCTAAGTAACTCACCCCATTTTTCTTACCCCTCTCAGGTAATAATAATTGATGGAGACTTGGGTCGGAGATGACTTCGTGTGGAAGCTATACTACAAATGGTGGTTTATATAACTTTAAAACTTTTTTAATAATTTTTATTAAGTAACTATTTTAATAGCGATGTAATAAGGCCTCTTTAATTATTTTCATGGATTTTATTATGCGGATGGATTTTATTATGTTTTAGTTTTCCTAAGTTGGACTGAATTAGTTTTCATAAATGTTTTCTAAAACTCTCGTGTAAAATAAAGGTTTTTCTTAAATATCACTGAAACTTAGGAAATTCTTTTAAAACTCTTCGATGAAATATTTCGACTAAATAAATCTAAAATTTTAATCAACTACTACTCTGTAAATCAAATGATAAACTCTTGTGTTTTTAATCATGGATTTCAAATAAACCTCCATTTTCGATAAGGTCATTCTCTTAATCGTTTTGAAGATTTGATTTCCTACATCGTTGATGATTTGAATGCACGTTCAATTTGTGTGGCATGCCAAAATCTGGGCTTAATGCATAGGCTGGGTTTGGGGTGTTACAATGATTGCTTAAGACTTACTAAGCTAAATTAGCTTACTCCATGTGTTCATCGTTCTATTTTATAGATTTTGATCAAGCTAAGAGCTCAGGGGATCGTCATCAAAGTCATCCACACTATCAACCTATTTCGGTACTTTTGAGTTTGGATTTTAAACTAAAGGCATGTATAGGCTAGACTAAGTTTTGAGCTATGAATTTGTTCTTGTACATATTAGCCATGCGAAAATGGCTTCACATGAATCATTAGAATTAGACTTGGCTTTATGAGTTCGTGTATTGAGTGTTTAATGTGTTTGGTTATATCAATTTGATTATGACTTAATTATATGTAGTATATGATTGCTATATTTCCTAAATAATGTGGTGTATGAGTTGATATATGTATATGATGGATATCGCAAGTATGTTCTAATTAGTTGTAACGGATAGTTAAAAGAATATGATATGAAGTTCAGGTATACTAATATGTATATGCGACTTATGTGTACAATGAGATGTTGTTTGTGTTTTAATGTTTCTTTTAATTTAATGTCTGAATTATGGTATTTTGGTCATTATTGCTTTCGGCCATGGCATTTAAGCACCATGATAGTGTATTTCATAATTAGATTGTACGTATGACAGTAGTATGATTGATTTATGTTAAACATGTCAGGCATAGGATCAAGTATTTAGCTCACCTTAGAAATATATCTTATTGTATATCACGTGTGTGTTGGATATTAATATGACTTGACCGAAATGTTGAGGTGGTTGACAAGTGTGGTTCTATTATGCATGTTCTGATAAATCATGAATGGAAAGTTCATTATGTAGTAGTTGGTTATATTTATGTAATTTGAAACAATAAGGTTGAAGTTGGGAAATGATTAGTACCATATTCGAATGTGTTTGGATTAATGATTGATGAGGATTTACTGTGAAGTGATTAAATGAAACATGAATTGAGAAGCTAGTATTATAACGAAATTGCATATTCGGTTATGTTCTTATAAATAAATTGAGACATACTTTGCTAAGATGAGTTTATTTAGTTTATTTGAATATGATTGAACAAGATACCATGCAACTATACATATGTATGTTATATTTAGCGATTTCTATTTATTTTAAGAAAAACATTACAAGCATGTGTATATTCTACTAATTTGGTTTAAAAGATCAAGTGGACGATTCACGTTAATTATATTGATGAGTTATTTGTGAATTTCATTAAAGGGATTAAATTTTTGTATGTTATTATCTAAGCATATTCGTTTTTTTTAATTTACTTTCGGATGAGACTATGTGAGCAGTAATTGTCTATGGCTACTTGTGTTTTGTTCGGTAATGCCTTACAACCCAATCCGGCGACGGACAGGGGTTAAGGGTGTTACACTTTGCCATAGGACTTTCACTAGGGCTATGCTTTTGTTTCATAACTGCTTGACTTCACGAGCTAAAATTCTAACTGGTTCTTGACAATATGTCAAATCTAGTTATATCTCTACCTCTGTCGGCTCTATGATATGTGAAGGGTCTGAACAGTATTGGCATAACATGGATACGTGAAACACGTCATGAATCTTTTCTAGCTCTAGTGGAAAAGTTAATCGATAAGCTATCGATCCTATCCTTTTAGCAACTTCATAAGGTCCGATAAAGCGCGGACTCAATTTGCCCTTCTCACCAAATCTGAGGACTTTTCTCCAAGGTGATACTTTTAAGAATACTTTATCACCGACTTTGTATTCTATCTTTTTCCTTTTTTAAATACAAATAGGACTTTTGTCTATCTGTGGCAACTTTCAAATAGTCACGTATCACTTTTACCTTCTCTTCAGTTTCCTTAACAAAGTCAACCCCATGTATCTGTTTCTCTCTAATTTCTGACCAATACAAGGGTGTTCGACACTTACGCCCACAAAATGCCTTATAAGGCGCCATCTTCAAACTTGACTGAAAGTTGTTGTTGTAGGCGAATTCCACCAATGGTAAGTATTTTTCCAATTACCGTGAAATTCCAAAACACATCATCGAAGCATGTCTTCTAGTATCTGAATTACCCTCTCTGACTGTCCCTTAGTTTGTGGATGGAAGGCTGTACTGAAACTCAATTTTATGCCCAATGCTTCTTGTAGCTTTTTCCAAAATCGTGATGTGAATCTCAGATCTCTATCTGAAATGATCGACAACGGTACATCATGAAGTCATACTACCTTAGACATATACAAGTCTGCCAATTTATCGAGTGAATAGTCGACTCATACTGGTATAAAGTGAGCTGAATTAGTGAGTCTATCAACCGCTACCCATACTGCATCTTTCTTCTTGGGAGTCAATGGTAAGCCCGTCACGAAGTCCATAGTAATACGGCCCCACTTCCACTCAAGAATCATAATGGGCTGAAGTAATCCCGAAGGTACTTGATGTTCAGCCTTCACTTGTTGGGAAATCAGGCATTTCGATACAAACTCAAAAATATCTTTCTTCATACCCAACCACCAATACCATTTCTTCAAATCATTGTACATCTTCGTGCTACCCGGGTGTACATTCAAACATTCGCTATGCGCTTCATGCAAGATTTTCCGAGTATGCTCATCATTCTTGGGTACACAGACTCGATTTTGACATCCATCAAGATTTACTCAAAAGTCTATCTCAATGCTCGACTCACATAAAACTCTCTTGGCTTGCAAGCTGTTATCATCTTTTTGGGCTTCACGAATCTCTTGGAGAAACAATGGCTTAGCCTCAACTCGGTTAAAACCGAACCATCATCCAATAAGGCCATTTGAGTACCCATGGCTTTTAGTGCGAATAATGATTTTCTGCTTAAAGCATCAGCGACTACATTTGCCATTCCCGGATGGTAGTCAATTACCAACTCATAATATTTAATAAGCTCTAACCACCTTCGTTGCCTCAAATTCAATTCCTTTTGAGTCGTCAAGTATTTTAGGATTTTGTGATCAGTGTAAATCTGACACCTTTCCCCATATAAATGATGTCTCCAAATTTTTAACGTGAACACAATTGCGGCCAACTCTAAATCATGAGTCAGGTAGTTCTTCTCGTGCGGCTTCAATTGTCTAGAGGCGTATGCAATCACATTACCTTTTTGCATAAGTACACAGCCCAATCTGTTCAAGGATGCATCACTATAAACCACAAATTCTCTTCCCGATTTTGGTTGCACCAAAATGGGAGCCTCAGTCAACAGTGTCTTTAGTTTCCCAAAACTCTGTTGACATTTTTCCATTCGATTGAACTTTACATCTTTTTGCAAAAGTCTCATCAATGGGGTATCTATCATGGAAAACCCTTTGACAAAATGCCTATAATAGCCTGCTAGGCCTAGAAAACTCCTCACTTCAATTACGCTCCTTAACGGTTTCCATTCAACAATTGCCGAAATCTTACTCAGGTCAACTCTAATCCCTTTCCCCAAGACAATGTGCCCCCAAAATCCCATTTTCTTGAGCCAAAATTCACTCTTACTGAATTTGGCATACAATTATTTTTCTCTCAAAACTTTTAGAATCATACTCAAATGCTCCGCATGATCGTTCTCATCTCGAGAGTAGATCAGTATGTCATCGATGAAGACCACAACAAATCTATCCAAGTACGGTCGAAAAAATGCGATTCATCAAATCCATAAAGATCACGGGGGCATTCGTTAAACCAAAAGGCATGACCAAAAATTCATAGTATCCATACCTAGTCCTGAATTTGGCACATCTGAGTCCTTGACTCTTAGTTGATAGTACCCTAACCTCAAATTTATCTTAGAAAAATATTGTAGCTCCCATCAATTGATCAAATAGATCATCGATCCTTGGCAACGGGTACTTATTCTTCACCGTCACCTTATTGAGTTGTCGATAGTCTAAACATAGTCTCATGGCACTATTTTTCTTCTTCACGAATAGAATGGGAGCAAACCTCACGGAGAAAAACTCGGCCTCGCGAAACCCTTATCCATTAATTCTTGCAACTATGCTTTTAGCTCCTTTAGCTCAATTGGAGCCATTCTATATGGAGCAATAGAAATGGGGGCAGTACCCGGAACTAATTCAATCCCAAATTCAATCTCTCTATCCGGAGGTAGCCCTCGTAACTCTTCCAGGAAAACATCTAGGCAATCGCATACTATGGGTACTGACTCAATTTTCAACTCAGTCTCTTTAGTGTTCAACACAAAAGCAATATAAGCCTCATACGCCTTCCTTAGGTACCTCTGAGTTGACATGGTTGATATCACTATTGGTGACCTATCTAGCTTATCTGATTCAACACAAATACCATTTTCATCTCTCAACTGAATATGCTTCTTCCCAAAATTCACAATTACTTCATAGGTAACTAACCAATCCATCCCGAGGATGACATTAAACTCGTTAAATGGTAATAGCATAAGATCAACCAGGAAACAATGACCCTTAATCATCAAAGGGCACCCTTTGCAAACTCTATCAACCAACACACACTTGCCTAGGGGATTAGATACTCTTATAATGAATTCGGTAGACACTATAGGCATGCTTATGCTAGAGACTAAGTTCATGCATATGTATGGCTGGGTAGATCCAGGGTCAATTAAAGCTATAACATGAGTATTATGGAGAGAAAAGATACCCGTGATCACGTCGGGGGAAGATGCCTCTTCACGAGTACGAATAGCAAATGTCCTCGCCGGTTCTCTACCCTCGACTCTAGTAGCTTGCTCTTTAGAAGGATTCTTACTTCCCATCTCAATCCCCGGGTATCTCAATGGTCTTCCCCTTGTGGTACTTCCCGATCTTGTATTCTGAGGCTTTTTGTTCTTGCCCACCTCGGGACAATCTCTGATAAAGTGATCTAAGGACCCATATCTGAAGTAAGCTTTCTCATTAGCTCTACACTTACCAGAATGGCACCTGCCACACTGATGGCATTTCGATCTACTTGGTTGGACATTGCCCACACTAGCAACTGATGTGGTTTGCCCTTTCGACCCCGAGAATTGTTTACCCTTACTTCGGTTTGAAAACCCTGCTAAAGTGACTGATCGAGTAGTGAAATCCTTCGATTTCTTAGATGAGGATTGGTGAGGCTTGTTCAGCTATCTCTTCCTTAAGTCACGAGACTCGTACTCAGCTCTTCTATTCTCTTTAGCCAACTCCTCAGCTTTACAGGCTCTATCCACCAACACTACAAACTCCCTTAATTCGAGAACTCCCACATATAGGCGGATATCTTCATTCAATCTGTCCTTGAATCTCTTGCACATGATGGCCTCGGTAGACACGCACTCTCGTGCATACATGCTAAGCCTTATGAACTATCGTTCGTAGTCGGTCACTGACATATGACCTTGCTTCAGTTCCAAGAACACATTTCTCTTATGGTCGATGAATCTCTGGCTGATATACTTCTTCCGATATTCCTATTGGAAGAATTCCCAACTAACTCTCTCTCTTGGCACCACCGACACTAGGGTGTTCCACCATTGGTAGGTTGAATCACTCAGAAGAGACATCGTACACTTTAAGCACTCTTTAGGCGTGCAAGATAACTCATCGAATACTCAGATGATATTCTCGAGCCAGAATTCCACTTTCTCCGGGTCATCATCCTTATTCACCTAAAATTCCTTGGCTCCTTGCTTCCGTATCTTATCCATCGAAGGCCTTTCTCTTCTCACCACCTCAACCACTTGAGGAGGTAATGGAGTGGGTTGAGGGATAGGTAGGGCTGGAAGGGGCTGAGTGTTAGGATTTACTCGAGTATACTCAGTATACCAGTTGCTCATCATGTGGAGAAAGGCTTCTCAAGCCTCTTCCCCCTGACTCAAGGTCTCAGATCTACTATTAGTTGGCGCGATTCCTTGAGCGGGAGCCAGTTACTTGCAGCATCATCGGTTATAGTTAGGTCTGGATCAGAATCCATCTACTACATAAAACACAATTTTATACGTTAGAAGCCATCACAATATCATTACTCAGACACTCTTAAATATGGCATGTATAGTCAGACTCGTACTTACGCTACGTTAGTCCTTGAATCGACTAAATCGTAGCTCTGATACTAATAAATGTAACACCCCTTACACGTATTCGAGCCAGAACAGGGATGGAGGCATTACATAGCTAACCTTGCTTAAACATCTAGATTAGGGTTATAAAATTTCATTTAACCCTATCGTCCGTACATATTCGATCTAGGAGGCCCTAAATATACATCCGAGGAGTATCAAAATCTTTCTGGGAGCTTTCACGAGTTCGAGAAACTTTTTGACAAAACAGAGGCCACAAGCCCGTATAGGCCTAGGGAGACGCTTGTGTGCCCCTGAGGCATATCCGTGTCTTTCACCCGTGGTCGACACTGACTAATTTCACACGGCCAAGGAATGCCCGTGGCCCTACCCCGTGTGTAAAACCTTAGCATTTTGACTTATCCACACGCCCGTGTACCCCAGCTGTGTGGTGATTTAAAATCCCAAGTGCAAGGTGCAGACTTCACACGGCCTGGGTACACGCCCATGTGCTGGTCGTGCCTCCCACATGGTCTAGACCCAGGCTCGTGTGTCTACTTATGTGATCAATTAGCAGGCTATATACCAAGCCATTGCCACCGTAGAATGCTTACATACATACTTCCATTCAAAACAATACAACTCCTATCCATAAGCAAGTCTAAGAACTCATTCCAACATACACGATAATTAAAGGGACATACACTTCATGAATTTCATCTTCATTAAGTAAAAGAGTTTGCCAAGTATTCGCCTAACTCATAAGGCCATTTACAAAATGACTTTTACTAACTTACATAGCCAACACTTTGAATAACAATTACAACTTAACAAAATACTCAAGTCCTATACATACCATACTCAAAATAAGTCTAAAATTGTTTTACCAAAGTGCTATTGATAGTGTGATTTCTGAACCCCTACGTCCCCGATCCTCAAGTTACATTCGCAATACTACAAGAAAGAAGGGCAATGAAAAGGGGTAAGCATAAAACTTAGTAAGTTGCATGGAAATAAATAGTAATAATAAGCTCAAAAAATAATCCATCCATGGTATTAGCTAACTGTACACAAGTCAAGTCTTCTTGACAATACTTACTTACAAATGCCCTCATCTAGCACATACTGTGCCACATATCGAAAATAGTTCTTTGTGACTCATTCACGAGTACCTGTATTCACTCATTCATATAACTTAAATATCATTCACATCTCCTTTTCAAATTCATCTACTTATCCCACTATCCACAAAAGATAGTCAAAGACGTGTGTTTATCGTCATTACTGTAAGTATAAAGCCAATGTCACATCCTCGAGGTGGTCTTACATAGAATCACCTCTAGATGCCAATGCCACATCCCAGACATGGTCTTATATGGAATTTCCTACCATGTATCGATGCCATATCCTGGATATGGTTTTATACAATTTTCATATTCATTACTGAAGCCATATCCCAGATATGGTCTTATACGGGATCTCAACTCAGTGCTGAGGACATGTCCCGGGCATGGTCTTATACGGGACCTCATTTATTTCATATCTCAATGATAGCATTTTTTTTCTATAATCAATATGGCCCATTAGGACTTCAACATCTCATTCACATTAATTACTCAATTTAGTAGTGCATCTTGCATTAATATAATGCCACGCATTTCTCAACATCCTAATATAGATGTTGCTTAGATCACATACAAACTTACCTCGTTTTCAAAATAAGCTAGTTCTTCGTTTCAGTCCAAGACTTTATTCTTTTCCCGATCGAGGTGAATTCTCAACTCCTCTTGCTCTATAATAGCAAATTAGCTCATTTTAATCACTACATTAATATAAGCATTTCAAAAATCATGTTTAGGCAAAATTGCTATTTTTCCCCTAGACTTTGACAAAATGACCACTTTGTCCCTAGACTCGGAAATAAGTTCAAATCACACTTCTAAGTTCAGAAAGCCCAGGTGAATATTTAATGCTCTTAAAGCTATCATCAAAAATCAATATTTCACACATTAACCACAAACTTAATAACTTTTTCATCAAGGTCCTATTTGGTGTTTTTATGCTAACACCTTCTACAAAACTTGTTCATCTAATAAGAAAGACTTATTTTCTTCTATAAAATGCAGAAATTAATAATGATATCTCTCATGGAAAAACTCTAAAATTTTCACAATATTGAACAATAATCCCCTTATTTGAAAGCTTAAGCTTTGGGGGTCTCAAAAGTACAATTATTTTCAGGAAAAGGTCACTAGAACACTTACTTGAATAGATGAAAGCTTGCTGAAATTTTGAGCATTCAAAAACCCCTATTTTCTTATTATTTTTTTTTTTGTGGATAAGGATGAGAAAAATATGGATATCATCTTTTATTTATTCTAATATTAAACTAACAATTTAGTCCACCAAACACTACCAACTTTGACCAATTTGGTCAATTCTTGTCCCCTATGAAGCCTATGGCCGGCCAAGCCTTTAAAAAGGACTAAATTTCCTTTTAAAGTCCTCAAATTAACAATCTATGGCTATTTGACACCTTTAACTTATAGAATGGAACTTTCGCACTTTATGCGATTTAGTACTTTTTCATGATTAAACACGAAATCGCTAAAATTAAAGTACCAAAATTCTCATGTACATATGCTATCATCTTCTAAATCATAATATACTATGAAAATAAATTTATGTAATCTAATATTAGTGATCCCGATATCACTATTCTGACTAGCCCCTAAATCGGGCTATTACAATTCTCCCCCTTAAGAATTGTTGTCCCCGAAAATCTTACTGGTGAAAAGATTAGGGTATTGGTTTCTCATCGATTCCCCGGGCTCCCATGTAGCCTCTTCTATACCGTACCTTTGCCATAGGACTTTCACTAGGGTTATGCGTTTGTTTCGTAATTGCTTGACTTCACGAGCCAAAATTCTAACTGGTTCTTGACCATATGTCAAATCTAATTGTATCTCTACCTCTGTTGGCTCTATGATATGTGAAGGGTCCGAACGGTATTGGCGTAACATGGATACGTGAAAGACGTCATGAATCTTTTCTAGCTCCAGTGGCAAAGCTAACCGATAAGCTATCGATCTTATCCTTTCGGTAACTTCATAAGGTCCAATAAAGCGCAGACTCAATTTGCCCTTCCGACCAAATCTGAGGACTTTTCTCCAGGGTCATACTTTAAGAATACTCTATCACCGACTTTGTATTCTATCTCTTTCCCTTTTTAAATTCGAATAGGACTTTTTTCTATCTGTGGTAACTTTCAAACAGTCACGTAGCACTTTTACCTTCTCTTTAGTTTCCTTAACCAAGTCAACCCCGTGTATCTGTGTCTTTCTGATTTCTGACCAATACAAGGGCGTTCAACACTTATGCCCATAAAATGCCTCATAATGGGCCATCTTCAAACTTGACTAAAAGCTGTTGTTGTAGGCGAATTCCACCGATGGTAAGTATTTTTCCCAATTACCATGAAATTCCAAAACACAGCATCGAAGCATGTCTTCTAGTATCTGAATTACCCTATCTGACTGTCCCTTAGTTTGTGGATGGAAGGCTGTATTGAAACTCAATTTTGTGCCCAATGCTTCTTGCAGCTCTTTCAAAAATCGTGACGTGAATCTCAGATCTCTATCTAAAATGATCGACAACGGTACATCATGAAGTTGTACTACCTTATACATGTACAAGTCTGCCAATTTATCGAGTGAATAGTTGACTAGTACTGGTATAAAGTGAGCTGACTTAGTGAGTCTATCAACCACTACCCATACTGCATCTTTCCTCTTAGGAGTTAATGGTAAGCCCGTCACGAAGTCCATAGTAATACGGTCCACTTCCACTCAAGAATCATAATGGGCTGAAGTAATCCCGAAGGTACTTGATATTCAGCCTTCACTTGTTGGCAAATCAGGCATTTCGATACAAACTCGAAAATATCTTTCTTCATACCCAACCACCAATACCAATTCTTCAAATCATTGTACATCTTCGTGCTACTCGGGTGTACATTCAAACATTCACTATGCGCTTCATGCAAGATTTTACGCATAACCTCGTCATTCTTGGGTACACAGACTCGATTTTGAAAGGTTAGACATCCATCAAGATTTACTCGAAAGTCTATCTCAATGCTCGACTCACATAAAACTCTCTTGGCTTGCAAGCTATTATCATCTTTCTGGGCTTCATGAATCTCTTGGAGAAACAATGGTTTAGCCCTCAACTCGGTTAAAACCAAACCATCATCCAACAAGGCCATTTGAGTACCCATGGCTTTTAGTGCGAATAATGATTTTCTGCTCAAAGCGTCAGCGACTACAGTCGCCTTTCCCGAATGGTAGTCAATTACCAACTCATAATCATTAGTCAGCTCTAACCACCTTCGTTTCCTTAAATTCAATTCCTTTTGAGTCGTCAAGTATTTTAGGATTTTGTGATTAGTGAAAATCTGACACCTTTCACCATATAAATGATGTCTCCAAATTTTTAACGCGAACACAATTACAGCCAACTCTAAATCATGAGTCGGGTAGTTCTTCTCGTGCGGCTTCAATTGTCTAGATGCATATGCAATCACTTTACCCTCTTGGATAAGTACACAGCGCAATCCGTTCAAGGACGCATCACTATAAACCACAAATTCTCTTCCCGATTCTGATTGCACCAGAATGGGAGCCTCAGTCAACAGTGTCTTTAGTTTCTCAAAACTCTGTTGACATTTTTTTGACCGATTGAACTTTACATCTTTTTGCAAAAGTCTCATCATCGGGGTAGCTATCATGGAAAACCCATTGACAAAACACCTATAATAGCTTGCTAGGCCTAGAAAACTCCCCACTTCAGTTACGCTCCTCGAGGGTTTCTATTCAACAATTGCCAAAATCTTACTTAGGTCAACTCTAATCCCTTCTCCCAAGACAATGTGCCCCCAAAATCCCACTTCCTTGAGCCAAAATTCACTCTTACTGAATTTGGCATACAATTATTTTTCTCTCAAAACCTGTAGAATTATACTCAAATGCTCTGCATGATCGTTCTCATCTTGAGAGTAGATCAGTATGTCGTCGATGAAGACCACAACAAATCTATCCAAGTACGATCAAAAAATACGATTCATCAAATCCATGAAGATCGCGAGGGCATTCGTTAAACCAAAAGGCATGACCAAAAGTTCATAGTGGCCATACCTAGTCCTAAATGCGGTTTTCAGTACATCCGAGTCCTTAACTCTCAGCTGATAGTACCTTGACCTCAAATTTATCTTAGAAAATACTGTAGCTCCCTTCAATTGATCAAATAGATCATCGATCCCCGGCAACGGGTACTTATTCTTCACTGTCACTATGTTGAGTTGTCGATAGTCTATACATAGTCCCATGGCACCATTTTTCTTCTTCACGAATAGAACCGGAGCACCCCGCGGAGAAAAACTTGGCCTCGTGAAACCCTTATCCGTTAATTCTTGCAACTGTACTTTTAGCTCAGTTGGAGCCATTCTATATGGAGCAATAGAAATGAAGGCAGTACCCGTAACTAATTCAATCCCAAATTCAATCTCTCTATCTAGAGGTAGCCCTGGCAACTCTTCCAGGAAAACATCTAGGTAATCGCATACTATGGGTACTGACTCAATTTTCAACTCAGTCTTTTTAGTGTTCAACACAAAGGCAATATAAGCCTCATACCCCTTCCTTACGTACCTCTTAGCTGACATGGTTGATATCACTATTGGTGACCTATCTAGCTTATCAGATTCTATACAAATATAATTACCACTTTCATCTCTCAACTCAATATGCTTCTTCCCACAATTCATAATTTATTCATGGGTAACTAACCAATCCATCCCGAGGATGACATCAAACTCGTCAAACGGTAATAACATAAGATCGACCAGGAAATAATGACCCTTAATCATCAAAGGGCACCCTTTACAAACTTTATCAACCAACACACACTTGCCTAAGTGATTAGATACTCTTATAATGAATTCGGTAGACACTATAGGCATGCTTATGCTAGAGACTAATTTCATGCATATGTATGACTAGGTAGATCCAGGGCCAATTAAAGCTATAACATGAGTATTATGGAGAGAAAAGATACCCGTGATCACGTCGGGGGAAGATGCCTCTTCACGAGCACGAATAGCATATGTCATCGCCGGTGCTCTACCATCGACTCTAGCAGCTTGCTCTTTAGAAGGATTCTTACTTCCAATCTCAATCCCCGGGTATCTCAATGGTCTTCCTCTAGTGGTACTTCTCGATCTTGCATTCTGAGGCTTTTTGTTCTCGTCCACCTCGGGACAATCTCTGATAAAGTGGTCTAAGGACCCACATCTAAAGTAAGCTTTCTCATTAGCTCTACACTTACCAGAATGGCACCTGCCACACTGATGGCATTCCGGTCTACTTGGTCAAACATTGCCCACACTAGCAACTAATGTGGTTTGCCTTTTCGACCTCAAGAATTATTTACCCTTACTTCGGTTTGAAAACCCCGCTAAAGTGACTGATCGAGTAGTGAAATCCTTTGATTTCTTAGATGAGGATCGGTGAGACTTGTTCAGCTTTCTCTTCCTTGAGTCACGATACTCGTACTCAACTCTTCTATTCTCTTTAGCCAAGTCCTCAGCTTTACAGGCTCTATCCACCAACACTACAAACTCCCTTAATTTGAGAACTCCCACATATAAGTGGATACCTTTATTCTATCCGTCCTCAAATCTCTTGCACATGATCATCTCGGTAGACGCGCACTCTCGTGCATACTTGCTAAGCCTTTTGAACTACCATTCGTAGTCGGTCACTGACATATGACCTTGCTTCAGTTCCAAGAACTCCTTTCTCTTGTGGTCGATGAATCTTTAGTTGATATACTTCTTTCGGTATTCCTTTTGGAATAATTTCCAACTAGCTCTCTCCCTTGGCACCACTGACACCAGGGCGTTCCAACATTGGTAGGTTGAATCACTTAGAAGAGACACCGCACACTTTAAGCCCTCTTTAGGCGTGCAAGAAAACTCATCGAATACCCGGATGATATTCTCGAGCTAGAATTCCACTTTCCTTGGGTCATCAACCTTATTCGCATAAAATTCCTTGGCTCCTTGCTTTCGGATCTTATCCATCGGAGGCCTTTCTCTTCGCACCACCTCAACCATTTGGGGAGCTACTAGAGCGGGTTATGGGATAGGTGGGGGCGGAGGGGGCTGAACGTTAGGATTTGCTCGGGTATACTCAGTATACCAGTTATTCATCATGTGGAGAAAGGCTTCTCAAGCCTCTTCCCCCTGACTCAAGGTCTCGGGTCTACTATTAGCTGGCGCGATCCCTTGAGTGGGAGTCGATTACTTGCAGCATTATTGGTTACAGTTCGGTCTGGATTAGAATCCATCTATTACATAAAACACAATTTTATACGTCAGGAGCCATCACACTATCATTACTCAGACACTCTTAAATATGGCATGTATAGTCAGACTCGTACTTACGCTACATTAGTCCTAGAATCGACTAAACCGTAGCTCTAATACCAATAAAAATAACACCCCTTACTCGTATTCGAGTCGAAATAGGGATTGAGGCATTACATAGCTAATCTTGCTTAAACATCTAGATTAGGGTTATAAAATTTCATTTATCCCTATCGCCCACACATATTCAGTCTAGGAGGCCCTAAACATACATCCGAGGAGTATCAGAATCTTTCTGGGAGCTTTCACGAGTTCAAGAAACTTTTTGACAAAATAGAGGCCACAAGCCCGTGTAGGCCTAGGGACACGCCTGTGTGCTCCTGAGGCATATCCGTGTCTTCCACCTATGGTCGACACTAACTAATTTCACAAGGCCAAGGCATGCCCGAGGCCCTGGCCCGTGTGTAAAACCTTAGCATTCTAACTTATCCACATGACCTATACACACGCCCGTGTACCCTAGCTGTGTGGTGATTTAAAATCCCAAGTACAAGGTGCAGACTTAACACGGCCTAGGTACACGCCCATGTGTTGGTCATGCCTCCCACACGGTCTAGACCCACGCCTGTGTGTCTACTTATGTGGTCAATTAGCAGGCTATATACCAAGCCATTGCCACCGTAGAATGCATACATACATACTTTCATTCAAAACAATACAACTCCTATCCCATAAGCAAGTCTAAGAATTCATTCCAACATACACGATAATTAAAGGGACATACACTTCATGAATTTCATCTTCATTAAGTAAAAGAGTTTGCCAAGTATTCGCCTAACTCATAAGGCCATTTACAAAATGACTTTTACTAACTTACATAGCCAACACTTTGACTAACAATTACAACTTAACAAAATACCCAAGTCCTATACATACCATACTCAAAATAAGTCTAAAAGTGTTATACCAAAGTGCTGTTGATAGTGTGATTTTTGAACTCCTACGTCCCCGATCCTCGAGTTACCTTGGCAATACTACAAAAAAGAAGGGCAATGAAAAGGGGTAAGCATAAAGCTTAGTAAATTTCATGGAAATAAATAGTAATAATAAGCTCATAAAATAATCTATCCACGGTATTAGCTAACCGTACACAAGTCAAGTCTATAATATTCGGGATTTAGGGCTTGTGCATTATTGCTTAATTGTATGAAGTAACATGCCTATGTGTGTTTGAATGTGTTGAATGAATTTTTGAGAACTTCAGAGTGTAGGCAAATGCCTTAGAAAATATCAGATTTTAAGTATTAAAGGGGAGCTAAGCTTGATAGGCCTTAAGAGGAATTGTAGGGAAAATTGGAAAAACAAATGGGCTTGTTAAAGCGGCAAGGGGGTGCCACTTAAAGCCTTAGAATGTGACGCCACAAGCAGTGCAAGGGGGCCTAGGTTCGAGCAGCAATGAGAGCACTTTTAGAGTTTTATTTTGCAGCAAGGAGAGGCAGAGTTAGATGGCATGAGGACTCCAGAAGGAGGAGGTATAGATAGGGTTGGAGAGTTTGAGGATTCGGCTAAGGTGGAGGGGATCAAGGGATAAGGGAGAGAGGGGAGCAAGTGGCCGAATATAGGACTCTAGGGGTGGCATTTTCTATTTTGAAGTATAGTAGTAGGGTGTGCCAAAATTTAGTTCTCTCTTTTCCTCTTGAGTGTCATTTTCTTTTTGTGAAAAAGTAACCTAGTTTCGGCTTGCATATTCTTTTTATTGTGGACCGAAACTTCAAAGAGCATTAGGGTCATTTGTGTTCCTTTCTTCTTCCCCTCTATTTGTTAGTTTGGCCGAATCTATCACCCTTTCCCAAACTCCCTTCCTTTCTTTTGGTTAGCCGAACCACTAAAGCATTCACTTCTTCTTCTTATAGCTCTTTCAAAAGCTAAAATATTCTTGAGATAGTAGAATATTTCATCACCATTTGAAAGGCTTAGCCGAAACCTATTGATCACTATCTAGTCTACATAGCCGAATATCTCAGTGGTGTAAGGCAGTAGTGCAGTCGACTTCAATATTAAGGGTAAGATCAAATGTTATTCGATTTTCAATCCTTTTTCTTTTAGCCGAAAGTTGGAATCTAACCCCTTTACTATTCTTTGGTTGAAACTATGAAGGAGGAGATTTTTTCGGATTTCTGCTAAGTCGACTACAAGAGAAGATCATTCGGGATTTAGATATCTAGGGTAAGTAGAGTGTATATTAGGCTGAAGGCCATTTATGATGTTCATTAAGTATTAGAATCGGATCTAACATAAGGCTTGTAGGTATTTCGACATCTCCATAAGACAAGTGACGATTTCGGGATTTAGATCCGCAAGGTAAGTGAATATGAATATTTGGCCAAGGCTAGATTAAGTATTAGAGACTAGCTGATTCTGACATTGGTTTTTAGGAAGGAGTGCAATTGGTTTCGGTAGACTTTCAGGATTCAGTGAAAGCGTTAGTACCAGGTGTGTAACCCTACACTAATTTCCTAATAGATTTATGGTATTCATGTTACGTATGTGTTAACGAAAATATGAAAATGTGGCTAAGGGTACACAATGTATTCGGGTACGTAACCTTTAATTTTGTGTTAATAAATGTTATGAACATTTGGATTATGGCACATATGTGAATTTGATATGAATATAGAATAAGGTGTATGGCATGATATTCGTATGATTTGTATGACACATGGGGCATATGGGTGATTATGAAAAGGGGAAGTGATCTGGTGGTTTTTACCACAATATCTGGTGACTCATGTCACAAAATCTGAATGTGGTGACTAATGTCACGAAATACTATCTGGTGACTTTGTCACAATTATCTGGCGGCTATGCCACAATTTATAAGGGCGTTGTGCAAGTCATCTGCAGCGACTACCTTCGATGGTGTGTAGCGGATGGAAGGTCGATTTAGTAATCCCCACGGTGTGATGGCAGGTACGTGTGATGTGTAGAGAATGGTTAATTAGGTTTGGGTTCGGGATTGTAAAATCCCGGATTAGGGCTTATGCACTATTGCTAAATTATATGAAATAGCATATCTTATGAATGTGTTATGTGAATTTTAGAATCTTGAAACATAAGGAAAATGCCTTAGAAAAATATCGAGTTTTAAGTCTAAAAGAGGAAACTGAAGCAAAGTGGCCTTAAGAAAATAAATAAGGGAAATATGACATATAATTGGGCTCAGGTTTGGACTTTAAAACCTAGGTTAAGTTGCTGATAAATAAGTGTTAGTAGTAATTGATGTTGGATTATTAAAGTAGTTGCAAGTTGGGCTTGCGACCCAAAAATTTAGTAATGCTAAATTGGGCATGAGGGTGGCGTTACTTAGGAGGATGATTTGGGCCTAGTATGGCCACATGAAGCCCAAAATAATGGGTTAAAATTTCGGCACTCCTAAGGTAAGGAGATGGACGGCATAGGGAGACTGAGGAAAGAGTCTTAGATGAGGTCAAACTCCTTTGGAATTTCGGCTAAGGTAGGAAAGTAAGTGATGGCCGAATAGGGGACTCTCTAGGCCTAGTAATTTCGGCAAAAGGAGGAAAACTAAGGCCATTCAACATTCTCCTTTTCTCTCTGCCGAATTCTCTTCTCTTCCTCTCTTCTTTTGTCAAAAGTTAAAAACAAGTTCATCCTAAGCCATTTCCGAATTTCCTATCATCTTTCTTACTTTCTCTCAAACTTTTTCTTTCAACTCTTCCTCTAGCCGAATTTCTCTAAGCCTCAAAACCGAATCTACAAGGGTGGTTTAGTTTCCCGAAGGTGCACCATAGGCCGCATGTTCCTTAGTGATTGGGTAAGTTTCGGGATTTATTTTCTTTGCGATTTCTTCTTTTCTTTCCATCAAGATCTAATCCGAATCAATTGTCTAAACCAATAAACATCTCCTCTTTAGCACTAGAAGCCAAATCTCCCTATTATCATCTAGCCGAAACCTTGTGGAATTCAAGCAAAGGTGTGTCGACTTCAAGAAAAGATCTTTCGGGATTTTTAAGATTCAAGGTAAGATGATATTCAGCCATAGGCCATTCTTAATGTGTTTAAGTGTTAGAAATTGATCTAACATGTAACCATGGGGATTTCGACAAACACCTAAGGCAAGGGATACTTTTCGGGATTTGAAAATCGTAAGGTAAGTGTATAAGTACAATCGGCCAAGGCCATATTTGATGCTTTAAGTATTCCTTATTCATTTAGAAAGCCGAAACTAATCCTTTAGGTGATCTAATATTGGCCGAATACAAGGTAGAAGGATTTCAAAGTTTCGGGATTCATTTAAGAATCAAATCGGCAGCAAGGTAAGATTTTTGTCGCAAAGATCCTTCGGGATTTAATCACATAGCCGAATAGACTTTTGCTAAAACATCAAAGTGATTGATCAAATATAGGCATTAAAGATCTAAAGCAGTAGATTGGATTTTCGGGATTTAGAGTGAATTTGCTAAGTAAATCAAGTGTGTACCCCACACTATTTCTTAATAAGTTTAAGGCACCGTTTAATATGTATGTATGTTATACGAATGTGGAAAATATGGCTAAGGTACCATGTAATGGTACAAAGTACTCAGGTGGGTTTTCCTACTCCTACTATGAGTATGATAAGTTTTGCTATGGCATATACATGAAATAATAAGAATGTGAATAAGGAATATGATATGGTTAATGCATAATTGTATGACATAGGGCATATGGGTGATATGTAAAGGGGAAGTGAATTAGTGGTTTTATACCCCAATATAAGTATGTGGTGACTTATGTCACAATATAAGAATGTGGTGACTTTTGTCACAATATAAGAATGTGGTGACTTATGTCACGAATTTATATATGGTGGCTATGCCACGAAATCATAAGGGCGATGAGCACGTCGACTGCAGCGACTACCTTCGATGGTGTGTAGCGGATGGAGGGTTGACTTAGTAGTCCCCACGGTGCGATGGTTGGTACGGGAGACGTGTAGTGGATGGCATTTAGGTTTGGGTTCGGGTTTGCATCATCATTTATGCTTTTATATTTGTATATATGATTTTGTATGCCATAATCTGTTGGGCCTTAGTATTGTGGTTACACATTGAGTCTGTTTGACTCACACCTTGTGGGACTACTTTTCAGGTGATGATCAGTGATGGACCGGGTCGGCAGGAGCTCAGAGGAGGCCATGCAAAGCCCAGAGACTTCTTTGTTTTATTAGTTTTCTTTCTATATTTAAGTTTTGAATTATTTCGGGTTTATTTGATGTAATAAGGCCTTCGGTACTAAATTGTTAAGCATGTTTTTAAATTACTTAGTATGATCCGATTATTATCAAATTAAAGTTAAAAATAAATTTTTCTTAAGTGATGATATTAAATGTTTTAACACCTAAGCGACATGGGCTTTAAAATTTCGAGCCCAACCCAAATCAACTACTGATTTCAAAAACACACAAGTTTTTAACAAAGTTTCAAACAAGATTTGAATGGATTTTCTTTAGAAGCATGCCAGATCTGGTCAAGGCTTGTGGGCCGAGTTTGGGATGTTTAAGTTTGGTATCAGAGCCCGGTTCAAAACTCGACGTTGAGGGCTTTTAGGGCCCAAAATGTTTTCTGTCTTTTGAAAATAGACTTTTCTAAGAAATAAATAGGCTTTCTGGCATGGCACCTGAGACTCCGACCTGAAGTCCACCAGGTAAGTACTCCTAATTCTTCTGTGATTTGTATGTAGGGATATATAGGGACGTAGACTAGTAGATTAGGAATTAAATCCTAGGACTAGTTTACCCCAACAACTACATAAAACTCTAAGGCACAATTAAACAAACCTGTGTCTAAGTCGCCGAGTTAGGGTGTGGCAACCATTGTGCGCATGTCTAGGATTGGTTTCGGTGGAAGCTTAGTATTTAAGCTTTTCGCGTGACTCACCTCCTCTCCACTCGAATCCTACCTGGTGCGTAGCTTCAGTTCACCCTAACCAAGAGGACTTAGCCATGAGCTAAACCCAATAATTAAAACCCGAAAGGGGCTAGCCACATTTTTTGTGGAAACCCTAGTTTTAAAAGTCAACAAATTACCCTTTTGAAATTATGAAAACTATTATTGTGGAGAACCTTTCTAAGAATTTTTACAAATTACCTAAATACCCTTAGTGGTAAAAATTACTAAAATGCCCTTAATTTTCCAAAATTACCATACTACCCCCGATTTCAATAACAACTTTTGATTTTACAAAAATATCCAAAAACTTCACAAAATATCTAAGACACCCTGATTTGAAATTTTTTTTACGAAATTACCCCTGACTTACAAAATGACCAAAATACCCTCAGTAAGGAAAAATCAACGAAGTGCCCTCAAATTAGAAATCTTTAAAAATGCCCTTGTTTTGAAGGTCACCAGGAACTATATCTTTGCAAAAACTTACCGAAATGACCCTGACTTGTAAAATTACAAAAATACCCCTAGTGTATAAATTACCATTTTACCCTTGAAATTTTTCCAACAAGTATTTTAATTTTGTAAAATATCAACAACCTCTATTTTACAACATTTTCAAATACTCTAATTTGAAAATTACCAAAATACCGCTATAGGATAAAATTACGAAAACACCCCTAGGTAGTGGAAAACAACAAACAACGACAATTACAACATTTCTCTGTAATGAACGCAAGTTTATGTGTGTGACTAAATGAATGATGTGAGACTGTATGTGTATGAATCGAAAGAATAACTTCTTAAAACCATTAAACATAAAACTGTTCGTGATAAATCAGTGGAACCAAACTAATGTATAAAACTCTTTAACCAGATAAATACAAGTATGAATTCAAGGGGATGTGGCCGTAGCGTGGGAGGCCGTGGTAGAGGCTGAATGACTGTTTCTGAACCCGTTAGATCGGGTCAAGGATCTGAAAATGAAATGCCACCACCACCACCCCCAGCCGCTGATATGGAATATCAGGACTAGACGGAGGATGACGCAGTGTCACAAGCGATGCTGGGGGTTTTAGAAAGGGTGGCTGGAGCAGGTGGAGGCATGGGAGCTCGGAAGTCGGTACCTGAGCGACTTCGACCCAATGGAGCTGAAGTGTTTCGCGGTGTATCAGGTGTAGCACCCAATACCGCTGAGTATTGGTTGGAGGAGATTGAGCGGATTATGGATGAGCTCGACTTAACTGACGAGGAAAAGCTGAAAGGATTGGTGTCGCTTCTCCGCGATGAGTCATATAATGGTGGCTCACGATGCGAGATGGTGCTATAGCTGAGGAAATCACGTGGGAGTATGCTAAAGCAGCATACCAGAAGAAGTATGTTGGCACTCATTATATTGATGCCCAGAGAAAGGCTTTCCTAGGACTAGTTCAAGGAAACAAGTCCGTAGCTGAGTACGAGGCTGAATTCCTAAGGCTGAGCCGTTATGCTCGAGGCATAGTGTCGACTGAGCATGAGCGGTGTGTTCAGTTTGAATACGGACTAAGAGATGACCTAAGGTTATTGATAGCCCCACAACAGGAGCGGGAGTTTGCTGTGTTGGTAGAAAAGGCCAAAGTGGTCGAGGGTATCAAGGAGTCCGTAAGGCAGAACTCTGATCAAAATAGGCAGAAGAGAGGATTTGGATCTTCAAGGCCATCTAGGAATGAGCAAAAGAGGCCTAGGTTTGAAGGGCCGCGAGGTCAACAAGCTGCTACTAGAAGGCAGTACCCTACTTGTGAACAATGTGGGAAGAAGCACTTAGGTGAATGTTGGAAAAAGATGGGAGGATGTTTTAAGTGTGGGTCAAAGAACCATATGATTAAGGACTGTCCGATGAGACCAGAGGTGAATCAACCAGTAGCTCAGAATGTTAATCAGGCTGGTAAAGGTTGACAGCAGCCTCAGTGGGGACGTGGTCCGAATAACAGAGGAAATGGTATCAGAAGAGGACATAGAACACTGGGCCGAGGTGGTGGTAATACAGAGGCAAGACAACCGGGCTTGGTGTATGCGGTTCGTCGTAGGGAGGATGGTGACGCACCGGACATCATAACCGGTATGTTCCTTATTTTTGGCAAACCCTATGTTGCTTTGATCGATGTGGGCTCGACCCATTCTTATGTTGCATGTAGAGTAGTTGAAACTCTAGGCATAGCCTCTGAACTATCCAGTAGGGAGATAACCGTAGTAAGCCCACTAGGTCAAACTTTAGTGGTGAATAAGATGTTTCAGAGAATACCTTTGGAGCTTTAAGGAACGGTATTTCCAGCCGATTTAATGGAATTACCTTTTGGAGAATTAGATCTCATACTTGGAATGGATTGGCTAGTGGAGCATCGGGCCGTGTTGGACTGTGCAGCTAAGCAGATGGAGTTAAGGACCCTAGAGGATGAGGTGGTCATTATGATAGGAGAAAGAAGAAACTACTTGTCTAATCTAGTTTCGGCGCTAAAGGCTGAAAAGATGGTTCGTAAAGGGTGCGAGGCATTTTTAGCCTTAGTAAGTGCGTTAGATGGAAAAGAAGAAGGTGTTAGTGGAGTTAGAACGGTAAGGGATTTTGAAGATGTGTTTCCAGAGGAATTACCAGGAATACCCCCAGACAGAGAGGTGGAGTTTGGAATTCACCTCTCACTGCATCCTCCTCATCCATTGCCCCATCTGAATGGAACCAAAGAGTTGGTGGAGCTCAAGGCTCGAGATCCAAGAATTGCTTGATCAGGGTTCATTCGACCCAGTGTGTCTCCATGGGGAGCACCGGTCTTATTTGTGAAGAAAAAAGATGGAACTATGCGCATGTGCATAGATTATCATCAGTTGAATAAGCTGACCATCAAGAACAAGTATCCATTGCCAAGGATAGATGACTTGTTCGATCAGCTTAAGGGGGCCGCAGTATTTTCGAAGATCGACCTAAGGTCTGGATATCATCAGCTTAAGGTGAAGGAGGTTGAAATCCATAAGAAGGCTTTCCGAACAAGGTACGGGCATTATGAGTTTTTGGTAATGTCATTCGGTTTGACCAATGCCCCAGCCGCGTTTATGGACATGATGAACCAGATTTTCCAACCCTATCTGGATCAGTTTGTTGTTGTGTTCATAGACGATATTTTGGTGTACTCGAAGTCTGAGGATGAACATGATGAGCACCTTCGAGTTGTGTTGCAAGTGTTGAGGAGAAGAAGTTTCACGCCAAATTCAAAGAAGTGTGAATTTTGGCTGAAGGAGGTGACATTTTTAGGACATGTAGTATCCGCTGAAGGAATAAGGGTGGATCCTCGGAAGATTAAGGCAGTTTTGGATTGGAAACCTCCTAAGTCAGTGATGGAAGTTCGAAGTTTCTTAGGATTGGCAGGCTATTACAGACGGTTCGTGGAAGGGTTCTCGTCGATAGCCACACCTCTGACAAAGTTGTTAAGGAAGGAAGTGCCTTTCATATGGACTGATAAGCAACAGGAGAGCTTTGAGAAGCTCAAGAAGGTCTTGACTGAAGCTCCGATTTTGATTCAGCCCAAGGCAGGAAAGGATTTTGTAGTGTATTGTGATGCTTCCCATACAGGATTGAGAAGTGTCCTTATGCAAGATGGAAAAGTAGTCGCTTACGTGTCTCGACAGCTAAGGCCACACGAGGTTAACTACCCGACGCACGACTTGGAATTAGCAGCAGTAGTTTTTGCCCTTAAGGTATGGAGACATTATCTTTATGGAGAAAAGTCGGTGATCTACATAGACCATAAAAGTCTTAAGTATCTGTTGACTCAGAAGGAGTTAAACTTAAGGCAGCAAAGGTGGGTGGAGTTACTGAAGGACTATGATTGTTCAATAGAGTACCATCCGGGCAAGGCGAATGTAGTGGCGGATGCCCTAAGTCGAAAGGTTATGTCGGATCTGAGGGCGATGTTCGCACACTTGAGTTTGTATAATGATGGAAGCCTATTGGCAGAGTTGCAAGTCAAGCCGACGTGGTTGAATGAGGTGAAAGAGGGACATTTGGCTGATAAGGACCTAAGTGCTAAGCTACAGCAAGTACAGAATGGAGAGTTGGAAGGTTATGGTGTTAATGATGAAGGAGTATTGTGCTTCAAGGGTAAGGTCTGTATGCCGAAGGATATGGAACTTAGGCGAAGAATTCTTTGGGAATCGCATAGTAGCCCCTATGGTATGCATCCCAGAGGTAATAAAATGTACAGAGATTTAAGGGAACAATTTTGGTGGCCTAAGCTTAAGCGAGAAGTGATCGAATTTGTAGGGAAGTGCTTGACCTGTCAGCAAGTTAAGGCTGAACACCAAGTTCCGTTAGGATTGCTTCAGCCAACACAGATTCCCCAATGGAAATGGGAGAGAATTACCATGGTCTTCGTTAGTGGGCTTCCCCTTACGCCCACTAAGAAGGACTCGGTATGGGTGATAGTGGATCGGTTGACAAAGTTCACACATTTTATTCCAGTACGGGTTGTCTACTCCCTACAAAAGTTGGCAAGGTTGTATGTGGCGAAAATTGTAAGGTTGCATGGAGTACCGATGTCAATTATCTCGGATAGGGATCCGAGGTTCACGTCTCGATTTTGGAAAGCATTACATCAGGCTTTAGGCACTAGATTGGATTTTAGTACGGCTTTCCATCCACAGCTTAGGCACGGTCACGAACGAGTGATTCAAGTGCTAGAGGATATGCTAAGAGGCTGCGTGATAGATTTCAGAGGAAGTTGGGAAAAATATTTGCCTCTAGCGGAATTTGCTTACAACAACAGCTATCAGGCCAGTATACGGATGGCACTATACGAGGCGTTGTATGGTCAAAAATGTCGTATTCCTACATGTTGGACGGAGTTAGGAGAACGTCAGATTTTGGGTCCAAAAACTGTGGCAAAATCTGAGGAGAAGGTTAGTGTAATCTGAGCTCGATTAAAGGAGGCATCCGATAGAAAAAAGCCGTACGCAGATCTCAAACAGAAGGAGATTGAATTTGATGTGGGAGATCAAGTGTTCCTTAAAGTATCGCCTTGGAAGAAGGTGATGAGATTTGGTCGAAAAGGGAAGCTAAGTCCAAGGTTCATAGGACCCTATCGGTATTGAAGCGAATCGGACCAGTGGTATACCAATTAGAGTTGCCACCGGAATTAAAGTAGATGCACGATGTATTCCATGTTTCCATGCCACGTCGATACCGATCAGATCCATCTCACGTAGTTCGAGTTGAAGAGGTGGAGCTAAGGCCAGACTTGTCCTACAAGGAAAAGCCGATTCAGATTCTAGAACGAGATGTGAAAGTGCTACGAAGGAAATCGGTTCCTTTGGTCAAGGTATTGTGGCGAAATCATGGATCGGAGGAAGCCTCGTGGGAGCTGAAAGAAGCAATGCGATAGCAATACCCGCACCTATTCTAGCCAGGTAATTTCGAGGACAAAATTATTATAAGGGGGTAGAACTGTAATATCCTGGATTAGGGCTTATGCACTATTGCTAAATTATATGAAATAGCATGTCTTATGGATGTGTTATGTGAATTTTAGAATCTTGAAACACAAGGAAAATACCTTAGAAAAATATCAAGTTTTAAGTCTAAAAGAGGGAACTGAAGCAAAGTGGCCTTAAGAAAATAAATAAGGGAAATATGACATATAATTGGGCTCAGGTTTGGACTTTAAAACCTGGGTTAAGTGGCTGATAAATAAGTGTTAGTAGTAATTGATGTTGGATTATTAAAGTAGTAGCAAGTTAGGCTTGCAACCCAAAAATTTAGTAATGCTAAATTGGGCATGAGGGGTGGCGTTACTTAGGAGGATGATTTGGGCCTAGTATGGCCACATGAATCCCAAAATAATGGGTTAGAATTTCGGCACTCCTAAGGTAAGGAGATGGATGGCATAGGGAGACTGAGGAAAGAGTCTTAGATGAGGTCAAACTCCTTTGGAATTTCAGCTAAGGTAGGAAAATAAGTGATGGCCGAATAGGGGACTCTCTAGGCCTAGTAATTTAGGCAAAAGGAGGAAAACTAAGGCCATTCAACATTCTCCTTTTTTCTTTGCCGAATTCTCTTCTCTTCTTCTCTTCTTTTGTCAAAAGCCAAAAACAAGTTCATCCTAAGCCATTGCCAAATTTCCTATCATCTTTCTTACTTTCTCTCAAACTTTTTCTTTCAACTCTTCCTCTAGCTGAATTTCTCTAAGCCTCAAAACCGAATCTACAAGGGTGGTTTAGTTTCCCGAAGGTGCACCATAGGCCGCATGTTCCTTAGTGATTCGGTAAGTTTTGGGATTTCTTTTCTTTGCGATTTCTTCTTTTCTTTCCATCAAGATCTAATCCGAATCAATTGTCTAAACCAATAAACATCTCCTCTTTAGCACTAGAAGCCGAATCTCCCTATTATCATCTAGCCGAAACCTTGTGGAATTCAAGCAAAGGTGTGTCGACTTCAAGAAAAGATCTTTCGGGATTTTTAAGATTCAAGGTAAGATGATATTCAGCCATAGGCCATTCTTAATGTGTTTAAATGTTAGAAATTGATCTAACATGTAACCATGGGGATTTCGACAGACACCTAAGGCAAGGGATACTTTTCGGGATTTAAAAATCATAAGGTAAGTGCATAAGTACAATCGGCCAAGGCCATATTTGATGCTTCAAGTCTATTCCTTATTCGTTTAGAAAGCCGAAACTAATCATTTAGGTGATCTAATGTTGGCCGAATACAAGGTAGAAGGATTTCAAAGTTTCGGGATTCATTTAAGAATCAAATCGACAGCAAGGTAAGATTTTTGTCGCAAAGATCCTTCAGGATTTAATCACATAGCCGAATAGACTTTTGCTAAAACATCAAAGTGATTGATCAAATATAGGCATTAAAGATCTAAAGCAGTAGATTGGATTTTCGGGATTTGTAGTGAATTTGCTAAGTAAATCAGGTGTGTACCCCACACTATTTCTTAATAAGTTTAAGGCACTGTTTAATATGTATGTATGTTATACGAATGTGGAAAATATGGGTAAGGTACCATGTAATGGTACAAAGTACTCAGGTACGTTTTCCTATTCCTACTATGAGTATGATAAGTTTTGCTATGGCATATACATGAAATAATAAGAATGTGAATAAGGAATATGATATGGTTAATGCATAATTGTATGACATGGGGCATATGGGTGATATGTAAAGGGGAAGTGAATTGGTGGTTTTATACCCCAATATAAGTATGTGGTGACTTATATCACAATATAAGAATGTGGTGACTTTTGTCACAATATAAGAATGTGGTGACTTATGTCACGAATTTATATATGGTGGCTATGCCACAAAATCATAAGGGCGATGAGCACGTCATTGCAATGAACGCTTTGATGGTGTGTAGCGGATGGAGGGTTGACTTAGTAGTCCCCACGGTATGATGGTTAGTACGGGAGACGTGTAGCGGATGGCATTTAGGTTTGGGTTCGGGTTTGCATCATCATTTATGCTTTTATATTTGTATAATGATTTTGTATGCCATAATCTATTGGGCCTTAGTGCTGTGGTTACACATTGAGTCTGTTTGACTCACCCCTTGTGGGACTACTTTTCAGGTGATGATCAGTGATGGACCGGGTCGGCAGGAGCTCAGAGGAGGCCATGCAAAGCCCAGAGACTACTTTGTTTTATTAGTTTTCTTTCTATATTTAAGTTTTGAATTATTTCGGGTTTATTTGATGTAATAAGGCCTTCGGTACTAAATTGTTAAGCATGTTTTTAAATTACTTAGTATGATCCGATTATTATCAAATTAAAGTTAAAAATAAATTTTTCTTAAGTGATATTATTAAATGTTTTAGCACCTAAGCGACATGGGCTTTAAAAGTTCAAGCCCAACCCAAATCAACTATTGATTTCAAAAACACACAAGTTTTTAACAAAGTTTCAAACAAGATTTGAATGGATTTTCTTTAGAAGCATGCCAGATCCGGTCAGGGCTTGTGGGCCGGGTTTGGGGTGTTTCAGGTATTGCATCATTGCTATACTTGTTGTATATATATATGCTATGCCTAAATCATTGGGAGTTCGTGTTGGTTGTTACACATTGAGTCTGTTGACTCACCCCGTTGTGGGATATCTTTTCAGGTGACACTCAATAGGTGGACCGGGTTGGCAGGAGCTTAATGGTGGCCATGTTCAGCTCGGCATTTATTTTATTTTGAGTTCTTTATATTTAAGTATTTTGGATTTATTTTGGGTTATAAGTTGATGTAATAAGGCCATTATACTTAATTGTTTTATGCGTTTTAATTTTCCCGATATGATACAAACAACATCAAATGTTTGAAACTCAATTACATACGGTTTTTCAAGTTACAATAATGATGAAATTCTAAAATTTGGTATTCTTTTCAACTTGTGGTTTTTGTTAAACTTATCGATTTAGCACAAAATTAAACACAACTCGAATCAACTTTTCTACAAACCACCACGATTTTCAAAACGTTATTCGAAACTTAACTATGTTTTTACTCAAGAAGCATGCCAGATACGGTCAGGGCTTGTGGGCCGGGTTTGGGGTGTTTCAGTTTGGTATCAGAGCTTGGTTCAAAACTCAGCCTTGAGGGCTTTGTGGCCCCAAAACGTTTTTGTATTTTAAAATTGAGTTTTACAAGAGAATCAGCAGGTTTTCTGGCATGGCACCTGAGTCTCCGGCCTGAAGTCCACCAGGTAAGTACTCCTAACCCTTCTGTGATTTGTATGTGGGAAAATTATAGGGACGTAGATTAGTAGATTAGGAATTATTGAACCCTAGGATTAGTCTACTCCAACACCGAAATACATAAAACTTAAAGTCTAACCAAACCAACCGGTGTCTGAGTCGCGGAGTTAGAGGTGTGGCAACCGTTGTGTGCATGTCTAGGATTGGATTCAGGGGGAGCTTGGTATTTAAGCAGTCCTAGTGACTCACCTCCCCTCCGCTCGAATCCTACCTAGTACGTAGTGAGGTTCACACTAACCAAGAGAACTGTCACAGGCTAAACTCGATAATTAAAACCCGAAAGGGGCCGTCACCTTGTTTTGGTGAAATTCTAAAGTCAAACCGTGATTATAAAATTCCAAAGTACCCTTGTTTTAAAAAATGACCAAAATACCCCTAATTTGTAAATTGACCGAATTACCCTTAATCGGTACAAATTACCAAAATACCCTCCGTATGGAAAGTTACCGAAATACCCTCGAATAAAAAAAATTCCAAACATACCCTTATTTTGAAAAGTCACCAGGAACCATGTTTTGCGAAAAAAATTACCGAAATGCCCTGGTTTGAAAAATTACAAAAATACCCTCAGTTTATAAAATTACCATTTTACCCTCGAAATTTTCTTACCAAGTATTTCAATTTTGTAAAAATACCAAAAAATCTCTACTTTGTGAAATTTTCAAATACCCTAATTTGAAAAATTACCAAAATATCCCTATGGGATAAAATTACGAAAATACCCTTGGGTAGTGGAAAACAACAACAATGACAACTACAACACTTCTCTGTGATGAACGTAAGTTCATGAGTGTGACGATTGAATGAATGAATTTGAGACTATGTGTGTGTATGAACTCGAAAGAACTACTCCTTAGACTTATTGAACATAAGACTGTTCGCGATAAATCAGTGGAACGAAAACTAATTCATAAAATTCTTTAATCAGATAATCGCGATTCAATAGCATGAATTCTAGGGGACGTGGTCGTAATGTGCGTGGCCGTGGTAGAGGCCGAATGACCGTGTCGAAGCCTGTTAGGTCTGGTCAAGGGTCTGAAAATGAAATGTCACCACCACCAGCCGCTAATGTGGAATATCAGGATTAGACGAGGGATGATGTAGTATCACAGGCGATGCTACGAGTTCTGGAAAGGGTGGCTGGAGTAGGTGGAGGCATGGGAGCTCGAAAGTCGGTACCTGAGTGACTCCGAGCTAATGGAGCTGAGTTTTTCCGTGGTATATCTAGTGTGGCGCCCAATACGGCTGAGTATTGGTTAGAGGCGACGGAGCGGATTATGGGCGATTTGGACCTGACTGCCGAGGAGAAACTGAAAGGGGTAGTGTCGCTACTCCGTGATGAGTCATACCAATGGTGGCTCACAGTTAGGGATGGTGCTGCCGCAGATGATCTTACTTTGGAATACTTTAAGGCAGCATATCAGAAGAAGTACGTTGGGACCAGTTATGTGGATGCGTAGAGGAAGGCATTTTTGAGGCTGGTCTAGGGAAATAAGTTCGTAGCGGAGTACGAGGCAGAATTTTTAAGGTTGAGCCGTTATGCTCGAGGTATAGTGGCTACGGAGAATGAACGGTGTGTCTGATTTGAGGATAGACTGAGGGATGATCTGAGGTTGTTAATAGCGCCATAGCAGGAGCGAGAATTTACCGTGTTAGTAGAGAAAGACGAAGGGATTAAAGAATCTGTGAGACAGAATACAGATCGGAATAGGCAAAAGAGAGGTTTTGGATTATCAAGGTCATCTGGGAATGTGCAAAAGAGGCCTGGAGTTGATGGGCCACGAGGTCAGCAGGTTGTGACTAGAGGGCAGTATCGTACTTGTGCCCAGTATGGAAAGATGCATCTAAGAGAGTGTTGGTAGAAGACATGGGGATGTTTCAAGTGTGGGTCCAAGGACCACATGATTAAGGACTGTCCTATGAAAATAGACGGGAGTCGGCCAGTAAGTCAGGGTCCTAATCAAGCTGGAAGAGGAGGATAGCAGCCACCGCGAAGTCATGGTTTGGCTGGCAGAGGTAATGGTTCTGGTAGAGGATGGGGAGCACCGGGCAGAGGTGTTGGTAGTACAGAGGTAAGACAGCTGGGTCTGGTGTATGCAGTTCGTCGGAGGGAGGATAGAGACGCACCGGACGTCATAATCGGTACGTTCCTTATAACTGACAAGCCTTACTTTGCTTTAATTGATGTTGGCTCTACCCACTCTTATGTTGCATGTAGAGTAGTTGAAACACTAGGCATAACCTCTAACAGTCTAATAGGGAGATGACTATAGTGAGCCCATTAGGTCAAACTGTAGTGGTGAATAAGATATTTCGGAGTGTACCTCTAGAGCTTTAGGGGGTGGTATTTCCTGCCGACTTGATGGAACTACCCTTTGGAGAATTTGATCTCATCCTTGGCATGGACTGACTAATGGAACATCAGGCTGTGTTGGATTGCGCAGCTAAGCGAATGGAGTTAAGGACGCTAGAGGATAAGGCGATAATTATGATAGGAGAAAGAAGAAACTACTTGTCTAACGTAGTCTCTGCTTTAAAGGCTAATAAGATGGTACAGAAAGGGTGCAAGGCATTTTTGACCTTTGGTAGTGCATTGGATGCAAAGAAAGGTGGAGTAAGTGGAGTTAGAACAGTAAGAGAATTTGTGGATGTTTTTCCAGAGGAGTTACCTAGAATACCCCCGGATAGGGAAGTGGAGTTCAAAATTGACTTGTTGTCGGGTACAGCTCCTGTGTCAATCACCCCATACAGAATGGCACCAAAGGAGTTGGTTGAGCTCAAGGCTCAGATCCAAGAGTTGCTTGATCGTGGGTTTATCCGACCCAGTGTGTCTCCATAGGGAGCACCGGTCTTGTTTGTGAAGAAGAAGGACGGAACTATGCGTATGTGCATAGATTATAGTCAGTTGAATAAGCTGACCATCAAGAACAAGTATCCATTGCCAAGAATAGATGACTTGTTCGATTAGCTTAAGGGGGCCCGCAGTATTTTCGAAGATAGATCTAAGGTCTGGATATCATCAGCTTAAGGTGAAGGCAGCAGATATCCATAAGATAGCTTTTCGAACAAGATACGGGCATTATGAGTTCTTGGTAATGCTGTTTGGATTGACAAACACCCCAGCCGCATTCATGGACATGATGAACCTGGTTTTCCAACCCTATCTGGACCGGTTCATTATTGTGTTCATAGACGATATCTTGGTGTATTCTAAGTCTGAGGAAGAACATGACGAGCACCTCTGAGTTGTGTTGCAAGTGTTAAGGGAGAAAAAGCTATATGCCAAGTTCAGCAAGTGTAAATTTTAGCTGAAGGAAGTTACGTTTTTAGGGCATGTGGTGTCTGCTAAAGGAATACGGGTGGATCCTCGAAAGATTGAGGCATTATTGGAATGGAAACCACCTAAATCTATGGCGAAAGTTCGTAGTTTCATAGGATTAGCAGGCTACTACAGAAGGTTCGTAGAAGGGTTTTCATCAATAGCTGCACCTTTGACGAAGTTGCTAAGGAAGGAGGTACATTTCATATGGACTGATAAGCAGCAAGAAAGTTTCGAGAAGCTTAAGAAGGTATTAATAGAAGCTCCGGTTTTGATTCAGCCTGAGGCAGGAAAGGACTATGTGGTATATTGTGATGCTTCCCATACAGGGTTGGGAGGTGTCCTTATGCAGGACGGGAAAGTGGTCGCTTATACATCTCGGCAATTAAGGCCATATGAAGTTAATTACCCGACGCATGATTTGGAATTGGCGGCAGTGGCCTTTGCACTTAAAGTATGGAGGCACTATCTATATGGAGAAAAGTCAGTGATCTACATAGACCACAAGAGCCTCAAGTATCTGCTGACTCAGAAAGAGCTGAACCTGAGACAGCGAAGGTGGGTGGAGTTATTGAAGGACTACGATTGTTCCATAGAGTATCACCCGGGCAAGGCGAATGTGGTGGCAGATGCCCTAAGTCGAAAAGTAGTGACGGAGTTAAAGGCAATGTTCGCACATTTAAGCCTCTATGATGATGGAAGTTTGCTAGCAGAGTTGCAAGTTAAGCCAACATGGCTGAATGAGGTGAAAGAGGGACAGTTGGCAGATGATGATTTCAGTGCTAAGCTACGACAAGTGCAGAGTGGGGAGTTAGGGGATTATGGTATTAATGGCGATGGAGTATTGTGTTTCAAGGGTAAGGTCTATATGCCAAAGAACGAGGAGTTAAGGCGAAGAATTCTTCGGGAATCGCATAGTAGCCCTTATCCTATGCATCCTGGAGGTAGTAAGTTATACAAAGATCTAAGGGAACAGTTTTGGTGGCCTGGTCTTAAGCGGGAAGTTACAGAATTTGTAGTAAAGTGCTTAACGTGTCAGCAAGTTACGGCTGAACACCAGGTTCCGTCAAGATTACTTCAGCCGATAAAGATTTCGCAGTGGAAGTGGGAGAGAATTACCATGGACTTCGTTAGTGGGCTTCCCCTTACGCCTACTAAGAAGGACTCGGTATGGGTGATAGTGGATCGATTGACAAAGTCTGTACATTTCATACCGGTGCGGGTTGACTATTCTCTACAGAAATTGGCAAAGTTGTATGTCGCTGAGATCGTGAGGCTGCACAGAGTGTCAGTGTCGATTATCTCAGATAGGGATCTGAGGTTTACGTCTCGATTTTGGAAGGCGCTACATCAAGCTTTGGGTACCAGGTTGGATTTCAGTACGGCATTCCATCCGCAGTCGGACGGTCAATCTGAGTGAGTGATCCAAGTATTAGAGGATATGTTGAGGGGCTGTGTGATAGACTTCAGAGGGAATTGGGAAGAATATTTGCCTTTAGCGGAATTTATGTTACAACAACAAATTATCGGTAAGTATTCGGATGGCACCGTCTGAGCGCTATATGGATGTATGTCGCACTCCTACATGTTGGACGGAATTAGGAGAACGCCAGATTTTGGGTCTAAAAATTGTGGCAAAATCAGAAGAAAAGGTTAAAGTAATTCGGACACGGTTGAAGGAGGCATCTGACAGGCAAAAGTCATATACAGATCTTAAGCAAAAGGAGATTGAGTTTACTGTGGGAGATTATGTGTTTCTTATAGTTTTTCCGTGGAAGAAGGTGATGAGATTTGGTCGCAAAGGGAAGTTAAGTCCCAGGTTTATAGGACCTTATCGGGTATTGAAGCGAATTGGACCAGTGGCATACTAGTTAGAGTTGCCTCCGAAGTTGCAGCAGATGCACGATGTATTCCATGTTTCGGTGCTACGTCATTACCGATTGAATCCATCTCATGTAGTTACGATTGAAGAGGTAGAACTAAGGCCAGATCTGTCCTATGAGGAAGAGCCGATTCAGATCTTGGAGCGAGATGTGAAAGTGCTACGGAGGAAATCAGTTCCTTTAGTCAAAGTGTTATGGCGTAATCATGTATCGGAAGAAGCTTCGTGGGAGCCGTAAGAAGCAATGCGACAGCAATACCCTCACCTATTCTGGCCAGGTAATTTTGAGGTCAAAATTATTTTAAGGGGGTAGAACTATAATATTCGGGATTTAGGGCTCGTGCATTATTGCTTAATTGTATGAAGTAGCATGCCTATGTGTGTTTGAATGTGTTGAATGAATTTTTGAAAACTTCAGAGTGTAGGTAAATGCCTTAGAAAATATCAAATTTTAAGTATTAAAGGGGAGCTAAGCTTGATAGGCCTTAAGAGGAATTGTAGGAAAATTGGACAAACAAATGGGCTTGTTAAAGTGGCAAGGCGCCACTTAAAGCCTTAGAATATGACGCCACAAGCGAAGGCAAGGGGCCTAGGTTGACGACAAGGAGAGCACTTTTGGAGTTTTATTTTGCAGCAAGGAGAGGCGAGTTGGATGGCATGAGGACTCTAGAAGGAGGAGGTATAGATGGGGTTGGAGAGTTTGAGGATTCGACTAAGGTGGAGGGGATCAAGGGATAAGGGAGAGAGGGGAGCAAGTGGCCGAATATAGGACTCTAGGGGTGGCATTTTCGATTTTGAAGTATAGTAGTAGGGTGTGCCGAAATTTAGTTCTCTCTTTTCCTCTTGAGTGTCGTTTTCTTTTTGTGAAAAAGTCACCTAGTTTTGGCTTGCATATTCTTTTTATTGTGGACCGAAACTTCAAAGAGCATTAGGGTCATTTGTGTTCCTTTCTTCTTCCCCTCTATTTGTTAGTTTGGTCGAATCTATCACCCTTTCCCAAACTCCCTTCCTTTTTTTTGGTTAGCCGAACCACTACAGCATTCACTTCTTCTTCTTATAGCTCTTTCAAAAGCCGAAATATTCTTGAGATAGCCGAATATTTCATCACCATTTGAAAGGCTTAGACGAAACCTATTGATCACTATCTAGTCTACATAGCCGAATATCTCTGTGGTGTCAGGCAGTAGTGCAGTCGATTTTAATATTAAGGGTAAGATCAAATGGTATTTGATTTTCAATCCTTTTTCTTTTAGCCGAAAGTTGGAATCTAACCTCTTTACTGTTCTTTGGTCGAAACTATGAAGGAGGAGATTTTTCGAGATTTATCCTAAGTCGACTACAAGAGAAGATCATTTAAGATTTAGATATCTAGGGTAAGTAAAGTGTAATATTAGGCCGAAGGCCATTTATGATGTTCATTAAGTGTTAGAATCGGATCTAACATAAGGCTTGTATGTATTTCGACATCTCCATAAGACAAGTGACGATTTTGGGATTTAGATCCTCAAGGTAAGTGAATATGAATATTCGGCCAAGGCTAGATTAAGTATTAGAGACTTCACGATTCTAACATTGGTTTTTAGGAAGGAGTGCAATCGGTTTCGGTAGACTTTTGGGATTCAGTGAAAGCGTTAGTACCAGGTGTGTAGCCCTACACTAATTTCCTAATAGATTTATGGTATTCATGTTACGTATGTGTTAACGAAAATATGAAAATGTGGCTAAGGGTACACAGAGTATTCAGGTACGTAACCTTTAATTTTGTGTTAATAAATGTTATGAACATTTGGATTATGGCACATATGTGAATTTGATATGAATATGGAATAAGGTGTATGGCATGATATTCGCATGATTTGTATGACACATGGGGCATATGGGTGATTATGAAAAGGGGAAGTGATCTGGTGGTTTTTACCACAATATCTGGTGACTCATGTCACAAAATCTGAATGTGGTGACTAATGTCACGAAATACTATCTGGTGACTTTGTCACAATTATCTGGTGGCTATACCACAATTTATAAGGGCAATGTGCAAGTCGTCTGCAGCGACTGCCTTCGATGGTGTGTAGTGGATGGAGGGTCGATTTAGTAATCCCCACGGTGTGATGGCAGGTACGGGTGATGTGTAGAGGATGGTTAATTAGGTTTGGGTTCGGGATTGCATCATTGCTATACTTGTTGTATATATATATGATTTGTTATGGCTAAATCATTGGGAGTTCGTGTTGGTTGTTACACATTGAGTCTGTTGACTCACCCCGTTGTGGGATATCTTTTCAGTTGACACTTTCGATAGATGGTAGGGTCGACAAGAGCTTAATGGTGGCCATGTTCAGCTCGGCATTTATTTTATTTTGAATTTTTTATATTTAAGTATTTTGGATTTATTTTGGGTTATAAGTTGATGCAATAAGACCATTATACTTAATTGTTTTATGCGTTTTAATTTTCCTGATATGATACAAACAACATCAAATGTTTGAAACTCAATTACCTACGATTTTTCAAGTTACAATAATGATGAAATTCTAAAATTTGGTATTCTTTTCAACTTGTGGTTTTTTTTTAAACTTATCGATTTAGCACAAAATTAAACACAACTCGAATCAACTTTTCTACAAACCACCACGATTTTCAAAACGTTATTCGAAACTTAACTATGTTTTTACTCGAGAAGCATGCCAGATCCGGTCAGGGCTTGTGGGCTGGGTTTGGGGTGTTTCAAAGTCTTCTTGACAATACTTACTTACAAATGCCCTTATCTAGCACATACCGTGCCACATATTGAAAACGGTTCTTCTTGACTCATTCACGAGTACCTGTATTCACTCATTCGCATAACTTAAATGTCATTCACATCTCCATTTCTAAATTGATCTACTTATCCCGCTATTCACAAAAGATAGTCAAAGACGTGTGTTTATCGTCACTACTGAAAGTATAAAGCCAATGCCACATCCTCGAGGTGGTTTTACATGGAGTCACCTCTAGATGCCAATGCCATATCCCAGATAGGGTCTTATATGGAATTTCCTACCATGTATGGATGCCATATCCCGGATATGGTTTTATACAATTTTCATATTCATTACCGAAGCCATATCCCAAATATAGTCTTATACGGGATCTCAACTTGGTGCCGAGGCCATGTCTCGGGCATGGTCTTATACAGGACTTCATCTATTTCATATCTCAATGATCGCATTTTTTTTCTATAGTCAATATGGCCCATTAGGACTTCAACATCTCATTCACATTAATTACTCAATTTAGTAGTGCATCATGCATTAATATAATGCCACGCATTTCTCAACATGCTAATATAGATGTTGCTTAAATCACATACAAACTTACCTCGTTTTCAAAATGAGCTAGTTTTTCGATTCAGTCCAAGACTTTATTCTTTCCCCGATCGAGGTGAATTCTCAACTCCTCTTGCTCTATAATAGCAAATTAGCTCATTTCAATCACTACATTAATATAAGCATTTCAAAAATCATGTTTAGGCAAAATTACTATTTTTACAAAATGACCATTTTGCCCCTAGACTCGAAAATAAGTTCTAATCAAACTTCTAAGTTCAGAATGCCTAGGTGAATATTTAACTTAAAGCTATCATCAAAAATCAATATTTCACACACTAACCACAAACTTAATAACTTTTTCATCAAGGTCCTATTTGGTGTTTTTATGCTAACACCTTCTACAAAACTTGTTCATCTAACAAGTAAGACTTATTTTCTTCCATAAAATGCAGATATTAACAATGATAAAGCTCTTGGAAAAACTCTAAACTTTTAACAATATTGCACAATAGTCCTCTCATTTGAAAGCTTAAGCTTTGTGGGTCTCAAAAGTATAACTATTTTCAAGAAAAGGTCACTAGAACACTTACTTGAATGGATGAGATCTTGCTGAAATTTTGAGCATTCAAAAACCCCTATTTTCTTTCTATTTTAGGTGGAGAAGGATGATAAAAAAGATGGATATCATCTTTTCTTTATTCTGATATTAAACTAACAATTTAGTCCACCAAACACTACCAACTTTGACCAATTTGGTCAATCTTGTCCCCTATGAAGCCTATGGCCGGCCAAGCCTTTAAAAAGGTCTAAATTTCCTTTTAAAGACCTAAAATTAACAATCTATGACTATTTGACCCCTTTAGCTTATAGCATGGAACTTTCGCACTTTATGCGATTTAGTCCTTTTTCGTGATTAAACACGAAATCGCTAAAATTAAAGTACCAAAATTCTCATGTACATATGCTATCATGTTCTAACTCATAATATAACATGAAAATAAATTTCTCTAATCTCATATTAGTGGTCTCGAGATCACTATTCTGACTAGCCCCTAAATCGTGCTATTACGCCAACTCCCTCAAATTTTCCACCAAATCCTCCTACAATTACTCACAGCCTCCCATTCGAAATTTTTGACCAAGTCTTCAACCTCCCTTACAGAGTTTGATCCAAACTCTACCTCTTGCACTACTGAATTGTAAAAGAAAAGCCCCCTATTTTCATGACATGGGATTCGAACCCCACTCCCCTTGCCATCTCAGTGATGCCACAGCCACCAAGTCACAAGCTCTCTTTGTAACACAAAAACACACACATATATACTTAAGTCTTACTGCTAACAGCCTATTCCTCTTAAGAGAAAAAACTAAATATTTTCCAAGGCCCAGACTCGCACCCAAGCCTCCTAAGAACCCTCAAATACACTCAAATTCCTAGCCACTTAAGCACATCATGGAATTTAATCCAATTCAGCAAAATTACAAACCTCCCCCCATTTTTGGGGTGTTACAAAATGATAGTGTAACAAAATAACTATACAAATATTAACCTTCATACAATAGAAAACCAATTAGATTATATTAAAATTCAGTGGCAGCTAGCTAATTAGGAAAGAATCGGTAAAAGAGATGACTGAAAAAGTCCTCAAGAACAAATATATACACCATATGCAATACCAAAATCTTTCCAACCCTCCCCCCCCCCCAAATGATTTCTTAACAGAAATGCAAAATAGACTTGATGCATTGGAAAGTTACAAATCTGAATTAATAGCCCCAAATACCACAATACAAGCTCAAAATTCAATTAACACAATACACTAATCTTCCAAATTTGACTTTGGTCAATCCGATGAACAACAACTTAACAAAATGACTTGGAAAGAACAAAAAAGATTATATTACCCAAAACTAACTACACTTGATCTTAATATAGAAAAAAATTTGTTTTCCAAAATAAATAAAATACTAACATTATTTATGAATAGAATATAGATGGAATTTTCGAATATAATATTCTAAGTTTATTACAACAAATGACAATGATTTCAAATATTTATAAAGCTCAAAACAAAATGAGTTAATTAATGATAATGTTATATCTAATCTTTTAGTTTCTAGATTTACTTGTCAATTACAAGGATGGTAGGGTCATAAACTCACTAAAACCCAACAAGAATAAATTCTAAAAGCTATAAAAATGATGATCAATGAAAATCATTTTAGAAGAATAAAAAAGAGAAATTCAAGATGCAGTTGCAACTTTGATTTTCTCAATCTCTAAACACTTCATATGAGATCCTTCTTAACTTAAAGATAGAAATTTAGAACTATTATCAAATTTAAAATGAAAAAATTTAATAGATTTTAAATGTTAAAGATGTATTTATGACTAGAGTCATGCAAAGATCTTATAACCAACAACAATTCTAGTAGGAAAATTTTTGTAGACTTTATTGGCGTTGAAAGTTAGAAATCAAATTAGATAAAATTATACGGTATTATTTCCTATAAAAAATTACATATAGTGAACTAGTTAGTTTCACTCAAAGGAATGATTAAAAATCATCAATTTTAAAATTAAAAAACAATTGAAAAGAAAAATATTAATATAAAAAGGAAATAAGATCATTTTACCATCAATTAAAATCGAAGTGAGTCTTCTTCTTCAAAAACATGTTGGCTTGTAAAACCAAGAAATAGGAAAAATAATATCTTAAAGTATTATTAAAAAACCAAAATATTAGAAATATAGAAAAGAAAAGAAAAAACAAAAATCGAAAAATAAAGTAGATGAAACAACAAAATGTTATTCCTTAGACTTTAAGGAAATCACGGTTCATCTATAATGTATTTAATGATTTATCCCTTTTGATTTTGTCAATTATTTTTGAAAAAGCATTTGCTACAATAACAAATAGAAAAGGGGAAAGTAGATATATTTGTCATATTCTCTATACGAATCGAATGGTTCATTCTCTTCTCCATTCAACACCAATGAAAAATCCACAATGGATAGGCATTTCATAATTTTATCAACCCATTCATCATGAAAGCTCGTCTTTTTTAAAACTATATCCAAAAATTTCTAGTGAAATTTGTCATAAGCCTTTTCAAGATTAAGTTTAATAGCTATCATACTTTTATTCTTCTTTGTTTTTTTTTATTCGGAATCCTAAACATTTGGAGCTGAAAGATGCCTATGTTAGAATCGTAAAAACAATATCTAATATAAAACTTTTTTAATTCAGGATCTGTTATGTGTAATCACCAAGAATAAATCAAGAACAAAACTAGATGTGGAAGTGTACCTGAATCCATCTATTCTTGAAATTTTAAAGATCTTATGGTTTTGGATATATATCTCTGTGATGGGGATGGAAAAGATATACGAGATAACCTACCTCTTGGGGACCACTACCTCCTTAAATAATTGATTGTTAAGTCAGTTTTGAGTATTTATAGTTTGGCCCCTCATCAAATTATAAATACAACTTATGATATCTACACATTATTTCCATAACACTTTAATACATATTATACTTATAACATAATTTGTCACTTAATTTTGTATCACACTTTATAATAGCATTATACATTATACATACGTGCCTATAATTAAGGAATTTAATCCAACAATCTTCCACTTGGGCAACATATGTTTCTTGATAAATGTACAACCTTATGAGCTCAAAATTTTCTATCATATAACAAGTATTTTATAACGATCTCGTCCATGCCCTATTTGTATATGAATACTTTTATGCCCTAATAGTACTTTCCATCATTATATTATGTATGAGAAAGCAATGTGCTGTGCCCTTAACTCACTATCTGAAATAGTGCAAGATAGTTTCTTTTTCCATTTTAATGGCGTCTGATGGTTTAGGTGATGCATGGGACCACTAAAGCTGCAGCTTGGCTTGCTTTATTTTTTTACATTAGGGTCTAAGTGGCATGGACCTTCCAGTTTACTATTTTCTCTCATGTGTATATCTATATTAGGGCATAAAAGTATTCATATAAAAGTTATAGAAAATAATATTAAATTTTATAACAAGTATTCATATAGGATCAAGCAATCTTTGTCATATCAATCATGGCTAAGCTTATCAATGGTCACATATACAAATAGAGTAAAATGACATATATCAATCATGGATGCGTAACATGGAAATTACATGCAATGTGAACCAAAACATGCCTATTTCCAATTGGTCCTCCTTAAACTTAAGTAAGGTTAGTATCAAAATAACAAAACAGAGTGAATAAACTGAATACTTCATTTTTTATCAAAAAATAGCCAAATGCATAAATGTTTGAAAACAAACATAAAGCAAATAAAATACAAACCCCCACTAAACTATGATATCCTCGAATAATGTAACACTCATATGAGCAGTGTTCTCATGAAAAACCTTAGGCGGTAAACCTTTTATGAGTGGATCCACTATCATGGAATTTGTTCCAACGTGCCCTATGGATATTTGTCCATTTTTCACTCTTTTTTTCACAACTAGGAACTTTATGTCAATATTTTTTGACTTAGATGAACTCCTGTTGTTGATGGAATACAAAACCGCTGACTTATTATCACAAAATTATTTGAGTAGTCTTTCTACATTCTCCAAAATGTGCACCCTAGTGACAAAGTTTCGTAACCATATTTCGTGGTTTGATGCCTTATAGCATACTAAAAACTCTACCGCCATAGTGGAAGAAGCTATAAGTATCTATTTGACATTTTTCTAGGAAATAGCTCCTCCAGCTAATAGGTAAATATAGCCTGATGTACATTTCCTTCTATCTTGGCACCCAGTGAAATCAAAATCAAAATACTCTACGACCTGCAAATGATATGATCTCTTATAATTAAGAATGTAATCTTTTGCTCTCTAAAGATACCTCATAACCCTCTTGGCTATTATCCAATGGTCTATACTGGGGTTGCTTAAATATCTGCTTAACATCTCAACAATGTATGCAATATCCGTATGCATACATACTTGAGCATACATTAGACTCCCAACAACGGATGCATAGGGAATCTTTTGCATTTCCTGAATTTCAAGGTTACTTTTAAGGCATTAAGTAAGACTAAATTTGTCTCCTTTAGCGACAGAGGTGTCACCTGGTCTACAACTTTGCATGCCAAACCTTTTAAGTACTTTATCGTTATAGCTTTTTTTGTGACAATCTAGAATACCCCGAGATCGGTCTCGATGTATATGAATTCCTAAAAGAAAAGTCATCCCCAAGATCTTTATCGCAAAATTCTTAGATAAACCTTTCAGTTTCGTGTAATAAGCCTATATCATTAGCGACAATCAAAATGTCATCGGCATATAAAACCAGAAATATGTACTTACTCCTACTGAATTTGTGGTACACACAATCATCAACAATATTCATTTCAAAACTGAATGAGACAATTACTTGATGAAATTTGTGGTACCATTGACTAGAAGCTTGTTTGAGTCTATAGGTGGATTTTTTCAACTTGCAAACCATATTATTTGGATCTTCCGACTCAAATTTATTTTCTTGGACCATATAAATTGTTTCTTCAAAGTCACCATTGAAAAATGTAGTCTTAACATTCATCTGATGTAACTCAAGATCAAAATGAGTAACAAGCTCTATGATTATCCTGAAAGAGTCTTTTGATGAAATTGGAGAAAAAGTCTCTATAAAATCAATACCTTCTTTCTAAGTATATCCTTTAGCTATAAGACGCGTCTTATACCTCTTCACATTACCATTTGTATCCTTCTCAATTTTAAATATCCATTTAAAACCATTTCATTTTGCATCGTCAGCTAATGGGACAAGTTCCCAAACTTTATTGTCTTGCATAAACTTATACTCTTCTTTCATGGCATCAATCCACTTTTGAGAATTAGAACTTTTCATGGACTAACGAAAGTTGTAGGTCATCTTCCATCATTCCATTATCATTCTCATGTTCTTGGAGAAATACAACATAATCGTCTGGAATAGCATTTCTCCTTTCTCTTGTGGACGTGAGCTTGTTCTTTTGGAAAATTTACCTCATCTTGAATAGAAAGTTGTTCAATATTGTCTTGTTGAGGTTTTGGATTCACTTCTTGATCAATGATAGGTATGAGAACCTGAACATTATCAAAAATGATTGTAAGAACTGAGTTATAATCCAATTTCTCCTCGAAAGCAATGTCTCTAACCTTATTTCTCCCCCAAACTCAACATTCTCAAAAAATGTTATAGTTCCTGTCTCAAAAATATTCTGAATTGTGGGATCATAAAACTTATAGGCCCTAGATCACTCAGAATAACCAATAAAGTAGTTGCTCATTGTTTTGAAGTCCAATTTCTTTTCATGTGACCTATAAGGCCTTACCTCAACTGGACATCCCCAAATGTGAAAGTGCTTTAAACTAGGCTTTTGACCTATCCAAAGCTCATAAGGTGTTTTTGCGGCTGCTTTAGTGGGTACTCTATTCAAAATGTAAGTTGTTGTCTTTAATGCTTCTCCCTATAGGGACTCAAGTAAGGTAGAATGAGCTATCATGCTTCTTACCATATCCTTAAGAGTCCTATTTCGTCTTACAACTACACCATTCATATTGGGTGACCTTGGCATGGTGTATTGTGGGACAATACCACATTCCTTTAGGAATTTCCCAAATGGTCCTAGATGTTGTCACCTAAGCCATCATATCTACCATAGTACTCATCACCACGATCAGATCTGACATTCTTAATCCTTTTGTTGAATTGATTTTCAACTTCAACTTTATAAGCTTTGAACACATCTAGAGACTGTGAATCATCATGAATAAGACATAGGTACCCATAACTTTAGTAATCGTCTATGAATGTTATGAAATATTGTTGACCATTCCAAGATGACATAAGGAATGACCCACAAATATCAGTACGAATTAATTCTAAGACATCTAATGATCTATTTGAAACACCTCAAACCCAGCCCACAAACCCTGACCGGATCTGGCATGCTTCTTGAGTAAAACATAGCTAAATCTCGTTTTGTCATCTTAGAGAAATTGGTGTTTTTGAAGAAAATAGATTTGTGTTATGATCAAGTTGAAACCGTGTTGTTATTAAAGTTTGTATTTCATTAAAACGTTATTTTCATCTTTCAAAAATTTCAAGTTGAAAGAATTGCCGAATTTTAGAGCTTATCAATAAGTTAAAAATCGTAGGTGTTTAGGTGTCAAAACATTTGAAGTTATTTTACGAAAAATTGTTTAACCATTGGTTTGATGTCGATCGTAATAGAATGAAAATTTAAAATGCATACGTGAAACAGTTAAATAGTAATGGCCTTATTACAACAAAACAAATCCCAAAATAAATCTCAAAAAAAAAAAACCTAATAAGAAAATGTGACAAGTTTAATCATAAGAAACCCGTAAATGCTGAGCTGAGCATGGCCACCACTAAGTCCTGCCAATCCGGTCCATTTCTTGAGTATCACACGCAAAATGTTAGCCACGAAGGGTGAGTCAACAGACTCGATGTGTAACAACCAACATAGACTCCCAAGCGATTAAGGCATATCAAATCACATATAACAAATATAAGCAATGATGCAACCCAAACCCACCTAGATATCCAACCTCTACACACCACCGTACACCAATCACACCGTGGGATTACTAAATCGACCCTCAAATCCGCTACACACCCTCGGCGCGATCCATCGCAGTCAACGCACATCGCCCTTATAATCGTGGCATAGCCACGAGATAATGTGACATAGTCACGGATTCATAATATGTGACATAAGTCACCGGATAATGTGGTAAAACTACCTAACACTTCCCTTTATCATTATCACCCATATGCCCATGCAACATACATATTATTCAGATATCATGCAATGTACCTTACCCCAAAGTCATAACAAAATCACACATATTCCATATCAATGTTTATAACATTATTAATCGAGAGTTAGGGGTAGCGTGCACGAATACCTTTGTACCATTGAATGGTACCCTTAGCCATGTTACTCGTATTTTCATAATCACATGTTTAATACTGCTACCATTAATCTATTGGGAATTAATGTAGGGTTACACACCTGACTATCCGTAGATCTAAGCAAAATCTCAAAACTACGCGAAACTAACGAGATCCCGAAACGTTTGCTTTCCCCCTTCCTACAATCGGCCAACACTTTGTTAGTAACCAAAAGCCTATTCGGCTCAACTAGAAATCTCGAAGGATATGTCGCATGAAGATAACACCTTACCTTAATGCCGATTTGGTTTCCAACCAAATCCTGAAGCAACGTGATGCACCTCCCTTGCAATCGGCCAAGCACTAGCACACAAAAAAAATTAGCCTTCGACTTTTGAACGAATGAGAGACAGATCTGAAACACTAGAACCCTTACCGGAATAGATCTGAATCCCGAAACTTCTTCTTATCTCTGTCGAACTCCCCCTAAAAAACATAGTTAGCATCGGCCATCTTTAAAATAATATGGCCATTGGCCGAACATTAACCCTTACCTTGAGTAGTCGAACCTACGAGATCCTTAACGCTCCCTTACTCTGGCTACACACGAAAGAAGCACAAGATTATGGCCTTATCAAGATTCGGCGATCCCTCAAAACCAAGGCTAACCATTCGGTTTCGGTACACCTAAAGAAAAAGAGATGAAATCGATTGCTAAGAGGAAGATACTTACCAACAAATCACGTTTGAAGAGACTAGGAGAAGATAGTCGACGGCACTACCCTTAGAGATTCGGCTCTTGAGAAATGACAGAAAAAGAGAAAGATTTCGGCTAATGACAAGGAGTGTTCTGGCTTTAGGGACGTATGAAAAGAAAAGGGAAGGAGGGGTTACACGATTCGGCTATGGCTCTCAATGAAGATGGGATATTCGGCCACAAGAAGAAGAAAAGAAAAAAAAAGTATAGGATTGAGGTTGAGAGAATGAAAAGAAGAGTAGGAGGTGATTAGGAGATTTCGGCAACACCCCCTACTACATCCCCAAAACTGATTATGCATCTCCTAGAGTCCCACATTCGGCCACCTCTTCCTCACTCATCCAAATCCCCTCTTTTCCTCCTACTTAGCCGAAATTTTGAGCTATCGGACCCAATCTACACTTCATCCATTCAGAGTCCTCGTGCGGTCCACCACTGCACCTCCTTGCCAAAAAATAAAAGCTCCAAAATGCCACCTGCGTTACTCAAACTTAGGTCCCTTCACACTCCCTGTGGCGTCACTCTCTTGTGCTCTAAGTGGCGCCTCCCTTGCCACTTTACCAGCTCAGTTCTTGTGTCCTAAGCCACACACTAAACTCCTTAAGGCCTAGCTCCCTTAGTTCCCTTTTTAGGCTTAAAATCAAATATTTTCCTAAGGCTTCCACTACATCCCAAGGTTCCCGAAGCCCCTAAAACACATTCAAATCATACACAAGCATGCTACCACATACATTTAAGTGAAAATGCATAACCCCTAAATCATGGATATTACAGTTCTATCCCCTTAAAATAATTTTGACCCCGAAATTACCTGGCTAAAATAAGTGAGGGTATTGCTGTCGCATTGTTTCCTCTGGCTCCTATGAAGCATCCTCCGATCCACGGTTACGCCATAACACTTTGACTAGAGGAACTGATTTCCACCGTAACACCTTCACATCTTGCACCAGAATCCGAATCGGCTCCTCCTCATATGACAGATCTGGTCTCAGCTCCACCTCTTCAACTGGCACCACATGAGATGGATCCGACCGGTAACGACGTAGCATCGAAATGTGGAACACATCGTGTATCTGCTTCAACTCTGAAGGCAACTCTAACTGATATGCTACTGGTCCAACCCGCTTCAAAACTCGATAAGGTCCTATAAACCTGGGACTCAACTTTCCCTTACGACCAAATCTCATCACCTTCTTCCATGGTGAAACTTTTAGAAACAACTGATCTCCCACAGCAAACTCTATCTCCTTCTGCTTAAGATCTGCATATGAGTTTTGCCTGTCAGATGCCTCCTTCAACCGTGTTCGAATTACCTTAGCCTTTTCTTCGAATTCCACCACAAACTCCATACCCAAAACATGACGTTCCCCCAATTATGTCCAACACGTAGGAGTGCGACACTTCCGTCCATACATCGCTTCGTACGGTGCCATCCGAATACTTGCTTGATAGCTGTTATTGTATGCAAACTCCGCTAAAGGCAAGAACTCCTCCCAGCTTCCTCTGAAGTCTATCACGTAACCCTCAACATGTCCTCTAACACTTGAATTACCCCCTCAGACTGGCCGTCCGACTGCGGATGAAACGCCGTACTGAAGTCCAACCTGGTGCCCAATGCTTGATGTAGTGCTTTCCAAAATCGAGACGTAAACCTCGGATCCCTATCAGAGATAATCGACACCGGAACACTATGCAGCCTCACAATTTCTGCCACATACAACTTCGCTAACCTCTGCAGAGAATAGTCAACCCACACTGGTATGAAATGTGCAGACTTCGTCAACCGATCTACTATCACCCTACCGAGTCCTTCTTTGTAGGCGTAAGGGGAAGCCCATTAACGAAGTCCATAGTAATTGTCTCCCATTTCCATTGCAGAATCTTTATCGGCTGAAGCAATCCTGATGGCACTTGGTGTTCAGCTTTAACCTGCTGACACGTTAAGCACTTCCCTACAAATTCTGTAACTTCTTGCTTAAGACTAGGCCACCAAAACTGATCCCGTAGATCCCTGTATAAAGTACTTCCTCCAGGATGCATAGCATAAGGGCTACTATGCGATTCCTGAAGAATTTTCTGCCTTAACTCTTCATCCTTTGACATACAGACCTTGCCCCGAAAACACAGCACTCCATCACTGTTTACACCATAGTCTTCCAACTCTCTATTTTGCACTTGCAGCAGCTTAGCACTTAGTTCCCCATCTACCAACTATTTTTCTCTCACCTGACTTAACCATGTCGGCTTCACTTGCAATTCTGCTAGTAAACTTCCATCATCATAAAGACTAATATGTGCAAACATCACCCTCAGATCCGATATCGCTTTCCGACTTAGGGCATCTGCCACCACATTTACCTTGCCCGGGTGATACTCTATGGAACAGTCATAGTCGTTCAACAACTCCACCCACCTTCACTGTCTCAAATTTATCTCCTACGTTAACAAATATTTCAGACTCTTGTGGTCCGTGTAGATCACCGACCTTTGTCCATACAAGTAGTGCCTCCACACTTTTAGAGCGAAAACTACCGCAGCTAACTCCAGGTCATGCGTCGGATAGTTAACCTCATGTGACCTTAATTGCCGAGACGCATAAGCGACCACTTTCCCGTCTTGCATTAGAACACATCCCAATCCTATATGGGAAGCATCACAATACACCACAAAATCTTTCCCTGCTTTCGGCTGAATCAAAATCGGAGCTTCTGTCAACACTTTCTTAAGCTTCTCAAAACTCTCCTGCTGCTTATCTGCCCATACGAAAGGTACCTCCTTTCCCAACAACTTCATCAGAGGTGCTGCTATTGACAAGAACCCTTCAACAAATCTCCTGTAGTAGCCCGCTAACCCCAAGAAACTACAAACCTCTGCCACAGACTTAGGTGGTTTCCAATCTAATACTGCCTCAATCTTCCAAGGATCCACCCTTATTCCTTCCACAGACACCACATGCCCTAAGAACGTAACTTCCTTCAGCCAAAATTCGCACTTGCTGAACTTGGCATATAGCTTCTTTTCCCTTAACACTTGCAATACCACCCGGAGATGCTCATAATGTTCTTCCTCAGACTTGGAATACACTAGGATGTCGTCTATGAACACAACGATGAACTGATCCAGGTAGGGTTGGAAAACCTGGTTCATCATATCCATGAACGCAGCTGGGGCATTCGTCAATCTGAACAGCATTACTAAGAACTCATAATGCCCATATCTTGCTCAGAAAGCTGTCTTATGGATGTCTTCTTCCTTCACCTTGAGCTGATGATACCCTGACCTTAGATCTATCTTTGAAAATACTGCGGCCCCCTTAAGCTGATCAAACAAGTCATCTATCCTCGGCAATGGATACTTGTTCTTGATGGTCAGCTTATTCAACTGTCGATAATCTATGTACATGCGCATAGTCCCGTCCTTCTTTTCTACAAATAGGACTGGTGCTCCCCATGGAGACACACTAGGTCGGATAAACCCACGATCAAGTAACTCTTGGATCTGGGCCTTGAGCTCTACCAACTCCTTTGGCGCCATCCTATACCGAGCAATTGACACAAGAGCTGTACCTGGCAGTAAATCAATTTCGAACTCCACCTCCTTGTCCGGGGGTAACCCAGGCAGCTCCTCCAGAAAGACAACCACAAATTCTCTTATAGTTCTAACTCCACTAACCCCCTCTTCCTTTGCATCCAGAGTATTAACGAAGGCTAGAAATGCCTTGCACCCTTTCCGAACCATTTTATCAACCTTCAACGCAGAGACTATATTAGAAAAATAGTTTCTTCTTTCTCCTATCATAATTATCTCCTCATCCTCCAGAGTCCTCAACTCCATTCGCTTAGCTGCACAATCCAATTTAGCCCGATGTAGGGTTACACACTTGACTATTCGTAGATCTAAGCGAAATCTCAAAACTACGCGAAACTAACGAGATCCCGAAACGTTTGCCTTCCCCCTTCCTACAATCGGCCAACACTTTGTTAGTAACCAAAAGCCTATTCGGCTCAACTAGAAATCTCGAAGGATATGTCGCATGAAGATAACACCTTACCTTAATGCCGATTTGGTTTCCAACCAAATCCCGAAGCAACGTGATGCACCTCCCTTGCAATCGGCCAAGCACTAGCACACAAAACAAATTAGCCTTCGGCTTTTGAACGAATGAGAGACAGATCTGAAACACTAGAACCCTTACTGGAATAGATCTGAATCCCGAAACTTCTCCTTATCTCTGTCAAACTCCCCCTAAAGAACATAGTTAGAATCAACCATCTTTAAAATAATATGGCCTTTAGCCGAACATTAACCCCTACCTTGAGTAGTCGAACCCACGAGATCCTTAACGCTCCCTTACTCTGGCTACACACGAAAGAAGCACAAGATTATGGCCTTATCAAGATTCGGCCATCCCTCAAAACCAAGGCTAACCATTCGATTTTGGCACACCTAAAGAAAAAGAGATGAAACCAATTGCTAAGAGGAAGATACTTACCAACAAATCACGTTTGAAGAAACTAGGAGAAGATAGTCGACGGCACTACCCTTAGAGATTCAGCTCTTGAGAAATGATAGAAAAAGAGAAAGATTTCGGCTAATGACGAGGAGTGTTCTGGCTTTAGGGACTTATGAAAATAGAAGGGAAGGAGGGGTTACACGATTCAGCTATGGCTCTCAATGAAGATGGGATATTCAGCCACAAGAAGAAGAAAAGAAAAGAAAAAGTATAGGATTGAGGTTGAGAGAATGAAAAGAAGAGTAGGAGGTGATTAGGAGATTTCGGCAACACCCCCTACAACAACCCCAAAACTGATTATGCATCTCCTAGAGTTCCACATTCGGCCACCTCTTCCTCACTCATCCAAATCCCCTCTTTTCCTCCTACTTAGACGAAATTTTGAGCTATCTGACCCAATCTACACTTCATCCATTCAGAGTCCTCGTGCGGTCCACCACTGCACCTCCTTGTCGAAAAATAAAATCTCTAAAATGCCACCTGCGTTACTCGAACCTAGGTCCCTTCACACTCCCTGTGGCGTCACTCTATTGTGCTCTAAGTGGCACCTCCCTTGCCACTTTACCAGCTCAGTTCTTGTGTCCTAAGCCACACACTAAACTCCTTAAGGCCTAGCTCCCTTAGTTCCCTTTTTAGGCTTAAAATCAAATATTTTCCTAAGGCTTCCACCCACATCCCAAGGTTCCCGAAGCCCCTAAAACACATTCAAATCACACACAAGGATGCTACCACATACATTTAAGTGAAAATGCATAACCCCTAAATCATGGATATTACAGTTCTACACCCTTAAAATAATTTTGACCATGAAATTACCTGGCTAAAATAAGTGAGGGTATTGCTGTCGCATTGTTTCCTCTGGCTCCCATGAAGCATCCTCCGATCCATGGTTACACCATAACACTTTGACTAGAGGAACTGATTTCCACCGTAACACCTTCACATCTTGCACCAGAATCCGAATCGGCTCCTCCTCATATGACAGATCTGGTCTCAGCTCCACCTCTTCAACTGGCACCACATGAGATGGATCCGACCGGTAACGATGTAGCATCGAAACATGGAGCACATCGTGTATCTGTTTCAACTCCGAAGGCAACTCTAACTGATATGCTACTGGTCCAACCAGCTTCAAAACCCGATAAGGTCCAATAAACCTAGGACTCAACTTTCCCTTGCGACCAAATCTCATCACCTTCTTCCATAGTGAAACTTTTAGAAACACCTGATCTCCCACAGCAAACTCTATCTCCTTCTGCTTAAGATCCGCATATGACTTTTGCCTGTCAGATGCCTCCTTCAACCGTGTTCGAATTACCTTAACCTTTTCTACGAATTCTGCCACAAACTCCGTACCCAAAACATGACGTTCCCCCAATTCTGTCCAACATGTAGGAGTGTGACACTTCTGTCCATACATCGCTTCGTACGGTGCCATCCGAATACTTGCTTGATAGCTGTTATTGTATGCAAACTCCGCTAAAGGCAAGAACTCCTCCCAGCTTCCTCTGAAGTCTATCACGTAACCCCTCAACATGTCCTCTAACACTTGAATTATCCACTCAGACTGGCCATCTGACTGCAGATGAAATGCCGTACTGAAGTCCAACCTAGTGCCCAATGCTTAATGTAGTGCTTTCCAAAATCACGACGTAAACCTCGGATCCCTATAAGAGATAATCGACACCGGTACCCTGTGTAGCCTCACAATTTTTGCCACATACAACTTCGCTAACCTCTGCAGAGAATAGTCAACCCACACTGGTATGAAATGTGCAGACTTCGTCAACCGATCTACTATCACCCATACCAAGTCCTTCTTATTAGGCGTAAGGGGAAGCCCACTAACGAAGTCCATAGTAATTGTCTCCCATTTCCATTGCAGAATCTTTATCGGCTGAAGCAATCCTGATGGCACTTGGTGTTCAGCTTTAACCTGCTGACATGTTAAGCACTTCCCTACAAATTCTGTAACTTCCCGCTTAAGACCAGGCCACCAAAACTGATCCCGTAGATCCCTGCATAACTTACTTCCTCTAGGATGCATAGCATAAGGGCTACTATGCGATTCTTGAAGAATTTTCTACCTTAACTCTTCATCCTTTGGCATACAGACCTTGCCCCAAAAACACAACACTCCATCGTTGTTTACACCATAGTCTTCTAACTCCCTATTTTGCACTTGCAGCAGCTTAGCACTTAGTTCCCCATCTACCAACTATTTTTCTCTCACCTGACTTAACCATGTCGGCTTCACTTGTAACTCTGCTAGCAAACTTCCATCATCATAAAGACTAATATGTGCAAACATCGCCCTCAGATTTGATACCACTTTCTGACTTAGGGCATCTGCCACCATATTTGCCTCACCCAGGTGATACTCGATGGAACAGTCGTAGTCTTTCAACAACTCCACCCACCTTCACTGTCTCAAATTTATCTCCTACGTTAACAAATATTTCAGACTCTTATAGTCCGTGTAGATCACTGATATTTTCTCTATACAAGTAGTGCCTCCACACTTTTAGAGCGAAAACTACTGTAGCTAACTCCAGGTCATGCGTTGGATAGTTAACCTCATGTGACCTTAATTGCCGAGACGCATAAGCGACTACTTTCCCATCTTGCATTAGAACACATCCCAATCTTGTATGGGAAGCATCACAATACACCACAAAATCTTTCCACCTTAATTTGAATCAAAATCAGACTTCATCAACACTTTCTTAAGCTTCTCAAAACACTCCTGCTGCTTATCTGCCCATACGAAAGGTACCTCTTTTCCCAACAACTTCATCAGAGGGGCAGTTATTGACAAGAACCCTTCAACAAATCTCCTGTAGTAGCCTACTAACCCCAAGAAACTACAAACCTCTGCCACAGACTTAGGTGGTTTCCAATCTATTACTGCCTCAATCTTAGAGGATCCACCCTTATTCCTTCCACAGACACCACATGCACGAAGAGCGTAACTTCCTTGACCAAAATTGAACTTCTTGAACTTGGCATATAGCTTCTTTTCCCTTAACACTTGCAATACCACCCGGAGATGCTCATCATGTTCTTCCTCAGACTTTGAATACACTAGGATGTCGTCTATCAACACAACGATGAACTGATCCAGGTAGGGTTGGAAAACCTGGTTCATCATATCCATGAACGCAGCTGGGGCGTTCGTCAATCTGAATAGCATTACTAAAAACTCATAATGCCCATATCTTGTTCAGAAAACTGTCTTATGGATGTCTGCTTCCTTCACCTTGAGCTGATGATACCCTAACCTTAGATCTATCTTTGAAAATACTGCGGCCCCCTTAAGCTGATCGAACAGGTCGTCTATCCTCGGTAATGGATACTTGTTCTTGATGGTCAGCTTATTCAACTGTCGGTAATCTATGTACATGCGCATAATCCCGTCCTTCTTTTTTACGAATAGGACTGGTGCTCCCCATGGAGACACACTAGGTCGGATAAACCCACGATCAAGTAACTCTTGGATCTGGGCCTTGAGCTCTACCAACTCCTTTGGCGCCATCCTATCTGAGAGCAATTGACACAAGAGCATGCACAGCGATAAATTAATTTGAACTCCACCTCCACATCAAAGGGTAACCCAGCGACTCCTCCGAAAGACATCCACAAATTCTCTTATCGTTCTAACTCCACTAACCCCCTCTTCTTTTGCATCCAGAGTATTAACGAAGGCTAGAAATGCCTTGCACCCTTTCTAAACCATCTTATCAACCTTCAACGCGGAGACTATATTAGAAAAATAGTTTCTTCTTTCTCCTATCATAATTATCTCCTCATCCTCCAGTCTTCAACTCCATTAAACAGCTCATAATCCAATTTAGCCCGATGTTCCACTAGCCAATCCATGCCTAGAATGAGATCAAATTCCCCGAAGGGTAGTTTCATCAAGTCGGCAGGAAATACCACTCCCTGAATCTCTTGGGGCACACTCTAGAATATCCTATTCACCACTACCGTTTGACCTAACAGGTTCACTACAGTCATCTCCCTAACAGACAGTTCAGACACTACACCTAGTGTTTCAGCTATTCTACATGCAACATATGAGTGGGTCGAGCCAACATCAATTAAAGCAAAGAAAGGCTTATTAGCTATAAAGCACGTACCGGTTATGACGTCCGGTGCATCACCATCCTCCTCTCGACGAGCGCATACACGGACCCATTGTCTAGCCTCGTGTTACCAACACCTCTACCCGGTGTCCCCGACCTCTTCCAGAACCATTACCTCTGCCAATCGGACCACGACCCCGCGGTGGTTGCTGTCCACCTCTTCCAGCCTGATTAACACCCTAACTTGCTGGTCGGCTCCTACCTGTTTCCACAGGACAGTCCTTAAACATGTGTTATTTGGATCCACACTTAAAACATCCCCCTGTTCTTTTTCAACCTTCTCCCGGGTGCATCTTTCCATACTGAGCACAAGTACGGTACTGTCCTTCCGTAACAACCTGCTGACCTCACGGCCCATCAACTCTAGGTCTCTTTTGAGCATTCCTGGATGACCCCGACGATCTAAAACCTCTCTTTTGTCTATTACTATCCAAATTCTATCTCACAGATTTCTTGACCCGTTCGGCTACCTTAGCCTTCTCTACCAACACGGCAAACTCCCACTCCTGTTGTGGAGCAATCAGTACTCTCAGGTCATCCCTCAGTCTGTCTTCGAACCTGACACACCGTTCATCCTCCGTAACCACGATACCCCGAGCATACTGGCTCAACCTTAAGAATTTCGCTTCGTACTTTGCTACGGACTTACTCCCCTAAACCAGCCTCAGAAACGCCTTCCTCTGCGTATCAATATAGCTAGTCCAAATATACTTCTTCTGATATGCTGCCTTAAAATACTCCCAAGTGAGATCATCCGCTGTAGCACTATCTCGAACCGTGAGCCACCACTGGTACGACTCATCTCGGAGAAGCAACACCACCCCTTTCAGTTTTTCCTCAGCATTCAGATCCAAATCGTCCATGATTCGCTCCATCACCTCCAACCAATACTTAGCCATATTAGGCGTTACACCAGATACACCTCAAAATACCTCAGCTCCATTGGCTCGGAGTCGCTCAGGTATAGATTTTTGAGCTCTTATGCCTCCACCTGCTCCAGCCACCCTCTCCAGAACTCGTAGCATCACTTACGATACTGCATCATCCCCCGTTTGATCCTGATACTCAACACCAGTAGCTAATGGTGGTGACATCTCATTCTCAGACCCTTGACCAAACCTAACAGGTTCCGATACGGTCATTCTGCCTCTACCACACCTACGCACACTACGACCACATCCCCTAGAACTCATGTCTATGATCGCGATTTAATCTGATTTAAGAAATTTTATGTATTAGCTTTCTGTTCCACTAATTATCCATGAACAAATTTTATGTAACGAAGTTTAGTAGTAGTTATTTCGATCATTTCAAAGTTTCCATTCTAATCTCCTACCCTAACCTAGAGAATCACATTCAGTCATCAATACTATTCACTACACACGGTCACCACTTTAAACATTTTCGTCCGTTCCAACCTAGGGGTATTTTCATAATTTGTCCTACAGAGGTATTTTGGTAATTTTTCAAATCAGGGGTATCTGGTGATTTTGCAAAATAGGGGTTTTTGGTATTTTTGCAAAATAGGGACATTTCAGTAAGAATTGAGGGTAGTATGGTAATTTTATAAACTGAGGGTATCTATAAAAAAGTGTAGCTGGTCCCTTTCGGGTTTTAATTATTGAATTTAGCCTGTGGATAAGTCCTCTTGGTTAGGGTGAACCATCACTACGCACCAGGTAGGATTCGAGCAAAGAGGAGGTGAGTCACTAGGACTGCTTAAATACCAAGCTCCCCCTGAATCCAATCCTAGGCATCACGCTGGCAATTGCCACACCCTTAACTCAAATGACTTACTCACGTGTTTGTTTGATTAGTCATTAAATTTTATGTAATTTTGTGTTGGAGTAAGCTAATCCTAGAGTTCAATAGCTCCTAATCTACTAATCTATGATCCCGTAATACCCTCATACAAATCACACAATAGTTAGGGGTACTTACCTAGTGGACCTCGGGCCGGAGACTCAGGTGCCATGCCAAAAAAACCTGTTCATCTTTTAGTAAACTTACTTTCGTAAAATGTTTTGGGCCCAAAAGCCCTTCAAGCTGAGTTTTGAATCTGACTTTGATACCAAGCTGAAACACCCCAAACCCGGCCCACAAACCCTGACCGGATCTGGCATGCTTCTTGAGTAAAACATAGCTAAATCTTATTTTGTCATCTTAGAGAAATTGGTGTTTTTGAAGAAAATAGATTTATGTTATGATCAAGTTGAAAACCGTGTTGTTATTAAAGTTTGTATTTCATTAAAAAATTATTTTCATGTTTCAAAAATTTCAAGTTGAAAGAAGTGTCAAATTTTAGAGCTTATCAATAAGTTGAAAATCGTAGGTGTTTAGGTGTCAAAACATTTGAAGTTGTTTTACGAAAAATTGTTTAACCATTGGTTTGATGTCGATCGTAATAGAATAAAAATTTAAAACGCATACATGAAACAGTTAAATAGTAATGGCCTTATTACAACAAAACAAATCCTGAAATAAATCTCAAAAAAAACTTAATAGGAAAATGTGACAAGTTTAATCATAAGATACCCGAAAATGCTGAGCTGAGCATGGCCACCACTAAGTCCCTACCGACCCGGTCCATTTACTAAGTATCACCAGCAAAATGTTAGCCCACGAAGGGTGAGTCAACAGACTTAGTGTGTAACAACTAACACAGACTCCCAAACAATTAAGGCATATCAAATCACTTATAACAAATATAAGCAATGATGCAACCCAAACCCACCTAGATATCCAACCTCTACACACCACCCGTACCTGCCAATCACACCGTGAGGATTACTAAATCGACCCTCCGTCTGCTACACACCCTCGAAGGTAGTCACTGCAGTCAACTGCACATCACCCTTATAATCGTGGCATAGCCACCAGATAATGTGACAGAGTCACCGGATTCATAATATGTGACATAAGTCACCGGATAATGTGGTAAAAACCACCGGAACACTTCCCCTTTATCATTATCACCCATATGCCTATGCAACATACATATTATTCAGATATCATGCAATGTACCTTACCCCAAAGTCATAACGAAATCACACATATTCCGTATCAATGTTTATAACATTATTAACTGAGAGTTAGGGGTAACGTACCTGAATGCACTATACCATTGAATGGTACCCTTAGCCATGTTACTCGTATTTTCATAATCACATGTTTAATATTGCTACAATTAATCTATCGGGAATTAATGTAGGGTTACACACCTGACTATTCGTAGATCTAAGCGAAATCCCTAAACTATGCGAAACTAACGAGATCCCAAAATGTTTGCCTTCCCCCTTCCTACAATCGGCCAACACTTTGTTAGTAACCAAAAGCCTATTTGGCTCAACTAGAAATCCCGAAGGATATGTCGCATGAAGATAACACCTTACCTTAATGCCGATTTGGTTTCCAACCAAATCCCGAAGCTACGTGATGCACCTCCCTTGCAATCGGCCAAGCACTAGCACATAAAAATAATTAGCCTTCGGCTTTTGAACGAATGAGAGATAGATCAGAAACACTAGAACCCTTACCGGAATAGATCTGAATCCTGAAACTTCTTATTATCTCTGTCGAACTCCCCCTAAAAAACATAGTTAGCATCGGCCATCTTTAAAATAATATGGCCTTTGGCCGAATATATACCCTTACCTTGAGTAGTCGAACCCACGAGATCCTTAACGCTCCCTTACTCTGGCTACACACGAAAGAAGCACAAGATTATGGCCTTATCAAGATTCGGCCATCCCTCAAAACCAAGGCTAACTATTCGGTTTCGGCACACCCAAAGAAAAAGAGATGAAATTGATTGCTCGGGGAAGATACTTACCACCAAATCATGTTTGAAGAAACTAGGAGAAGATAGTCGACGGCACTACCCTTAGAGATTCGACTCTTGAGAAATGACAGAAAAAGAGAAATATTTCGACTAATGATAAGGAGTGTTTTGGCTTTAGGGACTTATAAAAAGAGAAGGGAAGGAGGGGTTACACGATTCGGCTATGGCTCTCAATGAAGATGGGATATTCGGCCACAAGAAGAAGAAAAGAAAAAAAATATATAGGATTGAGGTTGAGAGAATGAAAAGAAGAGTAAGAGGTGATTAGAAGATTTCGGCAACACCCCCTACTACATCCCCAAAATCGATTACTCATCTCCTAGAGTCCCACATTCGGCTACCTCTTGTTCACTCATCCAAATCCCCTCTTTTCCTCCTACTTAGCCGAAATTTTAAGCTATCTGACCCAATCTACACTTCATCCTTTCAGAGTCATTGTGCTGTCCACCACTGCACCTCCTTGCTGAAAAATAAAAGCTCCAAAACACCACCTGCGTTACTCGAACCTAGGCCCCTTCGCACTCCCTATGGCATCACTCTCCTGTTCTCTAAGTGGCGCCTCCCTTGCCACTTTACCAGCTCAGTTCTTATGTCCTAAGCCACGCACTAAACTCCTTAAGGCCTAGCTCCCTTAGTTCCCTTTTTAGGCTTAAAATCAAATATTTTCCTAAGGCTTCCACCTACATCCCAAGGTTCCCGAAGCCCCCCAAAACACATTCAAATCACACACAAGCATGCTACCACATACATTTAAGTGAAAATGCTTAACCCCTAAATCTTGGATATTACACTATTGGGACCCAATCTCTTGGTCTTAGTTTATTTTCCCTTAATGCAATCGACATAGACATCAAAGTCTATAAAGTCAATGGACTCTATAATACCATCATACAAAAGGTATTGAACTCTACCTTTTGAGATATGACCTATGCGCTTATGCCATAATGATGCTAAATTTTCCTTATTTAATTTGTCTTTCATACCACGTGATTCCACATGCAAGATTTCATTATAGCTGCAACTGTTTCTAGCAAATAAAGGTTGTCATAAGTATTTAAATGACCAGTTCCAACAACATTTGAATTTAAAAACAAAGTAAATTGATTGTTTTTGAGTGAACAATAATATCCAAATTTATCAAACGAAGAAACATAAACTAGATTCCATCTAAACAATGGTACAATAAAAGTCTCTTAAATCCAAATAAAAACCAGTTCCTAATAACAACCTAAAATACCCAATTGCTTCCACTTCTACCAATTTTCCATCACCTACGAAGATGTGTCTTTCACCATCAATTGGCTTTCGGTAACTCAAGCAACCCTGCATAGAAACACTTATGTGAGTAGTAGGACCATAATCTATCCACCTAGTGTTTCTAGGTACTGAAGCTAAATTAACCTCAAAACATACCAAATTAAGAAGTATACCTTTCTTTCCACGCTAAGCATGATATTTGGCATAGTCTTTCTTCACATGTCCAAACTTGTTACAAAAGAAACAACTCTTTGTAGCTTGTTGTTGTTTCTTTTGAGCTGGACCCTTAGCAGCTTCATTTTGAAGTTTTCTTTTCTTGCCCTTCTCTTTAGAGGCATTGACCAAATGATAAATTTCAGACTTATCACACTTTAAACTTTCTTCCTCTTGTACACAATGAGAAATGAACTCATTTATAGCCCATTTCTCTTTTTGACAGTTATAACTAATTTTAAATTGATTAAACAGTGTAGGAAGTGATACCAAAATCATAATAAACAACATGGAACATGTAACACCCTATACCCGACCCAGTTGCCGAGCCCGAATACTAGGATGCTACACCACCGTCTCCTGCTTGTATTAATCACAAACCATCATATTATTAAACATGCATAATTTTTTTCTTTTAATATAATAACATTCACATGAAACGTAGGTCATTCACACTCTAAGGAAGTTGAATCATACTAAACATTCATTGAATAATCATAAAATAGGTACTAAACATGCATTACGACCACTTACAAAAGTTTCCTAAAACTGTTACATAGGTATCGGTAATTCTCTCAAGTGGTATCGATACCACTTGGAAATTTGATACCAAATTAGCTTATTGTTTCTCATTTTAGAAACCCAAATTTTGAAAAATATCGGTACCAATGAAAAATTATCAATAATTTTACCCCAGGTATCGATGCTCGTGGAAAAATACCAATACCAACTAGTGAAGCTGACTTCCCTCATTTCAAAAATTACAAAGGTAACATTTTTAAAACCTAAATATCGATACCTCGGTTCTATACCCTAAAAGCACAACACATATCATCACATAGATCATTCCAAACTAGTCCAAAACATCATGCATCAATTATCTCATAAAATAAACATCGAAATGTCTTAATAACAATCCCAAACATCATATTTAATGTCCGCAGCGTTCCTAAGCACATTAAGCAAGAAAACAACCAAAAAAAATCATAGCAAAGCCAACATAACATCTATCACGTTTTGTTTTATTCCCAAAACAAAAATAATCAAATAACACCTACTAATAGCAACTAAAATTTCTAGCTTGGATCACCACTTGAGACCACACCGCTCACACCGAAACTACTTATTTGCAATGGTTAAAAAGGAGTAGGTGAGCTTAATAAGCTCAGTGAATGCTCTGAATAACCACTACGCAAACAAGTCATTATGTACCGACTAAGCAGACATGTCACATATTCATAACATATTTAATTCTAATATTATATTTCACACATTTAATAATCTTACACTATTACTATTACACATTTATCACATTAACCACATGATTATTTAAGCATATATCTAAGCACATATAAACCATATTTAATCACATTCATTCACATATATGATAGTTTGACTCTTGAGGTTATGAAAAATAATATGAACTCTATCGCCACACGTCGGATACACGGATGTCCAACAACAAAATGACTCATTGAGTCGATCATGTCCCATAAGTGCAGCATATAGCTAACACTCTCCAACACACCAAACACATAGATCCTAGTGAATGGAGCTTAACTCACATTCCCTTATCTTTTCGAAAACTATCCCTAGGCCTTAACGCCCCAAAATCACATCACAAAGGTGAGTACTCACAAACCTATGGCATGTCACCTATATCCAATGGTATCATAAAATCACAAGGCCAAAATATCCACATTATTATCACATATTTACTTACCGATTTTTTGTAGCACCCCTAACCTGAAACCATCACCGAAATAAGGTTAAGAGGCATTACCAAGCGATCGAAACATTTCACATCCATTTCACGACACAAAGTTAGTCTTCAATCATACACATTCAATTACAACTATAAAGTCCCTTATCGAGGTCTACGAGACCTTAAACACATGTTAGAGAGATGTCGGGACTAAATCGAACACTTGTAAAAATCTTCAGAAACTTAAACATTTTTTTAACACTGTAAAAGTCACATGCCCGTATAGTTGGGCCGTGTGCCACACACGACTACAAGACACGCCCATGTTTCCAGGTCATGCCAAAACAGAGCATACATACTAACTTGTTCACATAGCCACTAGACACTGCCGTGTACCATGGCCGTGTATCCTTAAGCTAGCTACTGACTTGGTCACACGGTCTTCATGCACGCCTGTGGGCCATGGCTGTGTAACCTGTCCAGACACACTAAGAAGAAGTCCTTATGTAACATCCTCGTATTAAAGGCTCTGCATTTTATGTCTCTGTGTCTGTTTGGTATGATTTGTTTATTAATTTGGTGTGTTTGGGGGACTAAGGAAGGCTCGGGGTTAAGCTTGAGCCTTGGTGAAAATTTTGTTTTTGGGCTCTTTAGGGGAGAGCTAGCCGAGGCAGGCCTTAAGGGTAGTTACTTGTGTTTATTAACATAAGAAGAGATGTAGTAAAGTGGCAGAGAGACACCACTTAAAATGTAGGGAAGTGGCGTCACAAGGGCGCAATAGTAGGGAAGAGGTTCGAATCCCATAAGCCTTACTTTGAAGCTTTATTTTTGAGCCTGGAGAGCTAAGGTGGTGGCTTACGGCTGGACTCTCCAAGGTGGTTGGTTGAAAGGGTCAAAGGAATTTGACTGGATGGTCATAAAGAGCTTAGGGAGTTTGAAATGGTCAAACAATTCGAATAGGTGATGGGGAGCATTCGGTGGAGAAAATCAAGGAGGAGGGTTGGTGGTTGAGTGTTGGCTGAAAGTTGGAGAAGAGGGGAGGAGGATTACGGCTATGTGATGTATGGGGTTAGGGAATTTTGGTATTATGGGAGTGATAGCAAAATCGAGAGCCTTAGTGTGTGTGTGCGCCGAAGGTTGTAGTTCTTGAGTTCTTCTTTTCGATATTTGGGTATTTGGTCAAAGAGCATTTTGGGTTGGTTATCATCTGGTGCTTGTGCCGAAATCCCCTAGTGCATTATAGGTTCTTTGCTCCGTTTCTTTGAACATTCTTTTCATCTCTTTTTTTATTTTGCCGAACACTCCCTAAACCTTCTTTTATCTATTTTGTTTGTTCGTTCATTGCTACCCCTACTGAGTTATCAATCCCCTTGTCGAATCTCTTCTTCTCTTTTACTCATTCTCTTAAACCTCTCACTGAAACATTTTCTTCTTTTTCTTTGCATCTTGCTCTAAGCCAAAACCTTCTGTCTCTCACATATTGTTCCCATCTTCTTCTTTCTTTGGCATTTTTCTTTATTGATTCTCTTGAGCTGAACCTTTACTCATATATACAACTTGTTTTACCCCTTCATCCTACCCCATTGTTCCAAACCCGAACCACCCTTTGTTGCAAACCAAATTGTGTCTCTCGTCTATTATTATCAACCGTATATCAAGAACATCCTGGTGGGTTGCCGAGAGTCTCTTCTACAGTAAGGTACTATCGCGCGAGGTATGGGGGGACTCTCTTATTTCTTTCCTTACTTTCATTTAATTCTACTTGACCATAGCCGAATGGCTATTTTGTTCTTGATTGTTAGCTTGCAACTAATCTCTTTCCCTTCTCCTTTTCGCATTTTGGGACGTTACTCTGGGAAACTCCTGTAGTCGAGTGGTTGTAGTCCGAAGCTAGAGGGTTGTTGGTTGCTGAATTTGGTCATTCTATTCAGGTTCTTAAGGTAAAGGGCCATCTTGTGATTTCTTGGTTATTCATTCCTTTCAATTGTGATATGCCTTAACCAAATTTTGTTATTAGTCAATCTATGCCTCCTTGTGTACTGATCAAAGATTCTCCATGGATGTAAGTGTAAGTCAAACCAAGGAGGGGAGTGTGTCCGTAATCCCTACTCCTAAGTTTAAGAGGTGTGCTGTGTCGGCGGTTCAGGATTTTCCATCGAGATGTGGTAGAGAGCCGACGTCTTCCTGGGATAGGCAAATAGCTGCCGTTCCTGCTAGTGAAAGTGTCAACGTAGAAAGCTTAGTGTTATGTGTTATCAGGTGTATTAGTCACACATTTCTTGTTGTTGTGTTATTAACTGTGTTGGCTGAAAGCCGAAATGACTAATTTGATAGTCGAGATACCCCTACGAGTAAAGTTGGAGACACTGTGTAAGTTCTTTTATGATGATATTTCTGATTATATGCATGTATGTAACAATTAACTATTACACATTGAGAGCATGTTGCATTCATGTTTAGCATGATGAAATGAGCATGGGCTCGGGATTGAATGAAAGGGGAAGTGTGAATTAAGTGACTATGGTCACGGTGGTCTAAGAACCACAGTGGTTGAAACCACGTATATACTTCAGTGACTTGTCTCGGTGGTTTAAGACCACACTGGGTTGGCCCCATGTAAGCATAAATTTATCAGAGATCGTCACGGTGGTCTAAGACCACAGTGGGTTGGCCCCACGATTATATATATTTTAGTGACATTGTCACGAGTGACTATTGTCACGAGTGGTCAAGAGCCACAGTGGCATAATGCCACGGGTGTTTGGATGGAAAGCTAGACTGGATTGGGCTGCATTGCATACAGGTGACATGTGCCATATTGAGTGGGCTAAGTCCCAAAGTGCATCTGAGGCTTAAAGCCTTGCGTTATACAGGGATTTACACACTGAGTCTCGGTGACTCATCTCCTCTGCTAAATTTTACAAGTAATCATTAAATCGCGGGTTTTGGAGTTAGAGCAGACTCTAGGTGGCCATGCGTTACTATTGCTTTCGTAAACTTTGTACTTTAATTTGAACTTACTTTTAATTTGGGATTTTATTTTGTATTAAGGCCGCTTTAACTATAATTTGGGGTTTTGATTTAATATTGAATTATGTATGCTATAAACTAACTATATGAGGTTTTCTTAAAACGTAACTAACGATTTTTTTTCAAAATAATAACATACGGAACACAAGCGTTAAATAATTAAACTTGAGATTTTCTTAATACTACAAATACTATTCTCAAAAGTCAGGTCCTCAATATTTAATTCAATTGTCACCTTATCAAAATTTTCTAAGTTGGCTTTGTGAAATAAACCCGTCTTTAGCACCTATTTAACTTAATAAGAAGATGGTAAGATAGGTGCAACCTAACCCAATTTTTAATAGCCCTTAACATGGATTCACCAAACAAAATGTTTTCTCAAATTATGATGTTTTGCCTAAATTTTCAAAACTACCCTTCCTATAACAATCCAGATTTAGTCGTACCGTTTTGATCGGGTTTGGGGTGTTACAATTGCGGTATCAGAGCCAGGTTCAAAAACTCGACAATGGGTATGGGGGTTAAAAAAATGTTTTCAAAGGTTAGTTTCGAAAAAAATGGTTTAGAAATATAGATGTTTTCTAGAAGCATGGCACCCGAGTCTCCAACACCAAATCCGTACGGTAAGTCTTCTAACTTTTGTTGTTTTGCATGAAGTGAATGTATTGTGCTAGGATTGATAGTACTAAGAAATGCAACTCTAGAAACAGAAACCTTTTGGTAGGCATGTATTGGCGAGAATTACTTTCAATATTACTTTCATAAGACTACTCTATAATAAACAGTGGAAGAAAATACTAATTCATAAAACTTTTAAATCAGATTAAGTCGAATCAATAGCCATGATTGCTAGAGGACATGGACGTGGTATGCGCGGCCGCAGTAGAGGCCGAGGTGACGGGGTTGAGCCTTCAGAATATGAGCATTGGCTAGAGGGTAAAGTGCCAGCATCGCCAATTGTGGAAGCAGAATTTCAAGACCAAACTGGTGGAGACGATGCTGTGACTCAAGCTATGTTACGCGTTCTGGAAAGATTTGCTGGAGTGGGCACGGGATCAGTGGCTCAAAAATCTGTGTCGGAGCGACTTCGAGCTAACGAGGCTGAGATGTTTAGAGGCGTTTCTAGTGTGGCTCCCAATGTAGCCAAGTACTGGCTAGAAGCGGTTGAGCGCATCATGGATGATCTTGACTGTACAGTTGAGGAGAAATTGAAAGGGTGGTGTCTCTTCTCCGAGACGAGGCATACTAGGGGTGGCTCACGGTCAGAGATTGTACGGCAGCTAACCGTATTAATTGGGACTTCTTTAAGTCTACATTCCAAGTGAAATACATTGGGTCGAGCTATGTGGACGCTCAGCGGAAGGCATTCTTAAACTTGGTCCAGGGGGTAAGACGGTGGCCGAGTATGAGGCAGATATCCTACGTCTAAGTCGGTATGCCCGGGGTATTGTGTCAACGGATCATGAGTGTTGTGTCCGATTTGAGGATGGCCTGAGGGACGAGTTACGAGTACTGATAGCTCCACAATGGGAAAGGGAGTTCGTTGTTTTGGCGGAGAAGGCTAAGATAGCCGAAGAGGCAAAGTGATCTGAAAGGTAGAACCAGGATAGGGACAAGGGTAGGAACAAAAGAAGTTTTGGAGTGTCAGGGTCTGCTAGGAATTTCTAGAAGAGGCCTAGGTTGGATAGGCCAGGTCGAGTTGGAAGGCCTGTTGTGGTTGGTCGACCACAGCTGTGTGCTACGTATGGGAAGTTTTACTCAGGGTAGTGCTGGGAAAAAGGTAGTGGATGTTACAGGTGTGGATCAGTGGATCATCGGGTAAGGGATTGTCCGTAAGAGCCAAGCAGAGCATAGCCAGTAGGTTAGAAATATGTTCAGCCTGGTAGAGGTGGTCAGCAGCCACAAAGAGGTCGTAGTCTGGCCAAAGGAGGAAATGGTTTTGGTCAGGGGCGTGAAGCACCTGGCAGAGGTGCTGGAAACACAAATCAAGACAGCCTGGGCTGGTCTATGCATCTGGACGCCGAAAGGAGGGCGATGCACCAGACGGCATAACCGGTACGTTCTTTATTTTCGGTTTGCCTTTTTCTACACTGATTGATATTCGGTCAACACATTCCTATGTTGCTAGTACTCTTTCTAGAACTCTGAACATAGACTCTGAGATTGTTTCTAGGGAGATGATTGTACTTAGCCCTTAAGGACAATCTGTAGTGGTGAACAAACTCTTTAGGAGTGTGCCTCTAGAAGTACAAGGGATGGTTTTCCCGGCTGATTTGATGGAACTGCCGTTCGACGAGTTCAATTTGATCTTGGGCATGGACTGGTTAGTGAAGTATCGGGCAAACTTGGATTGTACTGCTAAGCGCATAGTGTTAAGGACTCTTGAGGATAGTGAGGTGTTAGTGATAGGTGAAAGGAGGAACTACTTGTCTAATATAGTGTCTACTTTAAAGGTTGAAATAATGGTGAGAAAAGGATGCGAGGCTTCCTTAACTTTTGTCAGTGCTCTGGAGGACAAGGAATTGACTGTAAAGGATGTCAAAACAGCGAAGGAATTTTTTGATGTTTTCTAGAAGAGCTTCTAGGATTACCTCCGGATCGCGAGGTGGAATTCAGTATTGATCTTCTTTCGGGAACAGCGCCAGTGTCTATTGCTCCGTATAGAATGGCACCGAAAGAATTGGTGGAACTTAAAGCCCAAACTTAGGAACTGTTGGACCGAGGTTTTATTTGACCCAGTGTGTCACCTTGGGGCGTGCCAGTGTTATTTGTTAAGAAGAAGGACGGGTCGATGCAGATGTACATTGACTATAGGCAACTAAACAAGCTGACGATTAAGAATAAGTACCCATTGCCTAGGATAGACGATCTATTCGATCAGTTGCGAGGTGCTTTGGTCTTTTCAAAGATAGATTGAGGTCAGGTTATCACTAGCTTAAGGTCAAGGAGGTAGATATTCATAATATAGCTTTTCGAACTCGTTATGGTCACTACGAGTTCTTGGTGATGCCGTTTGGGTTGACGAATGCACCAGCTGCGTTTATAGACATGATGAACCGGGTATTCCAACCCTATCTGGATCGATTTTTCGTGGTGTTCATAGATGATATTTTGGTCTATTCAAGTTCAGAAGAGGAATACGATTCACATCTTCGGGTGGTTCTGCAGATTCTAAAGAAAAACAATTGTACGCTAAATTCAGTAAGTGTGAATTCTGGTTGAAAGAAGTTACCTTTCTAGGACATGTTGTGTCTGCTGAAGGAATTAGGGTTGATCCCCAGAAAATTGAAGCCGTGTTGGACTGGAAATCGTCTAAGTCTGTGGTAGAAATTTAGAGTTTTCTTAGTTTGGCTGGGTACTACAGAAGGTTTGTTGAGGGGTTTTCACTAATAGCTGTACCATTAACCAAGTTGTTACGAAAAGGGGTACCGTTTGTCTGGTCAGATAAACAGCAGGAAAACTTTGAGAAGCTGAAAAGGATTTTGACTAAGGCACCAGTGTTGATTCAGCCTGAGGCTGGGAAAGAGTTTGTCATCTACTGTGATGCGTCGCACACGGGGTTAGGATCTGTGTTGATGCAAGAGGGGAAGGTGGTAGCATATGCGTCTCGGCAGTTGAGACTGCATGAAGTGAATTATCCCACACATGATCTAGAGTTAGTTGCTGTAGTGTTCGCTCTGAAAGTCTAGAGACACTACCTATATGGGGAGAAGTCCATTATCTACACAAACCACAAGAGCCTGAAGTATCTCATTACCCAGAAAGAGCTGAATTTAAGGTAGCGGAGGTGGATTGAGTTGTTGAAAGATTATAATTGTTCAATCGATTACCATTCGGGTAAAGCTAACATTGTGGCAGATGCATTGAGCCGTAAGGTAATATCAGACTTGAGGGCAATGTTTGCTCATCTCAGCTTGTATGATGATGGAAGTTTTCTAGCTGAACTTCAAGTGAAGCCTTCTTTGGTCAGTCAAGTTAGAGAGAAGCAGTTATCTGATGAATCGCAAGTGCTAAATTTCAGCTAGTGTCAGGTGGTGAAACGGAAGATTTTAGTGTGAACGGTGATGGGGTTTTATGCTTTCGAGGAAAGGCTTGTATGCCGAAGGATTCCGAATTGAGGCAGAAGATTCTACAGGAAGCGCATAGTAGTCCATACGCTATGCATCCTAGAGGGAGTAAGATGTATCGTGATCTGCGAGAACAGTTTTGGTGGCCAGGTCTGAAGTAGGAAGTTACCGAGTTTGTGGGTAAGTTTTTGACATGTCAACAGGTGAAGGCGAAACACCAATTGCCTTTAGGGCTTCTACAGCCAGTGAAGATTCCATTTTGGAAGTGGGAAAGGATAACATGGACTTTGTTAGTGGGCCACCCCTTACGCCTACGAAGAAAGATTCAGTGTGGGTAATTGTGTTATTAACTGTATTGGCTGAAAGCCAAAATGACTAATTTGATAGTTGAGATACCCCTACGGGTAAGGTTGGAGACACAGGGTAAGTTCTTCTATGATGATATTTCTGATTATATGTCTGTACGTAATAATTAACTATTACACATTTAGAGCATGTTGCATTCATGTTTGGCATGATGAAATGAGCATGGGCTCGGGATTGAATGAAAGGGGAAGTGTGAATTAAGTGACTATGGTCACGGTGGTCTAAGAACCATAGTGGTTGAAACCACGTATATACTTCAGTGACTTGTCTCGGTGGTTTAAGACCACACTGGGTTGGCCCCACGTAAGCATAAATTTATCAGAGATCGTCACGGTGGTCTAAGACCACAATGGGTTGGCCCCACGATTATATATATATTAGTGACATTGTCACGAGTGACTATTGTCACGAGTGGTCAAGAACCGCGGTGGTCAAGAACCACAGTGGCATAATGCCACGGGTGTTTGGATGGAAAGCTAGACTGGGTTGGGCTGCATTGCATACAGGTGACATATGCCATATTGAGTGGGCTAAGGCCCAAAGTGCATCTGAGGCTTAAGGCCTAGTTTGCGTTATATGGGGATTTACACACTGAGTCTCAGTGACTCACCCCTCTGCTAAATTTTACAGGTAATCAGTAGATCGCGGGTTTTGGAGTCGGAACAGACTCGAGGTGGCCATGCGTTACTATTGCTTTCATAAACTTCGTACCTTCATTTGAACTTACTTTTATTTGGGATTTTATTTTGTAATAAGGCCGCTTTAACTTTATTTTGGGGTTTTGATTTAATACTGAATTATGTATTCTATAAACTGACTATATGAGGTTTTCTTAAAACGCAACAAACTATTTTTTTTTCAAAATAATAACATACGGAGCACATTGGGATTTTCTTAATACTACAAATACTATTCTCAAAAGTCACGTCCTCAATATTTAATTCAATTGACACCTTATAGAAATTTTCTAAGTTGGTTTTGTGAAATAAACCCGTCTTTAGCACCTAGTTAACTTAATAAGAAGATGGTAAGATAGGTATAACCTAACCGAATTTTAAATAGCCCTTAACATGGAATCACCAAACAAAATGTTTTCTCAAATTATGATGTTTTGCCTAAATTTTCAAAACTACCCTCCCTATAACAATCCAGATTTGGTCGTAGCATTTTGACCGGGTTTAGGGTGTTACACCTTAAACCACATGAGAAGGACACACGCCGGTGCCTCTTGACCAGTATGCAAAATAGGCCATTTGCAAGGCTAAAATGCCACCCACACAAGGGTCAACCCACAAGCTTCAATACAATATCAATTCATGCTTCTAAATACATTCAAACATGCCAATTCATGCACTAAATTACACAACGAAAAACACATGCATAATCAATCATAATTCATCCACCATATTACCATATCACTATAGCATCATTCCCTCAATAAACTTACCATTCATAAGGCCATCTCATTGCCACCAAAACATTTCAAAACATGCATCATATATTAGCATATAACTAGCCAAATCACATGGCTATTTACATCTCAAACATATACCAAATGACTAGCCTACAGATGCCATATTCAAATATACACATCTTCAAAAGTACCAAAATAGATTGCCGATAGTGTGATAGAGATGTTGACGATCTCCAGATCCGAGCTAGCTTTATTGACACTGCAAAGCAGAGAAACAAATCACACAGTAAGTTCGAAATACAATACAATTAACTCCTTGAATCAAATCAATGTACAAATTGAACCAACACATAGATAATTTACCAATGATACACAATTTCAACTATATTCAATACTCACATAGCATTCTATTCATATACTTTCAATTTCACCAACCACATAGGTATCATACATACCTTTGCTAACACTTAGTTACTCACCAACCATACTATCCAACCATCACATAGATAATTACACAACTAAACACATTATCAATCTCAACCACATACTCAAATATCTATTCATTCAACTCTTAAATCTATCATCAACCACATAGGTTCAAACATACCTTGATCAACACGTAGTTTCTCCATTCATGCAACTCAATTTCTTGATTTTACCTCTCGTTCAACCTTTGCTATTCCTTTGATAAATTCGTACACTTAGTGCCCATTTCATAACCGAAACAAAATTGTCATCGCACACTTAGTGCCAATATGTTAAACCAAACTTATATCAGTATCGCACACACAGTGCCAATTCGATAAGCCAAAACTTCTATCATTTCGCACACACAATGCTAATCATTAAAGTCATACCTTCTATTGTTTTGCACACATAATGCTAATCATTAAAGCCGTAGCTTCTATTGTTTCGCACACATAATGCTAATTCAATTCTGTATCAACTTAATTTCACACACTTAGTACCTTAATACTCGAACTCGTACATAACACATTCTATTCCATTAATATACATTCATTCATTATTCATCACATAGATACTAGTTTAATAGCAAGTATTATATCCGAACGTACCTCGAACGTCGATATACCGAAACGGTCGATTAATCGAGTACTTTGTCTTTGCCTCGATCTCAATCCGAACCTCTCCTCACTTGGTCTATACACATTCAAATTCAATCCATTCAATCACAAAATCATTCATTTTAGTCCAAACACACATATTTAGGGCATTTTACATAATAGCCCTCACATTTTTACATTTTGACACTTTAGTCCCTAATTCACAAAGTCACGAAATACACATAATTTCATTTCACCCATGCCTAGCTGAATTATCCTTGTGTTCATACAAGCCCACACATTTCATTTATTTCAGAATTTAGTCCTCCAATTTATACTTTTCTTAATTTAGCCCAAAATACTTAATTGCACCAAAAATTCAAATACAAACTATGTTAACCCAACACCAACCATTCATATTTCACCAACTAACATTACAAAGCTCACATATTCATCAATAGCACATCTCAAAATCTCTTTCAATTTCTAAAATTAAAGCATGGGCTGGCTAGAGCACGAAGCACCAATTACGAAAACGTAAAAATTATCAAAAACCGATCAAAATCTAACCTTGAATCAAGCCAAATGCTAGTCAAAATTACCAAATCTTTAAACCCTTCTTCTTTCTTTAATATTCGGTTGATAGAAAAAAAAGATGAGCATTTCTAGCTTTTTTTTTTTTATTTTAATGTAATATTATTTCATGTTTACTAATTTACCCTTAATGAATCATCCATTTAATTAACAAATATTAGGACATTTATGTCCATCTACCATCCACTAATTTTAATAATGGACTAATTGCCTCATAAGGCCTCCACATTATAAAGACAACAACAATTAAGTACTTAACAATTAGCACACAACATTTTACACTTTATGCGATTTAATCCTTTTTCATAATTCGACACACAGTCGATAAAATTACCACACAGAATTCTCACACAGGTTATATCACATATAATAAACACCAAGATTAATATTGAAATATTATTCGGACCTTGGATTTGTGGTCTCGAAACCACTGTTCTAACTAGGGTTTAATCTGGGCTGTTACAACTATCCCCCTTAGGGATTTTCGTCCTCGAAAATCTTATCAGTGAATAAATGTGGATATTGCTCTCTCATAACATTCTCAGGCTCCCATGTAGCCTCTTCAACTCCGTAAATCTCACAATTTCAGTAATATATAATTCAGCCAATCAATCAAGTGAATAATTTGTTCTCGTCGGAACGAAATGAGCTGAGGTCGCCAATCTATCAACTATCACCCAGATTGCATCTTTCTTTCCCAGAGACAAAAGGAATCCCGACGCAAAGTCTATAACAAACCAAATGGACCTGATGTTCAGCTTAACTTGCTGACAAACTAATCATTTCGACACATAGTCAGAGATATCTCGTTTCATACCATGCCACTAATAAAATTATTTCAGATCATTATACATTTTTGTACTCCCCGAGTGAATAGTCAAATGATTATTGTGAGCTTCATTCAAAATCATCTGAATTAACTCTGAATTCTTTGGAACACAAATCCGATTTCTAAATCTCAAACAATCATCACTATCCACTCAAAATGCTAAATCTGAATTCAAATCACATTGAGCTAGTTTTGCTATCATATCATCATCACTTTTCTGGGCATCATGAATCTTATGTATGAACATCGGTCTTACTTTTAACTCAGCCAAAACTAGACCATTATCACACAGATCTATCTGAGAATTCATAGCTCGCAAAGCACATATAGACTTTAGGGTTAAAGCATCAGCTACTACATTAGCTTTACCCAGATGATAATCAATCACAAGTTCATAATCTTTCAACAATTCTAACCATCTTCTCTGTCGCAAATTCAATTCTTTCTGAGTCATCAGGTACTTCAAACTCTTATTATCAATATAAACATGACATTTCTCACCAAATAGATAATGACGCCAAATCTTTAGTGCAAGCACAATCGCGACTAATTCAAGGTCATGCATCGAATAGCTCTTTTCATGCGGCTTTAACTGCCTTGAAGCGTAAGCAATGGCTTTGCCTTCTTGCATCAGCACACAGCCCAAACTATTCAATGATGCTTGTAAACTATAAATTCTTTGCCCGATTCAGGCTGAACTAACACTGGCACTTTCGTCAACAACGCTTTCAACTACTCAAAACTCTGATGGCACTTTTCTGACCACTAAACTTTAATATCTTTTTGTAGCAACTTCGTCAATGGAGTCGCAATCATCGAGAAGCCTTTCATGAGCCATCTATACTATCCCGCTAGTCCTAGAAAACTACAGACTTCAAACACATTTCTCGAGGGCTTCTATTCTAAAATAGCAGAGATTTTACTCAGATCAACTCGTATTCTCGCATCTGATACAATATGCCCCAGAAACGAACCTCACGCAAACAAAACTCACATTTGCTAAACTTAGCATACAGATGCTTCTCACATAGAGTCTGTAACACAATTCTCAAATGCTCTACATGTTGTGTCTCATCAGAAGAATAAACCAGAATATCATCAATAAACACTACAACAAAGCGATCCAAATACAGTCTAAATATTTGATTCATCAAATCCATAAATTGTAACACCCCAAACCCGGTCCAAAACACTACGGCCAAATTCAGAATGCTACTGGAAAACCTCAGGTTGAAATCGGGTAAGTGATGATAAAACTTGCTTGTAGCAGTGTTAGGGTCGTCATGAAAACAAGTGCTAAACTAAATCCTTAATGAATAGGTTTTAAAACAGGATTCAATTTCTTAGAGAGACGTTTCATTTGAAAAACAATTTGAAGTTCAAGGTTAGTTGAAAATGGGTCCTTTTGAAATCTTTAAAAGAATCTGAGTAATTACAAGAATCTCAATTAGAAAACCTTAGTTAAGTTTTTTTAAAATCATCAAATGTCATTATTTGAAATCGTTTGCAATTACTAATTCATGTCTAGTATAGCATAAACCATAATGAAAACCCAAAATAGTTAAATGGCCATATTACAATAAAACAACCCAATTAAACCAAAATTAAAAGTATATGTTTCTAAATATAAAAACCGCGTCTGCATGTCCATCTCGAATCCCATCCAAGCCCGGTCTAAACATCACGAATCACCTGCATTGTTTGGCAAAAATTTGGGTGAGTCAACCGACTCAGTGTGTAATTAGTCCACAGATTTCCACGTATGGGCTTAGCCCAAAACCACACCAATCCACATAACAAAGAATAATGCAAAATGCACCCAACCTAGCCTAGGGTCCATCCTCTACACACCCCCGTATCCAACCACCACACACCAGGGGATTACTAAATCGACCCTCCAACCTCTACACACCAATTCGACAAGTCATGCCATCCACCAAGTGGTCGAGCCACTGGTCCACGTGATCAAATCACAATATAATCCACAACATGACCGTAGTCAACGTCAATCCACGATGAGGCACATAGCCATCACCAACCACGATATGGTACAAATCCGATACCAACCATGATGAGGCACTAAGCCGATCATCAATCCATGTGAGGCTCATAGCCATCACTAAACCACATACATAAATGTACACCCTGTCCTTCTTTCATATATACAAATCCCGCCCAATGCTTATGCAACATATGATAGTGATGTGATGAAATAATGCATGAACATATTAATCAAACATACAACACATATATACAGCAATAACCACAATTCTATCGGCATTTAACACTGACCGGATTATCGACATACCCGCTAAGGGTATCCATCTCATTATTGCCACTGCACTAATCATCACACTTATAACACATACAATATTTTATACATACTCGGGAAATTGCGTAATAATCACACACCTGATAACCCGAAGGCCTTTGCTTTACTTTTCACTTGTCGAAATCCTTATACAACCCAAGTCAGATTCGGCTTCTACATAAAGTTTATGAAAATGGCCTTTGGCCGATCACTATTCCCTTACCTAGAGTAGTCGGTCCCAAGAGAATCCTTAGCGCTCCCTTACGCTGGCTACGCACAAAAGAAATACAAGATTAATGGCCTCCTAAGGTTCGGCCATCCCTAAAACCAAAGCCAACCATTCGGTTTTGGCACACCAATAAAATAAAAAAAAGATATGAAACCGATTGCTAAAGAGGACAAACACTTACCACCAAACACGATTGAAAAGATTAAGAGAGAGTAGTCAACGGCACCACCCTTAGAGATTCGGCTTTAACAGGTCAACAGAGAAGAAGAAAGACTCCAAAAAAAGTGATGGCACAAATGAACAAAGAAAAGAAGAAAAAGAGAAAATCGAGTGTGGAGAGTTGCGGCTTTGGTGTTTCGGCTTTAAGGATTTGTGAAAAAGAAGAGAGAATGAGGAACTATAGGGTTCGGCTATAGAGAGTTATGGAGAGAACAGAAAAGAATAAGAAGAAAAGAGGTTGAGAAGGAGAAATAGATTCGGTTTAGAGAAGAAGTAAATATGTCACAAAAGGAATAAGAGACAAATGAGTTCTTTGGAAGAGAAAAATCGCAAAAAGGGTGCCTAACACTATACTAACAAATTCGGCCTCTCCCCCTATCTTGACCGAAAATGCCATCACCAAGAGCCCCACTGTCGGCCAACTCTCACCCCATAGAGTCCCACATTTGGCCACTGCTTCTCTCTCTCCCTTATCCCTTGTTTCCCTCCTACTTAGCCGAATCTTCAAGCTGTCAGACCTAATCTACACCTCATCCAACCAGAGTCCAAATGCCATCCAACACCTTCCCCCTCTCTTGACGCAAAAACCAAAATAAAACATCACTCCCTTGTTGTCTGCGTGACTCGAACCTAGGTCCTTCATACCTCTTGAGGCGTCACTCCCCTAGGCTCTAAGTGGCGCCTCCCTTGCCACCTTACGGCTTCCTTTCTTGTGTCATGTTCCACACATAATTTCTTTTAAAGCCTAGCTCCCCTAGTTCCCCCTTTCCTCAGGTTAAAACAAAAATTTTCCTATGACCTCTACCAAAGCCCAAGGTTTCCTGAAACCCCCAAACACTTCCAATCAACATGCAGAGCATACTAACACAGAGATACAAATTAAAATATGCACAACCCCCGAACCTCGAATATTACATAAACACTGCAAGAGCATTTGTTAGTTTGAAAGGCATCACTAAGAATTCATAATATCCATACCTCATTCTGATAGTAGTTTTTGACATATTGGATTCTTTAACTCTCTTTTCTGACACTTTTCTATCAATCACATATGCCAGATAGGCTTCACAACCCTTTCTCACATAGTTCAAAGCTTTCATCGCAGATACAACATCTGGTAGCCCTTTCATATCATTGGATTCAATTCGAACTATCTCACAGCTCTGACTTCTCAATTCAATGCTCTTTCTTTTACAATTCACAATGGCATTATGCAAAGTGAGCCAATCCATACCCAGAATTATATCTAAATCATCGAAATGTCATCTTCCATACTGTCTACACTCAGGTCTGTTACTTTTGGCACTATCAATAATTGATTCTATTGGAGCTTGAGTTCTCGAATCAACACTTAGTCTCACACGATCTCTACTCGTATATCCAAATGAAGTATTTGATTGGTTGCTTGTATCCCTGAATTTCTTCATTGAAGGTTGAGATGACTTACTCATCAATCTTTTTCTTTCATCACAAGCTTCAGAGTTGGCTTTCTTCTCTTCTTTGCTGAGCTCCTCGGCTTTGCAGGCTCTTTCAACTAACACATCAAATTTGTTTATATCAAGTATCCTAACCAACAACTTAATGTCCGTATTCAATCCTTCTATAAAGTGTTTACACATAGTAGCTTCGGTCGAAACACATTTCCATGCATACTGGCTCAATCTCACAAATTCCCGCTTGTACTCAGTAACTAACAAACAGCCCTATTTTAGCTCTAGAAACTCTTTACGTTTCTGATCAATGAATCGTTGACTGATATACTTCTTTTGAAATTTAACTTGAAAGAAATCCCAGGTGATTCTCTCTCTCGAAACCACGGATGTCAACGTCTTCCACCAGTTATAAGTCGTATCTCTCAACAAAGAAACTACACACTTAATACACTCATCAGGGGTCAATGACATCTCATCGAATACCCAAATTGTATTATCGAGCCAAAACTCAGCTCGTTCAGCATCATCATCAGCTGTGGCCCTAAACTCTTCGGCCCCATACTTACGAATCTTATCCATAGGAGGCTTATTCAATCGAATTGGATCTATCACATGTGGCACAACAGGTATTTGTGGGGATGGAGGTTGTGGAGCAACCGAATTCATTCGAACGAACTCCGAACACCACTCACTCATCATTCAAAAGAAGGCTTGCTTAGCCTCTCCTCCCTCACTACTTTCATTCAGCCTAAATGTGGTCGGCGCTGTCCCTTGAGCAGGAGCAGGCGCATTACTCTCTACATCGTCAGCAACTGCTCGATCTGGATATATTTTCTATACGAAAACACATTTTCAACTGTCAGAATTCATCACACTATTGCAATTTCATATATATGGCATGTATAGCTAGACTCACACGCGTTACGTTAGTCTGAGAATCGACTAAACCGTAGCTCTAATACCAATAAAATGTAGCACACCTAACATGAAATCGTCATCGTAATAGGGTTAAGAGGCATTACCAAGCAATTGAAACATTTCACATCCATTTCACGACACAAAGTCATTCTTCAATCATACACATTCAATTACAACTATATAGTCCCAACTACATAGGTATCATACATACCTTTGCCAACACTTATTTACTCACTAACCATACTATCCAACTATCACATAGATAATGACACAACTAAGCATATTATCAATCTCAACCACATACTCAAATATCTATTCATTCAACTCTTAAATCTATCATCAACCACATAGGTTCAAACATACCTTGATCAACACATAGTTACTCACCATCCATGAAACTCAATTTATCTATTTTTACCTCTCGTTCATCCTTTTTTATTCCTTTGATAACTTTGCAAACTTAGTGCCCATTTCATAATTGAAACATAATTGTCATCGCACACTTAGTGCCAATATGTTAAACTGAACTTATATCGGTATCGTACAAACAGTGCCAATTCGATAAGCTGAAACTTTTATCGTTTCGTACACACAGTGCTAATCATTATAGTCGTAGCTTCTATTGTTTCACACACATAGTGCTAATCATTAAATCCGTAGCTTCTATTGTTTTGCACACACAATGCTAATTCAATTATGTATTAACTTAATTTCGCACACTTAATGCCTCAATACTCGAACTTGTACATAACACATTCTATTCCATTAATATACATTATTCATTATTCATCACATGGATACTAGTTTAATAGCAAGTATTATATCCAAACTTACCTCAGACGTCAATATATTGAAACAGTCAATTAATCGAGCACTTTGTTTTTGCCTCGATCTCAATCCGAACCTCTCCTCTCTTGGTCTATACACATTCAAATTCAATCCATTCAATCACCAAATCATTCATTTTAGTCCAAACACACATATTTAGGGCATTTTACATAATAGCCCTCACATTTTTACATTTTAACACTTAGTCCCTAATTCACAAAATCACTAAATACATATAATTTTATTTCACCCATGCCTAGCTGAATTCTCCTTGTGTTCATACAAGCCCACACATTTCATTTATTTCACAATTTAGTCCTCAATTTACACTTTTCTCAATTTAGCCCAAAATACTTAATTGCACTAAAAATTCAAATACAAACTATGTTAACCCAACACCAAGCTTTCATATTTCACCAACTAACATTACAAAGCTCACATATTCATCAATAGCACATCTCATAATCTCTATCAATTTCTAAAATTAAAGCATGGGTTGGCTAGAGCATGAAACAACGATTACGAAAACGTAAAAATTATCAAAAATTGATTAAAATCTAACCTTGAATCAAGCCAAATGCTAGCTGAAATTACCAAAGCTTTAAACCCTTCTTCTTTCTTTAATATTCGGTTGATAGAAAACAAAGATGAGCACTTTCTAGCTTTTTTTTATTTTAATGTAATATTATTTCATGTTTACTAATTTACCCTTAATAAATCATCCATTTAATAAACAAATATTAGGACATTTATGTCCATCTACCATCCACTAATTTTAATAATGGACTAATTGCCTCATAAGGCCTCTACATTATAAAGACAATAACAAATAAGTACTTAACAATTAGCACACAACATTTTACACTTTATGCGGCTTAATCCTTTTTCATAATTCGACACACAGTCGATAAAATTACCACACAGAATTCCCACACAGGCTATATCACATATAATAAACACCAAGATTATTATTAAAATATTATTCCGACCTCGGATTTTTGGTCTCGAAACCACTGTTCCGACTAGGGTCTAATCTGGGCTGTTACATTTTTTGCACATTTTCACTGCATATTCACATCGTTAGCACATTATAATCACTGTCACATGGTATGAAAACATAAACACATATTTATTATCACATGGCATGAATAACATACCCACATATTCTATTCACAACAATCATCAGAAGCTTATGGCACATGCCATAGCATCTCATATATGTTCATATTTTCACAATTGCACAATCACACATATATCACATTTAATCATAGGTGTGAGAACACTTACACTCAGAATTTAGAGAAGGGGTTTAGGCTACCTCTAAATTCCCAATTACATAAGAATCATCTACGAGCAATGATTCCAAAACACTCACCAGAAATATGCTTTCGCCGAAAAGCCTAAAACTCAGACAAGCCTTTCTTTGCATGTGTCTCTACTCGTTGAAGGTCCTATTGACTCCGACACTTCAACAAGACAAACCACACAAATATACAATCAACAATCAGTCATTAACTCACCTTAATTAGTAAAAAAGCAATAGTCTAAGCTACGTTCTTTTTTTAACTAAAACCTTTGACATAGAAAATTTAAATTCGAATATCTCGACCTACACTTAATCTTTTCACACGAAACGAATTCCATTCATCTACACAATCATCTACGACTATTTCCTAACCTTCTAATCATGATGAATTTTTTTCAAAATTTTTCGACATATAATGGCCATTATGATGAAAATTCATTAAAACTCGAGAAATTTTTAACGAAACTTCAAAGTAGCTTTAGAAACCTTCTAATCATGTTAAAACAAGTTGAAAAACACTTTGAAATCACATTTTAATCCACAATCCTAAAATCCACGATTAACAACCAAATTTTTGGCTTTTATTTAAAACTAGCATTTTAAAGGCTACGAATTCAATTTAAGATACTAGATATCATTTAAAACTACTAGATATCATTTAATGGTTACCTTTGATGGAAGAAATGTGAGCTTTGATGCAAATACGAGAAAACCCACTCTTGGAGAAGATGATGAGATTAGTGAGGTTTTTGGGTGTTTTTCTTAGTTCAAATTGAGATTTATGGTTGGAAATCAAAAAGGGTGAGGTTTAGGAAGTAAAAATCAATTGGAAGAGTTGGAAGAGTTGGAAGAGTAGAAGGGACAGTAAGAACAACTTTGGGGAATAAACTATCGTGAAATCAATTTGGATAATAGGTTTTTTAGGTTGAATTTAAAATTATGAGTAAATTGCTTCATAAAAACTCTCAATTTTGACACTTTTACAAATTAGTCCTATTTTCAAAATTAATGGTATTAAAAACTCATTTCAAAAATTGACTAAATTTCCTAATAGTTATTGTCAAAAACATTATTGATTACCAACCTTACGAAACTCCGAGCATATATAAGCTAAAATTCCTAAAATACCCTCAAAACTTTTAGGATAATTTTTGGGGTATTACAATTCTCCCCCTCTAAAAAGAATTTTGTCCTCGAAATTATCTAAACCAAATAGATAAGGTTATTGATGTCTCATCATTTCATCGATTTCCCAGTAGCCTCTTCCATTTTGTGGTTGCACCACAAAACCTTCACCAACGGAACTCTTTTATTTTGCAAAACCATCTTTTCACGGGCTAAAATCTCTATTGATTCCTCTTCATAAGTGGCATCTTGTCAAACCTCGATTTCCTCTATTGGGACAATATGTGAAGGATCTGAACGACACTTTTGTAGCATAGACACATGGAAAATATCATGAATTTGCTCAAGTTCTGGCAACAACTTGATTCGATAAGCTACAAGTCCAATCCTCTCAAGAACTACATAAGGCCCAACATATCTTGGACTCAATTTACCTTCTCTTCCAAATCTAAAAAATTTCTTTCACGATGACACTTTTGAAGAATACCCTATCTCCAACTTGAAACTTAATGTCTCGATGTTTTAAATCCGTATAAGATTTCTACCGATCTGTTGTTGCTTTCAACCTCTCAAATATCAACTTCACTTTCTCTTTGATCTCTCAAACTAATTCTAGTCTAATGACCCTATTTTCATCTAATTATGTCCAACAAAAAATATTCCTACACTTCCTACCATGCAATGCCTCAAACAATGCCATGCGAATTCTCACTTGGAAACTAGTATTGTAGGTAAACTCTTCTAAAGGCAGTTATCACTCCCAACTACCACTGAACTCGATCACATAGCTTCGTAATATATCTTCTAACACTTGAATTACCCTCTCAGATTGGCCATCGTTTTGGGGGTGGTACGCCGTACTGAAAGTAAGTTTCGACCTGAAAGCCTTTTGCAAACTCTTTTAAAACCTCAACGTAAAACATGGATCTCTATCAGAGATGATAGAAACTGGAACTCCACGATAACATATAATCTTCGCAATGTACAATTCTACCAACTTTTGCAAAGAATAATTGGTACGCACTTCCAATAAATATGCACTCTTCAAAAATTAATCTACTATAACCTAAGCCGAATCCTTCTTCGATGGCGTCAAAGGTAAACCCGAAATAAAATCCATAGTGATCCTTTCCCACTCTATTCAGGAATCGCAATTGGTTACAACAACCCTAAGGAAATTGATGTTCAACTTTCACCTTTTGACACACCAAACATCGAGCCTTGAAATTTGAAACATCACGCTTCAACCCAGGCTACCAATAAATCTCACGAAAATCATGATGCATTTTAACACTATTGGGATGCATAGTGTAAGGGCTAATATGTGCCTCGGTAAAGATCGCTTGTCTTAAATACACATCTTGCGATACACACAATCTACCTCGAAAATTCAAGATACCATCTACATTAACATCAAAGTCTTCCTTAACACATTGCTCAACTTAGCGAATACTTTTCAAAAAATCTCTATGTAATGGTTGCTTCTCCTTAATTTGTTGAGCCAAAGTTAGCCTCACTTGAAGTTTAGCTAACAATTCACCATCACTAGCCAAACTCAAGCACGCAAACATAACTCTCAACTCCAACATTGATTTTGTAACACCCCAAACCTGGCCTAGACGTTATGACCAGATCTAACGTGTCACATCAAAGTGTTGTTTGAAAACTATGCGTTACTTTTGAAACCCTTCTACAAATTAAAACTATCCACCATTTAAAATCCCAATTTTCGTTGCTTACTATCAAAATAAGATTTACTCAGTCATTTTCTTACAAAATGTTATTATTTTAAAAACCTTGTTTCTTGTGAAAGTTTATTTCAACCAGTTGCAGAATCGTGACATTTTGAAAACAGTAGTTATTGTTTAAAAACCCATGTTTAATAGACTAGCAGGTTGTAATTAAAAGCAACACCATACAAAAGTTAAAAAAATCCCAATACCCCTATTACAAAATTGTTAACCAAATAAAAACTAAAATAAAGTCGCTAGGTTTCACTTAAAACATATCGGACGTGTGGCCACCTTCGAGTCCCTCGCAGCTCCAAATTCTCTATGGCTGGGGATTACCTGCACAGTCAAAGAAAAGGGTGAGTTACGAGAACTCAGTGTGTAATCCCCTATCACAGTCACAGTCTGGCCCAAGCCCATATGGTATCAGTCTAGGCCTAAGCCCTATTCAGTAACAGTCTGGGCCTAAGCCCTATTCAGTAATAGCCTGGGCCTAAGCCCTATGATATGCAAAACAGACATGTAACCTAACCCAGTCCAGCCAACACACCACCCGTACCAACCAACACACCATATGGGGACCATGTCAACCCAACCAACCAGCATACCAATAACGCAGTCTAGTTGCTAATATCAACCCAGCAAAGCTGCTAATAATAGTATATGTGGCTAAGCCACTAGAATCAGTATACGTGGTAAAAGCCACTAAATCAGTAAAACGTGGCAGAACCACCAATACATTGCTTCCTCTAAAATCCATAACCCAACCCAATGCAGTATGTCATGTCATAATTAACTCATGTATGCAGTGCATCACAATCAAAATCAATCATACAATTAATATAAATATATCGATGATACTACCACTAAGGGTGTAACGGTCATTTAGTCAGTTGGGGTTAAAATAGTATTTCACCCCTCAGGGGTGTTCCAGTCATTTTACCTATCGAGGGTAGTTCAGTAATTTCACCCATTGGGGGTATTTCAATAATTTACCCATCTAGGGTATTTTGGTAATTTACCCATCGAGGGTATTTCTATAATTTACCCATCGAGGGTATTTCTATAATTTACGCATCGAGGGATTTCGGTAATTTTACCCATCAAGGGTATTTCGATAATTTACCCATCGAGGGTATTTCAGTAATTTTACCCATCGAGGGTATTGATCGTGTGTCAGAGGCATCAAAATTTATAAAAAGAATGATCGAACCTAGAAACTAACTCTGACAACGATGGAGGCAAGTGCACCTATCGAACAGTAGTATAGTTAAGTGGCAAGACCAGATTGTCGAACCCAAAGGAACCAAAAGTACTAATACTAACTTTCTTTTTATTATTTAGCCTAATAATTAAGGGAATTTTTATCTAATCTAAAATTAACTAACAACTAAGCTAAAGACGCAAAAACAAAGAAGGAATTGGAGAAATACTTGTGGGAAAAACTGATTGATTTAAACAATACCCGAGGAAGAATCCACCTAGACTTCGCTTGTTATCTAACTCTGAACCAGACGATTTATTCACTTGACTTGATCCGTAGGATTCCCTAAGTTATATTAATACCTCTTTCGAGGCTACTAACGTCTAACCCTAGGTTGATTAATTGAAATTTCTTTCTAATTAAAACCCCTAGAATTGCATTAACTCGATCTATGGAATCCTATATTAGGTTTGACCCTAATCCGGCAAATTTATGTCATCCTATTTCTAGGTTGCGTTCAACTCCGCTTAACTATGCTAGATCTACTCTTAGGCAGGGACTTTTGCTCCACCACCTAAGCACATCAACATTGAATCAATATCCCGAAAATACTTAAACAAGAATTAAGAACACATAGTTAAGAACAAATCAAGTATTTATCAAATAGCTAAGATAATAGTAACAAGATCCGTCTTAGGTTTCATCCCCCTCAGGTATCTGAAAGGTTTAGTTCATAATAGTAAAAGAAAACATCTCAGAAGAAAATATAAAACAAAACATAAAGAAAACCTTAAAACCTCCTGAAAGAATTGAAGGAGAAGTCCCCGGCCTTGAGTATGATTCTGACTTCTTGAGATGAATCAACTAGCTTTCTTTAAGTAAATCCCTGTATTCAGCTTCACTGGCTCAGCTCTTTGGCCTACCTGAACCGCCCCATAAATGTTGGCCTCTAGGGTCTTTATATAGGATTTTGGAACATGCTTCTTTGCCTCTAGGTACCCTAATCCAAATAGAATTCTTCTTATCTGCGGCAGAGGCACGCCCATGGCACACGCCTATGTAAATCGTGGCCAGGCCGTGTTCAGGTCTATTGATGAGGCACGACCGTGTGTTTCAGGGTCTAGGCCATGGTCAGCTCTTCTTATGGGGCACGGCCGTGTGGTCTTGGGCCCAGGCCGTGTCGATTTCGTGATATGGCCCATTTTATTTGCTTTCAGCTCGTTTCTTGTTCTTTTCATCCTCCGAGCTTTCCTGAGTATAAAACATGAAAACAAAGGATTAGGAGCACCTATTTCCATAATTAAAGGGAAAAAATCATCCAAAAGTATGCTAATTGTGGGTCTAAAATATGTTCATTTTATGGTTTATCAAATACCCCCACACTTAAGCTTTTGCTTGTCCTCAAGCAAAATTCTCAACTCACAATTAAAATGAACTTCGTGTATTCATAATATTCATCAATAATGTTTCATCATAATTCATAGATAATTTATACATGGATAATTTAGCTCAAAAAGTCTTGAAGATTCAAACAATCATAGTCATAGTTTGATATACGAAAAAGATAGGTGTTTCCCCTTACCTAAATAATCACCTTTAATTCAAAATCGACGAAAGTTGACATCCTCACTAAAGATTCACTCAAATCACTCAAGGTGTTTAAGGTTCAAAAATTAAGCGCTCAAAAGTTGAACATGAAAATTTAATCCCATAGGCTTGCCTGAAAATCAAATCTCCACCACTTAAAATGAGATGATACACAAATCTAAAGGTCTTTAAAAGGGTTATAATGGGGCTTAGGTTAACGGTGTGGATAAAGGCTGAATTAGAAGGGTTAGAATTGAGATTGAATTGATAATTACCTAACTAAAAAATATGGCTAATAACCTGCATAATTACATCAATTTGAAAAGTTGTAATACTAATAATACGAGCTTCTTCTTCAAGATGTTAAAATTAAATGTATAGACTCGCTTAATCATAAAACTAATAGTGAATATACTTTGACTTTCTTTTATTTTTTATTTTTTAGAACATATCAATGTAAGATAAAAATTTTAACAACTGAAATAATATAATTAGGCAACTGATCAAATCAATTCTTGATGAAATGGTAGTTAAAAGGAATGGTGATAACAAATACAAGATAGGTTTCTGGTTAATATTAGTGGGTTGAGTCAATAAAAGGGTTGTTAGGATCAAAGCGGTCCATTAGGGGTTAATTATAAGGGTAGGCTTTTAGTAGAGTAAGTGGGTTAAATCTGAAGTGCCTTTATCATCTCAGTATATCAAATCAAAGATGTGGTCTCGACATGTATAATCAAAGCAAGTTCTAAAATAACAAATCAATGTTGACACACTCATAATCAACAAAAGTGAGCATGAAAAGAATGTATGCTCTAAAAGGCTCAAAATCTCACAAAAATTATGGTTTTTTTATATCAACTTTGTAAATTTCAAATTTCAAGGTAACAATTAGATTCAGGTAGACAACTTAACAAAATTTTTAATTTTTTGAAAATAGACTCATCATGCTTGATTCTCTAGTATCTTGAAGTTTAAATCATCATTGCACAATTATCAATGACTTAATCTAAAACATATCAATAAAAATCATGAATTAATAGGGATTTCATTCTAATTAGTGATATGAGAAAATTACTTTAAGGCAGAATATCATTCAGGGATTTGAGAATAATGCAAAAAATTAGGCATTTTTTCTAAATAATTTTTACCCCCACACTTAAGATGTATATTGCCCTCAATGTACAAAGATATATAATAAATCATAAGATATAGGGAGAAGTGAAACTTCTTGATTTTTGGATGGATTCCTTGAGTTGGCAGTGATTGTGGTGTGGTGGTCGTCGACAATCTCTGCACTAGATGAAGAAATTGGGGATCTCATAAAGAGTTAGCCAGGAAATAATAAGAATACTTCAAAATATACTAATTATATATTTAAAGAAAAGGAAAATAAAAAAAAAGAGTGTAAAAAGGGAAATAAGGCTAAAATAAATGATTAATGGACCGAAAGGTCCTTATTATTAGATGGTTCGCGAGGTGGGTGTGATTTCTAAGGTCGGGGTGTGTGATTCCCAAGCAGCCTGAATAATCTAAAACCAAAAAACTAAAATAAAATAAACTAAATTAAGCATAAGAGAGTCAAAGAGAAGGAAAATAAAAGAGATGAGAAAAGAAAAATAAAAGTTAAATGGCCTCAAAGACCCTTGGCTTGTCGAGTGGATGAAGCTGCCGGCATGAACTTATGTTGATTAGTCTCGCACTGGGAGACTGGGCTAGGATATTTCTATTTCTTCTATATTGTTGAAGCGTAGATCAAGACTTTAGAGAATGAAGAAGGAGGAAAGTGAAGATAGAGGGGGTGAAGAGCGAATGGTGAGTGGGTAAGAGGGGGAGAGGGGTGTTTTAAATAGAAATTTTCAACTTTGGTACATCCCCACGCCCGTGTTTCATGGGCGTGTTTGTTCCCACAGCCACATCACACGGCTGTGTGGTGGTTCAATCGCTTTTCTCACTTTTTGTATTAGATTGCCACGCCCATATTGGTTTAATAGTGTCGGCCATGGCTATGTCGCACGGTCGTGGTGTTAGTTGAGTCCGTGATTTGAAGATATTTTCTCGTCCTGTCTCATACTATCTCTGCCATGCCAGAGCTAACATCCGTAGTATCCACACGATCACGGCCATGGCCGTGTGTAAAGTCGTGTGGTGCTGAAATTTGCGCTTCATTAACTTAGTTAGTTTGTAATTAGGTGCTTAAAAGAAAAAGAAATGAAAATAAATAGGGTTAGTGCTCGGGTTGCCTCCCAAGAAGCACTCGTTTAAAGGCTTAAGCTAGACTTACCTCTCATTCATACCTTCATGGTGGTTTAAGGAGTGAAAAGTCATTTCTCATGCTATCATGATATAGTTTGAGTCGAGTGGAGTTTACTTTAAAAGTACCGAATGTAGAATTACTTACCTCGACTGTTCCATAAGGGAAAACATTAAGTATCGTAAATGGGATCTCTTCGTTTGTCTTCAGGTTTGATGTGGTGATTCGCGGGTCTGTTTTATCTAATAGTACTTGATCTCCTATTTGAAGTTATTTGATGTTCCTTTAAGTTCTCCTGGGGGTTCTTTCGTTTCCACTTTGTGTGGGTTTGATTTCTCTTTGAAATGTGTCACCCACTCATCTAGCTCATTAGTCTGAAGCTGTCATTCCTCATGAGATATTTCCTGAAAAGAAGGTTTAATCGAATAATTATCGATAGAATTTACATTCTCACCTTTCTCGCTCGATGTCCTAGCTGAGTCAAGAGCTTGAAGACTGATTATTCTTCACCTACACGAAGTATGAGTTCACCTGTACTAACATCAATTTTAGATCCGGTAGTTGCTAGAAAAGGTCTTCCTAAAATTAAAGGGATACTATTGTCTTCATCCGTATCTAAAACAACGAAGTCTACAGGGAATATGAATTTGTCAACTTTAACTAGTGCATATTTAATTATACCCTTAGGGATTCGAATAGTCTTATCAGCTAGTTGAATACTCATCCTAGTTTGCTTGGGTTTTCCTAGACCTAGATGTTTAAATATTTTAGATGGCATAACATTGATGCTTGCCCCTAAATCAGGTAAAGCATTATCAACAGATAAACTACCAATTAAACATGGAATTGTAAAACTCCCTGGATCTTTTAATTTCCATGGTAGTCTGCTCTGTAATATTGCTGAGCATACTGCGTTTAATTCCACATGTGACTTCCCGTCTAACTTTCGCTTGCTCGTTAAGAGCTCTTTTAAAAATTTCCTTGAATCAGGCATCTGCGAAAAAGCTTCAAGAAACGGTAAGTTAATATGTAATTTCTTTAAGAGTTTAAGGAACTTACCGAACTATTCTTCTGTGTCTTCTTCATTTATCACATTGGGGTCAGGTATACGAGGTTTGTATTCTTTAATTACTGGTTTTGCCTTTTCTTGGCTTACCTCAATCTTACCTTCACTTACCACAGGTTCTCGCCTTGGCTCAGATTCAGATTCTACTAACCCTCCACTATCATGAGCTGTTATGGCTTGAATTTCCTCCTTTGGATTAGTCTCAGTGTTACTTGGCAAACTACCTAGTGGTTGTTCAGAGATCAGCTTTGCGAGTTGCCCTAACTAGTTCTCAATTCATTTAATCGATGCTTGTTGATTTTTAAGTGTTGTCTCGGTGTTTTGAAAATGAGTTTTAGACACCGCTATGAATTTTGTCAGCATCTCTTCAAGGTTTGGCTTTTTTTTACTGTGTATAGGGTTGTTGTTGGAAGTTTGGAGGGGGTGGTTGTTGTGTTTGATTTCCTTGGCGACCCCACGAGAAATTAGGGTGGTTTCTCCAACCTGGATTATAAGTATTACTATAAAGGTTATTTTGAGATCTAAAATTGTTACCCGTATAGTTTATTTGTTCGCTTTCCATGCCATGATTGTAGGGTGGGTACTCAGTATTTGCCACACCTCCTAGATTTGAGTCACATTGCATAACTGGATGTACCTTCAAAGAACCACAAAACCATCAATCTTTTTATTCATCATCTCTACCTGACTTGATAGCATGGTGACTGCGTCGAGATTGAAAACTTCGACTGCTTTAGTTGGATTTGTCCTTGTAACTTGCCACTGATAGTTATTCAGTGACATCTCCTCTATGAATTCATAAGCTGCTTCAGAAGTTTTGCTATTTAGGGTTCTGCTAGCTGTTGAGTCAATTAACTACCGAGTTGAGGGGTTAACACCGTTGTAAAAAGTTTGGACCTGTAACCACAAGGGTAAACCATGGTGTGGGCATCTTCTGAACAGATCCTTGTATCTCTCCCATGCATCGTATAATGTTTCTAAATCCATCTGCAAAAAAAGAAGAGATATCATTCCTTAATTTGGCCGCTTTGGCCGGCAGAAAATATTTTAATAAAAAATTTTCGGTCATTTGGTCCCAATGTAGTGATTGATCCTCGTAACCATTGTTTGGCTTTATTTCTCAAAGAAAAGGGAAATAATTGAAGACGAATGGCATCATCAGAAATGCCATTTATTTTGAAGGTATCACAAAATTCTAGAAAATTTTCTAAATGAGTATTCGAGTCTTCATCCTGCAAACCATCAAACTGAACAAATTGTTGAATCATTTGAATAGTGTTAGGTTTCAGTTCAAAATTATTAGCGGCTATAGCAGGCCTAACAATACTCGATTCAGCTCCTGTTAAATTAGGTTTAGCATAATCATACATAGTTCAAGGAGCATGATGATCGGCCACCTCCTGTGGTAGCAGATTATTCACAGCCATCCTTTCGATGGTATTAGTTTTGTCCTCTTGCTCTTCTTGTATGTAATTTAAGCCTCGCCTTACTTCTCTACGATTTTTACGTACGGTTCCTTCAATATCACTGTCGTAAATTAATGGTCCTGTTGGGTTCCTTCTAGTCATAAACTAGAGGTACCTGCTGGGAAAAGAAAAATAAGAAGAAATTCAGAAAAGTTAAAAATAAAATTTAATTCCAAGAATAGAAATATGGCTAAAGTAATAAAAATTAAGCATTATTAATATTTTAGTTCCCCGGCAACGGCGCTAAAAACTTGATCGTGTGTCAGAGTCTTCAAAATTTATAAAAAGAATGATCGAACCTGGAAACTAACTATGGCAACGATGGAGGCAAGTGCACCTATCGAACAGTAGTATAGTTGAGTGGCAAGACCGGATTGTCGAACCCAAAGGAACCAAAAGTACTAATACTAACTTTCTTTTTATTATTTAGCCTAAAAATTAAGGGAATTTTTATCTAATCTAAAATTAACTAACAACTAAGCTAAAGACGCTAAGACAAAGAAGGAATTATGGAAATACCTATGGGAAAAACTGATTGATTTAGACAATACCCGAGGAAGAATCCACCTAGACTTCACTTGTTATCTAACTCTAAACCAGACGATTTATTCACTTGACTTGATCTGTAGGATTCCCTAAGTTATATTAATACCTCTTTCGAGGCTACTAACGTCTAACCCTAGGTTGATTAATTAAAATTTCTTTCTAATTAAAACCCCTAGAATTGCATTAACTCGATCTATGGACTCCCATATTAGGTTTGACCCAAATCCAACAAATTTACGTCATCCTATTTCTAGGGTTGCATTCAACTCCACTTAACTATGCTAGATCTACTCTTAGGCAGGGACTTTTTCTCCACCACCTAAGCACATCAACACTTGAAACAATATCCCAGAAATACCAAAACAAGAATTAAGAACACATAGTTAAGAACAAATCAAGTATTTATCATACAGCTTAGATAATAATAACAAGATCTATCTTAGGTTTCATCCCCCTCAAGTCTCTGAAAGGTTTAGTTCATAATAGTAAAAGAAAACATCTCAGAAGAAAATATAAATCAAAACATAAAGAAAACCCTAAAACCTCCTGAAGGAATTGAAGGAGAAGCCCTCAGCCTTGAGTATGATTTCAGCTTCTTAAGAGGAATCAACTGGCTTTCTTCGAGTAAAATCCTGTATTCAACTTCGTTGGCTCTGCTCTTTGGCCTACTTGAAACGCCCCATAAAGGTTGGCCTCTAGGGTCATTATATAGGCTTTTGGAATATGTTTCTTTGCCTCTAAGTACCCGAATCTTAAGAGAATCCTTCTTATCTGTGGCAGAGGCACGCCCATGGCACAAGCCCGTGTAAATTATGGCCAGGCCGTGTTCGAGTCTGTTGATGAGGGACGGCCGTGTGTTTCAGGGTCCAGGCCATGGTCAACTCTTCTTATGGGGCACGGCCATGTGGTCTTGGGCCCAGGCCATGTCGATTCTGTGATATGGCCCATTTACTCCGTTTTCAACCTACTTCTTGTTCTTTTCATCCTCCGCTGCTCTCCTGAGTATAAAACATGAAAACAAAGGATTAGGAGCACATATTTCCATAATTAAAGGGAAAAATCATCCAAAAGTATTCTAAATGTGGGTTTAAAATATATTTATTTATGGCTTATCAGGTATTTCGATAATTTACCCATCGAGGGTATTTCAGTAATTTACCCATCGAGGGTATTTTAGTAATTTTACCCATCGAGGGTATTTCGGTAATTACGGTCATCTAATGGCCTTTCCAGAGGCCTACCACTACCTCGAGCGTCACAGGCACCCTTTCTGGTCAAAATGGTGTAATTGGGCCTAAAGCCCAATTTTCAGCCCAAGCGGGCCCACATGCTCGTGTGGCCCAATTAGCCCTGTAACAGTCCGATTTATACCGTAGTCAGAACAGTGGTTTTGAGACCACAAATCCAAGTCTGTATAATATTTTAATATTATTTTCTGTGTCGTTGATATGTGAATTAGCATGCGGTAAATTTTCGTAAGCGAGTTTGTCTGTTTGTGTGTTTAATTTGACAAAAGGACTAAATCGCATAAAGTTTAATATTAGCATGCTCTTTGATAAGGTATCTATTTGATGTGTCTTTGTAAGAGGGAGGCCTTATGTGGCAAATATGCTCATGTTTTGGATAGTGGATGACATATGGTCTATAATGACCTTGGTTTATATATTATTTGTATGTTTTATGAAAGGCTAGTTTTGTAAATAGATAATTATGTTTAAATTGATAAAACAAAAACATGATAATGGCCATTGTCATCATCTTGTTCCACCAAAATTAGAAAGAAAAGAAAGGGTTTTGAGCTTTGGATGTTTCGGCTAGCTTTAAGCAAGATTAAGGTATGATTTTGGTTTCGGTTTTTGATAATTTCTACGTTTCTGCAATCGTTGCTTTGAGAGCTACAAAACCCATGCCTTGATTTTGTGTTTTGATAATGTATGTGCAATATGCCATTGATGACTTTACAAGCTTTGTGATGCTTGAGGATGATATATGAAAGATTTGAGCTAGATGAACATGTTATGTTCTTAAATTTTTTTTGAATTTAGCCAAATAGGGCTAAATTGAGAAAATGGTAAATTGAATGACTAACTTGCAAGTTTGATGAAAAATGTGGGCTTATATGTGATGTATATGTATTCAGCTAAGCATGTGTATGTATGGATTTTTGTGAATTTGATGTTTTGAGAAAAATGGACTAAATTGATAAAGTGTTCAAATATGAGGGTTAAATTGTAAATAGCCCAAAATATATGTGTATGGATTGAATTGAATGGAATAGTGAATAAAAGGGTTAATTCTGAATATGTTTAGATCAAGAACTGAGGAAAACGGATTTAGATCGCGGGAAAGCGAGAGTAACAGAGTAGTCATTTTCGTTTCGTTAAACCAAACCCGAGGTAAGTCACTATGCAAATAAATGTATTTGTATTGAATTGAATAGATTCATATGACTATCAATGATAATGAATGTTTATGAGATGTTAGGTGCATGAAATCTGAGATAAGTCTGATTTAGTGATTAAGTCTGAAAAGTCCCGTACGAACCTAGGAATAGATAGGATTAGCTATGTCATGACATAGGTATTTGTTCTGTTTTATCATGTAAGACCATATCCGAGACGCTGGCATTGATTTGAAATTTGTGTAAGACCTCGTCTAGGACGTAGGCATCGATATGAATTCTATGTAAAAGACCTCATTTGGGACGTAAGCATCGATATGAATTCTATGTAAAAAACCTCATCTGAGATGTAGGAATTGATAGGAGCTTTACGAGTAAGACCATGTCTAGGACACCGGCATCATATTAATTCGTATAAGACCCTGTCTGGGACAGAGGCATCGATATCTGAGTGCATGTAAGACCCCGTCTGGGATGTTGGCATTGTATAACTATTCTGAGCTTTCTGATCATCCTACTAGATTCCTATGGGTTCAACGGGCAAGACTATGATGTGACTGTCAAATCCGAGCTATGAACAATTATGTGATATTAAGTTCGATTCAGGTACATTGTCTATACACTATTTGTGTCTGTAAGGTAAGTATCTAAGTGCTCTTACTATGGTTATAAGTACATGGAATTTGTGATATGATAAGAATGGTTTTGGCTAGATGAGCTATGTGATCATATGATTCTCGAATGGTAAAAATGGCTAATGTGGTTAAAAGTGTATGAACCGAAACAAATATGTGAAAGTTTGACAAGTGATTTATATATGCTTTCCATACCAAGTTTATTTATATATGACTTACTAAGCTTTTGGAAAGCTTACTCTGTGTATGTGTTTTCTCTATTTTATAGGTCGTCGAAGCTACTGAAGTGTCGGGATTGTCAAGGATCATCATCACACTACAAAAAAAAATTTATTTTGGTACCCTTTTGGAAATGTATATAGCTAAATATGGCATGTATAGACTAGATATGTGTATATATTTTTGGAAGTGAACTTAGCCATGTGTTTTGGCAAGTTTAATTTGGTAATATGCTTGAATGAATGTGATATATGATGCATATCTTAGTAAGTGGAAGCTTATGAAATGGCCAAGTTTTGAGTGAGCTATTGAATGAATTATGCTTGTAATGATATGAGTTTGTTTCTTTGGAATCATCATGGTTTGAATTGGTAATGAATGCATAAATTGAAAGGTCAATTTGGTATGTTTTGGTTGCCATATATGCAAGGTATGTGTTGATATATATTGCTTGTAGGAATACCCTAAGTGGGTGGCATATTGGCTTGGTAAAATGGCCTATAATGTCACACGGTTGAGGCACACGGGCGTGCCTAAGACCGTGGGCAAATTGGCAGAATGTGGCTTAAATTGCACACGGCCTTGACACGGGTGTGCTTGGTGGCCGTGTGAGAAATGGCAGTATGTGATCTATTAGTACACGGCCTTAACACACTGGCGTGCTTGGTGACCGTGTTGATTTTTGTAGTATACTACCACGAGGAGGACACGCGGGAGTGTCAAGTAGCCGTGGGTGAGGCACGGCCTACCCCCACGGTCGTGTGTCCCCTGTATGTTAGAAAAGTTTCAAATTTTTATGAAATTACTTAAGTGTTTCGATTTAGTCCCGACTCAATTTATAAGCATGCTTAGGGTCTCGATGACTCATTTAAGGGACTCTATGATTGAATTCAAATGAGATTGATGACGATTGATTTTGTGTCGTGAATGTGTTGTGAAATGATCCTATTGTTCGGTAATGCCTCTTAACCCTATTTCGGTAACTATTTTTAGGTTAGGGGGTGTTACATTTGGTTGGTATCAGAGCTACGATTTAGTCAATTCTCGGACTAACGTAGCATGTCAAAGTCTTGCTGTACATGCCATATATTTGAACTGTGATAGTGTGATGAATCCTGATGTGTAAAATGTGATTTTGTATAACAATGGATCCTGAAAGAGCCGTAGTTAACGACATAGAAAGTAATGTGCCTGCTCCCGCGCAAGGGACAGAGCCTTCTGATTTGAGACCGGCTACGAGCGGTCAGGAGGGAGAAGCTTAACAAGCTTTCTTCCAGGTGATGAGTGAGTGGCTCACTCAATTCATGAGAAATAACCCAACTGTTTCGCAACTCCCGCCCCCAATTAATCCCTCTCAGACTACAACAGCATCGGCTATGTATCGAATCATAAATAAGCCTCCAGTTGATAAGATTCGTAAGTATGAAATTTGAAGAATTTCGCTACTAATCCGATGATATTGAAAAGGCTGAGTTCTGGATCAAAAATACTATTCGAGTTTTCGATGAAATGTCTCTGACTCCGGATGAATGTATAAAGTGTGTTGTATCCTTGCTTCGAGATGCGGCTTATCAATGGTGGAAAACTTTAATTTCTGTTGTTTCGAGAGAACGGGTTACATGGGATTTCTTTCAGATTGAGTTTTAGAAGAAACATATCTGTGAGAGATTCGTCGATCAGAAACGAAAAGAATTTCTGGAACTAAAGCAAGTTTGTATGACTGTTACAGAATATGAATGGGAATTTGTTAGGTTGAGTCAGTACGCTCGTGAATGCGTATCATCTGAAGCTATAATGTGCAAAAGATTCAAAGATGGTCTAAATGAAGATATTCGTTTGCTAGTTGGGATTTTAGAAATAAAAGAGTTCGTAGTACTCGTTGACAGAGTATGCAAAGCTGAGGCACTCGGGAAAGATAAAAGAAGAGCTGAGTCTGAAGCTCGAGATACAAGAAAGAGATTTCAGAATAAATCATTTTAGTCTGCTTCGAAGAGATACAGAGATGATCAAAGTCGCTCCAAAGAAAATGCGGGACATTTGAACAGAAATAGAGCTAGATCGCAAATGAGTTCCAAAAACCCAGAAACTTCAGTGGCTAGTGTTGGTAATGTTCAATCTGAGAAAATCGAATGTAAACATTGTGGAAAAAGACATCCGAGAAGTTGTAGATTAAATGACAGAGCTTACTTCAGTTGTGGATCGCTTGATCATTTTATCCGTGATTGCCCTGAGCCTGTCAAACCAGAGACTGTTTAGAATCTGAGATTTGATAATGCACCTACGAGAGGTCGATCATAAAAGAATGTAAAGAATGTCAGTGGTAGTCAGAGAGCTGTGAGAGACAATATTGTCAGATCCGAAGCCAGAATGCCTGTCAGAGCGTATGTTATCTGAGCTCGTGAAGAAGCTTTGTTGCCTGATGTTATAACGAGTACTTTTACTCTTTATGATACTTCTGTGATAGCTTTAATAGACCCTAATTCTACGCATTCATACATATGCATGAATTTAGTATATGGTAAGAGTTTGCCTGTAGAGTCTACTAAATTTGCTATAAAAGTATCGAACCCCTTAGGTAAAAGTGTCCTTGTTGACAAAGTATGCAAGAACTGTCCGTTAATGTTTCGAGATATCTGCTTTCTTACTGATCTGATGCTCTTGCCATTTGATGAATTCGATATTATTTTGGGTATGGATTTGTTGTTTATGCATGATACCATTGTGAACTGTAAAAGAAAGACTATAGATTTACGAGGTCTGAATGATGAAATTGTACGAATTGAGTTTAGTGATTTAAATGGATTGCCTGCTGTAATATCCATTTTGAAAGCTCAGAGTTATGTGAAAAAGGGGTATAAATCATATTTTGCTTATGTGATCGATTCAAAAGCATCCGAGAAGAAAGTTGAATCAGTACCCATTGCTTGTGATTTTTCTAATGTGTTCCCTGAAGAGTTACCGGGTTTACCTCTGATTCGTGAAGTTGAATTTGGTATTGAATTGTTGCCTGGTACGACACCTATTTTGATAGCTCTGTATAGAATGGCACCAACAGAGTTGAAGGAGTTAAAGTCATAGCTACAAGAATTGACTAATAGAGGGTTTGCTAGACTGAGTTTTTGGCCTTGGAGTGCTCCTATTCTGTTTGTGAAAAAGAAAGATGGCATGATGAGAATGTGTATCGATTACCGCCAGTTGAATAAGGTGACTATAAAGAACAAATATCCATTGCCCAGAATTGATGATTTGTTTGATCAGTTAAAAGGATCTACTGTGTTTTCTAAGATTGATTTGAGATTGGGATACTACCAATTAAGAGTTAAAGATTCAGATATTTTGAAAACTACTTTTAGAATGAGGTACGGGCATTATGAGTTTTTAGTTATCCCATTCGGACTAACCAATGCTCCTACTATTTTTATGGACTTGATGAACAGAATTTTTAGACCGTATCTGGATCAATTTGTTGTTGTATTCATTGATGACATTTTGATTTACTCACGTGATGAGAATGAGCATGCAAAAAATTTGAAAATTGTGTTGCAAACTTTGAGAGAAAAGCAATTGTACGCAAAATTCAGCACATGTGAATTCTAATTGAATGAGGTAAGTTTTCTAGGGCATATTGTGTCAGCTTCTAGGATTCGTGTTAATTCGAGCAAGATATCTGCTATTCTGGTTGGAAACCTCCGGAAAACGTGTCCAAAGTTTGTAGTTTTCTGGGTTTAGCTGGTTATTACTGTAGATTTGTTAAAGGCTTCTCGACTATAGCTACTCCGTTGACTAGATTACTTCAAAAAGATGTTAGATTTGAATGGTCGGATAAATGTCAGAAAAGTTTTGACCAGTTGAAAACTCTGTTAACAGAAGCTCCAGTGTTAGTACAACTAGAATTGGGTAAGGAAGTTGTTGTTTACAATGATGCTTCGTTAACGGTCTGGGATGTGTTTTGATGCAAGAGGGTAAAGTGGTAGCTTATGCTTCGAGACAATTAAAGCCTCATGAAAAGAATTATCTGACACACGATCTTGAGCTTGCTGCGATTGTGTTTGCACTTAAAATTTGACGTCATTATTTGTACGATGAGAAATGTTATGTGTTTGCAGATCATAAAAGTCTGAAATATCTAATGACCCAGAAAGATTTGAACCTGCGTCAGAGAAGATGGCTTGAATTGTTAAAAGATTATGAGCTGGGGATAGATTATCATCCGGGGAAAGCAAATGTTGTTGCAGATGCTCTGAGTAGAAAATCATTGTTTGCATTAAGTACTCTGAAAGCTCAGTTAGATCTGTCTGATGATAGTTCTGTGATAACTGAATTAAAAGCAAAGCCGTTGTTTTTACAATAGATATGTGATGCTCAGAAATCTGATAATGAATTGCTAGCGAAACGAACTCAGTGTGAAGTGAATTCTGAATCTGAATTTCAAATTGTGGATTTTGAGATTCTGGGATCGTATCTGTGCTCCGAGAAATCTAGAGTTGATTCAAATGATATTGAGTGAAGCACATAATAGTCGTTTATCTGTTCATCCTGGAAGTACTAAAATGTACCATGATTTGAAGCAACACTATTGGTGGTCTGGTATGAAACGAGACATTTCTAACTTTGTTTCGAAATGTTTAGTCTGCCAACAAGTGAAAGCTGAACATCAAGTTTTGTCGGGATTGCTGCAGCCGATTCTGATTCCTAAGTGGAAATGAGATAGAGTAACAATGGACTTTGTTTCTGGTTTTTCTCTGACTTTGAGAAAGAAAGACGCAATATGGGTCGTAGTTGACCGATTAACTAAATCAACCCATTTTATTCCGGTAAGATCTGACTACTCACTTGAAAGATTAGTTGAGCTTTATATTTTTGAGATTGTGAGATTGCACAGGGTGCCACTATCTATTGTGTCAGATAGGGATCCGAGATTCACATCGTGATTTTGGAAGAAATTGCAAGACGCTATGGGTACGAAATTGCATTTCAGTACAGCTTTTCATCCGCAAACGAATGGTCAATTCGAGCGAATTATTCAGATTCTTGAAGATATGTTAAGATGTTGTGTACTTGAGTTTAATGGTTCGTGGGAACAATACTTACCGTTGATTGAATTTGCATATAACAATAGTTTTCAGTCGAGCACCAAAATGGCACCTTATGAAGCTTTGTATGGACGTAAATGTCGTACACCTTTATATTGGACTGAACTCAGTGAGAATAAGTTACACGGGGTCGATTTGATAAAAGATACCAAACAGAAAGTGAAACTGATAAAAGATTGTTTGAAAGCAACATCTGATCGTCAGAAGTCCTATGCAGACTTAAAACGAAAGGATATAGAATTTGAGATCGGTGACAAAGTATTTCTGAAAGTGTCTTCGTGAAAGAAAGTGCTCCGATTCAGACGTAAAGGCAAGTTAAGTCCGAGATTCATCGGACCGTATGAGATCATTGATTTTGTTAGGCCTGTTGCATTTAGATTGAATACCCTCTGAACTAGAAAAGATTCACAATGTATTTCACGTTTCGATGCTCCATAGATATCGATCTAATCCGTCACATGAGATTGCCCCATCTGAAATTGAAATTCGATCTGATATGACATACGAAGAGGAACTGATCCGTATCTTAGCTCGTGAAGTGAAAGAGTTAAGAAGCAAGAAAATTCCATTAGCGAAAGTATTATGGAATCAACACGGATTAGAAGAGGCTACGTGGGAGCCTGAAGATTCAATAAGACAACAATATCCAACTCTATTTAACGGTAAGATTTTCGGGGACGAAAATCTCTAAGGGGGAGAATTGTAACAGTCTGATTTATACCCTAGTCAGAACAGTGGCTTTGAGACCACAAATCCAAGTCCGTATAATATTTTAATATTATTTTCTGTGCCGTTGATATGTGAATTAGCATGTGGTAAATTTTCGTAAGCGAATTTATCTGTTTGTGTGTTTAATTTGACAAAAGGACTAAATCACAGAAAGTTTAATATTAGCATGCTCTTTGATAAGGTATCTATTTGATGTGTCTTTGTAAGAGGGAGGCCTTATGTGGCAAATAAGCCCATGTTTTGGATAGTAGATAGCATATGCTCTATAATGACCTTGGTTTATATGTTATTTATATGTTTTATTAAAGGTTAGTTTTGTAAATAGATAATTATGTTTAAATTGATAAAACAAAAACATGATAATGGCTATTGTCATCATCTTGTTCCACCAAAATTAGAAAGAAAAGAAAGGGTTTTAAGCTTTGGATGTTTCGGCTAGCTTTAAGTAAGATTATGGTATGATTTTGGTTTCGGTTTTTGATAATTTCTAGTTTCTGCAATCGTTGCTTTAAAAGCTACAAAACCCATGCCTTGATTTTGTGTTCTGATAATGCATGTGCAATTTGCCATTGATGACTTTACAAGCTTTGTGATGTTTGAGGATGATATATGAAAGATTTGAGCTAGATGAACATGTTATGTTCTTGAATTTTTGATGAATTTAGACAAATAGGGCTAAATTGAGAAAATGGTAAATTGAAGGACTAAATTGCAAGTTTGATGAAAAAAGTGGGCTTATATGTGAGGTATATGTATTCGGCTAAGCATGTGTATGTATGGATTTTTGTGAATTTGATGTTTTGAGAAAAATGGACTAAATTGATAAAGTGTGCAAATATGAGGGTTAAATTGTAAATAGCCCAAAATATATGTGTATGGATTGAATTGAATGGAATAGTGAATAAAGGGGTTAATTTTGAATATGTTTAGATCAAGAACCGAGGAAAACGGATTTAGATCGCGGGAAAGCGAAAGTAACAGAGTAGTCGTTTTCGTTTCGTTAAACCAAACCCGAGGTAAGTCACCATGCAAATAAATGTATTTGTATTGAATTGAATAGATCCATATGACTATCAACGATAATGAATGCTTATGAGATGTTAGGTGCATGAAATCTAAGATAAGTCTGATTTAGTGATTAAGTCCGAAAAGTCCCGTACGAACCTAGGAATAGATAGGATTAGCTATGTCATGACATAGGTATCTGCTCTGTTTTATCATGTAAGACCACGTCCGAGACGTTGGCGTTGATTTGAAATTTGTCTAAGACCTCGTCTGGGACGTAGGCATCGATATCAATTCTATGTAAAAGACCTCGTCTGGGACGTAGGCATCGATATGAATTCTATGTAAAAGACCTCGTTTGGGACGCAGGCATCGATAGGAGCTTTACGAGTAAGACCATGTCTGGGACATCGACATCATATTAATTCGTATAAGACCCTATCTGGGACAGAAGCATCGATATTTGAGTGCATGTAAGACCTCGTCTGGTACGTTGGCATTGTATAACTATTCCGAGCTTTCTGATCATCCTACTATATTCCTATGGGTTCAACGGGCAAGACTATGATATGAATGTCAAATCTGAGCTATGAACAATTATGTGATATTAAGTTCAATTCAGGTACGTTGTCTATACACTATTTGTGTATGTAAGGTAAGTATCTAAGTGATCTTACTATGGTGATAAGTACATGGAATTTGTGATATGATAAGAATGGTTTTGGCTAGATGAGCTATGTGATCATATGATTCTTGAATGGTGAAAATGGCTATTGTGGTTAAAAGTGTATGAACCAAAACAAATATGTGAAAGTTTGCCAAGTGATTTATATATGCTTTCCATACCAAGTTTATTTGTATATGACTTACTAAGCTTTTGGAAAGCTTACTCTGTGTGTGTGTTTTCTCTGTTTTATATGTCGTCGAAGCTACTGAAGGCTCTGGATTGTCAAGGATCGTCATCACACTACAAAAAAAAACTTATTTTGGTACCCTTTTGGAAATGTATATAGCTAAATATGGCATGTATTGACTAGATATGTGTATATGTTTTTGGAAGTGAACTTAGCCATGTGTTTTGGCAAGTTTAATTTGGTAATATGCTTGAATGAATGTGATATATGATGCATATCTTGGTAAGGTGGAAGCTTATGAAATGGCCAAGTTTTGAGTGAGCTATTGAATGAATTATGCTTGTAATGATATGAGTTTGTTTCTTTGGAATCATCATGGTTGGAATTGGTAATGAGTGTATAAATTGAATAGTCAATTTGGTATGTTTTGGTTGCCATATATGCAAGGTATGTGTTGATACATATATTGCTTGTCGGAATGCCCTAAGTGGGTGGCATATTGGCTTAGTAAAATGGCCTATAATGTCACACGGTTGAGGCACACGGGCGTGCCTAAGACCGTGGGTAAATTGGCAGAATGTGGCTTAAATTGCACACGGCCTTGACACAGGTGTGCTTGGTGGCTGTGTGAGAAATGGAAGTATATGATCTATTAGTACACGGCCTTAGCACACGGGCGTGCTTGGTGACCGTGTTGATTTTGGTAGTATACTACCACGGGAAGGACACACGGGAGTGTCAAGTAGCCGTGGGTGAGGCACGGCCTACCCCCATGGCCGTGTGTCCCCTGTATGTTAAATAAGTTTCAATTTTTTATGAAATTACTTAGGTGTTTTGGTTTAGTCCCGACTTGATTTATAAGCATGCTTAGGGTCTCGATGACTCATTTGAGGGACTCTATGATTGAATTCAAATGAGATTGATGGCGATTGACTTTGTGTCATGAATGTGATGTGAAATGATCCTATTGTTCGGTAATGCCTCTTAACCCTATTCCGGTGACGATTTTCAGGTTGGGGGTGTTACAAGCCCATTCTCGGTCACGATTCTATGAACCTCGCAGTCACATCTATTCTGTGGCACTTATCATGGATTTCGCCCCTGTGGGCCCATTAGCCCATTGGACCAACTTGGCCCGTTTCGACCCAATAAGGCCCATTACGGCCTAAGCCCACGGCACTCCCAACGGGCTAACACCAACAATTGTGGCTCGGTTTATCACTACGAGTGCTCGCATGCTCGAGTGCTCAGATGCCGAAGTCTCGGTTTATTAGTTTTTTTTTTTTTGCTTTTATCAATATACAGCAGCAAAAAAGTGAGAACAACAATAATTTGTGTTTGAACAGTATGGTAATAGGTGTACGATTACACACCTTGATTATGAATGTGCCACGAATCCCATCACACTGAACCTACGTTAAAATAAGACTATCAGTTAGTCATCCCATCAACAGAGTTATCCTCCTTCCCATCTACAAAAGCCGAAACCACACTTATACATACCTTGATTAACCAAATTTGCTAAGTCCTCCAAAAGTCAATGAAGATTAAGAACCCTTGAATGGACTCTACGTTACACAAGTCAAAACGGTAAGGAATCAAATGAGAAAAAGAAAGAAGTTTTCCTCAGATAATTTGGCACAAAGAACTTGTTCTCATTTGATCTCGAAAATACCAAAAGGTCACTTGCAACAGACGCTTAGGAAGAAAAGAAACACAAAAATGCCAAAAAGAACCAAAACCCAAAAATTCTCCCAAATAACCCCTCAGTCGGATTTGCATTATACAAAACCTCCTAGCCAAAATTTCCATCCTACCTAAACTCCCAATTTCGGCCAACACTCCCACACACCTCACTTCCCTGATTTCCTCCACCGAAATCTCCTAGAATTGCTCTCCACCTTCCGTTTGAAACATTTGACCAAGTCCTCAACCTCCCTTATAGAGTTTGATCCAAACTCTACTTCTTCCACTCCCAAGTAATAAAATAAATGCCTTCATTTTCTTACTAGGGGATTCGAACTCCACTCTCCCTTGTTATCTCAGTGACACCGAAGCCACTAGGTCCCATGCTCAACTTGTGTCACTTAAAGACACAAAAATATACTTAAGTCCTACTGCAAACAACCCTCCCCTCTTAAGGGCCAAAAACTAAAATTTTTCCAAAGCTCAAACTCAAACCCAAGCCTCCTCAGAACCCCAAAACACACTCAAATAGCTAGCCGCTCAAGCACAACATGAATTTAAGTCAAAATTACATCCCCTAATCATTGGAACGTTACAACTCTACCCCCTTAAAGAAATTTTGGCCTCAAAATTTACCTGATCAGAAGAGGTGAGGGTAATGATGTCGCATTGCCTCTTCAGGCTCCCACGTGGCTTCCTCTGAACCGTGATTATGCCAAAGCACCTTGACTAACGGGATAGATTTTCTTCTTAACACCTTAACATCTCAATCCAGTATCTGCACCAGTTTTTCCTCAAAGATCAGATCAGGTCTAACTTCGATCTCCTCCACTGGCACTACATGTGAAAGATCAGAACGGTATCGCCTCAGCATAGAAATATGGAACACATTATGTATACATTTTAACTAAGGAGGCAGCTCCAGCTAATAGGCGATCGGTCCCACACGCTTTAATATCTGGTAAGGTCCTATGAATCTAGGGCTTAGCTTGCCTTTTCGTCCAAATCTCAGAATCTTCTTCCATGGTGAGACCTTTAAGAAGACATAATCTCCCACTGCATACTCAATCTCTTTACGCTTTAAATCAGCGTATGGTTTCTTCCTGTCAGATGCTTCTTTTAACCGATCTCGGATCAATTTTATTTTCTCCTCGGTTTCAAAAACTAGTTCTGGCCCCAATACAGTTCATGTAGATCTCAGTATAACTTGTTTACACCAGGATGCATAGCGTATGGACTACTATGCACCTCTCACAGAATAGACTATCTTAACTCAAGATCCCTCAATACACAGACTCTCTCACGGAAGCATAATACTCCCTCACTATTTAGCCTAAAGTCCACAATCTGTCCCTTATTCACCAGTTGGAAATGAGGAACAAGTGATTCATCCAGCAACTACTTCTCTTTAATTTGATCAATCCAAGTCGGTTTCACTTGAAGCTCAGCTAACAGACTACCATCCTCAAACAGGCTGAGATGAGTAAACATTGCTCTTAGATTAGATACAACCTTACTGCTCAGTGCATCCGCTACTATGTTAGCTTTTCCCGAATGGTACTCAATCGAGCAATCATAATCCTTAAGCAACTCTATCCATCGTTTTTGCCTAAGGTTCAACTCCTTCTGAGTAAGGAGGTACTTGAGACTTTTATGGTCGATATAAATGATCGACTTCTCCCATACAAGTAATCTCTCCAAATATTTAGTGCAAATACCACTGCAGCTAATTCCAAGTCATGAGCGGGGTAATTCACCTCGTGCGGCCTAAGCTGTCGCGACGCGTAAGCCACCACCTTACCCTCTTGCATCAGCACACAACCCAAACCCGTGTGTGATGCATCATAGTAGACAATGAATTCCTTTCCAGCCTCTGGCTGTATTAGTACCGGGGCTTTAGTCAGAATCTTTTTCAATTTCTCAAAGCTCACCTATTATTTATCAGTCCAATTAAACGGTACCTCTTTATGCAGTAACTTGGTTAGAGGTGCAGTAATTAGTGAAAACCCCTCAACGAACCATTGGTAATACCCAGCCAAACCCAAAAAACTTTGAATCTCAGATACAATCTTTAGTGGCTTTCAGTCTAATACGGCCTTAATTTTTCGAGGATCAACCCTAATCCCCTCAGCAGACACTACATGACCCAAAAATGCCATCTCTCGCACCCAAAACTCGCACTTACTGAACTTGGCATAAAGCTATTTTTCTCTCAGTATTTGTAAAACAATTCAGAGATGTGAATATGCTTCTCCTTGGTTCTCGAATACAACAGAATATCATCTATAAACACCACCACGAATCAGTCCAAATAGGGTTGGAAGACCCGGTTCATCATATCCATGAAAGCAGCTGGTGCATTCATTAACCCAAATGGCATGACTAGGAACTCGTAATGCCCATAACAAGTCTGGAATGCAGTCTTGTACACATCTGCCTCCTTAACACTTAGCTGATGATACCCCGATCTAAGATCTATCTTGGAGAAAATCGAAGCTCCTCACAGCTGGTCAAACAGATCGTCTATCCTTGGTAAAGGGTACTTGTTCTTAATCGTTAGTTTATTCAATTGACGATAATCAATACACATGCCCATTGACCGGTCCTTCTTCTTCACGAACAATACTGGTGCTCCCTAAGGAGACACACTCGGCCGGATGAATCCTCGGTCCAGTAGCTCTTGGATTTAAGCCTTTAATTCCACTAGCTCTTTCGGCACCATCCTATAAGTGGCAATGGACACCGGAGCCACTCCCGTTAGGAGCTTAATACCGAATTCGACCTCATGATTTGAAGGCAATCTCAGAAGCTCTTTAGGGAACACATTCAGAACTACTTTATAGTTTTGACATTCTCAACAGACGGACCGTTAAAATTAGATATGCTGACATACGCTAGGAACTCCTCGTAACCTTTGCGAACTAGTTTCTCAGCCTTTAGTGTTGAGATTACATTGGATAAATAATCCCTTCTCTCCCCTATCACGACTACCTCCTCAACCTCTGAAGACTTCAATACCATATGCTTACCTGTGCAATCCAAATTCACACGGTGTTTCACTAACCAATCCATGTCCAAAATGAGATTGAATTCGCCAAACGACAGTTCCATCAAATCTTCTGGAAAGACAACCCTTTGGACCTCTAGGGGCACATCTCTAAATAGTTTATTCACTCTAACCGACTATCCCAGTGAACTAGTCACTGACATTTCTCTATTAGTAAGTTCAAACTGTATGCCCAATGTTCCAGTCACAGTACATGAAACATATGAGTGCGTAGACCCAATATCAATTAAAGCGGTATATGGTACATTATGGATGAGAAACGTACCAATTATGACATCAGGAGCGTCGCCATCCTCTCGGTCCCGAGCAGCATACACTAATGCTGGCTATCTCACCTCTGTGTTACCAGCACAACTGCCCGGTGCTCCACGACCTCATCCCAAACCATTTCCCCCTCTGGCTGGACCACGGCCTCTCGGTGGCTGCTGACCACCTCTCCCTGGCTGGACATACCCCTGACCTGCAGCTTGCATCTGAACGGGCCTCTGAGTATAGTTTTTAACCTGATGATCCCTGGACTCACATCTAAAGCACACCCCAGTTCTTTTTCAGCACTCTCCCAAATGAGATCTCCCACACTCAGTGCAAGGCTACGGTCTGATAGCAACAACAGGAACCCCAGCTCAGGCTGACCCATCAAACCTAAGCCTCTTCTTTGGCCCACCAGAAGAACTTAAGGGCCCAAAATTCCTCTTACTTCTGCTCCTATCATGCTCCTAATCCTGACGCTTTGAGCGTTTCACATCCTCGATAATCTTTGCCTTCTCAACCAGGGCAGCAAAGTCTTTTTCCCTCTGTGGGACTATCAGTACCTGTAACTCATCTCAGAGACCATCCTCGAAATATACACAACACTCATACTCAGTCGCGACTATACCCCGAGCATACTTACTCAACCGTAGAAACCCTGCCTTATACTCCACTACAGACTTATTTCCCTGGATCAGACTTAAAAATTCCTTCCTCCGGGCATCCATATAACTCGTCCCAACATATTTTCCTTGAAAGGCCATCTTAAAGAAGTCCCATGTCACACGGTCGGCCTGCGTGCCTTCCCTCATGATAAGCCACCATTGATATGCCTCATCTTTCAGTACAGACACTATTCCTTTCAATTTTTGCTCCACCGTATAATCAAGATCATCCATTATTTGCTCAACCACCTCCAGCTAATATTATGCTACATTCAGGGCTACACCCGAGATGCCCTTGAAAATTTTTGCCCCATTCGACCGGAGTCATTTAGAAATTGACCCTTTGCCCACTCACTCCAGCAACCCTTTCCAGAACTCGCAACATCGCTCGGGACAGGGCATCATCCCCACTAGCTCAATCATGGGACCCCATTTCAGTAACTAGTGATGTCGACACTTCCCTATCAGGCATATGTTCTGATGCTGAAGACCCAACCCTAGCACCTCGCCCTCTACCACGGCCACATGTATCCCTTCTGTGACCTCTGGTGCTCATATCGATGTAGTGTATTTATCTGACTAAAGAGTTTTATGAATCAGCTTGTAGTTCTCATAATTACTAGCAGATATTTTATCAAAGGCATTAATTAGGGTTGTTCTCGCAGATCAAATTTACTACAGTTTCCAATCTCCTATAGTATCAGTTTCTCTAACTAAGGAGTTTCAGTATGCTACTACTATCCCTAGTAGTTTCTCAGTACAGTCATTCTAGTATATAACAGAGTACAGTGTTAGGGAATTTACGAATTTGGTGTTAGAGACTCGGTGTGCCACACTTTCAGTAACATCATTACTTTCCAAACCAAAATTTAAATAGATTAGGAAAAATTTTCAAAACCCACTCCACAGCTGAGTTTTGTAACCTGTCTCTGATACCACTAAATGTAACACCCCAAACTCGGCCTAGATGTTATGACTGAATTTAACGTATCACATCAAAGTGTTATTGAAAACTATGCGTTCCTTTTGAAACCCTTTTACAAATTAAAACTATCCAACATTTAAAATCCTAATTTTTGTTGCTTACTATCAAAATAAGATTTACTCAAAGTCATTTTCTTACAAAATGTTATTATTTTAAAAACCTTGTTTGTTGCGGAAGTTTATTTTAACCAGTTGCAGAATCGTGACATTTTGAAAATAGTAGTTATTGTTTAAAAACCCATGTTTAATAGACTAGAAGGTTGTAATTAAAAGCAACACCATATAAAAGTTAAAAAAAAACCCAATAGCCCTATTACAAAATTATTAACCAAATAAAAACTAAAATAAAGTCGCTAGGTTCCACTTGAAACATATCGGACGAGTGGCCACCTCCGAGTCCCTCACAGCTCCAAATCCTCTATGGCTGGGGATTACCTGCACAGTCAAAGAAAATGGTGAGTTACGAGAACTCAGTGTGTAATCCCCTATCACAGTCACAGTCTGGCCCAAGCCCATACGATATTAGTCTGGGCCTAAGCCCTATTCATTATTAGTCTGGCCTAAGCCCTATTCAGTAATAGTCTGGGCCTAAGCCCTATTCAGTAACAGTCTGGGCCTAAGCCCTATGATAAGCAAAACAGACATGTAACCCAACCCAGTCCAGCAACACACCACCCGTACCAACCAACACACCATGTGGGGACCATGTCAATCCACCCAACCAGCACACCAATAACGCAGTCTAGCTGCTAATATCAACGCAGCAAAGCTGCTAATAACAGTATTCGTGGCTGAGCCACTAGAATCAATATTTGTGGCAAAAGCCACTAAATAAGTAAAACGTGGCAGAGGCACCAGTACAGTGCTTCCTCCAAAATCCATAACCCAACCCAATGCAGTATGTCATGTCATAATTAACTCAGGTATGCAGTGCATCACAATCAAAATCAATATACAATTAATACACATACATCAATGACACTACCACTAAGGGTATAACGATCATTTAGTCGGTTGGGGTTAAAATAGTATTTCACCCCTTAGGGGTATTCCAGTTATTTTACCTATCGAGGGTAGTTTAGTAATTTCACCCATTGGGGGTATTTCGCTAATTTACCCATCAAGGGTATTTCGGTAATTTTACCCATCGAGGGTATTTCGGTAATTTACCCATCAAGGGTATTTTGATAATTTTACCCATTGAGGGTATTTCAGTAATTATGGTCATCTAACAGCCTTTCCAGAGGCCTACCGTCGCCTCGAGCATCACAAGCACCCTTTCTGGTCAAAACGGTGCAATTGGGCCTAAAGCCCAATTTTCAGCCCAAACGGGCCCACATGCTCGTGTGGCCCAATTAGCCCATTCTCGATCACGGTTTTGCGAACCTGGTAGTCATTTCCATTCTCCGGCATTATCATGGATTTCACCCCTGTCGGCCCACTTGGCCCATTTCGGCCCAACAAGGCCCATTACGGCCTAAGCCCACGAGAAAGTTCGTGGCACTCCCAGCGATCTATTGCCAACAATCGTGGCTCGATTTATCACTATGAACGCTCGTACGCTCGAGTGCTCAGATGTCGAAGTCTTGACTTATCGGTTTTTTTTACTTTTATCGATATACAGCAGCTCTGAAGTGAGAACAACAATAATCTGTGTTTGAACAGTATGGTAATAGGTGTATGATTACACACCTTGATTACGAACGTGCCACGAATCCCTTCACTCCGAACCTACGTTAAAATAAGACTATCAGTTAGTCATCCCATCAACAGAGTTATCCTCCTTCCCCTCTACAAAAGCCAAAACCACACTAATACATACCTTGATTAACCAAATTTGCTAAGTCCTCCAAAAGTCAGCGAAGATTAAGAACCCTTGAATGGACTCTACGTTACAAACCACTCCTTATTAAAAGAGATAGAGTGAACATGTGGTTAAAACACACCCTTGACGAAAAAAAAGTGAGAATGCTTACTTGATAGAGGCTAAGAGTACGTATTGATTGCTTCCGAATGCTTGCCCCTTCCTACACGTCAAGTGAACCTATATACCAACCAACATCAAACTACAGAAGGTAGGGGAGATTCAGCACTAGAGAGACAAGAATGCTACCCACCATGAAAATAATTGAAAGAAAGTCAGTATATCTTACTCTTCAAATTCGGCAAGACAGGTTCCCTTGAGTACGGCTCAAAGATGAGACTATAACAGAAGGATAAGAAAAGATTGATTTTGGTTTACTCAACTTAAAGGATAAGAGAAGAAACATTGAGACAACGAAGGAGATAGCTTCGGCTATCTTGAAGGGTATAGAAAAGAAGACGAAAGGAAAAGAGGAGGTTGGGTTCGGCCAAGATGTTGCCAAGAAGAGAAAGAATGAATTTACACACAAGTCAAAACGGTAAGGAAGCAAATGAGAAAAAGAAAGAAGTTTTCCTCTGAGAATTTGGCACTAAGAACTCACTCTCATTTGATCCCGAAAATACCAAAAGGTCACTTACAACAGACATTTAGGAAGAAAAGAAACACGAAAATGCCAAAAAGAACCAAAACTCAAAATGCTCCCAAATGACCCCTCAGCCGAATTTGCATTATACAAAACCTCCTAGCCGAATTTCCATCCTACCTAAACTCCCAATTTTGGCCAACACTCCCACACACCTCACTTACCTGATTTCCTCCACCGAAATCTCCTAGAATTGCTCTCCATCTTCCGTTTGAAACATTTGACCAAGTCCTCAACCTCCCTTGTAGAGTTTGATCCAAACTCTACTTCTTCCACTCCCAAGGCATAAAATAAATGCCCTCATTTGCTTGCTAAGGGATTTGAACTCCACTCCCCCTTGTTATCCCAGCGACACCAAAGCCACCAGGCCCCACGCTCAACTTGTGTCACTTAAATACACAAAAATATACTTAAGTCCTACTGCAAACAGCCTTCTCCTCTTAAGGGCCAAAAACTAAAATTTTTTCAAAGCTCAAACTCGAACCTAGGCCTCCTTAGAACCCTAAAACACACTCAAATAGCTAGCCGCTCAAGCACAACATGAATTTAAGGCAAAATTATAGCTCCTAATCTTTGGGACGTTACAGATTTCCTACTTAACATGTTAGCAACAACATTTGCCTTGCCAGGATGATACTCAATCACATAGTCGTAATCCTTCAAAAGCTCAATCCAACTCCTTTGCCTTAAATTCAAATCCTTTTGGGTGATGAGGTACCTAATGCTCTTATGATCCGTGTAAATAACACACTTTTCTCCATAAAAATCTTAAGTGCAAATTCAATAGCAGCTAATCCAAATCATGGGTAGGACAGTTGCGCTCATACGTCTTCAACCATCTTGAAGCATAAGCCATAACTTTACCTCTTGCATCAATACACAACGAAGACCCAAATACGAAGCATCACTATAAAACATAAAGTCTTTTCCAAGTTCTAGTTGAATCATCACAGTTGTCTTCATCAACACTGCTTTAAGTTGTTCGAAACTCTTTTGCCTCTCATCAGTTCATTCAAACACCATATATTTCTAAATTTGTTTTGTTAAGGATACAGCAATAAGGGAAAACCCTTCAATGAACTACGATAATAGCCAACCAAACCCAAGAAACTCTGCAATTTGGTAACACTCCTAGGCAGCTTCCACTCCAAGATCACCTCAATCTTCTTAGATCCACTCAAATCCCTTCTATCAATACCACATGTCCTAAAAACGCAACTTCCTTAAGCTAAAATTCACAGTTACTCAACTTAGCAAACAACCCTTAAGTGCTCATCATGATCCTCTTTAGAACTAGAATACACCAAAATGTCGTCTATGAAGACCACCAAAAATTGATCCAAGTACGAATGCGACACTCGATTCATCAAATCCATAAACGCAGCAAGGGAATTAGTTAAACCAAACAGCATCACCAAAAATTCATAATGCCCATACCGAATCCTAAAAGTGGTTTTCAAAATATCAGACTCTTTCACCTTTAACTTATAATACCAAGATCTTAAGTCAATATTTGATAACACCGTCACACCTCGAAACTGATAAAATAAGTAATCCATCCGAGGCAAAGGATACTTATTCTTAATAGTCAACTTATTCAACTACCTATAATCAATACACATCCTCATCATATCATCTTTCTTCTTCACAAACAAAACCGGTGTACCCCACAAAGATACACTCGGTCGAATAAACCCTCTATCTAGCAACTCCTAGAACTAAACTTATAACTCTTTTAGCTCCTTTGGTGCCATGTGATAAGGCACAATAGACACCGGTGCAGTACCAGGATAGAGCTCAATATCGAACTTGACTTTATGATCCGACGGTAAACTAGTTAACTCTTCAAGAAACACGTCAGGAAAATCCTTAAGAGTGTGAATATTTTGAACTCTCAATTCCTTACTAACCGAATTCATTACATAGGCTAAGTTTCACAACCTTTCCTCATCATTTTTTCAACCATTATTACGAAAACTACATTAGAAAAACATCTCAGTCTTTCACCAACTACAACAATTTCCAACCCATCACTATTATTCAAAATAATTCGCTTCATCTCAAACTCTATCTTAGCCTTATATTCAGTCAACCAGTCCATACCCAAAATAATATCAAAACCATAAAATGGTAAGTCCATGAGATTTACAAAAAAATGTGCCCTCGTATCATAAGAGGGCATCTAAGATAAAATTTATTCACAACGACACTATCTCCAAAGGAACTAATTATAGTCATACCTAAATCAATCATCTTTATAGGAATCCCTAACTTATAAGCTAATTCACTCAAAATATACGAATGTGTAGAACTAGAATCAACCAAGGAAAATAATAGAATAGATTGTAAAGTGAACGTACCTGCAATAATTAGTCAGATCTTGATCCTCAGGTTTCTTAATAGCATAAACCCGTTCTGGACCTCCAGACTCAACTTGCGAAGCAACAATGTGAGCAACAATTTGCTGTCCAACCAATCTCCCATTACCTCTACCACGACCTCGGCCCCTAATAGGTGCAGAAACAGATGCCGAAATCTGAGTTTGTGAAACCTCAAATCTATTCGAGCAATCCCTCAGAAAATGTTCTTTTGAACCACACTTATAACAACCACCTGTCAACTTACGACACTCACCAGGATTCCTATGATCACAATGTGCACAAAGTGACCATCTAGAACCACCATTCGAACCATCAGTGTTAGCCCCAACATTACTCTGCTGTTTAAACTGACTTGGTTGAGACCTACGTCTCGTACCCCTACCAGAGCTATAATTATCCAGCCGTCTGTTGGGTGGTCGTTCCGAAGCACCATTAGAAGCCCTCTTACTAGACTCAGCCACTAAAAAATGAGTTGGCTTAGCTAATGTCTCCTATATAGGTTTGGCTTTTTCCACAATCACATCAAACAACTCTACATTTTGGGCCACCAAGTAAACCTGAATCTCTCAATTAAGCCTAAAACAAAACCTCTTACAATGGTCCTTCTCAGTCAACACCATCTCAGGAGCATTCTGACTAAATTACACAAACTTTGCCTCATAGTCAGCCACGAACAAACCACCTTGCACAAGTTCTAGAAATCCTTACTTATGAGCTTCCATATATCACTCACCCATGAACTTCCTCCTAAATTCCTCAATGAAATAATCCTAGGTCAAACAATCAGCAATTGTACCTTTCTTGACAGTATTTCGCCAACGATGAGCTTCATCGTCAAGTAAGGACACTATGTAACACAATTTCTCCTCGTCAGAATAGGACATCTACTCGAGGATCCTTTCAACTCCTTCCAACCAGTACTTAGATACGTTGAATCGATCCCTTTAACTCAAAAAAACTCTTTACAACCTAACGCCCGAAGACATTCAAGTGGCAACCCACGATACACAAGTTCAAGATTGGCAAGTCAAAAAGCAATGCTACCACCAGCAATCCACTGAAATGCTTCAATTATTATTTCCAATCAGAGGGCCTACACCCTCATCAAGTATATTCACTGTAACACCCCTAACCCGTATCCATCATCAGAATAGGGTTACGAAGTATTACCGAAGTTTACAATTCAAAACTATATATAAAAAATTTTAATTCAAAATTCATTCATAACAAAACCAATCAATGACATACATATTGTCCCTTATACAATCCCTCAAAGCCCTAAAAACACATTAGAAATGAATCGAGACTAAATCAGAAACATATGGATTTTTTAGAAGAAATATGTAAAATTTCAAACTACAGGGGTCACATGGCCGGTGGCCAAGTCGGGTGACTTATTCGGCTGAGACACACACCCATGTCTCAGGCTGTGTGGATATTTGAAGTAGGGAAACACGGTAGTGTCCCAGCTTGTGTCAGTGCCCGTGTAACTCTCTGACTTGGGTTACACAACCAAACCATATGCATGTGTGCCAAGTCGTGTAACTTTTGAAATGTAACCTTTAAAACCTACAGGGGACGCACGGTCATGTCGCCTGGCTGTGTGGATAAGAAATTGGTCAAATTCAAGACATTTCCTTCACCCATCTCAACATGCACCTAAATATCATTTGCATATATGACCAAAACATCAAAACATATTCAAACATGCATAAAATGACCAAATTCAAATGACCAAATTCCATTCAACCAATATGCCATATAGGCACCTCAAATGCAAACATACAATTTACCTAAACATATACATATACTTAACATATCTCATTCATCAACATCCAAATCATTTTCCATCTCAAAATCCATCATAAATTGACCAATATCAATTTAACATAAACTCACCATATTTGACCACATTTATACCATTTAAAATAGCTCATATCTGCATAATTCAACTTGGTCTCATTATAAACTTACCAAATATGGTTATTCTAAACATGCATCAAAATACCATAAGAATATCAACCATAATAACACTTATACAAATCACAACAATTAGATCATTCAACACAAGTTCACCTATACATGCCATTATAACCTTGGCTAAAAATCAAAATCTATCAATATAATCGCTAGATAGTGTGATAGATCTCTAGCTAGCTTCCAAACCGATCGAGCTTTTGATAATCTGAAAAGTAAGAGAAAGACGACAACATAAGCAATGAATTCTTAGTAATCTTGTATAAACTTTAAACATAACATTCCATTTTAAATTATGAACTTTATAAGTCGTAAATAAACCTATATTCATGCTTCAATATTTATCAAACTATATAACTATCAACTTACAAATGAACAGGTCCATTAACATCCCGAATAATTTCCATTTATACCTTGATAAAGTCTTATAAGTTGAATTACATAATCATAAACCTTTTATTAAAATGGTGAACCATTTCATTTACTTACTTACCATTCCATTTACTTAGAATAAGCTTAATTACTTAATCAATTCACTTAATTAGTATATCTATTCATGAGATAAGTAAATTCACATATATCATAAGTAAATTCCTTCCTTACAAGTAAGTCATTTAACTCAACAATCCTTTTTATTTCATTATATTTCCTCACATCTATGAACTTATCATTTCCATATCTAATCTCACCCATTTCATTTGCATAACTCAGAAGACATAAGCATAAATATCAACCATAAGCACAAGCCAGTGCATTTAAATATAACTCTATCACATTTAACTAATAATCATTCTGTATTTCATCTTCGTCTCTAACTTTCCTATAAACATGTCATTCTGGGATCAATTACCTTCACTAAACGAGATTAAAGCTAAATGAATAAATTAATCATATGTGTTATGCATTTACGTAGCACTTATAAGCTTAGTATTGAAAATGATTCATCATATGCTTCCTATACTATAATAATTCAACCCAAACTCTTTTATATATGTATATAAACATATATATTTAACTCAACAATCATCAATATAACAATACTCATATATGATCAAGTAATTCATTGAACATTTAACATTTAACATTTACTAATATCTTGACTTCACATTAGCCTTTAACATTAAAATAATTTTATAAATTCCTTTCATAGTTAGCCCGAAGAACTAGTAACTTGACTCAGGTACTCAGGTAACTACACCACACTAAAGGCATCATAGATGCATAACAGAGGCACCGAAGTGCAGATAGGGGCACAAATGTGCAAATAGGGGCATTGTAGTGCAAATAGAGACATTGAAGTGTATAAAGGGGTACCGAAGTGCAAATCCCGTACAAGCGCACATCCTAACCCTATTGGCATGCCAATCGTATCCTAGTGATTACTACATTCAATCAGGCATTTCATGTAATCCATTTCCTCTAAACATATTTATCATTGAAGGGCATTTCATCATTTTCGTACACATGATATAATATCAATACATATATTCATACTGTCAATGTTCCATCACAAAGATTAACATCATCTATTAATCACTTTCATATTTCTCGATACACATGCTATAACAATTTGTAATCATGCTGAAATTGCATATTGTAACAACCTGTTTTTGGTCAAATAGGAACAATAGTTTTGGGACCACAAATAAGAAGTTAAAATATTTATTTTATTATTATTTTAGTTTCTACAGTATGATTATATGTTTGTGTGAAATTTTCGTTAAGAAATTTTATCGTTTGATTGGTCAATTTGATAAAAAGGACTAAATCGCGTATATTGCAAAAGTGTTATTCTATTAGCTAAAGGTGTCAAATAGTTATAGAACCTTAAATTTAAGGTCCTTAAGTGGTTATTAACCCATTTTATAGTTAGTGGATGTTGGTGGTTTGGTATAAGGTGTAAATATTAAGTATTTTAATGGTTAAATTTGTAAATTGATTTTTAATAGTTAATTATTTAAAACCAAAACAAAAGTTCATCTTTTATTTCTTATTCTCACTGATTTAAGAACAAAACCTAACCATTTCTATGCTAAAATTTTGACAACCTCTTTTCCATCAATTAAGGTATGATTTTTAATCTGTTTTTGATGATTTCTATGCTTTTGAGATCGTTACATCTAGTACTAGCTAGCCCATGGACTAATTTGCAAAATTGTTAAAGATTTTGAATGATGCCATTGATGAATACATGTGTGTTTTGATGTTTGATGATATATTATGAATGTTTGTTGTGAATTAAACAAGTTTTGTAAAGTAATTTTGAGTAAAAATGTAAAATAAGGATTAAATTAAGAAATGTGTAAAGTTAGTGAATAATATGTGAAATAAATGAAAATTACGGGCTTTTAGGGGAATTATGGTAATTTTTCTAGCATGGGTAAATTTGGAATTTCACTAATTTATGATTGTATGCAATAATGACTAAATTGTGAAAAATGTGAAAGTTTAGGGGCAAAAGTGTAAATGTGTTTTAAAGTGTGATTTAGAACAAATTGAATGAATAGATGATTTAATAAGTTAATTTTGAATATATTTAGATCAAGAAAAGTGGAATTCAAGTCTAGATCGGGGAAAAACGGAAGTTATTGACTAATCGACTCGATTTGCCGTTTTAACATCTGAGGTAATTTTGTATGTTATAAATTCATTTCAAATGTATTTTATAGGCTTTGATATAGCATGAATTGTGTTTATGTGATTACGTACAAGTTTGAAAATGATTCGATGAAGATTCGACAGTTGGAAACCCAATTGAACTTTAGGAATAGTTTAGGATGCTAGTGACATGTCATTAGGTATAATTGAGCTGGCTTCAGGCCATGTTTAGCACTATGTGTGCAAGATAAACCGATTTGGCTTCAGGCCATGCATATCGGCTGATTTGGCTTCGGGCCATGATATCAGAATTTAGGATAAGTTGCCTTGATTTGGCTACGGGCCATGGTATAAGTACTTATCGAGTGAGACCATGAGTATCCGACTTCTATTCCGAATGGTTCAACAGGTAAAAGAAGGTTGTAGTTGATTTTGATATTGATAGGAAATGTTACAGGTACGTACAGAAATGATTTGAGTATTGAAAACTATGAAATTGATGAGTTCCTTGGTAAGCTATATGAATGACCATATGATGACTTGAGATTTAATAGGTTTGTTGCACATTAATTTCAATTATATGAATGATTAATGAATGATGATAGTTGCTCATTTTTAACATACAAGCTTACTAAGATAAATAGCTTACTTTGTTGTTTTTCCATGTTTTATAGTGATTTCAAAGCTAGCTCAGATTCGAGGATCGTCGGAGACTTTATCGCACTATCCACTGACTCTTTGGTACTTTTGAAACTATGTTTTAACTATATGGCATGTACAGGTATTTGAGTCTTGTTGATTATGATTTGGTAATGATGTTGGCCAAATGAATTGGCATTGTAAATGTATATGTTTTGGCTTGTAATTATTGCCATGAGATTTAGCTTAATTTGAAGAATTTGCTTATGTTGTTATATGTGCATAAATGTTGATATTTAAGTTCTTGGATGGATATGTGAATGACCATATTATGAAGTTTTTGGAATTGGTACCTTACTTGTGAATCGGTACAAAAATGAGGTATGTTATGTAATGTCCGGGAATTAGGGCTTGTGCATTTTTGCTTAATTGTATGAAGTAACATGCCTATGTGTATTTGAATGTCTTATATGAACTTTTGAGAACTTCAAAGTGTAGGTAAATGCCTTAGAAAATAATAGATTTTAAGTATTAAAAGTGGAGCTAAGCTTGATAGGCCTTAAGAAAATATGTAGAGGGAATTGGACATAAAAATCAGCTTGGCAAAGTGGCAAGGAGGCGCCACTTAGGGCCTTGGTAAGTGACGCCACAAGCAATGGAGAAGGGTTTGGGTTCGAGCCACAAGGGAAGCAAAAAAAAAAGGAGCTTTTATTTTACGACAATGGGGAGCAGTAGTGAAACACCCCAAACCCGGCCCACGAGCCTTGACCGGATCTGGTATGTTCCCCGGTGTAAACCGTTTCAAATTCTTTTGTTACTTAGGAAAAACTTGTGTGATTTGGAAGAAAGATCGTTTTGGGTTGGACTTGAGATGAAAACAAGTTTAATTCATTGTTAAAAATCCTTTACTTTAGGTGACAAAACGTTTGGGCTTTGTTTTTAAAAATAGATTTACTTAATCTTTTAATAAAATAAGCTTTGTAAGCTTAACAAATAAAGACAGAATAAAATATTCCTACTAAGGCCTTATTACATCAAATAATTCCCAAAATTTAAATTCAAAATACTTAAAGTAAAATAGTCCAAATAAAAGAAATCTGAACTTCACATGGCCTCCACTAAGCATCTGCTACCACCATCAATGGTCGCCACCGAAAAGTAATCCCACAACGGGTGAGTCAATGACTCAATGTGTAACCAACACTAAAATTTAATATTTCAGAATACAATATCATTCATGTTCATAAAGCATTTAAACAATATGATGCAACCCGAACCCAAACCTATATGCCATCCGCTACACACCACCTGCACCATCCTCGCAAACCGTGGGACTACTAAGTCAACCTCCTTCCGCTACACTCCATATCGCGGTCTTAGGTCACCGCATTCGTGGTCTTAGGTCACTACGTTCAGATTTCTGTGGTCTTAGGTCACCACATTCAGATTACTTTGGTCTTAGGTCACCACATTTAGATATCACGGTCTTAGGTCACCGTGTTTTTGGTCTTAGGTCACCACATTCACTTCCCCTTTTCATATAACCCATATGCCCCCATATTTCATACACAATATGCAAAATCATGCCTTAATTCACATTCTTATCACTTTTCACATGTTAAAAATAACATATATTCATAATCCTAGTAGGAGTAGGAAACGTACCTGAGTACTTTGTACCATAACATGGTACCTTAGCCATATTCACATTCTTATACACATACTTATATTTAAACACTGCCATAAATCTTATTAAGAGATAGTGTGGGGTACACACCTGATTCGCTTAACAATTTCATTGAAATCCCGAAAATCCAATCTAAAGCCTTAGATCTCAAGTCCCTACATTCGGCCAACCTTAGTATGTTAGCATAGAGCCTATTCGGCTATAAAACCAAATCCTAGTAGGATTAGTACACTAAAACTTACCTTGGTGCCAAATCCCGAAATCTTCACTATACTCTTTCTTGTATTCGGCTAAGCTTTAAATCACTTTAACAAATTAGTTTCGGCTTTTGAATAAATATGAACTAGATTTAAAACACCAAAAATAGGCCTTGGCCGAATATTCGCATGTCTTACCTTATGGATTTTAAATCCCAAAATTCACCGAATAACTAGGGAACACGTGGCCTATGGTGTACCTTCGGGAAAAGAATTTCTTCTTCCTTGTAGTCGACGCTTAGTAAATCCCGAAAGATCTCTTCAAAGTTTCGGCAACAAGATATTAATGGGGTTAGTCCTAGATTTCGACAAATCTTAAAAGAAAAAGGATGAAAATCGAATGATAACTAGTTCTTACCCTTAGTATAGAAGTCGACAACCCCTTGTTTGAAGTCTCAAAACTATTCGGTTATGGCCTTGATTTTAGCAAACTTTCGGCTTTTGGAAGATTATGAAAGAAGAAAAGAAAAGAGTTTGAGCAATTTGGTAATGAAGTTTCGGCTACATGAGGTGTATTTTCGGCTTGGCAAAACAATGAAGAAAGGAGATATTTGCTAGAGAGAATTCGGCAGAGAGAGAGTTAGAAGAAAGAATGAATGGCCCTCTTTTCCTTTTATAGCCTAAATTACTAGGCCAAGAATCCTTTGCTTGGCCACCACTCTTCCTTATGTGATAACTTTATCTCTTTAATTTAAAAAAAATAAAGAATAATCCTTATTATCTCTTAGAAATAATCCAAAACAAAATCCTTTATTTATCCTCTAATTAGCCGAATTTAAAAGAGAATGAAACTCCTCTTTTTGCAAGCCTTGTGCCGTCCACCTCTGTGCTTCTAGAAGCAAAAATAAAACTTCTTTTATTTGCTTCCCATGTGACTCGAACTCAGGCCCAACACCCTTGCATGTGGCGCCATTTCCAGAGGCCCTAAGTGGCATCTCTAGGCCACTTTTCCAAGCTTGTTTGTGTGTCAAATTTTGCATACTTTTTCTCTTAAGGCCACCTTGCCTTAATTTCCTCTTTTAAACTTTAAAACTTGATATTTCTAAGTCATTTCTAAGTTTCCAAAAATTTTTGTTTGGCTCTTTAAACTTGACATTTCCTTACATTTCCAAGTTTCTAGAAATGTTCACTTTCCTCTTTTGAATCATTTCTAAATCATTTCCTTACATTTCCTAGTTTCCAAAAATGCTCACTTTGTACTTAACATTTCTTTACATTTCCATACATTTCCTTACATTTCCATACATTTCCATACATTTCCATACATTTCCTTACATTTCCATACATTTCCATACATTTCCTTACATTTCCATACATTTCCATACATTTCCAAGGCTCTAAAAATGCACACCACATATCACAGTAAACATACTATTTCATAAAATTAAGCAAAGATGCACACAATGGGATTCAACCTCTTCCTCAAAGTACTTCACTTGATGCCATAACCCTTGCACCTTAGGTGGCGCCCTTGCCACTTTTCCACATCACTTCTTGTTTTTAACTTAAAACCAATAATTGTCCAAAGTTTTCTTCCATCCTAGGATTTTAAAACCCTTAATTCACTTCCAAACACCGCCAAAACCTACTACTCATGAATTATGCACAAACGCATAACCCCTAATCTAGGATGTTATAGTTCTACCTCCTTAAAAATAATTTCGTCCTCGAAATTACTTACTAACAACAGACAATCCTTCTCACCGCACTTATGCTTACGCTATGACTCTAATCTTAATAGAACCATCATACTTTCCAGCACAATTTCTAAGTTCACGTCCCTTAGAACTCATTTCTAACGTCTTTATTTAATCTGATTAAGAAGTTTTATGTATTAAAAATTTTTTCACCGATTAACTGAAGAAGTGTTATGGAAAGAATTTTTAGAAGTGGTTCTTTCAGATTCATACATGCACACAGTCTTTACATTCATACATCCATCAATCAATTATGAACTTTCGTTCATTCAGAGAAATGTTGTAGTTTTCATTGTTGTTGTTTTTCCACTACCTAGGGGTATTTTCGAAATTTTATCCTATAGGGGTAATTTGGTAATTTTCAAATTAGAGTATTTGAAAATGTTGCAAAAATAGAGGTTGTTGATATTTTACAAAATTAAAATACTAGTTGGAAAAATTTCAAGGGTAAAATGGTAATTTATACACTAGGGGTATTTTTGTAATTTTACAAGTCAGAGTCATTTCGATAATTTTTCGCAAAGATATAGTTCCTGGTGACTTCCAAAACAAGGGCATTTTTAAAGATTTCTAATTTGAGGGTACTTCGGTGATTTTCCTTACTGATGGTATTTTGGTCATTTGCACAGGTTAGGGGTAATTCGATCATTTTGCAAATCAGGGATGTCTTTGATATTTGGTAAAGTTTTTGAATACTTGTGCAAAATAAAAAATTATCATTGAAATCGGGGGTAGTATGGTAATTTTGGAAAATCAAGGGCATTTTAGTAATTTTACCACTAAAGGTATTTAGGTAATTTTGTAAATCAAAAATTCTTAGGAAGTTTTTCCAAAATAATAATTTTCATAATTTCAAAAGGGTAGTTTGTTGACTTTTTAAAACTAGGGTTTCCATAAAAATACGGCTAGTCCCTTTCGGGTTTTAATTATTGGTTTAGCCTGTGGTCGAGTCCTCTTGGTTAGGGTGAACCATTACTACGCACTGTAGGATTCGAGTGGAGAGGAGGTGAGTCACGCTGATCGCTTAAATACCAAGCTCCCACCAAACCAATCCTAGACATGCATGTGGGTTACCACACCCTAACTTGGTTGACTTAGCCATAGGTTTGTTGAGTGCATTAAGTCTTATGTATTTGTGTTTGAGTAGACTAATCCTAGGTTCAAGTTCCTATCATGCTATTCTACGCTCCATTCATTTTCTACCCTTCTATAATTCACATAATCACACGATAGTTAGGGTACTTACCGGTGGATCATGGGCTGGAGACTTAGTGGGCCATGCCAGAAAAACCTGCTTAATTCATAAAATCCCTTTTGGGCTTAACTTTGAAAACGTTTTGGGCCTTAAACCCAAGGCCGAGAGTTTAAAACTGGGCTCTGATACCAAACCGAACCACCCCAAACTCGCCCACGAGCCTTGACCGGATCTGGTATGTTCCCAAAGTAAACTGCTTCAAATTCTTTTGTTACTTAGGAAAAACTTGTGTGATTTGGAAGAAAGATCGTTTTGGGTTGGGCTTGAGATGAAAGCAAGTTTAATTCATTGTTAAAAATCATTTACTTTAGGTGACAAAACGTTTGGGCTTTGTTTTTAAAAATAGATTTAATTAATCTTTTAATAAAATAAGCTTTGTAAGCTTAACAAATAAAGATGAATAAAATATTCCTACTAAGGCCTTATTACATCAAATAATTCCCAAAATTTAAATTCAAAATACTTAAAGTAAAATAGTCCAAATAAAAGAAATCTAAACTTCACATGGCCTCCACTAAGCATCTACCTACCTGGTCCATCAATGGTCGCCACCGAAAAGTAATCCCACAACGGGTGAGTCAATGACTCAATGTGTAACCAACACTAAAATTTAATATTTCGCATACAATATCATTCATGTTCATAAAGCATTTAAACAATATGATGCAACCCAACCCAAACCTATATGCCATCCGCTACACACCATTGCATTCATCCTCGCACACCGTAGGGACTACTAAGTCAACCTCCTTCCGCTACACTCCATATCGCGGTCTTAGGTCACCGCATTCATGGTCTTAGGTCACCACGTTTAGATTTCTGTGGTCTTAGGTCACCACATACAGATTAATGTGGTCTTAGGTCACCACATTCAGATATCACAGTCTTAGGTCACCCTGTTTGGGGTCTTAGGTCACCACATTCACTTCCCCTTTTCATATAACCCATATGCCCCCATATTTCATACACAATATGCAAAATCATGCCTTAATTCACATTCTTATCACTTTTCACATGTTAAAAATAACATATATTCATAATCCTAGTAGGAATAGGAAACGTACCTGAGTACTTTGTACCATAACATGGTACCTTAGCCATATTCACATTCTTATACACATACTTATATTTAAACATTGCCATAAATCTTATTAAGAGATAGTGTGGGGAACACACCTGATTCGCTTAACAATTTCACTGAAATCCCAAAAATCCAATCTAAAGCCTTAGATCTCAAGTCCCTACATTCGGCCAACCTTAGTATGTTAGCATAAAGCCTATTCGGCTATAAAACCAAATCCTAGTAGGATTAGTACACTAAAACTTACCTTGGTGCCAAATCCCGAAATCTTCACTATACTCTTTCTTGTATTTGGCTAAGCTTTAAATTACTTTAACAAATTAGTTTCGGCTTTTGAATAAATATGAACTAGATCTAAAACACCAAAAATAGGCGTTGTCCGAATATTCGCATGTCTTACCTTGTGGATTTTAAATCCCGAAATTCATCGAATAACTAGGGAACACGTGGCCTATGGTGTACCTTCGGGAAAAGAATTTCTTCTTCCTTGTAGTCAACGCTTAGTAAATCCCGAAAGATCTCTTCAAAGTTTTGGCAACAAGATATTAATGGGGTTAGTCCTAGATGTCGGCAAAACTTAAAAGAAAAAGGATGAAAATCGAATGATAACTAGTTCTTACCCTTAATACAGAAGTCGACAACCCCTTGTTTGAAGTCTCAAAACTATTCGGCTATGGCCTTGAGTTTAGCAAACTTTCGGCTTTTGGAAGATTATGAAAGAAGAAAAGAAAAGAGTTTGAGCAATTTGGTAATGAAGTTTCGGCTACACAAGGTGTATTTTCGACTTGGCAAAACAATGAAGAAAGGAGATATTTGCCAGAAAGAATTCAGCAGAGAGAGAGTTAGAAGAAAGAATGAATGGCCCTCTTTTCCTTTTATAGCCTAAATTACTAGGCCAAGAATCCTTTGCTTGGCCACCACTCTTCCTTATGTGATAACTTTATCTCTTTCATTTAAAAAAAAATAAAGAATAATCCTTATTATCTCTTAGAAATAATCCAAAACAAAATCCTTTATTTTTCCCCTAATTAGCCGAATTTAAAAGAGAATGAAACTCCTCTTTTGCAAGCCTTGTGCCGTCCACCTCTGTGCTTCTAGAAGCAAAAATAAAACTTCTTTTATTTGCTTCCCATGTGACTCGAACTCAGGCCCAACACCCTTGCATGTAGCGCCATTTCCAGAGGCCCTAAGTGGCATCTCTAGGCCACTTTTTCAAGCCTGTTTGTGTGTCAAATTTCACATACTTTTTCTCTTAAGGCCACCTTGCCTTAATTTCCTCTTTTAAACTTTAAAACTTGATATTTCTAAGTCATTTCTAAGTTTCCAAAAATTTTCGTTTGGCTCTTTAAACTTGACATTTCCTTACATTTCCAAGTTTCCAGAAATGTTCACTTTCCTCTTTTGAATCATTTCTAAATCATTTCCTTACATTTCCTAGTTTCCAAAAATGTTCACTTTGAACTTAACATTTCCTTACATTTCCATACATTTCCTTACATTTCCATACATTTCCTTACATTTCCATACATTTCCTTACATTTCCATACATTTCCATACATTTCCATACATTTCCTTACATTTCCATACATTTCCTTACATTTCCATACATTTCCTTACATTTCCATACATTTCCATACATTTCCAAGGCTCTAAAAATGCACACCACATATCACAGTAAACATGCTATTTCATAAAATTAAGCAAAGATGCACACAATGGGATTCGAACCTTTTCCCTCAAAGTACTTCACTTGATGACATAACCCTTGCACCTTAGGTGGCGTCCCTTGCCACTTTTCCACATCACTTCTTGTTTTTAACTTAAAAACCAATAATTGTCCAAAGTTTTCTCTTCCATCCTAGGATTTTAAAAACCCTTAATTCACTTCCAAACACTGCCAAAACCTACTACTCATGAATTATGCACAAACGCATAACCCTTAATCTAGGATGTTACAAGTAGTGGACGACATAGGGACTTTATTTAGATGAGGATTGGACTTGGTCAACCCCTTTTAAAATTCGGCTAAGATAGAAGATAAATGTTGATTTATTTTTAAATTATTTTGAATGTGCAAAAAGGAGAGAAAATAGGAGAAAAGGAAGGGATGAGATAGGGGGAAGGAGAGTTGGCCGATTGGAGGGGTCTAGGTGTAGTATTTTTGGCAAGATAGGAGAAGTGAAGCCATTCTTCATTCTTTTCTCTTTTGTGCTCTGCTGAATTCTCTAGCAAATCTTCTCTTTTCTCTTTTATTTTGTCAAAGCCGAAAACACAAGCAAGCATAGTCGATCTCTTCATCCTTCTCTTCTCACCTTTTCTTCCCATCCTACTTAGGCCGAACCTCTTCCTCCCAAAGGTTCATCATTGCCAAAATTCCTAGATCAAAATGCCCCCATTGCCGAACCCTTGTAAATCTCATCTCTTTTCTTTCCCAATTGCTAAGGCCGAACACCTCTGTGGGTTCAACAAGGAGCAGTCGATTTCTGTAATAAGGGTAAGGGTCAACTATCAATTCTTTTCTTTCTTTTCTTTAGTCGAAAGATGGAATAATGTTCTTGGCCGAAACTATGAAGGAAGTTTTGGGATTTCTATTGTAGCCGATTTCAAGAAGGAAGCTTTCGGGACTTTTAAGATCTAAGGTAAGCTATGGGTGATATTCGGCCATAGGCCATTTATGATGTTCATAAAGTGTTAGAATCGGATCTAACATAAGGCTTGTAGGTATTTCGACATCTTCATAGTCAAGTGACTATTTTCGGGATTTGGAATCACAAGGTAAGTGAATGTGAATATTTGGCCATATTGGTCATTTTGTTAGCCGAATCTAACTATGGTTATTTAGGGGCAGTCGACAGTGGTGTACAAGGATTTTCGGGATTTTAGTGAACTCGTTAAGTAAATCAGGTGTGTAGCCCCATACTAAATCTTAATAGATTTATGGTAATGTTCTAAAATATGTGTTAATGAAAGTATGTGAACGTGGCTAAAGGTACCATACAATGGTACAGAACATTTAGGTACGTAATCTTTAATATTACGTCAATAAATGTTATGAACATGTGAAATATCGCACATAAGTGAATATTGATAAGAATGTGAGATAAGGCATAAAGTATGATATTTGTATGATTTGTATGACATGGGGCATATGGGTGTTATTTTAAGGGGAAGTGATCTGGTGGTTTTTACCACGAAATCTGGTGACTCATGTCACGTAATCTGAATGTGGTGACTTATGTCACAAAATATTATCTGGTGGCTATGCCACAATTTATGAGGGCGATGTGCCAGTCGTCTGTAGTGACTGCCTTCGATGATGTGTAGCGGATGGAGGGTCGACTTAGTAGTCCCTACGGTGTGATGGTTGGTACGGGTGATGTGTAGCGGATGGCTATCTAGGTTCGGATTTGGGATTGCATCATTATCCATAATTGCTATATATATATATGTATGAACCGATATGCCTAAATCGTTGGGACTATGTGTTGGTGGTTATTCACTGAGTCCGTTTGACTCACCCCGTTGTGGGATATTTTTTTTCCAGGTGACGCTCAGTGATGGACCGGGTCGGCAGAAACTTAGTGGTGGCCATGCTCAGCTCAGAATTTATTTTATTTTAGGACTTTCTATTTATTTTGAAGTATTTTGGATTTATTTTCGGTTTTCTTTGGTGTAATAAGGCCACTAGTATGAAACTGTTTATGCATGTATTTTAATTTTTTTACTGTGATACAATTTTTATCAATTTAAAGTTTAAGTAACTTTTCTTAAAAACGTCAACAAATATTTCAATGTTTTGACACCTAAACAACACCGTTATTAACTTGAACCCAACACAAATCAACTGTTCTTCAAAAACACACAAATATTTTTCCAAAGTTCAAATAAGTCTTAAATGGTTTTACTCAAGAAGCATGCCAGATCTGGTCAGGGCTTGTGGGCCAGGTTTGGGGTGTTTCAGTTTGGTATCAGAGCCCAATTCAAAACTCAGCCTTGAGGGCTTTTTGGGCCTAGAATGTTTTCTTTCTTTTAAAATTGAATTTTACTAAGAAATGAGCAGGTTTTCTGGCATGGCACCTGAGTCTCCGGCCCGAAGTCCACCATGTAAGTACTCCTAACCCTTTTGTGATTTGTATGTGGGAAATTGTAGGGACATAGAGTAGTAGATCAAGAATTATTGAACCCTAGGATTAGCCTACCCCAACATCGAAATACATAAAATTTAAAGTCTAACCAAACCAACCTGTAACTGAGTCGTCGAGTTAAGGGTGTGGCAACCGCTGTGCGCATGTCTAGGATTGGATTTAGGGGGAGCTTGGTATTTAAGCAGTCCTAGTGACTCACCTCCTCACCGCTCAAATCCTACCTGGTGCGTAGTGACTGTTCACCCTAACCAAGAGGACTCAGTCACAGGCTAAACTCAATAATTAAAACCCGAAAGGGGCCCGTCACCTTGTTTTGTAAAATTCTAAAGTCAAACCATGATTATTAAAATTCCAAAGTACCCTTGATTTAAAAAATGACCAAAATACCCCTGATTTGCAAGTTGCCCAAATTACCCCCTAATCTGTACAAATTACTAAAATACCCTCAGCATGGAAGTTACCAAAATACCCTCGAATTAAAATTTTTTTCAAAATACCCTTATTTTGTTAAATCACCTGGAACCATATTTTGCAAAAAATTACCGAAATGCCCCTAATTTGAAAAATTACGAAAATACCCCTAGTTTATAAAATTACCATTTTACCCTTGAAATTTTCTTACCAAGTATTTCAATTTTGTAAAAAATACCAAAAATATCTACTTTGTGAAATTTTCAAATACCCTAATTTGAAAAATTACCAAAATACCCCTGTAGGATAAAATTACGAAAATACCCTTGGGTAGTGGAAAACAACAACAACGACAACTACAACGCTTTTCTGTAATGAACGCAAGTTCATGAATGTGATGATTGAATGAATTTGACACTGTATGTGTATGAATTCGAAAGAACTACTCCTTAGAACCTATTGAACATAAGACTGTTCGCGATAAATCAGTGGAACAAAAACTAATTCATAAAATTCTTTAATCAGATAAACGCGATTTGAAAGCATGAAATCTAGGGGATGTGATCGTAATGTGCGTGGTCGTGGTAGAGGCCGAATGACTGTGTCGGAGCCCGTTAGGTCTGGCCAAGGGTTCAAAAATGAAATGCCACCACCGCCAGCCGCTGATGTGGAATATCAGGATCAGACGGGGGACGATACAGTATCACAGGTGATGCTACGAGTTTTGGAAAGGGTGGCTGGAGCGGGTGGAGGCATGGGAGCTCGAAAGTCAGTACTTGAGTGACTTCGAGCTAATGGAGCTGAGTTTTTCCGTGGCATATCTGGTGTGGCGCCCAATACGGCTGAGTATTGGTTAGAGGCAACGGAGTGGATTATAGACGATTTGGACCTGACTGCTGAGGAGAAACTGAAAGGGGTAGTGTCGCTACTCCGTGATGAGTCATACCAATGGTGGCTCACGGTTCGGGATGGTACTGCTGCAGACGATCTTACTTGGGAATATTTTAAGGTGGCATATCAGAAGAAGTATATTGGAACTAGTTATGTTGATGCGCAGAGGAAGGCATTTTTGAGGTTGGTCCAGAGAAATAGGTCCGTAGCGGAGTACGAGACGAAATTTCTAAGGTTGAGCCGATATGCTCGAGGTATAGTCGCTACGAAACATGAGTGGCGTGTCTGATTTAAGGACGGACTGAGGGATGACTTGAAGTTGTTAATAGCTCCACAGCAAGAGTGAGAGTTTGCTGTGTTGGTGGAGAAGGCTAAGGTAGCCGAAGGGATTAAAGACTCTGTGAGACAGAATACAGATAGGAACAGGCAAAAGAGAGGTTTTGGATCAGTAGGGTCATCTTGGAATGTGCCAAAGAGGCCTAGAGTTGATGGGCCGCGAGGTCAACAGGCTACTACGGGAGGACAGTACTGTACTTGCGGCCAGTGTGGAAAGATGCACTTGGGAGAGTGTTAGAAGAAGACAGGGGGATGTTTCAAGTTTGGGTCCAAGGACCACATGATTAAGGACTGTCCTATGAGAACAGAAGGGGGCTGACGAGTAAGTCGAGGTCCTGATCAGGCTGGACGAGGAGGACAGCAGCCGCCGCGAGGTCGTGGTTCCGCTGGCAGAGGTAATGGTTCTGGTAGAGGATGGGGAACACCGGGCAGAGGTGTTGGTAACATGGAGGCGAGGCAATCGGGTCTGGTATATGCAGTTCGTCGGAGGGAAGATGGTGACGTACCAGATGTCATAACCGGTACATTCCTTATAGCTGACAAACCTTACTTTGCTTTAATTGATGTTGTCTCTACCCACTCTTATGTTGCATGTAGAGTAGTTGAAACACTAGGCATAGCCTCTGAACTATCTAATAGAGAGATGACTGTAGTGAGCCCATTAGGTCAAACTGTAGTGGTGAATAAGATATTTCAGAGTGTACCTCTAGAGCTCCAAGGAGTGGTATTTCCTGCCGACTTGATGGAATTACGCTTCAGAGAATTTGATCTCATCCTTGGTATGGACTGGCTAGTGGAACATCAGGCTGTATTGGATTGCGTAGCTAAGCGAATGGAGCTAAGGACGCCACAGGATAAGGCAGTAGTTATGATAGGGGAAAGAAGAAACTACTTGTTTAACGTAGTTTCTGCTTTAAAGGCTAATAAGATGGTTCGGAAAGGGTGTGAGGCATTTTTTATCTTTGTTAGTGCGTTGGATGCAAAGGAAGGGGGAGTTAGTAGAGTTAGAACAGTAAGAGAATTTGTGGATGTTTTTCTGGAGGAGTTACCTGGAATACCCCTAGATAGGGAAGTGGAGTTCGGAATTGACTTGCTATCGGGTACAGCTCCTGTGTCAATTGCCCCATACAGAATGGCACCAAAGGAGTTGGTTGAGCTCAAGGCTCAGATTCAAGAGTTGCTTGATCGTGGGTTTATCTTACCCAGTGTGTCTCCATGGGGAGCACCGGTCTTGTTTGTGAAGAAGAAAGACAGAACTATGCACATGTGCATAGATTATCGTCAGTTGAATAAGCTGACCATCAAGAACAAGTATCCATTGCCAAGAATAGATGACTTGTTCGATCAGCTTAAGGGGGCCGCAGTATTTTCGAAGATAGATCTAAGTTCTGGGTATCATTAGCTAAGGTGAAGGAATCTGATATCCATAAGACGGCTTTCTGGAGAAGGAACGGGCATTATGAATTCTTGGTAATGCCGTTCGGATTGACAAACGCCCCAACCGCGTTCATGGACATGATGAACCGGGTTTTCCAACCCTATCTGGACCGGTTCGTTATTATGTTCATAGACGATATTTTGGTGTATTCAAAGTCTGAGGAAGAACATGATGAGCATCTCCGAGTCGTGTTGCAAGTGTTAAGGGAGAAAAAGCTATATGCCAAGTTCAGCAAGTGCGAATTTTGGCTGAAGGAAGTTACGTTTTTAGGACATGTGGTGTTTGCCGAAGGAATAAGGGTGGATCCTCGGAAGATTGAGGCAGTGTTGGATTCGAAGCCACCTAAGTCCGTGGCAGAAGTTCAGAGTTTCTTGGGTTTAGCGGGCTAGTATAGAAGGTTCGTAGAGGGGTTCTCATCAATAGCCACTCCTTTGACGAAGTTGCTAAGAAAGGAGGTACCATTCATATGGACTGATAAGTAACATGAGAGCTTTGAGAAACTTAAGAGGGTCTTGACTGAAGCTCCGGTTTTAATTCAGCCTGAGGCAGGGAAGGATTTTGTGGTATATTGTGATGCTTCCCATACAGGATTGGGAGGTGTCCTTATGTAAGATGGGAAGGTAGTGGCTTATGCGCCTCGACAATTAAGGCCACATGAGGTTAACTACCCGACGCACGATTTGGAATTGGTAGCAGTGGTCTTTGCTCTTAAAGTGTGGAGGCACTACTTATATGGAGAAAAGTCAGTGATCTATACGGACCACAAGAGTCTGAAGTATTTGCTGACTCAAAAAAAGCTGAACCTGAGACAGCGAAGGTAGGTGGAATTATTGAAGGATTATGATTGTTCTATAGAGTATCACCCGGCAAGGCGAATGTGGTGGCGGATGCCCTAAGTCGGAAAGTAGTGATGGAGTTAAGGGCAATGTTCGCACATTTAAGCCACTAAGATGATGGAAGTTTATTACCAGAATTGCAAGTGAAGCCGACATGGCTGAATGAGGTGAAAGAGGGATAGTTGGCAGATGATGATTTCAGTACTAAGCTACAGCAAGTGCAGAGGGGGGAGTTGGAGGATTATGGTATTAATAGCGATGGAGTATTGTGTTTCAAGGGAAAGGTATGTATACCGAAGAACGAGGAGTTAAGGCGGAGAATTCTTCAGGAATCGCATAGTAGTCCATATGCTATGCATCCTGGAGGTAGTAAGTTGTATAGAGATTTAAAGGAACAGTTTTGGTGGCCTGGTCTTAAGCGGGAAGTTACAAAGTCTGTAGGGAAGTGCTTAACGTGTCAGCAAGTTAAGGCTGAACACCAAGTTCCGTCAGGGTTACTTCAGCCGATTAAGATACCACGGTGGAAGTGGTAGAGAATTACCATGGACTTCGTTAGTGGGCTTCCCCTTACACCGACTAAGAAGGACTCGGTACGGGTGATAGTGGATCGGCTGACAAAGTCCACGCATTTCATTCCAGTACAGGTTGACTATTCTCTCCAGAGGTTAGCAAAGTTGTATGTGGCGAGATTGTGAGGTTGCACGGAGTGCCGGTGTCGATTATCTTAGATAGGGATCCGAGGTTCACGTCTCGATTTTGGAAGGCGCTACATCAAGCTTTGGGCACTAGATTAGACTTTAGTACGGCATTTCATCCGCAGTCGGATGGTCAATCTGAGCGCGTGATCCAAGTGTTAGAGGATATGTTGAGGGGAGACCACCGAGAATAAGGGAAATGTATCCAGTGGTTGAGGTATAACTAGGGACTCAGCTGTGAGATCTGAGGCCAGAGCACCTGTAACAGCCCGATTTTGGGCTTAATCGAAATAGTGGTTTCGGGAACGCAAATCCAATGTTGAGAAATTTATTTATTTATATTTTTATGGTCTACAATTTCACTGAATGATTTTCTAAAAATCTCATTCGAAAAATTTGACGTTTGGGCACTCAATTTAGTCAAAAGGACTAAATTGTAAAAACTATAAAAGTTGAGTTCTACATGTTAGAGGTGTCCAATTATTATGAAATTTTAAATTGGAGGTCCTTAAATGATAATTAGACCATTGGTTAAGTTGGTGGACAAAAATGGACATGGATGGGTATGTTTCAAAAGATTTTTTTAAGGGGTATTTTGGTAATTTAGTGAATTAAATGAATTAAAAACAAATTTTAAATGTCAAATTTGTCCATCTTCAAGCTTAGCCCAAATTTAACATGTAGGAAGCCATGGGTAGGGTTTTCAAGCTTTCCAAGTTTCATGGTAAGTCCATTCTAGCCCCATTTTTTATGTTCTTTACGTTTTTGAAGTCCCGATAACTTGATTTAGCTTATTCTAGCAAAAATTTAACCTAGGGTTCGTATTTGGAAAAATACCCATAGGTGAAATGTGTTTATTTTGATGTTTTATGGCAAAATATGAAGCTTAGAATTATGTTAAACAACTTTTACTAAGCAATTTTAAGTGAAAACGAATAAAACGACAAAATCGGCAAAAATACCTAATGTACATAAGTGCATGTTAGAGCAACAATTTGATGTTGTCATAGAAGGGAAAAATTATCAGCATGTTAAAAACATAAGAATAACGGATGAAGTTTAATTTTCGAGCCTGGGGGCAAAATCATAATTATGCAAAAGTTTAGGGGCAAAATTGTAATTTTCCAAAGTTTGAGTTAGGGACTGTTTTGGGTAGTAAATTAATTAAATAAGTGAAATGTGATGTTTTAGACCCCAAAAAATGAGATTTGGACCTAGAACGGGAGGAAAATCGAAAATCGAGAAAGTTGGTAAATTGCCGTTTCTGGATCCGAGGTAAGTTGGTGTGTAAATAATATGCAATAATGCCATAATGTATGTTTGAAACCTAAATTGTGGTATTAAATTGATTTTTTTGAATTACATGTTTAGTATTTTATGTTGGTGAATTGATTTAATAATATGTTTATGATAAAAGGTGACATGGAAAATAGGTTGAAATGTTGTGCTTAAAGATGTTTTCTATGACTAAGGTTATTATGTGAAATGGAAAGTTGATATGTAAATAATGCATTTATTTTACTTGTTGAATAATTATTTTGCCAGATATTATGGAAATCATTGGGTGATAACTAAAATATGAAAATGTATGGAATGGGAAATTCTCGATTGAACCTTCGAAAAATCGAGAGATACAGACAATATGTAGCTAGGTCACACGAGTGATAAGGGGCCTTCACTGTGTGCACAAGAAAGCTACGAGATGGCAAAATTTGATATGTAGCTAGGCGACATGGATGATAAAAGACTTTCACCATGTGTGCAAGAAAGCTACGGGATAATAATTTCATATGTAACTAGGTCACATGTGTAATACTGAGTGTATACCCATGTGTACAAGAAAGTTACGGGTTATGAGTAGCTAGGTCACATAAGTGGTTCCTAGTGTTGGACGCCATGTAGACAAGAAAGCTACGAGATGGAATGGCTAGGTCACATGGGTGATAAGGGACATTCATCATGTGTACAAGAAAGCCGAATTATGTGTAGGTGGAGCTATGTGCTGAGACCATCGAGTATCGGGCATTTTCCGAAGGGGTTCAACTAGATAACTTACTAATGGTGATTGGTACGATCATGTTATGAATAAGTGCAGGTGTGAATGTGACCAATTGAGAAATGTGGCAAATGTACGTGTGAGCAAGTGTTTGTGTGAACAAGGGTGCATGTGACCATGTGTGTATGTGCATAATGTGTTTGATATGTGATACGTGATTGAAATTACAGTAAGGCTGATATGGTGTAAGCGCCATTATGAGTACTCGTAAATATTGGTGATGATTATTCATTTGTATGGCTAGTATTGAACATGCTTGGTGTTATGTGTGCATATATGAAAGTAATATAAAGAAAACATGGGCGAGTAAAATTTTCAGTAAAATAGATTGAAACAGCAGCAATTACGGGATTTTGAAAAATCACCATAAATAGCAGAAATTGAATTATATACTGAATGAGACGAAATTAAATCTTATTGAGTCTATTTTTACATAAAAGAAACGATGTGATTAAATAAATTTTACATTATGAGATATTTAAATTTTGGTGAGACAGGGTCTGAATGGTTTGAATGGTTTTGGAAATCCCCTATTCCAAATTTGGGAAATCACTAAAAATTGTATAAAAATGGTTATGGTGTGTAATTTATATTATCAGAATCCTTCGTGAGTCTAATTTCAAGAGAGACAAACAGGAAGGTTATCCAAACTCTGTATAATGAGGAATTTTAATTTTAGTGAAGAGGTGTTAGAGCTATCGAACAGCGAAATAGGGGAATCTTTAATGAATAAACTGTATTGATTGGCTAAACCAAAAATTCTGGAATTTTATGGTAATAAGATATGTGAGTCGTGTTTCATGGAAAATTAACGGATCTTAATTTGGAGTTACGTAGCTCCAGATATAAATAATTTAATGACTGTAACTCGAGAAAATAGCTTTACTGGAATTTGAATAAAGAGAAAGATTATGAAAATAATATGTTATCGCATTGCTTATTATTTTCATGCGAGCTTACTAAGCGTAAAGCTTACTTCCTCCTTTCCATTTCTTTTAGTTTTGTCAGGTCAGCTCTGGGTTGGAGATCATCTAAGGCAGCATCACACTATCGAGCCATTATCCTTGGAGTATTGGCATATATATGTTAAATGTTTTCAAGTGAGTGGCATGAATAGGGACTTAATTTTTCTATGATGGATGTTGTTGTGATTACTCAAATGTATTCGCTTATATTTATTTTTTGATTATAGCCATGGGATGTGGCTTATGATGATTTTGGCTTGTAAGCCTATTTATCCATGGTATGTGTTAATGTCATATTATGTGGTATAAGTGATTAAACAGATGACAAGGTCAAATGTATGTGTGTGCATTTAAAGATGACAAAAAGGCTTGGAAGTTAGCCTAAGTCTTGACCACATGGGTAGAGACACGGCCGTGTTTCTTAGCCGTGTGGAGGACTCGGCCTCTGGCCATAGACGTGTGCATTTGCCGTGTGCCCTTAAACGGTTGCTGACGTCAAAATCAGAGAGTTACACGGGCGTGTGACTCTTCAAAGCAAGAAAATTGGTTAAGTTGCCCAAAGATTTTCAAAGTTCTTAGTTTAGTCCTGAACCACCTCGATGTATGTTATAGGCTTCAAAGGCCTGTATAAGGGACGATATTCATATGTTTGAAAAGTTTTAATTTTGGGCAAAATTTAGCAACCCGGTTTTGTACGATTGTGAATGTTTAAGTCTGGTAACGCCTCGTACCCTATCCTGGAGTTGGACACGGGTGAGGGGTGTTACATTTAGTGGTATCAGAGCTATGGATTAATCGGTTCTCAGACTAACCTAGCATGAATGAGAGTCTAGCTATACATGCCACCAATTCGTGATAGTGTGATGTCTCCCAACGCAAATGAGAACCATCTTGTTTGGATAGAGGTACTCTCCAACTGAGCTACACCAACCATGTTAAATTGAAATGCTAAGGTAATCGGGTAAAGTATTGTCATGATAAGCCTGGATTCAGAAAATTATGAAAAATAGTTCATGATATACGTGATAACATGTGAGATGGAAATTCATGTTGCGTTGAATACACATGCTTGTTTGATGCTCATATGAGGTTGTACACTTGACTTACTTTATTAAGTGATTGTGATAAATAGAAATCCTCAAAGGTGTGAATAAAGGATTATACTATGATGAGTTTACATATGTTTAAACGATGATTCCATGACGCATATGATTGAATTACTTGAACGAATGCATATATTTGGGTGACGTATCCTAAATATTGATAGAACAAATGTCCACGTATGTTTGTTTGAATAAGTATGATTGGAAAACTCGCATAGCTTAAATAAATGTGCTAAATTGATTGAACTGAGTTATATGACTATAATGATGAAATAGTGTCACATGTACATGTGTATGAGAGACGAGTTTGGGATCTTACGACCCCACCCCCTTGCCAGAGTGGTGTTTTATGACGGAATTTCACAAGATTCATATTGAATAAGTTCACAAGTATGATACCAAAGGGTTCAGCTATAGAATGATTATGAACATGATCAGAGATTAAATTGGATTGAGATCTGGATTTTTATATATCATGAGTTATTGGGAAAGCTAAATAAGACCCTGGATTTTAATGAAGGCTAAAATAAAAGTTATTTAGAACTATTTATGAGATAGTAAAGATTATGAGGAACTAAACCACTCTTCTGGTAAGATTTTCGAGGACGAAAATCCTTAAAGGGGGGAGAAATGTAACAACCCGATTTTGGGCTTAATCGAAACAGTGGCTTCAGAACCACAAATCTGATGTTGAGAAATTTATTTTATTTATATTTTTATGGTCTACAATTTTTCTGAATGATTTCTTGAAAATCTCATTCGAAAATTTTGACGTTTGGGCACTCAATTTAGTCAAAAAGACTAAATTGTAAAAACTACAAAAGTTGAGTTCTACATGTTAGAGGTGTCCAATTGTTACAAAATTTTAAATTGGATGTCCTTAAATGATAATTAGACCATTGGTTAAGTTGGTGGACAAAAATAGACATGGATGGGTATGTTTCAAAAGATTTTTTAAGGGGTATTTTGGTAATTTAATGAATTAAATGAATTAAAAACAAAATTTAAATGCCAAATTTTTCCAACTTTAAGTTTAGGCTGAATTTAACATGTGGGAAGCCATGGGTAGGGTTTTCAAGCTTTCCAAGCTTCATGGTAAGTCCATTCTAGCCCTGTTTTTCATGTTCTTTACGTTTTTGGAGTCCCGATAACTTGATTTAGCTTATTCTAGCAATAATTTAACCTAGGTTTCGTATTTGGAAAAATAACCATATGTGAAATGTGTTTATTTTGATATTTAATGGCAGAATATGAAGCTTAGAATTATGTTAAACAACTTTTACTAAGCGATTTTAAGTGAAAACGAGTAAAACGACAAAATCGATAAAAATACCTAATGTACATAAGTGCATGTTAGAGCAAGAATTTGATGTTGCCATAAAGAGAAAAATTATCATCATGTTATAAAACATAAGAATAAGGGATGAAGTTTAATTTTTGAGCCTATGGGCAAAATCATAATTATGCAAAAGTTTAAGGGCAAAATTTTAATTTTCCAAAGTTTGAGTTAGGGACTGTTTTGAGTAGTAAATTAATTAAATAAGTGAAATGCAATGTTTTAGACCTCGAAAAATGAGATTTGGACCTAGAACGGGAGGAAAATCAAAAATCGAGAAAGTTGGTAAATTGTCGTTTTTGGATTCGAGGTAAGTTGGTGTGTAAATAATAATGCAATAATGTCGTAATGTATGCTTGAAACCTAAATTATGGTATTAAATTGATTTTGCTGAATTACATGTTTAGTATATTATGTTGATGAATTGATTTAATAATATGTTTATGATAAAAGGTGGCAGGTGACATGCAAAATGGGTTGAAATGTTGTGCTTAAAGGTGTTTTCTATGACTATGGTTATTATGTGAAATGGAAAGTTGATATGTAAATAATGCATTTATTTTAATTGTTCAATAATTATTTTGCTAGATATTATAGAAATCATTGGGTGATAACTAAAATATGAAAATATATGGAATGGGAAATTCTCGATTGAACCTTCGAAAAATCGAGAGATATGGACAACAGTAGCTAGGTCACACGAGTGATAAGGGGCCTTCACCGTGTGTACAAGAAAGCTACGAGATGGAAAAATTTTGATATGTAGCTAGTCCACATGGATGATAAGGGACTTTCACCATGTGTGCAAGAAAGCTACGGGATAATAATTTCATATGTAACTAGGTCACATGTGTAATACTATATGTATACCATGTGTACAAGAAAGTTACGGGTTATGAGTAGCTAGGTCACATGAGTGGTTCCTAATGTTGGACGCCATGTAGGCAAGAAAGTTACGAGATGGAATGGCTAGGTCACATGGGTGATAAGGGACCTTCACCATGTGTACAAGAAAGCTGAATTATGTGTAGGTGGAACTATGTGCTAAGACCATCAAATATCGGGCGTTTTTCGAAGGGGTCCAACGAGATAACTTACTAATGGTGATTGGAGCGATCATGTTATGAATAAATGCAGGTGTGACTATGATGAATTGAGAAATTTGGCAAATGTACGTGTGAGCAAGTGTTTGTGTGAACAAGGGTGCATGTGACCATGTGTGTATGTGCATAATGTGTTTGATATGTGATACGTGATTGAAATTGTGGTAAGGCTGATATGGTGTAAGCGCCATTATGAGTACTCGTAAATATTGGTGATGATTATTCATTTGTATGGCTAGTATTGAACATGCTTGGTGTTATGTGTGCATATATGAAAGTAATATAAAGAAAACATGGGCGAGTAAAATTTTTAGTAAAATAGATTGAAACAGCAGCAGTTACGGGATTTTAAAAAATCACCATAAATAGCATAAATTGAATTATATACTGAATGAGAGATGAAATTAAAGCTTATTGAGTCTATTTCCATATAAAAGAAACGGTGTGAGTAAATAAATTTTATATTATGATATATTTAAATTTTAGTGAGACATGGTCTGAATGGTTTGAATGGTTTCAAAAATCCCCTGTTCCAAATTTGGAAAATCACTAAAAATTGTATAAAAATGGTTATGGTGTGTAATTTGTATTCTTAGAATCCTTGGTGAGTCTAATTTCTATAGAGACAAACAGGAAGGTTATCAAAACTCTTTATAATGAGGAATTTTAATTTTAGTGGAGAGGTGTTGGAGCTATCAAATAGAAAAATAGGGGAATCTTTAATGAATAAACTGTATTGATTGGCTAAAACAAAAATTTTGAAAATTTTATGGTAATAAGATATGTGAGTCTTGTTTCATGGAAAATTAATGGATCTTAATTTAGAGTTACGTAGCTCCAGATATAAAAAATTTAAAGACTGTAACTCGAGGAAACAACTTAACTAGAATTTGAATAAATAGAAAGATTATGAAAATAGTATGTTATTGCATTGCTTATTATTTTCGTGCGAGCTTACTAAGTGTAAAGCTTACTCCCTCCTTTCCATTTCTTTTAGTTTTGTCAGGCCAGCTCAGGGTTGGAGATCGTCGGAGACAGCATCACACTATCGAGCCATTATCCTTGGAGTATTGGCATATGTATGTTAAATGTTTTCAAGTAAGCGGCATGTATAGGGACTTAATTTTTCTATGATGGATGTTGTTGTGATTAGTCAAATGTATTCGCTTATATTGATTTGTTGATTATAGCACTGAGATGTGGCTTATGATGATTTTGGCTTGTAAGCCTATTTATCCATGGTATGTGTTAATGTCATATTATGTGGTATAAGTGATTAAACAGATGACAAGGTCAAATGCATGTGTGTGCATGTAAAGATGACAAAAAGGCTTGGAAGTTAGCCTAAGTCTTGACCACATGGGTAGAGACACGTCTGTGCGTCTCAGCCGTGTGGAGGACTCGGCCTCTGGCCATGGACGTGTGCCTTGGCCGTATGCCCTTAAACCGTTGCTGACGTCAAAATTAGAGAGTTACACGGGTGTGTGACTCTCCAAAGCAAGAAAATTGGTTAAGTTGCCCAAAGATTTTCAAAGTTCTTAGTTTAGTCCCGAACCACCTCGATGTATGTTATAGGCTTAGAAGGCCTGTATAAGGGACGATATGCATGTGTTTGAAAAGTTTTAATTTTTGGAGAAATTTGGTAACCCGATTTTGTACAATTGTGAATTTTTAAGTCCGGTAATGCCTCATACCCTGTCCTAGAGTTGGACACGGGTGAGGGGTGTTACAGCATCTGCTAGAGCCTACATTATTCGCGCTCACGAAGAAGCGTCGTCCCCAGATGTTATTACCGGTACATCCTCTCTTTATGATACTAATATGATTGCTTTAATTGATCCTGGATCGACACACTCGTATATATGTATGAATTTGGAGTTTAATAAGAGTTTTTCTGTCGAGTCTACTGAGTTTGTGATTAAAGTATCGAACCCCTTAGGCAAATATGTTTTAGTTGATAAATTTTGCAAGAATTGTCCTTTAATGACTCGGGGTTACTATTTACCATTTGATGAGTTCGATGTGATTTTGGGAATGGATTGGTTGACTCTATATGATGCTGTTGTGAACTATAGATGAAAGACTATAGAATTGAAGTGTCAGAATAATGAAATTATTTGGATTGAATCTGATGAGTCGAATAGGTTGCCAATAGTGATTTCATCTATGTCAGCTCAGAAATGTGTGAGAAAAGGTTACGAAGCCTATCTTGCTTATGTTATGGATACAAAAGTGTCTGAATCAAATATTGAATCAGTGTCAGTTCTCTGTGAATATCCGGATGTGTTACTTGAAGAATTACCATGGTTGCCACCTATCAGATAGGTTGAATTTGCAATTTAATTAGTACCGGGAACTTCACCGATATCTATAGCTCCATCTAGAATGGCTCCAAAAGAGTTGAAAGAGTTGAAAGCTCAGTTGCAAGAGTTAACAGATAGAGGTTTTGTACGACCGAGTTTTTCGCCCTAGGGTGTACCTGTATTGTTCGTAAAGAAGAAAAATGGATCAATGACAATGTGTATTGACTATTTTTAGCTCAACAAAGTTACAATAAAGAATAAGTATCCTTCGTTGAGAATAGACGATTTGTTTGACCAGTTAAAAGGTGCAATAGTGTGTTCAAAGATTGATTTGAGATCAGGTTATTATTAGTTACGAGTTAAGGACTTAGAAGTGCTAAAAACTGCATTTAGAATGAAGTACGGACATTATGAATTCCTTGTTATGCCTTTTGGATTGACTAATGCTCATTTCATTTTTATGGATTTGATGAATCAGATATTTAGACTGTATTTAGACAGATTTGTTGTTATGTTTATTAATGATATTCTGATCTATTCACGAGATGAGTCTGAGCATGCTGAGCATTTGAGGATTGTGTTGTAGACCTTAAGAGATAAGCAACTGTATGCTAAATTCAGCAAATGTGAGTTCTGGCTCTGGGAAGTTGGATTTTTGGGGCATATTGTTTCTGCGGAAGGTATAAGAGTTGATCCAAGCAAGATATCTACAGTTACTGACTGGAAACCAACTAAAAATGTATCTGAGGGCAGAAGTTTTCTGGGATTGGATGGTTACTATCGACACTTCGTTAAAGGATTCTCGATGATTGCTACACTGATGACCAGATTGCTTCAGAAATATGGAAAGTTTGAATGGTCCGAGAATGTCAACTAAGCTTTGATCAATTGAAAGTATTGTTAACTGAGGCAGCAGTGTTGGTTCAACCTGAATCGGGTAAAGAATTTGTGATTTATAGCGATGGTCATTAAATGGTTTAGGTTGCATATTGATGCAAGAAGGAAAAGTGATAGCTTATGCTTCTAGATAGTTGAAACTGCACGAAAAGAATTATTCGATGCATGATTTAGAGTTGGCTGCTGTAGTTTTTGCACTAAAAATTTGGCATCATCATTTGTACGGTGAAAATTGCCACATATTTACTGATCATAAAAGCTTAAGATATATTATGACTCAAAAAGATTTGAATTTGTGACAACGGAGATGGCTCGAGCTACTAAAAGAGTATGAGTTGGTGATTGATTATCACGCGGGAAAAGCGAATGTAGTTGCGGATGCTTTGAGCAGAAAATCATTGTTTGCTTTAAGAGCAATGAATACACAGTTGACATTTTCTGATGATGGTTCGATTTTAGCTGAGTTAAAAGCTAAACCAATATTTCTTTAGCAAATTTGCTAAGCTTAGAAATATGATAGTGATTTTCAAGCAAAGAGAGTGCAGTGCGAGTCGACTAGTGATACAGAGTACCAAATCAGATCCGATGATTGTTTGATGTTCCTAGATAGAATCTGTGTACTAAAGAATCTAGAGTTGATTTAGAAAATTTTATACGAGGCACATAGTGGTTGTTTATCCGTTCATCCTAGAAGTACTAAATGTATAATAATTTGAAGAAATCGTATTGGTGTCTGGTATGAAACAAGATATTTCTGATTTTGTATTGAAGTGTTTGATTTGTCAACAAGTGAAAGCCGAGCATAAAGTACCTTCAAGTTTGCTTTAGTCTGTGATGATACTGGAATGGAAATGGGATAGAGTGACTATGGATTTCGTATCGGGATTACCCTATCTCTAAAAAAGAAAGATGCAATTTGGGTTATCGTTGATCGACTGACGAAATCAGCACATTTTATTTCAGTACGTATTGACTACTCACTCTATAGATTAGCTGAATTGTACATTGCTGAGATTGTTAGATTGCACGGGGTGCCAGTTTCGATTATTTTAGATAGAGATCCGAGGTTGACGTCACGATTTTGGAAGAAGTTACAAGAAGGTCTGGGTACAAGTTGAATTTTAGTACAAGTCTGAGTGAGTAATTCAAATTCTCAAGATATGTTCTAATGTTGTGTTTTGGAATTCGAAGGCAATTGGGAGAAATATTTGCCGCTAGTTGAATTTCCATATAATAACAGCTTTCAATCGAGTATAAAGATGGCATCGTATGAAGCCTTGTATGGTCGTAAATGTCGAACTCCATTGTACTGGACTGAACTTAGCGAGAGACAAATTCATGGGTTGATTTGATTAAAGAAACCGAAGAGAAAGTGAAAATAATTTGTGACTATTTAAAAGCAACTTCAGATCGTCAGAAATCATACACGGATTTGAAATGAAAAGATATTGAATTTCAAATTGGTGACAAAGTGTTTTTGAAAGTGTCTCCGTGGAAGAAAATTGTTAGATTTGGTCAGAAAGGTAAGTTGAGTCCGCGTTTCATCGGGTCGTATGAGATCATCAAAAGAATAAGGCCAGTGGCATATCGACTAGCGTTACCTATTGAATTAGAAAAGATCCACAACATGTTTCACGTATCGATGTTGCGTCGAAATAGATTTGATCTATCTCATGTGATTTCTACAATAGATGTTGAGATACAGACTGATTTGACGTATAGCGAAGAACCGATCAGAATTTTAGCTCGTGAAATCAAAGAATTGAGAAATAAATGCATAGCCCTGGTGAAGGTTCTTTTCCATAAACACGGGATCGAGGAAGCTACGTGGAAACCCGAGGAAGCTATGAGAAAACAGTACCCTAACCTTTTCACTGGTAAGATTTTCGTGGACGAAAATCTCTAAGGGGGGAGAGTTGTAACAACCTGTTTTTTGGTCAAATCAGAACAGTGGTTTTAGGACCACAAATTCCAAGTCAAAATATTTATTTTATTATTATTTTAATGGCTATAGTATAATAATATGTTTGTGTGAAATTTTCGTTAAGAAATTTTATCGTTTGATTAATCAATTTGATAAAACGGACTAAATCGCGTATATTGCAAAAGTGTTGTTCTATTAGCTAAAGGTATCAAATAGCTATAGAATCTTAAATTTAAGGTCCTTAAGTGGTTATTAACCCATTTCACAGTTAGTGGATGTTGGTGGCTTGGTATATAGTGTAAATATTAAGTATTTTAAAGGTTAAATTTGTAAATTGATATTTAATGGTTAATTAATTAAAACCAAAACAAAAGTTCATCTTTTTTTTTCTTATTCTCACCGATTGAAGAACAAAACCTAACCATTTTTGTGCTAAAAATTTGGCAACCTCTTTTCCATCAATTAAGGTATGATTTTTAATCTGTTTTTGATTATTTATATGTTTTTGAGATCGTTGCATCTCGTACTAGCTAGCCTAGGGACTAATTTGCAGAACTGTTAAAGATTTTGGATGATGCCACTGATGAATACATGTGTGTTTTGATGTTTGATGATAGATTATGAATGTTTATTGTGAATTAAACAAGTTTTGTAAAGTAATTTTGAGTATAAATGCAAAATAGGGATTAAACTGAGAAATGTCTAAATTTAGTGGTTAAAATGTGAAATAAATGAAAATTATGGGCTACTAGGGGCATTATGGTAATTCGGCTAGCATGGGTATATTTGGTATTTCACTAATTTGTGATTTTATGCAATAATGACTAAATTATGAAAAAATGTGAAAGTTTAGGGGCAAAAGTGTAAATGTGTTTTAAAGTGTGAATTGGAATAAATTGAATGAATAGATGATTTAATAAGTTAATTTTGAATATATTTAGATCAAGAAAAGAGAAATTCAAATCTAGATCGGGGAAAACAAAAGTTATCAACTAATCGACTCGATTTGCCATTTTAACATTCGAGGTATGAACACACACACCCTACCACGAGAATGGACCGGATCCGTATGTTCCTCAAGTAACCTGCTTCAAAATTCATTCAATACTTTGAAAACGTGTGTTTTGAAAGATAGTTTGTTGTGGGTTGGGCTCGAGTTGAAAACAAATTTATCTTATAACAAAAACCCATTTGTTTCAGTGACAAAATATTTAAACTTATTTTAAATTAAATGGGCTTTTTCTTTGTAAAGCCCTAAATTCATAACATAGTAATTAAAGCGTAAATAAAATGTCACGATGGCCTTATTACATAAAATGAAACCCAAAATAAAATTGTACAAGACTTAAAATAAAATAAAGATTCAAATAAAATTAAACTTCAAGTAACATGGCCACCACAAGTTCTGCATTCCGATCCATTATTTCTCATCACCAAACATGTTCCCACAATGGGGTGAGTCGATAGACTCAATGTGTAACCAACACCAAAACATAATAGAAATAGGCACACCATACATATCATATTCATATAAAATTCAAGATAATGATGCAAACCCGAACCCAAACCTATAAAGCCATCCGCTACACACCACCGTACCAACTCGCACATCATGGGACTACTAAGTCAACCCTCCATCCGCTACACACCATCGAAGGTAGTCATTGCAATGACGTGCTCATCGCCCACTTATAATATTGTGGCATAGCCACCACTTTCAGATAATGTAACCGGTTACCACATTTCAAATATTTGTGACCGTAGTCACCATATAACGTTAGTGAGACCAAGTCAACACCTTCTAACATTGGTGAGACCAAGTCAACACCTTCAAACGTTGGTGAGACCAAGTCAACACCTTCTTCCCTTTCACATAAATCCCGAATGCCCCAAAATATATATCATGCATAACATACTTAATTTCATAATCATATACATATATTCACATGTTATAAAATAACATATTTCACAATCCTATTAGAAGTAGGAAACGTACCTGAGTACTTTTGTACCACTTTAGGGTACTTAGCCATATTCACATACTTTAGTATAATCATATAATAAAAGTAATTGCCATATGAAATATCGAAAGTTAGTGTGCGTACACACGGTACCTTAGCCATATTCTTACACTTTTATATTAGCACATATAATAAAATTAAAGCCGTAAATCTATCAAGATTTAGTGTAGGGTACACACGGTACCTTAGCCATATTCTTACACTTTCATATTAACACATATATCAAGTTTAAGCCATAAATCTATTAAGATTTAGTGTAGGGTACACACGATACCTTAGCCATATTCTTACACTTTCACATTAACATATATATCATATTTAAGCCATAAATCTATTAAGATTAGTGTGGGGTACACACCTGATTTGCTTATCAATTCCTTGAAATCCCGAAAACCCGATCTATTGCTTTAGATCTCAATTCCTACATTTGATTAATCACTTACTACTTTAATTAAAAAAATATTTGACCATAAATTCAAAATCCTAGTAGGATTAGTATTCTTAAAACTTACCTTGTTGCCGATTTCAATACTAATCAAATCCCGAAATCTATGCTATGCTCCTCCTTGTATTCGGCCAAGCACTAAATCTCATCAGGGGTTAGTTTCGGCTTTTTAAACAAACAAGAATTAGATCTAATTATCAAATAGGCCTTAGTCGAAAGCTATAGACACTTACCTTGTGGATTTTAAATCCCGAAACTCACCGAATAACTAGGGAACACGCGGCCTATGGTGTACCTTCGGGAAAAGAACTTCTCCTTCCTTGTAGCTTACACTTAGTAAATCCCGAAAGATCTCTTCAAAGTTTCGGAAACCATGAACATTAATGGGATTAGCCCTAGAGTTTGATAAGTCTAAAATATAAAAGAATGGAAACCAAACTTGGATCTTACCCTTATTTGAAGGAATCGATTGGACCTTCACTTCAACCTTCAGAGATTCGGCTTAGAGACTTGATGAATAATCGGCTATGATTCCCTTATGTATTCGGTTTCAAAGATGAAAGAAGAGAGGAATAATAGGCTTAGAAGAAATCGGCTAGGAGGCTAAAAGAAAAGAAGAAAAGAATGGAGGCTCAAGAAGAATATTCGGCAGAGGAAAGAGAGAGGAGAATGAATAATGAATGGCCCTAGTCTCATCCTTTTATAGCCGAAATTACTAGGCCAAGAATCCTTAACTTGGCCACCACTCTTCCTTATTTTCCTAATTAAAGAATAATTCTTCATTTATCCACCTATTTAGCCAATTTTAAAGAGAGTGAAACTCCTCTTGTGCAAGCCTTGTGCCGTCCACCTCTTGGGCTTCTAGAAGCAAAATAAAACTTATTTTATTTGCTTCTTATGTGACTCGAACTCAAGCCCAACACCCTTGCATGTGGGCCATTTCACGAGGCCTTAAGTGGCATCTTCAGCCACTTTTCCAAGTCCGTTAATGGGTCAAATTTCACATACTTTATATTTTAGGGTCACTGCCCTAAGTTCCCTTTGAACTTTAAAATTCGACATTTCGGGTAATTTTAAGTTTCCAAAAATTTTCGACTGACTCTGTAAACTTGACATTTCCTAGGTTTCTAAAATGTTTAGTTTCCTCTTTTAGCATAGTTTCCAAAATGTTTACTTTCCTCTTTTGGCTTAGTTTCCAAAATGTTCACTTTCCTCTTTTAGCTTAGGTTTCCAAAATGTTCACTTTCCTCTTTTAACTAATCGTTCCATACATTTCCATACATTTCCATACATTTCCATACATTTCCATACATTTCCTTACATTTCCATTCATTTCCTTTCATTTCCTTTCATTTCCTTACATTTCCTTATATTTCCTTACATCTCCTTTCATTTCCTTTCATTTCCTTACATTTCCTTTCATTTCCTTTCATCTTAGGGTTCTTGAAACTCTTCAGAACACATCCAACACACCCACTGATCCCATTATCTCATGAATTACGCACGAACGCATAACCCCTAATCTAGGATGTTACAGTTCTACCCCCTTAAAATAATTTCGTCCTCGAAATTACTTACTAACGAAAAATCGTACATCTTAACTTGCAGCGCTACGCTTATGCTGCGCACTCTTATCTTAATAGAGTCATCATACTTTCTAGGCACATTATTTATTTTTTTGTTCACGTTTCCCGAGAACTCATTTCTAACGTCGTGATTTAATCTGATTAAGAAGTTTTATGCATTAGTTCTTTATTCCACTGATTAACATGCAAGAAGTTTTATGAAATGAATTTTAGGAGTGGTTCTTTCAGATTCATACATACACACGTCTTTACATTCATACATCCATCAATTAATTATGAACTTTCGCTCATTCGGAGAAATATTGTAGTTTTATTGTTGTTGTTTTTCCACTACCTGGGGTATTTTCGTAATTTACCCTACAGGGGTATTTTCGTAATTTGTCAAAATAAAGTTCCTTGGTGATTTTGTAAATAAGGGTATTCTGGTAATTTTTCATTCCCGATGGTGTTTTGGGAAATTTTGAAATCAGGGTATTTTGGTAATTACCGGGTGAATTTGTAAATCTTAATAAATCATGATATTTTGGAATTTACAAAACTTGAGGGTTGTTTTGAGAATTTGTTTTCCAAATTAGTGTTGTTGCAAAATTTTTTGAAGATCGGGTCGCTCGGTAATTTTGTAGCTCAGGGGTATTTCGGTAATTTGTAGGGTAGGAGTAATTTCAAATTTTTTTTTTAAAAATCAGGGTATTTTGTCATTTTGCAAATTAGGGTTTTTGAACATTTTACTAAGAAATGAAATTTTGATAAGAGTTGTGGGTATTTTGAAAATTTCATAAACCAAGGGTATTTTTGTAATTTTACCATTAGGGGTATTTTTGTAATTTTATAAATCGAAAATATTTCAAGAAAATTTTATAAAAATAATCTTTTTCAAATCAAGAGGATAATTTAGAATTTTTAAGACTAGGGTTTCCATAAAATACGGCTAGTCCCTTTCGGGTTTTAGTTATTGGGTTTAGCCCGTGACTAAGTCCTCTTGGTTAGGGTGAACCAAAGCTACGCACCAGGTAGGATTCGAGTGGAGAGGAGGTGAGTCACGTGGACTGCTTAAATACCAAGCTCCCACTGAAACCAATCCTAGACATGCGCACCCTGGTTGCCACACCCTAACTCGGCGACTTAACCACAGGTTTGTTCGATTAGGCATTTAAGTCTTATGTAATTGTTGGGGTACACTAGTCCTAGGGTTCAAATACTTATCAGACTAATCTACGTTGCCATAAAAGCCCATACATTTCACATATTCAAATCACTTCAGAAGTCAGAAGTACTTACCTGGTGGACTACGGGTCGGAGACTTAGTGGGCCATGCCAGAAAAACTCAAAATTTTTCGTAAAATTCCTTTTGGGCTTACTTTGGAAAACGTTTTGGGCCTTAAACCCAAGGCCGAGAGTTTAAAATGGCTCGATATAAAATCGAAACACCCACACCCTACCACAAGAATGGACCGGATCTGGTATGTTCCTCAAGTAACCTGGTTCAAAATTCATTCAATACTTTGAAAACTGTGTGTTTTGAAAGATAGTTTGTTGTGGGTTGGGCTCGAGTTGAAAACAAATTTATCTTATAACAAAAACCCATTTGTTTCAGTGACAAAATATTTAAACTTATTTTAAATTAAATGGGCTTTTTCTTTGTAAAGCCCTAAATTCATAACATAGTAATTAAAGCGAAATAAAATGTCACGATGGCCTTATTACATAAAATGAAACCCAAAATAAAATTGTACAAGACTTAAAATAAAATAAAGATTCAAATAAAATTAAACTTCAAGTTGAACATGGCCACCACAAGTTCTGCCGTCCGGTCCATTATTTCTCATCACCAAACATGTTCCCTAGCAGGGTGAGTCGATAGACTCAATGTGTAACCAACACCAAAACATAATAGAAATAGGCACACCATACATATCATATTCATATAAAATTCAAGATAATGATGCAAACCCGAACCCAAACCTATAAAGCCATCCGCTACACACCACCCGTACCAACCTACACACCGTGAGGACTACTAAGTCAACCCTCCATCCGCTACACACCATCGAAGGCAGTCGCTGCAGTCGACGTGCTCATCGCCCACTTATAATATTGTGGCATAGCCACCACTTTCAGATAATGTAACCGAAGTTACCACATTTCAAATATTTGTGACCGTAGTCACCATATAACGTTGGTGAGACCGAAGTCAACACCTTCTAACATTGGTGAGACCGAAGTCAACACCTTCAAACGTTGGTGAGACCGAAGTCAACACCTTCTTCCCCTTTCACATAAATCTCAAATGCCCCAAAAATATATATCATGCATAACATACTTAATTTCATAATCATATACATATATTCACATGTTATAAAATAACATATTTCACAATCCTATCAGAAGTAGGAAACGTACCTGAGTACTTTTGTACCACTTTAGGGTACTTAGCCATATTCACATACTTTAGTATAATCATATAATAAAAGTAATTGCCATATGAAATATCGAAAGTTAGTGTGCGTACACACGGTACCTTAGCCATATTCTTACACTTTTATATTAGCACATATAATAAAATTAAAGCCGTAAATCTATCAAGATTTAGTGTGGGGTACACACGGTACCTTAGCCATATTCTTACACTTTCATATTAACACATATAATGAATTAAAGCCGTAAATCTATCAAGATTTAGTGTAGGGTACACACGGTACCTTAGCCATATTCTTACACTTTCATATTAACACATATATCAAGTTTAAGCCATAAATCTATTAAGATTTAGTGTAGGGTACACACGATACCTTAGCCATATTCTTACACTTTCACATTAACATATATATCATATTTAAGCCATAAATCTATTAAGATTAGTGTGGGGTACACACCTGATTTGCTTATCAATTCCTTGAAATCCCGAAAACCCGATCTATTGCTTTAGATCTCAATTCCTACATTTGATTAATCACTTACTACTTTAATTAAAAAAAATATTTGACCATAAATTCAAAATCCTAGTAGGATTAGTATTCTTAAAACTTACCTTGTTGCCGATTTCAATACTAATCAAATCCCGAAATCTATGCTATGCTCCTCCTTGTTTTCGGCCAAGCACTAAATCTCATCAGGGGTTAGTTTCGCCTTTTTAAACAAACAAGAATTAGATCTAATTATCAAAATAGGCCTTAGCCGAAAGCTATAGACACTTACCTTTTGGATTTTAAATCCCGAAACTCACCGAATAACTAGGGAACACGCGGCCTATGGTGTACCTTCGGGAAAAGAACTTCTCCTTCCTTGTAGCCTACACTTAGTAAATCCCGAAAGATCTCTTCAAAGTTTCAGCAACCATGAACATTAATGGGATTAGCCCTAGAGTTTGATAAGTCTAAAATATAAAAGAATGGAAACCAAACTTGGATCTTACCCTTATTTGAAGGAATCGATTGGACCTTCACTTCAACCTTCAGAGATTTGGCTTAGAGACTTGATGAACAATCGGCTATGAATCCCTTATGTATTCGGTTTCAAAGATGAAAGAAGAGAGGAATAATAGGCTTAGAAGAAATCGGCTAGGAGGCTAAAAGAAAAGAAGAAAAAGAATGGAGGCTCAAGAAGAATATTCGGCAGAGGAAAAGAGAGAGGGAGAATGAATAATGAATGGCCCTAGTCTCATCCTTTTATAGCCGAAATTACTAGGCCAAGAATCCTTAACTTGGCCACCACTCTTCCTTATTTTCCTAATTAAAGAATAATTCTTCATTTATCCACCTATTTAGCCGAATTTTAAAGAGAGTGAAACTCCTCTTGTGCAAGCCTTGTGCCGTCCACCTCTTGGGCTTCTAGAAGCAAAATAAAACTTATTTTATTTGCTTCTTATGTGACTCGAACTCAAGCCCAACACCCTTGCATGTAGGCCATTTCCTGAGGCCTTAAGTGGCATCTTCAGGCCACTTTTCCAAGTCCGTTAATAGGTCAAATTTCACATACTTTATATTTTAGGGTCACCTGGCCCTAAGGTCCCCTTTGAACTTTAAAATTCGACATTTCAGGGTCATTTTAAGTTTCCAAAAATTTCATGACTCTGTAAACTTGACATTTCCTAGGTTTCCAAAATGTTTAGTTTCCTCTTTTAGCATAGTTTCCAAAATGTTTACTTTCCTCTTTTGGCTTAGTTTCCAAAATGTTCACTTTCCTCTTTTAGCTTAGGTTTTCCAAAATGTTCACTTTCCTCTTTTAACTAATCGTTCCATACATTTCCATACATTTCCATACATTTCCATACATTTCCTTACATTTCCATTCATTTCCTTTCATTTCCTTTCATTTCCTTACATTTCCTTATATTTCCTTACATCTCCTTTCATTTCCTTACATTTCCTTTCATTTCCTTTCATCTTAGGGTTCTTGAAACTCTTCAGAACACATCCAACACACCCACTGATCCCATTATCTCATGAATTACGCACGAACGCATAACCCCTAATCTAGGATGTTACAAGGTAAGTTCGTATGTTAAAAATTCATTTCAAATGTATTTTATATGCTTTGATATAGCATGAATTGTGTTTATGTGATTACATACGAGTTTGAAAATGATTCGATAAAGATTCACAGTTGGAAACCCGATTGAACTTTAGGAATAGTTTAGGATGCTAGTGACATGTCATTAGGTATAATTGAGTTGGCTTCGGGCCATGATTTAGCACTATGTGTGCAAGATAAATCGGTTTGGCTCTGGGCCATGCATATCAACTGATTTGGCTTCGGGCCATGATATCAGAATTTAGGACAAGTTACCTTGATTTGGCTACATGCCATGGTATAAGTACTTATCGAGTGAGACCTTGAGTATCCAACTTCTATTCCAAATGGTTCAATGGGTAAAAGAAGGATTTCGTTGATTTTGAGATTGGTACAATATAGTACAGGTACGTACAGAAATTAATTGAGTATTGAAATCTATGAAATTGATGAGTTCCTTGGTAAGTTATATGAATGATCATATAATGACTTGAGATTTAATAGTTTTGTTGCACATTGTTGTCTATTATATGAATGATTAATGAATGATGATAGTTGCTCATTGTTAACATACGAGCTTACTAAGCTATATAGCTTACTTTGGTATTTTTCCATGTTTTATAGTGATTTCAAAGCTAGCTCGGATTCAGGGATTTTTGGAGACTTCATTGCACTATCCACTGACTCTTTGGTACTTTTGAAACTATGTTTTAAGTATATGGCATGTATAGGTATTTGAGTCTTGTTGATTATGTTTCAGTAATGATGTTGGCCAAATGAATTGGCATTGTAAATGTATATGTTTTGGCTTGTAATTATAGCCATGAGATTTGGCTTAATTTGAAGAATTTTGTTATGTGCTTATATGTGCATATATGTTGATATTTGAGTTCTTTGATGGAGATGTGAATGCCCATATTATGAAGTTTGTGGAATTGGTACCTTGCTTGTGAATTGGTACAAAAATGAGGTATGTTAGGTAATGGTTAAATTAGTTGATTGGTATATGTATTTGTGTAGGTTTTGGTTAAGTTAAACTTGGGAAATAAGCATGTTGGTTATTAGTATTTGAAATGGTATGATATTGTATTGAATGTGGTTAGAATATATGTTCTATTTTTCTATGAATTGGTGCCATTTGGCTTGTTTAGGTACATGAGATTTTGGGTGGCAAATTGGCTTGGTAAATAGCCTATTTTTGTCCACACGGGCAGAGACATGGGCATGTGTCTTAGCTGTGTGTGACACACGGTCATGTGTCCCCTGGTACTAAAATTGAAGTGAAATCAATATGCTCCACACGGTCTCACACACGGGCGTGTTATTGGCCTTGTTGTATAAGTCAGTATACCGTACAAGTTTGGCATGGCCTAACACATGGCCTAGCACACGGGCATGTGTGGTCACTTAGAAGGGCACACGGGCTAGACACACGGGCGTGTGACCCAAGTCAGTATGTACCCCTTGTTTTCACTCGGGCCTGTGGCACGGACGTGTCTGGTGGCCGTGTGAGACACACGGCCTGGCCACACGAGCGTGTGTTCCCTGTTTGAAGAAAAATTTGCTAAGTGTTGAAAAATTTCTCGAGTTATCGGTTTAGTCCCAAACCATTTATAAAGCATGTTTAAGGCCTCGTAGGCTCTTATTAGGAACAAATTGATTGAGATTGAATGATGAATGATTGAATTGAGAAAATGTATGTTAAATAGTTGTTTAATTTTTTTGTAAGTTCGGTAATGCTTCGTAACCCTATTCTGAAGTTGAATACGGGTGAGGGGTGTTACATTTATATATCATATCTCATAAATATTCAATAGTTTTCTAATAAATCCTTTCTCACCTTATATTTAGTTACAATATTTCGAGTTTCAGCTCATATTTTAAACATCATAAATAAGTATATACATTCATGAATCAGCATTAACATTATTTATATTATAGGTATGTACAATTCTATGCGCACGAGCTTACCTGGCTAAATTGCAAAAATGTCAAAATACAAGGGCTTTTTGGTAATTTTCTATTTTCCTCGATTTTTCACCCGATCTTGATCTAAATTAATAATTTAATTCAATCTATTAATTTAGAGAGTAAAAAAAATTATTTTATGAAATTTAGTCATTTTTGACATTTTATAAAATTACCCTTAAAGTTTTACTTTTATTCAATTTAGTCCATGAGCCTAAAACATGAAAATTAACCATTTTTAATGCCAATTTATAACAGACGAATATTCATGGCACCCATATCAGCCCATATTTGTAAAAATTTCACATTAAATCCTTTCATTTTAACTATTTTAACAATTTAGTGCCTAACCGATAAATTCATCAAAAATCACTTAACCAAATTCTTTCACATAAAAACTAATAAATCGATCATCATTTAACATTTAAAATCACTAGGTTCATCAATGACAGCATTCAAAATCTTTAACAATTTTAAAATCGAAGGTACGGGTTAATTATATCTAGTTGCAACGATATTAAAAACATAAAAATTATTAAAAAAAGAGGTAAAAAAATGGCTTACCATGCATCAATTGAAGCATGGCCGAACCCTGGTTCTTCTTACCATGGTGTTTCAGTGACGAAAATATGAAATGAGGAAAAAAACCCTTTTATTTTCTTATTTTATTAACTTTTATTTCTTTATTTTATCTTTTATCTTTTAATGATATTATTATAACTTATAAAACACATATAAAATTAAAAGAAAATAAGCTTTAACCGCCCACCAACTTGAGAAGGGGTAATTAACTCATTAAGGCCATCCAATTATAATTCTTTAATCAATTTAACACCTTTAAACTAATAGCTATTAACTTTTTCAACATTTACAATTTAGTCCTTTTTTGCTTAATTAATTATCGAAACGTTAAAATTTCTTAACGAAACTTTAATTCCATCTTAATGACACTATAAATATTTATAAAAATATTTATGGCTCAGTTTATTGAAACGAGGTCTCGATACCTCATTTTCTAAAACCACTTGAACCTAAGGTCAAACCACTTGAACTTAATAATTCGCTTATATAACATAAATTATCAAATCAAAAGCCTTTTTAAAACTATATTTGACTCGTAAATATTAAATACTAATATTTATGAACTTACTCGTTGGATTTGGTGGCCCCGAAACCATTATTTTCGACACCGCTGAAAACCAGGCTGTTACAGTCATTCTACACGGTGGCATAGGAGGTGCAGAGGATGTATCATTCTCTTGAGCACTAGCTCTCACATTCACACGTCTATGAGGCATATCGAACTATTCTAACATACATAAACAAATAAAACGGTGTGAGTGGCGGGGAAAATTATCTAAGTCATCTTTCTGCAACCAAATTTTAGGATTAAAAGCAATGTGTTCTCATTCCTACCCCACATGCATTACAAACAAGAGATATCTCATGCAATTAAAGCAACCAGAATAATTTAATCACATTGATTTCTAGATCCATGGGTTGCGAAACCCCAATTAGCATATCAACAACACTCACCTAAGCCGAGTGTTATTGAACCTAGGCTTTGATACCACAAAATGTAACACCCTATACTCGACCCAGTCGTCGAGCCCGAATACTAGAATGCTACACCAATGTCTCCCACTTGTATTAATCACAAACCGTCACATTATTACACATGTATAATTTTTTTTCTTTTAATATAATAACATTCACATGAAATGTAGGTCATTCACACTAAAAGGAAGTTGAATCATGCTAAACATTCATTAAATAATCATAAAATAGGTATTAAACATACATTAGGACCACTTAGCAAAATTTCCCAAAACTGTTACGTAGAAGTTGGTAACTTAACAAGCTCAATGAATGTTCAAAACAACCACTATGCAAACAAGTCATTATGCATCGACTAAGCAGACATGTCACATATTTGTAACATATTTAACTCTGATATCATATTTCACACATTTAATTATCTTCCATTGTTACTATTACGCATTTATCACATTGACCACCTGATTATTTAAGCATATATCTAAGCACATATAAACCATATTTAATCACATTCAGTCACATTATATGATAGTTTGGCTCTTAAGGTTATGAAAAATAATGTGAACTCTATCACCACACATTGGATACACGGAACATACAAAAATGACTCATAGAGCCGATCATGTCCCATAAGTGAAGCATATAACTAACACTCTCCAACACACTAAACACACATATCCCGGTGAATGGAGCTTAACTCACATTCCCTTATCTCTCTGAAAACTGTCTTTGGGCCTCAACGTCCCAAAATCACATCACAAAGGTGCGTACTCAGAATCCTATGGCATTCCAACTATATCCAACAGTTTCATAAGATCACAAGGCCAAAATATCCACAATCTTATCACATATTTACTTACCGATTTTTCGCACATTTTCACTGCATATTCACATCTTTAGCACATTATAATCACTATAACATGGTATGAAAACATACTCACATATTTACTGTCACATGGCATGAATAACATACCCACATATTCTCTTTCACAACAATCATCACAAGCTTATGGCAAATGTCATAGCATCTCAAATATGTTCATATTTTCACAATTGCACAAGCACACATATATCACATTTAATCATAGGTGTGAGAGCACTTACTCTCAGAATTTAGAGTAGGGGCTTTGGCTACCTCTAAATTCCCAATTACACAATGAATTAGCTTCGAGTAGCAATTTGAAAACACTCACCAGAAATATGCTTTTGTCGAAAAGCCGAAAGCTCAGACAAGCTTTTCTTTGCCTTTGTCTCTACTCATTGAAGGTCCTATTGACTCTGACACTTCAACAAGACAAACCACACAAATATACAATCAACAATCAGTCATTAACTCACCTTAATTAGTTAAAAACAATAATTTAAGCTACGTTCTCTTTTCACCGAAACCTTCAACATAGAAACTTTAAATTCGAATATCTTGGCCTACATTTAATCTTTTCACACAAAACAAATTACGTTCATCTACACAATTATCTACGACTAATTCTCAACCTTTATACTACACGAAACTACACATTTCAAGGTATCGAAAGTTTTCAACATATAATGGCCATTATGATGAAAATTCATTAAAACTCGATAATTTTTAACAAAAATTCAATGTAGCTTTAAAAACCTTCTAATCATGTTAAAACAATTTTAAAAACACTTTGAAACCATATTTTAATCCACAATCCCAAAATCCACCATTAACAACCAAATTTCTGGTTTTTATTTAAAACTTGCATTTTAAGGGCTAAGAATTAAGGGCTAAGAATTCAGTTTAAGAGACTAGGTATCATTTAAAACTATTAGAATGACGAATGGTTACCTTCAATGAAAGAAATACAAGCTTTGATTCAAACCCGAGAAAACTCACTCGTGAAGAAAATGATGAGATTAGTGAGATTTCTTGGTGTTTTTCTTGGTTCCAATTGAGATTTATGGTTCAAAGGATGTTTGAAATCAAGAGGGATTAGGATTTGGAAGTAAAAAATCAATTGGGAGAGTTGGGAGAGTATAAGGGATGGTAAGAACAACTATGGGTAATAAACCATCGTGGAATCAATTTAGAGAATGGGGTTTTTAGGTTGAATTTAAAATTCTAGATAAATTACTTCATAAAAACTCTTAATTTTGACTCTTTTACAAATCAGTCCTATTTTCATTAAAGGTAATGAAAACTCATTTCAAAAATTGACTTAATTTCCAAATAGCCATTGTCGAAAACATTATCGATTACCAACCTTACTAAATTCCGAGCACATATAAGTTAAAATTCTTAAAATACCCTCGAAATTTCTAGTCCCAATTTTTGGGGTGTTATAGAACATTTTCATAATGTACTTCCTCACGTTTCCTTAGCCTTTATATTTCATAGACATCAAAAAAGTCAAAAGTGGTGTCATCTCAACCTTATTGTTTTTAGTAAAATATTTCTCATTTTTGTCAAACAAACCATTGGCCTAAGTAATCTTTTTAGATTCTGTGCCCTTAAAGGCTTCTAGAATGTTGTGTTTTATAATCATTAGACTCATGCGATTTGAATGATCTCATCTCTCAAAATCCCTTTTAACATCAAGGGTGCTTTTCGCAATGAGAGGTACGGGTTGTTCTTCCCTTAGTGCAAGGTCTATGTCTATACAGCCAAGCATTATAAGTGTATTTTCCATTCCTTAAAATTAGTCTCATTAAGCATGAGTATAGAATTTATATTAGCAAATAGTGTGGCATTAGAAGATGAACCTGAATATAGAACAAAATAAATAAAAATAACCTCACATCATATTCATAAGTAAACAATAAATTTAAGATAATGGCTAATACCATCTCAAGATACCAAACACAACATTAATATTGAATCCTTGAGCAGTACTATTAACAATAAGCGATACTCTTATTGTAGCAATCAAACATTGACAATAAATTATGTCAAACAATTAATCAATCTTTTGACTAATTTGTTGTTCACATAAAGTACCTTATAATTGTCACATATTTATCACCACAGATGTTGTTAAAATTCTATCAAGGGTCAATTAATAAACGTATAAATCACAAAAACATAAAATCATCTTGATATTTTAAATAAACTAATCTACGCAAAAGAGATAACTTTGTTTCAACTAATCTATTTAAAATATTAGACATCTTTAATTAAAACCCAAAGCCAAAATCTAAATTTATTTATTTTAAAATATTTTTCTTAATTTTATCTTTCAATCAAATTAAAAATAATCGTATATATATATATATATATATATATATATATTTATAATTTTCCAAAATAGCATACATTCAACCAATCAAAAGATGCATATATTATATATGTATATAAAATCGAAACATATATATAAACTAAGCATGTATCTCATACATTGAATCAGTCATAACATGCATATATTATATATTTATATATAAACGAAACATATATATATATATACTGTCAACTTCTTTTATTTTTATTTTTATTTTTTATTAACTAAATGCCGTATAGGATATTTTTAGTAGAAATTGAAACACTAGATTTGCAAATAGAAATTGAAACACAGGACCCAATCAAGAATGAATTTCAAACTAAATTCTTGAATTCCACATGATGATTCGGTCAACTAATATTATATATATATTTCAAACCGTAAAACTTTAAATATAAATCTAAGATAATAAAGATCTAAAAAACTTTAATATAAATCCATGAAATTTTATGAATCAATCATTTCAAAAGAAAGAAACTTAATCAATTTCAATCATTCAAATATCGAGTCTCTAACGCCACTTGTTAGAATCATAAAACCAATATCTAATATTAAACTTTAATAAATCAAGATTTGTCATATAAAATCATCAAGAATAAATCAAAAACAAAAGTAGATGTGGAAGTGTACTTGAATCTATCGATTCTTCAAAATTTTCAGATTTTACGATTTTGATCTTCCAAGAAAATATTTTCTCTTTGTATAACTCTCTGATGGAATATAGAAGATAACAGTATTTTTTAGAGCACTACCTCTTTAAATAATTGATTATTAAATTATTTTTGGGTATTTATAATTTGGCCCTCGTCAAATTATAAATACAATTATGGTATCTACATATTATCTCCATAACACTTTAATACCTATGATACTTATAACATAATTGGTCACTTAATTTTGTATCACACTTTATAATAGCATTATACATTATACATATGTGCCCATAATTGAGGAATTTAGCTAGGGAAATTATAACTTTCAAAAAGATTTTCATATGATTTCACATGATATTTGTTGTTATTTTGTAAGCAAAATTGCAACAACCTATCAGGAAGAATTGGTTAATCCCCTTTGCACAAGGAGTTTTAGGAAATACAATAATGTTGGTGGAGTTAAGCCTCCTCGGTAGTTTGCTAGTACCAAGAAATACTTTACCTTGATCTCTTCTAAAGTATGATAAAAAGAAAAAAGTTGGGAGTACCCAAAGGGCCTGCATTGCACCCAGATTGAAAATAGTTGCTTTGATTTCCTCTTCTAAAATTTCTTGTTTGAATCATTCATTCATATCTATAGATATCATACATTCGATGCATTCCTCTGCTCAATTATTCATTCATTCATATCCATAGATATCACACATTCGATGCATTACTCCACTCAATTATCCATACTTGTATAATAATTCAAAAAAGAAAAAGTTATAAAGTGTGCTGAAATGAAGTCCCTTATCTAATCTTCATCAATAATCCAATTTGATGAAGAACAGGAAAACAACAGTCCCAAAAGATTAGGAAAACAACTCTGCGAATGGTAGAATCCATTGTCATCTAGTCAACCCCCAAACAGCGCAAAAATTTTAGTTTCAATTGAAAATATGATAACAGTCATACATTTACTTCTTGAAATTTTAAGTTTTATTTATTTATTCTATATAGGGATTAATATTAAATTTATACATGAACTTTATTTTAATATACAATTTGATATATAAATATTTATTTGGTGTAATTATATATATAAAATTTGTATTGTGATTAATATGTATACATAAAATTTTAATTTTAATTAAATTATACATATTTAACTAAATAAATAAATTTATTTATTTTTATATTAAATTAATATAATTATTTTTGTATGTAATTTTAACTTACAATAAAATTGATTCGATAATATAATTAATGATAATATAATAAAATCGTGTAAAATGAAAGTTGATGTATATTCTTCTGCATATAATGAAATGAAATGAAAAGGGAGGAAAAGAGGGTAAAATTGTCATTTAAACTGATTATGAAGAAGATATTGGCTACGAAGCGGGAGCACATGCCGAATTATTTTTGTGGCAACGGTTTGTTTCCATGAAAATCAGCCTTTTCTTTCTTCCAAGAAACAAACACGGTTCCTTGCTTTCTTTTCTCTCTTTGTAATTCGCAATACTGAAACACCACCAAAAGCAACAACATTAAACTTTCTATAAAGCAGATTTCGTCGAGAGCTAAAACGAAATCTTGGGTTGAATTAATGGCTCAATTCACACCACAAGGGCGTTTGAAGCTGCTCTTTCAGGGGGATGGTGTGGAACCCAAAGACCCTTTTCATTACAAGCTTATTAGCAATATTTTCGGTGCTTCTGGTAAGCTAAAATCCCTTCGAGTTCATAAAAGTACTACTGGGAGGCTTTACTTTTCCTCTTCTAGTATGAAGAAAGGCAGCAAATTTTATGCAAAGGCTAGTCTGAATGTGAATGATGAAGGAATTTGTGATGAAGAGGACTATGATAGTGAGTTTGAGACTGATGATTTGGCTTCTTTCAGAGGTCTTGTTTTGGATATCTCTTACAGGTCAAATATATATATATGAAAAACTTCTTAATTTACCCATCTTTCCTTGTTTGATTTTTATGCTTTCTTTTGCTATTTCAATTGGGTGTTTGTTTAGAATCATATGAACTATGGGTATCTCAACTGGATATGTATGTTTACAATACAAATACAATACGATATTCTTGTTTGATTCTTTCAATATTATGAACCATAACCAAACCATGCACTCGTGTTCTTATTTGACAATATTCAATTTTTCTCTAATCATCATTATCAGCATTTTTTCTTTTTCTTTTTTCAATGCGAAATATGAATTCTCCTTTTCTTGATAAATTTGGATAAGATCTGATTAGTGTCACTCAATGCCAGGCCAGTTAATGTTGTGTGCTGGAGGCGAGCTATATGTTTGGAGTTCATGGAAAAGGTTGGATAAGTGTGGATTCTCCCCTTTGATTTTAGATATTTGAATGCAACTTCTGCAGTTGTTTACCAAGGTTGAGGAAAAATCAAATCTAGAAAACTGAAAATTATCCAAAATTTTAACCATAATCCTTGATTATGGAGTCCTTGCTTTTACCATGTCGTTGTATGGTAGCACTAGTGTTTTGAAATGTATGGTGTCGGGTTAATTTAGATTTTAGATAATTCTTATATTATTCAAACTCTTTAGCAGTTTTATGTATTCGGATATTTATCAAAGGGTTATAGTTAGATTTGTTCATGAGTTGGACTATGAGTTTAGGTTTGAAGATCCGTCTGAAGTTTAGGAGGGTTTGGATAAAATTATTAGGTCCGTTTAAATTATGGGTTGAGTTTAGGCTTGAACATTTAAGATTCGAGTTTTACCATACCCAACCAGTTTTTAAGTTTACAATAATTGATATTGTGTTATCTTTATAAATTATGTAATTTATAACTTAATATAAACCTATATTAAATATATAATACTACTTTAATGTAAATGTTAAAATAATGTTAAAGATAACTATATAAATTTTTAATAAATTAAAATAATTATTAAATATTAAATTAAAAAATTAAAATATTTTAAAAAATTAAAAATAATATGAATAACCTAAAATGAGTTTGGATTAATCTATTGTAAATATATGAAAAGCATAAAAAAAAAATGCACATTTCAAACACATCCATATCCGGCATACATCCGAGTCTAAGTAATATAGGTAAATTTACCTTCTTACCAGTTTCTTGATCAATCACTTGAAGTAATACCTTTTCATCTTCTTGTTTTGTCTCTTTGATATATGCGTTGGCTCAGATGAGACCTTACATTGTTACCAACATTTAAGTTCCTTTGCATTGCTTCCTCTTTTCTTTTTTTTAATCCAGGCTGATGTTCTAGAATATTATGATCAGACTGTAAATTCCCCAAGTGGATCCTTTTACATACCAGCCGTGTTAAGGGTATGAAATCTTTCAATTTTTCTTTTGCATTCCTTGTTTTATGTCACTTGGAGTTACATACTAGTGTCGGACATTCGTGTTCGACTCAAATGTGTTGTAATTTTATTTATATTTGAAGGATCTTTAAAAGTCTATTTTTATACTATGTTTTTATCTGTGTTTTACTTGGATGTCCAACACGAGTACTCCAAGAAAACAAAGAACCAAATCAACATGGTTCTTGTTACTCTACTTGCAGACCAATTTGTTTAATGCTTTTTATTTTGTAACCTCAATATTCCTCTCCCAGGTTCCCCACCTATTGCAAGTTGTTAAGAGAAGAAGAATCAGATCCAATCTTAGCCGCAAAAACGTTCTATTTAGGGACAATTTCACTTGTCAGTAAGTTCGTTCACAATTTTCATTTTGTCGTAAAGTGTTCATAAGTCAACCTAATGATGTAAATAAATAGGATAGGACAGGATACAATCATACAATCTTCTTTTATATGACAGTTTGTCCTGTAAACTAAGTACTTGTACCTGAAATCTCTTACTTGGGCTCAGGTGTAAATGTTGGATATGGATATATGTCTGATGCAGGATAATTTCAATATCTTTTAAAGAATTTTTTTATATATTTGAAGAATTCTGAGAAGGGTATATCTTAAAACCAATGTCCAGATATAAGTCGGATACAGATATTTCAAACAAAAAGGAAGAGCAACGGAGCATGATATGCTATTTTTATTAGAATTCAGTTGAATAGCGATTATGTGTTGGCCTTCAAAGGATCTTACAAAGAGGTTTTTGGTTTTTGTGAAAAAGGTATTGTTCAGCTCGTGATAACTTGACCATAGATCATGTTCTGCCAGTTGCAAGAGGAGGGGAATGGAAATGGGAAAATCTGGTAAGTTGACTCGGTATTTCTGGATTACTCCAGTTATTCTTCTTGTCTGTCTGTGTTACTTGAATTCGGGTGTGCTTGTCAAACACGGGTATGGGTTAGTTTGATTTTTTTTCCCTAAAACTTTCAAGTTCTCATTACCATGTCTGCATGTGCATTGGATACGGGTAAAACAAAGAATCTGAGCAACATATCTTCTCCTCTATGCCACTTGGACAGTATCAAAAGAGAGTTTTAAGATTTCATGGTTCTAACCACCCTTAATTCACAATTTTGATAGTTTCTTTCTTTTCCTCTTCTCCCTGGTTCCAGGTCACTGCTTGTGCCAAATGCAATTCAAAGAAAGGTCAGAAAACTCTGGAGGAAGCAAATATGAAGCTGATTAAGGTCCCCAAGGTATTTTTATTATTATTATTTGGATTTGAGCCTGAATATCGGATACAAATATATGTCCAGGACATAAGTTTCGTACATGTACTTCACGTTGATGATGACGATTTAAGTTTATCTTTGATTCGGTTGGTTTCAGGCCCCAAAGGATTATGACATACTTGCCATACCCTTAACAAGCTCAGCAATGAGGATGTTGAGGAAGAGAAATGGAACACCTGACGAATGGCGTCAATATCTCTCCCCCACTGCTGATTCTTAGACATTCATTTCTACCTATGTTACTTAGATTTGGATGTAAATGTTGGATACATATATGTTTTCGTCAAAAAACAATTATCAAGAGTAACATAGGTCCATACATACCGATTGCTGTACATTCTCTTATATTTCGTACAGTACATTTCCAAATCAATGATCACTTCTAAATTGCGTCTTCTTCTTTTGGGATTTTCTTTGGCAATGTTTTTAAGGCCAAACACGATCATCTAAACTAGTTATCCATAGAAATTGAACTGATGACTAAATAAATATGATGATCATTCTCAATTTTTCTTTCGTTTTTCTTCATTATTATGGCTTTTTTTGTGTGTGTAAATTTCGTTTTTCATATTTGTCATATTATGCAGTTAACAAATGTCCTGTGAGATGGCCAACCATGCAACAGCTCGCACAAATAGCGAATAATCCAAATGCGAATCACTTGGCAGACAATTATTTGGTGAACAGTCTCGCGGACTGTCAATATACGAACTGTTTGGTAGACAACTCAAGTGCAAGAATTTTGGCAGACTCTTCATACACGAAAAGCTTGGCGGATTGTCCAAGTGAGAACAAGTTTGCGGGCACATAAGCTGCAAAGAGCTTGGCGGATTGAGCACATGCGAAGTATATCCACGGAGAATGCTTGCGGATTGTATCCGCAAATCCATGAAAATATTTTGGTGCATGGTGCATAAGTTATGTTATGTGTGTTTGATAAAATCAATCTTAGTTGGTAGGATTTTTTTTATGTATTTAGGTGATGAATGACATATTTAGGTTGTGTACAAGTTAAGTTTTTATATTTTCAAGATTGTGTTAGTGGGATTAGTTGAGTTTTGTCATGAATCAACTAATATACATTGTATTACTTGTATTTGAAAAAATGAGTCGAAGAAATAGCAAGTCAAATTGGATTATTAATTCTCTGTTTTGCTTTCATTATTCATTCATAACACCAACAATTGGTTTCAAGAGCCATTAGTCTCTGAGGACCATTTTTTTGTGTTTGTACAAGAAATTCTTCAGCAAGTTTTTCACCTCCTCCACCACCCGTGTTCAATGGTGAAAACTATCATATTTAGGTAGTAAAGATGAAAACCTAACTTCAGGCTTTTGACTTGTGGGAGGTAGTGAATGTCGATATTGAGTCACCACCGTTGAGGGCGAATCCTACCATAGCATAGATCAGATAGCATAGTGATGATCGTGATAAGAAGTACAAGGCAATGTCGTGCATATTAAGTGGTGTTTCAAATGTGATATTCACCAAAATTATGGTCTATGAGACTCCCAAAGAAGCTTGGGATAAACTAAAAGAGGATTTTCAAGGTTCAAACAATACCGGGCAGCAACAACTTATTAATCTCAGAAGAGATTTTGAGAACTTGAAGATGAGGGAGGCTCAAATATTGAAGCAATATGCAAATAGAATAACGGCAGTGGTAACAACATTAGAGAAACACCCCAAACCCGACCCACAAGCCCTGATCGGATCTGGCATGCTCCTTGAGTAAAACGTAGCAAGTCCTCGTTTTGTCATGTTGGAAAACTGGTGGTTTTGAAGAAAAATCGGTTTGAGTTATGATCAATTTGAAAACCGTGTTGTTTTTTAAGTTTGTATTGAAACGATATTGTCATGTTTCAAAAGTTACAAGTTAATAGAATAGTCGAATTTTAGAGCTTTTTATTATTTACTTGAAAATCGTAGGTGTTTGGGTGTCAAAACAATTGAAGTTGTTTTACGAAAAATGTTTAATCGTTTGTTTGTGTGTTCATATCGTAATAAAAATTAAAACGTAAACTTAAAACAGCTAAATGATAATGGCCTTATTACATCAAAATATAACCCAAAATAAATTAAAAAAAAAACTTAATAAGAAAAATCTAAAAAATGCTGAGCTGAGCATGGCCACCCCTAAGTCCCTGCTGACCCGGTCCATTTACTGGGTATCACCTGCAAAATGTTAGCCCACGAAGGGTGAGTCAACAGACTCGATGTAATAACCCATCATAGATTCCCAATCGATAAAACATATTATATCACATATATTAATCATAGGCAATGATGCAACCCAAACCCACCTAGATATCCATCCTTTACACATCACCGTACCTACCAATCACACCGTGGGATTACTAAATCGACCCTCCATCCGCTACACACCATCGAAGGCGTCGATGCGATCAATCTACTCATCGCCTTATAATTGTGGCATAGCCACGGATAACGTGATGAGTCACCAGATTCATTTATGTGACATAGGTCACCGACATCGTGGTAAAACCACCAAAACACTTTCCTTTATCATTATCACCCATATGCCCATGCAACATACAAGTCATACAGATATCATGCAATCTACCTTACCCCATGGCCATAACAAACTTTCTCATATTTTTATAGCAATGTTCATAAACATTATTAACGAGCAATATGGGGTACATACCTGATTACACTGCACTATTGAATGGTACCCTTAGCCGTATTCATTTATTGCCTTATTAACATATACATCATCATTATTATTATTAAACGGGAATTTAGGGTGGGTTACACACCTAGTTACTAACACGATTACCGAATCCCGAAAATCCTGATCTCACGCACTAGATCCCCTTTCCTATATTCGGCCAACACTAAGAACATTAGCAAAGAGGCCATTCGGCTATATAGCAAATCCCGAAGGGTTAACGCAACCATAATCCTTACCTTGATGCCGATTTGGTTGCGAATCCGAATCCTGAAACTATGTGATAAGCCTTCCTTGAAATCGGCCAAACACTAATATACTCAAATGGTTAGCTTTCGGCTTTTCAGATAACTAAGAGACAAATTGAATCAGTACGAAACCTTACCACTGACTTACCAAAAGCTATTGATTAGGGAAAAGATGATTCCGATCTACTGCTTCAAAATCTCGGAGATCTTAAAAGAAACCAATTGCATGGTGGATTAAAAGTCAAGACAAATGCTGAAATTCGGCTTTTGTCCTACACATGTCGACAGAGAAGAAATAAGGGAGAATAGTGGAGATTCGGTCATGACAGACTTACCTACTCCAAACCGATTAGAGAAGAACTCAAGGGAGATCTCTGCTTGCTTCAGATTCAGCCAAAACTGAGAAGAAAAGAGATTAAAAGATTCCGGCAATGGCTTAAGAAAAAGGCACTTGAGATTCAGCCAAAGAGGAATGGGAGAAAGATGAATGGTATTCGGCTTTGGTTTTCAGAAAAGAGATTAAGAGAGTTTCGGCTTTTGATGATAGAAGAGGTTGTGAGAAGAAGAAAAAGAATGTTGGTGAGGCTCAAGTTATGGTTCGGCTGAGGTGAGAAAGAGGAAGAAAAGAAAATAAAAACTTAAGGATGCCAAAAGAATTTCGGCACTAACTCCCCTACAAGACTAAAATTGTCATCCTAGAAGTCCCTTGGCCACCAACTCTCCTCTCTCATCCCAATCCCCTTTTCACTCCTACTTAGCCGAATCTTTAAGTCATCGGACCAATCTACACTTCATCCTTTCGAGTCCCCTGCACTGTCCACCACTGCACCTCCTTGCCAAAAATAAAAGCTCCAAAATGCTTCCTTCTTTGCTCGAACCTAGGCCCCTTTACACTCCCTCGTGGCGTCACCTTACAAGGCCCTAAGTGGCGCCTCTTTGCCACCTTACCAACTTAATTCTTGTGTCCTAAGCCACACAATAAACTCCTTAAGGCCTAGCTCCCTTAGTTCCCCTTTTTAGGCTTAAAAATTAGATATTTTTCTAAGGCTTCTACCTAAAACCCAAGGTTTTTAAAGCCCCAAAACACATTTAAAACACACTCAAGCATGCAATCACATTCATTCAAGTGAAAATGCATAACCCCTAAATCCCAGATATTACAGTTCTACCCCCTTAAAATAATTTCGACCTCGAAATTACCTGGCTAAAATAAGTGAGGGTATTACTGTCGCATTGCTTCCTCCAGCTCCCATGAAGCTTCTTCCGATCCATGGTTACGCCATAACACTTTGACTAGAGGAACTGATTTCCTCCGTAGCACCTTCACATCCCATTCCAGAATCTAAATCGGCTCTTCCTCATAAGACAGATCTGATCTCAGCTTCACCTCCTCAACCGGTATTATATGAGATGGATCCGATCGGTAACGACGTAGCATCGAAACGTGAAACCCATTGTGTATCTGCTTCAATTCCAAAGGCAACTCCAACTGGTACGCCACTGGTCCAACCCGCTTCAAAACCCGATAAGGTCCTATAAACCTAGGACTTAACTTTCCCTTGCGGCCAAATCTCATCACCTTCTTCCACGGCGAAACTTTAAGAAACACCTGATCCCCTATAGCAAACTCTTTATCCTTCCGCTTAAGATCTGTATATGACTTTTTCCTGTCAGATGCCTCCTTCAACCGTGCTGAATTATCTTAACCTTTTCTTCCGATTCCGCCACAATCTCTGGGCCTAAAACTTGACGTTCCCCTAATTCTATCCAACACATAGGAGTGCGACACCTCTTTCCATACAGAGCTTCGTATGGTGCCATCCGAATACTTACTTGATAGCTGTTATTGTACGCAAATTCCGCTAAAGGCAAGAACTCCTCCCAGCTTCCTCTAAAGTCTATCACGCAACCCCTCAACATATCCTCTAGCACTTGAATTACCCGTTCAGATTGGCCGTCCGACTGCGGATGAAATGCCGTACTGAAGTCCAACCTGGTGCCCAATGCTTGATGTAATGCTTTCCAAAATCGAGACGTAAACCTCGAATCCCTATCCGAGATAATCGACACCGGCACTCTGTGCAGCCTCACGATTTCTGCTACATACAACTTTGCCAATCTCTGCAAGGAATAGTCAACCCGTACTGGTATGAAATGTGCCGACTTCGTCAACCGATCTACTATCACCCATACCGAGTCCTTCTTAGTAGGCGTAAGAGGAAGCCCACTAACGAAGTCCATGGTAATTCTCTCCCACTTCCATTGTAGAATCTTTATCGGTTGAAGCAATCCTGACGGTACTTGGTGTTCAGCCTTGACTTGCTGACATGTTAAGCACTTCCCTACAAATTTCGTAACTTTTCGCTTAAGACCAGGCCACCAAAACTGATCCCGTAGATCCCTGTATAACTTACTTCCTCCAAGATGCATAGCATAAGGGCTACTATGCGATCCCTGAAGAATTTTTTGCCTTAATTCCTCATCCTTTGGCATACAGACCTTGCCCCGAAAATACAGCACTCCATCACCGTTTACACCATAGTCCTCCAACTCCCCGTTTCGTACTTGTAGCAGCTTAGCACTGAGTTCACCATCTACCAATTGTTTCTCCTTCACCTGACTTAGCCACGTCAGCTTCACTTGCAACTCTGCTAACAAACTTGCATCATCATAAAGGCTAAGATGTGCAAACATCGCCCTTAGATCCGACACCACTTTTCGACTTAGGGCATCTGCCACCACATTCGCCTTGCTCGGGTGATACTCTATTGAGAAATCATAGTCTTTCAACAACTCCACCCACCTTCGCTGTCTCAAATTTAGTTCCTTTTGAGTCAGTAGATACTTCAAACTCTTGTGGTCCGTGTAAATCACCGCCCTTTCTCCATACAAGTAGTGCCTCCACACTTTTAGAGCGAATACCACCGCCGCCAACTCCAGATCATGCGTCGGATAGTTAACCTCATGTGTCCTTAACTGCTGAGACGCATAAGCGACCACTTTCCCGTCTTGCATAAAGGCACATCCCAATCCTGTATGAGAAGCATCACAATACACCACGAAGTCTTTCCCTGCTTCTGGCTGAATCAAAATTGGAGCCTCAGTCAATACTCTCTTAAGCTTTTCAAAACTCTCCTGCTGCTTATCCGCCCATACGAAAGATACCTCATTTCTTAACAACTTCATCAGAGGTGCTGCTATAGTCGAGAACCCTTCGACAAATCTTCTGTAGTAGCCTGCTAGCCCCAAGAAACTACGAACCTCAGCCACAATCTTAGGTGGTTTCTAATCTACTACTGCCTCAATCTTCCGAGGATCCACCCTTATTCTTTCCACAAACACCACATGCCCTAAGAACGTAACTTCCTTCTGCCAAAATTCGCACTTACTGAACTTGGCATATAGCTTCTTTTCCCTTAACACTTGTAACACCACCCGGAGATGCTCATCATGTTCTTTCTCAAACTTGGAATACACTAGGATATCGTCTATAAACACAACGACGAACCGATCCAAGTAGGGTTGAAAAATCTGGTTCATCATATCCATGAACGCGACTGAGGCGTTCGTCAATCCGAACGGCATTACTAAGAATTCATAATGCTCGTACCTTGTCCGGAAAGTTGTCTTATGGATATCTGCTTCCTTCACCTTAAGCTGATGATATCCAGACCGTAGATCTATCTTCGAAAATACTGCGGCCCCCTTAAGTTGATCGAACAAGTCATCTATCCTTGGCAATGGATACTTGTTCTTGATGGTCAGCTTATTCAACTGCCGATAATCTATGCACATGCGCATAGTCCCGTCCTTCTTCTTCACAAATAGGACCGGTGCTCTCCATGGAGACACGCTAGGTCAAATAAACCCACGATCAAGTAACTCTTGGATCTGGGCTTTAAGCTCTACTAACTCATTTGGTGCCATTCGGTATGGAGCAATTGACACGAGAGTCATGCGGCGATAAATCAATTAGAACTCTACCTCCCTGTCCGGGGGTAACCTAGGCAGCTCCTCCAGAAAGACATCCGCAAATTCCCTTACTGTTCTAACTCCACTAACTCCCTCTTCTTTGGCATCTAAAACACCAACGAAGGCCAGAAATGCCTTGCACCCAGGCAGCTCCTCCAGAAAGACATCTGCAAATTCCCTTACTGTTCTAACTCCACTAACTCCCTCTTCTTTAGCATCCAAAACACTAACGAAGGCCAGAAACGCCTTGCACCCTTTTTGCACCATTTTATCAACCTTTAATGTGGAGACTACGTTAGCCAAATAATTTCTTCTTTCTCCTATCATAACTATCTCCTCATTCTCCGGAGTCCTCAACTCCATTCGCTTAGTCACAAATCCAATTTAGCATGATGTTCCACTAGCCAATCCATGCCTAGAATAAGATCAAATTCTCCGAAGGGTAGTTCCATCAAGTTGGCAGGAAATACCACTCCCTGAATCTCTAGAGGTATACTCTGAAATACCCTATTCACCACTACCGTTTGACCTAACGGGCTTACTACAGTCATCTCCCTAACAGACAGTTCAGATGCTACACCTAGTGTTTCAGCTACTCTACATGCAACATATGAATGGGTCGAGCCAACATCAATTAAAGCAAAGTAAGGCTTGTTAGCTATAAGGAACGTACCGGTTATGACGTCCGGTGTGTCACCATCCTCCCTACCACGAACCGCATACACCAGACCTGACTGTCTCACCTCTGTGTTACCAACACCTCTGCCTGGTGTTCCTCGACCTCTTCCAGAGCCATTACCCCTGCCAACCGGACCACGACTCCGCAGTGGCTGCTGTCCACCTCTTCCAACTTGATTAAGACCCTAACTTATTGGTCGGCTCCCGTCTATTTTCATAGGACAGTTCCTAATCATGTGATCCTTGGATCCATACCTAAAACATCCTCCTGTCTTCTTCCAACACTCTCCTAGGTGCATCTTTCCACACTGAGCACAAGTACGGTACTGTCCTCCCGTAACAACCTACTGACCTCACGACCCATCAGTTCTAGGTCTCTTTTAAACATTCTCGGATGACCCTGATGATCCAAAACCTCTCTTCTGCCTATTCCTATCGAAATTCTGTCTCACAGATTCCTTAACCCCTTCGGCTACCTTAGCCTTCTCCACCAACACGGCAAACTCCCGCTCCTGCTGTGGAGCTATCAGCAGCCTTAGGTCATCCCTTAGTCCATCCTCAAATCGGACACATCGTTCATGCTCCGTAGCCACGATACCTCGAGCATATCGGCTCAACCTTAAGAATTCCACCTTGTACTTCGCTGCGGGCTTATTCCCCTAAACCAGCCTCAGAAACGTCTTCCTCTGCGTATCAATATAGCTAGTCCCAATATACTTCTTCTGATACGCTACCTTAAAATACTCCCAAGTGAGATCATCAGCTGCAGCACCATCTCGAACCGTGAGTCTCCACTGGTATGACTCATCGCGGAGAAGCAACACCACCCCTTTCAGTTTCTCCTCAACAGTCAGGTCTAAATCGTCCATAATTCGCTCCGTCGCCTCCAACCAATACTCAGCCGTACTGGGCGCCACACCAGATACACCACGGAATACCTCCGCTCCATTGGCTCTAAGTCACTCGGGTACAGATTTCTGAGCTCCCATACTTTCACCTACTCTAGCCACCCTCTCAAGAACTCGCAGCATCGCCTGCGATATTGCATCATCCCCCGTCTATCCTGATATTCCATACCAGCAGCTATTGGTGGTGGCATCTCATTCTCGGACCCTTGCCCAGACTTAATGGGTTCTGATATTATCATTCTGCCTCTACCACGCCCTCGCACATTACGACCATGTCCCCTAGAACTCATTCTTCTAAGTTGTGTTTATCTGATTTAAAATTTTATGAATCATTATTTCTTTCCACTGATTTATCGCAAACAGTCTTATGATTAATAGTTCTAAAAAGTAGTTCTTTCGAGTTCATACACACTACAGTCTCAAGTTCATTCATTCAATCATCAACATTCATGAACTCGCGTTCATTACAGAAAAGTGTTGTAGTTGTCTTTGTTGTTGTTTTCCACTACCGAGGGGTATTTTCGTAATTTTTCAAAATAGGGTCCTTGGTAATTTTGTGAAATAGGGGTGTTCTGGTAATTTTGTAATCCCGGAGGTACTTCGGTAATTTTCGAAATTCGGGGGTATTTCGATAATTTTCCAAATCAGGGTATCTTGAAATTTTACAAAATAGGGGTTTTTGGTATTTTTACAAAAATAGGGATATTTTGATAAAATTTTAGTATGGTAATTTTATAAACCGAGGGTATTTTAGTAATTTTTTGCAAACCAGGGGTATTTCAAAAATTTTTTAAAAAAATCTAAAATAGTTTTTACGAATCAAAGGGGTAATTCGGTGATTTTAAAACTAAGGTTTTTGTAAAACTGTGTAGCTAATCCCTTTCGGGTTTTAATTACTGAATTTAGCCTGTGGGTAAGTCCTCTTGGTTAGGGTGAACCGTCACTATGCACCAGGTAGGATTCGAGTGGAGAGGAGGTGAGTCACTAGGACTGCTTAAATACCAAGCTCCCCAGATCCAATCCTGACATGCACAGCAGTTTGCCACACCCTTAACGCAATGACTCACTCACGAGTTTGTTTGATTAGACTTTAAATTTTATGAAATTCTGTGTTGGAGTAAGCTAATCCTAGGGTTCAATAGCTCCTAATCCACTAATCTACATCCCTGTAATACCCACATACAAATCACACGTAGTTAGGGGTACTTACCTGGTGGACTTCGGGCCGGAGACTCAGGTGCCATGCCAGAAACCCTGCTCATCCTTTAGTAAACTCAAGTTCAAAATAAGAAAAATGTTTTGGGCCCAAAAAGCCCTCAAGTTCAAAATAATGATGTTTCTCATCTTCATTTTGAGTTAGGTATGTTGTTAGCTTGAGAAGAAGTGTTTTGGAGGCACGTGCTAAGATCCTTTGGATGCATTATGAAGATGCCAACTCAAAAGTTTTTCATGTGCAAGCTAATAAGGGCAAATGTATCAATCACATTTCGTTACTTTATGAAAATGAAAGAGGTAGTCTGCAGATGAATTGGATTTTAGACAGCCAATTTAGTCAAAATTGTGGTTAATCAAGGCCTAGGGACTAAATTGTAATGTTTGATCACTATAGATTTTTAATTAGTAAATGGCTTAGGGACTTAAATTGCAATTAAAGGTTTAAAATAGCAATTATACCATTTTAAATGTCATATAAGTGGATAGTATGATTAGGGACCATTAACTTAAGTAAGATAAGGTTTAATTAATTAATTTTAGGTTAATTAAGCTAAATTATAAATTAATCCTAGTATATAAGTTAATTTTCAGTGCAAAGAAATAGAATGACACCTCCTTCAATTGATTTGAGAAAGGAATAAGAGCTTGACGCCATAACCAAGGGTTTTGAGCTTTTTGGCTTTAATTTCAAGTCCCTAGCCATTTTTCTTTGATTGTTGTGAAAATTGAATCATGGGAGCTTGATTTAGCTAACTCATTACGAATTTAAAAAAAAATTTAAAGTTTTAGAAATTTTCCATGATCGAGAATTGAAGGATATTTGGTGTTAAATTGTCAAAAATTAAGCTTAGTATGTGAAAAAGACTAAATTGTAAAGCTTAAGTGTTAGTTCCGTACATTAGGGACCAAATTGAATAAAATGAAAAATTTTCATGAATTGTTGGTAGAAATAGAAAATATAGAGTCTCTAATGGGATTTGGTGATATCGTATTTTCATTCGAGGCTTTAAATTGGAAGTTATGCTTGTCTCTGTTATAGGGACTAAAATGAAGAGTTTAAAAATTTTGTAGAAACTGGTATTTGATTTTGTTTCGATTGAAGTCTGATAATGGGATGTGTTTTATGATTATTCAAAGCTAACGGCAACACTAAATCATCTAGAGGGAAAGGAAAAACGAAAGTGATCAACGAGTAGCTGAAAATTCTGGTTTGTACATTTATAATTTAAAATCATAGAAATTGCTTGCATTTTCATGTTACTTACTTATGGAACTAACAAGGCAAGTATACAATAATGATATCAGTTGTTGGATTGAGCTTAAATATGAGTTCTCGATGTAGAGGACTAAATTGAATAAAATAAAAAATAGCATGAATTGTTTGGAATATGATATATGTTATGGAATTGAGTGAGAGTATATATTGAATGATAGGAAATATATATATGTTATGTTACAGAATTGAAATGTAATAGTGTGTATGATTGAAAAATGATATGTGTACCAAATTGCAATAGAATTGGATATTAATACCCTATTTGTAACACCCTATACCTAGTTTGGTCGTCAAACCCAAATACGGGATGCCACACCACCGTCTCGTCTCATGTACATCAAATAGGAAACTAGATACAAGCAAACCGATCTTCCTTTGTTAACCCGTGTAAGTTTTAAGTAATCCAATTAGTTAATTAACATTGTTACATGCAAATCATTCGTTAATCGGTCTTACATACAGTTAGAATCATGCGTAAGGGCTATTTAGCAAAATTTCATAAAACTGATCGTAGGTATCGATACTGACATTAAGGTATCGATATTTTCTTTGAGTGGTATCGATACCACTTAGAAAAATAATACCAAAGTAGCTTACTATTTTTCGGCCAAAAACCCCAATTATAAAAAAATTATTGGTACTTGCTATAAATGATTGATACTTTAGTCCCGAGTATTGATACTCGAGATAAGGTATCGATACCAAATCCCTATTATGCTTTCCTGTATGTTTTAATTCACAGAGGTATCAATTTTCAAAGCCAACTATCGATACCTCTACTACTAAAGCTAAAAATGCAGCATAGAAGAGCAAATAATTCATTTCCAATAATTCTTAAGCAACATGCATCAAGTACTTTGTTTATTTCATCATGCTATGGCTAAATTTATCAGTCCAAAGTGTCCCATAATCCAAGCAAGAATTGTTATGCCAACATCAATGTTTAAAAATTCTAACATAAAAACAACATGAAATTCTCGTAAGCCAAATCAAAATGTTTAAAGATCAATAACCCAAAATAGTTCTACCACATTGCCTATTTCCCCAATATGAATATACATAATAGAGCACCTACGATAAACAACCAGTCTTCCGTGGATCACTCCCTCAGTAACCACACTGCCCACACCGTGACGTCACTAATCTGCATATGTTGAAATGAGTGGGTGAGCTTCAACAAGCTCAGTGAATGTAAGAAATTTCCACAACGCAAACATAGCATCATGCAACACAACCAAAAATTTAATCACAAGTACTTTATTCTTAAGTTTAATAGCATATAGTATTAAATCATGCATCATCTAATGGTTCATTCTCACAACGCATACATACTCATTCAAGCATAGAACATATTCCACACGATTACATAAAATATGATAAGATGGAACTTGGACTATGAAACATATAGTGAGCTCTTTCATCATACATCGGATACACGGATCTCCATTTCACCATATAGATTCATGGAGTCAAACATGTTCCAAAAGTAAAGCATTTAGCTAACACTCTTCTTATTTCCCCTCGCATGTCCCGTTAAATGGAGCTTAGCTCTCAATCCTTTATCCCTCCAACATGTCCCAAGGCCTCAACGCCCAAACCACTATACATATAAGTGAGTAATCAAATCCTATGGCATGTAAACTATATCCATTGGTTCCAAGATCACAAGGCCAAAATATCTAAAAATGATAAACCTCAATTTACACATATTTTAACCACATGCTTGGCCTATTTTTGGATGAATTCTCATTAGATTTGATGAATTGGATGCTCCTAATCTCTTAATTTCATGTTTTACACTCAGGAGAGCTTAAGGAGTCGAAAAGAACGAGAAATGGGCCAAAATGGGACAAAATGGGCCTACCTTAGGAACTCACGGCACAGGCTATGAGACACGGTAGTGTGTTTCAGCTAAAAGCGAGACACGGCACGGATCAGCGTGCGGCGACCACCTGTACTGTGTGTGGATAGCAGAAATGAGCACGACCTAAGGAGTCGAACACGAGAGTGTTACACAGGCATGTCCCTGCTATAGCAAAGATGAATTCTATTTGAAATAGGCTACTTGTGGGCCAAGAGAGGTGTTCCAAAGCCTATATAAACACCCTAGGGGGCAACCTAAAGGAGGACGTCAAGTAGAAGGCAGAAAATACTCCAAGACAGCTGTCGGAAACAGCTTAAGAGAAGGATCTCCATTAAGACCGAGGATCTCCCATAAAGTTCTTTAGAAGTTTTTGGGTTTTCTTATGTTTTGTTGTTTTCCCTATTCTAATATGTTTCCGTCGATCAGTATGAACTAAATCCCTTAATTATCTAAGGGGATGAAACCTAGACGAATCTTATTATTTTTTGATTTATAAGATAAATACTTGTTCTTATTCTTAATTGTGAGTTTCTATTCTTGTTTTGATAATCCAGGTTATTAATTCAAGTCGAATGTGTTTATTTAGTGGAGCAAAAGTCCATGTTTAAGAGAAGATCAACACAATTAAGCGGAGTTGATTGCAACCCTAGAAATAGGCAACAAAAATCTACCGAATTAGAGTCAAATCTAATAAGGGAATCTATAAATCGAGTTAATGCGACAATAGGGGTTTTAATTAGAAAGAGATTTCAATTAATCAACCTAGAGTTAGTTGTCTTTAGTCTTGAAAGAGATATTAACATAAATCAGGGATTTCTACAGATTAAGTCAAGTGAATAAATCATATGAATCAAAAGTAATAAGTGAAGTCTAGGTGGATTCTTCCTTAGGTATTGCCTATCGCATATAAGTTGTCCAAAAGTATTTTCCCAATTCACCCTCTATCATGTTCATAGTCATTTAGTTAGTTAATTTTAGATTCAAAATAAGTCCCCTTCATTATTAGGCTAGATAATAAAATGATAGTTATTACTAGTAATTTTAGTCCTTGAGGATATGATAGTCCGGACTCGCAATAACTATAATACTATAACACCCCAAACCCGGCCCAGACACTACAACCGGATCTGGTATATCACTAAGAAAATTTTTGTAAAAACCAATCGTGTCGACAGAAAGCCCAAAACTGAATTACATGTCTTTGAAAGAAATTAAAATAAGAATAAATAATAAAGGCCCATAATAAAACTAAAATGTAAACTAATGGCCCATGGCCTTATTACAACATAGTTTGAATCCATAGCATAAAATACTTTGAAAGAAAAAAAATAACTATTAAGTGGAACTTTTCGCTGGATCCACATATTCTTTTGCATGGCCACCTTGCGCTCCACTCCGGCCCGGTCCGATGCACTAATTGTCACCTGAAAGGTTAGTTTAATTGGGTGAGTCGCGAGACTCAGTGTGTAACCCTCATACACCACTAGATTTGGGCCTCATAAAACATAATAATAATTTCATTTACATGGATAACAAATAATATGCAAAGCCCAACCCATTTGCCTAGGTTTCCATCCATAACACGCCCCCGTACCAACCAAACACACCATTGAGGATTTCTACAATCAACCCACACCGCTACACGCCAAGATGGTAGTCATGCTGCTCATCAACATATTATGGCCGAAGCCTTTATAACAGATCACGGCATTAGCCGCTACAGTAAATCACGGTATAAACTGCTACGCATATACATATACATATAACTTCCTCCTTTCATCACCCAACCCATGCAAACATGTACAACAATTTACTTGTAACATAAAATCAGATTATTTACTAATGTAACACCCCAAACCCGGTCAACATACCACGACTGAATCTGGCATGTTACGGGGTGAAAATGTTTGAATAAACAAGTTTCCCGATTTATTTTTACCGAAACCTCTTTTATCATTCTAAGGTTTAGAAAACCCTTAAAAAATGATATTGAAAACATTTTTAGGTTGCTTTAGAATTCAAAGAAACTCTTGCTTCGAAAATCCATTTGTTGTTACTAGTTTGTTTGAAAATTTAGGTTTGAAATCATCTTTTTTAACTTTGTCATTACCTTGTGAATAATGCCACCCGATGGTAACGTTGGAAAAACCCGATATAGAGTATAATTTTGTAAACCTCGATCTAATTCCGGTTAATAAAGCAAATCAAGTTATAAATCATATGCATAAGATAATTAAATTATAATCTAGAAATAAAAACCCAAATTAATACTTAGCGGCCTTATTACAAAACCAAAACCAAATTGATGTAAATAGATAAAACCAAAATAGTAATTTTAAATCAAAACCCAAAACTAGCATGCATGGCCGCCTCGAGTCCTCCCCAGCTCCATATCCGCAATCTACGCCTCATTTGTAAAATATAAGGGAAGGGGTGAATCACCGAGACTCAGTGTATAAATCCCCAACCCGATAGTTCAGGCACTCACACAAATCATCAGTATAACATGCAAATCATGCAACCCATAACCTAACCATCCGATCTCCTTTATCTACCCCGCATGGTCAAAACCACTGGTGATCGTAGTCACAAATATATGTATATCGATGTGGTCAAAACCTCTGGTGACCATAGTCACAAATCAAGTGATGGGGCCAACCCATCGCGTGGTCAAAACCACTGATGACAATCCCGTAATTAATCATGTGGGGCCAACCTACTGTGGTACCAAACCATTGGGACGAGTCACAATATTCATATGTGGTCAAAACCACTGGTGGTTAAAACCACTGGGACTTAGTCACAAATTATAATATCAAAGACGGGGCCAACCCGTCGTGTGGTCAAAACCACTGGTGACAGTCCAAATAATTCTTCCCCCTCCTCTCAACAATCCCACCATCATGTCCATAACAATCGTGGCATAATAACACATGATGATGCAAATATCACATGGCATAGCATTAATCAATGACATGATAGCATATAACGAGATCCATAATTAGGGGACTTACCCGGAGTCCATGCTCATGCCCACAAGGAATAACTACCGGTTTTAATGGCTACAACAGTTACACAATAATTATATCATACTAATGAAGTGTGTAAGCGTTACACACCTGACTATTTGCGAATCTAGCGAAATCCCAAAACTACGATCTATTCCCAAACTAATAGAACCCGAAAATCCCAAAATGTTTGCCTCCTCCCTTTCTGTATTCGGCCAACACCTTGTTAATGAACAAGAGCCCATTCGGCTCATCCAGAAATCCCGAAGGATGAAATAACGCACAAAGATAGCACTTACCTTAACACTGATTTGGTTTCCAACCAAATCTCGAAGCTACGCGATGAACTTCCCTTTACAATTGGTTAAGCCTTAACATAGAAATAATTGGCCTTCGACTTTTGAAAGAATAAGAACCAGATCCGAAATGCAAAAACCCCTTACCTAGATCGACCACCGAATCCCAAAGATCCACTGTATTCGGCTACACTCCTCCCTACAATTAGTTAGACACAATATTAGGAGTCCAAAGCCATTCGGCCTTAGCATGAATCTCGGAAACCAAAAGAGATTGTCACTCCCTTACCTGAGTCGACAAATCCCGAAGATCTAGAAGATCTAGATCCAAGCCACGATTCAAACGAAACCCGAGAACCTACACGTTGGTGTCACCCCCTTTCCTAACGCAAGAGATCCCCTCGGCTCTACAAAAAGTTCGGCCCACCAAAGATGAGGGAATCAGCAATCAGAAGGGATAGAGAGGAAAAAGAGATGAAGTAATGAAGACTTACCACACCAAGGGTTGAGGTTCGGCTATGAGAACCAAAGAAGAGATAGGTTTCGGCACTTAATATGATGAAGAGAAATACAAGAAGAGAAGAACGTTATGAACAGAGTATTTGGCCAAACACCTTGAAGGAACAAGAAGAGAACTCAGGGTTTTCAGCTTCTCAAAACAAATGGAAAGATGAAGAAGAAAGTGGAGTAGGAATGAATGGATTCTGCAGAGGGAAATGAAAGTGATTTCGGCACAAGGAGATTGGAAGAGAAAAGAATGTTGTTGATGGGGTTTTTGAACAAGTATGAGAGAAAAGAAAAGAAGTTATGGGGAGAGGGAGATTTGGCTAGATGCCTAAGAGTCAAATGGTGCAACAAGGGAAGAATTCGGCTAATTTAAAAGGGGGGTTTCAGCTTAGCTCACCACCGAATGCTCTATGGCATAAGCTACCCAAAAATGTCACTAGAAATTTCGGCACTCCCACCCCTAGTCTCCCAACCGATTACTCTTACTCAAACAAGAGTCCAGATTTCGACAAACTCCCTGAATCACTCCTAGCGAACCATTCAAATGAGTTTGAATCTCACACGCTCCTAAATTCTCTCTTCTCCACCAGTTTAAATTAGTTTGACTTAATCAATAGTTATCCGACAGAGTTTGAGCTGAGCACAACTCCTCCCTCCTTGGCGTCAAAATAATAAGCAGAAAACGAGCTTTCTTCTCCTCGAACCTGAGCACTCCTTCTCTACATATGGCGTCACCAACCAAGGCCCTAAGTGGCGCCTCTTTGCCACTCTACCAAGGCTTTACTTGGTTCAAAACACACCAGGAATATCTTTTAACCCCTAACTTCCTTAGCTCCTTAATCCTGAGTGCCAAAACAAAAATTTTAGCCATGACTCAGGCCTAACCCGAGGTCATGCCTAGACCCCAATACACCCTAAACTAGCACAGTAAGCATATCATCACATGAAAACATACAAAATGCAGAGACCCCGATTTAAGGATGTTACAGTTCTACCTCCTTAAAAATAATTTCAGCCTCGAAATTACCTGGTCAGAAGAGTTGGGGGCATTGCTGCCGCATCACATCCTCTGGTTCCCACATGGCCTCCTCCGTACCATGGTTCTGCCATAACACTTTCACTAAGGGAACTGACTTCCTACGCAAGACCTTGACATCCCGATCCAAAATCTATACCAGTTCCTCCTCGAAAGACATGTCTGAGCTCACCTCAATCTCTGCAACTGGCACAACGTGTGACGGATCTGATCGATAGCGCCTAAGCATTGAAACATGGAAGATGTCGTGAATCTGTCTTAACTCTGTCGGTAGCTCGAGCTGATAAGCTACCGGTCCCACTCGCTTTAGTACCGTATACGGCCCGATAAACCTAGGGCTTAGCTTCCTTTTTTGCCCAAATCTCAACACTTTCTTCGATGGCGATACCTTCAGAAAGACCTTATCACCCACTGCATACTCTATATCCCTGCGCTTAAGATCGGCATAAGACTTCTGCCTGTCTGACGCTTCCTTAAGACGAGCCTGAATCACCTTAACCTTATCCTCAATTTCTGCCACCAACTCCAGACCCAATATTTGCTGTTCACCTAATTCTGTCCAACACGTCGGAGTACGACATTTTCGTCTGTACAGTGCCTCGTATGGTACCCTTTAGATACTCTCTTGATAACTATTGTTATAAGCGAACTCTGCCAATGGTAGATACTCCTCCCAACTACCATTGAAATCCAAAACACAGCCCCTTAGCATGTCTTCTAAAATCTAAATTACTCTTTCAGACTGTCCATTAGACTGTGGGTGAAAAGCTATGCTGAAATCCAACCTCGTACCCAAAGCCTGATGCAAAGATCTCTAGAACCTTGACGTGAACCTGGGATCCCTATCCAAGATAATTGACACTGGCACTCCATGCAACCTTACTATCTCGCCACATACAACTTGGCTAACCACGGGCGAATAATCAACCTCACCGATATGAAATGGCCGATTTAGTCAAGCAGTCCATAATCGTCGGTGAGTCCTTCTTACTAGGCGTAAGGGGTAGCCCACTGACAAAGTCCATAGTGATCCTTTCCCACTTCCACTGAGGAATCTTCACCGGCTAGAGCAAACCTGACGGCAACTGATGTTCAGCTTTGACCTGCTGACACATCAGGCACTTACCCACAAACTCAGTCACTTCCCGCTTCAGACCTGGCCACCAGAACTGCTCTCGTAAATCCCGGTATATCTTGCTACCTCCAGGATGCATAGCGTATGGGCTACTATGTGCATCCTGAAGAATCCTTTGCTTAACTCGACGTCCTTCGGTATACAGGCTCTCCCTTGAAAGCACAACACTCCATCGTTGGTCAAGCTGTAACCTTCCAAACCACTACTCTGCACTTGCAACCTCCGAGCATTCAAACCCTCATCCACCAACTGTTTCTCTTTAATCTACTCTACCCAAGTTGGCTTAACCCACAATTCTGCTAAAAGACTCCTATCGTCATACAGGCTAAGGTGAGCAAACATCGCTCGTAAGTTCACTACCACCTTACGGCTCAACCCATCAGCCACCACGTTAGCCTTGCCCGGGTGATACTCAATTGAGCAGTCGTAGTCCTTCAACAACTCGATCCACCTTCGCTACCCCAAATTTAAATCCTTCTGAGTCAAGAGGTACTTCAGACTCTTGTGATCCGTATAAACTATCGACTTTTCCCCATACAAATAGCGCCTCCATATCTTCAAGGCAAAAACTACTGCAGCCAACTCCAGATCATGTGTCGGGTAGTTACACTCATGCGGTCTCAACTGTCGAGATGCATATGCCACTACTTTCCCTTCCTGCATCAGCACACATCCCAAGCCAGTATGTGATGCATCACAGTAGACCGTGAATACCTTTCCTGCCTCAGGCTGAACTAGAACCGGAGCTTCCGTCAAAATCTTCTTCAACTTGTCAAAACTTTTCTGTTGTTTCTCCGACCACACAAATGGAACTCCTTTCCTCAATAACTTGGTCAACGGCGCCGCGATCAGAGAAAATCCTTCCACAAATCTCTGGTAATACCCTGCCAAACCTAGAAAACTCTAAATTTTCGCAACTGGCCGACCTAGGTGATTTCGGTCTAACACTTTGCCTCAATCTTGCGAGGTCCACTCTAATCCCTTGACGGACACTCGTGACCTAAGAAAGTCACCTCCTAAGCGAACTACGCACTTCTTGAACTTGGCAAATAACGCTTTTCCCTTAGAATTTGCAAAACTACCCGTAAGTGTGCATCGTGATCCTCCTCGGTCTTTGAGTACACCAATATGTTGTCTATAAATACCATGAAAAACTGGTCCAAGTATTGCAAGAACACCCGATTCATCAAGTCCATGAATCTTTGGATTGCATTAATCAGCATAAGCGGCATCACCGAAAACTTCGTAATGCCCATACCGAGTACGAAATACCGTTTTATAAACATCAGCCTCCTTCACTTTGAGTTGATGATACCCCGACCTAAGATCTATCTTAGAGAAAATCGATGCCCCTTTAAGCTGATCAAATAAGTCTCAATCCTGGGCAACGGATACTTCTTTTTGATCATCAACTTGTTCAGCTGGCGGTAGTCTATACACATCCATATTGTACCGTCTTTCTTCTTAACAAAGAGCACAGGCGCTCCCCAAGGTGATATACTCGGTCGGATGAAACCTCTGTCCAGTAATTCCTGAATTTGAGCCTTTAGCTCTGCCAACTCCTTTGGCGCCATTCTATACGGGGCAATAGACACTGGCGCAGTTCTGGGTAATAGGTCTATACCAAATTCGACTTCCTGATCCGGATGCAGACCCAGAAGTTCCTCTAGGAATACATCAACAAATTCCCCTATGGTTCGGACACTCTCAATAGCTGCATCCTTGGCTCCCAAAGTACAAACATGCACCATGAATGCCTCATAACCCTTCCTTACCATTTTCTCCGCCTTTAGTGCAGAGACCACATTGGATAAGTAATCTCTCCTATTACCTATCATCACCACCTCCCCACCTTCTATTGTCCTCAACACCATGCGCTTAGCCGCGCAATCCAAACTGGCCTGGTACTTCACCAGCCAATCCATCCCGAGAATCAGATCGAACTCCTCGAATGGTAGTTCCATCAAATCAGCCAAAAACACGACCCCTTGAAGTTCTAGGGGTACATCCCTATATAGTTTACTTACTTCTACAGAGTGACCTAGAGGGCTTATCACTGTCATCTTCCTAGAAGTAATCTCAGAGTTTAAGTTCATAGTTTCCACTATGCTACTGGCTACATATGAGTGCGTCAAACCCACATCTATCAAAGCATTATAAGGTAGTCCAAAAATTAAGAACGTACCGGTTATAACATTCGGTGCGTCGCCCTCCTCTCGGTACCTCGCTGCGTAGACCAATCCAGGCTGTCTCGCCTCTGTACCACCTGCACCTCTGCCCGGTGCTCCACGGCCTCTACCAGAGCCATTACCTCCCCTGGCTGCACCACGGCCCCTCTATGGCTGTTGACCATCCCTCTTGTTTTGTGTACGATTCTGATCCCTAAACTGCAACCAAGCTGACCTTCATGAACAATCCCTCACTCGGTGCTCCATCGATCCACACTCAAAACATCCTCTGTTTCTAGTCCAACATTCTCCCGGACTCTCTTAAAGGCACAACCTTGGAATGACTCGACCGTTGGCGGGATAAAAGCTCCATAAAAGCCCAAAGAAACAAACTAAAAACGTCTATAACGTATCCTGATGGTGGATCAAAGCTGAGCTTTGACCCTCGTAGCCAATAGGTAGGGGGTATTTTCTCGTGCATTCGAAGAGTCTCTGTAGCATTCAAAGAGTATCTATATTTGCATTTCCCAAAGCGCTATAGAAAGAAAAAGGATGTCTTTTTTGGCTATAGATCTGTGAGACTTTCAACACTGAGCACATCGTGGAGGCCACTGAGTATTAGCAGCAGTAAGCCTAACAGCTTAATTCGGCCCACTATATCTACCCCGTTTCTATTGATTCCCTGTAGACCTAGATGATCCAGAATTCCTTTTATTCCATCCCCTGTCTTGATTCCGTCTTACTGACTGTTTCACTTCTTCTGCAACTTTGGCCTTTTCCACTAAGACTGCAAACTCCCTCTCCTGCTGTGGAGCAATCAGCAATCTCAGATCATCCCTCATCTGTCCTCAAACCTGACACATCGCTCATGCTTCGAAGCCACGATGCCTCGAGCATCTGGCTCAACCTTAAAAATTACGCCTCGTACTCGACTGGACTTATTCCCTGAACCGACCTCGAAATGCCTTCCTCTGCGCATCAATATATAATGGTCCCAACATACTTCTTTTGATAAGCCACCTTGAAATAATCCCAAGTGAGATCATCCATTGCGGCACCATCCCAAACCGTGAGCCACCAGGGTATGACTCATCTCGGAGAGCAACACTACCCCTTTCGGTTTCTCCTCCGCCGTCAGATCTAAATCATCCATGATTAGATTACGTCGCCTCCAACCAATACTCAGTCGTATTAGGCGCCACACGAGATACTCCTTGGAATACATCAGCTCCATTAGTTCAGAGTCACTCGGATCTGATTTTCGAGCTCCGTGCCTCCACCTGCTCGACCACTCTCTCAAGCACTTTCGCAAGACGTCGCTGCGACACTACATAATCCCCGTTTGATCACGGTACTCAACACCAAGAATGGTGGTGGTGGTATCTCATTCTCTGACCTTGACTAGACCACTGGTTCTGATACGGTCATTCTGCCTCTACCACGCCCTCGCACATTACGACCACGTCCCCTAGAACTCATGTCTATAATCGCGATTTAATCTGTTTAAGAAATCTTATGCATTAGCTTCTGTTCCACTGATTACCCATGAAAAAGTTTATGTAACGAAGTTTAATAGTGGTTCTTTCGATCATTACAAAGTTTTTGTTTCAAGTCTTCTACCCTAATTCAGTGAATCATATTCAATCATCAATAACATCCTCCACCCACACTCCACTTGTAGGGGTATTCTCGTCATTTCACTACCCGGGGGTATTTTCATAATTTAACCTATCGGGGTATTTCAATAATAAATCAGGGTTAATTTGGAAATCTTTACAAATCATAGGTATTTTAAAAATTCCAAAAATTGGGGGTATTTTGGTAATTTCATAAACCGGGGGTATTTTCATAATTTTACAAATCAGGGGTAATTTGGTCAATTTACAAATCAGGGGTATTTTGGTCATTTTCCAAATCAAGGGTACTTTGGAAATTTTGAAACCATGGTTTAATTTTAGGGTTGTATAAAAAAAGTGGCTGGTCCCTTTCGGGTTTTAGTTACTGCATTTAGCCTGTGAATAAGTCGTCTCAGTTAGAGTGAACCGTCACTACGCACTAGGTAGGATTTGAGTGAAGAGGAGGTGAGTCACTGGGACTGCTTAAATACCAAGCTCCCCCTGAATCCATTCCTAGACATGCGCACAACGGTTGCCACACCCTTAATCTTAGCGACGTACTCACAAGTTTGTTTAGTTGATATTTAAGTCTTATGTAATTTTGCGTTGGAGTAGGCTATTCCTAAGGTTCAATAACTCCTAACCTACTAATCTACGATCCCAAAATACCCATTTCTTCCATATTCAAATCACACAAGGATTAGGGATACTTACCTGGGTGGATTGGTGACGGAGACTCGGTGCCATGATTTTCAAACCCTGTACATTTCCACAAAACTTTTCAAATCCTTACTTTTAAACATTTTGGGCATCAAGCCCATAGTCGAGCTTTTGAACATGGCTCTGATACCAAAATTGTAACACCCCAAACCCGGTCAACATACCACGGCCGAATCTGGCATGTTACGGGGTGAAAATGTTTGAATAAACAAGTTTTTCGGTTTATTTTTACCGAAATCTCTTTTATCGTTCTAAGGTTTAGCAAACCCTTAAAAAAACGATATTGAAAACGTTTTTAGGTTGCTTTAGAATTCAAAGAAACTCTTGCTTCAAAAATCCATTTGTTGTTACTAGTTTGTTTGAAAATTTAGGTTTGAAATCATCTTTGTTAACTTTGTCATTACCTTGTAAATAATGCCACCCGATGGTAACGTTGGAAAAACTCGATATAGAGTATAATTTTGTAAACCTCGATCTAATTCCGGTTAATAAAGCAAATCAAGTTATAAATCATATACATAAGATAATTAAATTATAATCTAGAAATAAAAACCCAAATTAATACTTAGCAGCCTTATTACAAAACCAAAACCAAATTGATGTAAATAGATAAAACCAAAATAGTAATTTTAAATCAAAACCTGAAACTAGTATGCATGGCCGCCTCGAGTCCTCCCCGGCTCCATATCCGCAATCTACGTCTCATCTGCAAAATATAAGGGAAGGGGTGAGTCACCGAGACTCAGTGTATAAATCCCCAATTTGATAGTTCAGGCACTCACACAAATCATCAGTATAACAAGCAAATCATGCAACCCATAACCTAACCATCCGATCTCCTTTATCTACCCCGCGAGGTAAAAACCACTGGTGGTCAAAACCACTGGTGACCGTAGTCACAAATATATGTATATCGGTGTGGTCAAAACCACTGGTGACCATAGTCACAAATCAAGTGATGGGGCCAACCCATCGCGTGGTCAAAACCACTGATGACAATCCCGTAATTAATCATGTGGGGCCAACCCACTGTGGTACCAAACCACTGGGATGAGTCACAATATTTATATGTGGTCAAAACCATTGGTGGTCAAAACCACTGGGACTTAGTCACAAATTATAATATCAAAGACGGGGCCAACCCGTCGTGTGGTCAAAACCACTGGTGACAATCCAAATAATTCCACCATCATGTCCATAACAATCGTGGCATAATAACACATGATGATGCAAATATCACATGGCATAGCATTAATCAATGACATGATAGCATATAACGAGACCATAATCATGGGACTTACCCGGAGCCCATGCTCATGCCCATAAGGCATAACTATCGGTTTTAATGGCTACAACAGTTACACAATAATTATATCATACTAATGAAGTGTGTAAGCGTTACACATCTGACTATTTGCGAATCTAGCGAAATCCCGAAACTACGATCTATTCCCAAACCAATAGAACCCGAAGATCCCAAAACATTTGCCTCCTCCCTTCTTGTATTCGGCCAACACCTTGTTAATGAACAAGAGCCCATTCGGCTCATCCAGAAATCTCAAAGGATGAAATAACGCACAAAGATAACACTTACCTTAACACTGATTTGGTTTCCAACCAAATCCCGAAGCTACACGATGAACCTCCCTTTACAATCGGTTAAGCCTTAACATAGAAATAATTAGCCTTCGGCTTTTGAAAGAATAAGAACCAGATCCAAAATACAAAAACCCCTTATCTAGGTCGGCCACCGAATCCCGAAGATCCACTTTATTCGCCACACTCCTCCCTACAATCGGTTAGACACAACATTAGGAGTCCAAAGCCATTTGGCCTTAGCATGAATCCCGAAAACCAAAAGAGATTGTCACTCCCTTACCTGAGTCGACAAATCCCGAAGATCTAGAAGATCTAGATCCAAGCCACGATCCAAACGAAACCTGAGAACCTGCACGTTGGTGTCACCCCCTTTCTTAACGCAAGAGATCCCCTCGGCTCTACAAAAAGTTCGGCCCTAGCACCAAAGATGAGGGAATCGGCAATCAGAAAGGATAGAGAGGAAAAAGAGATGAAGTAACGAAGACTTACCACACCAAGGGTTGAGGTTCGGCTATGAGAACCAAAGAAGAGATAGGTTTCGGCACTTAAGATGATGAAGAGAAACGCAAGAAGAGAAGAACCTTATGAGCAGAGTATTTGGCCAAACACCTTGAAGGAACAAGAAGAGAACTCAGGGTTTTTGGCTTCTCAAAACAAATGGAAAGATGAAGAAGAAAGTGGAGTAGGAATGAATGGATTCGGCAGAGGGAAATGCAAGGAGATTGGAAGAGAAAAGAATGTTGTTGATGGGGTTTCGAAACAAGTATGAGAGAAAAGAAAAGAAGTTAATGGGGAGAGGGAGATTCGGCTAGATGCCTAAGAGTCAAATGGTGCAACAAGGGAAGAATTCGGCTAGTCTAAAAGGGGGGTTTCGGCTTAGCTCACCACCGAATGCTCTATGCATAAGCTACCCAAAAATGTCACTAGAAATTTTGGCACTCCCACCCCTAGTCTCCCAACCGATTACTTTTCCTTAAACAAGAGTCCAGATTTCAGCAAACTCCCTGAATCACTCTTGGCCAACCATTCAAATGAGTTTGAATCTCGCAAGCTCCTAAATTCTCTCTTCTCCACCAGTTTAAATTAGTTTGACTTAATCAACAGTTATCCGATAGAGTTTGAGCTGAGCACAACTCCTCCCTCCTTGGCGTCAAAATAATAAGCAGAAAATGAGATTTCTGCTCTACTCGAACCTGAGCACTCCTTCCCTGCATATGGCGTCACCAACCAAGGCCCTAAGTGGCACCTCTTTGCCACTCTACCAAGGCTTTACTTGGGTCACAACACACCAGGAATATCTTTTAACCCCTAACTTCCTTAGCTCCTTATTCCTGAGTGCCAAAACAAAAATTTTAGCCATGACTCAGGCCTAACCCGAGGTCATGCCTAGACCCCAATACACCCTAAACTAGCACAGTAAGCATATCATCACATGCAAAGCATAAAAATGCAGAGACCCCGATTTAAGGATGTTACAACTAACCTGGTTGTCCACTATTTAAATCTGAGATTTCGGATTGTAACGTAACATATAAAACTTATGAACATTTCTATATATTAATAATCAGATCTAGATGGTGGGGAAGTATTACACACCCGATTCTCGTATTAATGCTTTCTCTACGACTATGCTACTATTACTCGAGACTACCACTATAGACCTACGATTTGACTTCGATGTCGACCCACACCCCGATGGCCAATCTCGCACTACCGAGACAAATCGCTTCTTGTATTTGGGTGTTGGTTGTATAGATCCAACCTTTTCTGCCTAATTGTTATTTGAGCCCATCCTTATCACTAAATTATTTAAACGATGAGATCTAATTACTTAACAACTATAACACTTAAATCGAATTCTTACCTAGTTAATTGAATCCCGAATGTCGTTGAGAACTCGTCACCTCCTTTCCTACATTCGGCCATCACCAAAAATAGTTAACCAAACCGATGATCGAAAGCCATCTTACACCTTATGTCGTTCGACCGAAAACAACAGAACAGGAAAGTGGCCATTCGGCCGAACCTACCCTTGACCACCTACTTTCGGCTTTTTACAAATTGGCACTTCAGATCTCGGTAAGAAAAGATTCGGCTTCTAAAATTAGAGTGTGAAATCGACAAGGCTTTAGAAAATCGATTTGGATTAGAAACTCGATAAAAAGAATGAAGAATTTGAAAAGAAGCAAAATCCCAAATCTTACCAATTTAGAGGGGTGTATTCGGCTATGGTGCACCTTCGGGAAAACAAAACTACCCTTATAGATTCGGCTATGGGAGATGAGGGCATGAACAAAGAGATTTGGCTAAAGTGTTTTGAAAAGAATAAGAAAAATGTTGTCAGAGTATTTGGCCAACTAGAAAAAGAAAAGAAAGAAAACTTAGAGGGAGAATGGAGTGGAGATTTCGACAGAGAGAAGAAAAGATGGAGAGAATTGTTAGCAGAATTTCGGCTAGCCTATACTAAACTGATTTCCCCCCTCCTGTAGTTGAGTTTTGGCCAACTTTCTCCTCTTTTGATAGTCTTTAAATCTCATGATAACTCAATCCTTATCTTACCTTTAGGAGAGCCCACATTAAAGCCAACTCCTCCCTCTTTAATTATCAACTTTTATCACATAAATTAAAAGAAAAAGACTCCTAAAAAGAAGTCTAATTGTCATCCAACCCCCTTCCCTTCTTAGTGTCAAAATTTTGCCCCAACACTTGGGCCTCAAGTGGCCACACATGGCCCAATAACCTTCCTCCTTGTGACGCCACCATTAATGCCCACTTAGAGCACCTTTTGTCTTCAGGCCACAAGCCCAGCTTGCTACTAATCTAATTATCTAACTTAAATTATGAACTAACACCATCTATCAATCACCTAACGCAAATTTTAAAGCCCAACCTATCACTTAAACTACCCAGAACATTAATTTAAACCCTAATCCATATATTTAATCAAGGCATCTGCCCGAGCATATTAAACCAACATCTCATATAAATGCACAAGCCCATATTTAGGATGTTACAGTTCTACCCCCTTAAAATGAATTTTGGCCCCGAAATTTACCTGGTCAGAAAAGATGGGGATACTGTTGGCGTATAACATCCTCTGGCTCCCACGTCACTTCTTCTGCGCCATGATTTTGCCACAAGACTTTGACCAAAGGAACAGGCTTCCTTCTTAACACTTTTACATCTCGATCCAGAATTTGCACTGACTCCTCTTCAAAAGACAAATCTGGCCTTACTTCTATCTCTTCCACCAGCACTACGTGCGATGGATCAGATCGATAGCGTCTCAGCATCGAGACATGGAACACATCATGTATTTTCTCTAACTCCAAAGGCAACTCCAATTGATAAGCCACTGGGCCCACACGTTTTAGTACCCGATAAGGCCCAATAAATCGTGGACTTAACTTCCCCTTTTGACCAAACCTAATTATCTTCTTCCACGGGGATACCTTCAAGAAGACTTGATCACCTATCGCGAATTCCACCTCTTTCCGCTTTAGATCCGCGTAAGACTTCTACCGATCAGACGCTTCCTTTAGCCGAGCCCGTATTAACTTCACTTTCTCCTCGGTTTTCGAAACTAATTTTGGACCTAACACCTTACATTCACCCAACTCCGTCCAACATGTTGGAGTACGACATCTCCTTCCATATAATGCTTCATAAGGCACCATCTGAATGCTAGCTTGATAACTATTATTATATGCAAATCCTGCCAAGGGCAAATACTCTTCCCAATCGCCCTAAAGTCGATGATGCAACCCTTAGCATATCTTCCAAGATTTGAATTACCTCCGGATGACCATCGATCACCAGGGTGAAAAGCGATTCTATAGTCTAACCTTGTTCCCATTGCTTGATGAAGAGCCTTCCAAAATCGTGGCGTGAACCTAGGGTCCCTATCCGATATGATCGACACCGCACACCATGCAATCTTACAACCTCGACCACATACAATTTGGCGACTTTTGTAAAGAAAAGTCCACTCGAATCGAGATGAAGTGAGCGGACTTAATCGGTAGATCTACAATCACCCAAATCAAATCCTTCTTAGTGGGTGTAAGGGGTAACCCACTAACAAAATCCATTGTGATTCTCTCCCATTTCCATTGGGGAATCTTCACCGGCTGCAACAATCCCAAGGGCACTTGGTTTTCAGCTTTGACCTGCTGACACGTCAAACATTTTCCTACGATTTTCATTACCTCTTTCTTCAGACCTGGCCACCAAAATTGCCCTCGCAAATCGCGGTACATCTTGACTCCTCCAAGATGCATAGCATAAGGGCTACTATGCGATTCCCGAAGAATCATCTATCTTAACCCATCATCCTTAGGCATGTACCACCACGGCTCCTCTCTTCTCGGTAATCCATACATCCCTTATCAGTGTATGGACAGCTATCTCTCGAGCACAGGTTTAGGCTCGGCCTTAATGGGAAAATAAAATAGAGCACCATGATAACACAGAACTCCATCATTGTTCAGACTATAGGCCTCCATTCCACCATCTCTCACTCGTAACAGTCGAGCACTTAGGTCTTTATCCCCTAACTATTTTTCCTTAACCTGACTTACCCATGTTGGCTTTACTTGCAACTCAGCCAGCAAACTCCTGTCGTCGAATAGACTCAGATGAGCGAACATGGCTTTTAATTCTGATACTACCTTATGGCTTAACACATCTGCCACTACATTCGCCTTACCAGGGTGGTATTCGATCGAACAATCATAATCCTTCAAGAGCTCGATACACCTACGTTGTCTCAAATTTAGCTCCTTCTAGGTAAGGAGGTACTTCAGACTTTTATGGTCAGTATAAACTACTGACTTCTCCCCATATAAGTAGTGCCTCCAAATCTTTAAGGCAAACACTACCGCTGCCAACTCCATGTCATGCGTAGGGTAGTTCAACTCATGCGGTCTCAACTGTCGAGACACATACGCCACCACCTTTCCTTCTTGCATCAGCACACACCCTAAACCCGTGTGCGACGCATCATAATAGACAGTAAATTCCTTTCCTGCCTCAGGCTAAATTAATATCGGCTCTTCCGTCAGGATTCTCTTCAACTTCTCAAAGCTCTCTTGCTATTTGTCGGTCCACAGAAACAATACTCCCTTCCTCAAAAACTTAGTTAGAGGAGCCACTATTAGAGAAAACCCTTCAATGCACCTTCAGTAATACCCTGCCAAACCTAAGAAACTCTGAACCTTCGCCATAGACTTTGGTGGTTTCCAATCCAATACAGCCTCTATCTTTCGAGGGCCCACCCTGATTCCCTCGGCCGAAACCACATGTCCTAAGAAAGTCACTTCCTTCAGCCAGAACTCACACTTACTGAACTTTGCAAACAAGCGCTTCTCCTCGTAGTTTGCAACACCATGTGAAGATGTTCGTCATGCTCCTCCTCTGACTTAGAGTAGACCAGGATATCATCGATGAACACCACGACGAACCGATCAAGATATGGCTAAAACATCGGTTCACCATATCCATAAAGGTCGCTGGTGCGTTCGTCAACCCGAACGGCATTACCAAGAACTCATAATGCCCTTACCGAGTTTGAAACGTTGTCTTATGAATGTCTCCTTCTTTAACTCTTAATTGATGATACCCAGACCTTAAGTCAATCTTAGAAAAGACCAAATCTCCTTTGAGCTGATCAAACAGGTCATCGATTCTCGGTAACGGATACTTGTTTTTAATCGTCAACTTGTTCAGTTGACGATAGTCCATGCACAGACACATGGATCTATCCTTCTTCTTCACGAACAGGATCGGCGCTCCCCATAGAGACACACTCAGTCGAATGAACCAACGATCCAATAGTTCCTGAATCTGAGCCTTGAGCTTCACCAACTCCTTCGGCGCCATCCTATATGGAGCAATAGATACTGGAGCTATACCCAAAAGTAGGTCTATTCCAAATTCTACCTCACGATCCGGGGGTAATCCTAGTAATTCCTCCGAAAAGACATCTACAAAATCCTTGACTGTTCGGACCTCATTAACGGTCACCTCTTTAGCATCCAATGCACTAATAAAAGCTAGATATGCACTACATCCCTTCTAAACCATCTTAATAGCTTTTAAGGATGATACCACGTTGGACAAGTAATTCCTCCTTTCTCCTAACATAACTACCTCCCCGCCTTCCGGGGTTCCCAACACTATACGTTTATTCCCACAGTCCCACTTGGCACGATGCTTAGTTAACCAATCCATTCCCAAGATAAGGTCAAACTCTCCAAACGGTAATTCCATTAAATTAGCTGGGAATACTACCCCTTGAGTCTCTAAAGGTACATCCCTAAATAGTTTGTCCACTACCTTAAATTGTTCTAGGGGACTAACCACGGTCATCTTCCTAGTGGTTATCTCATAATCTATACTTAGAGTCTCAGATACTAAACATGCAACATAGGAGTGGGTTGACCCAATGTCAATTAAGGCAAATAAAGGATTACCAGTAACAAGAAACGTATCGGTTATAACATCCGGTGCGTCACTGTCCACCCTTCGACGAGCCGCATAAACTAAACTCGACTGCCTTACATCCGTATTACCTGTACCTCTGCCAGATGCTCTACGACCCCGACCGGATCCATTTATTCCTCTAGCTGCACCTCTACCCCTTGGTCCAAGCTGATCACCTCTCCTAGCCTAATCAGAACCTTCGCCTGTTGGCTGCCCACGATCCATCTGAGGACAGTCCCTCATCAAATGTTCTGTGGATCCACACCTAAAACATCCACCGGTTTTCACTCTGCACTCTCCAAAATGGGTTCTCCCACATATAGAACATGCTTGACTCTGGCCCGATAGGGCACGAGCTGGCCTATCAGTTCTAGGCCTCTTCTGAAAATTTCCAGTTGCTCTGGAGGGTCCAAAACTTCTTTTACTCCTTCTTCAATCCTTATCCTTCTCCTGTCTCTCCACCCGCTTCACTTCCTCAGCTATTTTGATGTTATCCACCAAAACCGCAAAAAATCTCTCTCGTTGTGGTGTAATCAGAACCCTTAGCTCATTCCGCAGCTCATCCTTGAACTGAATACATCATTCATACTCCGTTGCTACCATTCCCCGAGCATAACGACTCAGGCATAGAAACTCAGCCTCATACTCAGCCATAGACTTACTCCCTACACCAAATTCAGGAATTTTTTCTTTTGAGCATCCATCTAACTAGCCCTAACGTACTTTCCCTGGAATGACTCCTTAAAGAAATCCCAGTTAATCAGGTCTGCGGCCGTACCCTCTTTCACCGTGAGCCACCATTGGTAGGCCTCGTCTCGAAGAAGAGACATGACCCCCTTCAGCTTCTCCTCCACCGTGAAGTCTAGGTCATCCATTATACGTTCCACTGCCTCTAACCAATATTCAGCGAAACTCGGGGATACGCTAGAGACTCTCCTAAATACTTCGACCCCATTATTCCTCAGCCTCTCTAGCACAAATTTTTGGGCTCTTATGCCCATACCATCCTCAGCCACTCTTTCCAAAACCCTCAGTATAGCCTGAGACACCATGTCCTCTCCACCTGTCTAGTCCTAAAATTCCACCTCAATAGCTGGTGGAACCGGTATCTCACTTTCGGACCCATGACCCGATCCTGCGGGTTCTGACACGATCATCCTACCTCTACCGCTTCCACGTGGCGGACGTCCTCGACCTCTTGCATTCATTCTTCTAGTTCGCGTTTATCTGATTTAAAAATTTTATGGGTCATTAGTTGTTTCCACTAATTATCCCCGAACAATCTTAGGAAACATAGTTTTAAAAGTGATTCTTTCGAATTCGAACCTATCTACAGTTTTCAGTCTTTCTATTCTAGGAATTATGCACACACAACGTCCATACAAGTAACATTCATCACCTAAGGGTATTTTTGTCATTTCGCTACCCAGAGGTATTTTCGTAATTTTATCCTATAGGGGTATTTTCGTAAATTTTTTTCAAAATATAGTTTCGAGTGATTTTGCGAAATAAAGGTATTTTGGTAATTTTTTTCAACTCGGGGGTATTTCAATAATTTTGAAATCCAGGGATATTTCAGTAATTTTGCCAATCAGGGGTATTTTGGTCATTTGCAAATTAAGGGTATTTTGGTAATTTTGCAAACAGGGCTATTTTGGTAATCTCATAAACTAGGGATATTTTGATGTTGTTGTTTTTGTCGTTTTTGTTTTCTATGGAAAGATTCTGTTGACTTTGTAAATCAGGGTATATTTGCAAATCATGGGTACCTTTTTCAAAATAAGGATATCTTAACAATTTTGTGAGAAAAATAGGTGGCTGGTCCCTTTTAGGTTTTAATTATAAGTTTTGGCCTGTCAACACATACTCGTAACTAGGGTGAATAGTTACTATGCACCAGGTAGGATTCTAGTGGAAAGGAGGTGAGTCACTAGGACTACTTAAGTACCAAGCTTTCCTTGAATCCACTCCTAGACATGCATATGCCTATTGCCACACCCTGTCATGGCTAAAGTGAACAATCACTATGCACCAGGTAAGATTCCGATGAAGAGGAGGGGAGTCACTCAGACTGCTTAAATACCAAGGTCTTCCGGATCTATTCCTAGACATGCATATGCTTGTTATCACACTTTAGTCTTGTGACTTGTTTATAGGTTTTGTTTAATGAAGTTAAGTCTTATGGATTTCAAGAGCTGTTTGTCTAAGCCTAGAGTCCATCAAGTTCTAACCTAAATAGTCTACGTCCCATAAGCCCATTAAGCCCATATTTATATTCACAATCAGGAGTTTAGTATACTTACCTGGCGAACTTGGCCGGAGACGCAGGTGCCATGCTGAGCTAACAAACCTTTACTAAGAGAAATCCATGTTTTAAAAACCCATTTTTAGAAAATCTTTTGGGCCCAAAACCCTAAAGTCGAGTTTTGAACCAGGCTCTGATACCAATTTGTAACACCCCAAATCTGGCCCAGACACTACAATCGGATCTGGTATGTCACAAAGAAAATTTTTGTAAAAACCAATCGTGTCGACAGAAAGCCCAAAACTAAATTACATGTCTTTGAAAGAAATTAAAATAAGAATAAATAATAAAGGCCCATAATAAAACTAAAATGTAAACTAATGGCCCATGGCCTTATTACAACGTAGTTTGAATCCATAACATAAAATACTTTGAAAGAAAAAAAAATAACTATTAAGTGGAACTTTTCGTTGGATCCACATATTCTTTTGCATGGCCACCTTGCGCTCCACTTCGGCCCAGTCCGATCCACTAATTGTCACCTGAAAGGTTAGTTTAATTGGGTGAGTCGTGAGACTCAGTGTGCAACCCTCATGCACCACTAGATTTGGGCCTCATAAAACATAATAATAATTTCATTTACATGGATAACAAATAATATGCAAAGCCCAACCTATTTGCCTAGTTTTCCATCCGCTACACGCCCTGTACCAACCAAACGCACCATTGGGGATTTCTACAATCAACCCACACCACTACACGCCAAGATGGCAGTCATGCTGCTCATCAACATATTATGGCCGAAGCCCTTATAACAGATCACGGTATTAGCCGCTACAGCAAATCACGGTATAAATCGCTACGCATATACATATACATATAACTTCCTCCTTTCATCACCCAACCCATGCAAACATGTACAACAATTTACTCGTAACATATAATCAGATTATTTACTAACCTGGTGGTCCGCTGTTTAAATTCGAGATTTCAGCTTTTAACGTAACATATAAAACTTATGAACATATATATATTAATAATCAGATCTAGATGGTAGGGAAGTATTGCACACCTGATTCTCGTATTAATACTTTCTCTACGTCTACGCTACTAACACTCGAGACTACCACTATCGGCCCATGATCTGACTTTGATGTCGGCCCACACCCCGATGGCCAATCTCGCACTACCGAGACAGATTACTTCTTGTATTTGGGTGTTGCTTGTATAGATCTAACCTTTTCTGCCTGACTGTTATTCGAGTCCATCCTTAATCACTAAATCATTTAAACGATGAGATCTAATTACTTAACAACTATAACACTTAAATCAAATTCTTACCTAGTTAATTGAATCCCGAATGTCGTTGAGAACTCGTCACCTCCTTTCCTACATTCGGCCATCACCAAAAATAGTTAACCAAACTGATGATCGAAAGCCATCTAACACCTTATGTCATTCGGCCAAAAATAAAAGAATAGGAAAGTGGCCATTTGGCTGAACCTACCCTTGACCACCTATCTTCGGCTTTTCACAAATCGGCACTTCAGATCTCGGTAAGAAAAGATTCGGCTTCTAAAATTAGAGAGTGAAATCGACAAGGCTTTAGAAAATTGATTCGGATTAGAAACTCGATAAAAAGAATGAAGAATTTGAAAAGAAGCAAAATCTCGAAACTTGCCAAATTAGAGGGGTGTATTCGGCTATGGTGCACCTTCGGGAAAACAAAACTACCCTTGTAGATTCGGCTATGGGAGATGAGGGTATGAACAAAGAGATTTGGCTAAAGTGTTTTGAAAAGAATAAGAAAAGTGTTGTCAGAGTATTCGGCCAACTAGAAAAAGAAAAGAAAGAAAACTTAGAGGGAGAATGGAGTGGAGATTTCAGCAAAGAAAAGAAAAGATGGAGAGAATTGTTAGCAGAATTTCGGCTAGCCTATACTAAACTGATTTCCCCCCTCCTGTAGTTGAGTTTCAGCCAATTCTCTTCTCTTTTGATAGTATTTAAATCTCATGATAACTCAATCCTTATCTTACCTTTAGGAGAGCCCACATTAAAGCCAACTCCTCCTTCTTTAATTATCAACTTTTATCACATAAATTAAAATAAAAAGACTTCTAAAAAGCAGCCTAATTATCGTCCAACCCCCTTCACTTCTTAGTGCCAAAATTTTGCCCTAACACTTGGGCCTCAAGTGGCCACACATGGCCCAATAACCTTCCTCCTTGTGACGCCACCATTAATGCCCACTTAGAGCACCTTTTGTCTTCGCGCCATAAGCCCAGCTTGCTACTAATCTAATTATCTAACTTAAATTATGAACTAACACCATCTATCAACCACCTAACCCAAATTTTGAAGCCCAACCTATCACATAAACTACCCAGAACATTAATTTAAACCCTAATCCATATATTTAATTAAGGCCTCTGCCCGAGCATATTAAACCAACATCTCATATAAATGCACAAGCCCATATTTAGGATGTTACAACTACTATTCGATATGTGCGCTTGCCTTTGTCGAAATAATAGTTAGTTTCAATCCCATCAAGTTTTTGGTGCCGTTGCCGGGGACTAAGATATTAGGAACACTAAATTTTTATTACTTTAGCCATTTTTACTATTTACAATTTATTTTTATTTTTATTTTTATTTTTGCTAATTTTTCTTCTATTTGCTTCTGGCAAGTAATTTTAGTTTATGACTAGAAGAAACCCGTCAGGACCATTACTTTTTTACAGTGATATAGAAGCTACCGCTCGAAAAAATCGAAGAGAAATAAGGCAAAGCTTACAATACATAGAATAAGAGTAAGAAGATGAAACCAATAATACCGAAGAGATGGCTGATAATAATCCGCTACCTCCTGTGGTCTCTGCAAATCCAATGAATCAAATTCCTACTCCTCATACTATGTATGATTATGCTAAACCTAATTTAACAGGAACTGAATCAAGTATTGTTAGACCTGCTATTGCTGCAAATAATTTTGAACTGAAACCTAACACTATTCAGATGATTCAGTAATTTGTTCAGTTTGATGGTTTACAAGATGAGGATCCAAACAATCACTTGGTAAATTTTCTAGAGCTTTGTGACATTTTCAAAATTAATGGAGTTTCTGATGATGCCATTCGCCTTCGGTTATTTCCCTTTTCGTTGAGGAACAAAGCTAAACAGTGGCTGGACTCGTTACCACGAGGATCAATCACTACATGGGACCAAATGACCGAAAACTTTTTGTTGAAATATTTTCCACCGGCTAAAATGGCTAAGTTGAGGAATGATATTTCTTCTTTTGTGCAGATGGATCTAGAAACACTCTACGGCGCATGGGAGAGATATAAAGATCTACTAAGGAGATTCCCTTACCATGGGTTACCTTTGTGGCTACAGTTTCAAACCTTTTATAACAGTGTGAACCCCTTATCTAGGCAGTTGATTGATTCATCCGCCGGTGGAACCCTAAATAACAATACCCCTGAAGCGGCTTATGAGTTTATAGAAGAGATGGCACTAAATAACTATCAGTGGCAAGTTATGAGGACAAAGCCAACAAAAGTCGCCAGTGTTTTCAACCTCGATGCAGTGACCATGCTATCAAGCCAGATAGAATTGTTTAATAAAAAGAGTGATGGTTTGTATGGTTCTTCACAGGTACATCCAGTGATGCAGTGTGATACAAATGGAGGAGGGACGAACAATACAGAATACCCACCCTACAACCCTGGCATAGAAAACGAACAGATGAAATATATGGGTAATAATTCTAGACCTCAAAATAACCCTTATAGTAGCACTTACAATCCAGGTTGGAGGAACCACCCAAACTTCTAATGGGGTGGCAAAGGAAATCAAAGACAACAACCCCTCCAGGCTTTCAACAGCAACCTTACCCACAAGAGAAAAAATAGAACCCTAAGGATATGCTAGCAAAATTTATCGCGGTGTTAGAAACCCGCTTCCAAAATACAGAAACAACACTCAAAAATCAACAAGCATCGATTCAAGGGCTTAAGAACCAATTAGGACAACTTGCTAAGCTCGTGTCTGACCGACCACAAGGCAGCTTGCCAAGCAACACTGAAACTAACCCAAATGAGCAAATTCATACCATTATTGCTCACGATAGGGAAGGGTTAGATGAACCAAAATTGAGGCAAGAGAATATGGTGGAGGAAGGTGAGGTTGAGATAAGCCGTGATAAACCAAAACTGGTAAGTACAGAATACCGACTTCGTGTGCCATATCCCAATGCGACAAAGAAAGACCGCACAGATGAACAATTCGGTAAATTTATCAAACTTTTAAAAAAATTAAATATTAACTTACCGTTTATTAAAGCTTTTTCGTAGATGCCCAATTCGAAAAAGTTTTTAAAAGAGCTTTTGACAAACAAATGAAAGTTAGACGAGGCGTCGCATGTGGAGCTAAATGCAGTGTGCTCAGCAATCTTACAAAATAGACTACCGTAAAAGTTAAAAGATCCAGGGAGTTTTATGATTCCTTGCTTAATTGGTAGTTTATCTATTAATAATGCTTTAGCAAATTTAGGGGCAAGCATCAATGTTATGCCTTATAAAATGTTTAAACAGCTAGGTCTTGGGAAACCCAAACAAACTAGGATGAGCATTCAATTGGCTAATAAAACTATCAGAGCTCCTAGGGGTAAAATTGAGGATGTACTAGTACAAATTGATAAATTCATATTCCCAGTAGACTTTGTTGTTTTAAACATGGATGAGGACAACAATGTTCCTTTAATTTTAGGAAAAACCCTTTTTAGCAACTACTAAAACTAGAATTGATGTTGGTACAGGTGAACTCACACTTTGTGCAGATGACAAAACGATTAATCTTCAGGCTCTTGACTCGGTTAGGACATCAAGTAATAAAGGTGAGAACATAAATTCTATTAATGACCATTTGGTTCAACCTTCTTTTCAGGAAGCACTATGTAATTACACAACTGAGCCATATCCTAGAACTCATACCAACAAAGAAATAACTCACGAGGAGTGGATGCTTTAGATCGATGAATTAGTCGAGTGGATGACACATGCCAAGGAGAAATTAAGAAAATACGATAAACCTAAGCAACTTCATGACGAGCCTAAGGGTGGGATAAATCACTTGAAGGTTGGAGACCAGGTACTATTAGATGAAACAGATCCCCGAATAACCACATCAGAACTAAATACGAACGGGGCAACCCCTTTTACGGTACTCAAGGTTTTTCCATATGGAACGATCAAGGTAACTCACCCTAATGTAGGTACTTTTAAGGTAAATAAGACTCGACTTAAACCTTACTTTGATGTTAGAATTGATAGCAGGAGAGAGGAGTTTCAACTCCTCAAACCACCATGAGAATGTAAACTAAAGGAAAGTCTAGCTTAAGACTTTAAACGAGCGCTTCTCAGGAGGCAACCCTAGCACTAACCTTATTAATTTTCATACTTTTGATTTTTAGCACCTAACTAAAAACTAACCAAATTAATAAAGTGCAGGCTTCCCTACCACACAGGAGTGGCCATGGCTGTGTGGACACCATGAATAGTCACATCAGCATGGCAGAAACCGTGTGAACCAAGGACGAAAACTCCTCAAACCACGGACGACAATAAAATGCCACGGCCGTGTGATATGGCCGTGGTCGACACTGAGAAAGTAACATGGGTGTGCGACACGCCCGTGTCCCAAGACCGTGGTCGATACTCATTAAGCAACATGGGCGTGGGAACATCTACACAGGCATGTGAGAAACGAATGAGACACCACACGGCTGTGCGATACATACGTGTGACCTAGCACGCCCATGGCACATGGGCGTGGGCTACCACCATATGCCCTGATTCCTGTTTAAAATCCCTTTTTTCTCACTTTCTCTCCAATTTCCTCTTTTCCCAAACCCTAACCACCATACCCCTTTCTTTTTCTACTATCTTCCTTCATTTTCCTTTCCCCCTTTTCCCTCAATCTTCCTTTACACCAACACCACAGCTACCACCATCCTTGGTACCGTACACAATGAACACTACTAGAGGAATGACCAAGACCACCATCTCCATGTCGAAAAATCGAAAGGATCCTAGCACAGTCTCCCCGTGCATGACAACTCCACATAAGTTCATGCCGGTCGCTTCATTCCCTCGACAAGACAAGGACCTCTGAGTCCATTTAATTTTTCTTTTTATTTATTTTCATTTTTTAAATTCTTTCCCTTTATCTTTCCTAACCTTAATTTATATTAGTATATTTTGATTTCTTTAATTCAGGTTCAAGGGGCTGTTACGGAACGACCACACCACCGGAGTATCCTCCTCCAACTCGGCCCGAATTTCCCCCGTTTCTTTTCTTTGACTCCATCCAAAATTAAGGAAGTTTCACCTCTTTCCCTATCTTATATTTTTCTTACTATATTGTCATTATTTGTCTTTGTACATTGAGGACAATGTACATCTTAAGTGTGGGGAGGTGTCAACAATATTGAATTATGCCTTGATCTTATATCACTAAATAGAATGAAACTTCTATTGATTTATGATTTTCATTTATATGTCTTGGATTAAGTCATAGGTAATTGTGCATTGATGGTTTAAACTTTAAGACATTAGAGAATCAAGCATGATAAGTCTATTTTCAGAATTAGAAATTTCTAGGTTGTTTTCCTAAATGTAAATATTACTTTGAAATTTGAAATTTGCAAGCTTGACATCAAAAATTATAATTTTTGTAAGATTTTTTAGCCTTTATAGCATACATTTTTCGTGCTCACTTTATTGATTATGAGTGTGTCAACATTGATTTGTTATTCTAGAACTTGCTTCGATTATACATGTCGAGACCACACCTTTGATTTGATATACTGGGATGATAATGGCACCTAGGATTTAACCCACTTATCCCACCAAAAAGCCTACCTTCATAATTAACCCCTAGTGAAACCTTTTGAGCCTAATAGGCCATTTCTTGACTCACCCATCAATATTAACCCAAAACTAAATTTTTGTTTCTCCCATTTTTTTGACTCCCCTTATGTCGAAATTTGATTTGACCAGTTGCCTAACTATTTTTCTTATTTCAGTTGTTAAATTCTTTCTTATCATTGTATGTTTTTATTCTTTAAAAAAATAAAAGAAAAGTTGAAATTCATTCATTATTAGTTCTATGCTATTTGAGCTTAAGCAATTAATTTCATATTTCGTGTAACATCCCGAATTTGGGACTAGAAGAATTTGGCCCATTAGGCCTTGGGCACGGGAGCGTTTAAAATTTTTGAGAACAAGAGAACGGCTTTAGTGCTAGTTGGACCTATTAGGTGAGTGATTTTGGAAGGTTAGAAGGTTTCTATGAAGTCCCGGGTTTGGCTTTAAGAAAATTTTGGTTTTAGGTGAATAAAACCCTGGGAGTTAGTAGGTAGGCTTTAAGAATAAAATGTGGAAAAAATTACACAAGTGGAGTGTGCGGTGTAGTGGAAAAGTGACACCACATAAGGGACAAGGGGGTGACACCACAAGGAAGGAAGGAGGTCCAAGGTTCAAGTCTTGGCTCTTGCATTTTGGGATTTCTTTTTAAATGAACTCTAGAATTTTACCATGGGGTTATATTTAGTTGCGCATGATTTTAGACACAAGAAAGTGAGTGGTCTAGTGGCAAGGCGTCACTAAGGATGCAAAAAAGCCTAGGTTCGAATCTCATGACAAGCAAGGGAGTATTTATTTTGTGGATTGGACGAAAAGAGTTTGAGTTGGATTTAAACTCTGCTGACGGAGGGATCCCACATCGGAAAGATACAAAGAAGGAAGGTGAGAAGCTAGCTAGATATAGAGCATTCTATGAGGAGAGTTAATATACCTTGGTGGGCATTTGGGTGCAGACCTAGAGGATAGTCGCCAATAGTAGCGAAAGAAGGGCTACTAGAACGTGAGGTACACGGTAAGGTTACGGTGAGGTTTCAATTTTCGATAAGTGTATATTAAGTTATGATTAATTGTTAGGTGATGTCGATTATAGGTTCGTGACTAAGGGGTTTGCAGCGCGCATGGTTACCAAGTGTGTACAAACACTACACACACGATGTCGGCAATGCCGAAAAGCTGAAAAGCCGAAAGTAGCTAAATGGGCCCGGTGGGGCTTGAGGCTAAGTTTGATGAAATGGTTTGGTTCGTTATACGAATTGAATTAGTCATGCATGATACATGAATTGGATTTGTTTTGGGCCTAATAGGCCATATGATGAGATTTGGGTCTAATGGGCCGTAAGGGAGTGATTTGGGCTTGATGGGCTTATAGGGACGTAAACATGTATGTTAGGGTTTATAGACCTTAGGTCTAGTTTGAACAACTCTTAAATTCCATAAGACTTAATTTTCTAATTAAACATGTCTCGTGAACAAGTCTACGGGTTGGGGTGTGGCAACTGCATACGCATGTCTAGGATTGGATCTAGGAGAGCTTGGTATTTAAGCGGCCCTAGTGGCCCACCTCCTCTTTTCTGAAATCCTACCTAGTGCGTAGTGTCTGTTCACTTTAGCCGCAAGGACTTGTTGATGGGCCAAAGTTCATAACTAAAATCTGAGAGGGACCAAATACCCTTATATTTGTTAAATTACTAAAATACCCTTATATTGGTAAAGTACCAAAATACCTCTATTTTTGCAAAATTACCAAAATATCCCTGACTTGTGAAGTTACCAAAATACCCTCGAGTCATGAAATTACCAAAATACCTCCGATTTGCAAAATTACCAAAGTGCCCTCGATTTGCAAAATTATCGAAATACCCCCGATTTACAAAATTACCAAAGTACCATGATTTGTGAAATTACTGAAATACCCCTAATTTTTGAAATTACCAAAATACCTCTGTAGGGTAGAATTACGAAAATACCCCTGGGTGGTGAAATGACGAAAATACCCCTATGTGACGAATATGAGTTTGTGATTGTTACTTTTGTGTTTGATGCATTCATATGATATTCTCCTTATGATGCATATTGGTGGGAATTATGGTACGGAGGAAGATTTGAGGATCGCATGGTCGTATGGTATGGATTCAGGATCGCATGGCCTTATAGTATGGATCCACCGCAGGCTTTTAGCCATCGAGCAACCATGCTGTACCGATAATGTTATCGAGGGCTGTGTGCCATTAATATGGGCTTTGTACCGTAATTATGGGCTTTGTGCCAATACCGAAGGCTTTGTGCTGTTATTATGGCTTTGTGCCAATCATATTTATCGTGGCTATGTGCCTAACATATATATTAATGACTCTGTGTCAATATTTAAGGATCGCAAGGCCGTATAGTACGGATCCAGGATCGCATGGCCATATGGTATGGATCCAAAGGAGGCTTTAAGCCCAATATATATGATTAATAGCTTTGTTACAATGTTCGGTAGTACCGCAATCAGGCTACCCTTGGTGTGTAGCGGAGGGGTGGGTCAAGCTAGAATTCCCCACAGGAGTCATAAGGTTGGAAGGGAAATGGCGTGTAGCGGATGGATTTTTGGGGTGGGTTTTGCATTATTTGTTTATGAATGATACGATATGATATGCTATGATATGAGGTCATTGTGGGATAAGGCCTAAGACCACCGATTTTGATAGGGCTTAGGCCCAATGTAGATATTTGTAAGTAATTTGATTGCCAAGGGTTGTGCACACTGAGTTTCGAAACTCACACCCCTTTAATTTAATGTTTCAGGTAATCCCGAATAGACGACTCGACATGGGAGAGGACTCGGAGATGGCCACACTATAAGAGGCTTGAATTATCATTTATTTGTTTCAAAGTACATGTTTTTATTTACTTAATTTTCGATGGATGTAATAAGGCCTTGTACTCCATTTTGACTTCAGATTTATTTTGGGTTTTGAGATCAATTGTTTATTTAATTATTAAGCCTAAGTAAGCTCTTATGTTCAAACTTGGTTTTTGAAATACTTAAAATAATAAAATGGGTTTTTTATCCTTAATTAATAAGTCTATTAGATTTTGGGTTTTGGGCCTTAATTTTTTAATTAGAAAAATTATTTTGAATTGTACCTTTAATGTGACATTCTGGATTCGGGCCTAACTTTTAGGCTTGGTTTGGGGTGTTACATTTTGAGAAGTAGCTCATGTTATTATTATAAGTTTTCAGTTTATGTAATTACTTAGTATTAGTCTATTGTTATAGTTTGGTAATTTGACAATTCAATCTCGATTCTAACCCATTAATTCAGCCTTTATCCACACCTTTATCCCAAGCCCCATTACAACCATTTTAAAAGACCTTTTGATTTGTGTATCATCTCATTTTATAGTGGTGGAGATTTGATTTTCATGCAAGCCTATGGTAATATGTAAGATCCAAAAATTAGGGGTCCTACGTTTTGCATTATTTTATGTGTTTGGCTAGTTAAGCTTGTTATTTGGGGGTGTTCAGGGGTCCTGGGAAGGCTCGGGGTCAAACCTAGGCCTTAGTAAAATTTTGCTTTTTGGGCTCTTAAGGGGGGAAGGCTGTTGACGGTAAGGCTTAAAAGAAAATGTTGGTAAATTGCTAGCACAAGAAAGCACAAGGTAGAGTGGATGTCGCGTCACTAGTAGTGAGAAGGGGGAAGGAGTTCGAATCCCATCTGTTGCAGTAAGGAGCATTATTTTTTTTGTGCTCAAGGTGGAGAAGAGGTGGCATTCAGCTGGGACTCTATCAATGAAGGTTTGGACTTGGTCAAATATGCGAATGAGAGGAGGGGAAAGCATGGTGGAGTGATTTGGGGAGAGAATCAAGGGATGTGGTGGAGTGATGAAGTTGGCCAAAAGTGTAACACCCCAAACCCGGCCAATACACCACGACCGAATCTGGCATGTTACGGGGAAAACGTGTTTGAGAGGTTAGGTTTCCGGATAAAGGTTTGATGAAAACTCTTTGCTGTATTTGTACTTTTGTAAAAAAAAATCTTGAGCATGATTGCTTTAAAACCGATAGTGCATTTTGCTAACCCGGAAGTTTTGGAAACTTAGTTGAGTCTAATAATAAAACCAATTCATATCATTTGGAAATACGAGGTTATTCCTTTTAGTTGTTTGAAAACATTTTGAACTTAGTTTAAGTTGGAAAATATTTGAGTTGCATTCATTTTAAGTTACAGCGTGATACCCAATGGTAAAGTTAAAACATATCGCTTTGTAGTATTGAAAATCCTATCGTTCCAAGTTTTATCGAATATTACCCAATAATTTGTTAAGGCATATTTGAAATCAAATTTAAGGATATAAACAACCAAAGTAAAATTTAAAAAGGCCTTTTACAACCCAACAAAACGAAATGGAAATAAATAAAGTAAAGTACCAAGTTTTTTTTAAAATCAGTGCACGACCCAATTATTAATGGCATGGTCACCTCGAGTCCTCCCGGCTCCGCGTCTGCAATATAAGTGTCACCTGAAAATGATAAGGGAGAAGGTGAGTCGCAAGACTCAATGCATAAATCCCCCTCCCGGTATATGCAACATACTAACACACATGATAACAAAGCAATATAATTAATGCACCCGATCCTAACCATCTGTAACACCTTTTCTACCCCGTGTGGTACCAAACCACTGGTGGTGCAAAACCACTGGTGACCCAAAGTCATGATATCCATCAATGTGGTGCCAAACCACCGTGACCCAAAGTCACGAATAATCAATCTATGGGGCCAACCCACGTGTGATACCAAATCACCGGCGATTTATCCCAGATCTCAAAAGTGGGGCCAACCCACGGTGGTGTTAAACCACGTGGACGAGTCGCCATGAGGTGCCAAACCTCCGTGTCCCAAAGACACAAGTGTGATACTAAATCACCGGTGACCAAGTCACGAATCCAATGATGGGGCCAACCCATCGTGTGATACCAAATCACCGGCGTCAATCCCAGTAAAATCAACCGTGGGGCCAACCCACCGTGGTGCTAAGCCACTTTGACGAGACGCGAGGTGCTAAACCTCCGTGACCCAAAGTCACAATAATCAATCTGTGGTACCAAACCACTGGAGGTGCCAAACCTCTGGTGTCCCAAAGACACGGATATCATATTCCCCCTCCTCTCATATCACCCATACATGTCATACTGATGCAAATCATGCAAGTCATGCGAATCATGCTAAACAGGTTTCATAGTGTATCCCATAACACATGCATCATAAGTCACATATCACTAACAAAGCTCGTAATGAAATGGACTTGCCCGAATCCGTGCACATACCCCATTGGGTACCATATCAATCATCTTACTGTTTTGGTCTTACAAAGGCAATCAGGTTTATTAAACATATTACTAAGTAAAAAGTGTGTTAGTTTACACACCTGTTAACACGCAAGCTTAAACCCAACGAACCGATCTAAATCCCTCGATTACCTTTCTCCTAGAATCGACCAAACATAGATTAGCACTTATACCATTCGGCCAGAATAGATAAACCAAAGGGATAACATTAAACCTTTACCTTGCAAATGGTTTGGTTTCCTACCAAACCCGAACCAACAATGGTTCTTCCTTTAACAATCGGCCACACCCTACAATGTAAACAGTTAGTCTTTTGGAGACTTGATTAAATGAAACTAACGATTAGACCATGAACCAAAATCTCTCCATCACTTACCAATCAATCAACTTAAGATAAAGGCCTCGTTTGACTGCTTCGAAATCCCGGATGCCTTATAAAGAAATCGGTTACCAAAACAAGAGATTAACTCCCTTCAACAAATGTCGAAATCGGCCCTTAATCAAACCCAAAATCGATAAAGAATAAGAGAGGGAAGAAATAGCCCTTCGGCTACACCACATACCTTCTTCTAAACCCGATTTGAAACCACTAGGAGAGATCCACACCACACTTAGATTCGGCCAAAGTGCAAAACTAAAAAGAAAAGGGGAAGTTTTGGCAACACAAGGGAGAGATTCGGCTAGAGTCTTTGAAGGTACAAAGCAAAAGAAATGCGATTCAAAAAGGAGAAGAGAAATCGGCAAAGGTTGAAGAAAGGTTCGGCTCAAGTGAAATGGAGAGAATTAAGTGGAGAATTCGGCTAAGAAGGCAATGTGAATTCGGCACAAGTGCTTCAAGAGAAAGGAAATGAACGTATGAGAAGAAGGGGGATGCTAGTTTCAGTTTACACAAAATGAAAATAAGAAGAAAATATGGAAGAGCATTCGGCTACAAACACAAAATGTAGAAAAACACAAGTGCAAAATTCGGCAAGTAGAGTTGCTTGGGGTTTCAGTTTCAAGAAGCAAAAATGGAAGAGTTTCTCTTAAAATTCAGCTTAGGCTATTGACAAAAAGAGAAAGAACTTTGGCTTACTAAACTTGACCGAAAATGTACCAAAATCCAAAATGCATTTCGGCACACTCCTCCACTTACCAACCAAAACCGTCCACTCCCCTCAAGATCTCTCCAACATTCAGCCACCACTCCCCAAACACTCACAACCACCCATTCAAATCACTTTGAACAAGTCTCCCTCCTAAATTCACTCTCCACCCACCATTCAAACATTTGACTTGGTCTAAGGCGGAGTTTGAACTGCCTACAACTTCTCCCCTCCATGCCGTCAAAATGGAAGCAAAATGTGGGACTTCTGCAACTTGAACTCAGGACCTCTCCCCGCTGCAAATGGCGTCACACACACAAGCCTCAAGTGGCGCCTATCCTGCCACTCCACCAGCTCCTTTCTTGTGCTAACATTTACCAAATAAAACCTTTAAACCCCAGCTTCCTTAGCTCCTCTCACCTAAGCCTAAAAACTAAAATTTTTCCTACCACTCAGGCTTACACCAAGCTTACAACTAAGCCCCAAAACATCAAAACAACAACATAGCAGACCAAATATATGCAAACAATGCAATAACAAAAATAGCCCCTAACCCGGATATTACGCTTCTACCCCTTAAAATAATTTCGGCCTCAAAATTACCTGATCAGAAGAGTTGCGGGTATTGCTGTCTCATCATATCCTCGGGTTCCCACATAGCTTCTTCCACGCCATGATTCTGCCATAGTACCTTTACCAAAGGCACAGACTTCCTACGCAGAACCTTCACATCTCGATCTAGAATCTGCAGAGGTTCTTCCTCTATGGTCAAATCTAGATTTACCTCGATCTCTTCCACTGCTATCACGTGCGATGGATCTGAACGATATCGCCTAAGCATCAAAACGTGGAATACGTCGTGAATCTGACTCAGCTCTATTGGCAAATCAAGCTGATACGCTACCGGTCCCACTCGTCTCAGTACCTTATATGGCCCAATAAACCTCGGACTTAGCTTGCCTCTCCTTCCGAACCTTAACACTTTCTTCCATGGCGAGACCTTCAGGAAAACTTGATCTCCCACAGCAAATTCTATATCTCTACGCTTGAGATCGGCATAAGACTTCTGCCGGTCCGAAGCTTCCTTCAATCGAGCCTGAATCAACTTAACCTTGTCTTCGGTCTCAGCAACCAACTCTGGTCCCAACAACTGACGTTCACCCAACTCCGTCCAATAAGTAGGTGAGTGACACTTCCTACCATACAACGCCTTATATGGTGCCATCTTGATGCTTGCTTGGTAACTATTGTTGTAGGCGAACTCAGCTAATGGTAGAAACTCTTCCCAACTATCTCTGAAGTCCAGGACACAACCTCGTAACATATCCTCTAAGATCAGATAACCTTTCCGACCGCCTGTCGACAGGTGGGTGAAATGCCGTCTTTGAAATCCAACCGTACCCAGAGCTCGATGCAACGCTTTTAGAACCTTGACGAATCGGATCCCTATCCGAGATGATCGACATCGCACACCGCAAATTTCACTATCTCGACACATACTGACGCTAACCTCTGAAGTGAGTAATCCACCTCACGGGATAAAGTGAGCCGATTTAGTCGATGATCCACAATTACCCAAACTGAATCCTTCTTGCTAGGCATAAGAGGTAATCCACTGACGAAATCCATAGTTATCCTTTCCCACTTCCACTGTGGAATCTTCACTGGTTGAAGCAACCCTGACGGCATCTGATGTTCGGCCTTGACCTGCTGACATGTCAAGCACTTCCCCACAATCTCCGTCACTTCCCTCTTCGCATCTTACCACCAAAATCGCTCTTTTAGATCCCGATACATCTTATCGCCTCCGGGATGCATAGCGTAGGGCTACTATAAAGGCCTGAAGAATCTTCGCCTTAACTCAATATCCCTCGGCATACAAGCTCTCCCCTGAAAACACAGCACTCCATCACTAGACAAACTGTAACCTTCTAAACCACCATTCTGCACTTGTGACCTCTACGCACTCAAGACCTCATCCTTTAACTATTTTTCCTTAATCTGCTCAACCCAAGTAGGCTTAACCTGCAGCTCTACCAGAATACTTTCGTCATCGTACAAACTCAAATGGGCAAACATCGCTCTTAAGCCCGAAACAACCTTACGGCTTAACGCGTCTGCCACCACGTTAGCCTTGCCCGGATGATACTCAATCGAACAGTCGTAGTCCTTTAGCAATTCAATCCATCTGTGCTGCCTCAGATTCAAATCCTTCTGAGTCAAAAGATACTTCAGACTCTTGTAATCTGTGTAGACTATCGATCTCTCTCCGTACAAGTAATGCCTCTAAATCTTCAAAGCGAAGACTACAGTCGCTAACTCTAGATCGTGCGTCGGATAATTGACCTTATGTGGCCTCAGCTGCCGAGATGCGTAAGCCACAACCTTCCCTTCCTGCATCAAGACACAACCCAAACTCATATGTGATGCATCGCAATATCTTGTGAATTCCTTTCACGCCTCAAGTTGAATTAGAACGGAGCTTCACCAAAATCTTCTTCAACTTGTCAAAACTCTCCTGCCGCTTCTCGGTCAAATGAACGGAACCCCTTTTCTTAACAATTTGGTCATCGGTCTTTGCGATCAACAAAAATCCTCTACAAATCTTCATGAGTATCCCTCGCCAAGCCCGTAAAACTCGAATCTCACCATCGACTTAGGCGGCTTCCAATCCAAAATCGCCTCAATCTTCCGAGGATCCACTCTAATCCCCACGGACACTACATGACCCAAGAAAGTCACCTCTAAGCCGTAACTCGCATTTACTAAACTTTGTATAAAGTCGCTTTCTCCTCAAAATCAGAATACCACCAAGAATGCGCATCATGCTCCTCCTCGGTCCTTGAATACACCAAGATGTCGTCAATAAAAACTACGATTTAACCGATCCAAATCTTGAACACCATATTCATCATATCCATGAATGTTTGCCGCGTGTTAGTCAACCCAAACGGCATTACCGTAAATTCATAGTGCCCATACCGAGTACGTAAATGCCGCCTTACAAATATCCGCCTCCTTCACCTTTAATCGATGATACCTGCACCTTAAATCAATCTTTGAGAATACTGATGCACCTTCACCGATCAAACAAGTCATTTATCCGTGGCGCAGATACTTGTTTTGATCGTCACTTATTCAATGGCGGTAGTCTATACACATCCGCATAGTACCGCTTTTCTTCTTAACAAAGAGTACCGCGCTCCCCAAGGTGAAACACTTGGCCCGATAAAGCCCCGTCCAACAACTCCGGATCTCGAGCCTTAAGCTCTACTAACTCCTTTGGCGCCATCCTATACGGAGCAATAGACACCGGCGCGGTTCCGTAACAAATCTATTCGAACTCTACCTCACGATCCGGTGGCAAACCCGAAGCTCCTCAGAAATACATCGTCAATTCCCTAACTCGTCCAACCTTCTCTACAAAGCAGACTCTTTAGCCTCCAAGGCATACATATGAACCACATATGCTTCACAGCCCTTTCTGACCATCTTCTCAGCCTTCAGAGCAGATACCATATTGGATAGGTAGTCCCACCTATTACCTATCATAACCACTTCATCACCCTCCGATGTCTTTAGAACCATGCTCTTAGCCGCGCAATCCAACTTTGCCTGGTACTTAACCAACCAGTCCATCCCAAGAATCAGATCAAACTCCCCAAACGGTAGTTCCATCAGATCAGCCACAAACACTACCCCTTAGAGTTCTAGAGGTACATCCCTATACAGCTTATCTACAACTACAGAGTGACCCAGAGGGCTAATTACAGTCATCTGCCTAGAAGATATCTCAGAGTCTAAATCCATGGTCATCACTATGCTACTTGTAACGTATGAATGCGTTGAACCCACATCAATCAAAGTAGTAAATGGAGAACCAAAGATTAAGAACGTACTGGTTATGACACCCGGTGCGTCGTCCTCCTCTCGGCGCCTCACTGCATACACTAGCCCAGGCTGTCTGGCCTCCGAACTACTCGCACCTCTGCTCTTGTGCTCACGACCCGACCGTAACCATTACCTCCTCTCGCCATTACCATGGCCCTCTGCAGGTGGCGGTCCATTATTCTGAACTAAATCGGCCGACTTCTGATCAATCCTAGCTAACTTGCGCGATACCCTCACACGATGATCCAAAGAGCCACACTCAAACATCATTTTCCACCGGTCCAAAGATCCTCTCCAATGAGCTTTCCCACAACGGTTACATCGGCGGTCCACGATTAGCGAAGAATGACCCTACCAGATCGATTTGGCCCACTGTCTAGCCCTTTTCCGAGGATTTCGATGACCCGTAAGATCCAAAACTCCGCTTTTGCTCGCTCCTATCCAAGTTCTCACTCACGGACTCTTTAACCCCTTCGGCTACCTTAGCCTTCTCAACCAGACAAGAACTCACGCCCTCCCGTGGAGCAATCAAGAACCTTAATTCATCTCTCGACCATCCTCAAAACGAACACACCTCTCGTGTTCAAGAGCCACCATACCCCTAGCATACCGACTCACCTCAAGAACTCGCCAGACTCGACACGCGCACTTACTCCCCGAACCAACCTCGAAATGCCTTTCGTTGATCATTAATGTAGCTAGCTCCAATGTACTTTTTCTAATATGCAGCCTTAAAATAATCCCAAGTAAGATCTTCTGCTGCAGCACTGTCCCGAGCCGTGAGCCACCACTGGTATGACTCATCTCTAAGAAGTGATACTATCCCTTTTAGTTTCTCTTCAGCAGTCAGGTCTAAATCATCCATGATCCGCTCTGTCGCTTCCAGCCAATACTCCGCCGTGCTGGGAGCCACACCGGACACACCCCAGAATACCTCAGCCCTATTTGCTCGGAGTCGTTCAGGCACAGATTTTTGAGCTCCTCCGCCTCCACCTACTCCCACTACCCTTTCCAAAACTCGCAGCATCGCCTGTGACACCGCGTTGTCCCTAGTCTGTTCCTGAAACTCACCACCTCCACCGGTGATGATCTGCAGATCTCATTCTCGACCTTCACCAGATCCTACGGGTTCAAAAGCATCATCCTACCTCGACCACGTCCACGACCACGTCCACCTCTAGCGCTCATGACTAAGATCTCTACTTGTCTGATTTAAAGAATTTTATGCATCAGTAATTATTCCACTGTTTAAAAGCAAAGTCTTATGAATATTACTTCCTAAAGAAGTTTGTTTTCGCAAGTCCACAGAGTCCTATTGATTTCAGTTTCTAAAGTAGTTTACTACCGCTAGTCATTCAGTCATAGCACATCAAAAATCTCAAGCAATAATAAGGGGTACTTACCTGGGCGGATTGGTGCCAGAATCTCGGTGTCATGCCTTTCAAACCATAAACTTTAAAACCAAAACACTTAAACCAGAATTTAAAACATTTTGGGCCTCCAGCCCACAGCCGAGCCTTTGAACTTGGCTCTGATACCACGATTGTAACACCCCAAACCCGGCCAATACACCACGACTGAATCTGGCATGTTACGGGGAAAACGTATTTGAGAGGTTAGGTTTCCGGATAATGGTTTGATGAAAACTCTTTGCTGTATGTGTACTTTTGTAAAAAAAAATCTTGAGCATGATTGTTTTAAAACCGATAGTGCATTTTGCTAACCCGGAAGTTTTGGAAACTTAGTTGAGTCTAATAGTAAAACCAATTCATATCATTTGGAAATACGAGTTATTTCTTTTTAGTTGTTTGAAAACATTTTGAACTTAGTTTAAGTTGGAAAATATTTGAGTTGCATTCATTTTAAGTTACAGCGTGATACCCAATGGTAAAGTTAAAACATATAGCTTTGTAGTTTTGAAAATCCTATCATTCCAAGTTTTATCGAATATTACCCAATAATTTGTTAAGGCATATTTGAAATTAAATTTAAGCATATAAACAATCGAAGTAAAATTTAAAAACGCCTTTTACAACCCAACAAAACCAAATGGAAATAAATAAAGTAAAGTACCAAGTTTTTTTAAAATCGCACGACCCAATTATTAATGGCATGGTCACCTCGAGTCCTCCCTACTCAAGTCCATGATCTAAGTGTCACCGAAAATGATAAGGGAGAAGGTGAGTCGAAGACTCAAAGCATAAATCCTCCCAGATATGCAACATACTAACACACATGATAACAAAGCAATACAATTAATGCACCCGATCCTAACCATCCGTAACACCTTTTCTACCCCGTGGTACCAAACCATCGGTGGTGCTAAACCACCGGTGACCCAAAGTCACGATATCCATCAACGTGGTGGCAAACCACCGGTGACCCAAAGTCACGAATAATCAATCTGGGGCCAACCCACGTGTGATACCAAATCACCGGCGACGATCCCAGATCTCAAAAGTGGGGCCAACCCACGGTGGTGTTAAACCACGGGACGAGTCGCTATGAGGTGCCAAACCTCGGTGTCCCAAAGACACAAGTGTGATACTAAATCACCGGTGACCAAGTCACGAATCCAATGATGGGGCCAACCCATCGTGTGATACCAAATCACCGCATCAATCCCAGAAATCAATCGTGGGGCCAACCCACCGTGGTGCTAAGCCACTGGGGACGAGACGCGGAGGTGCTAAACCTCCGTGACCCAAAGTCACAATAATTAATCTGTGGTACCAAACCACTGGAGGTGCCAAACCTCTGGTGTCCCAAAGACACAGATATCATATTCCCCCTCCTCTCATATCACTCATACATGTCATACTGATGCAAATCTTGCAAGTCATGCGAATCATGCTAAACAAGTTTCATAGTGTATCCCATAACACATGCATCATAAGTCACATATCACTAACAAAGCTCATAATGAAACAGACTTACCCGAATCTGTGCACATACCCCATTGGGTACCATATCAATCATCTTACTGTTTTGGTCTTACAAAGGCAATCAGGTTTATTAAACATATTACTAAGTAAAAAGTGTGTTAGTTTACACACCTGTTAACATGCAAGCTTAAACCCAACGAACCGATCTAAATCCCTCGATTACCTTGCTCCTAGAATCGGCCAAACATAGATTAGCACTTATACCATTCGGCGTAATAGATAAACCAAAGGGTTAACATTAAACCTTTACCTTGCAAATGGTTTGGTTTCCTACCAAACCCGAACCAACAATGGTTCTTCCTTTGACAATCGGCCACACCCTACAATGTAAACAGTTAGTCTTTTGAAGACTTGATTAAATGAAACTAACGATTAGACCATGAACCAAAATCTCCCCATCACTTACCAATCAATCAACTTAAGATAAAGGCCTCATTTGACTGCTTCGAAATCCCGGATGCCCTATAAAGAAATCAGTTACCAAAATAAGAGATTAACTCCCTTCAACAAATGCTAAAATCGGCCCTTAATCAAACCCAAAATCGATAAAAAATAAGAGAGGGAAGAAATAGCCCTTTGGCTACACCACATACCTTCTTCTAAACCCGATTTGAAACCACTAGGAGAGATCCACACCACACTTAGATTCGGCCAAAGTGCAAAACTAAAAAGAAAAGGGGAAGTTTCGGCAACACAAGGGAGAGATTCGGCTAGAGTCTTTGCAGGTACAAAGCAAAAGAAATGCGATTCAAAAAGGAGAAGAGAAATCGGCAAAGGTTGAAGAAAGGTTCTACTCAAGTGAAATGGAGAGAATTAAGTGGAGAATTGGCTAAGAAGGCAATGTGAATTCGCACAAGTGCTTCAAGAGAAAGGAAATGAACGATGAGAAGAAGGGGATACTAGTTTGGCCACACAAAATGAAAATAAGAAGAAAATATGGAAGAGCATTCTGCCATTTAACACAAAATGTAGAAAACACAAGTGCAAAATTTGGCAAGTAGAGTTGCTTGGGGTTTCGGTTTCAAGAAGCAAAAATGGAAGAGTTTCTCTTAAAATTCGGCTTAGGCTATTGACAAAAAGAGAAAGAACTTTGGCTTACTAAACTTGACCGAAAATGTACCAAAATGCAAAATGCATTTCGACACACTCCTCCACTTACCAACCAAAATTGTCCACTCCCCCCAAGATCTCTCCAACATTCGGCCACCACTCCCTAAACACTCACAACCACCCATTCAACTCACTTTGAACAAGTCTCCCTCATAAATTCACTCTCCATCCATCATTCAAACATTTGACTTGGTCTAAGGCAGAGTTTGAACTGCCTACAACTTCTCCCCTCTATGCCATCAAAATGGAAGCAAAATGTGAGAGTTCTGCAACTTGAACTCAGGACCTCTCCCCCCTGCAAATGGCGTCACACACACAAGCCTCAAGTGGCGCCTATCCTGCCACTCCACCAGCTCCTTTCTTGTTCTAACATTTACCAAATAAAACCTTTAAACCCCAGCTTCCTCAGCTCCTCTCACCTAAGCCTAAAAACTAAAATTTTTCCTACCACTCAGGCTTACACCAAGCTTACAACTAAGCCCCAAAACATCAAAACAACAACATAGCAGACCAAATATATGCAAACAATGCAATAACAAAAATAGCCCCTAACCCGAGATATTACTGAAAGTGGGAAACTTGAGAAGGGGGAAAATTCGGTCAAAGAGTAAGGAATTGTAAGGGATCTTTGAGTAGCATTTTCGGTAGTGGGAGATTAGTGTGCCGTTTGTTTCAAGAGTGGCTAGGTAAGTTTTGTTTTTCCTTGTATTTTCGATATTAACACTTAGGAAAGCTTTGTCTCTACTCTCTTTGTCGAAACCTTTAGTTGCCATTCTCATTTTTTTTATTTTTTTCTCTTCTCATCTTTTCCTCTATGCACATTTTGAGTCAAAACCTTTTTCCTTCTGTGGTGTTTTCTTCTATTCATCTCTTTCTCCCATTCTTCAAAAGCCGAATCTCCTTTCTTCTACTTCTTCTTCTTTTTCTTCTTTTCATTTTTTCTCCTCTACTTCTTTCTTCACTAATCGAACCTCTGTTTTTTTCCATTTTGAATTGGTGTTTCTTGAGTAGCCTAAGGCGTGAAAGGCTATTTTCTGTTCAACCTATTTTAGCTTTTCACCACCATTGTCAGCAGAAGGTAACTTAGTATTCCATTTTTCTCTTCTTTGAGCTTTCCCTTAAAGTTGAATCTTTTACCTTATTACTTTTATGGTTAGGCCGAATCTGAGACTCCCTCCATCTGGTGTATTCGTACACTTTTCCTTTGTGTAGAAGCTGAATTTCGGGTTGCGCATTTATTATTATTGTGGCACCTTGGTAAGTGCATCCTTAACCGATTAGAGAAGGAAGTTCCCTTACTTGGCTGAGATTTCTTTGAAGGCCGAATAGGGGGAGAATGGATGGAGGACCTCTTCCATGTTTCAGTTAGGCTGAAGGGTCGTTTCTTATTATTTTTGTTTTGGAGCATCGATCCTAACTCTTGTGTTATTTAGGGACTCATCTAGTATCGCAAGCCAAATTCATCGGTGCTTGATTCTCTATTGATCGAGATAAGGAGTTTCTCTCTAATTTTTGCTCGTCTATTCTCTTTTCATTTTCTCAGCCATAACCAAACCTCCTTGTGAGACAACCATTGTTTCTCTCTAAAAGTATTGTACAGATTAAAACCCTCTTCATGGATGCGAGTGCTAGCCGTTCTAAGGAGGTATCGACAAAGGAGCCTAAGGGGAGTGGACTCGTAGCCTCTACTCCCAAGTTCAAATGACGTGCGGTGTCAATGATTTGAGATTTTTTGTTGGGTTGTGGTAGAGAGCTGACATCTGTTTGCGATAGGCAAATCGTTGTTATTTCTGCTAGTGAGAGTGACGGGGATCAGGAGTGTATAGTTCTTCACGTAATCAAGTGTGTAATCTCACACCTTTAATTATTTGTTTAGTATTAATCTGTGTATTGGTTAAAAACTAAATTGTCTTAACAGGTAAATCAATGTGATACCCCTGTTGGGTGAGTTGGAGATAACTCATGTATGTACAATTTTGATTATACCCCTACGGGTAAGTTGATAAGAATGTGTGAGTTTGGATTATTGGCTACATAGTTATATTCATGCATACACTAAAATAATATGTCATAACATGTTGCATGGGATTGGGAAATGATATTGATGAAAAGGGGAAGTGTATTTTGGCGACTCTGTCACATTATTTTGGTGGCTCTGCCACACATATTTCGGTGACTCTGTCACATTATTTCGATGGCACTGCCACAATTACGGCGATGAGCAGCGTGACTGCCATCGATGGTGTGTAGCGGATGAGGGTTGGTTGTAGAAATCCCCAGCGGTGTGTTTTGGTTGGTCGGGTGGTGTGTAGCAGATGGATAATTAGGTTGGGTTGGGTTGTGTTTCATTCAATATCTGCTATACCATGTTAATAGGGCTAAGGCCAAGCTCATTTCTATACGGGCTTTGCCCATATTGGTTTCGCATGGGCTAAGGCCTAGTTGGTAACTGAATGGGCTCGGGCCCAGTTATTGTTCATATGGGGAATTACACACTGAGTTCTCATAAACCCCTCTGCTTCATTTTGCAGGTAATTCCTAGCTTTGTAGATTTGGAGCCGAGGTGGACTCTGAGGTGGCCATGCGTTATTTCATTCGTAAACTTCGTTTTTCATCACTTTAAACTTATTTAATTTGGGAATATGTTATGTAATAAGGCCTCCAGGATTTTAATTTGGTTTTTGTTTTAATGCATTGACTGTCTATTATGAAATGATCAATACGGAGTTTTCCTGAAAATGTAAATAACTATTTTCCAAAATATTAACAAACAGACCACTAGCTATCAATAATTAAACCCGGGATTTTATTAAAGCTACAAAAAAACTATTTTCAAAGTCTCACGTTTCTAAAATCCACTGGCTCTGATTCTTGTATGATAAAACAAGTTTTCGGTAGTTAGTAATATTAACAACATTTTACAAGAAAACCTTAAAAACGAATCTGATTTTAAAATTGAACCAAAACTCAAAAGTTTTAAAATGATCTCGAAGTTTCTTTAACAACCTTTTCATGTGACATGCCAGATTCAGCTGTAACATCTAAGCCGAGTTTAAGGTGTTATATTTTATGGTATCAGAGCCCGATTGCAAAACTCGACTGTGGATTGGGTTCGACAATGTTTTCTAAAATTGATTTGAAGTATATATTTTATTTTTGAGGTATGGCACCCGAGTCTCCGGTACCAAATCCGTAAGTCTTTTGACTCTATTTGATATTATGAATGATTCTTGAGTTAGTGTATCATGACTGCTAGTTATAAGACAGTAGAGATTGAGACATTAGGAATTCGATTCGCGAAAACCATTTTTAAATCCATTTTCATAAGATATTTGTTAATAAACAGTGGAATGATATACTAATTCATAAAATTTCTAATCAGATTAAATCAATTCAGCAGTCATGAGCACAAGAAGACATGGACGTGGTACACGCAGCCGTGGTAGGGGTCGGGGTGCTGAGGTTGGATCCTTAGAAACGAGACATGTGCCGGAAGGCAAAATGTCAGCATCACCAGTCGCAAAAGCAGGGTCTCAAGACCGAAATGGAGGGGACGATGCTTTGTACCAAGCTATGCTGCGAGTTCTGGAGCATATGGCTGGGGCAAGCACAAGATTGGTAGTTCAGAAATCTATCCCTGAGCGACTTCGGGCAAATGGGGCTGAGATATTTAGAGGCATTTCTGGTGTGGCCCCAAATGTAGCTGAATACTGGCTGGAAGCCGTTGAATGAATTATGGATGATCTGGACTGCACAGCAGAGGAGAAATTAAAAGGAGCGGTGTCTCTCTTACGAGATGAGGCATACCAGTGGTGGCTCACAATAAGGGAGGGTACTCCAGCGGACCATGTTACCTGGGACTTCTTTGAGATAGCGTTCCAGGAAAAACATGTTGGGGCGAGTTATGTGGATGCCCAGAGGAAAGCATTTCTGAACTTGGTCCAAAGGAATAAATCCGTGACAGAATACGAGGCAAAATTTCTACGCTTAAGTCGTTCCACCCGAGGGATAGTCGCGATCGACTATGAGCGTTGTGTATAGTTCGAGGATGGCCTGCGGCACGAGCTGTGAGTACTGATAGCTCTACAGCGGGAAAGATATTTTGCCATTCTGTCGAGAAAGTAAAAATAGCCGAAGAAGTGAAGCGGACTGAGAAGCAGAATCGGGAAAAGGATAGGGGTAAAAACAAGAGAAGTTTTGGGTTATCAAAATCGACTAGGGGTTTCTAAAAGAGGCCTAGGTTTAATGGGCCAGCTCGAGTTGTGATGCTTGTTGTTGTGGGTTAGATTCGACCGTGTGCTCTGTGTGGGAAAACACATTCGGGAGAGTGTTGGGGAACTACTGGAGGATGTTTCAAGTGTGGATCTAGGGATCATCTGATAAAAGACTATCCACAAGAGGTGGCTAGAGTACGGACAGTAGGTGAGGGAATTATGCAATCAAGGAGAGGTGGTCAGCAACCGCCGAGGGGTTGTGGCCCGGCTGGAAGGGGAAATGGGTTTGGTCGAGGTCGTGGGGCACCGGGCAGAAGTGTTGGTAATACGGATGCAAGACAGCTGGGGTTAGTCTGTGCAGCTCAACGGCAAGAGGATAGCAATGCATCGGACGTCATAACCGATATATTTCTTATATTTGATGCACCTTTTACAGCTTTGATAGATATTGGGTCTACACATTCATATGTTGCTTGTACTGTATCTGGGACTTTGAGCATTAAACCTGAGGTTGCTGCTAGAGAAATTTCTATGGTTAGTCCTCTAGGATAATTTGTGGTAGAGAACAAACTATTTAGGAATGTGCCTTTAGAAGTGCAAGGGATTATTTTCCCGGTAGACTTGATGGAATTACCGTTCAGCGAGTTTGATCTGATCTTAGGCATGGATTGGCAAGTTAAGTACCGTGCGAACTAAGCGTATGATATTGAAGACTTCAGAGGATAAAGAGCTGATTGTGATAGGAGAAAGAAGGGATTACCTGTCCAATGTGGTGTCGGTACTAAAGGCTGAAAGGATGGTACGAAAAGGGTGTGAGGCGTTCTTAGCTTTCATTAGCGTTTGGAGGCCAAGGAATTGTCTGTATGAGATGTTAGAACAGTGAAAGAGTTCTCAGACGTCTTCTCTGAAGAGCTTCTAGGGTTACCTTCGGATCGCGAGGTGGAATTTGGCATTGAGCTATTGCCAGGAACGGCTTCGGTGTCTATCGCCCCTTATAGGATGGCGCCGGAGGAGCTGGTAAAACTTAAATCTCAAATTCAAGAGCTATTGGATCGTGGATTTATCTGCCAAGTGTATCTCCGTGTGGAGCGTCGGTGTTGTTCGTGAAGAAAAAGGACGGGTCGATGCGTATGTGCATTGACTATCGTCAATTGAACAAGTTGATTATTAAGAACAAGTACCCGCTACCAAAAATCAATGATTTGTTCGATCAGCTGCGAGGAGCTTCAGTTTTCTTGAATATAGACTTGAGATCTGGGTACCATCAGCTATAGGTCAAAGAGGCAGATATTCATAAGACTGCACTCTGAACTCGGTATAGGCATTATGAGTTTCTTGTGATGTCATTTGGATTGACTAATGTACCAGCCGCTTTTATGGACATGATGAACCGGGTCTTTCAACCCTATCTAGACCGATTCGTGGTAGTGTTCATAGACGACATTTTAGTGTATTCGAGAATGGAGGAGGAGCATGATTCTCATATTTAGGTTGTGCTACAAATACTAAGAGAAAAGAAACTATATGCCAAATTCAGCAAGTGTAAATTTTGGTTGAAGGAAGTGACCTTTTTGGGGCATGTTGTTTCTGCTAAGGGGATTAGGGTTGATCCCCAAAAGATCGAAGCTGTATTGGATTGGAAACCACCAAAGTCAGTGTCAAAAATTTAAAGTTTTCTGGGTTTAGCTGGGTACTACAGAAGATTCGTTGAAGGGTTTTCATTGATTGTTGCACCTTTAACCAAGTTATTATGGAAAGGAGTACTGTTTGTTTGGGCCGATAAGCAGCAGGAAAGCTTTGGGAAGCTAAAGAAGATTTTGACTGAGGCACTAGTGTTGATTCAGCCCAAGCTGGGAAGGAATTTATCGTTTACTGTGATGCATAGCACACAGGTTTGGGATGTGTGCTAATGCAAGAAGGGAAAGTGGTAGCATATACATCTCGTCAATTAAGGCTGTATGAGATGAACTATCCCACCCATGACCTGGAGCTAGCTGCGGTGGTGTTCGCCCTAAAGATATGAAGGCACAATCTATATAGAGAAAAGTCGATTATCTATACCAACCATAAGAGTCTGAAATATCTCATTACCCAAAAGGAGCTGAATTTAAGACAACGGAGGTGGATTGAGTTACTGAAAGACTATGACTCCTCGATTGAGTATCACCCAGGTAAAGCCAACGTCGTGGCAGATGCGTTGAGTCGTAAGGTGATATTGGATTTGAGAGCAATGTTTGCTCATCTCAGCCTTACGAAGATGGCAGCTTGTTAGCGGAACTTCAAGTGAAACCGTTATGGATAAGTCAGATTAAAGAGAAGCAATTGTTGGATGAATCGTTGGGTTCTCAATTTCAGCAAGTGGAAAGTGGAGAGACAGGGCATTTTAGTCTGAACAGTGAAGGGGTATTGTGTTTTTGTGGAAAAATTTATACGCCGAAGGACTCTAAGTTAAGGCAGACGATTCTGCGGGAAGTGCATAGTAGCCCTACGCTATGCATCCCAGTGGAAGTAAGATGTATCGAGATCTACGTGAACTGTATTGGTGGCCTGGTCTGAAACGGGAAGTTACCGACTTTGTGGGTAAGTGTTTGACATGCCAGCAAGTGAAGACGGAACATCAGTTGCCTTCGGGGTTGTTGCAACCGGTGAAGATTCCACTTTGAAGTGGGAGAGGATAACAATGGACTTTGTTAGTGGGCTACCCCTAACGCCTACTAAGAAAGATTCAGTGTGGGTAATCGTTAACTGGTCGACTAAGTCTGCACACTTTATACCGATTCGTACCGACTATTCATTACAGAAGTTGGCCAAGCTGTATGTGGCAGAAATCGTGAGGTTGCATGGGGTACCCGTGTCTATCATATCAGACAGGGACCCTAGATTTACGTCGCACTTTTGGAAGGCATTACACAAAACTTTGGGTACAAGGCTAGATTTCAGCACAGCGTTTCACCCACAGATTGATGGTCAGTCAGAAAGGGTAATTCAGATTCTGGAAGACATGTTAAGGGGCTGTGTGATTGACTTTAGAGGTAGTTGGGAAGATTACCTGTCGTTGGCTGAATTCGCGTACAACAACAGTTATCAGACCAGCATTCGAATGGTACCTTGTGAGGCGTTGTATGGTCATAAGTGTCATACCCCTACCTGTTGGACTGAGTTAGGTGAGCGACAATTGTTGGGTCCAAAATTGATCTCAGAAACAGAGGAAAAGGTTAAGCTGATTCGAGACCGGTTAAAAGAAGCTTTCGATAGACATAAATCGTATGAGGATATGAAGCGAAAGGAGATAGAATTTTCAGTAGGGGACTATGTCTTCTTGAAAGTCTCACCTTGGAAGAAGGTTTTAAGGTTTGGACGGAAGGGAAAGTTGAGCCCCAGATTCATTGGGCCTTATCGGGTGTTGAAACATGTGGGACCAGTGGCTTATCAGCTGAGTTACCCCTGGAGTTGAGTCAAATACATAATGTATTCCATGTCTCGATGCTAAGGCGGTATCGTTGAGATCCATCTCACGTAGTGCCGGTGGAAGAAATCGAGGTAAGAGCTTATCTGTCTTTTGAAGAGGAGCCAGTGCAAATCTTGGACCGAGATATTAAGGTATTGAGAAGGAAGTCGGTTCCATTAGTCAAAGTGTTGTGGTGAAATCATGGTTCAGAAGAAGCCACGTGGGAGCCGAAAAAGGCAATGCAACAGCAATACCCTCACCTCTTTTGACCAGGTAAATTTCGAGGCTGAAATTTCTTTAAGGAGGTAAAATTGTAACATCCAAAAATTAGGGGTTCTGTATTTTGCATTATTTTATGTGTTTGGCTAGTTAAGCTTGTTATTTGGGGGTGTTCGATGGTCTTGGGAAGGCTCGGGGTCGACCCTAGGCCTTGGTAAAATTTTGCTTTTGAGGCACTTAAGGGGGGAAGGCTGTTGACGGTACGGCTTAAGAGAAAATATTGGTAAATTACTAGCACAAGTAAGCACAAGGTGGAGTGGATGTGGCGTCACTAGTAGTAAGAAGGGGGAAGGAGTTCGAATCCCATCTGTTGCAGCAAGGAGCTTTATTTTTTTGTGCTCAAGGCGGAGAAGAGGTGGCATTCAGCTGGGACTCTATCAAGGAAGGTTTGTACTTGGTCAAATATTCAAATGAGAGGAGGGGAGAGCATGGTGGAGTGATTCAGGGAGAGAATCAAGGGATGTGGTGGAGTGATGAAGTTGGCCGAAAGTGGGAGACTTGAGAAGGGGGAAAATTCGGTCAAAGAGTAAGGAAGTATAGGGGATCTTTGACTAGCATTTTCGGTAGTGGGAGATTAGTGTGTCATTTGTTTCAAGAGTGGCTAGGTAAGTTTTGTTTTTCTTTGCATTTTCGGTATTAACACTTGGGAAAGCTTTGCCTCTGCTCTCTTTGTCGAAACCTTTAGTTGCCATTCTCATTTCTTTTTCTTTTTTTTTTCTTCTCATCTTTTCCTCTGTGCACATTTTGAGCCGAAACCTTTTTCCTTCTGTGGTGTTTTCTTATATTAATCTCTTTCTCCCATTCTTCAAAAGTCGAATCTCCTTTCTTCTACTTCTTCTTCTTTTTGTTCATTTCATCTTCTCTCCTCTACTTCTTTCTTCACTAACCGAACATCTGTTTCTTTCCATTTCGAATCGGTGTTGCTTGAGTAGCCTAAGGCGTGAAGGGCTATTTTCTGCTGAACCTATTTTGGCTTTTCACCACTATAGTCAGCACAAGGTAACTTAGTATTCCATTTTTTTTTCTTTGAGCTTCCCCTTAAAGCCGAATCTCTTAGCTTATTGCTTTTATGATTAGGCCGAATCTGAGACTTCATCCATCTGGTGTATTCGTACACTTTTCTTTTGTGTAGAAGCTGAATTTCGGGTTGGGCATCTATCATTTTTGTGGCACCTTGGTAAGTGCATCCTTAACTGATTAGAGAAGGAAGTTCCCTTACTTTGCTGAGTTTTCTTTGAAGGATGAATAAGGGGAGAATGGATGGAGGGCCTCATCCATGTTTCAGTTAGGCCGAAGGGCCATTTCTTATTATTTTTGTTTTGGAGCATCGGTCCTAACTCTTGTGTTATTTAGGGACTCATCCGGTATCGCAAGTCGAATCTGTTGGTGCTCGATTCTCTATTGATCGAGGTAAAGAGTTTCTCTTTGATTTCTGCTCGTCTATTCTCTTTTCATTTTCTCGACCATAACCAAACCTCCTTATTAGAAAACCATCATTTCTCTCTGAAAGTACTGTACTTTTTAAGACCCTCTTCATGGATGCGAGTGCTAGCCGTTTTAAGGAGGTATCGACAAAGGAGCCTAAAGGGAGTGGACTCGTAGTCTCTGCTCCCAAGTTCAAACGACGTGCGGTGTCAACGGTTCGAGATTTTTCACCGGGTTGTGGTAGAGAGTCGACATCTATTTTTGATAGGCAAATCGTTGTTATTTTTGCTAGTGAGAGTGATGGGGATCAGGAGTGTAAAGTTCTTGGCATAATCAAGTGTGTAATATCAATTATTTATTTAGTATTAATCTGTTTATTGGTTAAAAATCGAATTGTTTTAATGGGTAAATCACTGTGATACCCCTAGTGGGTGAGTTAGAGATAACTCAGGTATGTACAATTTTGATTATACCCCTACAAGTAAGTTGGTATGAATGTGTAAGTTCGGATTATTGGCTACATGGTTATATTCATGCATACACTAAAATAATATGTCATAACATATTGCATGGGATTGGGAAATGATATTGATGAAAAGGGGAAGTGTATTTCAATGACTCTGTCACATTATTTCAATGGCTCTGCCACACATATTTCGATGACTCTCATATATTATTTCGTGGCATCGCCATTAATTTGATGATGAGCGCGTGGTACGCCATCGATGGTGTGTAGCAGATGAGGGTTGATTGTAGAAATCCCCACCGGTGTGTTTTGGTTGGTCGGGTGGTGTGTAGCAGATGGATAATTAGGTTGGGCTGGGTTGCGTTGTATTCATTATATGCTATACCATGTTAATAGGGCTAAGGCCCAGCTCGTTTCCGTACGGGCTTCGCCCAAATTGGTTTTGTATGGGCTAAAGCCTAGTTAGTATCTGAATGGGCTTGGGCCCAGTTATTGTTCATGTGGGGAATTACACACTGAGTTATTGTAACTCACCCATCTGCTTCATTTTGCAGGTAATTCCTAGCTTTGTGGATTTGGAGCCGAGGTGGACTCTGAGGTGGCCATGCGTTATTTCATTCGTAAACTTCGTTTTTCATCACTTTAAACTTATTTAATTTGGGAATATGTTATGTAATAAGGCCTCTGAGATTTTAATTTGGTTTTTGTTTTAACACATTGACTGTCTATTATGAAATGATCAATACGAAGTTTTCCTAAAAATGTAAATAACCATTTTCCAAAATATTAACAAACGGACCACTAACTATCAATAATTAAACCTGGGATTTTATTAAAACTACAAAAAAAATTGTTTTCAAAGTGTCACATTTCTAAAATCCACTGGTTCTTATTCTTGTATGATAAAACAAGTTTTCGGTAGTTAGTAATATTAACAACATTTTGCAAGAAAACCTTAAAATGAATTTGATTTTAAAATTGAACAAGAACTCGAAAGTTTTAAAACGATCTCGAAGTTTCTTTAACAACTTTTCCATGTTACATGCCAGATCCGGTTGTAACGTCTAAGCCGGGTTTGGGGTGTTACATAGTAACTCTTTATATTTCACTTTTGAGTGCTTTACCTTGAACCTTAAACACTTTGAGTGATTTGAGTGAATCCTTAGTGAGGATGTCAATCTTTATCTGTTTTGAATCAGAGGTAATTATTTAGGTAAGGGGAAACACCTATGTTTTCGTGCTACAAAAATTTATGACTTAGATTGTTTGAATCTTTAAGACTCTTTTAGTTAAATTATCCATGTATGAATTATCTATGAATTATGATGAGACATTATTGATGAGAATTATGAATTGAGGGAAGTTAATTTTAATTGTGAGTTGAGGATTTTGCTTGAGGACAAGCAAACTCTTAAGTGTGGGGATATTTGATAAACCTCAATTTACACATATTTTAACCCCATGCTTGGCTTATTTTTGGATGAATTCTCATTATATTTGATGAATTTGATGCTCTTAATCTCTTAATTTCATGTTTTACATTTAGGAGAACTTAGGGAGTCGAAAAGAACGAGAAACGGGCCAAAATGGGGCAAAATGGGCCGACCTTAGAAACTCACACGGCCTGGGCTAACAGACACGATCGTGTGTTTCGAGCAAAACTGAGACACGGCCTGGATCAACGTACACGGCCTAACCACACGGCCGTGTGTGGCAAGCAGAAACGAGCACGATCTAAGGAGTCAAACATGGACGTGTCACACAGGCGTGTCCCTGCCATAGCAAAGATGAATTCTATTCGGAATAGGTTACTTGTGGGCCAAGAGATGTGTTCCAAAGCCTATATAAACACCCTTGGGGGCAACCTAAAAGAAGACGTTGAGTAGAAGGCAGAAAACACTCCAAGATAGCTGTCGGGAACAGCTTAGGAGAAGGATCTCCATCAAGACCGAGGATCTCCCATCAAGTTCTTTAGAAGTTTTTGGGTTTTCTTATGTTTTGTTGTTTTCCCTATTTTAATATGTTTCCCTCGATCAGTATGAACTAAATCCCTTAAATATCTAAGGGGATGAAACCTAGACGAATCTTATTATTTGATTTATAAGATAAATACTTGTTCTTATTCTTAATTGTAAGTTTCTATTCTTGTTTTGATAATTCAGGTTATTGATCCAAGTCGAATGTGCTTATTCAGTGGAGCAAAAGTCCCTATTTAAGAGAAGATCAACACAATTAAGCGGAGTTAATTGCAACCCTAAAAATAGGGCGATAAAAATTTGCCGGATTAGAGTCAAGTCTAATAAGGGAATCCATAGATCGAGTTAATGTGACAATAGGGGTTTTAATTAGAAAGAGATTTCATATAATCAACCTAGAGTTAGTCTTGAAAGAGATATTAACATAAATCAGGGATTTCTACGGATTAAGTCAAGTGAATAAATCATATGAATCAAAAGTAATAAGTGAAGTCTAGGTGGATTCTTCCTTAGGTATTGCCTATCTCATTTAAGTTGTCCAAAAGTATTTTCCCAATTCACTCTCTTTCACGTTCATAGTCATTTAGTTAGTTAATTTTAGATTAAAGATAAATCCCCTTAATTATTAGGCTAGATAATAAAAAGATAGTTATTACTAGTAATTTTAGTCCTTGAGGATACGATATTTTGGACTCGCCATAACTATACTACTGTTCGATAGGTGCGCTTGCCTTTGTGGAAATAATAGTTAGTTTTGAGCCCGTCAGAAAACAACACATATTACTTACCGATTATCTGTGCATTATCACTGCATATTAGCATCTTTTGCAAAACACTAGCATAGTCATATTACATATATTACACATTCATTTCATGTATATAATTGCACTTTACACAGCAATCACCATACTCACTAATCACATTTCATGCACAACATATATCCACAAGATAATTATAGACTCAAGAAAACTTATGCTCGGAACTTAGAGTAGGAGTTTAGGCTACATCTAAATTCTCAAATAATACATGACTCGTGTTCACGAGTAGCAATTCCATACACTCACCACTTTAGGATTTTGTCGAAAAATTGAAAGCTCAACTAATGCTCCCCTAGCTCGTAGCAAGCTCTAATGAATCTAAAACTTTGCACACATAAATCATACAATAACCATAGTCAAATATCAACCAAGAATCCACTCAAACCAACTAAAACACAAGCTTAAGCTAAGTTCCCATGTAACTTAAACTATTAACATAATAAACTTTAAATTCCAGTATCTCGATCTATACTCAATATTTTTCCTAAAATCAGTTCCATTTATCTAATTAAGCATCTACACCTAATTTGCAACCTTCAAACTAGACAAGTCTACTCAATTCATGGTATCGACATTTTTTGACATCTTTTAGGAAATTTTCACAAAATCCATTAAAACATGAGAATTCCATAACGAATCTTCGAGATAAGTTTAAAAACCTTCTAGTCATGCTAAAAAAAGTTTAAAAACACTTTGAAACCAAGTTTTGTCTCAAAATCCCGAAATTCACCATTAATGGTTTGATTTTTGGCTTTTATTTAAAACATGCGATTTGAGGGCTAATAATTCAATTTTAAAGTCTAAATAACATTAAAAACCAATGGATACATGAATGATTACCTTTTTTGAAAGAATGAATGAGTTTCGACGTAAATTTGAAAAACCCACGTTTGAACAAGAAGATGAAATCTATGGAGTTTTGGGTGTTTTTCTAGGGATTTTTTACGGTAAATGACTTAGGGATGATAGGAAATCAATGTATTGTGGTTTTGGAATAAAAAATCAAGTTAAATATCAAAGGAATGGCAAGGGGTGGCAAGTACAATGAAGGGAAAAAGAAACTAACGTGAAAACATGTTGATGGGGAAGAAATAGGTTCAATTTTACAAAATGGTAAACTACAACATAAATGCCTACTATTGTGTATTTGTTACAAATTAGTCATTCTTCTAAAATTGAAGATTTCTAGAACACTTATTCAAAAATTGATTTGACAGTTAAGATGCCATAGTTGAAAACATTTTCGAGTACCAACCTTACGAAATCCCGAGCTCATATGGGCCAAAATTCCTAAAATACCCCTAAAACTCCTAGGCCTTATTTTAAAGCGTTACACTATTAACTAGTCGGGTTGAGTCAGATATAGTTGGCATGCCATAGGATTGGATTGAGTACGGGATTATGCGCTTATGCGCCAAGATGCACTTTATGTGCCAGATATGCATTTTGTTCGCCAAGATGCACTTCGGTACTAGTTTAGTGTGTTGGTTGGACGATCCAAGTATCCATCTAGATCTGAGTCAAGTTAATAGGAGTTATAAATGATAAGTATGATTATAATATTGAAAATGGAATTGGTAATGTTATGAAATTAATGGTATAATTGATATGTTTTGTATTTTGAAGAAGTTCGTGATCCAATTCGTAAATTTGTCAAAACGAGGCATAGGGGCCGGAACGGATATGGATGAGTCAGTAGACTCCAGAATTGAATTGAATGACATGGTTATATAAGTGTTTGTGTTTAATACTTAATCGTATTGTATGATTGAAAATTAGTAATCAAATTAGGATTGAGCATATAAGAATATTGTTGAATTGGTTGGCTAATGACATGTTTTCATGCATATGTATATATGGATAGATAATGAACTATAATTGACTATTTGATTTTTTTTTATTGAATTTTGGGTGCATATATGTTTGAATGTGCTAAAGCTCATTGTTAATGATATATTATATGTTTATGCTTTGAATTATAAATGTACCACTGAGCCTATTGCTTAGCGTACGGTTTGTTTTCTCCATGTGCAGGTTTAGGTATCTCTCAAAGCCTTGGGATTTGAAGCCAGCATCCAGACAGTCGTTTACAACTCAAAAAAGATTGTAAAGTACTCTTTCGATTATAAATGGCATGACCTAGGGTTTAAGTCAGTTTTGTATTAAATGTAACACCCGATACCCTACCCGATTGTCAGACCGAGCTATAAGGTGCCATATTCATTACCATAGAAACTACGATAAAATTTAATACTAATTCACATCATCAAGCACACTAAAAAAAGAATTATAAGCAAAAAATACAATAACAATCAATCTCGGGTCTTATATGAGTTTATGAAAGCTCTAAAGTTAGCCAGAGATCGAATTAGGACTGAAATGTAAAAAAATTTCAAAATACAGGGTTATTGTCGTGACGTCGTAGTTTTCAAGTCGTGATGTCAACCAAATAGTTTTTCACATCACAACGTCAGGCCACTCGACATCGTGACATCACTTGTTGTATTGTCCTCGTCGAGATGACAGGGTTCCTCGTCTCGTCGTGACATTATAGGTCATTTCTCGTCACGATGACATACGTTTGACGTCACGATGTCACATACTATTTCTACAATTTTAGTACACCAAAACCTGCTCTCTTTTTCCCAAGGCATAATTACACACTCCTATACCTCATGGTTAGTTATAATGGGTAACATTTCAACCATTACCTAACTAAGCTAATACCTTATCATTTATAACCTTGAAACTAATTACATTCAATCAACTTAAACATTCACACTTAATTTCACTAGAACCATTAGCATTTCTAGAATTTATACCATTTCAACCATAGCTATTAACCATTTACATACAACTAATCAATATATATACACACCAACATTCATGGATCAAAAGAGGATTTTTAACATAATTTGATATTAGGATTGACACACACTAGGTACATGGCAGTTAATGTAAAAAGAATATTCACAAACATAGTTGAGTCTAGGATCATTTCTGGATGCTGAAGCCAATTGTTCGGGATCACATACTAGTCCTAACCTGCGCATGGAAAACACATCGCACGCTGAGCAATTCGCTCAGTAGTAATTCTACAATTCAAATCAATATAAATAAATAAATGCAAATTCATATGCTCAACTCATAATATAACTCATGCCAACTCATGAAAAATACTTTCACTTTCATATATTCATGCATATATTCATAATAGCACACTAACTCTTTGTGTATACAAATTATCTTCTTATATAACATTCAATTTATTAGCATTTAGTTAATTTCCACATCCATTCATGAATAATGAACACTTATCCATTTATTAGTATCATAATTAAGTTAATAAGTCCCATTTCACTTTAATGTTTCAAACATTTTCGAGCCTGATATCTCTTTCATACATATTTAGCCCCAAAGGCTTGTTTTCAACTCAAATTGAATAGTATCACATTTCATATTTCCATCACATTTCATTTCATTACTATTTAACAAATTCTTGTATTTTTAATCCTATTAACTAAACACAGACTTAGTACGGATACATGAATCCGTCACCCTGGGTTGCTCAACAAGGATAATGCTATAACGATATATATAACACCATTCCGGATTGCCCAACAACAATGGTTTTCTCAACTCAATCAATTTGTCACCTCAGGTTGACAATGATGGTTTTACCCAATACTCTGATCCTATGACATGCCAACTGTATCCAAAAAAGTCCGAACAGCTAATAGGGTAACTAAATTCCAATTTCATTATATAATTCAATTTATACTTTAACTGTAACACTCCAAATTTTGGGCCTAGAAGAAATGGGCTTCGCTTGCCGGAGGAATTGGAATTTAATTGTGCATGTTAATAACATAAAAGTATGTCTACTTTGGTGGTTAAGGGTCCTGAGAAGTATTGGAGAAGTCTTGGGTTCAAACCTGGGCTTTAGAAAAATTTTAGCTTTAGGTAAATAAAACCCTGGATGTAAGTAAGTAGGCTTTAAGAATATTGTTGGGGAAATCATGACAAAAAAAAAAAGCCTATTGGTGCAGTGGTTGTGGCGTCACAAGTGGGGCAAGCAGGTCAAAGGTTCGAGACTTAGAGTAAGCTATGGATTATTTGTTTTGCAGCTGTGCCGCCCAATGGTTGTGTTGGAATTGAATTCTGCTCAAGTGGTTGTGGAATTCGTCTTGGGGGAGAGATTTATGGGATATGGAATTGGAGGAGTTTGAAAGGAGTTTGAATATGTGGTTGAGTAAAATAAGGTGGAGAGATTTTAGGAGAGGGATAAGGGGGAGGAAAAAGGGGAGTTTGTTATGTAGTGAAGTTGTGCCAAATTTGGGTGTTATGCTTAGGGAAATTCGGCCAAGAGGGCTTTTCTCCCATTTGGTTTAGTGTTTGGTCACTTTTTGAGTTGGGAAAAATCTCCTTTTTGTACCGAGTTATTTTAAGCTCTAAAGTGTCGTATTAGTTCACTTTATGTTTGCGTTTTTGCTACTGGGGTTGTCAAATTGACTATTTGGGAAAAACTGGTAGGTATTGCCGAATGTTCTTCTTCTTTTACCTTTTCTGCCTTTACACCTCAATTGGTCGAATACTTATCTTTTCTTCTTCCCTGCAGTGTAATTCTTTCTTTTTGGTTTCTAGCCTAGCCGATTTCTCGTTCTCTATTCCTTGTTTCTTCTTTTCTTTCTTCTGCCTAGTAGACCGAAGGTACTCAACCTTCTTCTCTCCCTATCCTTGGCTGAATATTTTTATGCTCCACTGTTGGTATTGTTAATCGGTTCTGCAAGTGTTCCTGACTGAAGGGTAGGTGTTTATACTTTCTCCTTTACACTCAAATTTAATCTCTTTTAGTATTTCTCTGGAAGCCGAATGCTTCTGTTCTTTTGTACTCTAATTACGCTATTGATTCTCTTGTGCGATATGATGCTCGTTGGGGGCTAGTCAAATCCGAGGAGCGAAGAAGTTCTAGAGTGCTAAGGCTGTCGAGGTTTTTCTCTCATCGTCCGATTTAGGTAATTTATTATCTTACTCTTTGGGTATAGACTAATTAGGCCCTGTGGGTTCGCAAAGTAAAATTTAGGTTGTAGGCTGCATCTATGATCAATACTACCTAACAGAGATCTATCGTAGTGCAATTTGTCGGCAAGGCGTGTGATCTATCATAGTTAGCGATCTTAGAGGACTGGAGGCACTCACTCAATCAAGGTAAGGGTGGTGAATGTTTTGGGGCTAAGTATTAAGAAGGTGGTATGTTTATGTGACTATTAAGGTTGGTTGTATCCCTATCAACATGTGATTAATTGTGTGTTGGGAATCGATGTAGGTCTTGGTGCTCAAGGATTATTCGCTTTCTTAGCAACAAAGGTGTGTAACAGTACCCTGTATTCGATAGTCGACGAGAAAGCTGATAGAGTGTGTGTATTTGTATGCGGTATTCGATGATCGGCTGAAAAGCCAAAAGTATGTGTTGTTTGCACTGCTATGACTGTAGATCGGCAAAATGACAAAAAGTTAGAAATATGGCGTATAATGCCACACGAGCGTGCGATCGTGCGTGTGGTGAACCAAGCCCATGAACATGGGTGTTAGTCTGTAGAGGACGCCGAGCGCTCTCGTGGTCTTGGGCTGTTCTAGGCCTCGTTGGGTCGAAATGGGCTATGTGGGCCCGGTGGGCTTGTGGGCCCACACGGATAAAATGTATGTGATGTGGTAAGTGTTTTTGGACTGTGACGTTTGCATAACTGTGGCTGTTTCTGGGCTAAATGGGTCACACGAGTGTCTAGGCCCACTTGGGCTGAGTAATGGGCCTTAGGCCCATTTACACCATTGTGATTGTATAGGTTACTTAAGTCGCTCGAGGAGACAATGGACCTTCTGTTGGGTCGCTGAGACCCTAGTTTGTAGAATTATCGAAATACCCCTGATTTGCAAAATTATCGAAATACTCCCAGTTTACAAAAGTATCGAAATACCCTCGATTTGTAAAATTACCAAAATACCCTCAATTTGCAAAAGTACCAAAATACCCCCAATTTGTAAAATTATCGAAATACCCCCGATTTACAAAATGACTGAAATACCCTCATAGAGTAAAATGACCGTAATACCCCTGTAGGGTAAAATGACCGCAACACTCTTGTAAGGTAAAATAACCTAATACCCCTGTAGGGTAAAATAACCATGACGCCCCTGTAGGTAAAATAACTGTATTACCTCTGTTAGGTGAATTGACCGATATACCCCCAAAGGGTAAAATGACTATTTTGCCCCTCGAGGGTAAATGACTGATTTGTTGTGATTTAAATGATTGATTTGTCTGTGATTTAAATGACCGATTTGTCTGTGATGTAAATGACTGATTTGTCTGTGATTTGAATAACTGATTTGTCTGTGATTTGTATGACTGATACTGAGCATGGTCATTTTGCATACATGTGTAATGATTAAGCATGACATACACGACATATTGCATGGGGTTGGGACATTGATACAGAGGAAGTTCTAATAGGGTCGCACGGGTCGCATGAGATGACTGTGGATCCAGTATTGATCTGTTAAGGTCGCACGTGTCGCATGAGACGACTGTGGACCGACGGACGGCTTAAAGCCACGTAATCTGATTATGGCTTTGTGCCAACCTAAATATGGCTCTGTGCCATCTTGATTATGGCTTTGTGCCAATCGTATTTACCCGTGGCTATGTGCCTAACGTATATATTGATGTCTCTATGTCGATCATAATTACCCGTGGCTGGGTGCCAATTATATTACCGTCGCTGATGGCTATGTGCCAAACTTATTACAGTTACCGATAGCTTTGTGCCTTCCTGATTATGGCTCTATGCCATCCTAATTATGGTTTATAACCATTCTGTTTATGGCTTTTAGCCATTCTGTTAACTGGCAGCGTTGCTGCGATATTTATGGCTTTTAACCGTTCTATCTACGGTGCCAAGCCGTTCTGTTGAGTTAGTGCCGCAACCGATGCTACATAAGGAGTGTAGGGATTGGTGGGTCGATTTAATCCCCACAGGAGTGCAGGGTTGGACAGGAGACGGAGTGCAAAGTTGGTATGGGCATTTATGCATTTCATATACTAATTCTGATATTGAGATGGGCTTAGGCCTAGATATATGTGATATGTGACTTTTGATATGGGCTCCAGCCCAACCGAGGCTGATGGGGGCTAAGGCCTAGTTGCCACCGTTACTGTAATGGGCTAAGCCCAATTGATTCTGTTATGGGTTGTGACCCAAATGATATTATTTTGGGCTTTGGCCCACATATACTCTAAATTGGATTGTACTGTTACTGTTAAAGGGCTTTGGCCCAGACTGTTTTGATTTCTATTTCTGTATACTGACTGTTACTCTAGTAAGGGGATTACACGCTGAGTTTTCGTAAACTCACCCCATTTTTAACTGTGCAGGTAATCCCCAGCATTAGGAGGATCGATGCTTCGAGGGACTCGGAGGTGCCCACACGACTGCAACTGTTATGCTTTGGACTTTATATATGTTTTAAATTCCATTTTGGGTTTTTACTTCTATAATAAGGCCTCTTAGGCTTTAATTTTGAATTTGGGATTTTTCTACGTTTTATATATCTTAGACGTAGACGAATTTTCAACCCAATTACTATTTTTTTTAAAAAAAAAACATACGTTTAAACTTCTTTACCGTAAATTAGCTTCCGCAACAAAAAGAGATTTTTAATGAAGTTAATAACGTTTTTAAAAGTGATTAACTTTTCAATGAACCACGTTTTGAAATTAAACGAACACAAACTGAGACTTTAGTTTTTAAATATTAAGGAGGGTTTTCAATGAAAACATGGTTTTCGAAAAACACTTCAATGTGACACGCCAGATTCGGGCCTAACTTCTGGGTCGGGTTTAGGGTGTTACATTAACGTAATAAATTAATCATCAAATTATCAATTCAACACATATTATAACATACTAGCTCAATTTTCATACAAATTGCATATTTCAATCAAGTCATGAAATTTTCTATTCTATTCAATTTAGCCCCTACTTCAATATTCAATCTAAATTAGATAATTTCAGCTCAAGAAATCATCATGAACTCACCTGCAAATCCATAATGATATAAATATGCAACAATTAAATGGTTCCCAAATCATAGAATTACAAACTAGAAATTTCGAGCTATTCGTTGATGGCTTTGGATTTTCCTTTCCCTCCTAACAAATCTGGGTCAATGTTAGCTATGGATTTACAAAAAAAAAAAAGACGTATGGTGTTATCAATAATTAGCCAATTTACAATCAACTATCAGTTTGTACAAATTTTGTAATTTATTCAATTTAGTCCCTAAAACTGGGACTAACTTAACTTTAAATTTAAATCTCCAAATTGAATTCTGATTTCACTATTACTCATTAGGGACCTCCTATTTCTCATTTTTACAATCAATTAGTTAAGTCTCTAATGTACGAAACTATTAATTAAACGTTACAATTTAGTCCTTTTTCACATCTAAGCTTAAAATCTATAAATTTAATACTTAAAACTTCAAGAAATCAACAATGGAAACTTCCTAAAACTTTAATAGTTTTACAAATTGGTACATGGGCTGGTAAATCAAGCTCCCATGACCTCAAAAATATATAAATTATAAGAAAATGACTTAATTACACTAACCAATTTGTTTATTAAAGCTTGAACCTCACGAAAATGGTGTTCTCTTCTTGTTTCTTTATTTGTATAGATTGAAAGAGAAAGAAAGATGATGAATTTCCCTTTTAATTTTTCTTTTATACCAAGCTTAAAGTTTAATTAGACTAATTAATCTTAGTTTATGTTAAATAAATTAACAATTGTTTAGTTAATCCACTATTAGCATCATCGTCCACCATTACCCACTTTGAAATGGTCTAATTGTTATTTTAGACCTTTGTTTAATTGTAATTTAAATCCCCAAGTCATTTCCTAATTAAAAATCTATAGCAATTGGAACTTTATAATTTAGTCCCTAAACCTTAATTAATCACTAGTTTGGCCAAATTATTTATCCAAAATTCAATTCATCTATATAATAATTTTATAAATATTTTTATTTAATAATTACGAACTCGATTTACTGAAATAGGGTCCCAAGACTATATTTTTTGACACCACTAGAAATCGAGTTGTTATAGAAATTGTCCAACTTGGAATATTAGTTGTTTAAATTTAATTCATTGTATCGTTTTGGTGTGTTTTGAATCATATGTTGTTGTGGAATAGGTGAATTGGTTGTATGAAATATTTGTGTGAAATTTTAGGTCCCTTTAAACTTGTACTAGGTTGATTCTTGTGAAAACAGTGAGTCACATCGCGACATAGAACCTCTGACGTCACGACGAGAAATAGAGCAATATTATAGGTGGTGACGTTGTTGCTCAAGGTCATGACGAGCACCAAACAAAGTCACATTGCGACGATAGACTCTTAACGTCAGGACGAGGCAAGACAGTGTATTGCGTCGCGACAAGGAAACCCTGACGTCACGTCGTCAACTCAAAATTTTAGAATCTTTACAATTAGGTCCTTTTTCGACTTCGGGCTAGCATAAGAGCTTTTGTAAGCTCGTAGAAGACCCAGAGATGATTATGTTTCATTTTATATACTTATTTTAGTTATATTTGAATGTTTAACGGTTTGAAAATGAATGTAAATTAACAATAGTTGCCTTGGCAACAAATGTGGCACTTTGTAACTTGGACTTGATGATCGGGTAATAGGGTGTTACACAAGCTACTTTCTAGAGTGGGAAAGGATGTGGTGATTAAAACTATAGCTCAGGCTATTCTAGTGTATAGTATGTGTTTTTTTTTTTTTTTTTTTTTTTTGCTTCCCTACATTTCTTGCGATGACTTGTAAAAAATGATGAATTCATTTTGGTGGGGATCTAGTGAAGGGCGGAGGAGAGTTCATTGATCATCAGGGGACAGGCTGTGTTTCAAAGAAATTTGGTGGGATGGGATTTCGTAATATGTATTATTTTAATCTAGCGCTGCTTGCTAAGCAAGGATGGTGATTCCTTACTTTTCCTAAGTCTCTTTCATGTAGGATTTTCAAAGCTAAATATTTTCTAATATCTGGGTTTCTTGATTCAATGGAGGGTGCATCTCCCTCTTTTATTTGGAAGGGTATTCATAAGGCTAATAAAATTATTCTCGAAGGTACTAGATGGCAAATTGGAAATGGAAATGCTATTAGTGTCTTTCACAATCCTTGGGTTAATAATGAATTTTTTTTATTTTTTATTTTGTTGACACTGCTCCTCTTGATGGACATGATAGTCTGCACATTTGTGATTTCTTTCTCCCTACTGAAGGATTGAGGGATAAAGAGTTGGTGAAAGGGTTGTTTGCATTGTATGATGTTAAGAGAATTTTGTGCATGCCTGTGAGTTGGTTCTCAACAGAGGCTGCTTTTATGTGGCACTTTAATTCTAATGATCATTATTCTGTTAAATCGAGTTATCAAGTGGCTTTTTATTTGTTCACCAACATTACAAGTTTCACGTCGATGGTCCTTGGCAATCCTTTTGGAACGTGGTCCTTCTGCCAAAGATCAATTTTTTTTTATGGAAACCATTCTGTTGTTTTGTGCCTTGTATTAGTCAGCTTTTCACTCGTGGGGGCAAATATTGGCCCTCTTTGTCCGAGATATCATTAAACTAACAAGGATTTGGATCTTATCTTTATATATTGCCCTTTTGCGATTCCTTTGTGGCAGGAACTTGGTTTTGTACTAGATGTTATGTCAATTGATGAGCTTGTTCATAGGACTTTGGCTGATCAACAAGATGGCTAAAGAAGGCTTGTTTTGGAGATGTTATGAGGTATTTGACATAGCAAGAATATGGTGGTTTGGAAACAAAAAGCTATGACGACCAACCAACTTGTACAGCATGGGAATGAATTTAGAGGTTGGTTCACAACTGTTAGATTACCGCACGTATACAAACATTACTCTTAAACATATTTTAAATATTAAAATTACATATAAACATAACTCCTAAAAATTAATATCAATTCATAAGTAATGAAACAACTAAATGCAAAATATCATTATTTTGAAGTATTTTGTATTATTGTCACGATTTCATATTATTATAATATTAATATTAATAAATATTCTACTTAAAAGTTATAATATAAAATATAGTATAATTTATAGTAACTCATTGTTAATATTATCATATATGAAATATAAATTTTAAATATTTTAAATAATTAATATAAATTGTGTCAAATTTAATTTAAATAAATAAATAAATAATATTTTTATTTTATAGTTAATATAAATAAAAAATACATTTATAATTTTAAACCGAAATTTTGAAAATGACTACTATATTTTGCTTAAAGCCAATTGATTTGAGTTGAAAAACTATACATTTAATATTATTTTTCGCTTCTCGGTGCTAAACACACTCTAAATATAATGTTCTAATAGATACAAAATGATAAAACACCATGACAAATTAAATCGATTAACACGACAACGCAGTCTTCGTATCATATGTTTTATTTTTATTTTATTTTTATAAATACAACATTCCATATTTATATTCACATGACCGACATAAATAAATACAATTAGTACAATATTCTGGGTTCCAAGTTTACTAGCATATTCATATTTATAGTATCATATCGCAAATTCAGAGATTTGAACCAACATAAACACCACCAACCAACGAGGCTAAGATTTTTTCCTCAACTAAAATATTTAAATGCTAATTAAAAAAATCAGGCAATTTACTCAAATCCAGACATTAAAACACTTAATTCAGACTCAATAATTCAATTACCCCAAGCGACATGAAATCAAGTCTCATTTAAATCCCTAACCCCCATAAAATAACAGCTTCAATTTATACTTGGACCACTCATTTGCAAGAAAATTAGTACTGGATAATTAAAATAATAATAATAATAATAATAATGAAAGTCAGGAATAGACATCATAAAATAATAATTCTAAACCAGAGGTTTAAATATCATCTTTGATCTTTGTATTTCACATGTGCCCTCAGACTGACGCTAGTTCCAATGAAATTCAATGGATGATAAACAGTATTTATATATACAAAGCAAAACACAGCAGATTAGAGTTGTATAGCCTTACGCACCTATAAGTCTCCTATACTATAAGTTCATCTTCCAGATAGTTATACTCAAAGATGAACTCAGTCTTGATTCTCTGACACCTGAAAAACATGACACAGTATATGTTTTTCATATATACATATAAAATAAATAAAAAGAAATTTAACAATTTGCTATCATAAAATGAAGTGAAAATGCGCAACAAAACATTATGTTGCAACAATAAGTGTTCGGTATCCGACAATTATGTCAGATGCATATATGAACATGGAAAGATATGAACCTTGAGAATCCTCCAAAATATGTGAAGAGACATTGGGAAAAAATGGAACATACCTTTGCAAGGTATATACCCGTATACAAAACTCACACCCAAGTTCAAATAACACAGATGAAAGGGAACGAAAGTAAACTAGCCAGGGATATAGTTGATTAATTAAAACGCAGGTGTAATTCTTAGCTGACTTACCATCCATGTTGGTGGTCATCATTTGCCACGTGAAAATCAAAGTATACATAGGTTCCCTGTTCAAATTCATCAGTAGCAATTTTTGGTTCCTCATGCCGCTGAAACCATGTGTTGTATTTTCTATGGTATCTCCAAGATTGCTTCTTCAGCTCCTTTGCAGCTAGATATTGTTGATAAGTGTTCTGCACAAATTTTGACATGTTGGAGAACTCACCAACAGTTGTACTAAGAGAGAGAGATCAACTTATTGTACCTGTTGATAATAAAATGCAACAAACAGTGTATCAGTGCCAGTGCCATATCCATCCATGCTTATGCGTTCCCAGAAGGCAGGATTATTCACTATGGGTGCCTGAACTTGAGGGTAACTAGCAGGTGTTGCTGCAGGGTGCTTCTGCAAAATACAAACAAATCATAATTAATCAAGCCTAAAACATCATTCTTATTTTCTTTTCAAAAAGAAAACAGATCAATGGAGATGCCATACTGGAGTGTAGCTCCTCGCTCGTTCTGAGTCTTTAGGTTGGGGAATTTTGTAATATGCAGCCTCAAGCATCTGCATATTGTATAATTGATCATGCATTCCTCCAGAATTTGTTGACCCACTGAGGCTGTCACCAATGGCACCAAGATCGGAAACACTTCTCCGGCCAATAACACCAAGACCACTAGAAGATTGGTTATATTGTAAGGGTTGTCCAGGAGAAAGATCAATATCCCTAATATTTCGAGCAGGTTCCGTCAAAGAGCCTGAGACAGCAGCCTGCAGCAAAGAACCATTTATAAACCACTTATGTTTGATCCCTCACAACTTTTTGCAATCAAAATTCACCTAAAATCACACTCCATACAGCAAACAATATAATTTTTAAACCAAGAAAAATAAACTGTTACTTTTAAATTATTCTTCCCACATCTTTTTAGTCTATCTAGTCAAGCCCATGAACATGCAGTTTTACAAACTACAGACAAATATAGTGGGAAAACTTAGACAACTAACGGGATTACTTACAAATTACCAAATTAAAAGTGAAGAAAGTTATGATTCTAATAGAAGATTGAACATTTTTACAGAGAGAGTGCCACAACAGACTACATAATGCATATAGTACAATATACAAGATTAGGAAGTATTCAACATACAGGAGAATCAATTGCATATGGAGCTTTCAAATCATCTTCATTCATGAGATTTTTGGCAAGCCCAGAAGCTAGAATAGCTTCAGAACTTGAACCATCAGGTAAACTCTGCGGTGGTTGTTCCTCAACTTTTGCAACGCCAACATCTGAATATATATGATCTTAATCGATGAAAAAAAAAAGTATACGAGAGACCAAAGCACTATTAATTTCTTTCCATGACTACTTAAATAAACAGCCCACAGCTGCTGTCCATATACTAGATAACAGGTTTTCTGATGATAGCTTTTCAGTTCCAACATGTTTGAAGAAAAATTCCAACAATTGCTCTAGAAAACATTTTCTTGTATGAAAAATAAAAGTTATATCCTTGAAAAAGCTTTACTTGGAATTGTTTTCTAAAATGACGATTTACCATGAAACCAAACATGATGTCGCAAAAGACCAAAAAAAAAAAAAAAAAAAAAGAAAAGAAAAGAGAGAAAGGCATGGAGGAAGAGGTTCATAGTTGTGCAAGCATCTACTTATTATGGAATAATTTAGTGTTGGATGAGCCTTCTTCATGAATGCACTCATACAATTTGATGATATGATATCCTTCAGAAATAACTCAGAAAGACCTTGCCGATCAGAAAGAATTAAGGTCCAAAAGAAAATCAAGCAAATTGGATGATACCAGCATCCTTAGGAACACTTGTTGCCAATGCCTGCTGACTAGACTGCTGGTGGATTGAGTTTGGTTGCTGCTGTAAGCTTGCAGAGGTAACACTATTAAGACCAGGTGCTTGGCCACCATGTCCCAAACCAGGTGGGATAGAGAAACACGAGCTTTGAGGATTGAACTGCATGCATAAGATCATAAAAGATAATTACGATTTTCTTTCATGAAAGAAATTTGTCTGAGAGTTTCCACCAATTGGCAGTGCATAGACACATCATACATATGTAATATGAACTGACAACAAAATCTAGATTAGCATTCAACTTTGTTAGTAAGAAGTTGAACAGCTTGGTTCAGGAAAAAGAAATTCATCCACAAATGAGACCTGCTGCATGAGAGGGCTTTGTTGTTGTGCAGAAAACTGATTATGATTTCCTCCAGCAAGAGGAGACATGCTGCTAAGCAGGTTGCTATGGCCTTGCTGCTGCACTTGCTGGAACCGTTGCAAAAACTTTTCCCTTATATCAGGAGCTATCTCAGTTCTTCCACGAAACTGCACCTAAAATACAAACATTTGCTACTACATCAAACCTCACACGTATGGCATGGATACAGATCCATGACAAACTAGCATACCAGCTCATTTTGATTCTGAAACGAACTTCCAGGCCTCCACTGCATGCCAGAAACCATTGAAGGAGAAAATGCTCTGCCAGGTAGTCCAGCAGACTCATTAGGATTACTAGAATCAACAGGTGCGTTTCCATCATTTGCCTTGGCTGCCTGAGGCAAGATCATTCTGTTACTAATAGGTGATGTCAAAGATTGCCCCATGCTACTATTCCCAAGTCTCTCATCAACTCCCAAAATATTTCTTTTTGCCATGTCAGAGGCAGGAGGGACAGCACCAAGGGCTCCGTTACCAGAAGCCACACTTCCAGAAACAAGGGGTATAGTAGATGAAGGCTGACCGGATAGACCTCTACCAATGCCTCGCACTCCAGTATCAGCAAGGGATGGAGATGGCCTATGGCCAGGGAAGTTTGTGATATCTTCTTCCTTTGTAGCATTAGACAAATTTACAGGAGAAGGAGGATTGGTGGTGCCAGTGCTTTCCAAGAGGCCTTGGGCAGAATTTGAATCTGGAAGAACTGAAGGAGATGAAGCACCAGACAAACTATGTGGTGGAAGATTCAGTGGAGCAGGGGTTACATGGCTCCCAGCTGCCGTTGCTGCAGCAGAAGAATTAATTGTACTACTTTTTGGAGGTGGGGTCTTTGCTATATCAGAATTACTATCCTGGGAAGCTGTATCTTCAACATGCTCCTGGGAGGAACCACCCTGCTGATTAGATCAAAATAAGACCCACTCTTATACATCAAAAGCATTCACCAAGCCATCAAATAAAAATGAAACAGCTTACTTTTAGGAAATTTTGGCACATTTTCAAACATCTGACTGCATCATTAAATATATATAAAAAAAAAAGAACAGAGAAAAGAGAACACCAACAGGCAATTGAGACGTTGATGCTGCCAAAGATGTCTTCAAGATTGGACCACCCTGCCAAACATCAAGGTTTTCTTTTCCAAGTTATTTTCTATAAAAGATGCCATTCCATACACTGTTCTGTTAAAAAATCGCAAAACTATAAGAAGCCAGATGATGCATTTATATCAGTGAACAACACATGCAAGATAAAAGGCCTTGTTTGGCTATAAAAAAGGCCTTGTTCAAGTACCGAGAAGAACCAACAAGCCTTAATCCCAAATCCCAACATATTTGAGACTGGCTACAAGAACCGAGACATGGGAATCTACATCAAAACACATACTCGAATCCTCCTCTGATCATCCCCCAATCAACCACCATTGCTTCAAGTTCTAATAATTTCATATCATTCATTACCTGCACCCATATCTTTTTTAGTCTAACCTTTAAACCTCTGCAAGTTTAATGTGCTCCATCCTTCTAATAAGTGCATCTTCGATCTGTGTCCTTTGTGGCCAAACTGCTGTAAAGTGTAAAAAGTTGTCTCAACTTATCATCTATAGATGCTATCCGGACTTGAAGAAAAATTTCCCCATTTCTATTTCCTTCCTAGGACCACGCATCTATTTAAGTTCTTAAGATATGCACCACATCTACATCATCTTTACTATATGTTGTTTCTTGTTAGCCTAACATTTCATACCAATATGACAAAACATATCTAAAAGCCACCTTCAAACTCAAAGGCATATTGCAATGATACAAACATCTTGTTACATTCCTCCACTAAGCCACCAGCCCTTATCTTATGGTTAACATCTCCATCCACCCATCCCTTTGAAATATCGACCCTAGGCACTTAAAATACTCGGCTACTAGTTATACAATTAGTGTGATCACACCTTGATCATTTTTCTTTCTTTGAAGTATCAACCTTCTACGATCCTCTCACCTTTCCTTCTAATGTTAACAACCCCATCACTAAACTAGCAATCTAAAACTATACTTGCTCTATTTCACTTTAGCTTTGTCACTCATCCATTTAGTCTCTTATAGGCACAAAATGCTGATATGCCTCTTGAACATAGCCCTTGCAACACTATTTAAGGCTGGTTTAGCATTGCCTTTGAAAAAGGCTGTGAAAAAAATGCTTTTGAAAAGTTTGGTTTAAGAATTAAGTGCAGCATTGCTGTCAAAAAATGCTTTTGAGAAGATACAAAATCCATTTTAGATATGATATTGTAAATAAAATAAATATGCATTTAAATGAAATTCAAATTCATTAATATTATGAAATATGAAACTAAAAATACTTTATTGTAACTTGTTATTCATATTTTGATATATGAAATATAAGTTATATATACTTTTAAACAACTAATATAAATTGTTTGTAAGATATATTTTGAATATATAAATTATATTTTAGAGATTAAAATTACAAACAAATATAACCCTTACAAATTCAAATATAGAATGCTATATATTTTAAATAATTTCCAAAAAAGGAAATAGAAGGAAATTACCTTTAGTGAAGATAAATGAGGGCAAATAGATAATTTAGCTCAAAAGTGATTTTCCACAAGCCAAAAGCTAGAAATTTTAGGTTTAGAAAAGCACTTTTGACATCAACAACTATATATTTAGCATTCCCTATGGCTTGAAGAGTGCTTTTCAAAAGTAATGCTAAACACAACCTTAGCACTTACCCATAAGAGGTCCTACATTCCAAGATGCTAAATAGAAGCCAAGGTTTTGGCCTTTCTTTAATTCCCTCCAAAGCTCCAATCATTATCCTAGAAGAACCTTTTCCCGTTTGACACCACGGCAACAAGTCAACACAGTGCATTGCTTCAAGGCAGCAGCCAAACAACCTTTTTCCATTTAGCAATACTCCCCATTGTTGTTCACATACAACTTTCTAAAAACAATATGCTAGTAAATAGCACATCTTAGTGAGAAACAATGTCACGAGAAAACTGATTTGGATTGCAATTTCTATGAAATGATACAAGAATCTTCAAGCAAAAGCGACAAAACCAAAAAATTTACCTTGGAAAGTGGGCCAATTGCAACTAGATCTTCAAGAGACTCCACCTTGTCTAGAGGTAATGAGCTGTAGAGCTCATCAACATCATCAAATTCATCAAAGTCCTCCTAAGAAATAATTAGAAAAATATGTAGAAATGAAAACCCACATAATGATCAACAAAGAGCATATAAATAATGCACTCTTAAAATTAAAGTACAAATGAATTAGAATAAAGAGGCAGATCCCATTAGCACCCCAAAACTCTTTCTTGCAATGAAAAACAAAACCTGATTTCGCTCCACATAATCATCCAAGAAGTCTTTCACGTCATTGACTTGCTCTGGACTCAATTCATCATTGTCCAATAGTCTCAAAATCAATTCTAACTTCATTATATGAGCTTTGTGTCGTGTAATTGATGTCTCCAAGTGTGTCTGCAGCAAGGAACACAAGAAAAAAGTTATATCAAAACAAAGCATTAGTCTTGCATTCGTATTTTCTCTTCCAACTCTACCAGTCTAGGTGGTCTCGTCTTTCCTTTCTTCACAGACAGCCCCTCAATCTCAGCTTCAAAACTATCAATCTGGGATTCTAACTCTCCAACCTACTCAGAGAAAGAGTGCACGTTACATGATAGCTTTGCAATATGACTAAGTTTAAGGAACCTAATAACTCCTCCAAAATACAAAATATACAAGGAAAGTTCAACAATAGTGGAAGTTAAAAAATGATATTTAATTTATTCAGTAAAAAAGGATAGAATGGCAAAGATATTATGGAATAACTAAAACTTGAACCATTAAGGGGTTGAAGCCATTCCTGACACAAGCAAGAAAAAGGTGTAGAAAGGATAAATTTCATACCACATTGTTCAACCAATCCCTTGTCTCTGACTTTGCCTTCTCCTTCGGATCCTACAATGAATTTGACACGTCAAAAATATTTCAAATAAAGTGGACAATTTCAAGACCCCATACTTCCAATCAACGGTAATTTCATTTAGCATGAAGAAGTTTACAAGACATGAAGCTTACACAATAAGTGTGGTAAGAAGAAGTAAAGAAGTTCAAGTGATCAATTAGAGCAACTGAAGATCTAAAGTCCACTTAGACCTAAAAGGTACCACTCAGATTCTATGTTTAAATCACTGACAGGTAAAATCTTAATATGAGTGCAATGGTATAAACCTATACAGCAGATTCCATGTAGTGACAAAGGCTTAGTATGTGTTGTTGTCATTATCTTTCATTCATAGGTAATGGAAACAAAGAAGATTCATGGATGATGCTTACAGTTTTGGGTTGTTGGCCCAAGCCTTCTTTAGAAAATGCTTTTGTCTTAGTCTCCTTCTCACAGATCTTAAATCTTTCCATTTCACGCTCAATTTGCTTCCGAGCATCCACCAGGGCCTGCTCATAAGAGGCACTAATCTATGTCGATAAACAACACAAGAAAAGTGTAATAATAATCAGATTCAAATAAAAAAAATACAAGTCTACAATTAATGCAAGAATGAAATTTTAAGTGCCACTAAAGGCAAAGGTGATTCAACAATACATAAAGACTATGAGATTACAGTAAGAAGGCAATCACAATTACAGAAATTACTTAATGAAGCATAATAAATCAACTAATCGATACAAAAAAAACATGTAAAAGACCTTAAAACTAGTAACTAACTTTCTTATCCTTGATCTCGCTCGATTGAATCCAAGTCTTGATCTGGTCCCTGTACCTTTGCAGCTTCTTGATTTCCTTCTTCAAGTCAGCCTCAAATTTCTCCTTCTGATTCGCATTATCAGTATCATAAACCTAAAACAATATACAATCCACAAAGAACCAACAATCAACAACCCACGGTTCAATTTGCTCTACAGATAACTAATTACTTGACAAAAATAAAAATTTACATTCTTTTACAACTCTTTCTTCCTCCTTTATCAAGATAAATCTGAAAACAAATTAATCATTAATAAAGAAAATTAATAAAAACAAATTTAATATATTTCCAAAAAACACTTCATAAAGTAGTGAGACTATAGTAACACAAATGTTCGCTTCAATTTCAAGGGAACTACAGATCGACAATCATTTTTAGAGTCGGCTTTCCTGCATTTTCTCGGGAACCAAACAAAAGAGAGAACGGAAAAGAAAAAGAATGACTTTTCGCAAAGAAGAAATCTTAATGGTAAACCTTGTTCCAGATGCTATCGAACACATCGACACCTTCTTGGACTTTCTTGAGAACACGATCGATCTCTCCTTGTAGCTTGCGACTCGCTCCCATTGTAGAATTCTGAATGTTTCCAAGGCGATTTAAAGAGAAGTTATCATCCAAATGACAGAATGAAAATCCTTATCAGAGATTGATGGCTCAATTTTTGTAGTTTTAGAAGCGTCGAGTGGAATTTTGCGCGACCCAAGTGAGATTTGATATCTTTGCGCTCATTTAGGGCTTTATTTTTCTGCTAAAATGTATAAATTTAAGGGTAACTTAACCCATGGTCACAAAAATAGATTTTGGTCAATTTTTTCTCTATTTAATCACTAATTGTGCGAATTAGTATTTTTTAATGATTTGGTAAATTAGCATATTGAATAATTCATACAATGCATTTTGTTGATTTTTTATTAAAGTTTAAGAATTTTTTTATAATTAGTCTTAATTTTTTCAAGAGAGGTCACTTTAGTTAAAATTTACATGTTCATATATTTAAAGATTAATATGCTGCGTTAGTAATCTATTAAAAATAAAATTTTAATAAAAATAACTAAATCACATAATTATTTTATTTAAAATAATTAAATTAAGAAAAATATTTGAGGTAACTAAAATAGAATAAAGTCTATCTATCATGAGTGTAATTTATCCTAAAATTAATTAAAGGAAAAGAAAACGAGACTACATACGAATGTGCATGAACTCCACGCTTCACTACTTACAGGATATTGTACTAGAAACATCTATCTACAACTATTTATCCTATGCATTAATGTTGCATTTATTATTAAGGCTTTACGTGGTAACTTGAAGGAATGGAGAAATAAAATATACAAAATATAATTTTTCTTTCCGTAGGTGTATTGAAAGAAAAGAAAATTTTCTATTCATTATTAGATTTGTAAAATAAATCTGAAATAAAATTTAATAAATTAGAATTTATCATATCAAATCATCAAGAATAAATGAAGAATAAAATTAAATACGAAAGCGTACCTGAATCTATGAATTCATTGCAGTTTTAACAGATTTTAGAGATTTGATCTTCCAAATTAGCACACAAGAAATTTAGAGAATATATGATCTCTCTCTCTCTTTCTTAATGATGGATATTAAAAAAAGATATCTTATGTATAATTTGAGGACCATAATCCTAATATTTATAACCTTGGCATATTAGTTTTAATCAAATTCTAATTAGCCCATCATTAATTAGAATTTGATTAGAAGAGTATTTATACATATTTGACCCATACTTTATTTAATAATTAAAAGCTCAATAAAATTCTAACCAAATTAAATCACTTTTAATCTGGACTAACCTATTATGATAGTAAATAATAACATGTAATTATTCTTATTGTATATGTAATGTCCAAATTTTCCAACATTCATTATTTGGTAAAGTTGAAAATGAGAAAAATAAATAAAATGAAATTTTTAAAAATACTTAATTTTGAACTAATATACATATGTCTCTCATTTTTCCTCTCATTAGGTATTTATGCAATATGATAAAAAATAATATCTCTCTCTTTTCCCTCTCTTTTTTTTTCTCTCACTTTTCTTCCTTACTAAACACACTTAAAACATCCCGAATTTTATATTAATGAGAGTGCAAAAATATTTCAAGAATAAGGAAAGTCTAGTAGTTGATTGATAAATGGAAAAGCATAGAATTAAATTAAGGTTCCAAATTCGAATATTTTCTCCTATAAAATAATTAAAATTTGCAAAAATCCCTTGTTTTTTTTTATGTGTGTGTCGTCCATATCCTTGTAGACCTAGGTATAAATATTATTTTTAGAAAAAAAAATTTGCTTTTAGTCTCATTCTCCCCACCCTAGTTGTCCCTCTTCTTCTCCTCTCCTTTTCTCTATCAATTTTTTTCCCTTTCTTCCTTGTTGTCGCCGCCCATAGCTCTTGATCTACCATTTTTCTTTTTCTTTCACAAGATTTTGCACCATCTCTCCCTCCATCTTGCTTCCATTTTTCCCTTAATTTTCCAACCCCTACTCTGAAATTTTGGATCTCTAAGAATGATTCTCCTTGTTACCAAGAAGTGCCATTGCCACCCTTATCAACTAGTTTGTGTAAGTTCTCCTAATTTCTCAATTTCTTGATGAATCTTGAGAGTTCAAAACCCAAATTTCCGGATCTGGAATTTGAGAGATTTTTAAAGATTTAATGGATATTTTTCCAGCCTCCTAAGTGACCTTAAAAGTGATTTCAAGTCAGCCCCAATTTGGTCACCCTTGATGGTGGTGCGCACGCATATGGAAAGAAAAGGGGGTTGTTTTTCTTTAATTTCTTACCATCTTTTTCCAGCATTACTTTGGGTTCTTTAACCCCTCCTAATTAGCCTTTAATTATGTTTTAATTAGGGAAAATCGATCTTGATCAATCAATAATTCAGATCTGACAACTCGGGAAGCGTATGTGTGGTTGATCGTAAACTAGTTTATAGTTTCGGTTTAGATATTGGGGAAAGATTGTTAATTGATTAAATAAAAAATTTTAATCAATGATTAGCTATTGATTTTACAATATTTTAATGTGTTAGGTGTCGACTTAAACACCCCAAACCAACAGTGAAGCTGAAAGATGTTTGCGCGTACGATTCACATCAATTCAATGTAAAAAATCTAACTAGTTTGGATTCGAAAAATAGTTATAATTATAATGGTTGGATTGAACCCATAAGTGGGTGTTTGGGGGCTATTTAAGAGGCATATTCATTGAGTTTAATACTGATTTTTAATTTAGGTTAATTTTAAAGCTTATTAGAGAAACCACAAGATTTACGAGTGTGCTGCGAAAGAGCGTAAAATAAGGTATGGGTCCTAACTCAGGAACTTGATTAAGAATGATGGTTTTATTGATATAATTAATGATTTAGTTTGCTGATTAGGCTTGGCTAGATAGCTAAGTAATTAAATTTGTAAATGGCGGAACCAAGTACGTTTCAAGCCCTAATTATTTGGCATGTTAGCAAAGTTGCTAAATTGACTAAATTATTGCATGATTGATATTGTTGTGAATGGTTAGTTAATGTGATGTATGATTGGTTGTTTGTATAGCATGTTTTTGAATGAAAATAAGGTTTATGCATGATAGATTGGTATGAGTAATTTGTTATGTAATGATTGAATGTAATAGCCCGGTTTAGACCCTTGTCGGAATAGTAGTTTTGAGACCATAAATCTGAGGTCAAAAAAATATTTTAATATTATTTTCTGTGTTTACAGTATGTGATAAAGTATGTGTGAAAGTTCTGTGTGAAAATTTTATCGTTTGTGTGCCGAATTGTGAGAAAGGACTTAATCGCATAAAATGCAAAAGCTGTGTGCTAATTATTAAAGTGCTTAATTGTCATGATTTATTAAATGAGAAGTTCTTATGTAGTAATTAGACCTTTGATAGTGGAGATGGACATAAATGGCCATTAAATGAATGAATATATAATGTTTTAATTAAGGGTAAAATGGAAAAATGACAATTAAGTTAATATTAATTAAAACAAAGCATAAATTAGTGGCATTTCATGTTCATCTTGCAGAAATTAGAAAAGAAAAGAGGGTTTATGAGCTTTGGAGGTTTCAGCCATTGTTGCCTTTGATTGAGGTATGTTTCGAGCTCGATTTTTTGATGATTTTTACGTTTTTGTAATTGTTGCTTTGTGTTCTAGCTAGCCTATGCACTAATTTATGAATTTGTTGGTGATTTTATAAGATGCCATTGATAAATGTTTGAGCTTTGTGATAGTTGTTGATGAATAATGAATAATTGTTGATAGATTTTAATGTTTTGTAAAGTAATTTTTGACAAAAATGTCAAAATGGGCTAAATTGTGAAAATGAGAAATTGAGGCACTAAAATGTGAAATAACTAAAATATGTGGGCTTATATGAGCTAGGGAAAAATTCGGCTAAACATGTGTATAATGAAATTATGTGTATTTGATGATTTTATGAAATAGGGACTAAAATGTTAAAATGTGTAAATGTGAGGGCTATTTTGTAAAATACTCAAAATATGTGTTTTTGGATTAAATTGAATGATTTGGTGAATGAATGAGCTAAATTTGAATATCTATAGATCAAGAAAAGAGAAATTCAGACTTAGATCGAGGTAATAACAAGGTGCTCTATTGATTGACTTGTATCGTGTTTCTACGCCCGAGGTAAGTTCATGTAAAATACGAATTGTTAAATTTATGTTCACATATTATGCAAAGAATGGAAATGTGGTTGTTGAGCTAGTAATGTGAATGATGGGTTTGAAGAGATGTGGCACTAAGTGTGCGTAAATAGAATCTATACAATGATGATCGGCACTATGTGTGCGAGATAAAGAAAGCATCGACTATATTAGTTGGCACTGTGCGTGTGATATGTAAAGAAAGTATCGACTATATTAGTTGGCACCGTGTGTGCGATATTGAGGCATTTTATGCTTAATATGATGGCACTAAGTGTGCGATAGTATTGTGGCTTCGGCTAATTATATGGCACTGAGTGTGCGAATTCATCGAATGTTTAAAGAGGATCGAATGAGTAAGGGTTTGGAGCATTTAATGGTAAATGTGGTAGTTAAATACGAGATGGTATAGGTACGTACATAACCTATGTGGTTGATGAAGTTGTGTATGAGATATATGGATAATTATGTGAATGAATGATGGAAAGAGTTAGATTGAGTAGCTTGGTAAATGCTTGTTAATGAAAATATAGTTATGTATGAAAGTGAGGAATTGATATGGATAAAAATTGAGTATTTAGGTGAATTGAACTAGGTGTTGGTAATTTTAGCATATTGAATTTGAATTGTTGAATTAATTGTGTTATATTACGAACTTACTAAGCTTTAAAGCTTACTATGTGAAGTCTTTCTCTGTTTTACAGTGTCATTAAAGCTAGCTCGAATCCGGGAATCGTCAACGACTCAATCACACTATCGGCCATCTATTTTGGTACTTTTGGAAGTTGTATATTTGGTATATGGCATGTATAGGATAGTGATTATGGTATGTTTTGAGATGTATAGATATTGCCATATGATATGGCTTGATAGTTTAATGATTTTGGTATATGCTTTGGATATGTGAAAAGAATGGTTAATATGTGTATGTGTGTTTTATGTGAATGATCACTATAGTCTAAATTAGTGAAATGGAAATGATATGTTTCATGCTTAAATTTGGTAAAGATTAAATGATGAATGGATTATATGATTTTGATGTGAAGTTGATACTTTGGATTGGTATGTTGAGTTGAATTTGTATAGGGAAATGAATGATGATGTTAAGAGATTTAATTGTGTATGTTTTGGATGTATTTGGAGTATGAATTTGGAATGGTGTGATGCTTGTAGGTGTGACCCAAAATTTGGGTGGCAAATTGGCCTTGCAAATGGCCTGTATTTGCCCACACGGTAGAGCACACGGTCGTGTGGCTCGATCGTGTCCCTTAAGGTTGTAGTTTGAAACAAGTCAGACTCGCACACTGGCCAGACACACAAACGTGTGACAAGCCGTGTGAATTAAGTCAGTGTTGCCCACGGGTCAAGCACATGGGCGTGTCTTCGGCCGTGTGGACAAGTCAGTATGTATGCCCTATTTTGCCACGGCTTGGACACACGGGTGTATCTGATGCCGTGTGAGGCACACGGCCTATCCACACGGGCGTGTGACCTCTGTAAATGTAACACCCCAAACCCGGCCCAAATACCACGACCGAATCTGGCATGTTACTAGAAAAAAAAGACTTTAGAAAGTTTCATGAGCTTCAGTTGATTTCTAAGACTATTTAGAAAAACTCAAATTTGGTAGTTCAGTTGAAATTCCGTTATTCATTTAAGTTATAAAATTTAAATAGCCAAGCCTTGCAGTTAGGTGACATTAAAAAAAAAACACTTACCGATTATTCGATTATTAGATTATTATCAAAATCCTTTTTTTTATAAAAAATATTGTTTAACCGGTTGTAGAGAAACCTCAATTTCGTATTTTATCAAAACTTCCTATTAAGTAGTTTGTAATTTATGTGTCCAAAAATTAAAATCCAAAAGAAAATTTACCAAATTGAAGTGGCCTTATTACAAATAAAAAATCCCCAAAAGTATCAAACGATAAATAAAATAAATTTTTATAGAGTAACCCATGCATGGCCACCTCGAGTCCACTCCAGCCCAGTCCAAAGAACTAAGAGTTACCTACAAGTTGTTTAAGAAAATAGAGTGAGTCACCAGACTCAGTGTGCAATTAGTCCACAAAATCCACAAGTGGGCCTGTGCCCCAAAACACCATCGGCCGAAGCCCAATCATCACAGTATAAACAAATAATCAACATGATAGCCCAACCCAACCTAATTTTCCATCCTCTACACTCCGCTCCATAAGTCCATCCTCAACACACCTGTGGGGATTTCTACAGTCAACCCTCCATCCTCTACACACCTCTTTGGCAGTCATGCTGACAGACACACTGCTCAAAGTCAATATAATGTGGTTTAGCCACCGATCAACATGTGATCAAATTACCGATACGATAATGAGGCACCAAGCCATCATTTAGTGTGACTATGTCACCGATATACACTTCCCCTTCATATATTATCATCCCAATATCCCATGCACATGCAATATAGTGTAATAGATAGGTTATATGATGTCATACATGCAATACTTAGTGTACACACACAAACATGCTATCAACAATAATTATAAGGCTTGATTATAATATACTGACCTGGGGTTTCGATTTTACCCAACATGCGTAGTTTAATCACCATTACCGCGATTTTTGGCTTTCAGACATAACACATACACATTTATTCAATTAAGGGATAGTGTGGTAATTACACACCTGTAAACCCGAAGAACTAAACTATCGATCTCGCTAACATCCTCACTCACAGGGATCACAGCGATCTGCTTATCCCTTTCAGAAGTCGGCCCACAACCTGGTGGCCAGTCTCAAACTGCTGATACTGCTCGCTTCTTGAATTTAGGGGTAGGGACTATGTGTCCAACCCCCTCCTTTGCTTGGCTGGTGTTTGATTCCATGAAAAGATCTTGGTCAGAAGACCGAGTTAAGACATTGGAATAGAGAAAATAAGAATATACGTTCCAAGTGAAGATTTCTTACCTAGATCGATATAATCCGGAGATGGAGTCGATTGAGTACCTATGCAAATACTAAGCGAGAATCGGTTGAAAGAAAATAGATTAGGAGATATAGTCTTTTGGCCAAACGAGATACATGAACCCTCCTACCACCATTCGGCCAACACCACTTACCAAAATCTACCAACCGCTGATTAGATGCAGATAGGAGTATGAATGCGAAGTCCCTCCTACATTCGGCCAAAGCACTATGACACCATATTAACACCTTTGGTTAATCAACCCAAAGAGAAAAAGGAAGAGAACGGACAGTAAAGTGAAGAAGATCCCTTACCGAAACTGAAAGATGCCCCAAAGACTCGGTATAAGTCGTCAAACCAGAGAAGATTCGACTTAATGATGATACCTCAAAGTGAGAGATGAGTTTCAGTTGGGAAGAACCAACACCATGAGAAGAAAAACAAATGAATTTTGGCTTGAGAAAAAGAGAGAACATGAGATGAATCCTTTAGGGTAAGGGGTAAAGGTTTGGCTAAGAAAAATAGATGAGGAAGAAATAATGAAGTGGTGTGGGTGGTGATAAGTTTCGACTAAGGGGTTTAGAGGTGTGAAACAAAATGTGAACAAAAGAAACAAAAAGAGAAAATGAGAGGAAGGGAGAGTTGGGGTTCGGCTTTTGAAGAAGTACTGGAGAAAGAGTGGAGCAAAGAAGAGAAAAGAGAAGAGAGACGAGAAGGGTGCCACAGGTTTCGATTTTGATGGTGAGGCAAAGAACTCAAGTTACCAAAAATACAGAAGAGAGGGAGAGAAATGGTTTCGGTTTAGGCTAAAAGAAGAATGGACAAAGACCCTAGGGGTTTCGGCTATACAAAGAAAGAACAAAGCTACCAAAATGCCCAACACTCTAAAACCGAAAAGAAAGAGCTCACTACATCTAAAAGCTAACCCTTCCAAACTTTCGGCACCTAAACTCATCAAACCGAAATCGACCTCCTCCCCCCTACATCAAGCTTCAAAAATTCGGCTAACACCCTTTTCCACTTTCTTCCCCTTGATTTTCTCCTATCTTCACTCACAACCTCCCATTTGAATTGATTTGAACAAGTCAACACCCACCTTTCTCTCATAGCCTCAAATTCAAAATGTTTGACTAATTCCACACCCCCTCTTCAAGGTCTCTTGCCAAATCTAACTCTACTCATCCTGATGCCAAAATAAATTCCAAAATGTGAACTGTGCGCCTTGAACCTACTCCTTCCCTGCTCCTTGTGGCGTCACTCTCCTACCTCTTAAGTGGCGCCTTTTTGCCACCTTGCCACTTTAATTCTTATGCCACCGAACACAAACAATAAACCTTAAGTCCTGCCCCAATCAACTTCCCTACTAAAGTGCCCAAAATTGAAATTCTGGCCAAGATTTTGACTTAACCCTGGGCCTTCCCGGAGACCCCAAACACGCTCAAACAACATACAAAGTATACCAAACACACAGATACAAAGTAAATGCAATTCCTCTAAATCCCGGATGTTACAGTAAATTTGAAAAATGTTAAGTTTTTGGAAAAATTTTGTATGTGCTCAATTTAGTCCTGACTCCTTCCTAATGCATATTTAAGGTCTTGAAGACCTTTTTAAAGGGACTTTATGTATATGTTTTGCTATGATATGATGATAATGTATTTATGATTGAGAAATGATCGTAAACCTCCGTTATGTACGGTAATGCTTCTTCACTCTAGACCGGCGATGGTTACGGGTTAAGGGTGTTACATTGAAAGACTACTACACATGCACACAGAAAAGTTTGTAATAACACACGAAATTGTGATTTGTTAAATAATACCACCTTCATGGTAATTTGAAAGTTGGATCAATGATCCTATTCACTAAAAATTTGATAATTCAAGGGCGTGTTGAACATGCCAAGAAATTATGAAAGTATTGAAATATGACTATGTATGAGATTGTATGACATATTGCATGTGCATTGGGGTGGGTTATTATGATGGTTGACAGAGGAGTTCCGTGGAGAATTAGTGGCATATTATGTACGCTGTAACACCCCTTACCCGTGTCCGACGACAGAACCAGATGCGAGGCATTACCATGCTTAACCTTACAGAAACGTGTAATAACAGGCTATAAAATTTCGTTCAAAACCCATTTCTTGCTCATTCTCGGCCTACATGGCCCTAAACATACCTCTAAGAGGTTCCAGGATCTAACCAGGGACTTTTACAAACTTGGAAAGCTTTTCATCAAAACAAGGGCCATACGCCCATGTTGAAATAGGGACACGGCCCATGTGCCCCTAATACATGCCCGTGTCTTTCACCCGTGGTCGACATTGACTAATTTCACACGGCCTTGACACGCCCGTGGCCCTGGCCTGTGTGCCAAACCTTGTCATTCTGACTTATCCACAGGGCTTATACACACGTCCGTGTGCTTCAGCCGTGTGGCGATTCAAATTCCAAGTACAAGGTGCAGACTTCACACGGCCTGGGCATTCGCCCACGTGCTAGTCGTGCCTCTCACACGGTCTAGACACACTCCCGTGTGTCTACCCATATGGACAATTAGCAGGCTATATACCAAGCCCTTTCCACCCTACGTTACACACATACATATTCCAATTCAAAACAATACAACTTCTATCCCAAAGGCACATCTAAGAACTCATTCCAACATAAAAGATAATCAAAAGGTATTTCTAGGAGCTCAAGAATCAAGATATACAAAAGGACATATACTTCATGAAATTCATCTTCATTAAGCAATAGAACTTGCCAAGTATTTGCCTAACTCATAAGGCCATTTACAAAAATGACTTTTATAACTTACATAGCCAACACTTTGACTAACGATTACAACTTAACAAAATACACAAGATCTATACATGCCATACTCAAAATAAGTCTAAATTGTTATACCAAAGTGATGTCGATAGTGTGATTTCCGAACTCCTACGTCCATGATCCTCGAGTTATCTTGGGAATACTACAAGGAAGAAGGGCAATGAAAGGGGTAAGCTTAAAGCTTAGTAAGTTTGCATGGAAATAAATAGCAACAATAAGCTCATAATATAATCCTTCCATGGCATTAACTAACCATACACAAGTCATAGGCTCCTTGCCATACTTACTTACAATTGCCCTTATTTAGCACATACCGTCCTACACATCGTAATCGTTTCTTCGTGACTCATTCATATGACTTTAGTAAAATTCTCATTTCTACTTCTAAACTCATTTACTTATCCCATTAATCACTAGGGATAGTCAAAGACGCTTTTTAATCGTCATTCAAGTGGGTACGAAGCTAATGCCACATCCTAGAGGTGGTCTTATATGGAGTCACTTCTAAATGCCAATGCCATATTCTGGATATGGTCTTATATGGAGTTTCACATCAAGTATCGATGCCATATCCCGGGTACGGTCTTATATGATTCTCATATTCATTATCGAAGCCATATCCCGGATATGGTCTTATATGGGATCCCAACTCGATGTCGAGGCCATGTCCCAGACATGGTCTTATACGGGACCTTATCTATTTCATATCTTGATGACAGAAATTTCATATTTAATATGGTCCACTAGGACCTCAACATCTCATTCAACATTAACTACTCAATTTAGTAAAGCATCATGCATCAATATGATACAAAGCATTCTCAATCATGCTAACATAAATGTTGCATTAATCACATACAAACTTACCTTGATTTCAAAATGAGCTAACTCGTCGGTTTAGTCCAAGACTTTGTTCTTTCCCCGATCGAGGTGAATTCTCGGTTCTTCTTGCTCTATAATAGCAATTTTAGCTCATTTTAATGACCATATTAATGAAAGCATTTTAACACTCATGTTTAGGCAAAAATACTATTTTGCCCCTAGATTTTGGCAAAATAACCATTTTGCCCCTAGGCTTGGAAATTAATTCTAATCACATTTCTACCTTCAACAAGCCTAGGTGAACTTTTACTACTCTTATAAATATCATCAAAATTCAACATTTCACATAATTACTATAAATTTGTAACCTTTTCATCAAGGTCCAATTAGGTGTTTTCAAGACAACACCTTTCACAAAAGTTATTCATCTAACAACTAAGACTCAATTTCTTTCATAAAAATGCAGCAAATAACTAAGATAGCTCTCATGGAAAAACTCTAAACTTTTTACCATATTGCACAATAGTCCCCTCATTTGAAAGTTTAAGCTTTAGGGGTCCCAAAAGTACAACTATTTTCAAGAAAAGATCACTAGAACACTTACTTGTGAAGAGATGAGTGTGCTGAAATTTTGAAGCTTTCTACCCCCTATTTGCTGCAAATTTTTGATGGAACAGTGAAAGATAAAAAGGTGATATCTTTTCTCTCCTTATTTTATTAATACTAGTCAAATCAGTCCACCTACTACACCAACTTTGTCCAACATTAACAAATTTGTCTCCTATGCTAGTCTATGGCCGGCCAAGCAAATATTGGGGGTCTAATTATCTTTTAAAGACCTCCAATTGTTAATCTATGGCTATTTGGTACCTTTATCTTATAGAATGGAACTTTCACACTTTATGCAATTTAGTCCTTTTTTGCTATTAATCATGAAATCGTTAAAATTAAAGCACCAAAATTTTCATGCACATATACTATCATACTCTGACTCATAATATAACATGAAAATAAATTTATCTAATCTCAGATTAGTGATCCCGAGATCACTATTCTGACTAGCCCCTAAATCGATCTGTTATACCCGCATTTATTCGTAGTCAGTGCACAGGAACGGAGATTTGAGGGGATATGGTGATTTTATCGCAATTATTCATTATTTCATGATTTTATCGCATTTATTCATTATTTGGCACATTTTTTGCAATTATACTCATTTGGTGGTTTTACCACATCGAGCTTTGCTTGTATTTATTGGAGTTTGGCAGACGGGCTCTGAGGAACTCGCAGTATGTAGCGGATGGTTAGGGTAGGAAACTCAATTTGCATTATAACATGTTCATGACTCATTTCATTGTTATTATTGTTGTTTGATTGTGAATTATGACTTTATGTATAAATGTTTAAGTGTATGATTAATGCATTATTGTTTAGAGTCACACTGAGCTAGTTAGCTCACCCCATTACTTTAAACTACTCAAGTAATGAACAGAGTTAGGAACGAACTTGGCATGCAGACATACGCGGACTTCATACTTCATATTTATTTTTATTGAATTTTTATTAAAGTTTCCCTAAATTTATTTAGTTTTTGGACTGTAAAGTGATTTGAACTATGGTTTGGGACTGTTTCTGTTTTGGGGATTTTTCATGCATGCATAACTTCACACATGAGAATAATTTATTATTATATATTGAAATTGGATTAAGCATGTTACTTGGCTTAATTAATAATTGGGTATTTATTTGGTTTTTCTGTTGCAATCAAGATAATAAAAATTATGTTTCAAAAGCAACGTTGTGCAAAAAGTTTTTCCGAAAACCACACTAGTGCTTCAAACCTGACTTAATAAAGATTGGATCTTAATAATGAAATTTTTCTCAAAATAACCAAGTTAACCGCGATTTTATTAAAAATAGAGCGTTTTTAAGGTTTTGAACCATTGAGAGGGTAGAATCGTAGTTCAAGTGTCCCATGTAACTTTCACAATTCGACCATAACGTCTAGACTGGGTTTGGGAGGTTACATTTAGTGGTATCAGACCTAGATTCAAAACCTTAGACTGAATTTTTAATCTTTTCAAAACGAGGTTGCATACATGCATACATGAAAAGGGTATTCTTAGGAAAAACCAACCACGGTATTTTGAAATTTATTTTGCAAGAAACGACGAAGTTCAAAAGTCAGATGCCATGTCCATAGAAATAGTAATGAAACTTTAGTATGATAATAGATACTACTACATAAAATTTTTAATAAAAGAATTCTGATTGAGGATGCGCTAAAAGATTTAACAAAGTACTAAAAATGTTCTTACTTATTGTAGTTGTAATAGCCTGATTTATGGCCTAAACGGAATAGTGGGTTCGAAAACCACAAATCCAAAGTAGAAAAATTTATTGCGATTAAGTTTTAAAGTTTATAGTGTGATAGAATGATTGTGTGAAATTTTCGTTAATAAATTTTATCGAGTGGGTGTCCAATTTGATAATTAAGACTAAATTGCAATATGTGAAAAATGTGAGTTCTAGAAGCTAAGGTACTTATTTGAAATGGATTTTTAAATTGAAGGTCCTTAAATGGAAATTATACCATTATATTTTAGTTTGGACAACAAGGATGGATAAAATACTAAAGGTTTTAATGAAGGGCATTTTGGTCATTTGGTAATTAAAAGAAATAAAAAGGGAAAATAGGCCAAAAAATGTTCATCTTCCTCATGTGTTGGCCGAATGTTGCTATGGACATCATGGCTAGGGTTTTCAAGCTTTCAGGCTCAATAGTAAGTGCATCCAAGCCCCGTTTTTAAATGTTCTTTACATTTTGATATCCCCGTAACTCAGTTTAGCTATTTCTACCATTATTTTGAGCTAGGGTTTGTGTTTAAAAATTTACCCATGGATGACTTGCATGTGTTTTGATGTCTAATGGTAGAATATGAATGCTCGGTGTGTAATAAATGACTTTTACTAAGTGATTTTCGATGGAATCGCATAAAAGGACTAGTTTGTAAAAAGTTAAAAAATGTATAAAAAATGTGTGAATGAATGCAAATTTTGGACTACTATAGTTATGAAAATGGTTTGGCTAGGCCTAAAATACAAGGAAATTGAATAAAAATCATTTTATGAGCCTAAGGGCAAAAGTGTAAATATGACAAAGTTTAGGGGAAAAATGTAATTTTGCCATAATATGATTTTTGGACTGAATTGAATATTATAATAACTTAATAAGTCAAATGTGATATTTTAGATAAAGAAAAACGAGTTTCGAACTTAGAATGGAGGAAAGACGGATATTGGACGACTTAGTCCCTTTCGCCATTTTAAGTCGAGGTAAGTTCGTATGGTAAACATTAATGTTTATTTGTTAGATTGATAAATAATTTGTGAAATTACTCGTATTATTTGTTGAATATTGGAAACTAATGTTCGAGCAAATAAACGCAGGGATAAACTTGTAAGAGCCCGATTTAGGGGCTAGTCAGAATAGTGATCTCAGGATCACTAATCTGAGATTAGAGAAATTTATTTTCATGTCATATTATGAGTTAGAGCATGATAGCATATGTGCATGAAAGTTTTGGTGCTTTAATTTTAACGATTTCATGATTAATCGTGAAAAATGACTAAATCGCATAAAGTGAGAAAGTTCCATTCTATAAGGTAAAGGTAGCAAATAGCCATGGATTGTCAATTGGAGGTCTTTAAAAGGTAATTAAACCCCCAATATTTTCTTGGCCACCCATGGACTAGCATAGGAGACAAATTTGTCAATGTTGGTCAAAGTTGGTGATAGTAGGTGGACTAATTTGACTAGTATTAATAAAATAAGGAGAGAAAAGATATAATCTTTTTCTCTTTCACTCTTCCACCAAAAATTAACAGCAAATAGAGGGTAGATAGCTTCAAAAATTTCAGCACACTCATCTATTCACAAATCAACAAGAACCGAGAATCTGCCTCGACCGGGGAAAAGACAAAGTCTTGGACTAAACCGACGGGTTAGCTCATTTTGAAATCGAGGTAAGTTTGTATGTGATTAATGTAATAATTATGTTAGCATAACTGAGAATGCTTGGTATTCTATTGATGCATGATGCTCTACTAAATTGATGATGAATGAGATGTAGAAGTCTTAGTAGACCATATTGAATATGAAAATGCTATCATCGAGATATGAAACAGATAAGGTCCCATATAAGATCATGTCTGGGACATGGACTCAGTACCGAGTTGGTATCCCGTATAAGACCATACCTAGGGTATGGCTTCAAAAATGAATATGAAAATCGTTTAAGACTATATCCGGGATGTGGCATCGTTACTTGATGTGGAAGTCTATGTAAGACCTTATCCGGGATATGGCGTTGGCATTTAGAGGTGACCCTATGTAATACCACCTCGGGGATATGGCATTGGCTTTGCACTCATCTCAATAATGATGGAAATGCATCTTTGACCATCTCTAGTAAATAATGGGATAAGTAGATGAGTTTAGAAGTACGAATGAGAATGGTACTAAAGTCATGGGAACGAGTAAATATAGGTACTCGTGAATGAGTTACGATGAAATGATTATAACATGTGGCACGGTATGTGCTAAATAAGGGCAATCGTAAGTAAATATGTCAAAAAGCCTTTGACTAGTGTATGATTAGTTAATACCATGGATGGATTATATTATGAACTTATTATTACTATACATATTTCCATGCAAACTTACTAAGCTTCGTGTTTACCTTTTCATTGCCCTTCTTCCTTGTAGTATTGCCAAGGCAACTCGAGGATCGTGGACGTAGGAGTTCGAAAATTACACTATCGGCATCACTTTGGTATAACAATTTAGACTTATTTTGAGTATGGCATGTATAGGACTTGGGTATTTTGTTAAGTTTTAATTATTAGTTAAAGTGTTGGCTATGTAAGTTATAAAAGTCATGTTGTAAATGGTCTTATAAGTTAGGAAAATACTTAGCAAGTTCTATTGCTTAATGAAGATGAATTTCATGAAGTATACGTCCTTTTGTATATCTTGATTCTTGATCTCCTAGAAATACCCTTTGAGTGTCTTTTGTGTTAGAATATGTATGTGTGTAACGTAGAGTGGCAAGGGCTTGGTAAATAGACTGATAATTGTCCTCATAGGTAGACACACGGGCGTGTATAGACCGTGTGGGAGGCACAGCTAGCACATGGGTGTATGCTCAGGCCGTGTGAAGTCTGCACCTTGTACTGGGGATTTAAATTGTCACATGGCTGAAGCACACAAACGTGTGTATAGGCCGTGTGGATAAGTCAGAATGACAAGGTTTGGCACACGGACTAGGGCCACGGGCGTGTCAAGGCTGTGTGAAATTAGTCAGTGTCAACCACGGGTGAAAGACACGGGCATGTCTTAGGGGCACACGGGCCGTGTCCCTAGTTCAACACGGGCTTGTGGCCCCTGTTTTGATGAAAAGCCTTCCAAGTTCGTAAAAGTCTTCAGTTTATTCTCGAAACCTCTCGGAGGCATGTTTAGGGCCATGTCAATCGAGAATGAGCAAGAAATGGTTTGAGCAAAATTTTATAACCCTATTCGAGCTGTTTAAACAAGATTAGTTAGGTAATGCCTCAAACCCTGTTTAGACTTACATACGGGTAAATGGTGTTACATTTATTAGTATCAGAGTGAGGTTTAGTCGGTTCTAGGAGCCTAAGTACAAGTCTAGCTATACATGCCATATGTAAGAGTGTTTGAGTAATGATAGTGTGATGGCTCCTGACGTCTAAAATCGTGTTTTATGTAGTAGATGGATTGATCCGGTCGAGTAGTAGTGATGATCTCATGAGTAACGCGCCAAATGCTACTCAAGGGATCGCTTGACTAATAGTAGACCCGAGACCTTGGGTTAGAGGAAAAAGGCTTGAGAAGCCTTTCTCCACATGATGAGCAACTGGTATACTGAGTATACCCGAGCAAATTTTAACTCTCAACTCCCTCCACCCCCATCTATCCCTCAACCCGCTCCAGTAGCTCCTCAAGTGGTCGAGGTGGTGAGAAGAGAAAGGCCTCCGGTAGATAAGATCCAAAAGTAAGGAGCCGAGGAATTTTGGGCAAATAAGGACGATGACCCAAAGAGATTCTGGCTCGAAAATACCACCAGGGTATTCGATGAGTTGTCCTACACCCTTGAGGAGTGTTTAAAGTGTGCAGTATCCCTCTTGAGAGATTTAGCCTACAGATGGTGGAACACTTTGGTGTTGGTAGTGATAAGGGAGAGAGTTAGCTGGGAGTTTTTCCAAGAGGAATACCGGAAGAAGTACATCAGCTAGAAGTTCATCGCCATAAGAGGAAGGAGTTCTTGGAACTGAAGCAAGATCGTATGTTAGTAACTGATTACGAACGAGAGTTCGTAAGGCTTAGAAAATATGCTCGGGAGTGCGTGGCCACTTAGGCAATCATGTGCAAGAGGTTCAAGGATGGACTGAATGAGGGCATCTATTTATATGTTAGAGTCCTCAAACTAAAGGAATTTGTAGTGTTGGTAGATAGAGCCTGTAAAGCCGAAGAGTTAATTAAAGAGAAGAGAAGAGTGGAGAATGAGTCTTGTGACTCGAGGAAGAGACAACTTAATAAGTCTCACCAATACTCATCTAAGAAGTCGAGGGATTTCTCTACTCGACCAGTCACTTCAGCGGAGTTTTCGACCCGAAGTAAAGGCAAGCAATTTTCGGGGTCGAAAGGGCAAACCACATCAGTATCTAGTGTGGGCAACATCCGACCAAGTAGACCGGAATGCCCTCAGTGTGGCAGGCACCATGCTGGTGAATGTCAAGCTAATGAGAAAGCTTGTTTCAGATGTGGGTCCTTAGACCACTTTATCAGAGACTGCGTCGAGGTGGGCAAGAAAGAAAAGCTTCAGAATACAAGATCGGGAAGTACTGTTAGGGGAAAACCACTGAGAAACCTGGGAATTGAGATGGGTAGCAAGAATCCATCTAGAGAGCAAGTTGCTAGAGTCGAGGGTAGAGTGCCTGTGAGGACATATGCCATTCGCGCTCGTGAAGAGACATCTTCCCCCGACATAATCACGGGTACCTTTTCTCTCCATAATACTCGTGTTATAGCTTTAATTGATCCGGGATCTAGCCACTCAAATATACGCATGAAATTAGTCTCTAGCATGAGCATGCCTATAGAGTCTACCGAATTATCATAAGTGTCTCTAATCCCCTAGGCAAACGCGTGTTGGTTGATAGAGTTTGGAAAGGTTGTCTTTTGATGATTAAAGCTCATTTTTTCCTAACTGATGTTATGCTATTGCCATTTGATGAGTTTGACGTCATTCTTGGGATGGATTGGTTAGTTACTCATGGAGTAATTGTGAATTGTGGGGAAAAGTATATTGAGTTGAGAGAGGAAAATGGTAATCTTATTCATGTTAAATCAGATAAGCCGGATAGGTCACCAGTAGTGATGTCAATCTTGTCAACTCAGAAGTATTTAAGGAAGGGATACGAGGCCTATCTTGCTTTTTTGTTGAACATTAAAGAGACTGATTCGAGAATTAAGTTAATACCCACAGTATGCGACTACCCGGATGTCTTTCCGGAAGAGTTGCCAGGGCTACCTTCGGTTATAGAAATTGAATTTGGGATTGAGTTAGCTCTAGGCACTGCCCCTATTTCTATTGCTCCATATAAAATGGCTCCAACGGAGCTAAGAGAGCTAAAAACACAGTTGCAAGAACTAATGGACAAAGGTTTTGCAAGGCTGAGTTTCCCCCTATGGGGTGCTCCCGTTTTATTCGTGAAGAAGAAAGATGGTTCCATGAGACTATGTATAGATTATCGATAACTCAACAAGGTAACTGTGAAGAACAACTACCCATTACCGAGGATCGACGATCTATTCGATCAATTGAAGGGAGCCACAGTATTTTCTAAGATAGATTTGAGGTCATGGTATTATTAGTTGAGAGTCAAGGACTCGGATGTGTCGAAAATCGCCTTTAGGACTAAGTATAACCACTATGAATTTTTAGTCATGCCTTTTGGTCTAACGAATGCCCCTGTGATCTTCATGGATTTTATGAATCGCAGTTTTTGGCCATACTTGGATAAATTTGTTGTGGTTTTCATCGATGACATTCTAATCTTCTCTTGAGATGAGAACGATCATACTGAGCATTTGAGTATAATTTTACAAGTTTTGAGAGAAAAAATTGTATGCCAAATTCAGTAAGAGTGAATTTTGGCTCAAGGAAGTGGGATTTTTGGGGTACGTTGTCTCAGGAGACGGGATTAGAGTCGACCTGAGTAAGATTTCAGCAATTGTTGAATGGAAACCGCCGAGCAACGTAGCTGAAGTAAGGAGTTTCCTAGGCCCAGCCAGCTATTATAGGCGTTTTGTTAAGGGGTTTGCCATGATGGCTACCCCGATGACGAGACTTTTGCAAAAATATGTAAAGTTTGTTTGGACAGAGAAATGTCAACAGAATTTCGATAAATTAAAGACACTGTTAACTGAGGCTCCTGTTCTGGTGCAACTTGAGCTGGGAAGAGAATTTGTGGTTTACAGTGACGCATCCTTAAACGGATTGGGTTGTGTACTTATGCAAGAGGGTAAAGTGATTGCATACGCCTCTAGGCAGTTGAAGCCGCATGAGAAGAACTACCCGACTCATGATTTAGAGTTGGCCGCAATCGTGTTTTCGTTGAGAATTTGGAGGCATCATTTATATAGTGAAAGGTGTCAGATTTTTACCAACCATAAAATCCTAAAATATTTGATGACTCAAAAGGTATTGAGTTTAAGGCAACGAAGGTGGTTAGAGCTGATTAAGGATTATGAGTTGGCAATTGACTACCATCCGGGAAAGGCGAACGTGATCGCCGATGCTTTGAGTAGAAAATCATTGTTTGCACTAAGAGCCATGAGTACTCAGATGACTTTGTTGGATGATGGTTCCATTTTAGCCGAATTGAAGGCTAAACCATTGTTTCTCTAAGAGATTTGTGAAGCTCAGAAAAATGATAACAGTTTGCAAGCCAAGAGAGTTATATGTGAGTCAAACGTTGAGTCAGACTTTCAAGTAAATCCTGATGGATGTCTAACATTCCGAGATCAAATCTGTGTACCCAGAAATGATGAGCATATTTGTAAAATCTTGCAAGAAGTGCATTGCGGATGTTTGAATGTACACCCAAGTAGCACGAAGATGTGCAATGATTTGAGAAAATGGTATTGGTGACTTGGTATGAAGAAAGACATTTTCGAGTTTGCATCGAGATGCCTGATTTGTCGGCAAGTGAAGGCTGAACATCAAGTACCTTTAGGTTTACTTCAGCCCATTATAGTTCCTGAGTGGAAATGAGACCGTATTACCATGGACTTCGTGACGGGCTTATTGTTGACTCCAAAGAAGAAAGATGTAGTATAGGTAGTGGTTGATATACTCACAAAGTTAGCCTATTTTATACCAGTGCGAGTCGACTACTCACTTGATAAATTAGCGGAGTTATACATGTCAGAGATAGTAAGACTTTATGGTGTATCATTGTCGATCATTTTGGATAGAGATCCGAGATTCACGTCACGATTTTGGAAAAAGTTGCAAGAAGCTATGGGCACGAAATTGAGTTTCAGTACAGCCTTTCATCCACAAACTGACGGGCAGTCGGAGAGGGTAATTCAGACACTTGAAGACATGCTTCAATGTTGTGTTTTGGAATTCCATGGTAATTGAGAGAAATACTTACCATTGGTGGAATTCGCCTATAATAACAGCTTTCAGTCAAGTCTGAAAATGGCGCCTTATGAGGCATTGTATGGGCGTAAGTGCCGAACGCCCTTGTATTGGTCAGAACTTAAAGAGAAACAAATTCACGGGGTCTACTTGGTTAGGGAAACTGAAGAGACGGTAAAAGTAATAAGTGACTGTCTGAAAGTCACCTCAGATAGGAAAAAGTCTTATTCAGATTTGAAAAGGAAAGAGATTGAATTTAAAGTAGGTGATAGAGTGTTCTTGAAAGTATCACCTTGGAGGAAAGTCCTCAGATTTGGTCAGAGGGGCAAATTGAGTCCGCATTTTTTCGGACCTTATGAAGTTACCGAGAGGATAGGACCTGAAGTTTATCGGTTAGCCTTGCCACCTGAGTTGGAAAAGATTCATGACGTCTTTCACATATCCATGTTACGCCGATACCGTTCAGACCCTTTACATGTCATAGTACCGACAGAGGTAGAATTGCAACTGGACTTGACTTATGGTGAAGAGCCAGTTAAAATCTTGGCGTGAGAGGTCAAGCAATTAAGAAACAAAAGCATAGCCCTACTGAAAGTTATATGGCAAAGACATGGAATAGAAGAGGCTACATGGGAGCCCGAGGAAATGATAAGAAACCAATATCCCAATCTTTTCACTGGTAAGATTTTCGAGGACGAAAATCCTTAAGGGGGAGAGTTGTAACAGCCCGATTTAGGGGCTAGTCGGAATAGTGATCTTGGGATCACTAATCCAAGATTAGAGAAATTTATTTTCATGTTATATTATGAGTTAAAGCATGATAGCAAATGTGCATGAAAATTTTGGTGTTTTAATTTTAACGATTTCACGATTAATCGTCAAAAAGGACTAAATCACATAAAGTGCGAAAGTTCCATTCTATAAGCTAAAGGTACCAAATAGCCATAGATTGTTAATTGGAGGTTTTTAAAAGGCAATTAAACCCCCAATATTTTCTTGGCCGGCCATGGACTAGCATAGGAGACAAATTTGTCAAAGTTGGTAATAATAGGTGGACTAATTTGACTAGTATTAATAAAATAAGGAGAGAAAAGATATCATCTTTTTCTCTTTCACTCTTCCATCGAAAATTAGCAGCAAATAGAGGGTAGAAAGCTTCAAAAATTTCAGCACACTCATCTCTTCACAAATCAAGAAGAACCGAGAATCCGCCTCTACCGGGGAAAGGACAAAGTCTTAGACTAAACTGACGGGTTAGCTCATTTTGAAATCGAGGTAAGTTTGTATGTTATTAATGCAATAATTATGTTAGCATAACTGAGAATGCTTGGTATTTTATTGATGCATGATGCTCTACTAAATTGATGATGAGTGAGATGTTGAAGTCCTAGTGGACCATATTGAATACGAAAATGCTATCATTGAGATATGAAACAGATAAGGTCCCGTATAAGACCATGTCCGGAACATGGCCTCGGCACCGAGTTGGTATCCTGTAGAGGACCATATGTGGGATATGGCTTCGAAAATGAATATGAAAATCGTTTAAGACCATATCCGGGATGTGGCATCATTACTTGATGTGGAAGTCCATGTAAGACCTTATCCGAGAAATGGTGTTGGCATTTAGAGGTGACCCCATGTAAGACCACGTCGGGGATGTGGCATTGGCTTTGCACTCATCTCAATAATGATGGAAATTCATCTTTGACCATCTCTAGTAAATAATGGGATAAGTAGATGAGTTCAGAAGTACAAATAAGAATGGTACTAAAGTCATGGGAACGAGTGAATACAAGTACTCGTGAATGAGTTACGATGAAACGATTATAACATGTGGCACGGTATGTGCTAAATAAGGGCAATCGTAAGTAAATATGTCAAAAAGCCTTTGACTAGTGTATGATTAGTTAATACCATGGATGGATTATATTATGAACTTATTATTACTATACATATTTCCATGCAAACTTACTAAGCTTCATGCTTACCCTTTTCATTGCCTTTCTTCCTTGTAGTTTTGCCAAGACAACTCGAGGATCGTGGACGTAAGAGTTCGAAAATCACACTATCGGCATCACTTTGGTATAACAATTTAGACTTATTTTGAATATGGCATGTATAGGACTTGGGTATTTTGTTAAGTTGTAATTGTTAGTCAAAGTGTTGGCTATATAAGTTATAAAAGTCATGTTGTAAATGGTCTTATAAGTTAAGCAAATACGTGGCAAGTTCTATTGCTTAATGAAGATGAATTTCATGAAGTATACGTCCTTTTTTATATCTTGATTCTTGTGCTCCTAGAAATATCCTTTGAGTGTCTTTTATGTTGGAATATGTATGTGTGTAACGTATGGTGGCAAAGGCTTGGTAAATAGCCTGATAATTGTCCTCATGGGTAGACACATAGGAATGTGTTTAGACCGTGTGGGATGCACGGCTGGCACATGGGCGTATGCCTAGGCCGTGTGAAGTCTGCACCTTGTACTAGGGATTTAAATTATCACATGGATGAAGCATAAGGACGTGTGTATAGGCCATGTGAATAAGTCAGAATGACAAGGTTTGGCACACGGACCAGGGCCACAGGTGTGTAAAGGTCGTGTGAAATTAGTCAGTGTCGACCACGAGTGAAAGACACGGGCATGTCTTAGGGGCACACGGGCGTGTGGCCCTTGTTTTGATGAAAAGCCTTCCAAGTTTGTAAAAGTCTCCAGTTTATTCCCGAAACCTCTCGGAGGCATGTTTAGGGCCATGTAGGCCGAGAATGAGCAAGAAATGGTTTGAACAAAATTTTATAACCCTATTCGAGATGTTTAAACAAGATTAGTTAGGTAATGCCTCAAACCCTGTTTAGACTTACATACGGGTAAGGGGTGTTACAGAACTATTCTGTTCAGTGCTAAATGATAATTTGACGGAAAATACCATGGATGAACCATGGCATAGTCTGACAATGTGAAAACTACGTGAAATTGTGACTAAGTCAATCCGGGTTCTGGTCTAGTACGTCCTACCAGTGGCTGGGTATTCTGGTATATTACGGATACTTGACAGCTTGTGTGAGTAGCACTTAGTAGTTACGTATGACCAACAGCTTGTGTGAGAAGACCCGAGAATGTAAATGTGGATAGCTTGAGAATGAGCCTATGTGTGTTATGTGATTATGTGATATCCGGGTGCTTGTAACACCCCTAACCCGTAACCGTCGCTAGAATATGGTTAAGAGCCATTATCGATCATTCCGAAATATTTAAATTCATTTCACAACACGTAGTCAAACATCAACCAAACATATCCAAATAAAAGCATATAGTCCCTTAATGAGGTTTACGAGACCTTAAAAATATGTTAGGAAGGGATCGGGACTAAATCGAACGTATACAAAAATTTTTAGGATTTTAAAGATTTTTCAAAACTGCCATAGGTCACATGCCTGTGTGGGTAAGTCGTGTGCCATACACGGCCTTGGACACGTCCGTGCGTCTAAGCCGTAACAAAACATGGCATACATACTGGCTTGTCCACACGGCTTGAAACATGCCCGTGTGCCTTGCCCGTGGTCGACACTGACTTGCACCATACGGCCAGTCACACGGCCATGTGTCCAGCCCGTGGTCGAGTCTGACTTGTTTTGAAACACAACCTCAGACATGGTTGAGCCACACGCCCGTGTGCTCAACTGTGTGGGCAATTATAGGCCATTTGCAAGGCCAACTTGCCACCCACACTTAGCGTCACACTTACAAGCACATACCAATCCAATTTCATACTTCAATTGGCAGTCAAACACACCAAATCATATTCAATTTAAACTCATAACAACATCATTCAACTTCCTATACAAATCCACCAAAATATACCAATCCAAGCTATTATCTATACAACCAAAATCATGTAATCTATCAAACATTCATTCCTTATTAATCTTACCATAAAACAAACCATTTCCATCTTGCTAAATTCATGCAATAATCATCACTCACATAGAGTACACACCTACACTTATAAGACATTCTTTTCACAAGCTCAAAACATATATCAACCATCATTCTACACGGCCAAATCACATGGCAAGGTTTATACACTTCAAAACATGTTACATTAACTAGTCTATACATGCCATATTCAAATATACAAATCTTTCAAAAGTACCAAAATAGTTAGCTGATAGTGTGATTGAGTCACTGACGATCCCCGGATCCGAGCTAGCTTTAAACACTGTAAAACAGAGAAAACTTCACATAGTAAGCTCTAAAGCTTAGTTCGTTCGTAATATAATACACTTAATTCAATAATACAATTACAATATATAAAGACAATCCATCGCATAGATCAATTCACAATCACATATACCATTCTATCCAAAACTAATATGCTCAATTAACCACCCATAAATGCATTTACGATTTCATCAACCACATAGGTTCCGTACGTACCTTAGCCAACACTTAGTTATCGTTGACACATGCTACTCCATACTCAATACTTCATTTCGACTAACCTTCGCTATTTCTTCGACTCAATACTTGATTCGGTATCGCACACATAGTGCCAATTAGTATAGTCGATACTGTCTCTATTTCGCACACACTGTAACACCCCAAATCCAGCCTAGACATTATAATTGGATCTAGCATGTCACATCAAAAGGTTGTTTAAAAGCTATGCGTTCATTAAAAACTTTGTATCTTTTTTGAAACTCCGAACTTTGTTGCTTGTGAAAACAAGATTTGCTTAAAATGTTCTCTTGTAAAGATGTTGTCTTTATTTTCGAAAAATTTGTTTATTGCTGAAGTCTGACTTAAAGAATTGCAGAAACGTGTTATTTTGAAAACGGTTGTTATTGCTTAAAAATTTGTGATTGACCGATTAATAATTATTAACTAGCAAAATTACTATACGAATTTTTAAAAGAAAAATCTAAAGGCCTTATTATACAAAATATTAACCCAAAATAATAACATAAAATAAATTTAAATTGAATTTACTAGGTTTTGAAAGAAGAAAATCCGACGTATGGCCACCTCCGAGTTCTCCGCAGGTCCAAATCCTCTAATGCTGGGGATTACCTGCATGGTTAAAGACGGGGTGAGTTTGTGAAAACTCAGTGTATAATCCCTTACCAACAGAATAACAAGATACGTAAATGTAAACCTAAGCAGTTTAGGCCAAAGCCCTTTAACAAGAATAATGACAAATCAATTCAACGCAAACGTGAGTCAAAGCTCACTACAATATCATTTGGGGCACAGCCCATAACAGAATCAATTGGGCCTAGCCCAAACCAATAGCAGAATAAGTGGCCTAAGCCCAATATAGTGATAGATCTCATGAACAGATATGCAACAGTATGAGGATGCATCCCACCCCAATCCAAATTTCTACACTCCACCCATACCAAATTTCTACACTCCATGTGGGGACCAAGTTAACCACCCAGCCCTACACTCCAAGAATGCGGTAAAATGCCAAGATAAACATATGGGGCTCTTAAGCCTTCAATAGCGGTATTATAATTGGCACAGAGCCATCAATAATTGTATTATGTTTGGCACATAGCCATCAGCGATGGTAATATAATCGGCACACGACCTTGGGTAAATATGATCGACATAGAGTCATCGATATCCATAGGCACATACCTCAATGACGGTAATATAATCGACACGTACCTTAATCAAGTCGGCATAGAGCCAAGCTCTCCAATAATGCACCAAGTCGCTAATAACAGATATATGGGTCGAAGCTCTCGAATCGATATCGTGGCAAAGCCACTAAATCAGTAAAACATGGCATAGCCACCAATACAGTATTTCCTCCATAAGCATAACCCAACCCAATGCAGTATGTCGTGTATGTCTTGCTCAATCATTACACGTGTATGAAAAATGGTCATGCTTAGTAACCGTCATTTCAACACACATTAACAGAAAATCAGACACACGCCTACAGTCAAGTCGGTTAAACCACAATCATACAATCACAGTCAAATCATGGCACCAAAATCAGTCTTTCACCCTTAGGGGCAAAATAGTCAATTTTCCCTATAAGGGTATTCCAGTAATCCTACCCTACAGGGTGTAATTTGGTAATTCTACTTATAAATAATCCATGTATGCAGTGCATCTCAAACATAATCAATCATACAATTAACACATACAACACTAGTACTACCACGAGGGTACAACAGTCATTTAATCGGCTAGGGGTAAAACGGTCATTTCACCACTTAAGGGCATCTCGATAATTTTACCCATTGAGGGTATTTCGGTAACTTTACCCACAAAAGGGCATTTCAATAATTTTGCAAACTAGGGGTATCTCGATAATTTTAAAAACTAGGGGTATTTCGGTAATTTTGCAAACCAGGGGTGTTTTGGTAATTTCGTAAACCAGAGGTATTTCGGTAATTTTGCAAATCAGGGGTGTTTTAGTAATTTCACAAATAAGGGGTATTTTGGTAATTTTACAAACCAAGGGTATTTTAGTAATTTTATAAACCAATGGTATTTTGGTAATTTTGCAAACTAGGGGTGTTTCGGTAATTTCACAAACTAGGGGTATTTTGGTAATTTCACAAACCAGGGTATTCTAAACAGAGATAACGATGCGAAAGGGGACTAGGGCCCATTCTCGGCCCAAATGGACCCATACGTTCGTGTGGCCCATTTAGCCCAAATCTAGCCACAAATATGAGAATCACATAGATCAGTTCATTATCTACTATACAATCATACAAATTATTCATATTTACCTACGGGCCCATTGGCCATTTTTGGGCCATTGTAGCCCAAACAGCCTAAACCCACAAGAATACTCATGATGGCCTCAACTATCGCGTCGAAGCCCCCACACGTGTGCTCGCACACTCGTGTGGCTACCATCGTCGTGTGACCGGCTTTTCGGCATTTGCCATACTACAGCTAGAGTAGGGCGAAATACACACCTGATAGGAGTCTGAAGCTATTCCGCGCTCCGAATGCTCCTATGCCCAAACGCCAACCAAGGTATGCTTCCTCTCCTCATAGATTACTCTATTTAAATCCAGCTTCTCACCTTCCCTCTTGCTAGCTTTTCGATGTGGGATCCCTCCTTCGGTAGAGTTTAAATCCAACACAAACTCTGGTCGTCCCAACTTAGCAAAATAAAAGCCTCCAATTTGCCATCTATGGGATTCGAACGTCCAACCTCCTTGCACTCCCCTTGACGCCACACCACCTTCCCACATGCTCAACTTGTGTCTAAAATCAAGCGCAACTAAATATAAGTCTATAGGCCAAAGTCTAAATTCACTTAAAAATAAATCAAAATGAAATGCAAACACCAAGACTTGAACCTTGGACCCCTTGCTTCCTTGTGTGGCGTCACCTCCTTGTCTTCCATGGGCGTCATTTGCCACTAGGCCACAACTCCTTTTCTGCTAAGTTTCTCCACATTTTATTCTTAAAGCATACTTACTAACTCCCAGGGTTTTACTCACCTAAAACTAAAATTTTCCTAAAGCCCAAGTTTGATCCCGGGACTTCATAGAAGCCCCCTAACCTTCCAAAATCACTCACCTAATAGGTCCAACTTGCAATAGTGCCGTTCTCTTGTTCTCAAGAATTTTAAACGCTCCCAAGCCCAAGGCCCAATGGGCCTAACTCTATTAGGCCCAAATTCGGGCATTACACACACAGTGCCATTCATTACCGTATAAATTCTATATCGCACACTTAGTGCCACATTTCTCAATTCCACAAATATAGCATTTCTAATTCAATAATCACAAATTCATACATTTCATAACACAAAGATATGAATTAAACATCTCGTATTATATCCGAACTTACCTCAGACGTTGAAATACCGAAACTAGCCGATCAATCGAGTACTATGTCTTTGCCTTGATTTTGATCCGAATCTCTCCTTTCTTGGTATATACATATTCAAATTTAACTCATTCAATCACCAATTCATTCAATTTAGCCCAAACACACACATATTTAGGGCATTTTTACAAAATAGCCCTCATATTTTCACATTTTGACACTTTAGTCCCTAATTCACAAAATCACAAAATACACAAAATTTTACTACACCATGCTTAGGCCGAATTCTCCTTAGTCTCATACAAGCCCATATATTTCATTTATTTCATATTTTAGTCCCTCAAAATATTATTTTCACAATTTAGTCCAAATTACTCAATTTCACCAAAAATTTAAAGACAAAACATGTTAATTTTTCACATATCTTTCATATTTCATCATCAACTATCACAAAGCTCAAACATTCATCAATGGCATATATCAAAATCACAATCAATTTCTGAAATTAAAGCATAGGCTAAGCAACGATCACAAAAACGTAGCAATTATCAAAAACTAAACAAATTTCGTACCTCAATCAAGATCTCAATTGTGTCGAAACCTAAAGCTTTCCCTTGTCTTTATTTTCTTTTGTTATTCGGTTGAGATGAAGAGAAATTAAAGATGATAATGCTTTTGTTTTATTTATTATACATTTATGCTTGTTTTACCATTTTACCCTTGATTAAAACATTATAAATTCACCTAATCTATACCCATTTATGTCCATTCAAAACATTAATGGTCCATTTATAACATAAGGACCTCTCATTTAAAAAGCCATTACAATTAAGCACTTTAACAATCAGCACACAGCTTTTGCATTTTATGTAATTAAGTCATTTTTCTTAATTCGGCACATAAACGATAAAATTTTCACACGAAATTTTCACACATACTCAATGACATATTATAAACACCAAAAATAATATTAAAATAATTTTTTGACCTCAAATTTATGGTCTCGAAACCACTGTTCTGACTAGGGTCTAAACTGGACTTTTCCAACTCTGCCCCTTTAGGGATTTTCATCCCCAAAAACCTTACTAGTGAATAGGTTCAGATATTGTTCTTTCATAACATCTTCAAACTCCCATGTATCCTCTTCAACTCCGTGTTTATGCCACAACACTTTCACTAAAGAAATCTTCTTATTCCTCAACTCTTTCTTCTCACGTGCTAAAATCCAAATCGGTTCTTCACTATACGACAAATCTGACTAAATCTCAACCTCAGTAGGAGCAATCACATGCAATGGATCAGATCTATATCATCGAAGCATCAATACGTGGAACATATTATGAATCTTTTCTAATTCTGGTGGAAACAACAACTTATAAGCAACTGACTGAACTCGTTCGATAATCTCATAAGGTCTGATGAACCTCAGACTTAGCTTGCCTTGTCGGCTAAATCGAAGTATTTTCTTCCACGGAGACACTTTCAAAAACACTTTGTCACCTACCTCAAATTCGATATCTTTTTGTTTTAAGTCTACATGGGACTTCTGACGATCTGATGCTGCTTTCAAACTATCACGAACCACTTTCACTTTCTACTCAGTCTCTTTTATCAAATCAACCTCGTGAATCTTATTCTCACTCAGCTCTGTCCAATACAATGGGGTTCGACATTTTCGACCATAAAGTGCCTCATATCGTGCCATTTTGATACTAGATTGAAAACTATTATTGTACGCAAACTCAATCAACGGTAAATGTTTTTCCCACGTACTTTCAAACTCAAGAATGTAACATCTCAACATATCTTTGAGAATCTGAATGATTCGTTCAGATTGTCCATCCGTTTGCGAATGAAATGCAATACTAAAATGCAACTTCGTGCCTAAAGCCTCTTGCAATTTCTTCCAAAACCACAAGGTAAATCTCGGATCTCTGTCAGATACAATAGTTAATGGCACCCCGTGCAATCTCACAATCTCAGAAATATACAATTAAGCTAACTTATCAAGTGAATAATTTGTTCTCACCGGCATAAAATGAGCTAATTTTGTCAATCTATCAACTATCACCCAGACCGCATCTTTCCTTTTAGGAGATAAAGCAATCCCGACACAAAGTCCATTGTGATTCTCTCACATTTCCACTCAGGAATCATAATCGGTTGTAACAAACCGGATGGAACCTGATGTTTAGCTTTAACTTGCTGACAAACCAAGCATCTCGAAACAAATTCTGAGATGTCCCGTTTCATACCATGCCACCAATAACACTATTTTAGATCATTATACAATTTTGTACTCCCAGATGAATAGTCAAACGACTATTGTGAGCCTAATTCAAAATCATCTGAATCAACTCTGAATTCCTCAGAACACAAATCCGATCTCTGAATCTTAAAAAATCATCGTTACCAACTTGAAATTCTAAATCAGGGTTCAAATTACATTGAGCTTGTTTTGTTATCATCTCGTCATCACTTTTCTGGGCAACACAAATCTGACGTATAAACATCTAACTTTCAACTCAGCCAAAACCGAATTATCATCACACAGATATATCTGAGTACACATTGCTCGAAAAGCACATATAGACTTTCGGCTCAAAGCGTTAGCAACAACATTAGCTTTACCCGGATGATATTCCATCACAAGCTCGTAGTCTTTTAACAATTCTAACCATCTTCTCTGTCATAAATTCAATTCTTTCTGAGCCACCAAGTACATCAAACTCTTGTGATCAGTATAAATATGACATTTCTCACCAAATAGGTAATGATGCCAAATCTTCAATGCAAATACAATCGCGGATAATTCAAGATCATGTGTCAGATAATTCTTTTCATGCAGCTTTAACTGCCTCGAAGCATGAACGATGACTTTGCCTTCTTACATCAACACACAGCCCAAACCATTCAACGTTGCATCACTGTAAACTATGAATTCTTTACTAGACTCACGTTGAACTAACACAGACGCCTCTGTCAACAATGCTTTCAACTGTTCAAAACTTTGGCACTTTTCTGACCACTCAAATTTAACATCTTTCTGTAACAACTTCGTTAACGTAGTCGCAATCATCTAGAAACCTTTCACAAACCGCCTACGATATCCCGCTAGTCCCAGAAAACTATGGACTTTGGACACATTTCTCGAAGGCTTCCACTCAAGAATTGCTGAGATCTTGCTCGGATCAACTCGTATTCCCATAGTTGATACAATATGCCCCAGAAAACCAACTTCACGTAGCCAAAACTCACATTTGCTGAACTTTGCATACAATTGCTTTTCACGTAGAGTCTGTAACACGATTCTCAAATGTTCGGCATGTTGTGTTTTATCACAGGAATAAATCAGAATATCATCAATGAACACTACCACAAAGCTATCTAAGTACAGTCTGAATATCCGATTCATCAAATCCATAAACATTGCAGAAGCATTTGTTAGTCCAAAAGGCATAATGAAAAATTCATAATGTTCGTACCTTGTTCTGAAAGCATTTTTCGGTACATCTGATTCTTCAACTCTCAACTGATAGTAGCCTGATCTCAAATCTATCTTAGAAAATACTGTAGCTCTTTTCAGCTGATCAAACAAATCATCGAGTAGTGGTAAAGGATATTTATTCTTTATTGTCATTTTGTTCAACTGTCGGTAGTCAATACACATCCTCATAGTACCATCTTTCTTTTTCACAAACAATACAGGAGTACCCTAGGGCGAGAAACTCGATCATGCAAATCCTCTATCTATCAACTCTTACAACTGAGACTTCAACTCTTTCAATTCTGTCGGTGCCATTTTATATGGGACTATTGAGATAGGAGTCATTCCCGGCAATAAATCAATACCAAATTCAACTTCTTGGATCGGAGGTAATCCTGGTAATTCTTCAAGAAACACATAAGGGAATTCACAAACCACAGGCACAAATTCAACTTTCTTTTCAGTTACTTTTGTATCAATCACATATGCACGATAAGCTTCACAACCCTTTTTCATATAGTTCAAAGCTTTCATTGAAGATATAACAGTCGGCAACCCATTCAAATCACTAGATTCAATTCGAACTATCTCACCATTCTTACTTCTCAAATCAATACACTTCTGTTTACAATTCACAATAGCATTATGCAAAGTGAGCCAATCCATACCCAGAATAATATCAAATTCATCAAAAGGTAGCAACATCAAATTAGCCAAAAAACAAATATTTTGAAACATCAATGGACAGTTCTTGCACACTTTATCCACCAAGACACACTTGCCTAAAGGGTTCGATACTCTAATCACAAATTCAGTAGACTTAACAGGTAGAGTCTTACTTGATACTAGATTCATGCACACATAGGAATGAGTAGAACCTGGATCTACCAATGCAATCACATCAGTATCAAATAGAGTAAAAGTACCAATAATGACGTCTGGAGATGACGCTTCCTCACAAGCGTGAATAGCATAGGCTCGGGCAGGTGCTCTCACCTCGAATCTCACAATTGTATCCGTCGTCCCTCTCTGACTTCCACTCACATTTTCGGTATTTCTGGATGGTCTACCTCTAGTCGTCATATTACTCGGTCTCGCACTCTGAATATTGTCTTTCTCAGCTATCTTTGGGCAATCTCAAATGAAATGATCTCGTGATCCACATTTATAACAAACTCTATTATTATACTTGCCCCAGCATTCTCCAATGTGTCGTCTTCCACACTGTCTACACTCAGGCTTGTTGCTTTTAACACTTTTAACACTTGATTCAATTAGAATTTGAGCTCTTGGACCTACACTTTGTCTCACACGGTCTTTATTCGAATGTCCAAACAAAGTATTTGAACGTTTTCTTGCATCTCTAAATCTCTTCGTCGAAGGTTGAGATGACTTACTTATCAATATTTTTCTTTCATCTCTAGCCTCAGAATCTACTTTCTTCTTTTCTTTGCTAAGCTCTTCAGCTTTGTAAGCTCGCTCAACTAACACAACAAATTCATTCAAGTCAAGTATTCTAACCAGTAATTTAATGTCTTCATTCAACCCTTCAATAAAACGTTTACACATAGTAGCTTTGGTTGAAACACATTCACGTGCATACTGACTTAATCTCACAAACCCTCGTTCATACTCCGTAACTGATATACGACCCTGTTTCAGCTCTAAAAACTCTTTACATTTCTAATCTATAAATCGTTGACTGATATACTTATTTCGAAATTCAGCTTGAAAGAAATCCCAGGTGATTCTCTCTCTCAGAACCACGGATATCAACGTTTTCCACCAATTATATGCCGTATCTCTCAACAATGAAGTAACACATTTTATGCATTCTTCAGGAGTCAACGACATCTCATCAAACACTTTAATAGTATTCTTGAGCCAAAACTCAGCTCGCTCGGCATCATCATCAGCTGTGGCCCTAAACTCTTCAGCCCCATACTTTCAAATTTTATCTACAGAAGGCTTATTCAATCGAATCGGATCTGAAACTTGTGGCAAAACGGGTATTTGTGGGGGTGGAGGTTGTGGAGCAGCCAGTTCTTTCGAACGAACTCCGAAAACTACTCACTCATCATTTGGAATAAGGCTTGCTTAGCCTCTCCCTCGTGGCTACTAACATTCGGCCTAGATGTGGCCAGCGTTGTCCCTTGAGCGGGAGCAGGCGCATTACTCTCTACATCATCAGCAACTGCTCCATCGGGATCCATTTGCTATATAAAAACACATTTTTAACTGTCAGGATTCATCACACTATGGTAATTATATATATGGCATGTATAGCTAGACTCACACATGCTACGTTAGTCCTAGAATCGACTAAACTGTAGCTCTGATACCAATAAAATGTAACACCCCTAACCCATAACCGTCGCTGAAATAGGGTTAAGAGGCATTACCAATCATTCCAGAATATTTAAATTCATTTCACAACACATAGTCAAACATCAACCAAACATATCTAAATATAAGCATATAGTCCCTTAATGAGGTCTACAAGACCTTAAACATATGTTAGGAAGGGGTCAGGACTAAACCGAACGCATACAAAAATTTTCAAGATTTTAAAGATTTTTTAAAACTGCAGAGGTCACACGCCCGTATGGGTAGGCCGTGTTCCTCACACAGCCTCGGACACGCCCGTACGTCCAAGCAGTGGCAAAATAGGGCATACATACTGACTTCTCCACACGGCCTGAGGCACGCCCGTGTGCCTCATCCGTGGTTGACATTGACTTGCACCACACGGCCAGTCACACGCCCGTGTGTCAAGCCTGTGGTCAAGTCTGACTTGTTTTGAAACACAACCTCAAAGGACACGGTCGAGCCACACGCTCGTGTGCTCAACCGTGTAGGCAATTATAGGCCATTTGTAAGGCCAACTTGCCACCCACACTTAGTGTCACACCTACAAGCACAAACCAGTCCAATTTCATACTTCAATTAGCATTCAAACACACCAAATCATATTCAATTTAAACTCATAACAACATCATTCAACTTCCTATACAAATCCACCAAAATATACCAATCCAAACTATTATCTACACAACCAAAATCATGTAATCTATCAAACATTCATTCGTTATTAATCCTACTATAAAACATACCGTTTCCATCTTGCTAAATTCATGCAATAATCATCACTCACATAGAGTATACACCTACACTTATAAGACATTCTTTTCACAAGCTCAAAACATATATCAACCATCATTCTACCAAGCCAAATCACATGGCAAGGTTTATACACTTCAAAACATGTTACATTAACTAGCCTATAGATGCCATATTCAATTATACACATCTTTCAAAAGTACCAAAATAGTTAGCTGATAGAGTGATTGAGTCGTTGACGATCCCCGGATCCAAGGTAGCTTTAAACACTGTAAAATAGAGAAAACTTCATATAGTAAGCTCTAAAGCTTAGTAAGTTCGTAATATAATACACTTAGTTCAATAATACAATTACAATATACAAAAACAATCCATCGCATAGATCGATTCACAAGCACATATACCATACCATCCAAAGCTAATATGCTCAATAACCATCCATAAATCCATTTACGATTTCATCAATCACATAGGTTCCGTATGTACCTTAGCCAACACTTAGTTATCGTTCACACATGCTACTCCATACTCAAGACTTCATTTTGACTAACCTTCGTTATTTCTTCGATTCAATCACTGTAACACCCCAAACCCGATCTATGCGTTAAGACCAGATTTGATATGTCACACGAATTGAACGTACGTATAGTCTTTTAAAGATTCAAAAAAAAATGTTTAATGAAAACCGAGGTTGATTGTTAAATCTAATAATTTGAGACGTAAAAATTTATAATTTAAAAACCTAAGAAAAATTTATTTAATGTTCCGAGAATTTGAGAGAGTTCGAAGAAATTTTGAAAACAAAGATTTTAAAAGAATTGTTACAAAGAATCTTTCGAGTTAAAATATTTAGAAATGAAAACCTTTTTTTTTGCACGTTTATTTACGGAAAACGTTTATTTTTATTTTAGAAAAATAAAATACCACATAAGTACTTTAAAGCATATCATAAAACCCATCCATAGGTAAAACATCCATAAAATTTAACCAGAGGCCTTATTACAACATAACTTAAATAGAAAATATTAAAAGTACTTTAAAGAAATCTAAAATTTAAATAACCCATTATTCGTAGTATGGTCTCCACTGAGTCGTCCCCGGCCCAAGCCTCCGTCACCAATCATTACCTGAGAAAGGTAAAGAAAACGGGGTGAGTTACTTAGAACTCAGTGTGTAACTCACTTACCATAGTCCACTGGGCCAAAACCATTTAAGCAATTATTTGGGCCTAAGCCCATTACAAATATAACAATTTAGCATGTATAAAATGCAAGTGATATGCAATTCCCAAAATCAAACCTAGATTTCCATCCGCTACACACCACCCGTACCAACCAGCACACCTGTGGGGAGCTTTAGTCACCCACCCCGCCAACACACCAAGTAGGCATTAAGCCGTATATCAAATTTCGTGGACAAGCCACCAGATTTACAGAGTTTACATGGCATTTGCCATTTTTCAGAATTGTGGCAGAGCCACCAAAATTTTGTAGCAAAGCTACTAGAACTTCTCTTCGTCAAATAGCCCAACCCATGCAATCATGTATATAATATGCATAATAATCCATTCATATAATTATTCCAACATAAGGCCCATTATAAAGGTTATTACAAACTGGCCCATTTCACATTTTGGCCTTCATAATCTCATATCATATTTGGCCCTTTTAGCAAATATCACATATGGCCTATTTATCAAATATTACATACGGCCCATTTATCAAAATCACATATGGCCCATTTATCAAAATCACATATCGCTCATTTATCAAATATCACATATGGCCCATTTATCAATTATCACATATGGCCCGTTTATCAAAATCACATATGGCCCATAAAGTCACTTTTATCGATTTAGCCCATTAAGGAAAATTTTGTAATTTTCACAATCTTACTATCGATTTTGTAGTTTTTACCATTAAAGTGCTAAATAAACCATTTTACCCGATTTCATCAACTTTGCGATTTTAATCTAACTATTAATACAATGTGGTTATCTAACCCACGAGATACGGTGTGAGATTACACACCTGATTACGGTGAGGACTACACTTTCCCAATCGTCGATACCTAAATACGTATCACGCTTGATTAGTATACTAACACTTAAATTAAATCTATGCTAAAGTAGGCGATCTAGATTTTTACCCTCGGAATCTCGAACAATAATTATTTGTCGGTTCTCCCGGTTGACGGTTCACAACTCGTTGGAAAACCTCGAACAGCTAATGGCTCAGAACTGCGAACAACTTCGAATAATTGATTTTCACCGGAGGAGGGTCCACAACCCGGTGGAAAATCCCAAATTGCCGAAACAGCCCTTCACTTAAATCTAGGAGTTGGGATCATCAAACCACTCCTTTTGAGATCACCACCAAATTTCCTTTCCAATACGTTACTACGAGCCTCCATTCGTTAGATCCTTAATAAATCAATAATCTATTAAAGTATGGACTTAACAAAATGGTATAGATAGGCTTACCATGAAGTTTCGAGTGATCCACGAGTAAATCCCGATATATAATAATCGATTACTCCTTTCCATAATGTTAATCATTTTAATAATAAAGGATGATCATGAAACCCGTGAAGAACTCTTACCTTGAAGGTTTTTTATCCGAATTCTAATGATTACAAGATAACTTCGAGGAGATGGCGATTCGGCCTTCCACTATTTCACTATAAAAATGAAAAGGATTTATCTAAGAGAGATGGATGATGATTTCGGTCGAAAAGGCTCTCCCAAGCCAACTTATAGGTTTGGCAAATAAGCAAATAAATAACAAAAAAAACAAATAAAGAGGTTTCTTATCGATTGTTCAAAGTTTGAATAGAAAAAATGGTTGAGAAGAAGTATATGTGAAATGAAAGATTCGGTTATGAAGATAGTCATTGACATTCAGCCATGATGAAAGGTTTTGGAAAATAGTGATGTTTGAGTGTTCTTTACAAGAAGAAAGAAAGGAGAAAAAGGAATAAAGAGAGAGTGTTTATGTGTCGATTTCCAAGGATGGAAGATGAACAAAGAAAGGGTCTTGGGGTTGGTGTATATTCGACCAAAAGGAAGAAAAAGAATATGACCTTTCAAGATGGTATGGTTTCGGCACAATGAGGAAAAGAGCTTGGGGGAGTATGGAAGATGATAACAATTTGGTCTAAAAGAAATGACCAAAACCAAAGCAAAATTTTACCTATTGCACAAGACACATTTGGTTAGGGAGAAGAGTTTTGGAGAGAGATATGTTGCTACACTAAAATGAGAATGTGACTAAAACCAACTCCCACTATACCAATTGCCAAAAAAATTTCGGCTATCTCCCCTAGCCCCTCAAACCGTCCAAGTACTTTAGTCAAATGGTCAAACTTTAGTCACCCCAAACTTTCCAAAACATCTCCCCTTGTTTTAAGCCTTATGTCCCCCTACATGCCTTTTCCATATGATTCTTTTCCTTAAGTTCAATCTTACCTTTTCTCTTAGCCATCATACCATAAAAATAAAAGTCTAACTTACCAAGAATATGATGTTTGGCCGACACTTGCTAGGAAAGAGCAAAAATTAAAATCACAAAATGCATACTAAGAGATTCAACCTCTCCCTCAAGACCATACATGTGGCGATAACCTCTTAACCAATAGCTCAATTATGATAGCTACTTACTCATAATTTTCCATATATCATGTGTTCACTGTCTCCCTCTCTTTAAAGTACTATAAACTAAAAATTTTCACTAGGTCTAAATAAATCCCAAACCTTCTCAAGACCTCATCAACAAGCAAAAACTAATAATTTAACACGCTAAATCACCAATTTAATGCAACACATAAAATTTTAAATTCTAGGATGTTACAATTCTACCCCCAAAAGAAAATTTCGTCCTCGAAATTTACCTGGTTAAAAGAGATGAGGATATTGCTATCGAATTGTCTCCTCAGGCTCCCATGTAGCTTCTTCCGCTTTGTGATTACGCCATAGAACCTTAACCAATGGTACCGACTTCTTTCTTAGCACCTTTACATCTCGATCTAAAATTTGCACTGGTTCCTCCTCAAATGACAAGTCAGGTCTTAACTCAACTTCCTCTACTGGTACTATGTGAGACGGGTCCGATTGGTAACGCCTTAACATTGAAATGTGAAAAACGTTATGTATCTGACTCAACTCCAGAGGTAACTCAAGCTAGTAAGATACTGGCCCAACACGTTTCAACACACGATACGGTCCAATGAATCGGGGGCTTAACTTGCCCTTCCTCCCAAATCTGAAGATCTTCTTCCAAAGTGAGACCTTTAGAAAAACCTGATCTCTCATCGCAAACTCAATATCCTTACGCTTTAGATCCGCATACGACTTTTGTCTATCCGAAGCTTCCTTTAACCTTGCTCGAATCACCTTTACCTTTTCTTCTGTCTCAGATATCAAATCACGACCCAACAACTGTCTTTCCCCCAATTCAGTCCAATAAGTAGGGGTACGACACCTACGACCGTATAACACTTCATAGGGTGCCATTTGGATACTAGATTGGTAACTGTTATTATATGCAAACTCTGCCAACAGTAGAAAATCTTCCCAACTGCCTCTAAAGTCAATCACACAACCCTTTAACATGTCTTCCAAAATTTGGATTACTCTTTCCTACTGACCATCTGACTGAGGATGAAAAGCCGTGTAGAAGTTTAACTTTGTACCCAGAGCCTTATGCAAAGCTTTCCAAAATCGTGATGTAAACCTAGTGTTTTTGTCTGATATAATAGACACTGGTACCCCATGTAACCTCACGATCTCTATACGTACAACTTAGCCAACTTTTACAGTGAGTAATCCATACGAACTGGTAGAAAATAAGCAGTCTTAGTCAATCGATCCACTATCACCCAGACGGAATCCTTCTTAGTAGGTGTTAAGGGTAACCCACTAACAAAGTCCATCGTTATCCGCTCCCATTTCCATAATGGAATCTTTACTGGTTGCAACAATCCCGATGGTAATTGATGTTCTGCCTTCACTTGTTGACAAGTTAAACACTTACCCACGAAATCAGTAACCTCCCGCTTTAACCTTGGCCACCAATACTGTTCACGAAGGTCTCGATACATCTTACCTCCTCCGGGGTGCATAGCATACGGGCTACTATGCGCCTCTCGTAGAATCATCTGTCTCAAATTTGAATCCATGGGCATACACACTCTTCCACGAAAACACAACACTCCATTCTTATTCATTCCAAAATCCCCTATTACTCCACTTTCAACTTGTTGAATTAAGGGACCCAACTTTTCATCTGATATCTGCTTCTCCTTGATCTTCTCTATCCACAAAGGCTTCACCTAAAGTTTCGCTAGCAGACTGCCATCCTCATACAAACTGAGATGAGCAAACATTGCTCTTAACTCCGATATTACCTTACGACTCAACGCGTCTACCACCACGTTAGCCTTTCAGGATGATACTCGATTGAAAAGTCATAATCCTTTAATAGCTCCACCCACCTCCGTTGTCTCAAGTTCAAATCCTTCTGGGTAAGGAGGTACTTAAGACTCTTGTGGTCCATATAGATGATAGTCTTCTCAACGTAAAGATAGTGCCTCCAAATCTTTAAAGCAAAAACCACCGTATCCAATTCCAAGTCATGAGTAGGATAGTTGACTTCATGCGACCTTAACTGACGAGAAGCATAAGCCACCACTTTTCCTTCTTGCATAAGCACACATCTTAAACCCGTGTGTGATGCATCACAGTAAACAATGAACTCTTTTCCAGCCTCAGGTTGAATCAATACAGGTGCTTCCATCAAAATCTTCTTCAATTTCTCAAAACTTTCTTGCTACTGATCTAACCACACAAATGGTACTCCCTTGCGCAATAGTTTAGTTAGAGGTGCTGCAATCAACGAAAACCCCTCAACAAAATGTCTATAATAGCCAGCCAAACCTAAGAAACTCTGAATCTCAGCCACTGACTTTGGTGGTTTCCAATCCAACACCGCCTCTACTTTGCGAGGATCAACTCTGATTCCTTCGGCTGACACAACATGCCCCAAGAAAGTCACTTCTTTCAGCCAAAATTCACACTTACTGAATTTGGCATAAAGTTGCTTGTCTCACAGTATTTGCAATACTATGCGCAAATGTGAGTCATGCTCTTCTTCATTCCTCGAATATACCAAGATATCATCTATGAACACTACCACAAACCGATCTAGATAGGGTTGAAAGACTCGGTTCATCATGTCCATAAATGCAGCTGGTGCATTGGTCAAGCCAAACGGCATCACCAAAAACTCATAATGTCCATAACGAGTTCGAATGTCGTCTTATGAATATTTGCCTCCTTAACCTTGAGTTGGTGATAACCCGATCTCAAATCAATCTTGGAGAAAACTGAAGCTCCTCTCAACTGATCAAATAGGTCATCTATTCTCAGCAATGGATACCTGTTCTTGATCATCAACTTATTCAACTGCCTATAATCAATGCACATATGCATTGACCCATCCTTCTTCTTGAAAAACAAGATCGGTGATCCCCACAGAGACACACTCAGTCGAATAAATCCCGGATCCAACAATTCTTGAATTTGAGCTTTAAGCTCTGCTAACTCCTTCGCGCCCTTCTATAAGGAGCAATGGACACTAGAGCCGTTTTGGGCAAAAGCTCAATGCCAAACTCTACTTCCCGGTCTGGAGGTAAACCCGAAAGTTCTTCGGGAAAGACATCCGGAAATTCTTTCACCGTTCTAACACCTTCCACCGATAATTCCTTGGCATCCAAAGCACTAATGAAGGCTAGGAACGCTCCATACCCTTTTCGCACCAACTTTTCTGCCTTTAAAGTAGATACCACATTTGCTAAATAATTCCTCTATTCGCCTATCATCACTACTTCTTTATCTTCCAAAGTCCTTATCGACATCCGCTTTGCAGCACAATCCAATTGTGCCCGGTGCTTCACCAACCAATCCATGCCCAAAATAAGATCGAACTCGCCGAAAGGTAATTCCATCAAATCCGCCAAAAATCTTTCTCTTTGAATTTCTAAAGGCACATCTCTATACAATTTATTCACGATCATAGACTATCCTAATGGACTAATTACCATCATCTCTCTATCGGTAATCTCAGATCTAATATTTAGATTTCCAGATATGGCACTAGCAACATATGAATGAGTAGACCCGATATCTATCAAAGCAGTAACAAGTACATCAAAAATGAAGAACGTATCGGTTATCACATCAGGTGCATCACCATCCTCCCGATGCTTGACCGCATAGACCAACCCCGATGTCTCGCCTCATCATTACCTCTGAAGCCATTACCTCGACCCGGTGCACCTTGACCACGTCCAGTACCATTACCACCACGACATGGTCCACGACCTCTTGGTGGCTGCTGAGCACCTCTGGCTGGCTGCGCATCAGGGTTACGAGCTTCTTGAGTCGGGGTAGTCGTCGAGGACAATTCTTAAGCTGATGGTCCTTAGAACCACATTTGAAACACCCACCGATTCTTTTCCAGCATTCACCTGGGTGTCATTTTCCACAGTCAGCACACAGTTGAATCTGATTGGTAGCAGTAGGTGCTCTAACTGGAGCTGGCTCATCATTCCTAGGCCTCTTTTGGAACCTTTTAGCAGAACTCGAGTACTTAAAGTCCCTCTTGCCTCTGCCTCTTTCCTGGTTCTGACGTTCCGAGTTCTTAGCTTCTTCAGCTATCTTGGCTTTCTCCACAAGCATGGCAAAAGTCCTTTCCTGTTGCGGGGCTATCAAAACCCACAACTCATCATTCAGCCCATCCTCAAAGCGTACACAGTGCTCATGGTCAATTGGCATTATTGTCCTAGCATAACGGCTCAAGCGTAGAAATTCTGCCTCGTAAGCTGCCACCATCTTATTTCCTTGAACCAGATTCAGGAATTCCTTCCTCCGGGCATCCATGTAGCTTGCCCCGACATACTTTCCTTGAAAAGCAGCTTTGAAGAAATCCCAAGTAACACGTTCAGCCTGGGTGCCTTCTCGACCAGTAAGCCAACATTGATACGCCTTATCCCTCAACAAGGACACGACTCCTCTTAATTTTTACTCAACAGTACATTCCAGATCGTCCATAATCCGCTCCACAGCCTCGAGCCAATATTCCGCAACATTTGGGGCTACCCTAGAAATACCCCTAAAAGTCTCAGCACAATTTGATCTGAGTCGCTTCGATATTGACCCACGAGCTACTGGCCCTGATCTAGCCCCAGCAACCCTTTCCAAGACTCGTAACATTGCTTGAGACAGAGCAATGTCTTCTCTCATACGGTCATGGGATCCATTTTCCGACACAAGTGATACCGGTGCATCCATTTCCAGCATATGTCCCGATGCCTCAGACACGACTTTAGCACCTCGGCCTCTACCACGGCTACATCTACCACATCCACGTCCTTTAGCGCTCATATTGACTAATTCGGTTTAATCTTATTACAAGTTTTATGAATCAGAATACTATTTCAGTGTTTATTAACGATATTTTATGAGATATAAGAGATAGAGTTTGTTTTCGCAAACACATCCTATAGTCTCAATCTCTATAGTTTCAACACCTAAAACTAGAAGTTCTAGAGTGTTCCTATGATCATATCACAATAATAATTATTCAGTATATGAATACTTACTTGACTTGATGCCGGATGCTCGTGGTGCCATACTACCTTTAACACATAAATTTTATAAATTCAAAATAGTTTTAAACTAAAATTATTGTTGAACCCAAACCACAGCCAAGTTTTAAAACTGGCTCTGATACCATAAAATTTAACACCCCAAACCCGGTCTATGCGTTAAGACCATATTTGATATGTCACACGAATTGAATGTACGTATGGTCTTTTAAAGATTCAAAAAAATGTTTAATGAAAACCGAGGTTGATTGTTAAATCTAATAATTTGAGACGTAAAAATTTATAATTTAAAAACCTAAGAAAAATTTATTTAATGTTCCGAGAATTTGAGAGAGTTCGAAGAAATTTTGAAAACAAAGATTTTAAAAGAATTGTTACAAAGAATCTTTCGAGTTAAAATATTTAGAAATGAAAACCTTTTTTTTTGCACGTTTATTTACGAAAATGTTTATTTTTATTTTAGAAAAATAAAATCCCACATAAGTACTTTAAAGCATATCATAAAACCCATCCATAGGTAAAACATCCATAAAATTTAACTAGAGGCCTTATTACAACATAACTTAAATAGAAAATATTAAAAGTACTTTAAAGAAATCCGAAATTTAAATAACCCATTATTCGTAGTATGGTCTCCACTGAGTCGTCCTTGGCCCAAGCCTCCGTCACTGATCATTACCTAAGAAAGGTAAAGAAAACGGGTAAGTTACTTAGAACTCAATGTGTAACTCACTTACCATAGTCCACTGGGCCAAAACCATTTAAGCAATTATTTGGGCCTAAGCCCATTACAAATATAACAATTTAGCATGTATAAAATGCAAGTGATATGCAATTCCCAAAACCAAACCTAGATTTCCATCCGCTACACACCACCCATACCAACCAGCACACTTGTGGGGAGCTTTAGTCACCCACCCGCCAACACACCAAGTAGGCATTAAGTCAGATATCAAATTTCTGGACAAGCCACCAGATTTACTGAGTTTACATGGCATTTGCCATTTTTAAAATTGTGGCGAGCCACCAAAATTTTGTAGCAAAGCTACGAACTTCTCTTCGTCAAATAGCCCAACCCATGCAATCATGTATATAATATGCATAATAATCCATTCATATAATTATTCCAACATAAGGCCCATTATAAAGGTTATTACAAACTGGCCCATTTCACATTTTGGCCTTCATAATCTCATATCATATTTGGCCTTTTAGCAAATATCACATATGGCCTATTTATCAAATATTACATATGGCCCATTTATCAAAATCACATATGGCCCATTTATCAAAATCACATATCGCTCATTTATCAAATATCACATATGGCCCATTTATCAATTATCACATATGGCCCGTTTATCAAAATCACATATGGCCCATTAAGTCACTTTTATCGATTTAGCCCATTAAGGAAAATTTCGTAATTTTCACAATCTTACTATCGATTTTGTAGTTTTTACCATTAAAGTGCTAAATAAACCATTTTACCCGATTTCATCAACTTTGCGATTTTAATCTAGCTATTAATACAATGTGGTTATCTAACCCACGAGATACGGTGTGAGATTACACACCTGATTACGGTGAGGACTACACTTTCCCGATCGTCGATACCTAAATACGTATCACGCTTGATTAGTATACTAACACTTAAATTAAATCTATGCTAAAGTAGGAGATCTAGATTTTTACCCTCGGAGTCTCGAACAATAACTATTTGTCGGTTCTCCCCGGTTGACGGTTCACAACTCGTTGGAAACCCCCGAATAGCTAATGGCTCAGAACTACGAACAACTTTGAATAATTGATTTTCACCGGAGGAGGGTCCACAACCCAGTGGAAAATCTCAAATTACCGAAACAACCCTTCACTTAAATCTAGGAGTTGGGATCATCAAACCACTCCTTTTGAGATCACCACCAAATTTCCCTTCCGATACGTTACTACGAGCCTCCATTCGTTAGATCCTTAATAAATCAATAATCTATTAAAGTATGGACTTAACAAAATGGTATAGATAGGCTTACCACGAAGTTTCGAGTGATCCACGAGTAAATCCCTATATATAATAATCGATTACTCCTTTCCATAATGTTAATCATTTTAATAATAAAGGATGATCATGAAACCCATGAAGAACTCTTACCTTGAAGGTTTTTGATCCGAATTCTAATGATTACAAGATAACTTCGAGGAGATGGTGATTCGGCTTTCCACTTTTTCACTATAAAAATGAAAAGGATTTATCTAAGAGAGATGGATGATGATTTCGATCAAAAAGGCTCTCCCAAGCCAACTTATAGGTTCGGTAAATAAGCAAATAAGCAAATAAATAACAAAATAATAATAAAAAAACAAATAAAGAGGTTTCTTACCGATTGTTCAAAGTTTGAATAGAAAAAAATGGTTGAGAAGAAGTATATGTGAAATGAAAGATTCGGTTTTGAAGATAGTCATTGACATTCGGCCATGATGAAAGGTTTTGGAAATAGTGATGTTTGAGTGTTCTTTACAAGAAGAAAGAAAGAAGAAAAAGGAATAAAGAGAGAGTGTTTATGTGTCGATTTCCAAGGATGGAAGATGAACAAAGAAAGGGTCTTGGGGTTGGTGTATATTCGACCAAAAGGAAGAAAAAGAATATGACCTTTCAAGATGGTATGGTTTCGGCACAATGAGGAAAAGAGCTTGGGGGAGTATGGAAGATGATAACAATTTGGTCTAAAAGAAATGACCAAAACCAAAGCAAAATTTTACCTATTGCACAAGACACATTCGGTTAGGGAGAAGAGTTTTGGAGAGAGATATGTTGCTACACTAAAATGAGAATGTGACTAAAACCAACACCCAAACCATACCAATTGCCAACAAAATTTTGGCTATCTCCCTAGCCCCTTAAACCGTCCAAGTACTTTAGTCAAATGGTCAAACTTTAGTCACCCCAAACTTTCCAAAACATCTCCCCTTGTTTTAAGCCTTATGTCCCCCTACATGCCTTTTCCATATGATTCTTTTCCTTAAGTTCAATCTTACCTTTTCTCTTAGCCATCATACCATAAAATAAAAGTCTAACTTACCAAGAATATGATGTTTGGCCGACACTTGCTAGGAAAGAGCAAAAATTAAAATCACAAAATGCATACTAAGAGATTCGAACCTCTCCCCTCAAGACCATACATGTGGCGCATAACCTCTTAACCAATAGCTCAATTATGATAGCTACTTACTCATAATTTTCCATATATCATGTGTTCACTATCTCCCTCTCTTTAAAGTACTATAAACTAAAAATTTTCACTAGGTCCAAATAAATCCCAAGCCTTATCCATACCTCATCAACAAGAAAAAACTAATAATTTAACATGCTAAATCACCAATTAAGTAACATGTAACACATAAAATTTCAAATTCTAGGATGTTACATCTCTCTTTTTGGTCTATACATATTCAAATTTAACTTATTCAATCACCAATTCATTCAATTTAGTCCAAACACACATATTTAGGGTATTTTTACAAAATAGCCCTCACATTTTTACATTTTGACACTTTAGTCCCTAATTCACAAATTCACAAAATACACAATTTTACTGCACCATGCTTAGGCCGAATTCTCCTTAGTATCATACAATCACATATATTTCATTTGTTTCACATTTTAGTCCCTCAAAATATTATTTTCACAATTTAGTCCAAATTACTCAATTTGACCAAAAATTCAAAGACAAAACATGTTAATCTTTCACATATCTTTCATATTTCATCATCAACTATCACAAAGCTCAAACATTCATCAATGGCATATCTCAAAATCGCCATCAATTTCTAAAATTAAAGCATGGGCTAGCTAGAGCACTAAGCAACGATCACAAAAGAGTAGAAATTATCAAAAACCGAACAAATTTCGTACCTCAATCAAGATCTCAAGTGTGCCGAAACCTAAAGCTCTCCCTTGTCTTTATTTTCTTTTCTTATTCGGTTGAGATGAAGAGAAATTAAAGATGATAATGCTTTTGTTTTATTTATTACACATTTATGCTTGTTTTACCATTTTACCCTTGATTAAAACATTATAAATTCACCTAATATATACCCATCTATGCCCATTCAAAACATTAATGGTCCATTTATAACATAAGGACCTCTCATTTAAAAATCCATGACAATTAAGCACTTTAACAATTAGCACACAACTTCTGCATTTTGTGCAATTAAGTCCTTTTCTTAATTCGATACACTAACGATAAAATTTTCACATGAAATTTTCACACATACTTAATGACATATTATAAACACCAAAAATAATATTAAAATATTTTTTACCTCAAATTTGTGGTCTCAAAACCACTGTTCTGACTAGGGTCTAAACCGGGCTGTTATAATGCTAGTCTTGTACGTCTATCAGTGGCTGGGTATTCCGGTATATTGCGAATACCTGACAGTTTGTGTGAGCAGCACTGAGTAGTTACGTATGACCGATAGCTTGTGTGAGAAGACCCGAGAATGTAAATATGAATAGCTTGAGAACGAGCCTATGTGTGTTATGTTATTATGTGATGTCCGAGTGCTGGTCTTGTATGTCTACCAGTGGCTAGGTAGTCCTGCATATGTCGTGGATGCCTGATAGCTTGTGTGAGCAGCACTGTGTAGCTACATCTGACTGATAGCTTGTGTGAGCAGACCCGTGAATGTTAAGTGATTCAGATAATGGTCTTATAAGTTCTACCAGTGGCTGGGTAATCTGACATCTATTATGGATACCTGACAGCTTGTGTGAGCAGCACTGAGTAGTTACATATGACCAAAAGCTTGTGTGAGCAGACCCGAGAATGTAAATGTGAATAGCTCGAGAACGAGCATATATGTGAAATGTGATAAGAGGTAGCTTCGGCTATATATATGTGACATGTATGTGCAAGCGTTCTGAGTATCCGTTAATATTCTGATATGTTCAACGGGAAAATGACTAAAGTGTAAATGAATGTGAATATGTGACGATCAAGTGCATGTATATATATGTTTACACTCATGAGCAATGTGCTCGGTAAGTGATCGAATTTTTGGTAAGAATGTAAACGAGTAAGTTATACCTATGAGAATGAGCTTGTGATTATAAGTCCATGCTTATGATGTATGAATATGTTGTAAATGTGAGTGATGATCATGTGTGAGGCTTTTAGCCAAATTATATTGAGAAATGATATGTTCAAGTCTTTGTTGTTGATGTATAGGTTAAATTGGCCAATGAATGGCTTTGTAAATATTTGATAATGACTAGTTATTGGAATGGCTAACCATGGATATACTTTGGTGTTATATGTGTGTAAATGAAAATTAATATAAAGGAAACATGAAAGAGTAAAATTCGCAATAAAACAGTTTGGACAGCAGCAGTTGTGTGACTTTGAAAAATCACAAAAAATGGTGGTAATTGAATTAGAGGTTGAATGAGATATGAAATTAAATCTTATTGAGTCTATTTCTACATAAAAGAAACAAAATAAGAAAAATAATTTCATATGGTGAGATATTTGGATTTTAGTGAGACAGGGTCAGAATGATTTTGGAATCCCCTATTTTGACTTGGGAAATTCATTAAAAATTGTACAAAAAATAATCATGGGATAAAATTTATATGCTTGAATTTATTAATGAGTCTATTTTCAAGATAAAAATGGGAACGTCATTCGAGTTCTATACAACGAGATAATTAATTTTTAGTGAAGAGGGGTCTGAATTGTCGGACAGCAAAATAGGGAGACTTTAAAGAATAAACTGTACTGATTGGTTTAACCAAAAATTCTGGAAATTTTGTGGTAAGAAGATATGTGAGCCTAGTTTCAAGGAAAATTAGTGGATCTTAATTTGGAGTTCCGTAACTCTGGATAAAAATAATTTAGTGACTATAACTCGAGTAAACAGCTCAAGATGAACATAAATGAATTGTGAATTTTTATGCAATAATGATGGTATTATCTTGAGAGCTTATAATGAGGGTTGTTAAAAGCATGGTAATCAATTGTTTATTATTTACATATGTACTTACTAAGCTTTATAGCTTACTCCATTATTTTTCGAGTTTATAATGTAATCAGGTTAGCTCGGGTTCGAAGTCGCCGGAGAACCTATCACACTATCAAGCTTACAATTTAGGTATCGATGATTTTAAACTTAAGGTTATGACATGTATAGGGAACTTGGTCATGTGTATATGTTACTATGAGTTGTCCTAGAATAATGACCCATGATATTTGGAGTTCATTATTTTATAAGGCCATTTAATGTGGCCAAGAAATTGGTTATGCTATAAACTCATGATGATGCATTCCATGGTTGAGTAAATTGTATGCTATGACTTGTTACGTGTGTGTGGTGGACGTTTTGGTAGCTTTAATATGTCATGAAATGTATCATTCAAGTTATACTCAAGTATGGGCATGATAGGGTAGCAATTGGCTTGGAAAATAGCCAACTTCTTGGCCACACAAGTAGAGACACGGCCGTGTGTCTCAGCCGTGTGGATAACATGGCCTGCCCACACGGGCTTGTGACTCTCAAAAACAAAGAAATTTTCTAAATGTTCCAATAGTTTTAAAAGTTCTTGGTTTAGTCCCAAATCGCTCCCAAAGCATGTTTTGGGCCTTATAGGCCCGTTTTAGGGACTTGATGATATAAGATAAAAGTTTTAAATTTTAAACAAAAATTTATGCCTTGAATTTGTTCAGCTGCAAGTGTTATTGTCCAGTAACGCCTCGTACCCTGTTCCAACGTTGAACATGGGTAAGGGGTGTTAGAGTAGATTCATAAAACACTGAAATGAATACTTGTGGAATGATTACTCATGGTAGGAGATGCCACAGGGGGCAACCTTTGAGGGCTTCAGTTGAGTCGACTGCATTAATAGTGAACCCACTATTGATGGTGGGAATATGGAAAACTAGAATAATGATGGATATGATGAGAATGATCTTGTAACACGGGCTTTATTAAAAGCTTTGAATCGGGTTACTGGGGCTCCGATGGGCAGTGTTAGTCATGAGACGATTGCTGAAAGGTTCCACTCTAGTGTGGCAGAATTGTTCAGGGGTATTGCCGTAACTACTCTACAGTGGATAAGTATTGGATGGAGACCACTGAATGTATTTTGGATGATTTGGACTGCACTCCTAAGTAGAAACTTAAGGGTGTTGTATCCGTGTTGAGGGATGAGGTGTATAGGTGGTGGCAAGTAATGCTTAGGGGTACGCTGCCAGAGCATATTGATTGGGCTTACTTTTAAGAGGCCTTTCAGGGTAAGTTTGTGGGTCTTCGTTATGTGGAGGTGAAATTTCTGAGGTTGAGCCACTATGCACCTAATATGGTGGTGCTTGAGCAGGAGAAGAGTTTTTATTTTCTGAAGGGCATAAGGTATGACCTTAAGGTTCAATAGCTCCGTATTAGGAGCGTGTGTTTGAGGCTTTGGTTGAAAAGACCAAAATTATTGAGGAGATCAAGCGCGTGGAGAGCGAGAAAAAAAGGGGGAATTATAGGAAGCTGTCCTAAATAGAGGTGGGCTCAGTTGGCCTAAACCCACATCCTATTAAGTGGGCTAGAGAGGCTAGGCCACAGTAGAATAGAGAGGTAGTGGGCCCTAGAGAAGGGCAAAATCAAGTATGTCAGTATTGTCAAAGGCGCCATCCGGGCAAATTTTGGAGAAGAATGGGTGCTTGTTTGGTTTATGGCTCGATGGAGCATATGATTAAAGATTGTCCTTGTCGGTATGATTAGGAGTAAGCTCCAGTTCATAATCAGGGCCTTGCTAGGGGTCAAAATCAAAAGGGTAATCAAGGTGCTTAGAGGGGCCATAATCAGAATAGAAAAATGGGAATGGTAATCAGGGACAGAGAGCATCAATTCAAGGTGTAAATAAGGATAAAGTTAGACAACCTGCCTTGGTATATGTGGCTAGACACCGAGAGGATAGAGATGCGGCTAATGTCATAACATGTACCTTTACTATCTATTTGGTTCTTTATTTTACATTGATTAATATATGATTTATTCATTCTTATATTACTTGTGATGTGGCTATTAAACTGGGGATTGGTGTAAAGAAAATTGAAAATACTGTTACTGTAGTCAGTCCTTTGGGATCCACGATACTTGTGAATAAAATTTATAGGAGATGTCCTTTAGAAACTCAATGAGAGATTTTTCCCGCTGACATAATGGAATTTCCTTTTAAATGAGTTTGATCTAATTTTGGGGATGGACCAGTTGGTTGAGCATCAAGTCCATTTGGATTGTGCTCTGAAATGGGTAACTTTAGTAACAAAGATTGGTAAGGAAATTATTATGGTTGGGGAGCGTCAAAATTATTTGTCCAATGTGATCTCTGCCATGGTAGTAGAAAAGATTATGCAAAAAGGGTGTAAAGCATTTTTGGCTAACGTCTGAGATGCAAGCGCCATTGATCCTTCAATTGATAGCATGCATACTGTAAGGGCATTTTCTGATGTTTCTTTTGAAGAACGTCCAGGGTTGCCTCCAGATCGGGAAGTAGAATTTGATATTGAATTGTTGCTAGCAACGACACTGATGTCCATTGCTCCCTACCACTTGGCACCTAAATAGCTTATAGAGTTGAATGTTCAGTTACAAGAATTGTTGGATAGAGGTTTCATTAGGCTTAGTGGTTCCCATAGGGCGCACCGGTTCTGTTTGTGAAGAAAAAGGATGGTACACTTCAATTATACATTAATTATCGACAACTGAACAAATTGACTATTAAGAATAAACATCCCCTACCAAGAATTAACAACCTATTTGATCAATTTAGAAGGGAAACTGTCTTCTCTAAAATTTACTTGAGATCAGGATATTATTAAATCAAGGTAAAAGAATCTGATATTCCCAAGACTGCCTTTAGGACTCGTTATGGACATTACGAGTTATTTTTCATGCCTTTTGGGTTAGCTAATAAGCCATCGACCTTCATGGATATTAAGAATCGTGTCTTTCAGCCTTTTCTTAATCAGTTCATTGCTGTATTCATCGACGACATCCTAGTGCACTCCAAGACAAAAACTGAAGATGATGAACATTTGAGGGTGGTTCTACAGATACTTCGTGAAAAGAAACTTTTTGCTAAACTCTGTCAGTGTGAATTTTATTTTAGGGAAGTTATGTTTTTGGGTCACATGGTATCATCTGAAGGTATTCGTGTATATCCCAAAAAGGTCGAAGCCATCTTAGATTGGAAGCAACAGAAGAATGTTTTGGAGATTCGAAGTTTTTAGGTCTCGTTGGGTATTATCGAAGGTTTGTTGAGGGTTTTTACTGAATAGAAACCCCTTTGACTAAGCTATTGAGAGAGAAGACTCCTTTTAAATGGGAGAAGAGTAGCAAGCTAGTTTTGAGAAGTTAAAATTCGTGTTGACGGAAGCTCCCATTCTAATTCAACCAAAATCTTGTAAGGAGTATGTGGTGTATAGCGATGCTTCACATGTTGGGCTTGCATGTGTCTTAATGCAAGATGGTAAGGTTGTAGCCTATGCCTCGAGACAACTTAAGCCACATGAATGAAATTATTCCACTTATGATTTGGAGTTGGCAGCTGTTATCTTTGCTCGTAAAACCAGAGTTTTAATTTTTTTCCAAAAACAAGAACTTGATTGTTTTATCTAAAGTAATAAACACTTAATTAAAATTGTACCTTTATGATTCATCTAGGATTAATGCTTCAATCGAGTAGTATTCTCTGCTATCCTAAAGCTCAGGTCTACCGAGTGTGGGCTCGCTTCGAGTAAGAAAAATTCCATACAATTACTAGTGGGGTAATTTTGTAATTTCTTTAAACTTTTGAGGTCAAGTTGTAAATAACAATAATATCTCTAGATTTTTGAAATAATTTATTTAGAGAATTTTCTCTCTATAACTTTTCTTGAATTTAAGTATGTGAGAATAATGACCCATGCTCTCTTTATATAAGGAGAGTTTAGAGAAAGTTCAACTAGGATTAGAATTAATCACATTAATATTAAATCAATAAAATATTATCAAGATAAAACAAAAGCCATTTTCATGCTATCATCTTCTTGAATAGCCGAATACGAGGAAGGAAATAAGGGGTTTAAAGCTTTGAAGGTTCGGCCATTGTTGTCCAAGCATGTAAGTCTATTTTGACTCGGTTTTTAATATTTTTAGGTTTTTGAGATCCTTGCTTCGTATTCTAGCTAGCCCGTGCCTTAATTTTTGAATTTTTTAATGATTGTGTGAAGTTCCATTGATGAATACTTGAGCTTTTGAATGTTTGATAATGGAAAATGACTATTTGTTGATAGATTTAATAGTTTTGTAAAGTGATTTTTGATAAAAATGTCAAAAAAGGGATTTAATTGTGAAAAGTGTAAATTGAGGGGGTGAAATGTGAAAAAAATGAAAGTTTTGGGCTGCTAGGGACCTATATGAAATTCGGCTAGGGTTGGGTTTAATTGAATTTCATGAAGTATTTGTGAAATAGGGACTAAATTGTAAAAATGTGGAACTTTAGGGGCTAATGTGTAAAAATGCCCAAATATATGTTTGTGGATTGAATTGAATGATTTGATGAATAAAAGAGTTAATTTTGAATGTATATAGATCAAGAACCAAAGAAATCAGATTTAGATCGGGGAAAACAAAGCTATCGAATAGTCGATCCAGTCTGTTTATCCCGAATAAGAGGTAAGTTCATATGCAAATAAATGTATTTAAATTGAATTATATATGTTTAATTGTCATTGAACTCCTATGAATGTTGAATGATCAAATACGAGCAAGAATAGACAGGGTTAAAGTCCCGTACGAACCTTAGGAATAGTATAGGATACGAATGTCATGACATTAGGATTTACGAGATGTGATTATGTGTAAGACCATGTCTGGGACATTGGCATCATTATCTGATTACGTGTAAGACCATATCTAGGACATTGGCATTTTTATTTGGTTTCGAGTAAGACCATAGCTGGGCTATCAGCATCGATATGTGATAACATGTAAGACCATATCTAGGATATGGCTTTGTACGAGCTATATGTGATTTCTGAGTATCCTTAACAATTCCAAAAGGTTCAACAGGCAAAGTCAAGTCAAAAAAGAATGTCTGAATGAGTTAAGTGACTCAGGTACGTACGAGATTCATACAAGTTTTGAAAGGGAAGTATTTGATGAATTCACTTATGATATTGAATATGTGTACAATGGGAAAGGTTTGTGAACTTATATGTGCTTACTCATAGTTTGCCTATTGATGGAAATGATGTTGATTCATGTGGTAATTTTGTTTGTATATGGCTTACTAAGCTTTTAAAGCTTACTTTGTGTGTACTTTCCATGTTTTATAGATAATCAAAGCTAGCTCAGACTCGGGGATCATCAGGAACAACATCACACTATCGATAATCTTGTTGGTACTTTTGGTGCTTTGTAAATATGGTATATGGCATGTATAGGCTAGTGATATGATGATATGTTTTGAGTTATGATATTAACCATGAATTTTTGGCTTGTAAATGTTGATGTGAATTTGGCCATTTAAGTTGGCTTAAATCTTAAGTTTGATAAGTGATATATGATGTATATATTGCCTTGTGTTTTGGCATGTTTGGGATGGTTGTTGTGATGGTTATATGGTTGCTCAATTAGCTAGTTGCCAATTGGTGTATTATTGCTTGAAAAATGGCATGTTGTGGCTTGGTTTTAAGATGATGATTTGGTATGTTTTATGGCATGAAATAGTTGATAAAATGGTGAGAAAATTGCATCGGGAAGATTGGTGAAATTGTTGGTAATGATATATTGTTTTGGTATGTTTATGGTTATAATTTGAGTAGTGAAATGGTTGAAGATAAAATGGTATGATTTGTATATGAATTGGCATGTTTTGGTTGCCTATAAATGTATAGGCTAGATGTGGTATTTTGGTTGTTTAGGTGAGCATGAGAAAGGGTGGCAAATTGGACTTTCAAATGGCCTATTTTTGTCCACACGGGTAGAGACACGGACGTGTGTCTTAGCCATGTGCAACACACGGTCATGCTACACGACCGTGTATCCCCTAGTGTTGAAATTGAATTAAAGTCAGTATGCTCCACACGGCCTCACACACGGGCGTGTGACCGGCTGTGTGGCATAAGCCAATATACCCTTTAAATGACACACGGTCTAGCACATGGGCGTGTGACTTGGCCGTATTGTATAAGTTAGTATACCCTACAGGATTGGCATGGCCTAGCACTCGGCTTGGTACACGGGCGTGTGTGGCCATTTCGAAGGGCACATGGGCTAGACACATAGGTGTGTGGTCAGCCGTGTGACCCAAGTCAGTATGTATGCCCTATTTTCACACGACCTGGGACAGGGGCGTGTCTGGAGCTGTGTGAGGCGTACGGCCTATTCACTCAGGCGTGTGATCCCTGTATGCATGAAAATTTTATAAGTTTCCCAAAGTTTTCAAATGTTATCGGTTTAGTCCCGAACCTTTTTTAGGCATGTTTTAAGGTCTCGTAGAGCCTTATAAGGGACAATGTGACTGTGTTGGATTGATGTTTATGTATCAATGGATTGTTTAGATGAGAAATGTATGTTGTATGTTGTGATTTGATAGGTAATGTCTTGTAACCCTATTCTGATCGTGAATATGGGTGAGGGTGTTCTGATGACATTAAACGGTGATGAAGTTTTGCACTTTATTAGGGATGGCATTTGTTTGATGTTTATTTTTGTTTGTTTTTATTTCATAATATTTAGTTGTTACTAACTTGTTTTATTTTTTTCACTATTTTCACATCTTATTTTAGGTGTTGAATGGCCCGAAGAAATTCAGAGTTTATTGTTAATTTTGATCCAAAAGTTGAAAGAACCGTTCGGAGGAGACTTCGAGAACAAAGGAATATGGCTTTACCAGGAAACTATGGAGTCATACCCTCGATGCAGAACCAAAATGCTAATGACCCACTGTTGCTGCAAGATGCTCAAATACAAAACAAGACTATATGAGATTTTGTAGTACCTGTCTTGGATGACCTATAACCGGGAGTTGTTAGGCTAGCAATCTAAGCTAAAAATTTTGAACTCAAGCCAGTAATGTTTCAAATGCTGAATTCTAATGGGCAATATGCTGGACTGCCGCATGAAGATGCACGAGAACATCTTAAATCATTTTTATTGATTTGTACTTCCTTTAGTCAACAAGATGTTCCTGATGTTGCTTTGAAGATGCAATTATTTCCTTATTCCTTGTAGGGAAGAGCTCTTGGTTCCTTCGGATACCTGCTGGATCAATTACTTCTTGGAATGCACTAGCAACACAGTTTATTTTACGATTTAACCTGCCGAGAATGAATACTCATCTCTGAAATGATATTACAGCTTATCATCAGTTGGATGATGGGAATCTTCTCGCCATATGGGGACGTTATAAATCTTTGCTTCGACGTTGTCCCATGCACGGCTCAGATCTTGACATATTGTCTATACTTTCTCGAATTTCACACGTATATTGTCCAAAACCATTCATCACAATTTAATATTAAATGTACATGAATAATTCAACTTAAATACATTTATTTGTATATAGACTTACCTCGTATTCGGGATAAACGAATAGAAACGATTACTCGATCACTTTCAACTTTCCTTAGTCTAAATCTGTTTTCTTTGGTTCTTGATCTATACATATTCAAATTTAACTCATTTATTCACAAAATTATTCAATTCAATCCAAAAACACACATTTAGGGCAATTTACAAATTAGCCCTCACATTTTCACATTTTGACATTTAAGTCCTTATTTTACAAAATCACCAAATACACAAAATTCCTTTGTACCCATGCTTAGACGAATTTTCATCAATATCATACAAGTCCATACATTTCATTTATTTTACATTTTAGTCCCTCAAAATACTATTTTCACAATTTAATTCAAATTACTCAAATTCACCAAACTAGCTCGGGTTGGAGATCGTCGGAGTTCGCATCACACTATCAAACAATTATTTTGGGTATCAATGAACTTAACATTTTGAGTATATGGCATTTATAGAGACTTGGTCAATTTGTTATATGTGTCATTATGATTTGGCCAAATGTATTGGCTTAATATTAGTGAATGATCCATTTTGTTTAAAGCCATGAGATTTGGCTTGTCTTAGTTAAATAGGTTGTAAGTATTTATATAATTATTTGCAAGCATGTATGCCAATGTCCTTGTGATGTGGGTTATAATTTCTCATTAAATGGTTGATATGCTAGCATTGAATTAGTATGTGTTAGCCATGATTGTGGATGTTTTGGTTGCCTAAGTATGCCATGAATTGTGCTATTTAATTGGTGTAAGTGTAGGTGTAAATGACGGTGGAAAATGGCTTGGTAAATAGCCTTTATTTTGTCCACACAGGTAAACACACGGGCGTGTGTCTAGATCCTGTGTTCCGCGGGCATGTATTTTAGCCGTGTGTCCCTTGTACCTTAATTTTGAGGAACAAAATGTCCAGAATTGAGCACACGAGTAGAGACACGGGCTTGTGCCTCAGCCGTGTGTGCTACACGGGCAGAGACACGGGCGTGTGCCTCAAGCGTGTGTGTTACACGGCCTAGAACACGGACGTGTGTCTTGGCTGTGTGAAACCTACAGCTAATTCAAATTAAATTAATTAAGCACACAGCCTAGTGCACAGGCGTGTGGTATAGCTATGTCACACAAGTCAGAGAGCACACTAAATCAAACACAGCTTGTAGCACGGGTGTGTCCCAAGGTCACACGAGCGTGTCCTAGGGTCACACGGGCATGTCCCTTGGACCACACGGGTATGTGAACCCTGTCTCTAGCAAAGATTTTTTAAGTTTTGTAAAAATTCCTTGAGTTCCTGGTTTAGTCCCGAACCACCACTAAAGCATGTTTTGGGCCTCGTAGGCTTGTATTAGGGACTTTATGATTGAATATAAATGGTTTTAATTTGGACACAAATTTATGACTCAAAATTTTATGAATGCTTGTGTTGTAAGTCTGATAATGCCTCATACCCTGTTCCTGCATTGAATACGGGTAAAAGGTGTTACATTTAGTGGTATCAGAGCTATAGTTTAGTCGATTTTCAGACTAACGTATCGTGTATAAGAGTCTAGGTATACATGCAATATAATAAATTGTGATAGTGTGACGACTCTTCACAATTTAAATTGTGTTTTCATATAGTAAATGGATCCCGACTGAGAAGTAGATGATGATGTTGAAAGTAATATTCCGGCTCCCGCTCAAGGGACTGTGCCATTTGAAAGTAGACCAGTGACGATTAGTCAGGGAGGAGAGGCTAGGTAAGCCTTTTTCCAAAGGATGAATGAGTGGTTTGCCGAGTTTGTTCGGACAAATCTGACTGTTCAACATCCTCCACGCCCGCCTAACCCCCAATAGGTTCCTATAGCTCCCCAAGGTGTGGAATTGGTAGGACTGAACAAGCCGCCAGTTGATAAGATTTGAAAATAAGGGGCTGAAGAATTTAGATCCAATATTGACGATGACCCCAAGAAAGTAGAGTTTTGGCTTGAGAACTCAATCAGGGTATTTGATGAGCTTTTATGCACATTGGATGAGTGCTTGAATTATGCTATATCACTTCTGAGAGACTCAGTTTACTAGTGGTGGAATACTCTTATATCTGTGGTGCTGAGAGAAAGAGTTAAATGGGATTTCATTCAATATGAGTTCAGAAAGAAATATATTAGTTAACAGTTTATTGATTAGAAGTGCAAAAAGTTTTTTGAGTTAAAACAAGGTCGAATGACTGTGACTGAATACGAGCGGGAGTTTGTTAGACTCAGTAAGTATGCTTGAGAATGTGTTTCAACAGAGGCTATTATGTGTAAGAGATTCGAAGATGGGCTGAATGAGGACATCAGGCTGTTAGTTGGGATTTTAGAGTTGAAAGAATTTTTTGTGCTAGTTGAACGAGCCTACAAAGCCGAAGAGTTAAGTAAGGAAAAGAGAAAAGCTGAGTTTGAGGCTAGAAGAAAGAGGCCAATGAATAAGTCGTTTCAATCTTCATCAAAGAAATCAAAAGATTTGTATGCTTGCTCCAATGCTTCAGTCAGGTATCCCAACCAAGATCGTGGGAAGCAATATTCAAGTTCTATGGCCCAAACTACATCGATAGTGAGCGTTAGTAATGCTAGGTCTAATAAGCCTGAATACCAACACTGTTGTAGACGACATCCTTGTGAATGTAGGATGAATAACCGGGCTTGTTTTAAATGTGGCTCCTAAGATCACTTTATTCAAGATTGCCCGAAAATGATTGAAAAAGATAATTTTCAGAATGCAAGATTGAGTAACACTGCTGCTAGAGGGAGGCCAGTGAGAAATACGGGAAATGGGGCCAGTAGCAGAGGTGTATCCAAAGACTCAGCTGTGAGATCGGATGCTAGAGCACCTGTGAGAGCTTATGCTATTCGTGCTCGCAAGGATGTGTCCTTCCCTGTTGTGATCACTGGTACATTTTCTCTTTATGATACTAATGTAGTTGCATTGATTGATCCTGAATTGAATCATTCTTATATTTGCATGAATTTGGTATCTAGTAAGAATTTTCTTATTGAGTTTACTGAGTTTGTAATTAAGGTGTCGAACCCTTTAGGCAAATATGTTTTAGTTGATAAAGTTTGCAAGAGTTGTCCTTTAATGATTTGGGGTCACTATTTCCCAGCTGACTTAATGCTGTTTCCATTTGATGAGTTTGATGTGATCCTTGGAATGGATTGGTTGACTCTACATGATGTAGTAGTGAATTGTAGATGAAAAGTTATTGAATTGAAGTGTCAAAACAATAAAATTCTTCGGGTTGAGTCAGATGAGTCGGGTGAATTGCCTATTGTGATTTTGTCAATTTCGGCTCAGAGTTATGTAAGAAATGGTTGTGAATCATTTCTCATGTATGTAATGATTACTAAGGTGTCTGAATTGAAGATTGAATCTATGTCGGTAGTTTGTGAATATCCAGATGTGTTCCTAGAGTCAGAGAGGTGGAGTTTGTAATGCCCCTAGCCCGTATCCATCGCTGAAATAGGGTTAAGAGTCATTACTGATCAAAACATAACCTTTAACCTTCATTGTTCATACATCATTAAATCATAATCAAACAATGTCAGTAAGTCCCTTAATAAGGCCTACGAGACCCTAAACACGCATTAGGAAGGGGTCGAGACTAAACCAAACTCATATGAAATTTTCCAAAAACTTAACATTTTTCAAAGCTACAGAGGTTACACGCCCGTGTGGGTAGGCTGTGTGCCTCACACGGCATCAGACACATCCGTGTGTCTAAACCGTGGCAAAATAGGGCATACATACTGACTTGTCCACACGGTCGAAGACATGCCGTGTGCTTTACCCGTGGTCGACACTGACTTATTTCACATGGCCAGTCAAATGCCCATGTGTCTAGCCCGTGTGCAAGTCTGACTTGAATCAAATTACAAATTTAAGGGACATGGTTGAGCCACAGGCCCGTGTGCTCAACCATGTGGGTAGATATAGGCCATTTGTAAGGCAAATTTGCCACTCACACTTTGGTCACACCTACAAGCATTAACCAATTCAATTTCATACCCCAAATGACATCTAAACATACCAAAACTTGCTCATTTAACATCTTAACATCATCATTTATCTCCCTATACAATTCAACTCAACATACTGTCACAAAGTATCAATTACACATTCAAAAACATAAAATCCATTCATCATTCAATCCTTACCAAATCTAAACATGAAACATACCATTTCCATTTTACTAATTTAAACCAAGATGGTCATTCACATAGATCACACATACACATATTAACTATCCTTTACATCTACCCAAAGCATATGCCAACATCATTAAACTATCAAGCCATATCACATGGCCAGATTTATACAATTCAAAACATATCATAATCACTAGCCTATACATGCCATATACCAAATATATACAACTTCCAAAAGTACCAAAATAGATAGTCGATAGTGTGATTGAGTCGCTGAAGATCCTTAGATCTGAGCTAGCTTTAATGACACTGTAAAACAAAGATAAACTTCACACAGTAAGCTATAAAGCTTAGTAAGTTCGTCATATAATACATTTAATTCAACCATTTGAATTCAATATACAATATAAACTATCACATGATTCAAATCATAATAATATACAATTCTCCTTGATATTCATTACTCACATAATCATTCATTTATCCTTATACAATATCATCAACCACATAGGTTCCGTATATACCGGTGCCAACACTTAGTTAACGATCACTTTTGCTACTCAATGCTCGATAACACATTTAGTTCAATCTTCATAAGCATTCAATCTACTCGCACACTTAGTGCCAATTTCTTAGCCGAAGCTATAATATCATCGCACACATAGTGCCTTTACATTAAACTAAATTTAACTCGGTATCGTACACACAATGTCAATTAATATAGTCGATGCTTTCTGTATTTCGCACACACAGTGCTGTTCACCACTGTATCAATTCTATTTTGCACACTTCGTGCCACCTCTTTTCAAACTCATCATCAACATCACTAACATAAAAATTACATTTCCATTCATTGCAATATATATAAACATAAGTTTAACAATTTGTATTAGAAACGAACTTACCTCGGACGTTGAAATTACGAAACAAGTCGATCAATCGAGCACATTGTTCTTGCCTCGATCTAAGTCTGAATTTATCTTTTCTTGATCTATACATATTCAAAATTAACTCATTCATTCACTAAATCATTCAATTCAATCCGAACACACATATTTAGGGCCTTTTACAAAATAGCCCTCACATTTACACATTTTGACATTTTAGTCCTTATTTCATAAAATCACAAAATACACACAATTTCATCATACCATCCTTAAGCCAAAATTTCCTCATGTCCATAGAAGCCCACATATTTCATTTATTTCACATTTTAGTCCTTTAATTTCTCATTTTCACAATTTAGCCCAAAATAACCAATTTCACCAAAAAATAAAAAACAAAATATGTTAACCCAACATTAAACTTTCATATTTCAACAACTATCAACAAAAAGCTCACATATTCATCAATGGCACATCTCAAAATCATCATCAAATTCTAAACTTAAGACATGGGCTTGATAGAACACAAAGCAACGATCACAAAAACTTAAAAATCTCTAAAAACTGAGCTCAAAACATACGTTGATTTAGAACAATAATGGCCGAATGTTTCAAAGCCCTAACTCTTTCTTTTTCTTTCAATTTTTAGCAATGGAAGATGATAATGACCTTTAATTTCTTTTGTTTTAATTATAATAACATTAATATTCCATTTACCATTTTACCCTTAATTAAAACATTACATATTCATTCGTTTAATGGGCATTTATGTCCATCTCTACTGTCAAAGGTCTAGTTACAACATAAGGACTTCTCATTCAAAAAGCCATGCCAAATAAGCACTTTAACAACTAGCACGCAACTTTTACATTTTATGCGATTAAGTCCTTTTTGCAAATTAAGGACACAATCGATAAGATTTTCACATAGAATTTTCACACATGCTTAATCACATACTGTAAACACTAAAAATAATATTAAAATATTTTTTTGACTTCAAATTTGTGGTCTCAAAACCACTGTTCTGATTAGGGTCTAAATCGAGCTGTTACAAAGTTTGCTATTGATTTGGTACCGGGGATTGCACCGATATTGATAACTCTGTATAGAATGGATCTGATCAAATTGAAAGAACTGAAGTCTCAGTTGATAGATAAGGGTTTGGCGAGATCGAGTTTTTCTCCTTAGGGTGCACCGTGTTATTCGTCAAGAAGAAAGATGGATCCCTGAGACTTTGTATCGACTATCTTCAGCTCAACAAGGTTACGATAAAGAACAAGTATCCTTTACTGAGGATTGATGATTTATTTGACCAGTTGAAAGGGGCAATACTATTCTTGAAGATAGATTTGAGATCCAAATATTATCAGCTGAGAGTTAAAGACTCGGACATGCCGAGAACCGCGTTCAGAACAAGGTACGGGCATTATGAATTTCTTGTTATGCCTTTTGGATTAACCAATGCTCCTACTATTTTTATGGATTTGATGAATCGAAGCTTCAGGCCGTATTTGGACAAGTTCGTAGTTGTGCTTATTGATGACATTTTGATTTATTCCTGAGGTGAGATTGAGCATGTCGGACATTTAAAAATTGTGTTGTAGACTTTGAGAGATAATAAGTTGTTTGCTAAATTCAGCAAAGGTGAGTTTTGGCTCCGAGAAGTCAAATTTTTGGGGCATATTGTCTCAACGGAAGGTATAAAGTTGATCTGAGTAAGATTTTGGCAATTATTAATTAGAAACCGTCGAGGAATGTATCCGAGGTTAGAAGCTTTTTGGGCTTAGCTGGGTATTATCGACGTTTTGTTAAGGGATTCTCGATGAATGCTACACCTATGACAAAATTGTTACAGAAAGATGTTAAGTTCGAGTGGTTAGAGAAATGCCAAAATAGTTTTGAATAGTTGAAAGCATTGTTAATTGAGGCACCGGTATTAGTGAAACCTGAGTCGGGAAAAGAGTTTGTGCTTTTCAGTGACGCGTCATTAAACGGTCTTGGATGTGTGTTGATGCAAGAGGGCAAAGTGATAGCTTATGCCTTGAGACAGTTGAAACGTACAAAAAGAATTACCCGATGCACGACTTGGAATTGGCTGCCATTGTGTTTGCTTTAAAGATTTGGTGACAACATTTGTAAGTGCCATATCTTTACCGACCATAAGAGTTTTAAGTACTTAATGACTTAAAAGGATTTGAATTTGCGACAACAGAGATGGCTCAAGTTGTTGAAAGATTATGAGTTGGTAATCGATTATCATCCAGGAAAGGCAAATGTTGTCACCGATGCTTTAAGTAGGAAATATTTGTTTGTCTTGAGAGCAATAAATACGTAACTGACTTTATCTGAGGATGGTTTGATTCTAGCTGAGTCAAAATCTAGACCGGTATTTCTTCAGCAAATTTACAAAGCTCAGAAAAGTGACAAAGAACTTCAAGCTAAAAGAGTTCAGTGTGAATCGACTAGTGATTTAGAATATCAGATTGGAATTAATAACTGTTTGATGTTCTGAGGTAGGATTTGTGTACCGAAAGATACTAAGCTTATTTAGAAAATTCTTCACGAAGCACACAGTGGTTGTTTGTCTATTCACCTAGGAAGTATGAATATGTACAATGATTTGATGAAATTGTATTGGTGGTCAGGTATGAAAAGAGATATTTCTAAATTCATATCGAGATGTTTGATTTGCAACAAGTAAAGGCTGAACATCAAGCACCTTTGGGTTTACTTCACCCTGTGATGATTCTTGAGTGGAAATAGGACAGAATTACGATGGATTTTGTAACTGGATTACCTTTGACTCCGAAGAAGAAAGATGCTGTTTCGGTCGTTGATAGAGTGACGAAATTAGATCATTTTATTCCGGTACGTACCGACTATTCACTTGATGAGCTAGCTGAATTGTACATTGCTAAAATTGTTAGATTACAAGGAGTGCCTATTTCTATTATTTTGGATAGATATCTGAGGTTCACGTCACGGTTTTGGAAGAAGTTGCAAGAAGCTTTGCGTATAAAGTTAAACTTTAGTACCGCATTTCATCCTCAAATCGACGGTTAATTTGAAAGAAAGATTTAAGTTCTTGAAGATATGCTTCGTTGTTGTGTTTTAGAGTTCGAAGGTAGTTGGGGAAAAATATCTACTTTTAGTCGAATTTGCTTATAACAACAATTCTCAGTCGAGTATAAAGATGGTGCTGTATGAAGCATTGTATGGCGGCAAGTGTCAAACTCCGTTGTACTGGATCGAGCTCAGTGAGAGATAGATTCACGGGGTTGATTTGGTTAGAGAAATTGAAGAAAAAGTGCAAGTAATTCGTAATTTTTTGAAAGCAGCTTCGGATAGGAAGAAATCATACACAGATCTGAAACGAAAGTAAATTGAATTTCAAGTCGGTGATAAGGTATTTCTAAAAGTGTCTCCATGGAAGAAAATCCTTAGATTCGATCGCAAGGGTAAACTGAGTCCGCATTTTATTGGTCTGTATGAGGTTATTAAAAGAATAGGGCCGGTGGCATATCGGTTAGCTTTACCAACAGAGTTAGAAAGGATCCTATAAAAGCCCGATTTTGGGTCTAGTCAGAACAGTAATTTTGGGGCCACAAATCCGACGAGGAAAATCTCATTTTTATTATATTTTTATGGTATACAATTTCACGGAAAGATTTTGTGAAAATTTCATTCGAAAATTTCGATGTTTGGGCACTCAATTTAGTCAAAAGGACTAAATTATAAATAGTGCAAAAGTTAAGTTCCACATGTTAGAAGTGTCCAATTTTTATGAAATTTTAAATTAGAGGTCCTTAAATGGTAATTAGACCATTGGTTAAATAGTTGGACAAAAATGGACATGAGATAGTGAAATAGGATATTTTTAAGTTAAGGGCATTTTGGTAATTTGGTAATTAAATGGACTAAAAGACAAAAAAGCCAAAAACCTTTGTCCATCTTCTTCCTTGGTCGAATTTAGCGTGGGGGAAGCCATGGCTAGGGTTTTCAAGCTTTCAAGATCAATATTAAGTGCATCCAAGCCCCGGTTTTAATGTTCTTTACATTTTTGAGATCCCTTTCACTCGATTTAGCTATTTCTACCATTATTTTGAGCTAGGGTTTGTGTTTAAAAATTTACCCATGGATGAAATGCATGTGCTTTGATATCTAGTAGTAGAATATGAATGCTCGTTGTGTAGTAAATGACTTTTACTAAGTGATTTTCGATGAAATCGTAAAAAGGGACTAATTTGTAAAAAGTTGAAAATGTATGAAAATGTATGAATGAATGAAAATTGTGAACTGCTATAGCTATGAAAATGGTTCAGCTAGGCCTAAAATACAAGGAAATCGAATAAAAATCATTTTACGAGCCTAGGGGTAAAAGTGTAAATATGACAAAGTTTAGGGACAAAAATGTAATTTTGCCATAGTATGATCTTTGGGTCACAATGAATAATGTGACTAATAAGTAAGCTAAATGTGATGTTATAGATCAAAGAAAATGAGGTTCGAACCTTGAACGGGGGAAAAAGAGAGAAATTGACGATTGGGTCACATTTTACCATTTTGGTATTGAGGTAAGTTTGTGTGTAAATAATACAACCTTATGTTATTTATTTTAATATTTTGATATTACATGAATTGTATATTGTCTCTATGAAATTGATTAATGACAATTTTGACGAAATGTCGAAGAATGAAAATCTTCGATTAAATCTAATGAATGGATAGAATACAAATGCCATGGCACTAAGGTTACTGAGGTCCCGTATAAGACCATATCTGGGATATGGACTCGGCACCGAATTTATATCCCATGTAAGACCATATTTGGGATATGGCATCAGCATCGAATAGTGATTCCGTGTAAGACCACGTCTAGGACCTGGCTTCGGTATAAAATCGTGTAAAACCATGTCTGGGACATTGCATCGACATGTGATCCCATGTAAGGCCATATCTGGGATGTGGCATTAGCATCTTACTACGTGCATGACAATTTTCGAGTATCCTTAGATACTCCAAGTGGTTCAAAGGGTTAAAGAAAATAAAGTTTTTGTTAAAGATGGAAAAAGGGCTAAAGTTATGTGATGGAGTGATACAGGTAAATATGCGAAATTAGTGAGAAATAAGTTTGGTATGTGATTTCGTATAAGATCATGTCAGAGACATGATGTCGATATGATGTTTCATGTAAGACCATATCGAGGATATGGCATTGATACGGTCTATATGCATGAGATTTCTGAGTAACTTTTAACATTCCGAGTGGTTCAACAAGTACGTTAAAAATGAGAAAGTAAGTGACTATGTTACGAGTAGTACAAATATGTACATAGAACTCACGTGAAGTGAATTCGGTATATGATGAATTCTTGAGAAGAATGTACACGAATAAGTTATACTTGTGAAATATTGATAACCTTGTGATTAGTGATCTACATTCATGATGAATGGATACATGATAAGATTTGAAGATGATCATGTGTGAGGCTTTTAGGCCAAATTAAATTGAAAAATGACATGTTTAAGTTTTTGTTGTTCATGTATAAATTAAATTGGCCAATGAATGACTTATAAATATTTGATAATGATTAGTTATTGTAATGGCTAACCATGGGTATACTTTGGTATTATATGTGCGTAAATGAGAATAACTACAACGAAAACATGATAGAGTAAGTTTGGCAATAAAACAGTTTCGACAGCAGTAGCTGTATCACTTTGAAAAATCACCAAAAATGGTGGAAATTGAATTAGAGATTGAGTAAGATATTAAATTAAACCTTATTGAGCCTATTGTCACGTAAAATAAATGGTGCAAGAAAAAGAATCTCATATTCTGAGATATTTGAATTTTTGTGAGACCAAGTTAGAATGTTTTCGGGATCCCCTGTTCTGACTTGAGAAATTCATTATAAATTGTACAGAAATAATTAAGAGATAAAATTTATATAAATTCATTTTTTTGATGAGTCTATTTTCAATAGAAACAAACAGAAATGTTATTTGAGTTCTGTACAATGAGAAAATAAATATTTAGTGAAGAGGGGCCAGAACTATTAGACATTGAAACAGGGGAGACTTTAAAGAATAAACTGTATTGATTGGCTAAACCAAAAATTGTGGAAATCCTATAATAAAAAGATATGTGAGTCTAGTTTCAAGAAAAATTAGTTTATCTTAATTTGGAGTTCCATAGCTCTGGATAAGAATAATTTAGTGACTGTAACTCAAGTAGACAGCTCAAGATGAACATAAATGAATTGTAAAATTTTATGCAATAATAATGGCAATATCTTGAGAGCTTATAATAAGGATTGTTAAAAGCATGGTAATCAATTGTTTATTATTTACATACGTACTTACTAAGATTTGTAGCTTACTCCCCTTCCTTTCTCATATCTTATAGGGTTTTATGCTAGCTCAAGTTAGAGATCACCAGAGATGCTATCACACTATCAAGCTATCATGTTGGGTAAAAGTGAATGAAAAACCCTTTTGATTTTATGGCATGTATAGGGACTTAGTCAATTGTGTATATGTCATTTGATTTGGCCAAATGTGTTAGTTCATAAAGATTATATGAAATCGTTAGGATCATGACTTGTTTGATGATATTTAAGTGCTCAGTTATGCCATGAAAGATACCATTGAAGTTGTGTTTAAGTATATGCAAATAAGGGTGCCAAATGGTTTGGTAATGTAACAGCCCGGTTTAGACCCTAGTCAGAATAGTGGTTTGAGACCACAAATCTGAGATCATAAAAATATTATAATGATATTTTCTGTGTGAAAATTTTGTGTGATGATTTGATCGTTTTAGGGTCGAATTAAGAGAAAAGACTTAATTGCGTAAATAGTAAAAGCTATGTGCTGATTTATAAGTACCTAAGTGTGATTGTCTTTATAAAGTAAAGACCTTATGATGCAATTAGGCCATATTAAGTGATAGTGGGTGGCAATGGACTAGAATGACCTTAATGTTAAAATGTTTTATTTATTTATTTGAAGGTTAAATTAGTAAATGGCATAATTATAATATATATGTCATAATAAAACAAAGATGATGAATAAGTGGGTGTGTTCATCTTCTTCCACCGTTTACAAAAGAAAGAAAATAAAGGGTTTAAGGTGTTGAAACATTCGGCCACTTCAAGCTTCCATTAGTAAGTGCTTTATGCTCGGTTTTTGATAATTTCTACATTTTTGTGATCGTTGCTTGTGCTCTAGCTAACCCATGCTTAAATTTTAGAAAATGATGGTGATTTTGAGATATGCCATTATTGAATATATGAGCTTTGTGATGATAGTTGGTGGAATATAAAAGTTTAATGTTGGGTTAACATAGTTTGTATTTGAAATTTTGGTGAAATTGAGTAATTTGGGCTAAATTGTGAAAAGTGTAAATTGAGGGACTAAAATGTAAAATAAATGAAATGTGTGGGTTTGTATGGACATTAGTAAAATTCGGCTAAGCTTGTGCTAGGTGGAATTTGGTGAATTTGATATTTTTGTGAGATAGGGACTAAAGTGTCAAAATGTGAAAATGTGAGGGCTAATTTGTAAAATACCCTAAATGTGTGTATGTGGACTAAATTGAATGAGTTAGTGATTGAATGGATTGAATTTGAATGTGTATAGACCAAGAGAAGAGAGGTTCAGATCGAGATCGAGGCAAAGATAAAGTGCTCGATTAGTCGAAAGTTTCGGTATTTTGACATCCGACGTAAGTTTAGTTATAATATGTGTACTTAGATGTGTTTAAATGTTGTGAAAAAAATGGCTATGATATTATTAATTTATAAATGTTATGTGAAAAATGAATCTATGTGGCACTAAGTGTGCGTATTTGGGAGGGTAACCGAGAAGATTAGCACTTTGTGTGCGAAATAATAGAAGTTTCGACTTTGTGATTGGCACTGTGTGTGCGATATCGAATCGAGTTCAATTTTGTATTAAGGCACTGAGTGTCCGATTATAAGAAAGGAGTAGCACTGTGTGTGCAATGATACGAAAGCTTTGGCTTATTGAATTGGCCTTTGTGTATGCGACATCGAGGCAAGTCGAATAAAGGATAGACACTAAGTGTGCGATTATAATTAACTACTAGCACTGTGTGTGTGAAACAATAGAAGCTACGGCTTTAATGAATAGCACTGTGTGTGTGAAACAATAGAAGTTTTGGCTCATCGAAATGGCACTGTGTGTGCGTTACCGATATAAGTTCTATTTAACCTATCGGCACAAGTGTGCGATGACAAGTAGGCTTCGGTTGTCAAATTGGTACTAAGTGTGAAAATTCATTTGAGTAATAGCAAAGGTTGAAATAGAGGTAAAATCGAGGAATTGAGTTGTATGAATGGTGAGTAACTTCGTGTTGATCAAGGTATGCTTGAATCTATGTGGTTGATGATAAATTTAAGAGTTGAATGAATAGTTAATTAAGCATGTGGTTGAGAGTAATATTGTGCTTGGTTGTGCCATTATCTATGTGATGGTTGGATAGTATGATTAGTGATTAACTAAGTGATACATATGTGATTGGTGAAATTTGAAGTGAAAGAATAGAATGCTATGTGAGTATTGAATAAAGTTGAACTTGTGGCAGAATGTGGCTTAAACTGCACACGGCCATGGCACGGGCGTGCCTACAGGTCGTGCGAGAAATGGCAGTATATGACTTTATAGGACACAGCCTTAACACACGGGCATGCTTGTTATCCGTATTGATTTTGGCAGTATGTAACCACGGGAAGGTCACACGGGTGTGTCATGTAGCCGTGGGAGAGGCACGGCCTACCCCCACGTACGTTTCTCCCCTGTATTTTAGAAAAGTTTCAAATTTTCATAAAATTTTATACGTGTTTCGATTTAGTCCCGAATCGGTTTATAATCATGCTTAGAGTCTCGATGACTTATTTAAGGGACACTATGATTGTATATGAATGTGTTTGATGATGATTGACTTTGTGTCATGGATGCGATGTAAAATGATCCTATTGTTTGGTAATGCCTCTAAACCTTATTTTGGCGACAGTCTCAGGTTAAGGGTGTTACATTTTATTGGTATCAGAGCTACGGTTTAGTCAATTCTCAGACTAACGTAGCGTGTGTGAGTCTAGCTACACATGCCATATTGTAAAATTGCGATAGGGTGATGAAATCTGATAGTTGAAATGTGTTTTAATATAGTAATAGATCCCGATCAAGCAGTTGCTGACGATGTAGAGAGTAATGCGCCTGCACCCGCTCAAGGGACAGTGCCGGCCACATTAAGGCCAAATGATAGTGGTGAGGAAGGTGAGGCTAAACAAGCCTTCTTCCATCTGATGAGTGAATGGTTTTCAGAAATTGTTAGAAGAAATTCGACTGCCCCATAACCTCCACCCCAACAATTACTTGTTGTGCCACAAGTTGTAGATCCGATCAGATTGAATAAACCTCCTGTGGATAAGATTCGTAAGTATGGGGCCTAAGAGTTTAGGGCCACAGCTGATGATGATGCTGAGCGAGCTGAGTTTTGGCTCGAGAATACCCTTCTAGTATTTGATGAGATATCGATGAACCCTGATGAGTACATTAAGTGTGCAGTTTCCTTGTTGAGAGACACGGCTTACAATTGGTGGAAAACATTGATATCTGTGGTTTCGAGAGAGGGAATCACCTGGGATTTCTTTCAAGTCGAGTTTAAAAAGAAGTATATTAGCCAACACTTCATTGATCAGAAATGTAAGGAGTTTTTAGAGCTGAAACAAGGCCGTTTGTCTGTTGTTAAGTATGAACGAGAATTCGTGCGATTGAGTTAATATGCTAGAGAGTGTGTTTTTACTGAAACTACTATGTGCAAACGTTTCGTAGAGGGATTGAATGAAGACATAAAGTTATTGGTTGGGATACTAGATATAAATGAATTTGTTGTACTTGTGGAGAGAGCATGCAAAGCTGAGGAACTCAGCAAAGAAAAGAAGAAAGCTGATTTTGAGGCTCGAGATGAAAGAAAGAGATCGATGAATAAATTTTCTTAGCCTTCTTCAAAGAGATATAGAGATGTAAGCAACCGTACAAATGCTTCGTTTGGACACCCAAGTAGAGATCGTTCGAGACAAAGTACTGGTTTATGAATTCAAGCCTCAAATGAATCTAATGTTGATAGTGCCAAAAGTAACAAACCTGAGTGTAGACAGTGTGGAAGATGACATGTGGGAGAATGTTGGGGCAAATATAACAATAGAGTTTGCTATAAATGTGGATCAGAAGATCATTTTATTAGAGACTGCCTAAAGATGACTGAGGAAGAAATTTTCAGAATGTGAGATCGAGCAATGTGACGGCTAGGGGTAGACCAGCCGAAAATGTCAGGAACATTAGTGAAAGTCAAAGAGGGACCATTGATACAACTGTGAGATCAGAGGCGAGAGCACCTGCCCGAGCTTACGCTATACGAGCAAGAGAGGAAGAATCATCTCCAGACATCATGACTGGTATTGTAACTCTATTCAATGCCAATGTGATTGCATAAATATATCAGGGATCAACCCATTCCTGTGTATGAATTTAGTATCGAAAAAGACTCTACCTGTTGAGTCTACTGAATTTATGGTTAGAGTATCGAACCCCTTAGGCAAGTGTGTCTTAGTGGATAAAATATGAAAGAACTATCTGTTGCTTTTCGGGATGTTTACTTTCCAGCTAATTTGATATTGCTATATTTCGATGAAAGTTGAGTTATATGATAAAGGATTGCGAAGACTATTTGGCATGAGTGATTGATACAAAGGTATCAGAAAAGAAAGTTAAAGAATCTGATGTGTCGAAAATTATTTTCAGAAATAGGTATAGATATTATGAATTCTTAGTAATGTCTTTTAAACTAACGAATGATCCTGCAGTGCTTATGGATTTGATGAATCAGATATTCAGACCGTATTTGAATTGCTTTGTTGTAGCATTGTGATAAGACACAATATTTCGAGCATTTGAGGATTTTGTTACAGACATTGCATGAGAAGCATTTGTATGCTAAGTGTAGTAAATGTGAGTTTTGGTTGCGTGAGTTTGGTTTCAGAGCATGTTGTATTAGCTGCGGGAATAAGAGTTAATTCGAGTAAAATCTCTGCTATTATAGGAATGGGAGCCTCTGAGAAACGTATTTGAAGTCTGTAGTTTTCTAGGACTAGCGGGATATTATAGACGATTTGAACAGTTAAAGGTGTTGTTAACAGAAGCACTAGTGTTGATTCAACCTGAATCAGGCAAAGAGTTTATAGTTTATAGTGATGCATCGTCGAATGGTTTGGGATGTGTACTGATGCAAGAAGGAAAAGTCGTCGCTTATGCTTCGAGATAGTTAAAATCGCATGAAAAGAATTATCCAACGCATGATCTTGAATTGGCTGCGATTGTATTTGTATTGAAGATTTGGCGTCACTATTTATTCGACGAAGAAATGTCATATTTATACTGGTCATAAGAGTTGAAAGCATTTGATGACTCAGAAAGATTTGAACTTACGACAGAGAAGATGGTTAGGATTATTGAAAGATTACTGTAATATCCGGGAATTAGGGCTTGTGCATTAATACTAAATTGTATGAAGTTAAATGCCTATGTGTGTTCTGATTGTGTTGTACGAATTTTGTGAACTTCGGAGTGTAGATAAATGCTTTAGAAATTATTTAATTTTAAGTTTCAAAGAGGGAGCTAAGCCTAAGAGGCCTTAAGAAAATTAGTAGGGAAATATGACACAAAGATGGGCTTGTTTAAGTGGCATGAAGATGCCACTTAGGGCCTTAGAGGGTGACGCCATAAGCAGGGGAGAAGGGCTCAGGTTCGAGTTGCAGAGGAAGCAAATGGGAGTTTGTTTTTGAGTCAAGGAGGGGAGGAGTGTTGGACGACAGTGGGGCACTGAGTGGATAAGTATGGATCAAGTCAATTCTTTTTAAAATTCAGCTATAAGGAAAGGGTAAGTGTTGACTCATTCAATTTATTTTGAATGAGTAGTATGGAGAGAAAATAGGAGAAGAAAGTGGGATAAGATAAGAGGGAAGCTAGTGGTAGAATGTGGGACTCTTTGGGGTTGTTAATCGGTTTTGAAGCATAGGAAGGAGGTAGTGCCAAATTTTGGAGTGTCCATCTTTTATTCTCTTTTGTTGCTTTGCGAATTTCTTCCCTCTCTCTTCTTCTTCTTTTCTTTCTTTTAACCCCAATTCTACACCTTTTCTTGAATGGTAGAATGACTCTTTGTCATTTAGAACTTTAGCCGAAATTTTGGAAGACTTTGATCTATTTGTTTATTGGCCAAACCTATACCTCTTTCCCGAAACTTCTTCTATTCTTTTGGTTAGCCGAATCACTATAGTATTCACTTCCCCTTCTCATAATTTCTCAAAAGCCAAAATACTCTTGAGATAGCCGAATATCCCATCTCCATTAGGAGCCATAGCTGAATCTCAAGGTGGCCTTATTCTTTCCTCTCTATTGCAAGTTTTAAAAGCCGAAAACCCAACATCTTTCCCTCCTGTCGACATTTAGAACTTGTGGACTACTCGAAAGTGGTAAGTATTTCTTCTTTGAGCAATCAGTTTTGGGTTCTCTTTCTTTTAGTGTGCTGAACCAATGATTAGGCCTTCATATAAGGTTGGCCGAATGTTCTTTAAGGCCATAGTGATGTGTTCTTTTGTGTGTAGCCGAAGGAAGGAAGCACTAAGGATTCTTTCGGGATTCGATTCATCAAGGTGAGTGATATGTGGTATTCGGCCAAGGGCCATTTTCTTAGATTATTGTTATAGCCGATTCTAACAATGGTTAAGCAGGGATTTTGGCAACATCAGGAACAAGTAGTGGTTTTTGGGATGTGGTTAGGCAAGGTAAGTGGAGTGCAATATTCGGCCATAGGCCATATTTTAGTATTAATGCCTAACCGAATTTAACTATTGGTATTAGGAAGGAGGGCAATCGGTTTTGGTAGATTTTTGGGATTTAGTGAAAGCGTTAATACCAGGTGTGTACCCCATACTAACTCTTAATAGATTTATGGCATCAATTTAATATTTGTGTTTATAATGATGTGAAATGTGGCCAAAGGTACCATGCAATGGTACAAAGTACTCATGTACGTAACCTTAACATTATGTCAATAAATGATATGAATATTTGAAATATGGCAATATTGATAAGAATGTGAAAAAAAAGGAAAAAAGCATGATATTGCATTATTTATATGACATGGGGCATATGGGAAATTATTTTAAGGGGAAGTGATCTGGTGGTTTCATACCACAATCTCTGAATGTGGTGACTTATGTCACAAAATCTGAATGTGGTGACTTATGTCACAAAATATTATCTGGTGGCCATGCCACGAAATTATAAGGGCGATGTGCAAGTCGTCTGCAGCGACTGCCTTCGATGATGTGTAGCGGATGGAGGGTCGACTTAGTAGCCCCACAGTGTGATGGTTGGTTTGGGTGATGTATAGCGGATGGTAATCTAGGTTTGGGTTTGGGAATGCATCATTACTTATATTTGCTATCTGTACATGTTTGAACTGGTATGCCTAAATTTGTTGGGACTTAATGTTGGCTGTTACACACTGAGTTTGTTTGACTCACCCCGTTGTGGGATATTTTTCAGGTGACACTCAATAATGGACCGGGTCGGCAGGAGCTCAGTGGTGGCCATGCTCAGCTCAGAGTTATTCCATTTTCATTGCTTTTCTTTCTTTATTTAAGTATTTCAGATTTATTTTGGGGTTTTGTTTTTGATGTAATTATGGCCATTACTATTAACTGTTTTAAGTATGCATTTAAAATTGGTTTATTATGATAAGGTTATTATCAAATTGAGACTAATTAATTTTTCTTAAAAATGTAAACAAATGTCTAAATGTTTTGACACATAAACAACACCGTTTTCAATTTGAGCCCAACTCAAATCATAGCTTCTTCAAAACCACTCAACTTTTGCAAAGTAACAGACAAGTTTTGAAAAGTTTTACTCAAGGAACATACCAAATCTGGTCAAGGCTCAAGGGCCGAGTTTAGGGTGTTTCAGCTTGGTATCAGAGCCCAGTTTTAAACTCTCGACCTTGGGTTTAAAGCCCACAATATTTTCAAAATTTGGCTCAAATGAATTTTGTGAAAGTCTTGTGAAATGAGCGGGGTTTTACGGCATGGCACTGAGTCTCGGCCAGAAGTCCACTAGGTAAGTACCCTAACTCTTACATGAATTGTATGTGGGAAATCATAGGGGCCTGATTAGTAGATTAGGAAATAATAAACCCTAGGATTAGTCTACTTCAACACCAAGATACATAAAACTTAAAGTCAAACCAAACAAATCTGTGTCTGAGTCGTCGAGTTAAAGGTGTGGCAACCGTTGTGTGCATGTCTAGGATTGGATTCAGTGGGAGCTTGGTATTTAAGCGATCTAGTGACTCACCTCCTCACTGCTCGAATCCTACAGTGCGTAGTGACGGTTCACCTTAGCCAAGAGGACTCAAACACAGGCTAAATCTAATAATTAAAACCCAAAAGGGACCATCACTATGTTTTGTGAAACTCAAAAATTCAAACCATGATTTTAAAATTCCAAGTACCCTCGTTTTAAAAAAAATGACCAAAATACCCTTAATTTGTAAATTGATAAAATTACCCCTAACCTGTACAAATGACCAAAATACCCTCAGTGTGGAAAGTTACCAAAGTATCCTCAAAATTAAAATTTCTAAAATACCCTTGTTTTGAAAAGTCACCAGGAATCATATTTTGAAAAAAAAAATTGAAATGCTCTGGTTTGAAAAATTACAAAAATACCTTAGTTTATAAAATTACCATTTTACACTTGGAATTTTCTTACCAAGTATTTTAATTTTGAAAATATATATATATATATACCAAAATCTCTACCTTGTGAAATTTTCAAATACCTAATTTGGAAAATTACCAAAATACCCCTATAGGATAAAAATTACGAAAATACCTAGGTAGTGGAAAACAACAAACAATGACAACTACAACACTTTTACGTAATGAGCATAAGTTCATGATTGGTGAATGAATTTGAGGCTGTGTGTATGAATTGAAAGAACTACTCCTTAGAACTATTAAACATAAGACTATTCGTGATAAATCGGTGGAACAAAACTAATTCATAAAATTTTTTAATCAGATAAACGCGATTCAGAAGCATGAATTCTAGGGGACGTGGACGTAACGTGCATGGCCGTGGCAGAGGCCGAATGATAGTGTCAGAGCCTGTTAGGTCCGGACAAGGGTTCGAAAATGAAATGCCACCACCACCAGCCGCTGATGTGGAATATCAGGATCAGACAGGGGATGATGCAGTGTCAAAGGCGATGCTGCGAGTTTTGGAAAGGGTGGCTGGAGTAGGTGGAGGCATGGGAGCTCGAAAGTCAGTACCTGAGCGACTTCGAGCTAATGGAGCTGAATTTTTCCGTAGAGTATCTGGTGTGGCGCCCAATACGGCTAAGTATTGGCTAGAAGCGACGGAACGGATTATGGACAATTTGGACCTGACTGTCGAGGAGAAACTGAAAGGGGTAGTGTCACTACTCCGTGATGAGTGATACCAATGGTGGCTCACGGTTCGGGATGGTGCTCCCACTGATGATCTTACCTGAGAATATTTTAAGGCAGCATATCAGAAGAAGTACATTGGAACTAGTTATGTGGATGCACAGAGGAAGGCATTTTGGAGGCTAGTTTAGGGGAATAAGTCCATAGCAGAATACGAGGCAGAATTTCTAAGGCTGATCCGTTATGCTCGAGGTATTATGCCGACGGAGCATGAGTGGTGTATCCGGTTTGAGGACGGACTGAGGGATGATCTGAGGTTGTTGATAGCTCCGCAGTAGGAGCGGGAGTTTGCCGTATTGGTAGAGAAGGCTAAGGTAGCCGAAGGAATTAAGGACTCTGTGAGGCAGAACACGGATCGAAATAGGCAGAAGAGAGGCTTTGGATCATCAGGGTCTTCAAAGAGTGAGCAAAAGAGGCCTAGAGTTGATGGGCCACAAGGTCAGCAAGCTGCTACGGGAGGACAGTATCGTACTTGTGCCCAGTGTGGGAAGATGCATTTAGGAGAGTGTTGAAAGAAAACGGGAGGATGCTTCAAGTGCGGGTCTAAAGATCATATGATCAATGACTGTCCTATAAAGATAGACGGGAGCCGACCAACAGGTCAGGGCTATAATCAGGCTGGAAGAGGTGGACAACAGCCTCAGCGGAGCCGTGGTCCGGTTGGTAGAGGTAATGGTGTTTGAAGAGGACGTGGAACACCTGGCAGAGGTGGTAATAATGCAGAGGCCAAACAGTCGGGTTTGGTATATGTAGTCCGCCGGAGGGAGGATGGAGACGCACTGGACGTCATAACCATTACGTTTCTTATATTTGGCAAACCTTACATTGCTTTGATAGATGTTGGCTCTACCCACTCTTATGTTGCATGTAAAGTAGTTGAAACAGTAGGCCTAGCCTCTGAACTATCTAATAGGGAGATGACTGTAGTAAGCCCACTAGGTCAAACTGTAGTGGTGAATAAGATGTTTCGAAAAGTACCTCTAGAAATTCAAGGAGTGGTATTTTTTGCCGACTTAATGGAACTACCCTTCGGAGAATTTGATCTTATTCTTGGCATGGGTGGCTAGTGGAGCATCGAGTGTATTGGATTGTGCTGACTAAGCGAATGGAGTTGAGGACCCTAGAGGATGAGGTGATAGTTATGATAGGGAAAGAAGAAACTACTTGTCTAACGTAGTTTGACCTTAAAAGGCGATAAGATGGTTCGGAAGGGTGTAAGGCATTTACGGCTTTCGTTAGTGCTTTGGATCACGAAAGAAGGGGAGTTAGTGGAGTTAGAACCATAAGGGAGTTTGTGGATGTCTTTTCGGAGGAGTTACCTGGAATACCCCGGATAGGGAAGTGGAGTTCGAAATTGATTTACTGCCAGGAACAGCTCTTGTGTCAATTGCCCCGTATAGAATGGCACTAAAGGAGTTGGTTGAGCTCAAGGCTCAGATCCAAGAGTTGCTTGATCGTGGGTTTATTCGACCCAGTGTGTCTCCATGGGGAGCACTGGTCTTGTTTGTGAAGAAGAAGGACAGAACTATGCGCATGTGCATAGATTATCGTCAGTTGAATAAGCTAACCATCAAGAACAAGTACCCTTTGCCAATGATAGACGACTTGTTCGACCAGCTTAAGGGGGCGGCTGTATTCTCGAAGATATATTTATAGTCTGGATCATCAGCTCAAGGTGAAGGAAGTGGATATCCATAAGATGGCTTTTCGGACAAGATATGGGCATTATGAGTTCTTGGTAATGCCGTTCGGATTGAAAAATGCCCCAGCCGCGTTCATGGACATGATGAACCGGGTTTTCCAACCCTATCTGGACCGGTTCGTTGTTGTGTTCATAGACGATATTTTGGTGTACTCTAAGTCTGAGGAAGAACATGTTGAGCACCTCTGAGTCGTGTTGCAAGTGTTAAGGGAGAAAAAGTTATATGCCAAGTTCAGCAAGTGCGAATTTTGGCAGAAGGAAGTTACGTTTTTAGGACATGCGGTATCTGCTGAAGGAATAAGGGTGGACCCTCGGAAGATTGAGGCAATATTGGATTGGAAACCACCCAAGTCTGTGGCTGAGGTTTGTAGCTTCTTGGGTTTGGCAGGCTATTACAGAAGGCTCGTAGAAGGGTTCTCATCAATAGCCGCACCTTTGACGAAGTTGCTAAGGAAGGAGGTACCTTTCGTATGGACTGATAAGCAACAGGAGAGCTTTGAGAAGCTTAAGAGAGTCTTGGTGAAGCTCGGTTTAATTGACTGAGGCGGGGAAGGATTTTGTGGTGTACTGTGATGCTTCCCATACAGGATTGGGAGGTGTCCTTATGCAAGACGGGAAGGTAGTTGCTTATGCATCTTGACAACTAAGGCCACATGAGGTTAACTACCCGACGCACGATCTGGAATTGGCAGCAGTGGTCTTTGCTCTTAAAGTGTGGAGGCACTACGGGTATGGAGAAAAGTCAGTGATTTATACTGACCACAAGAGACTTAAGTATCTGCTGACTCAGAAAGAGTTGAACCTGAGACAACGAAGGTGGGTGGAATTATTGAAGGACTACAATTGTTCCATAGAGTATCACCTGGGTAAGGCAAATGTGGTGGCAGATGCCCTAAGTCGGAAAGTAGTGACGGGGTTAAGGGCAATGTTCACACATTTAAGCCTCTACGATGATGGAAGTTTATTGGCAGAATTTCAAGTGAAGCCGACATGGCTGAAGGAGGTGAAAGAGGGTCAGTTGGTGGATGATGATCTAAGTGCTAAGCTTCGGCAAGTGTAGAGTGGAGAGTTGAAGGATTATAGTATTAATGGCGATGGGGTATTGTGTTTCAAGGGTAAGGTCTGCATGCCGAGGAACAAGGAGTTAAGGCAGAGGATTCTTCAGGAATCGTATAGTAGCCCTTATGCTATGTATCTTGGAGGCAATAATTTGTACAGAGACCTAAGGGAACAGTTTTGGTGGCCTGGTCTTAAACGGGAAGTTACGGAATTTGTTGGCAAGTGCTTGACGTGTCGACAAGTTAAAATTTGAACACCAAGTTCCGTCGAGGTTGCTTCAATAATCTGATTCTGCGATGGAAGTGGGAGAGAATTACCATGGACTTCGTTAGTGGGCTTCCCCTTATGCCTACTAAGAAGGACTCAGTATGGGTGATAGTGGACCGATCGACAAAGTCCGCGTATTTCATTCCCGTGCGGGTTGACTATTCCCTACAAAAATTGGCAAGGTTATACGTAGCTGAGATTGTAAGGTTGCACAGAGTGTCAGTGTCGATTATCTCGGATAGGGATCCGAGGTTCACATCTCGATTTTGAAAGGCGCTACATCAAGCTTTAGGCACCAGATTGGACTTCAGTACGGCTTTTCATCCACAGTCGGACGGGCAGTCTGAGCGAGTGATTCAAGTGTTGGAGGATATGCTGAGGGGATGTGTGATAGACTTCAGAGGAAGTTGGAAAGAGTATTTGACTTTAGTAGAATTTGCGTACAATAACAGCTATCAAGCAAGTATTCGGATGGCACCGTATGAAGACTTTGTGGACGGAAGTGCCGCACTTCTACATGTTGGACGGAATTGGAAGAACGTCAGATTTTGGGTTCGAAAATTGTGGCAGAATCAGAGGAAAAGGTTAAGGTAATTCAGACACGGTTAAAGGAGGCATCTGACAGGTAAAAGTCATATGCCGATCTCAAATGGAAGAACATAGAATTTGCTGTGGGAGATCAAGTGTTTCTCAAAGTTTTGCCTTAGAAGAAGGTGATGAGATTTGGTCGCAAAGGGAAGTTAAGCCCAAGGTTTATAGGACCTTATCGAATATTAAAGCGAGTTGGACCAGTGGCCTACCAGTTAGAGTTGCCACCAGAGTTGAAGTAGATGCATGACGTGTTCCATGTTTCGATGCTACGTCGCTATCGATCGAATCCATCTCATAGAGTACCGGTCAAAGAGGTGGAGCTAAGGCCAGATTTGTCCTATGAGGAAGAGCCGATTTAGATTTTGGAACGAGATGTGAAAGTGTTACGGAGGAAATCCGTTCCCATAGTCAAAGTATTATGGCGTAACCATGGATCGGAAGAAGCTTCTTGGGAGCTGGAAGAAGTAATGCGACAGTAATACCCCCACCTATTCTAGCCAGGTAATTTTGAGGTCGAAATTATTTTAAGGGGGTAGAACTATAATATCCGGGAATTAGGGCTTGTGCATTAATACTAAATTGTATGAAGTTGCATGCCTATGTGTGTTCTGATTGTGTTGTACGATTTTGTGAACTTCGGAGTGTAGATAAATGCTTTAGAAATTATTTAATTTTAAGTTTCAAAGAGGGAGCTAAGCCTAAGAGGCCTTAAGAAAATTAGTAGGGGAAATATGACACAAAGATGGGCTTGTTTAAGTGGCATGAAGGCGCCACTTAGGGCCTTAGAGGGTGACGCCATAAGCAGGGGAGAAGGGCTCAGGTTTGAGTTGCAGAGGAAACAAATGGGAGTTTGTTTTTGCGTCAAGGAGGGGAGGAGTGTTGGACGGCAGTGGGGCACTGAGTGGATGAGTATGGATCAAGTCAATTCTTTTTAAAATTCAGCTATAAGGAAAGGGGTAAGTGTTGACTCATTCAATTTATTTTGAATGAGTAGTATGGAGAGAAAATAGGAGAAGAAAGTGGGATAAGATAAGAGGGGAAGCTAGTGGCCGAATATGGGACTCTTTGGGGTTGCTTAATCGGTTTTGAAGCATAAGAAAGAGGTAGTGCCAAATTTTTAGAGTGTCCATCTTTTATTCTCTTTTTGTTGCTTTGCCGAATTTCTTCCCACTCTATCTTCTTCTTCTTTTCTTTCTTTCAACCCCAATTCTACACCTTTTCTTGAATGGTGAATGACTCTTTGTCATTTAGAACTTTAGCCGAAATTTTGGAAGACTTTGATCTATTTGTTTATTGGCCGAACCTATACCTCTTTCCCGAAACTTCTTCTATTCTTTTGGTTAGCCGAATCACTATAGTATTCACTTCCCCTTCTCATAATTTCTCAAAAGCTGAAATACTCTTGAGATAGCTGAATATCCCATCTCCATTAGGAGCCATAGCCGAATCTCAAGATGGCCTTATTCTTTCCTCTCTATCGCAAGTTTTAAAAGCTGGAAACCCAACATCTTTCCCTCCTGTCGACATTTATAACTTGTGGACTACTCAAAAGTGGTAAGTATTTCTTCTTTAAGCAATCGATTTTGGGTTCTCTTTCTTTTAGTGTGCTGAACCAATGATTAGGCCTTGGTATAAAGTTGGCCGAATGTTCTTTAAGGCCATAGTGATGTGTTCTTTTGTGTGTAGCCGAAGGAAGCAAGCACTAAGAATTCTTTCGGGATTCGATTCATCAAGTTGAGTGATATGTGGTATTCGGCCAAGGGCCATTTTCTTAGATTATTGTTATAGCCGATTCTAACAATGGTTAAGCAGGGATTTCGGCAACATCAGGAACAAGTAGTGGTTTTTAGGATTTGGTTAGGTAAGGTAAGTAGAGTGCAATGTTTGGCCATAGACCATATTTTAGTATTAATGCCTAACCGAATTTAACTATGGGTATTAGGAAGGAGGGCAATCGGTTTTGGTAGATTTTTGGGATTTAGTGAAAGCGTTAATACCAGGTGTATACCCCACACTATCTCTTAATATATTTACGGCATCAATTTAATATTTGCGTTTACAATGATGTGAAATGTGGCCAAAGGTACCATGCAATGGTACAAAGTACTCAGGTACGTAACCTTAACATTATGTCAATAAATGATATGAATATTTGGAATATGGCACATATGTGAATATTGATAAGAATGTGAAAAAAAAGGCAAAAGGCATGATATTGCATGATTTGTATGACATGGGGCATATGGGAAATTATTTTAAAGGGAAGTGATCTGGTGGTTTCATACCACAATCTCTGAATGTGGTGACTTATGTCACGAAATCTGAATGTGGTGACTTATGTCACAAAATATTATCTGCTGGCCAAGCCACGAAATTATAAGGGCGATGTGCAAGTCGTCTGCAGCGACTGCCTTCGATGATGTGTAGCGGATGGAGGGTCGACTTAGTAGTCCCCACGGTGTAATGGTTGGTACGGGTGATGTGTAGCGGATGGTAATCTAGGTTTGGGTTCGGGAATGCATCATTACTTATATTTGCTATCTTTACATGTTTGAACTGGTATGCCTAAATTTGTTGGGACTTAGTGTTGGCTGTTACACATTGAGTCTGTTTGACTCACCCCGTTGTGGGATATTTTTCAGGTGACACTCAATAATGGACCGGGTCGGCAGGAGCTCAGTGGTGGCCATGCTCAGCTCAGAGTTATTCCATTTTCATTGCTTTTCTTTATTTATTTAAGTATTTCAGATTTATTTTGGGGTTTTGTTTTTGATGTAATTATGGCCATTACTATTAACTATTTTAAGTAAGCGTTTAAAATTGGTTTATTATGATAAGGTTATTATTAAATTGAGACTAATTAATTTTTCTTAAAAATGTAAACAAATGTCTAAATGTTTTGACACATAAACAACACTGTTTTCAATTTGAACCCAACTCAAATCATAGCTTCTTCAAAACCACTCAACTTTTGCAAAGTAACAGGCAAGTTTTGAAAAGTTTTACTCAAGGAACATACCAGATTCGGTCAAGGCTCAAGGGCCGGGTTTGGGGTGTTTCAATTATGAACTTATGATAGATTATCACCCTGGTAAAGCTAATATTGTAGTTGATGCTTTGAGTCAGAAATCATTATATACCTTGCGAGCTATGAGTAATCAGATGGTTCTGTGTGATGATGATGCTGTTGTAGCTGAATTGAAAGTAAAACCGTTGTTTAGCGAATATGTGAGACTCAAAAGATTGAGAATGAGTTGTTATAAAAAAGAGTTCAATATAATTCGAATGCGAAATTAGAGTTTGAGTTGATAGTGCTGATTGTTCGAGATTTAGAGACTGGATTTATGTTCCAATGAATTCAGAGATGATTCAGTTAATATTGAATAAAGCTTATAATAATCGTTTGACTATGCATTTGAAGAGTATGAAAGTGTATAACGATATGAAACAATTTTATTGATAGCATGATATGAAAAGAGACATCTCTGACTATGTGTGGAAATGATTAGTTTGTCAGCAAATTAAAGTTGAACATCAAGTTTATCTATTATTATAGACTTTGTGTCGGGATTTCCTTTGTCTCTGGGAAAGAAAGAATGCAATTCATGTGATAGTTGATAGATTGGTGAAGATCGCTCATTTCATTCCGATGAAAACAAATTATTCACTTGATTGATTGGGGTATATTACTGAAATGGTGAGAAACACGGAATTGAAAAGGTTATGTGGGAGCCTGAGAACGTTATGAGAGAGCAACATCCACAACTATTCACTGGTAAGATTTTCGGGGACAAAAATCCCTAAGGAGGGAGAGTTGTAACAGCCCGGTTTAGACCCTAGTCGGAACAGTGGTTCAAGACCACAAATCCGAGATCGTAAAAATATTATAATGATATTTTCTGTGTGAATGATATGTGACATAGTCTGTGTGAAAATTTTGTGTGATGATTTGATCGTTTTAGTGTCGGATAAGAGAAAGGACTTAATTGCGTAAATAGTAAAAGCTATGTGCTGATTTATAAGTACCTAAGTGTGATTGTCTTTATAAAGTGAAGACCTTATGATGAAATTAGGCCATATTAAGTGATAGTGGGTGGCAATGGACTAGAATGACCTTAATGTTAAAATGTTTTATTTATTTATTTGAAGGTTAAATTAGTAAATGGCATAATTATAATATATATGTCATAATAAAACAAAGATGATGAATAAGTGGGTGTGTTCATCTTCTTCCACCGTTTACAAAAGAAAGAAAATAAAAGGTTTAAGGTGTTGAAACATTCGGCCACTTCAAGCTTCCATTAGTAAGTGCTTTATGCTCGGTTTTTGATAATTTCTACGTTTTTGTGATCGTTGCTTTGTGCTCTAGCTAACCCATGCTTAATTTTTAGAAAATGATGGTGATTTTGAGATATGCCATTGTTGAATATATGAGCTTTGTGATAATAGTTGGTGGAATATAAAAGTTTAATGTTGGGTTAACATAGTTTGTATTTGAAATTTTGGTGAAATTGAGTAATTTGGGCTAAATTGTGAAAAGTGTAAATTGAGGGACTAAGTGGGTTTGTATGGACATTATTAAAATTCGGCTAAGCTTGTGCTAGGTGGAATTTGGTGAATTTGATATTTTTGTGAGATAGGGACTAAAGTGTCGAAATGTGAAAATATGAGGGCTAATTTGTAAAATGCCCTAAATGTGTGTATGTGGACTAAATTGAATGAGTTAGTGATTGAATGGATTGAATTTGAATGTGTATAGACCAAGAGAGGAGAGGTTCGGATCGAGATCGAGGCAAAGATAAAGTGCTCGATTAATTGAGCGTTTGATATTTTGACATCAAGAGGTAAGTTCGGTTTTAATATGTGTACTTAGCTGTGTTTAAATGTTGTGAAACGAATGGTTATGATATTATTGATTTATAAATTTTATGTGAAAAATGAATCTATATGGCACTAAGTGTACATATTTGGGAGGGTAACCGAGAAGATTAGCACTTTGTGTGCGAAATAATAGAAGTTTTGGCTTTGTGATTGGCACTGTGTGTGCGATATCGAATCGAGTTTGGTTTTGTATTAAGGCACTGAGTGTGCATTATAAGAAAGGAATAGCACTGTGTGTGCAATGATACGAAAGCTTCAGCTTATTGAATTGGCACTGTGTGTGCGACATCGAGGCAAGTCGAATAAAAGGATAGACACTAAGTGTGCAATTATAATTAACGACTAGCACTGTGTGTGCGAAATAATAGAAGCTACGGCTTTAATGAATAGCACTGTGTGTGTGAAACAATAGAAGTTTTGGCTCATCGAAATGGCACTGTGTGTGCGTTACCGATATAAGTTTTGGTTAACCTATCGACACTAAGTGTGCGATGACAAGTAGGCTTTGGTTGTCAAATTGGCACTAAGTGTGCAAATTCATTTGAGGAATAGCAGAGGTTGAAATAGAGGTAAAATTGAGGAATTGAGTTGTATGAATGGTGAGTAACTTCGTGTTGATCAAGGTATGCTTGAATCTATGTGGTTGATGATAGATTTAAAAGTTGAATGAATAGTTAATTAAGCATGTGGTTGAGAGTGATATTGTGCTTGGTTGTTTCATTATCTATGTGATGGTTGGATAGTATGATTAGTGATTAACTAAGTGTTGGCAAGGTAAGTATGATACATATGTGATTGGTGAAATTTGACGTGAAATAATGGAATGCTATGTGAGTATTGAATAAAGTTGAACTTGTGTACCATTGATAAAATATCTATGTGATGGTTAAATGTGTATATTGACTTGGTTCATTGAGTTAATTGTTTTATAATTCGAACTTACTAAGCTTTGGAAAGCTTACTGCGTGATTTGTTTCTCTGCCTTGCAGTGTCAGTAAAGCTAGCTCGGATCTGGGATCGTCAGCTTCTCAATCATACTATCGGCATTATGTTTTGGTACTTTTGAAAAATGTGTATTTAGTAAGAATATGGCATTTATAGGCTAGTAAATTGAATTATGTTTGAGATTGTAATTAGCCATGAGATGTGGCTAGATATATGATAGGTTTGGCATGAATGAATGTGATATGTGTGATGCACCTTTTGGCATGATTTGTGGATTGATAAATTTGCTATCAAGTGGTAACTTTGTGTTGATAAATGCTAATAGGGGTTAGTGAAATTGGGAATGAATTATGCTTGTGATAGAATAAGTATTGGTATTGAATTTAGAATGAATAGAGTTGAATGCATGAGTTGAATGACAATATTGGTATGTTATGGTGATAATATGAGCATGAGATGTTGTGGTTGTATGGCTTGTAGGTTGGACCCTTATGGGTGGCATTTTGACTTTGCAAAAATGGCCTATAATGTTACACGGTTGGGGCACACGGGCGTGCCTCAGACTGTGGGTAAATTGGCAGAATGTGGCTTAAACTGCACGCGGCCATGGCATCAGGCGTGCCTCTGATCGTCTGAGAAATGGCGATATATGACCTTATAGGACACGGCCTTAGCACAGGCGTGCTTGTTAGCCGTATTGATTTTGGCGATATGTAACCACGGGAGGTCACACGTGTGTCATGTAGCCGTGGGAGAGGCATGACCTACCCCAGGCGTGTCTCCCAGATTTTAAAAAAGTTTCAAATTTTCATAAAATTTTATACGTGTTTCAGTTTAGTCTCGACTCGATTTATAAGCATGCTTAGAGTCTCGATGACTCATTTAAGGGACACTATGATTGTATATGAATGTGTTTGATGATGATTGACTTTGTGTCGTGGATACGATGTAAAATGATCCTATTGTTCGATAATGCCTCTAAACCCTATTCCGACGACGGTCTCGAGTTAGGGGTGTTACAGGTAAATAGTCATTTTATTGGCCACACGTGTAGAGACACGGCCGTGTGTCTCAGCCGTGTGGAGGACATGGCCCCGGGACATGGGCGTGTGCCTAGGGAGTGTGAAGTCTGCATCTATTTTTCAGAATTTAATTCGCCACACAGCCTAAGCACACGGGCGTGTGACTTGGCCGTGTGACCCTATTTTGTTGATGATGTCATAAACAGAGTTACACGAGCTAAGGACATGGGCGTGTGTGACTACACGGCCTACCCACACAGGCGTGTCCCAAGCCACACGGGCCTGTGACCCTTGTTTTGGTGAAATATTTTCTAAGTCTTCTTAAAGTTTCCTAAGTTCTCGGTTTAGTTCCGAATACTTCTCAACGATTATTTTGGGCCTCGTGGGCCCATATAAGGGATGATTTGCATTTGAATGAGTGATTTTAAATTAAATGAAAATTTATAGTCCGATTTTGTATAAATGTTTATGTTTAAGTCCAGTAATGCTTCGTGTCCTATTCTGGCGTCAGACATGGGTAAAGGGTGTTACAGATCCACAATGTGTTTCATGTATTGATGTTGTGCCATTATCGATCAGATCCTTCACACATAATTTCACCGACAGAGGTTGAGATTCGACCCGATATGACTTATTGTGAAGAATCGATAAAGATTTTGGCTCAGAAAGTTAAACATTTGAGAAATAAAAGCATAGCCTTAGTGAAATTTTTATGGCAACAACACGGGGTCGAAGAGGCAACGTGGGAACCTGAGAAAGCTATGAGAAAATAGTAGCCAAACCTCTTTACTGGTAAGATTTTCGGGGACAAAAATCCCTAAAGGGGAGAGAGTTGTAACAACCCGTTTTTGGGTCAAATCAGAATAGTGGTTTCGTGACCACAAATATGAAGTAGAAATGTTAATTTTATTATTTCCTTAAGGTCTATAGCATGATTGAATGATTGTGTGGAAACTTCGTTAAGAAATTTTATCGATAGAGTGTCTAATTTGACTAGTAGGACTAAATCGCAATAGGTGCAAAATGTGTGTTCTAGAAGCTTAGGGTGTTTAATTGTAATGAACTTTAAATTGGAGGTTTTTAAATGGTAATTAGACTATTATACTTCTTAGTGGACAAAAATGGACATGAAGTAGGTAAAATTTCAAAGTTTAAGTAAAGGGCATTTTGGTAATTTGGTAAATAAAGCCAAAATAACTAAAATAAAAGATGTCATCTTCTTTAATTTCATCCTTATTGCCGAAATTTTGGGGGAAACCATAGCTAGGGTTTTGGCCAAGCTTCCAAGATCGATTGTAAGTCCGTCTTTGTCCAGTTTTTAATGACTGTTACGTTTTTGTGAATGTTGTAACTTGATTTAGCTATTCTAAAGACTAATTTGAAAGAATCAAATTCTAAAATTTTACCAATGTTGAATAAGCTTCTATTTTGATGTTCAATGGTAGAAAATGCATGTTTGGTTTTAGTTAAACAACATTTATAAAGTGATTTTTGGTGAAAATGTCAAAGAGGGACTTATTTGTAGGAAGTTGTAAAATATGGGTTAAAAAGTGAATAAATTCAAAATGGTGGCTATTTTAAGCATAGATAAAAGTTGGCTAGGCTTGGGTTGAGAAGAAATTGAAGGAAATTCATCTTACGAGCCTAGGGACTAAAATGTAAAATGTTAAAAGTTTAGGGGTAAAATATAATTTTTTCCATAAGGTGTTTTTGGGCTGAATTGAAAAATGTGATGATTAAATAAGTTAAATTTGATATTATAGATCAAGAAAAACAAAGTTTGAGTTTAGACCGGGGAAAGAACAAGGTTTGGACTAAATCGAACTAATAGTCATTTTTGTACCGAGGTAAGTTCATATGTTAATAAGCATTATTGTAATTGTATTTTAAATTCTTTAATATTGCATGAACTGTAATAATGACTTTATAGACACGTTCAACAAAGATTCGGCAAATGTTAAAATTCCGGTTGAACCTTAGGAATAAATTAGGATACAAGTGACATGTCACCAGGAATTTATGTGATTATGTGAATTATGTGATTCGAGTGCTGATCCTGTACGTCCTACCGGCGGTTGAGTATACTGGCATGTGTTACAGTTACTTGATAGATTGTGTGAGTAGCACCGTGTAGCCACGTCTCGACTGGCAGCTTGTGTGAGCAGGCCTGCTACCTGCTCAAAGTGAGCATATATGTGATTGAGGTAGCATTGGCTACATATGTGGCACCTTGTGTGCAAGGTTTCTGAGTATCCAATAGTATTCCAAGTGGTTCAATGAGTAAGTCAAAAATAAGGATGAGTATGAGTTCATGTTGAAAGGGTACAAGTACGTACACTAAGCTTGAAATTATTGAGAGTGTGAAATGATAAGATCTCGGTAAGCTATGAATACATGAATTATGTTCATGATGTTTATTGCAATTTATATTATCTTGAATTATATTATTGAACGGTAATTTGTATGGTAAGAATTGCTTATTATTTGCATACGAGCTTACTAAGCTATATAGCTTACTCCGTTTTATTTTCCATGTTTTATAGTGTCACCAAGCTAGCTTAGGTTGGAGATCGTCGGAGTTTGTATCACACTATCAAACAATTATTTTGGGTATCGATGAACTTAACATTTTGAGTATATGTCATGTATAGGGACTTGGTCATTTTGTTATATGTGTCATTATGATTTGGCCAAATGTGTTGGCTTAATATTAGTGAATGATCCATCTTGTTTAAGGCCATGAGATTTGGCTTGTCTTAGTTAAATTGGTTGTAAGTATTTATATAATTGTTTGCAAGCATGTATGCCAATGTCCTTGTGATGTGGGTTATGATTACTCATTAAATGGTTTGTATGCTAGCATGGAATTGGTATGTGTTAGCCATGATTATAGATGTTTTGGTTGCCTAAGTATGCCATGAATTGTGCCATTGAATTGGTGTAAGTGTAGGTGTAAATGAGGGTGGCAAATGGCTTGGTAAATAGCCTTTATTTTGTCCACATGGGTAGACGCACGGGCGTGTGTCCCACGGGCATGTATTTTAGCCTTGTGTCCCTTGCACCTTAATTTTGAGAAATATAATGTCAAGAATTGAGCACACGTGCGTGTGGCTCAGCCGTGTGTGCTACACGGCCTAGAACACGGGCTCGTGTCTTGGCCGTGTGAAACCTACAGCTAATTCGAATTAAATTAATTAAGCACACAGTGTAGCACACGGGCATGTGGCATGGCCGTGTGGCACAAGTTAGAGAGCACCCTAAATCGAACACGGCCTATAGCACAGGCGTGTCCCAGGGTCACACGGGAGTGTTACTTAGACCACACTGGCATGTGAGCGCTATCTCTAGAAAATTTTTTCTATGTTTTGTAAAAATTCCCTGAGTTCCCGGTTTAGTCCCAGACCACCACTGAAGCATGTTTTGGGCCTCGTAGGCTCGTATTAGGGACTTTATGATTGAATATGAATGGTTTTAATTTAGACGTAAATTTATGACTCAGAATTTTATGAATGCTTTTGTTGTAAGTCCGGTAATGCCTCGTACCCTGTTCCGGTGTTGAATACGGGTAAGGGGTGTTCCATAATGTGCGTGGTTAAGTCTCAGATTAAACCAAAGAGTAGCATCTGGTAAGATATACATTAATTTTATTGCGTCGACAATCACCTATATTTTATATCGTGTGAGTACTTAGTATACTACTGAAGATTCATGTTAGGGATCTTAGTTTATCCATAGCATACTTTATCTTATTGTTTTTAAGTTGTTGCTTTGACAACAATATTCGCAATTTATCTTGTTTCTATCTAGTTATTGTACCAACATTAATAGACAAAAGACAACCATCCCTGTGGGAACGATATCCGACAGACTCACATCTATTTATTATACTTGCATCGGCAGTGTATGCTTGCACATTGTTGCTGTGACATTTACAGCCGATCAAGTTTTTGGCACCATTGCCGGGGATGGCATTTATTTGATGTTTATTTTTGTTCTTGTGTGTCTTTGTACATTGTTTTTATTATATAATTGTTGGCATTCACTAACTTGTTTTCTCTTTGTTGTTATTTTTCAATTTCATCTTAGGTGTTTTATGACTCGAAGCAATTCGGATTTTCTTGTCGACTTTGATCCAGAAATTGAAATAACTATTCGGAGAGACTTCGAGAATAAATAATTATGGATTTTCCAGGAGACAATGCAACCATACCCCTGATACAACAGCAAAATGTTCATAACCCATTGTTGCAACAAAATGTTCACATCCACAATAGAACCATATGAGATTGTGTAGTACCTATTCTAGATGATCTACAATCAGGAGTTGTTAGACCAGTAATTCAAGCTAGGAACTTTTAACTCAAGCCAGTGATGTTTCAAATGATGAACTACAATGGTCAATATGCTGGACTACCATATGAAGATGCAAGAAAACATCTTAAATCCTTTTTATTGATCTGTGCTCCTTTAGTCAACAAGGCGTTCTTGATGATGCCTTAAGGATGTAATTATTTCCCTATTCTATACAAAGGAGAGCTCGCACTTGGTTTCTTGGGCTACCTGCTAGATCAATCACTTCTTATAATGCTCTTGCCACGCAATTAGTGTTGTGATTTAAGCAACCGACAATGAATGCTCGTTTTCAAAATGATATTACTGCTTACCATCAGCTGGATGATGAAAATCTTTACACTACATGGGAAAGTTATAATTATTTGCTTCGATGTTGTCCCATGTACGACATTCAACCAGAAACACGAATTGAGATTTTTTATAATGGTTTGAATTCACATACAAGGAATCTAGTCGATGAATCAACCAATGGACCGCTGCTGGATTGTACTTATTATATTGCTGTGAGAATTCTTAAGAGAATTGCTCAAAATGATTACCAATATCCCATCTCTGGAGCTGCACAAGCAAATGCTACTCCAGGAGTTATTGAATTGGATGCAATATCCGTACTAAGTGCCCAAGTCTCTTCACTCACAAACATGGTTAAGAATATGTAAGGGACGAGTGACGTTGCACCTATACAGGTTGCTAAACAATTGGATATTCCTACCTTTTACTGTGAAATTTGTGGTGACAACCATATTTATGAAGATTGTCCACAACATGCAAAAAATGCCTGTTATGTTAGTAATATTCGCAACAATTCTTATGGAAACTTTTCCAACAACTCTACATGCAACTAATAGTTTTGGAGAACTCAGAATGTTGGACAAAATGCCGCAACATTCAGATATGGGAATGCATCTACTCAGGGTAATTATTATCCACGACAAGGGAATTATACTGAACAACATCAGGACTACAGTTTGCATCCTTAGAGGTATCAACAACAAGGGTCGACACAATCTCATCAAATTTGGATGCAACCATAACATTCTTTGATGATGAATCAGAATATCCAAGGACAGAGACAACAACAGTATACACATACTTCTACTTCTGACCGACTAACGACTCTTAAGGCGTTAGTGAGGGAGCATGTTACTCGCACATAAGCTATTGTTCAAGGAAATTTATCTTCTATTCGAGCATTGGAGGCACAATTGGGATAGCTTACTTCGAATCTGAATACTTAACCACAAGGCTCCTTACCGAGTGACACCAAAAACCCCAGCCTGAGGGGAAAGGGCACTGTAAAGCTATCACTCTTTGGAGTGGAAAACAAATTGGTGAGTCGATTATCGATTCTACTATAGCATCCCTAATTATTGGTGACATAAGCCCTAATGGAAAGGTTGATTATGAAGAACTTGTTGATGTACCAGACAAAGAAGTACCACAAACTGTCACTCACATACCTCTTATTCAACCCTCGAAATTATTGACACAACCAAAGGTATCGCCGCAACCGGATGTCATTCCACCTGTACCTTTTCCACAAAGGTTCAAGAGGAATAAAAATGATAAATAGTATCAGCAGTTTCTGGATACAGTGAAACAACTATAGTTTAACATTCCTTTAGTGGACACTCTGGTACAAATTTCGAGTTATGGGAAATTTATGAAAGACCTATTGTCCAAGAAGAAAAAACTCACTGATGTTGAAACTATTGCACTCATAGAAGGCTGTAGTGCTATCTTGACAAGCAAGTTACCCCCTAAATTGAAAGATCTTGGTAGTTTTACCATTCCATGTTCAATTGGCTATTAATATTTGGGCAAAGCTTTATGTGATTTGAGAGCTAGCATCAACCTCATGCCACTATATACTTTTAGAAAGTTGGGAATTGGTCATATGAAACCCACTGTAGTGACATTGCAACTGGCAGATCGATCTTTAGCTCAACCTGAAGGGCAAAGATGTTTTAGTTTGTGTGGATAAATTTATTTTTCTGGCTGATTTTTTTCATACTTGACTGTGAAGAAGACAAGGAGGTTCTCATAATCTTGGTATGACCATTTGTAGCCACTGGCCAAACTCTCATTGATGTTTATAAAAGAGAACTTACTATAAGACTGAATGATGAGCAAGTTACCTTCAGTGTTTTTGAGTCTGTTCATCACAAAGATAAAGCAGAGTGCCATACTGTTGATATGCTTGATGATTTGATTGAGGAAGAATTCAACAACCAAAGCACAATCCTTGCTGAAGAAATTGCAGCGACATCTGAGGCTGAATCCATAAACAATTGTGATAGAACGGTTGACGCTAATATTGTTGAAGTCAAGCATAGATGGCAAATTGAATCCTTATACCTAACCAACAGAACCACTCAAATTTTCAAACCATCAAGTACAGAAGATCCCATTCTGGAATTCAAACTACTACCTCCTCATCTTAAATATATCTTCTTGGGTGATCACAATACTTTTCTAGTTATTGTTTCTGCAATACTGGATGCAACACAAGAAAAGAAATTGACTCACATTCTCAAGCAGCACAAATGAGCTATTGCCTGGAGTTTTGAGGATATTCAAGGTATTAGTCCTTCTTTTTACATGCACAAAATCAAGTTAGAAGATGAATGCCAGCAGTCAATTGAACCGCAATGAAGGCTAAACGAGAAGATGAAGGAAGTGGTCAAGAAAGAAATCATAAAATGGCTTGATGTAGGAATTATTTACTCGATTTCTGATAGCAGGTGGGTGAGTTCAGTGCAATGCGTCCCAAAAAAGAGTAGCATCATAGTGGTTTGCAATGATAAGGATGTATTACTACCAACACGCATCCCCACGGGATGGCGAGTTTGTATGGACTATCGTAAATTAAATACAGCCACAAGGAATTTTTATTGCACTAGAGGATCAGGAGAAAACAACTTTCACCTGCCCCTTTGGTACTTTTGCTTTTCGTCGTATGCCTTTCGATCTTTGCAATGCACCAACCACATTTGAAAAGTGTATGAAGGCAATATTCTCAGATATGATCGAAGACTCTTTAGAGGTTTTTATGGATTACTTTTTAGTTTATGGGAATGATTTTGATCATTGTGCTGGCAATTTGGATGAAGTACTGCAGCGATGTGAGGACACTCATCTTGTCTCAAATTGGGAAAAATGTCATTTTATGGCAACTGAAGGCATTGTGTTTGGCTATCATATCTCTAATCAGGGTATTCGAGCAGATAAAGCTAAGGTGGAAATCATCGAGAAATTACCCCCATCGATAAATGTGAAAGGTATTCATAGCTTTCTTGGACATGCAGGATTTTACCTATGATTTCTTAGGGATTTTTCAAGGATTGCAAAACCATTGCGCCGTTGATGGAACAGAATAAAAAATTCCTCTTTGATGAGGCATGTCTAGATGCCTTTATTTAGTTAAAGAAGCAGTTGGTTAATGCCCCCATTTTCGTTGCACCTGATTGGTCTCATCCTTTTGAAGCTTTGTGTGGTGCAAGTGACTTCGTCATGGGTGTAGTGCTTGGACAGTGCAAAGGAAATTTTTTTCATGCCATCTATTATGCCAGCAGAACTCTTACAGAAACTCAATTCAATTATACCCCCATAGAGAAAGAATTGCTAGCCGTCGTCTTTACTTTCGACAAGTTTTGTTCTTATCTTGTCGACACGAAAGTTACGATATTCACTGATCATTCGGCGTTGCAATACCTGTTTGTGAAAAAAGATGCCAAACCAAGACTGATATGATGGATTTTATTATTGCAAGAATATGACATTGAGATAAAAGACCGCAAGGGGGGTCAGAAATCAAGTTGCTGATCATTTGTCTAGATTGGAAGTTGGCAACGAAGACAGGAAAATACCTTAATTTATCGACACATTCCCAGATAAGATGTTAGTCACTGTCAATGTAACTCCTTGGTATGCAGATTTGGTTAGTTACTTGGTGTGTGGTAATCTTCCATAGAGTATCAAGGGCCATAAAAAAGAAAGATTCCTTCGTGACGTAGTAAAGTACCATTGGAACGAGCCGTATTTATTCAAAGTAATGAATGACAACATCATTCGGCATTGTGTTTTGGAAGAAGAGATGCTTTCAATCCTGAAGCCTGTCATGATGCTTCTTATGGAGGTCATTTTGGTGGTATGACAATTGCTGCTAAGGTTCTACAATTAGGATTTTACTGGCCATCATTGTTCAAGGATGCTCATAATTTTGTGAATCAAGGCGATAAATGTCAGCGCACCAGTTCTATTTTCCGACGTAATGAAATGTTGCAACAACCAATTATGGAAGTTAAATTGTTCGATGTTTGAGGAATGGATTTTATGGGACTATTTCCAAGTTCATTTGGAAATCTTTACATTTAAGTCGTTGTTGACTATGTTTCAAAGTGGGTGGAGGCTATTGCTATCCCAAAGGATGATGCAAGGACAGTGCTCAAATTTTTCACAAGCATATTGAAACACCCCAAACCCGGCCCACAAGCCCTGACCGGATCTGGCATGCTCCTTGAGTAAAATGTAGCTGAATCTCATTTTGTCATGTTGGAAAAACTGGTGGTTTTGGAGAAAAATATATTTGTGTTATGATAAATTTTGAAAACCGTGTTGTTATTAAAGTTGGTATTGAAACGTTATTTTCATGTTTCAAAAATTACAAGTTAAAAGAAATGTCGAATTTTAGTGCTTATCATTAAGTTGAAAATTGTAGGTGTTTAGGTGTCAAAACATTTGAAGTTATTTTACGAAAAATTGTTAAACCATTTGTTTGATGTTGATCGTATCAGAATAAAAATTAAACCACATAAATAAAACAGTTAAATAGTAATGGCCTTATTACAACAAAACAAAACCCAAAATAAATCCCGAAAATGAAAAAAACGTGATAAGTCTAATTATCAGAAAACCCGAAAATGCTGAGCTGAGCATGGCCACCACTAAGTCCCTGCCGACCCGGTCCATTTACTGAGTATCACCTGCAAAATGTTAGCCCACGAAGGGTGAGTCAATAGACTCAGTGTATAACAACCAACACAGACTCCCAAACAATTAAGGCATATCAAATCACATATAACAAATACAAGCAATGATGCAACCCAACCCACCTAGATATCCAACCTCTACACATCACCCGTACCTGTCAATCACACCGTGGGGATTACTAAATCGACCCTCCATCCGCTACACACCATCGAAGGCAGTCGCTGCAGTCAATTGAACATCGCCCTTATAATTGTGGCATAGCCACCAGATAATGTGACAGAGTCGCCGGATTCGTAATATGTGACATAAGTCACCGGATAATGTGGTAAAACCCACCAGAACACTTCCTCTTAATCAACATCACCCATATGCCCATGCAACATACATATTATTCCGATATCATGCAATATACCTTACCCCATGGCCATAACTAAATTTCACATACTTTCATATCAATGTTTATAACCATTCTTAATGAGTATTAAGGGGTAACATACCTGAATGGACTATACCATTGAATGGTACCCTTAGCCATGTTTATTCGTCACTTTATTAACACATGCTTAACATTATTACTATTAATCTATCGGGAATTTAGTGTGAGGTTACACGCCTGGTTACTAACGCGATTACCGAATCCCGAAAATCCCGATCTAACGCACTAGATCCCCTTTCCTACATTCAGCCAACACTAAGATCATTAGCAAAGAGGCCATTCGGCTATACAAACAAATCCCGAAAGGTTAATGCACAACCATAATCCTTACCTTAACGCCGATTTGGTTTCCAACCAAATCCCGAAGCTATGTGATGAACCTTCCTTGCAATCGGCCAAGCCCTAATACACACAAATGATTAGCCTTCAGCTTTTGAATGAATGAGAGACAGATCCGAAACACTAGAAGCCTTACCTAGATCGCTTGGCCAAATTCGGAAGATCTACAGTATTCAGCAACACTCCTCCCTACAATCGGCTTAAACACGACATTAAGAATCCCAAGAACCATTCAGTCCTACCATGAATCCCGAAACCAAAAGAGATAGTTACCATCTTACCTTACTGACAGTTCCAGCCACCAAGCACCAATGTTCGGCACCCCTAAGTGATCTTAGAGGTTTCGGCTACCAACATGGAACAAGAATGAAGTTTAATATACAGATCTTTAATAGAAGGGAAGATAGAAGAGAAGCCACTTACCAAGAGATTCAGCTATGCCTCAAAAAGAAAGAGATAGATTCGGCACTTCAATGGAGACTAGATCTCATGAGAAGAGAAAGAATTAAGGCCAAGGATATTCGGTCAAACACTTGAAAGAAGAGAAGAAGAAGAGAACTCACAGGGTTCGGCTTTTGAAGAGGGTAAAGATGGAGGAAGAAAATGAAATGGAAAAGAAAGGGTTCGGCAAAGAGAAGGAAAGAACTTTCGGCACAATAGACTTGAAAAAAGAAAAAGATGTCGACTAAGGATGGGTGTTGGTTTCGGCTTTGAACAAAATAGGAAGAAGAGAAGATGCACAATTGGTTCTTTTCGATTTTTGGTCAAAAGAGAAGAAAGGAATTTCGGCAGTAAACACAAATGAAAAGAAAAGAGAAAATGGCCTCCCACTTTCCTTGTTTGACATCTAAAGCCCCTAACACAAACACTCTCCTCCTTGGCCAAAAATGCCACACCAAGACCCCTCCATTCGGCCAACTCTTCCTCTCTCATCCAAATCCCCTTTTTTCCTCCTACTTAGCCGAATCTTTGAGCTGTTGACCCAATCTACATTTCATCCATTCAAGAGAGTCCCACCTGAGCACACCTCTTCCTTACTTGTGGCGTGAAAAAGGATAAGCAGAAAGGGATTTCTATAGCTCGAACCCAAGCACTCCTTCCCTGCATGTGGTGTCACCATCCAAGCACCTTAGTGGCGCCTCCTTTGCCACTTTGCCACTAGGTTATTTGTGCCATAACCCTCTAATAAATTCTTTTAACCCCTAACTCTCCTAGCTCCCTCTTCCTAAGCACTAAAATAAAATTTTTGGCCATGACCGAGGCCTAACCTGAGGTCATGCCTAGACCCCAAAACATGCTAAACTAACACAGTAAGCATATCGTCACATGCAAACACATGCAAAATGCAGAGGCCCCGATTTAAGGATATTACAATTCTACCCCCTTAAAATAATTTCGACCTCGAAATTACCTGGATAAAATAAGTGAGGGTATTGCTATTGCATTGTTTCCTCTGGCTCCCACGAAGCTTCCTCCGATCCATGGTTACGCCATAACACTTTGACTAGAGGAACTAATTTCCTCCGTAGCACCTTCACATCTCGTTCCAAGATCTGAATCAGTTCTTCTTTGTAAGACAAATCTGGTCTTAGCTCTACCTCCTCAACCGATATTACATGAGATAGATCCGATCGATAACGACGTAGCATCAAAACGTAGAACACATTGTGCATCTGCTTCAATTTCGAAGGCAACTCTAACTGATATGCCACTGGTCCAACCCGCTTCAAAACCCTGTAAGGTCCTATAAACCTGGGACTCAACTTTCCCTTGCGACCAAATCTCATCACCTTCTTCCATGGCGAATCTTTTAGAAACACCTGATCCCCCCCGGCAAACTCTATCTCCTTCTGCTTAAGATCTGCATATGACTTTTACCTGTCAGATGCCTCCTTCAACTGTGTCTGAATTACTTTAACCTTTTCTTTGGATTTTACCACAATCTTCGGACCCAAAACTTGACGTTCCCCCAATTCTGTCCAACATATAGGAGTGCGACACTTCCGTCCATACAACGCTTCGTACAGTGCCATCTGAATACTTGCTTGATAGCTGTTATTGTACGCAAACTCCGCTAAAGGCAAGAACTCCTCCCAGCTTCCTCTGAAGTCTATCACGCAACCCCTTAACATATCCTCTAACACTTGAATTACCCGCTCAGATTGGCTGTCCAACTGCGGATGAAATACCGTACTAAAGTCCAACCTGGTGCCCAATGCATGATGTAGTGCTTTCCAAAATCGAGACGTAAACCTCAGATCCCTATCCGAGATAATCGACACTGGCACCCCGTGCAGCCTCACAATTTCTGCCGCATACAACTTTGCTAACCTCTGCAGAGAATAGTCAACCCGTACTGGTATGAAATGTGCAGACTTCGTCAACCGATCTACTATCACCCATACTGAGTCCTTCTTAGTAGGCGTAAGGGGAAGCCCACTAACAAAGTCCATGGTAATTCTCTCCCACTTCCATTGCGGAATCTTTATCGGCTGAAGCAATTCTGACGGTACTTGGTGTTCAGCTTTAACCTGCTGACACGTTAAACACTTCCCTACAAATTTTGAAACTTCCCACTTAAGACCAGGCCACCAAAACTGATCCCGTAAATCCCTGTATAACTTACTTCCTCCAGGATGCATAGCATAAGGGCTACTATGCGATTCCTGAAGAATTTTCTGCCTTAATTCCTTATCATTTGGCATACAGACCTTGCCCCGAAAACACAGCACCCCATCGCTGTTTACACCATAGTCTTCCAATTTCCCGTTCTTCACTTGCAGCAGCTTAACACTTAGTTCCCCATCTACTAACTATTTTTCTCTCACCTGACTTAACCATGTCGACTTCACTTGCAACTCTGCTAGCAAACTTCCATCATCATAAAGGCTAAGATGTGCAAACATCGCCCTCAGATTTGCCACCACTTTCTGACTTAGGGCATCTGCCACTACATTTGCCTTGCCCGGGTGATACTCTATTGAGCAATCGTAATCCTTCAACAACTCTACCCACCTTCGCTGTCTCAAATTCAGCTCCTTCTGAGTCAACAAATATTTCAGACTCTTGTGGTCTGTGTAGATCACTGACTTTTCTCCATACAAATAGTGCCTCCACACTTTTAGGGTGAATACTACCGCGGCCAATTTCAGATCATGCGTCGGATAGTTAACCTCATGTGGCCTTAATTACCGAGACGCATAAGCAACCACTTTCCCATCCTGCATTAGAACACATCCCAGTCCTGTATAGAAAGTATCACAATACACCGCAAAGTCTTTCCCTACTTCCGATTAAATCAAAACCAGAGCCTCAGTCAATACTTTCTTAAGCTTCTCAAAACTCTCCTGCTGCTTATCCGCCCATACGAAAGGTACCTCTTTTCTCAGCAACTTCATCAGAGGTGCTGCTATTGACGAGAACCCTTCAACAAATCTCCTGTAGTAGCCTGCTAACCCCAAGAAACTATGAACCTCTGCCACAGACTTAGGTGGTTTCCAATCTAATACTGCCTCAATCTTCCAAGGATCCACCCTTATTCCTTCCACAGACACCACATGCCCTAAGAACGTAACTTTCTTCAGCCAAAATTCGCACTTGCTAAACTTGGCATATAGCATCTTTTCCATTAACACTTGTAATACAACCCAGAGATGCTCATCATGTTCTCCCTCTGACTTGGAATACACTAGGATGTCGTCTATGAACACAACAACAAACTGATCCAAGTAGGGTTGGAAAATTCAGTTCATCATATCCATGAACACAGCTTGGGCGTTCGTCAATCCGAATAACATTACTAAGAACTCATAATGCCCATATCTTGTCCGAAAAGCTATCTTATGGATATCTGCTTCTTTTACCCTAAGCTGATGATATCCCGACCATAGATCTATTTTTAAAAATACCGCGACCCCCTTAAGCTCATCGAACAAGTCGTCTATCCTCGGTAATGGATACTTGTTCTTGATGGTTAGCTTATTCAACTGCTGATAATCTATGCACATGCGCATAGTCCCATCCTTCTTCTTCACGAATAGGACTGGTGCTCCCGATGGGGACATACTGGGTCAAATAAACCCACGATCGAGTAACTCTTGGATCTGGGCCTTGAGCTCTACCAACTCCTTTGGCGCCATCCTATATGGAGCAATTGACACAGGAGCTATACCTGGCAGTAAATCAATTCCGAACTCTACCTCCCTGTCCGGGGGTAACCCAGGCAACTCCTCTGGAAAGACATCCACAAATTCTCTTACCGTCCTGATCCCTCCTACAGCTGCTTCCTTAGCCTCTAAGGCACTGACCAACATCCGAAAAGCTACACATCCTTTTCTTACCATCTTTTTCGCCTTTAGGGCAGATACTACATTCGACAAGTAATTCCGTCTCTCGCCCATCACCACAACCTCATTGTCATCAGAAGTCCTCAATGACATGCGCTTAGCAGCACGATCCACATTCGCACTGTACTTCACTAGTCAGTCCATGCCTAAGATTAGATCAAATTCCCCGAATGGCAACTCCATTAAATCACCGAAGCTGCGCCCCTGAACTTCAAAAGGCACGCCTAAAGAGTTTGTCTACTACTATTGATTGCCCTAAAGGACTAAATATGCTTATCTTCCTAGATGCAGTCTCGAGTTCACATGCGAGTTCGGATACCTCACTAGCGATGTATGAATGAGTTGACCTATATCTATCAAAGCAACAAAAGGTAATCCGAAATAAGGAACGTACCGTTATGACATCGGTGCATCACCATCCTCCTCCGATTTAACGCATACACGGACCCCAAATTGTCTCATCTCTGTGTTACCAACACCTCTGCCCGGTATCCTCTGACCTATTCCAGAACCGTTACCTCTACCAATCAAACCACGACCCTGCGGTGGTTGTTGTCCACATCTGCCAGTCTGACTAAAACCCTGACTTGCTGGTCGGCTCCTGCCTGTTTCCACAGGATAGTCCTTAATCATGTGCTCTTTAGACCCACACTTAAAACATCCCATTGTCTTCTTCCAACACTCTCCCAGGTGCATCTTTCCACACTGAGCACAAGTACGGTACTGTCCTCCCGTAACAACCTGCTGACCTCGTAGCCCCTCAACTCTAGGTCTCTTTTGAACAATCCCGAATGACCCTGACGATCTAAAACCTCTCTTTTGTGTATTCCTATCTGAATTCTGTCTCACAGATTCCTTAACCCCTTCAGCTACCTTAGCCTTCTCTACCAACATGGCAAACTCCCGCTCTTGCTGTGGAGCAATTAGTAATCTCGGTCATCCCTCAGTCTGTCCTAAAATCAAACACATCGTTCATGCTTCGTAGCCACGATACCTCGAGAATACCAGCTCAATCTTAAGAATTCCACCTCGTACTCCGCTACAAACTTACTCCCTTGAACCAGCCTCAGAAATGCCTTCCTCTGCGCATCAATATAGTTAGTCCCAATATACAGCTTCTGATACGTCGCCTTAAAATACTCCCAAGTGAGATCATCCGCAACTATGAGCCACCACTGGTATGACTCATCCCGGAGAAGCGATACCACTCCTTTCAGTTTCTCCTCAGCATTCAGATCCAAATCGTCCATGATTCGCTCTGTCGCCTCCAACCAATACTCAGCCGTATTGGGTGCCACACCAGATACACCTCGGAATACCTCAGGTCCATTGGCTCGGAGTCGCTCAGGTACAAATTTCTGAGCTCTCATGCCTCCACCTACTCTAGCCACCCTCTTAAGCACTCGTAGCATCGCCTGCGATACTGTGTCATCCCCCGTCTGATCCTGATATTCAACACCAGCAGCTGGTGGTGGTGGCATCTCATTCTCAGACCCTTGACCAGACCTAACTGGTTCCGATACGGTCATCCTACCTCTACCACGCCCACGCACATTACGACCACATCCCCTAGAACTCATGTCTATGATCGCCATTTAATCTGATTTAAGAAATTTTATGTATTAGCTTCCAGTTCCACTAATTATCCACGAAAAATTTTTATGTAACGAGGTTTAGTAGTAGTTCTTTCGATCATTTCAAAGTTTCTGTTCTAATCTCATACTCTAATTCAGAGAATCACATTCATTTAATAGTATCTACTACACACGTTCACCGATTTGAGCACTTTCGTCCGTTTCCAACCCAGGGGTATTTTCGTAATTTGTCCTATAAGGGTATTTTGGTAATTTTCCAAATCAGGGTATCTTGAAATTTTGCAAAATAGGGGTTTTTGGTATTTTTGGAAAATTAGAATATTTTGGTAAAAATTAAGGGTAATATGGTAATTTTATAAACTGAGGGTATTTTGGTAATTTCCACAAATCGGGGTACTTTGATGATTTTCTAGATCTAAGGTGGCTTTTGCAAATCAGGGGGTAATTTGGTGATTTTAAAACTAGGGTTTTTTATAAAACAGTGTAGCTAGTCCCTTTAGGGTTTTAATTATTCAATTTAGCCTGTGGGTAAGTCCTCTTGGTTAGGGTGAACCGTCACTACGCACTGTAGGATTCGAGCGAAGAGAAGGTGAGTCACTAGGGCGCTTAAATACCAAGCTCCCCAGATCCAATCCTAGACATGCGCATAATCTTTGCCACACCCTTAACTCGGTGACTTACTCACGTGTTTGTTCGATTAATCTTTAAATTTTATGAAATTTTGTGTGGGAGTAAGCTAATACTAGAGTTCAGTAGCTCCTAATCTACTAATCTACGATCCCGTAATACCCACATTCAAATCACATAATAATTAGAGGTACTTACCTGGTGGACTTCGGGCCGGAGACTCAGGTGCCATGCCAGAAAACCTACTCATCTTTTAGTAAAACTCAATTTCAAAAAGAATGTTTTGGGCCCAAAAGCCCTCAAGGCTGAGTTTTGAACTGGGCTCTGATACCAAATTGAAATACCCCAAACTTGGCCCACAAGCCCTGACCGGATCTGGCATGCTCCTTGAGTAAAACGTAGCTGAATCTCGTTTTGTCATGTTGGAAAAACTGGTGGTTTGGAGAAAAATAGATTTGTGTTATGATAAATTTTGAAAACCGTGTTGTTATTAAAGTTGGTATTGAAACGTTATTTTCATGTTTCAAAAATTACAAGTTAAAAGAAATGCCGAATTTTAGTGCTTATCATTAAGTTGAAAATCGTAGGTGTTTAGGTGTCAAAACATTTGAAGTTATTTTACGAAAAATTGTTAAACCATTTGTTTGATGTTGATCGTATCAGAATAAAAATTAAACCACATAAATAAAACAGTTAAATAGTAATGGCCTTATTACAACAAAACAAAACCCAAAATAAATCCCGAAAATGAAAAAAACGTGATAAGTCTAATTATCAAAAAACCCGAAAATGCTGAGCTGAGCATGGCCACCACTAAGTCCCTGCCGACCTGGTCCATTTACTGAGTATCACCTGCAAAATGTTAGCCCACGAAGGGTGAGTCAATAGACTCAGTGTATAACAACCAACACAGACTCCCAAACAATTAAGGCATATCAAATCACATAAAACAAATACAAGCAATGATGCAACCCAACCCACCTAGATATCCAACCTCTACACATCACTCGTACCTGCCAATCACACCGTGGGATTACTAAATCGACCCTCCATCCGCTACACACCATCGAAGGCGATCCACTGCGATCAATCAACATCGCCCTTATAATTGTGGCATAGCCACCGGAAAATGTGATGAGTCACGGATTAAATAATATGTGACATAAGTCACCGGATAATGTGGTAAAACCCACCAGAACACTTCCTCTTAATCAACATCACCCATATGCCCATGTAACATACATATTATTCCGATATCATGCAATATACCTTACCCCATGGCCATAACTAAATTTCACATACTTTCATATCAATGTTTATAACCATTATTAACGAGTATTAAGGGGTAACATACCTGAATGGACTGTACCATTGAATGATACCCTTAGCCATGTTTATTCGTCACTTTATTAACACATGCTTAACATTATTACTATTAATCTATCGGGAATTTAGTGTGAGGTTACACGCCTGGTTACTAACGCGATTACCGAATCCCAAAAATCCCGATCTAACCACTAGATCCCCTTTCCTACATTCGGCTAACACTAAGATCATTAGCAAAGAGGCCATTCAGCTATATAAACAAATCCCGAAAGGTTAACGCACAACCATAATCCTTACCTTAACACCGATTTGGTTTCCAACCAAATCCTGAAGCTATGTGATGAACCTTCCTTGCAATCGGCCAAGCCCTAATACACACAAACGATTAGCCTTCGACTTTTGAATGAATGAGAGACAGATCCGAAACACTAGAACCCTTACCTAGATCGCTTGGCCAAATTCTGAAGATCTACAGTATTCGGCAACACTCCTCCCTACAATCGGCTTAAACACGACATTAAGAATCCCAAGAACCATTCTGTCCTATCATGAATCCTGAAACCAAAAGAGATAGTTACCATCTTACCTTACTGATAGTTCCATCCACTAAGCACCAATGTTCGGCACCTCTAAGTGATCTTAGAGGTTTCGACTACCAACATGAAACAAGAATGACGTTTAATATACAGATCTTTAATAGAAGGGAAGATAGAAGAGAAGCCACTTACCAAGAGATTCGGCTATGCCTCAAAAAGAAAGAGATAGATTCGGCATTTCAATGGAGACTAGATCTTATGAGAAGAGAAAGAAATAAGGCCAAGGATATTCAGCCAAACACTTGAAAGAAGAGAAGAAGAAGAGAACTCACAGGGTTCGGCTTTTGAAGAGGGTAAAGATGGAGGAAGAAAATGAAATGGAAAAAAAAAGGGTTTGGCAAAGAGAAGGAAAGAACTTTCGGCACAAGATACTTGAAAGAAGAAAAAGATGTCGACTAAGAATGGGTGTTGGTTTTGACTTTGAACAAAATAGGAGGAAGAGAAGATGCACAATTGGTTCTTTTTGGTTTTTGGTCAAAAGAGAAGAAAAGAATTTCGGCACAAACACAAATGAAAAGAAAATAGAGAAAATGGCCTCCCACTTTTCTTGTTTCGGCATCTAAAGCCCCTAACACAAACACTCTCCTCCTTGGCCAAAAATGCCACACCAAGACCCCTCCATTCGGCCAACTCTTCCTCTCTCATCCAAATCCCCTTTTTTCCTCCTATTTAGCCGAATCTTTGAGCTGTTGACCCAATCTACACTTCATCCATTCAAGAGAGTCCAACCTGAGCACACCTCTTCCTTGCTTGTGGCGTGAAAAAGGATAAGCAGAAAGGGATTTCTGCATCTCGAACCCAAGCACTCATTCCTTGCATATGGCGTCACCATCCAAGCACCTTAGTGGCGCCTCCTTTGCCACTTTGCCACTAGGTTGTTTGTGCCACAACCCTCCAATAAAATTTTTTAACCCCTAACTCTCCTAGCTCCCTCTTCCTAAGCACTAAAACAAAATTTTTGGCCATGACCCAGGCCTAACCCAAGGTCATGCCTAGACCCCAAAACATGCTAAACTAACACAGTAAGCATATCGTCACATGCAAACACATGCAAAATGCAAAGGCCCCGATTTAAGGATATTACACTTATAGTTACCCGTTTCAGCATACGAAAGGCCTTAATTACTGATCAGGGTACACATTTCCTTTGAAACCAAGTGGAAGCTACATTAAAGAGATATAGAGTCAATCATAGAATGGCCATTACTTATCATCCACAAACCAATGGACAAGCTAAAATTTCAAATTGACAAAGTAAGAACATTCTTGAAAAGGTTGTGAACCCTTCAAGAAAAGATTAGTCTTCCCGATTGGATGACGCTCTATGGGCTTTACAGACAATATATAAGACTCTTTTGGGGATGTTGCCATATCAATTGGTTTTTGGGAAAGCATGTCACTTGCCAGTTAAACTGGAACACAAAGTGCTGTGGATAATTAAACAAGTGAACATGGACTATGACACCGCTAGAAAGAAAAGGCTGTTGGACATCATCGAGCTAGTGGAGATTTGAAGAAATGCTTATGAAAATGCTACAATTTATAAGAAAAGACCAAACGATGGCATGACAATATTATTTTGCAGCGATAATTTACCGCAGGACAACAAGTTTTATTATTCAACTTTCGACTTAAATTGCACCGAGGTAAATTATGTTCACGTTGGTCTGGTCCGTTTGAAGTTGTCGACGTATTTCCCCATGGTGCACTCACAATTTGAGATTTATTATGGACACCAGTTCAAAGTCAATGGATAGATTTTGAAACACTATTTTGGAAATAAAAATCAAGAGCAGGCAGGAACCATTAATTTGGTCAAAACATTTTAAAATTTTAATTTATTATTCTGAGATTTCATCTTATTTTATTCTTGTTATGTAAAGCTTGTTTTCTTTCCTTTTTGTAGACTAATAAGGTACCAATGTCAACACAACAAGATTTGGTTGTCAGCGCATTCTGTACCACAATGTTACCATTAATCAGAATCAAGGGAACTTCAATCTTCACCATTGGATCAAAACCCACCCATCCGTTTGATCCATTTAAGCAGGCACAATTATTATTGGACACCACTCTCTTCGCTAGTTTTGTATCTATTCAGAAAACATCATGACTCTACATCTTCCTCTTTCACCCCCTATAAGTCTACACCACTGTGCCAATTGCAAAACATCCAAGCAACCATTTTTATTCTTTTTCCTCACTCAAGATCTCACCCTTTTCACTTAAAATCATCATTCCTGTAACACCTCAAACCTGGCCCAAACGTTATGGCCGAATCTAGCAATATCACATTGAAATGTTTTTCGAAATCATCATTTCTTTAGAAAATCCATGTTTATTATTAAACCTCGTTTATGTATCGTTAACAGAAATTTAGGGTATCTTGTTCTTTCAAAACTTAAGTTATTTTAGTAGAAAGTTGATCATATTTGGTTTGTCACTATATTTTAAAACCAAGTTTGATGCGAAAACTTTTATTATAAATTATGAAAACCTGATGTTTTGAAAACCAATTATATTTTGGAAAATCACGTTCTACCACTATATCAAATGTAAATTAAAATAAGTAAAATCCCCAAATTATAAGTTAAAAATTAAAGATGCCTTATTACATAACAAAAACCCAAATTAAATTCATAGGAAATAAATTCAAATGTATAAATAGGAGCGGTTATGTGGCCACCTCTAAATCCCTCGCAACACCGATTTGCCTAAGACTAGGGATTACCTGTACAGATAAACAGAGAGGTGAGTTTATGAAAACTCAGCGCGTAACCCCATGCAAATAAATAGCCAATCATGCCTTTAGGTAAGTACAATTTGGGCCTAAGCCCAAGTCAATGACAATTCAGTTCAGTTGGGCCTTAGCCCATTACAGTATCAGTATTCGTGTGGGCCTTAGCCCATAACAGTATCAGTGTGGGCCTTAGCCCATAACAGTGTTAATAACAGTTTAAGCATGCAATTAAAAATCCTACAACAATCCACTCCGTCCAGCCTAACACTCAATGTTGGGATAAAATTACCCACCCATCCCTACATTCCAAAAATTAGCACCAGTTGCGACACTTAACCGTATTTGCAGCAGAGCTGCTAGTACAGTACACTTCCTCCGATCATAATAATCCCAACCCATGCAACATATCAGACATGGATGCAACATACATATATATATCATGGCATGCTCATATACGGTCATACATAACATAGGGGCATAACATTCATTTTACCATAGAGGCATAACAGTCATTTTACCATAGGGGATAACAGTCATTTTACCATAGGGGTATAGCAGTCATTTTATCAGTTTGGGGTCTAGGTGTACTTACCAACCCAGCAGTAGGTCCACAGTCGTCTCTGGCAACCCGTGCAACCTTAACAGTCAAATAGTACAAATGGGCCCAAGGCCCATAATACGGGCCCATGTGGGCCCACACGCTCATGTGGCCCACTCAGCTCAAAAATGGCTCGGTCATGTAATTTACATAGCTTGGCCCAAAATTTTCCACACGCTTGTACTGTGTAGTCGTGTGGGGCCTAAAGGCTCGTTAGGCCCACATGGCCTATTTCGACCCACATGGCCTAAAATGGCCCAAGACCACAAAATCGCTCATGGTGGCCTCGGTAGTCTAACGACCACATTTTATGCATTCGAATTACCACACGAGCAAGCGCACGCTCGTGTAGCGTCAATTGTAATACTTTTTCGGCTTTTGTTGGTTTATGATTTAGGTAGTGTTTACACATTTGGTTTTGATTTGTCACGAACAGTCGTTCAGGCACTCACCAACCTTCAATCGAACCATGGTGATTCCCCATGAATCTTAGTCTTCAACGATTGATTAGGAGTTTCCAGAGTCTTTCCTTAACTGCTATACGATTATTATCAGTTAACACTTAAGGCAGAAGAAGGAAAAGAAATGATGATTCTTTAAAGAACTTACCGAAAGAGAGCAAGAGAATCGAATAGAGGATGGGTTCGGCACTAGCACAGCCTTTCACTTTGATTTATTGCTATCAAACAAAATTAACACAACCCTACTTTAGTAACTCAAAAGTCGAAACTTCAAGTGCTACATTTACTTACCGAAAAGAAATGAGTCAATCAGCAGAAGAAGAGGATTGGTTTCGGCAGTACTTAGAACTGAAAATTGGTAGCACAACATTTGAGGGAGTAGAGGAGAATTTGTTTAGGGGAGAAGAGAGAAAAGAAATTGACTGAGACAACTAAGGTCTATTCGGCCAACATAGGGGAAAGGAGAAAAGAGGAGATGAAAAGAGAAGGGTGTATTCGGCCAAGGAGAAAAGGTTGTCAAAAAATGCAACTAAAGAAAGTTTAGACACCCTTACCACATTCGGCTAAAGAGAGAAAAACTAAAAATGGGGAAAAAATTTAGGCAGAGAGAGCAGCATTTACCCAAGTAAAATAGAAACTGAGCATCCATCTCTAGCCGAATTCTTGAGTGTCAGAGTCGACTTTCGACACACTTCTACCTCTCCCTTCCTTCCATGATTTCCTCCTAAAATCCCTCCTCAAATCTCTCTACTTGATCACACCTCCCCTCAACCATTCAATTCAAATTCACCTCAACTACTTCAGTGTTTTAGTCAAACTTCATCACTTCCCACAGCACAGCAGCAAAATAGCTATTCCCTTGCCAATACCAAGATTTGAACCTCAGTCCTCTGGCCTAGGTAACACGCCACTTATCGCCTAGACCAGCAGGCTTTCTATGCCATGCTTTACCCTTATTTATTTAAAAGCCTACCAACTCAAGGCAAGGGTTTTATTCCTTAAAAACCAAAATTTTGCACAAGCCCAAGCTCGAACCCAGGACTTCTCTGACACTTCCAAACACACGCAAATCACTCAACCACTGAAGAAACATGTATTTGTACTAAAAACATGCACAAATAAATACCTAAGTTTTGATGCGTTACAATTCTATCCCCTAAAGAAAATTTTGGCCTCAAAATTTACCGGGTCAAAATAGATAAGGGTATTATTGATGCATCGCCTCTTCGGGCTCCCACGTGGCCTCCTTTAAACTGTGATTGTGCCAAAGTACTTTAACTAGTGGGATAGGCTTCTTCCTCAAGACTTTCACATCATGATCTAAGATCTGAACCGGTTCCTCCTCAAATGTTAGGCCCGGTCTAACCTCAATCTCCCTAATCAAAATCACGTGCATGGGGTCAGAGCGATAATGCCTCAGCATAGAAACATGGAATACGTCATGAATCTGATCCAACTCTGGAGGTAACTCAAGTTGATAGGCAACCAATCCCACACGTTTTAGTATGCGATAAGGCCCAATGAACCTAGGGCTCAACTTTCCCTTTTGTCCAAATCTTAATACCTTCTTCCATGGTGAGACCTTAAGAAAGATGAAGTTCCCCGTAGAATACTCAATCTCCTTGCGCTTCAAATCTGCATACAACTTCTGTCTGTCTGATGCTGCCTTCAATCGATCCCGAATTAATCTGACTTTGTCTTCCGTATCAAAAACCAGTTCAAGACCCAGAACATGCCGCTCTCCCAACTCAGTCCAACACGATAGAGTACGACACATACGACCATATAACACCTCTTAAGGTGCTATCTGCATGCTAGACTGGTAGCTATTGTTATACGCAAACTCTGCCAATGACAAATAGTCTTCCCAACAGCCTCAGAAATATATTACACAACACCTTAACATATCTTTCAGTTTTTGAATCACCCTTTCTGATTGACCATCTGTCTGAGGGTGAAACGCAGTACTAAAATCTAGTCTTGTACCCAAATCCTCGTGTAACTTCTTCCAAAACTGAGACGTGAAACGAGGATCTCTATCTGATATGATGGAAATAGGTACTCCATGCAGTCTTACTGTTTCAGCTACATACAATTTAGCCAGCTTCTACAAAGAATAGTCAGTCCGAACTGGTATGAAATGGACTGACTTGGTCAACCGATCCACTATGACCCATACTGCATTCTTCTTAGCAGGAGTTAGGGGCAGCCCACTGACAAAGTCAATAATTGTACTCTCCCACTTCCAAAGTGGAATTTTAACTGGCTGAATCAACTCTGAAGGTAACTGATGTTCGGCTTTAACCTGTTGGTAAGCCAGGCACTTATTCACAAAGTCGGTAACTTCACGCTTAAAACCTGGCCACCAATATAACTCTCAAAGGTATCGGTACATTTTATTCCCACCGGGATGCATAGCATAAGGACTACTATGTGCCTCTCGCAGTATAGACTGTCTCAAATTAGTATCTCTTGGTACACAAACTCTCCCACAGAAACATATTACCCCTTTTGTAACATCCTAAAACTCGGGATTTTATGTTTTACATTATTCCAAGCGTTAAGCTAGTTAAATGTGTTCGATGTATGTGTATGGGGGCCCGAAGAAGGCTTGGGGGTTGAGTTGGGCCTTAGTAGAAATTTTTGAGTTTATACACTTAAGGGGAGAGAAGGTAAGTGACGCCAAGACTTAAAAGAATAAGTGTGTATTTGGCTAGCACAAGTGGAGCTAGTAGCAGAGTGGTGTGATGTCACATGAAGGAGCTAAAGGGTTGGAGTTCGAATCCTACCTATTGCAAATTTTGGATTATTTTTTTGTGCTAATCAGGTGGAAGATGGTAAGTGTCAGCCAAGACTCTAAATAAGGAAAGGAAGACTCATTCAAATGATGGAAAGAAGACTAAAAAGAAGAGTAAGAAGGAGATCAAGGGAAAAATAAGGAAAAAAATAAAGGAAAGAGATAAGGGGGATATGTTGGCCAAATTTTAGGAGGTGAATGGGGGAAATAATTTTGGTCAACAAAAATCTTTTGGTGAAAGGGATATACGGTTTTGGTAAGGGGAAATTAGGAGCCAAATTTTTAAAAGTCTTTTTACAAGTTTTGTGCATGCAAAGTTTTTTCTCTTTTTGAACATTTTGTGCCTTCTTTTCCAATATTTTTCCCTTGTTTTGCCGAAACACTCAAGCCAATTTGTTCACATTTTTCCCTTGTTTTGCCGAAATACTTAATCTATTTTGTTCATCTTTTCTTTGGTGTTAATCGAAACTCTTTGACATTTCTTTTCCATCTATTCTTCTCTTTTCTCACCATTTCTTCTATTTTTCTCTATTTTTCTTAAGTCAACAAAATTTGGAGGCCGAATCTTCCTTGTTCCTTTCTCTTCAATAGCCGAATCTTTAACATCTTATCTCTTCTCCATCTTGCTTGTTGGTCACTTTCTTTCTTGGCCAAATCGAGTAAGTGGCTTCTTTCTCTTCCTTTTGTCTTCTTTCACTATAGCCGAAGGTGTGACCCCTATCAGTCGATTGTTTCAATTTTTTTCTAAACCGAAACACCATTCCCTCCTACTTCCTCATATCGTGATCATCTTCTTTTTGTAGTGTTCTTGTGGAGTTGGCCGAATCTCTCATCTTTGCTGACTCATCCTTAGTCATAAGTCGAATCGGTTGGAGTTGAGTTCATCATTAATAAGGTAAGGAGTCTCTTCTTTGTCCATTCGATATCGCTACTTAGTTATTTTTCTAATCGGATTGATAGATTTGACTAATCGATTATTCTAGGACTAAATCACTTGTTCTTCTCTACTCGTTGATCCTTCGAAGATAGTGGTAAGCCAAAACCTTTCATTAGAAAACTACTTTCTCTTATCGTAATATTATTCTAATCGAGACTCTTCCAATGGAGGCAAGTGGTAGCGATACTAAATAAAAATCGATAGGAGGACGACAAGGGAGTGGACTTACAATCTCTACTCCCAAGTTCAAACGTAGGGTGGTATCGACAGTCCGAGATTTCCCACCAGGTTGTGGAAGGGAGCCAGCATCCGGTGAGAATAGACAGATTGTGGTTGTTCGCGGTGGTGAGGGTAAGTGTGATAAACCAATTGTTTAGATGTGGATTAAGAAACTCTTTTTGTTAGTTAATCAAGTGTTATGGTGTCATAGGTGCCGATGATCAATAAGGTTTAGTTCTTACCGTAATCAGGTGTATAATCTCACACCGAAATCTCGTAGATTCGTAATTCACCATCATGTTGAAAAAAATAATTGTTGTTGCTTACAAATCTAATAATCGTAATATGGCTTAAATCAAGTAATTTGCTTAAACAACATTAATTCTAAGATCTGTCAAAATCGGTATTAACTTGTTAGATTACGAAAATGCCCTTATGGGCCAAATTACTAAAATGCCCTCTAGGGGCTGATTTATGTAAATGCCTTAACGGGCCGAATTACTTTAATGTCCTTAAAGGGTTGATTTACCAAAATGCCTTCGATGGGCCGATTTATTAAATTGCCCATAGTGGGCCGAATTGCCTAAGTACTGTAATGGGTTGATTCACCGAAATATCTCACTAGTAAATGGCTGATTTATATTTGGATAATGTACTATGTATGTTGTATTTTTACATACCGCATGGGGTGGAAAAAATTGTATGAGGAGAAATGTAGCCTGGTGGTATAGCCACAATTTGATAATTAATGTGCATAACTGTGATTTTAGTGGCTCGACCACAAAAATATTATGTGTTAGCAGTTCGACTGGAAATTGGTGTGAGCGGTAGGGTGGATTGACTTGATCCCAACAGGTGTGATTGGCTGGTCGGGGGTGTGATGGATGGATAGGTTGGGTTGCATTCATTTAAATACTGTTATGTAAATGGGCTTAGGCCTAAGATGTTGCTAAGCGGGTTCAGGCCCAGTGGATGAACGTAAGGGGATTATACACTAAGTCCTTGTAACTCACTCCTTTTTCTTAATCCTTGCAGGTAATGCTCAGTAATGAGGACTTGGGGCCATATATGACTCGGTGGAGGCCATACTTTAGGAATGACAATTTCGAACTTTAGTAAATTTCTTTTTTCCGCTTTATTTCGTTACTTTTACTATTTTGGGTTAAAGTTGTAATAAGGCCTCTGATATTTTTATTTTGCTTTATGTTTCAACGTACTTATTATCTTCCATGAATTGTTTTTAAACGGGGATTTTCTGAGATCATAAACAACAGTTTTCCAAGATTGATTAACAAATGGATTTCATAACAAATATGTACAAATAATTTCAACTTGGATTTTTCTTCGAATTATCATAATTATTTTCAAAAGTCACGATTTTATAATTCACTAGTTTGATTTTTGATTCACTAAATCAACCCCTCGACACTAGTAGTATTTTTATTGAATATTTATAAACCAAACTTATTTTCTTAGCCATAATAAAATAACGTCAACTTTAGTACAAACATAAGATCTTTAAACATTTTCTTCATGTGACATGCTAGATCCAGTCATACTGGATGAGCCGAGTTTGGAGTATTACATTTTATGGTATCAGAGCCTAATTGTAAAACTCGGTTGTGGTTTGGGTTCAAAAGTATTTTCAAAAATTTATTTGAAATTAGAATTATAAGTACATGTTTTAGTGAAAGTATGGCACTACGGGTATCCAGCACCAAGTTAGTAAGTTTTTCTATTCTCATTTTATAATTATTGTGGTATGAATGTAGTAAGAAAACTTCACATGACAGGAATACTCTAGAACTTTTGGCTTTAGGAGCAGAAACTGTAGAGATTGAGACTTTAGGATACGTTTTACGATAACAACTTTACTTGTTATACTTCATAAAACATTGTTTAATAAACACTGAATAAGCATACTGATCCATAAGACTTTTAATCAGATTAAATCGACTTAGCAAATATGAGCGCTAGAGGATGTGGGCGCGGTAGACATGGCCGTGGTAAAGGCCGAGGTGCTAGAGTTGTATCTGAGGCATCGAGCCATATGCCGAAAATAGACGCACCTGCATCACTAGTGACTGAAGTTGGGTCATATGATCGAGTAAGAGAGGACGACGCTCTGTCCCAAGCGATGTTGCATGTACTGAAAAAGGTTGCTGGGGCAAGAACTGGGTCGGCAGCTCATGGGTCGATATCTGAACGACTTAGATCGAATGGGGTCAAAGTTTTTAGGGGTATTTCGGGTTAACCCCAAGTGTAGCGGAGTACTAGCTTCAGGTGGTGGAGCGAATTATGGACTATTTGGATTTCATAGCTGAGCAGAAACTAAAAGGGGTTGTGTCATTATTGAGAGACGAGGCGTATCAGTGGTGGCTCACTGTTCGGGAAGGCACTCAGGTTAATCGTATTACCTGGGAATTCTTTAAGATAGCATTCCAGGGAAAATATGTCGGGGCTAGCTATGTGGATGCCCAAAAAAAGGAATTCTTGAATCTAGTTGAAGGAAGTAGATCTGTGGTAGTATACGAGGAGGAGTTCCTGTTTCTAAGTTGGTATGCCCGGGATATAGTGCCGACTGATTATGATTGCTGTGTGTGTTTTGAGGATGGATTACGTGATGAGTTACGGATACTGATAGCCCCACAGAAGGAGAGGAATTTTGCTATACTTATAGAAAAAGCTAAGATAGCTGTGGACGTTAAACACTCGGAACCACAAAATCAAGACAAGGATAGGGGCAAGAGCAAGAGAGACTCTGGGTATTCAGGTTCTGCTAGAGGATTTCAGAAAAGGCCCAGGAATGAGGGGCCAGTTCGAGTGGGTGCTCTAGCTACTACCAATCAGTTACAGCCTTGTGTGGATTGTAGAAAACTTCACTCGGGTGAGTGCTGGAAGAGAACTGGTAGTTATTTCAGATGTGGATACAAAGACCATCAGTTTAGGGATTACCCTCTAGAGCCTGTTCAAACTCAGGTAGTTTTTAATAGATTTGCGCAGCCAGTAGGGGGCACTCAATAGCCGCTGAGAGGCCATGGGTTAGGTCGAGGTGGTAATGGTGTAGAACGAGGTCAGGATTAATCGGGTAGAGGTACTGGTAACAGGGGTAACACGGAGGCGAAATAGCCAGGTTTGGTCTATACAGTCAAACGTCGAGAGGATGGCGAAGCACCGGACATCATAGCCAGTATGTTCTTCATATCTTATGTACCTTTTACCGCTTTGATAGATATTGGATCCACCCATTCGCATGTTGCATGTGCTGTGTCTGGAACTTTGAATATTAGGTCTGAGATTACTGCTAGAGAAACAATTATGATTAGCCCTTTAGGACAGTCGGTGGTAGTAAATAAGTTGTTTAAGGTATGCTCTTAGAAGTTCAGGGGGTAGTATTTCTGGCGGATTTGTTGGAACTGCCGTTCGGGGAGTTTGACCTTATATTGGGCATGGACTGGCTGGTTAAGCACCGTGCGAGCTTACACTGTGCTGCAAAGTGGATGGTACTAAGAACTTCAGAGGATAAGGAAGTGATGATGATAGGTGAAAGAAGAAATTATCTATCTAATGTGGTATCTGCCTTAAAGGCGAAAAGGTTGGTACGAAAGGGGTGTGAAGCGTTTTAGCCTTTATCAGTGCTTTGGATGCCAAAGAGTTGGTGGTAGAGAGTGTTAGAACGGTGAAGGAGTTTTCAGACATATTTCTCGAGGAGTTTCCAAGATTGCCCCCAGATCGGGAGGTGGAATTTGGTATTGAGCTGTTGCTAGGAATGGCTCCGGTGTCTATTGCCCCTTATAGAATGGCGCCGAAGGAGCTAGTGGAACTTAAAGCTCAGATCCAGGAGTTGATGGATCGTGGATTTATTCGACCAAGTGTATCACCGTGGGGAGCACCAGTTTTGTTCGTTAAGAAAAAGGATGGGTCGATACGTATGTGCATTGATTATAGACAATTGAATAAGTTGACGATCAAGAACAAGTACCCGTTACTGAGGATTGATGATCTATTTGATCAGCTACGAGGAGCTTCGATCTTTTCAAAGATAGACTTGAGACCGGGGTATCACCAGTTAAAAGTCAACGAGGCAAATATTTACAAGACTGCATTCTGAACTCGTTATGGGCATTACGAGTTCTAAGTGATGCCATTTGGGTTGACTAATGCACCAGCTGCATTTATGGACATGATGAACTGAGTCTTCCAACCCTATCTAGACCAATTTGTGGTGGTATTCATAGATGACATTTTGGTGTACTCAAAGACTTAAGAGGAACATGATTCGCATCTACAGGTTGTATTGCAGATATTAAGGGAGAAGCAACTGTATTCCAAATTCAGTAAGTGTGAATTTTGGCTGAGGGAAGTGACATTTTTGGGGCATGTTGTGTTTGCCGAGGGAATTAGAGTTGATCCCCGGAAGATTGAGGCTGTATTGGACTAGAAGCCACCGAAGTCAGTAGCAGAAATCTGAAGTTTTCTAGGCTTGGCTGGGTATTACAGGCGATTCATTGAGGGGCTTTCAATTATTGCTGCACCCCTAACTAAGCTATTGCGTAAGGGAGTACCATTTGTGTGGTCAGATAAGCAGTAAAAGAGCTTTGAGAAATTGAAGAAGATTCTGATAGAAGCGCCAGTATTGATTCAACCTGAGGCCGGTAAGGAGTTTATTGTTTATTGTGATGCGTCACACACAGGCTGGGGATGTGTGTTGATGCAAGGGGGAAAGTGGTGGCTTATGTATCTCGTCAATTAAGGCTGCATGAGGCGAACTATCCTACTCATGATTTGGAGTTAGCTGTAGTGGTATTTGCTCTAAAGATATAGAGACACTATCTACACGGGGAGAAGTCGATTATCTACACGGACCATAAGGGTCTGAAGTACCTCTTTACCGAGAAGGAGTTGAACTTAAGATAGCGGAGGTGGATAGAATTGTTGAAAGATTATGACTTCTCAATTGAGTACCATCCAGGTAAAGCTAACGTAGTGGCAGATGCGTTGAGTTGTAAAGTGATATCAAATCTGAGAGCGATGTTTGCTCATCTTAGCCTTTATGAAGATGGTAGCTTGTTCGCTGAACTTCAAGTGAAGCTTGCATGGGTAAGTCAGATTAAGGAAAAGCAGTTGTTAGATGAAAGGTTGGGTTCTCGGCTTCAACAAGTGGAAAGTGGTAAGATAGGGGATTTTGGATTAAATAGTGATGGAGTATTATGTTTCCACAGAAGAGTTTGTATGCCCAGGGATTCTGAATTGAGACAAATGATTCTACGTAAGGTGCATAGTAGCCCATATGCTATGCACCCGGGGGAAGCAAAATGTTCCGAAACCTCCGTGAGCAATATTGGTGGCCAGGGTTGAAATGAGAGGTTATCGACTTCGTAAACAAGTGCTTGACATGTCAACAGGTGAAGGCAGAACATCAAATGCCTTCAGGGTTGCTACAACCGGTGAAAATTCCACTATGGAAATGGGAAAGGATAATAATGGATTTTGTTAGTGGGTTACCCTTAACGCCTACTAAGAAAGATTTAGTATGGGTGATAGTGGATCAGTTAACGAAGACTGCTCATTTTCTACCTGTTCGTACAGATTATTCATTGTAGAAGTTGGCCAAGTTGTATGTAGCAGAGATCGTGAGGATGCATAGGGTACCGATGTCTATCACATCAGACAGGGATCCTAGGTTTACATCACAGTTTTGAAAGGCTCTACATGAAGCTTTGGGAACAAGGCTAGATTTTAGCACAGCGTTCCATCTGCAGACTGATGGTCAGTCGAAAAGAGTGATCCAGATTTTAGAAGACATGTTAAGGGGATGTGTGATCGATTTCAAGCGTAGTTGGGAAGATTTTCTACCATTGGCAGAGTTTACATACAATAACAGCTATCAATCCAGCATCCAGATGGCACCCTACGATGCATTGTATGGTCGTAGGTGTCGTACTCCTACTTGCTGGACTGAGCTGGGGGAGCGACATATATTGGGTCTAGAGCTTATCTTGGAAACAAAGGAAAAAGTTAAGGTAATTCGGGCTCAGTTAAAAGAAGCCTCGGATAGATAAAAATCATACGCAGATCTGAAGCGTAAGGATATAGTGTTTTCGATGGGAGATCAGGTCTTTTTGAAGGTCTCACCTTGGAAGAAGATCATAAGATTTGGTCGAAAGGGTAAGTTGAGCCCCAGGTTCATCGGGCCTTACCGAATTTTGAAGCGTGTAGGGCCAGTAGTTTATCATCTTGAGTTACCTCCGGAGTTAAGTCAGATACATAATGTATTCCATGTCTCGATGTTAAGGCACTATCGTTCGGATCCGTCTCACATAGTGCCAGTGGAGGAAGTTGAGATAAGACTTGACTTGTCCTTTGAAGAAGAGCTAGTGCAGATTTTAGATCGGGATATTAAGGTGCCGAGAAGGAAGTCAGTTTCATTGGTCAAAGTATTATGGCGTAATCACGGGTTAGAGGAAGCTACATGGGAGCCAGAAGACATGATCCGGCAACAGCACCCTCATATCTTTTAATCAAGTAAATTTTGAGGCCAAAATTTTTTTAGAGGGGTAGAATTGTGCTGAAACACCCCACACCCGGCCCACGAGAATGGACCGGATCTGGTATGTTCCTAAAGTAAACCGGTTTCAATAATTTTTTTTTTATTTTTTGTTACTTAGAGAAAATTTGTAAATTTTTAGAAAACTATTATTTTGAGTTGGGCTTAGGTTGGAAACCTATTTATTTAGTCTTGTAAACCCATTTAATTAAATACATCCAAAATAGCTCTTAGCACAATACTTAATAGTAAAGCAAAAATAAAGAGAAATCCACTGGGCCTTATGGCCTTATTACATCAAGTAAAATCCAAATAAAATTAAAGGTACTAATAAAATAAAGTCCAAATTAAATAAAATCTTCAAATGTTGCATGGCCACCTCAAGGTCTACCATCCCTATCCGTCATTGTTCATCACTTGAAAATAATTCCCACAATGGGTGAGTCAATGCACTCAATGTGCACACAATACTAACATTCAACAATTCAGCATACATGTTCAAATCAAATTCATATAAAAATAATGATGATGCAACCCAACCCAAGCCTAATGGTCCATCCGCTACACACCACCGTACGCCATTTACAGTGGGGACTACTAAGTCAACCCTCCATCCGCTACACACCATCGAAGGCGTTAGCCTATATACGTTGTGTCATTAGACACTATATTCAAATAATGTGACCGTAGTCACCATATTTAGATTAGTGAGACCAAAGTCAACACCTTCATTGGTGAGACCAAGTCAACACCTATATTTCATTGGTGAGACCAAAGTCAACACCTATATTTAGCAGGTGAGACCAAGTCAACACCTATATTTAGTTGGTGAGACCAAAGTCAACACCTTCAAGGTGAGACCAAGTCAACACCTACTCTTCCCCTTTCACATAAATCCCGAATGCCCCAAATATATATATATTATGCATAACTTACTTAATTTCATGTTTATATACATATATTAGCATGTTATAAAATAACATATTTCACAAACCTATCCAAGTAGGAAGCGTGCACAGTACTTTTGCCACATTTGTGGTACATAGCCACATTCACATTCTTATTCATATTCATATATTAAAATAATAGCCATAAAATATCGAAGGTTAGTAAGGGTACACACCGATTTGCTTATTAGATTCCTTGAAATCCAAAGAACGATCTACCGATCTAGATTTTTACTCCTATATTCTACCAACCATTAACATATATTAACAAACTTATTTTGTTTAAAACCAAATCCAAGTAGGATTTGTATTACTTACCTTGTTGCCGAATTAAAAGATTGTAAATCAAATGCGAGAAATTGATAGTATTCCTTCCTTAAATCGGCTAGCCACTAAATCGTAATTATGTCGGTTTCTCACTTTTGAATAAATGGAAAATAATTCCAAATATCAAGAACAAACCTTGGTGAATGTCCTTACCATACAATTTCCAAATCAAGAGGATTCCTTTATATGCTGTCGAAATTACTATAACTTCATGTGTTAGATCGATCTAACTTTAATAAATAAAATTTGCCTTTGGTGATTGTGCCTCACCTTAATTTCCTTGAATCAAATCCCAAACTCTTCCTTTGGTATTCGCCATGAGACATAAAAGGGTTATTTCTTAGATCTTGATTAAAAGAATTGGAAGAACAAAAATTAATTATTTTTACCTTAGATCCTTGATCCTTATATTCGATTGCTTCCTTGCCTAGAGTCACAGGGTTTTGGCTATGGAGATTTAACAGAGATCAAAGAGTGTTTTGGCTCGACAATAGCAAAGGAGAGGAGAAGAAAATTGAAGAAGAAGAAGAGATGGATTTTGCTTAAAGAGAAATTCGGCAAAGAGGGGGAGAGAGCAAGGGGATTTTCGGCTACTTGGAAAGATGAGAGAAAAAGACCTTGGGTTCTCCTTTTATAGCCAAATTTGCTAGGCCAAGAGTCCTTGTCTTGGCCACCACTCTCCCTTAAGATAATATTATCTCTTTTATTTAAAAGATAAAAGCCTTTAATCCATCCATTATCTCCTCAATTATCTCCTTAGAAAATAATCCTTTATTTATCTCTTATTATTCACATATTTATGTGAATAAAACTCCTTTCTTTATCTCTTATTATTCACATATTTATGTGAATAAAACTCTTTTATTTCTCTCTTATTATTCACATATTTATGTGAATAAAACTCCTTTATTTCTCTCTTATTATTCACATATTTATGTGAATAAAACTCCTTTATTTATCTCTTATTATTCACATATTTATGTGAATAAAACTCCTTATTTCTCTTACATATCCAAGTTTCCTAAAATGTTCAAGTTTCCATTTTGGATCATTTCGAAATGTTTAGGTTTCCAAAAATGTCTAAGTTTCCAAAAATGTCTAAGTTTCCAAAAATGTCTAAGTTTCCAAAAATGTCCATTTCCATTTCCATTTCCATTTTCATTTCCATCTCCATTTTCATTTCCATTTTCATTTTCATTTCCATTTTCATGCATTTCTAGGTTTCCAAAAGTATCAAAATTTATTCATAGTACTTGAAACTTGTCATTTCATACAATTAAACTGAAATGCATAGGCCCTATTCGGATGTTACTGCTTCTACCCCTTAAAAATAATTTAGTCCTCGAAATTACTTACTAATAGTCGTACAATCCTTCTCACGCACTATGCTTACGCTGCAGACTGATCTTAATAGAACCATCATACTTTCTGGCACAATCTCTAAGTTCATGTCCCTTAGAACTCATTTCTAACGTCATGATTTAATCGATTAAAATTTTTATGAATTAGTACTTTTGTTTCACTTGATTACATGAAGAAATTTTATGAAAAGGAATTTAGGAGTGGTTCTTCAGTATTCATACATGCACACAGTCTTTTCATTCATTCATACATCCATCAAACAATTATGAACCTTAGTTCATTCGAGAAACATCGTAGTTTTCATTTGTTGTTGTTTTCCACTACCCGGGGTATTTTCGTAATTTGTCCTACTGAGTATTTTCGTAATTTGTCAAAATAAGGTTCCTTGGTGATTTTGTCACAAAGTATTTTTGGTATTTTTAAGTTCCTGGTATTTTGGAAAATTTTTGAAATTGAGGTATTTGAAAATTTTTGGACCTTGTGGGTATTTTGGTAATTTTTCCACAAACCGTGGTAAATTGTAAAATTTTAAATCGGGGATATTTCGAAGTTGCAAAACTTTGAGGGTTCTTTTGAGAATTTGTTTTCCAAGATGGTGATGTTGCAAACATTTTGAAAATCGAGGTCATTTTGGTAATTTTGGTAAGTTAGGGGCAATTTTGTAATTTTTTCAAAATAGTGGTATTTTCATAGTTTCAAATTAGGGTTTTATAAAATCTGAAATTGTAGCAAAAGCTGTTGAGTAGTTGGACATTTTATAAACCGAGGTCATTTTTTTTTTGTAATTTTACCATTAGGGGTATTTTTGTAAATCGAAAATTTTTCAAAATTTGTGTAAAAGAAATAATTTTCGTGAATTAAAGAGAAACAAATGATTTTAAAATTTTAATATTAAGGTTCTAAAAAAATGGCTAGTTCCTTTCGTGGTTTTAGTTAGGGTTTAGCAGTGAATAAGTCCTCTTGATTAGGGTGAACCGAGGCTACGCACTGGTAGGATTCGAGTGGAGAGGAGGTGAGTCACGCGATTGCTTAAATACCAAGCTCCCACTGAAACCAATCCTAGACATGCGTACCATGGTTGCCACACCCTAACTCGGCGACTCAATCATGGGTTTGTTTAGTTAGGCATTTAAGTCTTATGTTTTGTTGGGGTACACTAGTCCTGGGGTTCAAGTTCCTATCATGCTATTCTCGTTCCATTCCTTTTCTACCCTTCTATAATTCACATAATCATACATATAGTTAGGGGTACTTACAGTGGATCATGGTCTGGAAACTTAGGGGCCATGCCAGAAAACCTGCTTATTTTTCAAAGATAATTATTTGGCTCGCTTTGAAAACGTTTTGGGCCTTAGCCCACAGGCCGAGAGTTTAAAACTGGGCTCTGGTACCAAACTGAAACACCCCACACCCGGCCCACGAGAATGGACCGGATCTGGTATGTTCCTAAAGTAAACCGGTTTCAATAATTTTTTTTTTTTTGTTACTTAGAGAAAATTTGTAAATTTTTAGAAAACTATTATTTTGAGTTGGGCTTAGGTTGGAAACCCATTTATTTAGTCTTGTAAACCCATTTAATTAAATACATCCAAAATAGCTCTTAGCACAATACTTAATAGTAAAGCAAAAATAAAGAGAAATCCACTGGGCCTTATGGCCTTATTACATCAAGTAAAATCCAAATAAAATTAAAGGTACTAATAAAATAAAGTCCAAATTAAATAAAAATCTTCAAATGTTGCATGGCCACCTCAAGGTCTACCATCCCGGTCCGTCATTGTTCATCACCTGAAAATAATTCCCACAGCGGGGTGAGTCAACAGACTCAATGTGCACACAATACTAACATTCAACAATTCAGGCATACATGGTCAAATCAAATTCATATAAAAATAATGATGATGCAACCCAACCCAAGCCTAATGGTCCATCCGCTACACACCACCCGTACCTGCCATTTACACCGTGGGGACTACTAAGTCAACCCTCCATCCGCTACACACCATCGAAGGCAGTCGCCTATATACGTTGTGTCATTAGACACTATATTCAAATAATGTGACCGTAGTCACCATATTTCGTTGGTGAGACCAAAGTCAACACCTTCAGTTGGTGAGACCAAAGTCAACACCTATATTTAGTTGGTGAAACCAAAGTCAACACCTTCAGTTGGTGAGACCAAGTCAACACCTATATTTCACAGGTGAGACCAAAGTCAACACCTTCGTTGGTGAGACCAAGTCAACACCTACTCTTCCCTTTCACATAAATCCCAAATGCCCCAAATATATATATATTATGCATAACTTACTTAAATTCATGTTTATATACATATATTAGCATGTTATAAAATAACATATTTGAGAAACCTATCCAAGTAGGAAATGTACACAGGTACTTTTGCCACATTTGTGGTACATAGCCACATTCACATTCTTATTCATATTCATATATTAAAATAATAGCCATAAAATATCGAAGGTTAGTAAGGGTACACACCGATTTGCTTATTAGATTCCTTGAAATCTCAAGAACGATCTACCGATCTAGATTTTTACTTCTATATTCTACCAACCATTAACATATATTAACAAACTTATTTTGCTTAAAAACCAAATCCAAGTAGGATTTGTATTACTTACCTTGTTGCCAAATTAAAAGATTGTAAATCAAATGCCAGAAATTGATAGTATTCCTTCCTTAAATCGGCTAGCCACTAAATCGAGTAATTATGTCAGCTTCTCACTTTTGAATAAATGGAAAATAATTCCAAATATCAAGAACAAACCTTGGCGAATGTCCTTACCATACAATTTCCAAATCAAGAGGATTCCTTTATATGCTGTCGAAATTACTATAACTTCATGTGTTAGATCCGATCTAACTTTAATAAATAAAATTTGCCTTTGGTGATTGTGCCTCACCTTAATTTCCTTGAATCAAATCCGAAACTCTTCCTTTGGTATTCGGCCATGAGACATAAAAGGGTTATTTCTTAGATCTTGATTAAAAGAATTGGAAGAACAAAATTAATTGTTCTTACCTTAGATCCTTGATCCTTATATTCGATTGCTTCCTTGCCTAGAGTCACGGGGTTTTGGCTATGGAGATTTAACAGAGATCAAAGAGTGTTTTTGCTCGACAATAGCAAAGGAGAGGAGAAGAAAATAGAAGAAGAAGAAGAGATGGATTTTGCTTAAAGAGAAACTTCGGCAAGAGGGGAGAGAGCAAGGGATTTTCGGCTACTTGGAAAGATGAGAGAAAAAGACCTTGGGTTCTCCTTTTATAGCTAAATTTGCTAGGCCAAGAGTCCTTGTCTTGGCCACCACTCTCCTTAAGATAATATTATCTCTTTTATTTAAAAGATAAAAGCCTTTAATCCATCCATTATCTCCTCAATTATCTCCTTAGAAAATAATCCTTTATTTATCTCTTATTATTCACATATTTATGTGAATAAAACTCCTTTATTTATCTCTTATTATTCACATATTTATGTGAATAAAACTCTTTATTTCTCTCTTATTATTCACATATTTATGTGAATAAAACTCCTTTATTTCTCTCTTATTATTCACATATTTATGTGAATAAAACTCCTTTATTTATCTCTTATTATTCACATATTTATGTGAATAAAACTCCTTTATTTCTCTTACATATCCAAGTTTCCTAAAATGTTCAAGTTTCCATTTTTGGATCATTTCCAGAAATGTTTAGGTTTCCAAAAATGTCTAAGTTTCCAAAAATGTCTAAGTTTCCAAAAATGTCTAAGTTTCCAAAAATGTCCATTTCCATTTCCATTTCCATTTTCATTTCCATCTCAATTTTCATTTCCATTTTCATTTTCATTTCCATTTTCATGCATTTCTAGGTTTCCAAAAGTATCAAAAATTTATTCATAGTACTTGAAACTTGTCATTTCATACAATTAAACTGGAAATGTATAGGCCCTATTCAAGATGTTACATGTGCAATCCTGAAATTCGGGATTTTATGTTTTGCATTATTCCATGCGTTAAGCTAGTTAAATGTGTTCGGTGTATGTGTATGGGGGCCTGAAGAAGGTTTAAGGTTGAGTTGGGCTTTAGTAGAAATTTTTGTGTTTATACACTTAAGGGGGGAGAAGATAAGTGACGTCAAGACTTAAATGAATAAGTGTGTATTTTGCTAGCACAAGTGGAGCTAGTAGCAGAGTGGTGTGACGTCACATGAAGGAGCTAAAGGGGTGGAGTTCGAATCCCACCTATTGCAAATTTTGGATTATTTTTTTTGTGCTAATCAGGTGGAAGATGATAAGTGTCGGCCAAGACTCTAAATAAGGAAAGGAAGACTCATTCAAATGATGGAAAGAAAACTAAGGAAAACAGTAAGGAGGAGATCAAGGGAAAAATAAGGAAAGAAATAAAGAAAAGAGATAAATGGGGGATATGTTGGTCGAATTTTAGGAGGTGCATGGCTGAAAGAATTTTGGTCAACTAAAATCTTTTGGTGAAAGGGATATACGGTTTTCGTAAGGGGAAATTAGGAGCCAAATTTCTGAAGGTCTTTTTACAAGTTTTATGCATGCAAAGTTTTTTCTCTTTTTGAACATTTTGTGCCTTCTTTTCCAACCTTTTTCCCTTGTTTTTACCGAAACACTCAAGCCAATTTGTTTACCATTTTCCCTTATTTTGCCGAAATACTCAAGCTATTTTGTTAATCTTTTCTTTGGTGTTAACCGAAACTCTCTGACATTTCTTTTCCATCTCTTCTTTTCTTTTCTCACCATTTCTTCTATTTTTCTCTCTTTTTCTTAAGTCAACAAAATTTAAAGGCTGAATCTTCCTTGTTCCTTTCTCTCCAATAGCTGAATATTTAACATCTTCTCTCTTCTCCATCTTGCGTGTTGGTCACTTTCTTCCTTGGCCGAATCGAGTAAGTGGATTCTTTCTCTTCCTTTCATCTTCTTTTCTCCATAGTCGAAGGTGTGACCACCATCATTCGGTTGTTTCACTTTATTTCTAAACCGAAACACCATTCCCACCTACTCCCTCATATCGTGATCATCTCCTTTTTGTAGTGTTCTTGTAGGGTTGGCTGAATCTCTCATCTTTAACTGACTCATCCCTAGTCATAAGTTGAATCGGTTGGAGTTGAGTTCATCATCAATAAGGTAAAGAGTCTCTTTTTAGTCCATTCGATATCGCTACTTGGTTATTTTGCTAAACGGATTGATAGATTTGATTAATCGATTATTATAGGGACTAAATCACTTGTTCTTCTCTACTCGTTGATCCTTCGAAGAGAGTGGTAAGCCGAAACCCTCTCCTTAGACAACTACTTTCTCTTATCGTAATATTATTCTAATCGAGACTCTTCCAATGGAGGCAAGTGGTAGCGATACTAAAGGAAAATCGATAGGAGGACGGCAAGGGAGTGGACTCCTAAGTTCAAACGTAGGGCGGTATCGACAGTTCGGGATTTCCCACTGGGTTGTGGAAGGGAGCCAGCATTCAGTGAGAATAGACAGATTGTGGTTGTTCGCTGTGATGAGGGTAAGTGTGATAAACCGATTGTTTAGATTTGGATTAAGAAACTCTTTTTGTTAGTTAATCAAGTGTTATGGTGTCATAAGTTCCGATGATCAAGAAGGTTTAGTTCTTACCGTAATCAGGTGTGTAATCTCAAACCAAAATCCCGTAGATTCGTGAATCACCATCATGTTGAAAAAAATAGATTGTTGTTGCTTACAAATCTAATAACCGTAATATGGCTTAAATCGAGTAATTTGATTAAACAACATTAATTCTAAGATCTATCAAAATCGGTATTAACTTGTTAGATTACGAAAATGCCCTTATGGGCTGAATTACTAAAATGCCCTCAATGGGCCGATTTATCGAAATGCCTTAACAGGCCGAATTGCTTTAACGTCTTTAAAGGGTTGATTTACCAAAATGCATTCTATGGTCCGGTTTATTAAACTGCCCATAGTGGGCCGAATAGCCTAAGTACTTTGATGGGCCGATTCATCGAGATATTTCTATAGTAAATGGTTGATTTATATTTGGATAATGTACTATGTATGTTGCATTTTTACATACTGCATGGGGTGAAAAAAATTGTATGAAGAGAAGTATAGCCTGGTGGAATAGCCACAATTCGATTATTAATGTGCATAACTGTGATTTTAGTGACTCAGCCACAAAAATATTATGCGGTAGCAGTTTGACTAGAAATTGGTGTGAGCGGCGGGGTGGGTTGACTTGATCCCCACAGGTGTGATTGGTTGGTCGGGGGTGTGATGGATGGCTGGGTTGGGTTGCATTCATTTAAATACTATTATGTAAATGGACTTAGGCCCAAGATGTTGCTTTGCAGGTTTAGGTCCAGTAGATGAAGGTAAGGGGATTATACACTGAGTTCTTGTAACTCACTCATTTTTCTTAATCCTTGCAGGTATTGCTCAGTAATGAGGACTTGGGGCCATGGATGACTCGGTGGAGGCCATACTTTAGGAATGACATTTTCAAACTTTAGTAAATTTCTTTTTTTTCACTTTATTTCGTTCCTTTTACTATTTTGGGTTAAATTTGTGATAAGGCCTCTGATATTTTTATTTTGCTTTATGTTTCGACGTACTTATTATCTTCCATGAATTGTTTTTAAACGGGGATTTTCTGAGATCATAAAAAACGGTTTTCCAAAATTGATTAACAAACGGATTTCATAACAAATATGTACAAATAATTTTAACTTTGATTTTTCTTCAAATTATCATCATTACACTGGTTCAATTTTTGATTCACCAAATCAACCTCTCGACACTAGTACTATTTTTATCGAATATCTATAAACCAAACTTGTTTTCTTAACTATAATCACATAACGTCAACTTTAGTACAAACATAAGATCTTTAAACATTTTCTTCATGTGACGTGCTAGATCCCGTCATACCGCATGAGCTGGGTTTGGGGTGTTACACCTTCGCTATTCAGTCCAAAATCTAAAGTTTCCCCATTTTCAATCTGTTAGAATCGAGGACCCAAAGACCCATCCTCCAACTATTTACCCTTAATATATTCAATCCACGACGATTTAACTTGGAGTTCGGCCAACAAATTACCATCATCAAATAAGTTGAGATGAGCAAACATCGCTCTCAGATCCATCATAGCCTTACTGCTCAGCATTCAGCCACCATATTGGTCTTGCCAAGATGATATTCAATCGAACAGTCATAATCCTTAAGCAGCTCAAACCATCTACGCTGTCAAAAATTTAGCTCCTTCTAAGTGAGGAGATATTTGAGGCTCTTGTGATCTGTGTAAATGATACACTTCTTTCCGTATAGGTAATGCCTCCAGATTTTCAGTGTGAATACCACCGCAACCAACTCCAAGCCATGCGTCAGATAATTCGCTTCATGGTACTTAAGCTGGCAAGCATATGCCACTACCTTACCCTCTTGCATCAACGCACATCCCAAACTGACATGTGATGCATCTCTGTAGATAGTGAATTATTTCCCAGACTCTGGCTGTACCAAGACAGGGGCCTCTGTCAGAACCTTGTTAAGTTTTTCAAAACTTTCTTATTGCTTATCAGTCCAGACAAACGATACCCATTTACACAACAATTTAGTCAGAGGTGCAGCAATCAATGAAAACCCTCAACAAACGTCTATTGTACCCTGCCAAACCCAGAAAACTTCGAATCTCAGATACCGTCTTAGGCGGCTTCCAATCCAAAACAGCTTCAATTTTTTGGGGATCCACTCTAGTCCCTTCAGTAGATACCATATAGCCCAAAAATGTTACCTCTCGTAGCCAGAATTTACACTTGCTGAGCTTAGCGTATAATTATTTCTCCCTCAAAATCTGTAAAACAACTCGGAGATGTGCGTCATGTTCATCCTCCGTTCTCGAATACACCAAGATGTCATCTATAAACACCACTATGAACCGGTCCAAATAAGGCTGGGAGACCTGGTTCATCAGATCTATAAATGTTTTTGGTGCATTCGTCAATCCAAATGTCATCATAAGGAACTCGTAATGATCATAACGAGTCCTAAACGCTATTTTCTGAACATCAGCCTCTTTGACTCTTAGTTGATGGTACCCCGATCGGAGATCAATCTTAAAGAAGATCGAGTCTCCTCGCAACTAGTCGAATAGATCATCAATCCTTGACAGGGGGTACTTATTCTTAATAGTCAGTTTATTCAGTTGCTGGAAGTCGATGCACATACGCATGGATCCATCATTCTTTTTCACAAATAAAACCAGTGCTCCCCATGGAGACACACTAGGCCAGATGAACCCTCGATCCAGTAACTCTTGAATCTGAGCCTTAAGCTCCACTAGCTTCTTTGCTGCCATTCTATAGGGAGCGATGGACACCTAAGCTGTACCGGTAGGAGCTCAATCCCAAATTCAGCTCCACAGTTTGGAGGCAATCCCGATATTTCATCGGGAAAAACATCTAAAAAATCTCTGACTATTCTGATATCTTTAACAGACGGAATCTCAGAATCAACACCACTGATGAAGGCTAAATATGCTTCACAATCCTTACGGACCAACTTCTCGACCCTCAAGGCAGAAATCACATTTGACAAATAATATCGACGTTCCCCTATTACCACCACTTCATCAACTCCACAGTTTTCAGTACCACCCGCTTAGCAGCACAATCCAAATTCACTTGATGCTTAACAAGCCAATCCATGTCCAGTATTAAGTCGAATTCACCAAAGGGTAGTTCCATTCAGTGCGCCAAAAAGATGGCTTCTTGCACATCCAAAGGTACATCTCTAAATAATTTATTGACTTTAACTAACTGCCCTAAAAGACTCAACACAGTAATTTCACTCGCAGTGGTTTCAACCATTATACCCAAAGTCTCAGACACCGAGCATGCTATATACGAATGCGTAGACCCAACATCAATCAGTACAGTATAAGGTACATTACGGATAAAGAACATACCAGTAATAACATCTGGGGCGCCTTCGTCCTCTCACTGATGTACAACATAAACTAGAGCTGGTTGCCTTGCCTCAGTATAACCAGCACCTTTGCCCAGTGCTTCACGACCATGGCCCATACCATTTCCATCTCTGGCCTGGCCACGGCCTCTTGGTGGCTGCTAAACACCTCTCTATGGTTGAACAGTACCCCGACCTGTAGCTTGCATCTGATCGGGCCTCCGTGGACAATCTTTGATAGGGTGCCCCAGTGATCCGCACTTCAAACATGCCTCAATCCTTTTCAAGCATTTGCCTTGATGGCATCTAATACAGTCACCATATGGCTGCGGTCTAGTAGCAGTAATAGGGGCTCTAACTCTAATTGGCCCATCCACTTTGGACTATTTATTCAGCCTCTGAATAGAACTTGAGGGCTCCGAATCCCTCTTATTCCTACCCTTTTCTTTGTTCAGACGCTCAGTGCACTTCACCTCTTTGGCGATCTTCACCATATCAACCAGTGTGGAAAAATCTCGCTCCCTCTGTGGAGTCATCAAAACTCTCATACTATCCCTGGGGCCGTCCTCGAAATGAACACACCGCTCATAATCAGTTTCCACCATCCTACGTTCATAGCGGCTTAATCGCAAAAATTTAGCCTCATATCTAGCCACTGATTTATCCCCCTGAGTTAGATTTAGAAATTCCCTCCTCGATGCATCCACATAACTAGCATCCACATACTTTCCTTGGAAAGTAGTCTTAAAGAACTCTCATGTCAATCGGTCAGTCTGAATACCCTCTTTAACTATAAGCCACCACTAATAGGCTTAGTCTCACTGCAAGGACACTGCACCTTTTAGTTTCTGTTTAGGGGTGAAGTCGAGGTCATCCACGATCCACTCTGAGGCCTCAATCCAATATTCAACCACGTTATGGGCAACTCCTGCGATACCCCCAAAGATCTCAGCCCCATTAGATCAGAGTCGTTCCGTTATCGACCCACGGTCCACAGTACCAGTATTGGGCCCAACAACCCTCTTTAGAATTCATAACATAGCTTGGGACAATGCATCGTCCCCAGCTGCTCGATCGTGAGACCCAGTCTCAGTCACAAGTGAAGCCGGTGCCTCTCTAGCTTCAGTGTCCCGATGACGAAGACCCAGCCCGAGCACCTCTATGGCCTCTTGTACCCCTTCCACGAGTACCTCTGGTGCTCATTATCTATTTGTGTATTATCTATTTAAAAATTTTATGCATCAGTTTACAGTTCCAGTGTTGTTTAATAGATGTCTTATGTAAAGTAGTATCAGTATTTAAGAGCTTGTTTTCGTAGAACACAGTCTTACTACAGTCTCAATTTTCCTAAATAGAAAATCTCAGTACAGTCTACTATTGATAATAGTATCCATATTTCACTTTAAGCAAACAGAGGTTTCCGAGGACTTACAATATCGGCACTAGAGATTCGGTGTACCACACATCAGTAACAATACTACCAAATTGCTCGGAATAGTTCTTTTAAAAATTTTGAGTTTTTAGAAGAAACCCAAAGCCATAGTCGAGTTTTTGTAACCTGGCTCTGATATCACTAAATGTAACACCTCAAACCCGACCCATATGTTATGGCTGAATCTGACGATATCACATGTTTTTCAAAATCCTCGTTTCTTTAGAAAATCCATGCTTATTATTAAACCTCGTTTATGTATCTTGAACAGAAATTTAGGGTATCTTGTTCTTTCAAAACTTAAGTTATTTAAGTAGAACGTTGATCATATTTGGTTTGTCACTATATTTTAAAACCAAGTTTGATGCGGAAGCTTTTATTATAAATTAGGAAAATGTGATGTTTTGAAAATCAATTACCTTTTGGAAAATCACGTTCTACTACTAATCAAGTGTAAATTAAAATAAGTAAAATCCCCAAATTATAAGTTAAAAATTAAAGAGGCCTTATTACATAACAAAAACCCAAATTAAATTCATAGGAAATAAATTCAAATGTATAAATAGGACCGGTTGTGTGGCCACCTCCGAATCCCTCGCAGCACCGATCTACCCAAGACTGGGGATTACCTGTATAGATAAACAGTAAGGTGAGTTTAGGAAAACTCAGTGTGTAACCCTATGCAAATAAACAGCCAATCATGCTTTTAGGCAAGTACAGTCTGGGCCTAAGCCCAAGTCAATGACAGTTCAGTTCAGTTGGGCCTTAACCCATAATAGTATCAGTGTGGGCCTTAGCAATTAATAGTGTTAGTAACAGTTTAAGCATGGAATAAAAAAATCCTACCCATCCAGCCTCTATACTCCACTCCGTCTAGCCCAACACTCCATGTGGGGATAAAATCACCCACCCATCCCTACACTCAAAAAATTAGCACCGGTTGCGGCACTTAACAGTATTTGCAGCAGAGCTGCCAGTACAGTACACTTCCTCCGATCATAATAATTCCATACCATGCAACATATCACACATGAATACAACATACATATCTATATATCATGGCATGCTCATAAACGGTCATACATAACATAGGGGCATAACAATCATTTTACCATAGGGGCATAACAATCATTTTACCATAAGGGCAAAATAATCATTTTATCAGTTTGGGGTCTAGGTGTACTTATCAACCCATCAGTAGGTCCACAGTTGTCCTGGGTGACCTATGCAACCTTAAAAGTCAAACAGTGTAAATGGGCCCAAGGCCCATAATGCGGGCACACACGTTCGTGCGACCCACTCATTCTAAAAATGGCTCGGCCATGTAATTTACACAGCTTGGTCCAAAATTCTCCATACACTTGTGCGATTTACCCATGTGGGTCCCAAAGGCCCATTGGGCCCACATGGCCTATTGCGGCCTAACATGGCCCAAAACGGCCTAAGACCACGAAATCGCTCATGGTGGCCTCGGTAGTCTAACACCCATATTTTATGCATTCAATTACCACACGAGCAAGCGCACGCTCGTGTAGCATCAATTGCCATACTTTTCTAGCTTTTGTCGATTTACGATTTAGGCAGTGTTTACACATCTGGTTTCGATTCGTCACGAACAGTAGTTCAGGCACTCACCAACATTCAATCGAACCACAGTGATTCCCCAGGAATCTTAGTCTTTAACGATTGATTAGGAGTTTTTAGAGTCTTTCCTTAACTGCCATGCGGCTGTTATCATGTTACACTTAAGGCAAAAAAAGGAAAGGAAATGATGATTCTTTAAAGAACTTACCGAAGGTGAGCAAGAGAACTGAATAGAGGATAGGTTCAGAACTAGCACAACCTTTCACCTTCGATTTATTGCTGTCAAACATAGTTAACACAACCCGACTTTAGTAACTCAAAAGCCAAAACTTCAAGTGCTAAACTTACCTACCGAAAAGAAAAGAGTCAATCGACAGAAGAAGAGGATTGGTTTCGGCAGTATTCAAAACCAAAAACGGTAGCACAACACTTGAGGGAGAGGAGAAGAGAGAAAAGAAATCGACTGAGACAACTAAGGTCTATTCGGCCAACACAGGGGAAAAGAGAAAAGATGAGATGAAAAATGAAGAACGGTGTTTCGGCCAAGGAGAAAAGATTGTCAAAAAATGCAACTAAAGAAAGTGTAGACACCCTTACCACATTCGGCTACAGAGAGAAAAACTGAAAATATGGAAAAATATTTCGACAGAGAGAGCAACATTTACCCAAGTAAAATCAAAATTGAGCATCCCCCTCTAGCCAAATTCTTGAGTGTCAGAGTCCACTTTTGGCACGCTTCTACCTCTCCCTTCCCTTCCCTGATTTCCTCCTAAAATCCCTCCTCAAATCTCTCCACCTGATCACACCTCCCCTCAACCATTCAATTTAAATTCACCTTAACTACTTCAGTGTTTTAGTTAAACTCCATCACCTCCCACAAAGACAAAGAATAAAATAGCTATTCCTTTGCCAATGCCAAGACTCGAACCTCAGTCCTCTAGCCTAGGTAACACACCACTTACCCCCTAGACCAGCAAGCTTTTAATGTCATGCTTTACCCACATTTATTTAAAAGCCTACCAACCAAAGGCAAGGATTTTATTCCCAAAAAACCAAAATTTTGCAGAAGCTCAGGCTTAAACCCAGGACTTTTCAAACACTCCCAAACACACCCAAATCACTCAACCACTGAAGCAACATGTATTTGTGCTAAAAACATACAAAAAAATACCTAAGTTTTGGGGCATTACATTTTCCTCTACAAAAGATGGCAAGAATAAGAGGTTTGACTAAGAAAGCCAATCGACCAACTGAAGAACATGCATCCTCCGCCACTACAGTTCGCGAGTTAGAATCCCCTGGGCTAGTGCAGAAAAAGGAACCAGTAATCTTTTTGAATAAAGTGGCAAGGGAATGATTTCAAGACAATATATTGCGTTGAAATTTTCACCTCGAACAAGTTATTTCCTTGTCACAGCAACAGGAGTTGGGCAAACAAATTTACCGAACCATTTTTAAACTGAAATGGGGAAATTTTTGCGTACACCCTGGAAGCTATTCCCCTTCCCTAGTACATAAATTCTATGCCAACCTCTATGACCAAGATTTAGAGTTTACTTTTTTTAGTGAAGGTCTACACCTATGGAATGCCAACACAATCAATGAGCTGTATAACCTTACAGTCGATGTTGACAAACACTTTGATTTCATTGCGAAAGTGACGGACGAGAAAAGGGACCTGCTCGTACAGGATTTGTGTATTGAAGGAGCACGGTGGACGGGGTCGCATCCAAAGAATTTTACAATGCATTGTTGTCTCTTAACATTGCATAGCAAAATATGGTTTCACTTTGTTAATTGCAAACTACTATTATCTACCCACAGCACCACCATCAACCTTGATAGAATGTGTCTGATACATTCTATTATCAAAGGTAGAAAAATTGATGTAGGAGCAATCCTCCACCGAGAAATTACTGAATGTGCTGCTCTACAAACCTGTATTTTGGTTTTCCTATCATTGGTAATGTCATTATGTTGGCAGAAAGGCATTGTGCCCTGGGAAGATGAAGAAATCATGGAGAATAAGGGTCCAATTAATAAAGCCTCTGTCGAGAGGATGACTCATGGAACAGAAACACTGATCGTGTCTGAGAGTTTTAATATTTATATAATGAATGATCGAGCCTAGAAACTAATTATCACCACGATTGAGGGAAGCCCACCTATTGAACAGTAGTATAGTTTAGTGGTAAGATTGGAATGTCGAACCCAAGGGAACCAAAAGTACTTGTACTAACTTTCTTTTTATTATCTACCCTAAAATAAAGAGGATTGATGTTTTTCTAACTAATTCCTAAACTAAGGATGCCAAGACACAGAGAATGAATTAGGAAAATACTTTTGAGAAAACCAATTGATTAAGACAATACCCGAGGAAGAATCCACCTAGACTTCAATTCTAATTTAACTCTGAACCAGATGATTTATTCACTTGACTTGATCCGTAGGATTCTCTAATTTATATTAATACCTTTTTTGAGGATACTAACATCTAACCCTAGGTTATTAATTGAAATCACTTTTTAATTAAAACCCCTAGTGTTGCATCGGTTCTTGCCTTAGTTAAGATTCAGATTCCGCTAACCCTTCTTCATCGCATGCTGAGATGGCGTGAAGTTGCTCCCTTGGGTTAGGTTCGGTGTTGCTTGGCAAGCTATCTTGTGACCATTCTGAGATCAGCTTAGCAAGCTGACCTAGTTGGTTTTCAATCCCTTGAATCAATGCTTGCTGATTTTTGAGGGTTGTTTCGGTGTTCTGGAAGCATGTTTCTGACACCGCGATAAATTTCGTAAGCATCTCTTCGAGGTTTGGCTTTTTCTCCTGTGGGTAGGGTTGTTGTTGGAAGCCTGGAGGAGGTTGTTGTCTTTTATTTCCTTGACCACCCAATGAGAAATTGGGGTGGTTCCTCCAACCTGGATTGTAAGTATTACTATAAGGGTTATTTTGAGGTCCAAAATTATTACCCATATAGTGAACTTGTTCGTTTTCAGTGCTCAGGTTGTAAGGTGGATATTCTGTATTGCTCATCCCTTCTCCATTCATATCACACTGCATTACTAGATGTACCTGCGAAGAACTACACAAACCATTAATCTTTTTATTCAAAAGCTCTGCATGGTTTGATAGCATAGTGACTACGTCGAGGTTGAAAAAATTGGCAGCTTTTGTCGGCTTTGTCCTCATAACTTGCCACTAATAGTTATTCAGTGACATCTCTTCAATAAATTTGTAAGCCGATTTAGGGGTTTTGTTATTTAGGGTTCCACTGACGGCTATATCAATAAGCTGCCTAGTTAAGGGGTTCACACCGTTATAGAAGTTTTGAACCTGTAGCCATAATGGTAGCCCATGATAAGGGCACCTTCTTAGTAAATCCTTGTATCTCTCCCATGCTTCGTAAAGTGTCTCTAGATCCATCTGCACAAAATAAGAAATATCATTCCTCAACTTAGCCATTTTAGCCGGTAGAAAATATTTTAATAAGAACTTTTTGGTCATTTGTTCCCATGTGGTGATTGATCCTCGTGGTAATGAGTTCAACCACTATTTAGCTTTGTTCCTCAATGAAAAGGGAAACAACCGAAGCTGAATGGCATCATCAGAAATGCCATTAATTTTAAACGTATCACAGAATTCCAAAAAGTTTGCTAAGTGTGAGCTAGGATCCTCATCCTGCAAACCATCAAACTGAACAAACTGTTGCATTATCTGTATAGTGTTAGGTTTCAATTCGAAATTATTTGCAGCAATAGTAGGTCTAAAAATACTTGATTTAGTACCGGCTAAACTAGGCTTAGCACAATCATACATAGTACGAGGAGCAGGATTTTTATTCACTGGATTTTCCATAGCCACCGGAGGTAATGGATTATTCTGATTTTCAACCATCTCTTCAGGAGGATTGGTTATGTTTTCTTGCTCTTCCTCTATGTATTGTAAACTTCGCCTAATTTCTCTTCAGTTTTTGCGAACAGTTACCTCGATCTCACTGTCAAAAAGCAATGGTCCTGACGGGTTCCTCCTAGTCATAAAATAGAAAAACCTATCAGAACAAATAATAGTGAGATTAGAAAACTAAAACTAAAATTAGAAATACATAAATAAATAAATAAAAGAAAAATGGCTAAAGTAATAAAAATTGAGTGCTCCTAATATTTCAGTTCCCCGGCAATGACGCCAAAAACTGATCGTGTCTAAGAGTTTTAATATTTATATAATAAAAGATCGAGCCTAGAAACTAACTATCACCACGATTGAGGCAAGTGCACCTATCGAACAATAGTATAGTTTAGTGGCAAGACTAGAATTTCAAACCCAAGGGAACCAAAAGTACTAGTACTGACTTTCTTTTTATTATCTCGCCTAAAATAAAGAGGACTGATGTTTATCTAACTAATTCCTAAACTAAGGATGCCAAGACACAGAGAATGAATTGGGAAAATACTTTTGAGAAAACCAATTGATTAAGACAATACCTGAGGAAGAATCCACCTAGACTTCACTTTTAATTTAACTCTGAACCAGATGATTTATTCATGTGACTTGATCCGTAGGATTCCCTAATTTATATTAATACCTCTTTCGAGGCTACTAACATCTAACCCTAGGTTGATTAATTGAAATCACTTTCTAATTAAAATCCCTAGTGTTGCATTTAACTCGATTTATGGACTCCCATATTAGGTTTGACCCTAATCCGGTAAATTTTTATCGTCCTATTTCTAGGAGTGCGACCAACTCCGCTTAATTATGTTAGATCTACTCTTAAACAGGGACTTTTGCTCCTCTGAATAAGCACATCAATACTTGAATCAATATCCTGAAATATTAAAGCAAGAATTAAGAACACATAATTAAGAACAAATCAAGTATTTATTATACGATTAAAAACAATAACAAGATCCGTCTTAGGCTTCATCCCCTTAGGTATTTGAGGGTTTAGTTCATGTTTATAAAAGAATACATCTCGTAAGAAATTAAATAACAAAACATAAAGAAAAACCTAAAACCCCACAAGGAATTTGAAAGGAAAATCCTCAGTCTTGAGTGTGACTCTGGCTTCTGAGATGTATCAACTGACTTTCTTCGAGTAATTCCCTTTATTCAGCCCTCTCTAGCTTCGCTCCTCGTCAATGACCACGTAAGCCTTCATCGAACTCCCCTTTTATTTTTCCCTCTAGGGTGTTTATATAGGCTTTCGGGATGCCTTACTTGGCCCACAAGTATCCTATTCTGAGTAGAATTAAAACGGGTCACGGCAGGGACACTCCTGTGGGAAATGCCTGTGTGAATCGAGCCTAAGGCCGTGTTCATGTCTGTTAAAGTGGCACGGCCATGTGGTTTACCCGTATGGTGAACTCCAGGCGTGTTAATTTCTTACTTTGGCCCATTTTCTCCGTTTTATCCTGTTTCTCGTTCTTTTCATCCTCCTATGCTCTTCTAAGTATAAAACATGAAATTAAAGGATTAGGACATCAAATTCCATAATTCATGGGATAAATCATCCAAAAGTATGCCAAATGTGGGATTAAAATATGTATATATTATGGTTTATCAAAAACCAATACTGAAAGAGGCATGAACCAGCAAGACAAAGAAGGGTAAAGCCAAAGTTGACAGTAAAGGAACAACCCTGTATACAGAGACATATTTATGGCACAAGATGAAAGATGTTGAGAAAATGGTTACTTCCATTAGCAATAGGCAAATAAAACTTGTCACTACAATTGAGGACATGGAGAACTCTTAGAATCTATTTTATGTTTATACTAAAGCTTGGAATAGTTCCATTGTAGCCACATTAAGTCAATTGAGCCCATCTTCAATACCGGACTTCCCAGTGTTTCCACCAATCATTAGGCATTATGAGCATTCATATACAACTGGCAACTTCAAAGACCAAGATCGATCGGTGGCATCTCTTCCCATCGTGCAAGTCTCTAATAATGACAAATATGAAGAATCTAAGGACATTGAAGAATGTCTGCGTAAGATTGATAGCTTGTTCGAGGATGGTATTTTTGCTGATCAAAAAGACACTATTATTGAGAAGGAAATTAATGCTACCGAATAAGAAGTTGTTGTCGAAGCGAAAGTTATTGCTGAAGAAGAAAAAGTAGCTAAAAATGAGAAATTAAAAGCAGATGAGGACTTTGTTGAGAAGGTTGTCACCGCACCTGGATATCTGGGTGCCAATATTGATAATTTGGAGCAAATTGGAGAGAGACTGGTGGAAGTTGCTGAGGCCACCAGTAAGGGGCAATGCAATTCATGGGAAATAGTGGTCTACACTGGACCACTCCAAGTGGCTTCTCCTACATAAATAGTAGTCGCTGATGATAGGGCTGAGCCAGGAACTGAGGAGCCATCCGAAGGTCACACAAAGCTCAGTGGAAAGAAAAAAAAGTGCTCCAAGGATAAAAATGAAAGAGGGAAGAGAAGAAAAGGAGGAGAAAGAAGCATCATGCAGCCACATTGACGGCTGCTGATAACTGAGTTAGTTTGTTTTAAGCTTTAGTTATAGTATTCATGCGTTGCATGTAGATGTAGGTTTTATTTTGATAAGTATACATTGTCATTGCATTTTCATTGTCATTACATATTCCTGTCAGTGCATTGGGGACACTGTAATTTTTAAGTTTAGGGGAATGTATATGGAATTGGAAATACACCCACATTTCAATTTTTTTTGAAGCATGCAAGGTTTATGCACAATTGTTCAAAAAAATTTTTGTTACATTCGATGCTTAATTTTTGGATCATGTGAATTGTCAATAAATGAGTTGGATAAATTTAACTGAATGTTGTATCTTCAATACTTTGACGAATGATTTAGGTTGCATTAGTAATAAATGACTAGTAGCATTCCTTGAATCTTGAACGAAACTGCCTTCTACAGCTGCTAATATATAGATAGTTATAAATAAGTGACACTCCAAAGTGGGAGTATTGTGGAATGTTAAAAAGGGAAAGCTCCAATACAAGCGTTAGAAATGTAACAGCCCAAACCCGGCCCAAACGTTAGGACCGAATATGGGTCGTTACGGAAAAACTTTTTGAAACCCATTTGAGGATCCAATTTAAGTTTTGTTGAAAACAATTCGGTTTGGTTATCTCGTTGAAAACCTTTTTGGACTAAATTCGTAAGTTTAATTAAGTCAAGTTATTATATAAACTTCAGATGTGCCCGATGGCACGATAAAACATTTTTCGTGTTAATTTTATAAAACGCGTGATTTAAATTTATAGTAAAAATAAAAATTATCCAACATAATAAAAAAAACTAAAGTAGAGTAAAATGAGGCCTTATTACATCCAAAATAAAACAACCCAATAACCAAATTGAAAATAACAAAAATTAAAGTCTATTTAAACTTAAATCCACCGCATGGCCTCCTCAAGTCCCTCCGGCTCCATGTCCGCGTTCTAAGCGTCACCTGAAAAATTAATGGAGAAGGTGAGTCACCAAGACTCAGTATGTAACCCTTCCCCCGTTTAAAATATTTTTCATACACAAAATATAACATTTAATATGCAAAATAATGTGTACCCAACCTAGCCAACCATACGCCATGCTTCTACCCTGTTGTGGTACCAAACCACCGGTGGTGCCAAACCACCGGTGACATATAGTCACAATGTGTTACCAAAACACCGGTGTCCGTAGACACAAATCGGGTGATGGGGCCAACCCATCGTGTGATACCAAATCAGCGGCGACGATCCCATATCTCAAGTGGGGCCAACCCACGGTGGTGTTAACCACGTGGACAAGTCGCTATTGAGGTACCAAACCTCTGGAGGTACCAAACCTCGGTGACATATAGTCACGGTGTGTTACCAAAACACGGTGCCCGTCGGCACAATAATAACGCCCTCCACTCATCATTCCCACAATGTATAAACATACATATGTTTCATGCCATCACATTCTTAAATTTCATGTGTCAATACATCACGCTTACCAAAAGCATTAATAATAATAAATCACATTAATGTGTACTTACGAATCACCACTTATACCGATTTGGTATTAATTCCAATGCTACATTAATAAAATGAGCATTCACAAAGTTAAGCATAGTTAATATATTATATAGTGTGTATGTACACACTGTTACCACGATAGTCTTAAATCCGAAGATAATCAATCGGCCACACTCTAAGTCCTTGCCCTATATTCTACCAACTATCAAGGTTAGTAATATGGCCATTCGGCCAAACCAAATTATTTAAAGGGTCATATTTTGTACCAATCTTTACCTAATCGCTTGAATCCTAGCTTCGGACCAATCGCAAATCTGGTTCATAAACTACAGGTTGGTCAATATTAGCAACCATGGCTTTGGCTTTTCTTAATCATTAGAGGAGTAATCTTTTATAAGTAAACACTTACCACCACCTACCCAAAACCGAATGTCAGAGAATGCGAGATCCGATCTCTCTATTTTGAGATCCCGAAGTGCCTATCATCGATTTCAACACTGGTTAGAACTCTTGCTACTAATTGCCGAAATTTCGGCTTCCATTCAATCCCATAAGTCGACAAGAAAAAGAAAATACGAAGGAGGGTTCGCCATCCCTTACCTTGATAATCGATTGAATTACAAAGAAGTCCGGAGTATCAATGCCATTTGCACTATTCGGCCAAAGTGCAACCAAGGAGGAATGTGAGGTTTCGACTTCAAGAGGGTAATAGATTCGCTATGGTCGCCTAAATAAGGCTGGATTTTTAGTGAGGAAAAAGAAGAAAAGTAAAAGGGAGATTCGGCTAATGTAAGTAAAAGTAGAGAAGGGAGAATTTAGAGAGAAGAGAAGTGGAGAGTTTCGGCCAAAGGACTTTTATGAAGAAAGAAATTAAAGGAGGGATGTGAGGGAGAGAAATCGGTTTTGGAAAAAGAAAAGAAAAGAGGTGCTAAAAGAAAAGGGGGTAGAAATTGCCAAGTAAAATGGCATGAAGAATTTGGCCCACTCCCTTCACCAAGACTCCATGCCGCCCACTCCTCTTCAACAAGGAGTTCAACTTTTGATCAACTTCCTTGAATCACTCCAAGCCACTCATTCAAATTAATATGATTTAATTTCTAATAATAAGTAATAATCCCTTAATAATCCATGTAATATCCCTATTATCCTTAAAATAAAATCCCCTATTATCCTTATTTTAACTTATTATTTATCATCAATAAATAAATAATAATAAGAGTTTAAAGAGAGGAGAAACTCTCCCCCTCCATGTGCCGTCAAAATAAAGAACAAAGAGGATTTCATGACTCGAACACAAGCTCTCCTTGCTCCTTGGTGGCGTCACATGTAGCTCTTAAGTGGGCTTACTTTGCCACTTAATCCGGCTCATTTATGTCCAAATTATCCCCATTTATTCTTATAACACCCTCTTGCTAAGGCTCCCTACCTTATGATTAAAACTAAAATTTCCTACCAAATCGAGCCAACACAAAGCCTTAAATTAAACTCTATTATTCCATAAATAATATCTCAACAGTTCTTACATAAGAAAAATAATTAAATTCCAAATAACCCCATTTTGGGATGTTACTGATTCTACCCCTTAAAATAAATTTCAGTCCGAAATTACATAACTAAAACAGATGAGGGTATTGCCGCCAGATCACATCCTCGGGTTCCCACGTAGCTTCCTCGGACCATGATTCCGCCATAGCACTTTCACTAAAGTATCGACTTCCTACGTAGAACCTTTATATCTCTATCCAAGATCTGAACCGGTTCTTCCTCAAAAGATAAGTCTGCGTTAACTTCGATTTACATCACGGGCACCACATGTGATGGATCCGACCGATACCGCCTCAAAGATTGATACGTGAAAGACGTCATGAATCGACTTAACTCTGCCGGCGAGTTCAAGGCGATAAGCTACCGGTCCTACTCGCTTCAAGATCAGATATGGGCCATGAATCTTGGGCTCGGCTTCCTTTTCGCCCAAATCTTAGTACCTTCTTCCAAGCGACACCTTCAGAAGACCTTGTCTCCCACAAAGATACTCCATTTCCTTGCGTTTGAGATCGGCATAAGACTACGCCTATCGATGCTTCCTTGAGACGAGACCAATCACTTTGACTTTGTCTTGATCTCGCTACCATTTCGGGCCCAACACTTGTCGTTCACCCAATTACATCCAACACGTCGGAGTTCGGCATTTACATCCATCTGATTCAGATGGTGCCATCTGAATACTAAGCTTGGTAGCTATTGTTGTGGCGAACTCGGCCAAAGGTAAGAATTCATCCCAACTACCTCGAATTCCAAGACACAACCCTCAAAGATATCTTCTAAGATCTGTATGACCCTTCATTGCCCGTCCGTCGAGGATGGAAAGTCAGTTTGAAATCCAACCGCGTACCAACGCTTGATGTAATGCTTTCCAAAACCTCGAAGTGAACCTTGGGTCCCTATCCGAGATAAGCGACACGGTACACCATGCAATCGACTATCTCGGCCACATACAACTTTGCTAGCTTCGGGTGAGTAGTCCATTCTCACCCAGTATAAAGTGAGTGATTTAGTCGACGGTCTCACGATTACCCAAATCGCATCTTTCTGCTTTGGGCGTAAGGGTAGCCCACGACGAAATCCATAGTGATCCGCTCCCACTTCCATTGAGGGATCTTTACTGGGTTGAAGTAACCCGATGGTAATCGGTGTTCACCTTAACTCGCCGACACGTCAAACACTTCCCTACGAATTCGTTATCTCACGCTTCAACCCGCCACCGTAATCTGCTTAGTAGATCTCCATACATCTTGCTTCCTCCGGATGCATAGCGTATGGGCTGCTATGAGCATCTGGAGAATTTTCGCCTCAACTCCATATCTTTTGGCATATAAGGCCGTCCACGAAAACATAGCACACCATCACCAAATACACTATACCCTCTACACCACCATTCGAACTTGTATTCTCTTCGCATTTAGCCCTTCATCCACTAACTGTTTGCTCTTAATCTCCTCGATCCATGTTGGCTTAACTTGGAGCTCTGCCAAAAGGCTTCCATCATATAGGCTCAATCGAGCAAACATTGCTCTCAAATCGCCACGACCTTCCGGCCAACGCGTCGGCCACCACGTTAGCCTTACGGATGATATTCGATGGAACAATCGTAGTCCTTTAACACTCAATCCATCGGTTGTCTCGATTCGATCCTTCGTGTCGAAGATACCTCAAACTTTTGTGGTCCGTGTAAATTACCGACTTCTCCCCATAAAGATAATGTCTCCATACTTTCAGGGCGAAGACGACTGCGGCTAACTCCAGGTCGTGAGTTGGATAGTTAACCTCATGCGGTCTCAGCTGTCGAGATGCATAGGCTACTACCTTCCCATCTTGCATCAACACACACCCCAAACCAAGTAAGATGCATCACAAGAGATCGTGAATAATTTCCACTGCTTGGTTGTACTAAAATCGAGCTTAGTGTAATCTTCCTCAACTTATCAAAACTTTCTTGCTGCTTCTCCAACCATACAAATGGAACACCTTTCCTTAGCAACTTAGTCAACGGCACTGCGATCAGAGAGAACCCTTCCACAAATCTCCGATAATACCCTGCTAAACCCAGAAAACTTCGTATCTCTGCCACCGACTTAGGCGGTTTCCACTCCAATACCGCTTCAATCTTGCGGGGATCCACTCTAATCCCTTCCGCTGACACTACGTGACCTAAGAAAGCCACCTCCCTCAGCCAGAATTCGCACTTACTGAATTTGGCATATAATTGCTTTTCCCTTAACACTTGTAGAACTATCCGTAAATGCTTGTCATGCTCCTCCTCCATCTTAGAGTAGACCAATATGTCGTCTATGAACACCACGACGAATTGGTCTAGGTACTGTTGAAATACCCTATTCATTAAGTCCATAAACGCCGCCGGTGCATTGGTCAACCCGAATGGCATCACTAGGAACTCGTAATGCCCATACCGAGTCCGAAATGCCGTCTTGTGAACATCGGCCCCCTTCACCTTAAGTTGATGGTAACCCGACCTAAGGTCTATCTTTGAAAACACCGACGCCCCCTTCAACTGGTCAAACAAGTCATCGATCCGTGGCAATGGGTACTTGTTTTTGATCGTTAACTTGTTTAACTGACGGTAATCGATGCACATTCGCATAGAACCGTCCTTCTTCTTGACAAACAACACAGGCGCTCCCCACGGAGATATGCTAGGTCGAATAAACCCTTTATCCAAGAGCTCCTGAATTTGAGCCTTCAGCTCCACCAATTCCTTTGGTGCCATTCGGTAAGGTGCTATAGACACAGGTGCCGTTCCGGGTAGCACATCTATACCGAATTCGACTTCCCGATCCGGAGGTAGACTCGGAAGTTCTTCTGGGAACACATCAACAAATTCCCCAACCGTTCGTACCTTTCCAACTACTGACTCCTTAGCTTCCAAAGCACAGATTCGAACCAAATACGCCTTACAACCCTTCTTGACCATCTTTTTCACCTTCAAGGCAGACACCACATTGGATAGGTAATTCCTTCTATCACCTATCATAACCACTTCACCACCTTCACCGTAGTCTTAAGAACCATGCGCTTAGTCATAATCCAAATTCGCGATACTTAACCACCAATCCATTCCAAGGATCAAATCGAACTCCCGAATGGTAGTTCCATCGGATCAAGATCAAAACTACCCCTTGGAGTTCTAGGGTGCGTCTCTATAAAGTTTGTCTCACGACTACAGAGTGACCTAAAGGACTCACTACGGTCATCTCCCTAGCGGCGAGCCTCGAGTCTAGGTTCAAAGTCTCTACCACACCATCGGCTACGTCTTTAATGTGTAGACCCCACATCAATTAATGCATAATAAGGGAGACCAAAAATCGAAACGCATCTGGTTATGACATCCGGTGCGTCACCCTCCTCATGACGCCTTGCGCAGATAGACTAAGCCAGTCGCTTAGCCTCAGGTCTTTTGAACCTCGCCTCGAGTTCCTCGACCTCGGTTAGGACCATTGCTTCTTCGCCATTACCACGACCCTCTGCGGTCCCACATTTCATTACGAGTGCAGTTCGCCTCAGTGATTTCGAGCTCGCTTTGGGGACAATCTCGACCGATGTTGTAAAGATCCACACTCAAAACATCCCCTATCGCGGTCGAACAACCTCCCCAATGGGACTTCCCACGCCGATTGCACCGAGCCGGTCTCGATTAGTAGCTACGGCCTTCTCAGCTGATTTGGCCCACTCGCCTAGCCTTCTTCTCGATCATTACCATCGGATCCACCGACCCAAATCCTCTCTTCTGATTATTTCTACTATAATTCTGCCTCACAGCCTCCTTGATCCCCTCGGCTACTTTAGCCTTTTCCACCAAAGATGAAAACTCACGAACTTGCTGTGGGGCAATCAGTAACCTCAAGTCATCTCGGAGTCCGTCCTCAAAGCGGACACAACGCTCGTGTTCAGTAGCCACGATGCCTCTAGCATACCTACTCAGTCTCAGAAACTCAGCCTCGTACTCGGCCACGGACTTAGTTCCTTGCACTAGACCCAGAAAAGCCTTCCTTTGCGCGTCAGTGTAGCTGGTGCCCACATACTTCTTCTGAAACGCGGTTTTAAAGTAGTCCCACGTAAGATCATCAGCTGTGGCCCCATCCCGAACTGTCAGCCACCACTGGTACGCTTCATCCTTTAGAAGCGACACCGCCCCTTTCAGCTTTTCCACCTCGGTCAGGTCAAGATCATCCATTATCCTTTCAGAGATTCCAGATTCAATACTACTGCTACACTGGGTGCCACTCCTGACACACCCCGAAACACCTCAGCTCCGTTGGACCAAATCCGCTCGGGAACAGATTTCCGAGCTCCTAAATTTCCACCAGCCCCAGCCACCAATTCGAGGACTCGCAATACCGCCATGCGATCGCCTCTCCTCCTCGATCCTGCTCCTCCGCTCCAAAAGTTGGAGGTGGTGGTGGCGGTGGTACATCGTTTTAAACCTTGTCCCGACTGACGGGTTCGGACACAATCATCCTACCCCTACCAAGCGTCCCACGGCGTCCACGTCCTCTAGAACTCATCCTATCTACTGCGCTTTTAGTCTGATTAAGAGAAATTTTATGTATTAGCGTTTGTTCCACTTCATTACTCGCGAAGAAATTTTATGAAGAAATTTTAATTAGAGATTCTTTCGTGCAAACAAGGTTTCAGTCTTCTATCTTAGTTCACACAAGGGAGTTCTTGCATCCATTCCCTAATGCTTTCCATACCTATTCGCTCTTCGGACATTTCTGCCCATTTCTAACCCAGGGGTATTTTCGTCATTTTCCTACAGGGGTATTTTCGTAATAAAAGAGATTTTAAAACTTTAGTAAAGTAGGTTGTTTTTGCAATTCCCAACACTGGAGGGTATCATTAAAAATTGATAAGGTTTGAAGTTTATGGCATTATTTCGAAAACCAGGGGTATTTTGGTAATTTTGTCCTCCCAGGGGTAATTTGGTAATTTTTGTAAATCAAGGGTGTTTTAACCATTATAAAACTCTGAGGGTCCCTTTTTGAGGATTTTCCTTTCTTAAAACGGTGATATTGCAAAATTTTGTACTCGAGCGTTTTGGTAATTTTACACATTGAGGCGTTTTGTGATTTTCCAAAACCAAAGTGGTTCATTGATGATTTCCAAAGTCGGGTTGAATATTTGAGAAATAGTTGGAATTTTGGACATAATCATTGAGTTGACGCTTTATGAACCAAGGGTATTTTAGTAATTTTACCCCAAGGGCATTTTCGTAATTTTCCACAAATCGAACTTTTCGAGGAAAACATTGTAAAAGAGTTGTTCTTACTTTTGAAGGAGTGATTTGAAAAGTTTTAAAACCAAGTTTTGTTGTTTCCTTCCTTTTCAAAAATCAAGGCTAATTTCCTTTCGGGTTTTAGTCATTATGTTTAGCCTATGACCGAGCCTTCTTGGTCGAGTGAACCAAGCTACGCACAGGCGGGTTTCGTGTGGAGGAGGTGAGTCACGCGATCGCTTAAATACCAAGCTCCCAGAAACCTTTCTAGACATGCGCACAGAGGTTACCACACCACCGAGCCCTCCGAGTTAGGGTGAACCCGAGCTACGCACTGGTAGGATACTGCGAAGAGGTGGTGAGTCACTCTGACCGCTTAAATACCGTGCTCTTCCTTCCAATCCTAGACATGCGTGCAGGGGTTACCACACCCTAGCTCGATGACTAAGTCATAGGTTGGTTTAGTTCATTAAGTCTTATGTCTTTGCTTGTGTGTTTGAGTAATCTAATCCTAGGGTTCAAATTCCTATGAGTCTATCTACGTTCTATGCTTCCTACCCTTCTACAGAATATAATTCACACAGAGGTTTAGATGTACTTACATGGGCGGATCGGTGCCGGAGACTCGGGCCATGCTGCTTTAAAACCCAAAAACAATTAATAAAGCCTACTAAAACATTTTTGGGCCTTGGGCCCCACAAATGAAGTTTTGAACTGGCTCGATACCAATTTGTAACAGCCAAACCCTACCCAAACGTTAGGACCGAATATGGGTCGTTACGGAAAAACTTTTTGAAACCCATTTGAGGATCCAATTTAAGTTTTGTTGAAAACAATTCGGTTTGGTTATCTCGTTGAAAACCTTTTTGAACTAAATTCGTAAGTTTAATTAAGTCAAGTTATTATACAAACTTCAGATGTGCTGATGGCACGATAAAACATTTTTCGTGTTAATTTTATAAAACGCGTGATTTAAATTTATAGTAAAAATAAAAATTATCCAACATAATAAAAAAAACTAAAGTAGAGTAAAATGAGGCCTTATTACATCCAAAATAAAACAACCCAATAACCAAATTGAAAATAACAAAATTAAAGTCTATTTAAACTTAAATCCACCGCATGGCCTCCTCAAGTCCCTCCTACTCCATGTCCGCGTTCTAAGCGTCACTGAAAAATTAATGGAGAAGGTGAGTCACCAAGACTCAAGATGTAACCCTTCCCCGCTTAAAATATTTTTCATACACAAAATATAACATTTAATATGCAAAATAATGTGTACCCAACCTAGCCAACCATACGCCATTGTCTACCCGTTGTGGTACCAAACCACCGGTGGTGCTAAACCACCGGTGACATATAGTCACAATGTGTTACCAAAACACCGTGTCCGTGAGACACAAATCGGGTGATGGGGCCAACCCATCGTGTGATACCAAATCAGCGCGGGCGATCCCATATCTCAAGTGGGGCCAACCCACGGTGGTGTTAACCACGGGACAAGTCGCTATTGAGGTACCAAACCTCCGGAGGTACCAAACCTCCGTGACATATAGTCACGGTGTGTTACCAAAACACTTGGTGCCCGTCGGCACAATAATACCCCCTCCACTCATCATTCCCACAATGATAAACATACATATGTTTCATGCCATCACATTCTTAAATTTCATGTGTCAATACATCACGCTTACCAAAAGCATTAATAATAATAAATCACATTAATGTGTACTTACGAATCACCACTTATACCGATTTGGTATTAATTCCAATGCTACATTAATAAAATGAGCATTCACAAAGTTAAGCATAGTTAATATATTATATAGTGTGTATGTACACACTGTTACTACGATAGTCTTAAATCCAGAAGATAATCAATCGGCCACACTCTAAGTCCTTGCCCTATATTCTACCAACTATCAAGGTTAGTAATATGGCCATTCGGCCAAACCAAATTATTTAAAGGGTCATATTTTGTACCAAGATCCTTACCTAATCGCTTGAATCCTAGCTTCGGCACCGAATCGCAAATCTGGTTCATAAACTACAGCTTGGTCAATATTAGCAACCATGGCTTTCGCTTTTCTTAATCATTAGAGGAGTAATCTTTTATAAGTAAACACTTACCACCACCTACCCAAAACCGAATGTCGAGAATGCCGATCCGATCTCTATTTTGAGATCCCGAAGTGCCTATCATCGATTTCAACACCGGTTAGAACTCTTGCTACTAATTGCGAAATTTCGCTTCCATTCAATCCATAAGTCAACAAGAAAAAGAAAATACGAAGGAGGGTTCGCCATCCCTTACCTTGATAATCGATTGAATTACAAAGAAGTCCCGAGTATCAATGCCATCGCACTATTCGCCAAAGTGCAACCAAGGAGGAATGTGAGGTTTCGCACTTCAAGAGGGTATTAGATTCGCTATGGCTGCCTAAATAAGGCTGGATTTTAGTGAGGAAAAGAAGAAAAGTAAAAGGGAGATTCGGCTAATGTAAGTAAAAGTAGAGAAGGGAGAATTTAGAGAGAAGAGAAGTGGAGAGTTGCGGCCAAAGGACTTTTATGAAGAAAGAAATTAAAGGAGGGATGTGAGGGAGAGAAATCGGTTTTGGAAAAAGAAATGAAAAGAGGTGCTAAAAGAAAAAGGGTAGCCGAAATTGCCAAGTAAAATGGCATGAAGAATTCGGCCCACTCCCTTCACCAAGACTCCATGCCGCCCACTCCTCTTCAACAAGGAGTTCAACTTTTGATCAACTTCCTTGAATCACTCCAAGCCACTCATTCAAATTAATATGATTTAATTTCTAATAATAAGTAATAATCCCTTAATAATCCATGTAATATCCCCTATTATCCTTAAAATAAAATCCCCTATTATCCTTATTTTAACTTATTATTTATCATCAATAAATAAATAATAATAAGAGTTTAAAGAGAGGAGAAACTCTCCCCCCATGTGCCGTCAAAATAAAGAACAAAAGAGGATTTCATGACTCGAACACAAGCTCTCCTTGCTCCTTGGTGGCATCACATGTAGCTCTTAAGTGGGCTTACTTTGCCACTTAATCCGTGCTCATTTTATGTCCAAATTATCCCCATTTATTCTTATAACACCCTCTTGCTAAGGCTCCCTACCTTAACAGTTAAAAACTAAAATTTCCTACCAAAACGAGCCAACACAAAGCCTTAAATTAAACTCTATTATTCCATAAATAATATCTCAACAGTTCTTACATAAGAAAAATAATTAAATTCCAAATAACCCCATTTTTGGGATGTTACAAGAAAAATGAATCTGGCCAAAGGTCGTCACTGCATTAGTGTGTGTCGGTGCAATTATGTACTCCTTGGGGTTTTTTGCACCCCATCATTTCTTCTCAGGAACAAGGGTACAATAATGCAACGATATCCTTATTCCGTAAAAAAAAGTCATTCATAATTATAAATACTTAGTATTGTACAATAAATGCAGTATTGGTAGATAGAATTTAGGATTTGAAGCTTGATGCTGGCTTTGATGAAAGTGCAATCTTACTCATTCATGCTTATGTATTGTCGGTGCAATATTCTTTCATCTGAATGTAACTCATTCATTGGGATTTTAGGTGATTTAAGTCACTAGGATGTTCATCTGCCTTACCTAGTAATGTTTTCCTGCCTTGCTGGCATCTATTTTACTTGAGGACAAGTAAAAATTCAAGTTTGGGGGTGTGATTGTAGTAGAGAGAACATATATTTTCTCCTTACTTATTGTCTAAATTGTTCCCATTTTGTTACCCTTAGCATACATTTTTGCATGTTCAGTTTAGTAAATTGCATTTTATATTTCAGTAAATCCTAGCTTATTTTATCTTTAATTTTGCTATCTTTCTGCACTAATATCACTGCATGAGTTAATTCCAAATGGCATTCAGAATTGTCGCCACAGTTGACAGATTTTCGCCATGTCATTGCATGAGTTAATTTCAGATGGCATTCAGAATTGTCGCCGCAGTTGACAACTATCTAATAAGAGCCAACCATGAGTGAGCTGTCCAATCCAGTGTAACTACCTCGTACGAACAAGAAAAGAAGAATCCAGAGAGAATGACACTTGTATTGTTAAGGAAAACATAAAAGGATAACGTGAGAAGAATGAAAGGGGGGATTTTTGGTGGACCACCATTCTCTTACCCTATTTTGAAGTTTGCGGCTATGGCAGCTTGAGCTGCAGATCCACTTCTAATGAGGAGATCTAAGTGCAGAACAATGGGAAATGGATAGATTCAATCGAGTAACCTAGGAATAGTATTCTCTATTTGATTCTTTATCATTTTTTGAAAACACTGGTGATTACTTTATGATTTCTACTATATGGAAGTACAATGAATGTTTTGTTAAATGTTATCTTATTAAATCTTATTTTTGTTATTTAATCTTGAGGGTTTGAACGTTCTAAACATGGAAGTGTTATTGTAGTCACTAACACTAGAAGGTGCAGTGATAGTTTGAGCTAATAAGCTTGTCAGCGGAAGTTGAATAAGGGCTAAAGGAATTTAGTCCACTTTTTCTTAATAGTGCCCTATAGACATCATCAAAAGGGGAGGTTAATGTGCACGGTTAAGTCTCAAATTAAACTAAATAGTGGTATCTAGTAAGATGTACATTAATTTTATTGCATCGACAATCACCTATCTTTTATACTGTGTGAGTACTTAGTATACTATTGAAGATTCAAGTTGGGGACCTCAGTTTATCCATAGCATACTTTATCTTATTGTTTTTGAGTTATTGCTTCGACAACTATACTTACAATTTACCTCATTTCTATCTAGTTACTGCACCGACATTAATAGACAAAAGACAACCATCCCTGTGGGATCGATACTCACAGACTCACATCTGTCTATTATACTTGCATTGACAGTGTATGCTTGCACATAATTACTGTGACGTTTGCAGCCAATCAATATCTCAAATTTTTCCTGTAATTTAGTTTTCAAGTTCTTATTTTTCTCATAGGGTTTAGATTTCTTTTCAATTCTTGTCACTCGTGTTCTTTGTAGTACTTAATTTGTAGACGCAATCAAACATTTCAGGATTTCTACACTTCATCAATCGAATATAATTAGGATTCTATAAACTTTATTCTTGATTTATTTTTCATGCATATCTTTATCATCAAGTTTATTATGTTTATGGATTCCACAAAGAACTAATCCTCTTATGGGGGACTAGCGAGTGGAGGTGTGATTGATTAATTACTATGTAGGGTTTTATTAGCGGATCAGCTGTTTGGGAGAGGAAAAGATTAAACCCAAGGCTTGATGACCCTAGGAAGTCATTTAGGTGGAAATTAACCCAAAATTGGTATGGCATATCCGTGAACACTTTAGCCCTGATCCAGTCTAGACTGTGAGGTCGAGAGATACATAGTTCTTTTAACTCATTAGTTTAGTGGAAGATCAAGAGATCCTACTAGGGTAGCGAGTAGTTGATTGAATAGAAACTTGAAATAGGAATTATTTATGATCACCAAAGTAAGCTAATCACCCATGTTTTCATTTGATTGAGTTTAGAAATTAGTTTTCTGAAGTCCCTTTTATTTATGTAGTTTTGAATTCTTTATTTATAAAAACCCCAAAAATCTTTCTCTTATGTTTTATCGTAATATAATTTATTTAAACTACTAATTAATTCTATTTGCATTTAGGTTAACTTTAATTTAGTACCCGCCTCCCTTGGGTACGATTCTCGGAGTACTTACTTCCTTCATTGTAAAACTATATTACAGCTTGACCCGTATACTTGCGGACACCGCCTCAAATCTATATCTTTAGTTTTAGTATTCACACTCTAGACGTTAGTACATTTAGAGGTGGTTAACTTGTTGGCGCTGTTGTCAGGGAGGCAACGTTACTGGATTAGTTTTAATCTTTTCATTCAATAGAATAATTAGGAATTTTTTAAATTATAGATACGATTTGTATTCTTTTTTACTAATTTAATTTACTAAATTCTTTCTTTTTCTTTTTAAATTTCAATATATGCCTCAAAGGAGAGGAACACCTATTTAGTCAATCATTGATCCATACAGACTAATCCGGTGAAATCATTCAAATATGGATGAAACTTATCACATGTGGTTTAACGATGAGGTGATTTTTGACGATGAAGTATATGAGGAGGGAGTATATGAAGAATGGGAGATCATGGAAAGTAAAAATTATTTATGATAGAACTGAGCCAACACGAAAACAAAGTCTCAATGCACCAGTGGAGTAATGATCAAGGTACTGATAAGTTGAACATGCATATGAGTTTATTGGTAATTTGTATGAGGCACTTGAAGAAGATCATGGTATGCCCAAAAATTCAGACAAGCCTTCTTATGATTCATATAAGATGCCTTCATGTGAAACCACTAGGATAGAAAACTCTGAGGTATTATCAAGCATGGTAGCTATGATGGCGCAAATGATAAAAATGATGAAAGAAATATTTAAGGCATTGCCTCCAAGAAAAGAGGACATGTTTGACGTTCACAACTCGGATCATGAGAACCCTTGAACTGTCAATGACCACGATAAGATTTATGGTGAGATTCAACCGAAGCTTGTAACTAAAGATCATGTGGATGAGTTAGACATAATTGAAACGATCTCTGATCCAATTGACATGGCAGTAGAACTAACCGTAAATTTAGAAGTGAAAGATGAACTAACCACTAATATAGAGCCTAAACATATATTGAATGAAAGTGTAAAAGAGCCAATACACTTTGAAACACCCCAAACCTGGCCAACAAGCCCTGACCGGATCTAGTATGCTTCTAGAGAAAAACCATTCAAAACTTATTTGGACTTTGCCAAAATCTTGTGTGTTTTTGAAGAACCATTGATTTGGGTTGGGCTCAAAATTAAAAACGGTGTTGATTAGGTGTCAAAACATTTAATATTTATATTTAAGAAAAATTGACTTTAACTTTAAATTAATAAAAATCGTATCATACTAAAATAATTAAAATGCATGTATAAACTGTTTAATACTTATGGCCTTATTACATCAAAACAAAACCCGAAATAATTCAAAATACTTAAGTATGGAAAATTCAAAATGAAACAAATTACGAAATGAGCATGGCCACCATTAAGCTCCTGCAGTTCGATCCATTCTTGTGTGTCACCAAAAATAATCCCACAACGGGTGAGTCAAATGCACTCGGTGTGTAACAACCAAAACAAGTCTCAATCAATTTAGGCATGTCAAATCATACTTAATAAACATATATAATCAATGATGCAAACCCGAACCCAAACCTAGATAACCATCCGCTACACATCACCCATACCAACCATCACACCGTGGGGACTACTAAGTCGACCCTCCATCCGCTACACATCATCGAAGGCGTCATTGCAATCGACATGCTCATCGCCTTATAATTTCGTGGCATAGCCACCAGATAATTATTTTGTGACATAAGTCACCACATTCAGATTTCGGGACATAAGTCACCACATTCAGATATTGTGGTATAAAACCACCAGATCACTTCCCCTTAACATATCACCCATATGCCACATGTCATACAAATCATGCAATAACATGCCTTAATCTTTATTTCACATTCTCATTAATATTCACGGATGGGCCTTAACAGATATTCATGCTATCATAACTACAGTAGTAGTAAGTTACGTACCTGAGTACTTCGTACCATTGCATGGTACTTATAGCCATATCTTACGTATTCTTATTAACACATTTATCAAAACATACCCATAAATCTTTTAAGGCTTAGTGTGGGGTACACACCTGGTATTAACGTTTTACTAAAATCCCAAAAACCCGATCTAATGCTTTAGACCCTTAATTCTTACATTCGGCCAACACTACACATTTTAGCTAAAGGCCATTCGGCCAAATAATCAAATCTGAAGGATTTATCACAACTTAAATCTTACCTTGCTGCCGATTTGATTACTAATCAAATTCTGGAATGCCGTGATACTCCTTCCTTCCAATTGGCCAATGCTAGATCACTTGACTTGGTTAGTTTGGGCTTTTGAACAGATGAGAAACATATTTAGAATTACTAAATATGGCCTTGGCCAATTGTTCAGGTTCACTTACCTTGTGGATCTTAAATCCTGAAAACCACCACTTGCTCCTGAAATTGACGAAATCCCTATATACCACATGTTAGATTCAGCTTTAACCTTAAACCCATGACGGTGGCCCATGGCCGAATGCTACATATCACTTACCTCGATCACTTCAAATCCCGAAGGACTCCTTCACGCTAGCTACAACCAAAACACGAGATTATGGCTTAATACCCATTCGACCATCCTTAGAAATCAAGGCTTAACTATTGATTTTGGCACATTAAAAGAGATAGAAGAAACGATTAGGAGAGAACTCTTACCTAAAATAGAGGATCAATTGGAGCAACTCACAACAAATGGCACTTCCGGCTTCTAAAACTTGCGACAGAAGAAAAAGAATGAGGCCCCTTTGAGATTCGGCTCAAGCTTCAAATGCTGAAGAAAGAAAACTCAAGAGTGGGGAGAGTTGAGTGCTTAAAGGATTCGGCCAAAAATAAAACTAGATCAACTGGTCAAGGTTTCGGTTTTGAAGAGAAATGAGAGAAGAAAAAAAATAGTGGGAAGGTTCAATGGAGAATTCGGCAAGAGAGACTGAGAAAGAAATAAAAAGATGAACACACTCCCTAATAAAATTTGGCACTTATCCCCTCCTATATGACCGAATTTTTGCCAACCAAAGAGTCCCTTGGCTGGCCACTATATCCTTTCTTTTCAAATCCCAAATTACTCTCCTATTTTTCCTCCATGCTACTCATTCAAAATAAATTGAATAAGCCAACATTATCCTACTCTTTTAGCCGAATTTTTAAAAGAAAACCAAAGCTTATCTTCATCTTTTCAAAGCCCTTATGTCGTCCAACACTCCCCCTCTCTCTTGATGTCAAACTGCAAAATAAAAGCATACTCCATGCTGCCAACATGACTCGAATCTGAGCTCCTTACACCTTGCATATGGCGTCACATACTGAGGCCCTAAGTGGCGCCTCCAAGCCACTTAAACAAGCCCATTTTAGTGTCTTATTTTTCCCACTCATTTTCTTAAGGCCTTTTAGGCTTAGCTCCCATTTTTAATCTTAAAATCGAATAATTTATAAGGCATTTACTACACTTTGAAGTTTCCAAAATTCATGCAACACAATTCAGAACACATATAGACATGCTACCTTATACAATTTAGTATTAATGCATAAGCCATAAATCCGGATATTACAGTTCTACCCCCTTAAAATAATTTCGACCTCGAAATTACCTGGCTAGAATAGGTGGGGGTATTGTTGTCGCATTGCTACCTCTGGCTCCCAAGAAGCTTCCTCCGATCCATGGTTACGCCACAACACTTTGACCAGAGGGACCGACTTCCTCCGAAGCACCTTCACATCTCATTCCAGAATCTGAATTGACTCTTTCTCATAAGACAGATCTGGTCTCAGCTCTACCTCTTCAACCAGAACTACGTGAGATGGATCCGATCGGTATCGATGTAGCATGAAAACATGAAATACGTCGTGCATCTGCTTTAATTCCGGAGGCAACTCTAACTGGTATACCACTGATCCAACTACCTTAATACCCGATAAGGTCCTATAAACCTGGGACTTAGCTTCCCTTTTCAACCAAATCTCATCACCTTCTTCCAAGGTGAAACTTTAAGAAACACTTGATCTCCCACACCGAATTCTATTTTCTTCCATTTGAGATCGGCATACGACTTCTGCCTGCCAGATGCCTCCTTCAATCGTGCCCAGATTATCTTAACCTTCTCCTCAGATTCTGCCATAATTTTTGGACCCAAAATCTGACGTTCTTCCAATTCCGTCCAACATGTAGGAGTGCGACACTTCCGACCATACAGCGCTTCATATGGCGTCATCCGAATACTGGCCTGATAGCTGTTGTTGTAAGCAAATTCCGCTAGAGGCAAATATTCTTCCCAACTTCCTCTGAAGTCTATTACATAGCCTCTTAACATATCCTCTAACACTTGGATCACTCATTCAGACTGGCCGTTTGACTGTGGATGAAAAGCCGTACTGAAATCCAATCTAGTGCCTAAAGCTTAATGTAGAGCTTTTCAAAACCGAGACATGAACCTCGAATCCCTATCTGAGATAATCGACACCGGCGCTCCATGCAACCTTACGATCTCAGCTACATACAACTTTGCTAACTTTTACAGATAATAGTCAACCTGCATTGGAATAAAATGCGCGGACTTTGTCAGCCGATCCACTATCACCCATACCGAGTCCTTCTTAGTAGGCGTAAGGGGAAGCCCACTAAAGAAGTCCATGGTAATTCTCTCCCACTTACACTGCGGAATCTGTATTGGCTGAAGCAACCCTGACGGAACTTGGTGTTCAGCCTTAACTTGCTGAGACGTTAAACACTTCCCTACAAATTCGACAACTTCCCACTTAAGACTAGGCCACCAAAACTGTTCCCTTAGATCCTTGTACAATTTACTTCCTCCAGGATGCATAGCATAAGGGCTACTATGTGATTCCCGAAGAATTCTCTGCCTTAGCTCCTCGTTCTTCGGCATACAGACCTTCCCCTTGAAGCACAATACTCCATCGCCATTAATACCATAGTCCTTCAACTCCCCACTCTGCACTTGTCATAGCTTAACACCTAGATCATCATTTGCCAACTGACTCTCTTTCACCTCATTCAGCCATGTCGGCTTAACTTGCAACTCTGCTAACAGACTTCCATCGTCATAAAGGCTCAAATGTGCGAACATGGCCCTCAAATCTGACACCACCTTCCGACTTAGGGCATCTGCCACCACATTCGCCTTGTTCGGGTGGTACTCTATGGAACAATTGTAGTCCTTCAGTAATTCCACCCACCTTCGCTGTCTCAGGTTTAGCTCTTTCTGAGTCAGTAAATACTTCAGGCTCTTGTGGTCCGTGTAGATCACTGACTTTTCTCTATATAAATAGTGCCTCCACACTTTAAGGGAAAAGACCACTGCTACCAATTCCAAGTCGTGCGTCGAGTAGTTAACCTCGTGTGGCCTTAGTTGTCGAGATGCATAAGCAACTACTTTCCCGTCTTGCATAAGGACACTTCCCAATCCTGTATGGGAAGCATCACAATACACCACAAAATCCTTCCCTACCTCAAGCTGAATCAAAACTGGAGCTTCAGTCAAGACTCTCTTGAGCTTCTCAAAGCTCTCCTGTTGCTTATCGGTCCATATGAAAGGTACCTCCTTCCTCAGCAGCATGGTCAAGAGTGTTGCGATCGATGAGAACCCCTTTACAAACCTTCTATAATAGCCTGCCAATCCCAAGAAGCTACGAATCTTAGCCACAGACTTAGGTGGCTTCCAATCTAGCACTACCTCAATCTTCCTAGGATCCACCCTTATTCCTTCTGCAGACACCACATGCCCTAAGAATGCAACTTCCTTCAGCCAGAATTCACACTTGCTGAATTTGGCATAGAGCTTCTTCTCCCTTAACACCTGTAACACTATCCGGAGATGTTCATCATGATCTTCCTCAGACTTCGAATACACCAATATATCGTCTATGAACACAACAATGAACCGGTCCAGATAGGGTTGGAAAACCCGTTCATCATGTCCATAAACGTGGCTGGGGTGTTTATCAACCCGAACGGCATTACCAAGAACTCATAGTGCTCGTACCTTGTTTGGAAAGCTGTCTTATGGATATCAGCCTCCTTCACCTCAAGCTGATGATATCCAGACCTCAGATCTATCTTTGAGAATACCGCGGCCCCTTTAAGCTTATCGAACAAGTCGTCAATCCTTGGCAAAAGGGTACTTGTTCTTGATGGTCAGCTTGTTCAACTGATGATAATCTATGCACATACGCATAGTTTCGTCCTTCTTCTTCACGAACAAGACCGGTTCTCCCCATGGAGACACACTGGGTCGGATAAACCCCCGATCTAGCAGCTCTTGGATCTAAGCCTTGAGCTCAACCAACTCTTTTGGTGCCATTCTGTACGGGGTAATTGACACAGGAGCTGTTCCCGGTAACAAGTCAATTCCAAACTCCACCTCCCTGTCCGGGGGTATTCTTAGTAATTCTTCTGGAAAGACATCCACAAACTCCCTTACGGTGCTAACTCCACTAACTCCCCCTCCTTTCGCATCCAAAGCACTAATGAAAGCCAGAAATGCCTTGCACCCCTTTGAACCATCTTATTAGCTTTTAAGGCTGAAACTACATTAGACAAGTAGTTTCTTCTTTCCCTTATCATAACTATCACCTCATCTTCTGGGTTCTTAACTCCATTCGTTTAGCTGCACAATCCAATACAGCCCGATGCTCCACTAGCCAATCCATGCCAAGTATAAGATCAAATTCTTCGAAGGGTAATTCCATTAAGTCGGCAGGAAATACCGCTCCCTGAAGCTCCAAAGGTACACTCCGAAATATCTTATTCACCACTACAGTTTGACCTAATGGGCTTACTACAGTCATCTCCCTATTAGATAGTTCAGAGGCTATTCCTAGAGTTTCCACTACTCTACATGCAACATAAGAGTGGGTAGAGCCAACATCAATCAAAGCAAAGTAAGGCTTGCCAAATATAAGGAACGTACCGGTTATGACGTCCGGTGCGTCTCAGTCTTCCCTTCGACAAACTGCATACACTAAACCCGGTTGTCTCACCTCTGTATTATTAACACCTCTGCCCGGTGTTCCTCGTTCCCTTCCAGCACCGTTACCTCTGCCATTCGGACCACGGCCTCGCTGAGGCTGCTGTCCACCTCTTCCATCCTGATTAGAACCCTGACCTGTTGGTCAATTTCCATCTATCTTTATCGGACAGTCCTTAATCATATGATCTTTAGACCCGCACTTAAAGCATCCTCCCGTTTTCTTCCAACACTCTCCTAGGTGCATTTTTCCACATTGACCACAAGTACAATACTGTCCTCCCGTAGCAGCTTGTTGACCTCGTGGCCCATCACTTCGAGGCCTCTTTTGCACATTCCTTGAAGACCCCGATGATCCAAAGCCTCTCTTCTGCCTATTTCGATCGGTGTCCTACCTCACAGAGTCCTTAATTCCTTCAGCCACCTTAGCCTTCTCTACCAATACGAAAAACTCCCGCTCTTGCTACGGAGCTATCAATAACCTCAGATCATCTCTTAGTCCGTCCTCAAATCGGACACATTGCTCATGCTCCGTAGCCACGATTCCCCTAGCATACCGGCTCAACCTTAAGAATTTGGCCTCGTATTTCACTACGAACTTATTTCCTTAAACCAGCCTCAAAAATGCCTTCCTCTGCACATCCACATAACTGGTTCCAATGTACTTCTTCTGATATACCGCCTTGAAATATTCCCAAGTAAGATCATCAACGGCAGCACCATCACGAACTGTGAGCCACCACTGATATGACTCATCACGGAGTAGCGACACTACCCCTTTTAATTTCTCCTCAGCGGTCAAGTCCAAGTCGTCCATAATTCGTTCCGTTGCCTCTAACCAATACTCAGCCATATTGGGTGCCACACCAGATACTCCTCGAAAAAACTCAGCTCCATTAGCTTGAAGTCGCTCAGGTACCGACTTTCAAGCTCCCACGCCTCCACCTGCTCCAGCCACCCTTTCTAAAACTCGCAGCATCGCCTGTGATACTGCATCATCCCCCGTCTGATCTTGATACTCCACATCAGCGGCTGGTGGTGGTGGTATCTCATTTTCGGACCCTTGTCCTGACCTAACGGGCTCCGACACGGTCATTCGGCCTCTACCACGACCACGCACGTTACAACCACGTCCCCTTGAATTCATGCTTCCGAATCGCGTTTATCTGATTAAAGAATTTTATGAATTAGTTTTGTTCCACTGATTTATCGCGAACAGTCTTATGTTCAATAGTTCTAAGGAGTAGTTCTTCTGATTTCATACACATACAGTCTCAATTCAATCATTCAATCACATTTATGAACTTGCGTTCATTACAGAGAAATGTTGTAGTTGTCATTGTTTGTTGTTTTCCACTACCCAGGGGTATTTCCATAATTTTATCCTATAGGGGTATTTTGGTAATTTTTCAAATTAGGGTTTTTGAAAATTCCATAAAGTAGAGATTTTTGGTATATATATATATTTTTCAAAATTGAAATACTTGGTAAGGAAATTTCAAGGGTGAAATGGTAATTTTATACACTAGGGGTATTTTTGTAATTTTACCAGCCAGGGGCATTTCGGTAATTTTTCACAAAATATGGTTCCTGATGACTTTCAAAACAAGGGTATTTTTAAAGATTTTTAATTTGAGGGTACTTCGGTATCTTTCCATACTGAGGGTATTTTGGTCATTTGTACAGGTTAGGGGTAATTTGGTCAAGTTGCAAATCAGGGGTATTTTGGTCATAAATCGGGGTCAATTCGAAAATCTTAATAAATCCAGGCATTCCAAAATTTCCAAAACCCAGGGTTATTTCGAAAATTTTTCCAAATCAATGGTGTTGTAGAAATTTTTAGAAAGCGGGGTTATTTCGGTAATTTTCAAATAAGGGGATCTTAATATTTGCAAAAAATAAGGTTTTTGAATATTTATAACGTAGGAAAATCTTAATAAAAACTATGGGTAGTATGGAAATTTTATGAACCAAGGGCATTTTAGTAATTTTTTTACAACCAGGGGTATTTAGGTAATTTTAGTATTTTGGAGAATTTTTAAACAATTTTTTTCCTACAAATCGAAGGGGTAATTTGGTTATTTTTTTAAAACTAAGGTTTTTTTTATAAAAGTATTGCTAGTCCCTTTCGGGTTTTAGTTAGTGGATTTAGCCCATGAATAAGTCCTCTTGGTTAGGGTGAACCGTCATTACGCACTGTAGGATTCGAGTGGAGAGGAGGTGAGTCACTAGGGCCGCTTAAATACCAAGCTCCCACCAAACCAATCCTAGACATGCATACGATGGTTGCCACACCCTAACTTCGTGACTTAGACACGTGTTTGTTTAATTGGGCATTAAAGTTTTATGTAATTCTCATGTTGGGGTAAACTAGTCCTAGGGTTCAAGTACTTAATACACTACCCACACACAGATCATACATTAAATCACACAATAGTTAGGGGTACTTACCTGGTGGACTTCGGGTCGGTGACTTAGGTGCCATGTCGGAAAACCTGTTCATTTCACAAGACTTTCACAAAATTCATTTGAGCCAAATTTTGAAAATATCGTGGGCTTTAAACCCAAGGCCGAGAGTTTAAAACTGGCTCGATACTGTCGAAACACCCCAAACCCTACCACAAGCCCCGACCGGATCTGGTATGCTTCTAGAGAAACCATTCAAAACTTATTTGGACTTTGCCAAAATCTTGTGTGTTTTGAAGAACCATTGATTTGGGTTGGGTTCAAAATTAAAACGATGTTGATTAGGTGTCAAAACATTTAATATTTATATTTAAGAAAAATTGACTTTAACTTTAAATTAATAAAATCGATCATACTAAAATAATTAAAATACATGTATAAACTATTTAATACTTATGGCCTTATTACATCAAAACAAAACCGAAATAATTCAAAATACTTAAGTATGGAAAATTCAAATGAAACAAATTCGAAATGAGCATGGCCACCATTAAGCTCCTCACGACCCGGTCCATTACTGTGTGTCACCTGAAAAATAATCCCACAACGGGGTGAGTCAAACAGACTCAGTGTGTAACAACCAACACAAGTCTCAATCAATTTAGGCATGTCAAATCATACTTAATAAACATATATAATCAATGATGCAAACCCGAACCCAAACCTAGATAACCATCCGCTACACATCACCCATACCAACCATCACACCGTGGGGACTACTAAGTCGACCCTCCATCCGCTACACATCATCGAAGGCAGTCACTGCAGACGACATGCTCATCGCCCTTATAATTTCGTGGCATAGCCACCAGATAATTATTTTGTGACATAAGTCACCACATTCAGATTTCGTGACATAAGTCACCACATTCAGATATTGTGGTATAAAACCACCAGATCACTTCCCCTTAACATATCACCCATATGCCCCATGTCATACAAATCATGCAATAACATGCCTTAATCTTTATTTCACATTCTCATTAATATTCACGGATGGGCCTTAACAGATATTCATGCTATCATAACTACAGTAGTAGTAAGTTACGTACCTGAGTACTTCGTACCATTGCATTGTACTCATAGCCATATCTTACGTATTCTTATTAACACATTTATCAAAACATACCCATAAATCTTTTAAGGCTTAGTGTGGGGTATACACCTGGTATTAACGCTTTACTGAAATCCCGAAAACCCGATCTAATGCTTTAGACCCTTAATTCCTACATTCGGCCAACACTACACATTTTAGCTAAAGGCCATTCGGCCTAATAATCAAATCCCGAAGGATTTATCACAACTTAAATCTTACCTTGCTGCCGATTTGATTACTAATCAAATCCCGGAATGTCGTGATACTCCTTCCTTCCAATCAGCCAATGCTAGATCACTTGACTTGGTTAGTTTCGGCTTTTGAACGGATGAGAAACAGATTTAGAATTACTAAATATGGCCTTGGGCGATTGTTCAGGTTCACTTACCTTGTGGATCTTAAATCCCGAAAACCACCACTTGCTCCTGAAATTGACGAAATCCCTACATACCACATGTTAGATTCGGCTTTAACCTTAAACCCATGATGGTGGCCCATGGCCGAATGCTACATATCACTTACCTCGATCACTTCAAATCCCGAAGGACTCCTTCACGCTAGCTACAACCAAAACACGAGATTATGGCTTAATACCCATTCGGCCATCCTTAGAAATCAAGGCTTAACTATTGATTTTGGCACACTAAAAGAGATAGAAGAAACGATTAGGAGAGAACTCTTACCTACTATAGAGGATCAATTTGAGCAATTCACAACCAATGGCACTTTCGGCTTCTAAAACTTGAGATAGAAGAAAAAGAATGAGGCCCCTTTGAGATTCGGCTCAAGCTTCAGATGGTGAAGAAAGAAAACGCAAGAGTGAGGAGAGTTGAGTGCTTAAAGGATTCGGCCAAAAATAAAACTAGATTAAGTGGTCAAGGTTTCAATTTTGAAGAGAAACGAGAGAAGAAACAAAATAGTGGGAAGGTTCAATGGAGAATTGACAAGAGAGACCGAGAAAGAAATAAAAGATGAACACACTCCTAATAAAATTCTAAGACTTATCCCTCCCATATGATGAATTTTTGCCAACCAAAGAGTCCCTTGGCCTACCACTATATCCTTTCTTTTCAAATCCCAAATTGCTCTCCTATTTTTCCTGCATGCTACTCATTCAAAATAAATTGAATAGGCCAACATTATCCTACTCTTTTAGCCGAATTTTTAAAAGAAAACCAAAGCTTATCTTCATCTTTTCAAAGCCCTTATGCCGTCCAACACTCCCCCTATCTCTTGATGCCAAACTGCAAAATAAAAGCACACTACATGCTGCCAACATGACTCGAACCTGAGCCCCTTACACCTTGCATATGGCGTCACATACTAAGGCCCTAAGTGGCGCCTCCAAGCCACTTAAACAAGCCCATTTTAGTGTCTTATTTCCCCCACTGATTTTCTTAAGGCCTTTTAGGCTTAGCTCCCATTTTTAGTCTTAAAATCGAATAATTTCTAAGGCATTTACTACACTTTAAAGTTTCCAAAATTCTTGCAACACAATTCAGAACACACATAGACATGCTACCTCATACAATTTAGTATTAATGCATAAGACATAAATCTGGATATTACACACTTTTTGTCCATAGTAGAGAAGGTGCCAACTGATAAGGTCGAGGATTTTGATTCATTCTCATTTGACAATGGTAGCAAGGCTTGAGAAACAAAAGCTTTATGTAACAGGGAAAGGAGGAAGCTTGAGGTAATAATACCCCAGAAAATAATTTAGGGTTGGTTCGGATTTGGTAGTAAATGGCTCGCAATGTGGATGCCAGTCGAACATAAAGCAAAATCATTGGAATCGACCAAAGTGGCTGGTTCATATACATCGACAGAAAAACAAACGACGGATCAAGGTGTCGAGAACCAGTTGGAAGTTCTTCTATGGTGGCAACATGGATAATCCCAACTTTAAAGAACTTCTATTTCTTGTTCTAAATTTTGTTTCATATTTTTATTACTTTAGTTTAATTTTATTAATTTATTTTCTTTTATATTATATTGCATGTTTGAAATTTCTTGTCATATTATTTTCTTATAGGTACTTTCTATCCACTTGGAGCAAATCAATCTTGATGCCAATACAACAACAAGGATTCAACCCTCTCAGGGAAGTTTTCTTGTTTGAGCTTTAATCATTTACAGTAAGGGCAATGTATGCTCTAAAGTGTGGGGGCAGTATGTCAAGACTCATTTATATTAGGATTTAGTTTTATTTGAATTGTTTAGAAGTAGGATATGTATGTACCAAACACCTTGAAATTCAAGAAGAGGGGCCAAAATAGAGTCGATGTCACAACACAAAACCTCTGTGTCATAACACCGGTTACAGGTTCAAGGAATCAAGCAACGCAGCTCGATGCCGCAACATAGCACCTCTATGTCTCGAAAAAAGTGATCAATTTACCTCAAAATCCAAAATTTTCAAGGTGTGTCATGACATCAAACCCAGATGTCATGACATCGGTAGCCTGCCAGGGGTGTCGCAATATGGAACCTCAATATCGCGACATCACTGCAATTTTCTATAGGGTCGACCCAACCCATTTCACAATCCATCAAATTTTAACCTTATTTAACCCAAATTTAAACTTAAAAATACCAAAAATTTAAACCCAGAATACTTTTAACTTGTTTTTAAACACTCATTAACCTTAAACTCTTTCTAAAACCTCCTAAATCTCTAAATCCTTAAAACCCCCTCTTTTTCTTTTTTGCCTTCTTTTTGCTTCTTTTTCTTGTATTTTCACTTGGTGCATGAAAAATACTCCACATTAACAAGGAATTGCAATGAATCTTCACATGGAATCACAAGCTTTCTGACTAGCTTAAGGGTTCCAACTAGAATTTTACTATTCTATTGCATCGATTCTTATTTACTTTGAAGCATATTGCTTGATCTCAATTAATTATTTTAGTTAGAATACTATTAAAAGTGTCTTCCAAAAAAACAAATAGAAGAACTAGTGAATAAGAAACATCAATGGTTGAAAATCCTTCAGATTTTCTAAACCCGAACGTTGAACATTCTTTTTAGAACTTCAAGGAAAGATGTTTATACAAGAAAGGAGTTTTGAACCATCGATGATTTTATGAAAAGAAATTTTATCGTTGGTCCAATACCATAGGTGGGAACACTTCTATGTGAACCCTAAATATCTTGCTATAGTCCTAATAATACAAGAATTTTATGCATAATTTAGGGATAGAGAGTTTAGGAGACCATACGGTGCAATTTGGAAAAAGTGTCAGTACGGGGCGTTGTAAATTGTAATTTATATAGGTTTTTTCTAGTAGTTTTTACCACCTGTTTACTTAAAAATTAATACTAATCATGAGTATTTGTTAATTAATTTTGTGAATTTTGCTTAAACCTTGATAATGGACATGAATTTATAAAATATGCAATTTTATGCTTTATTACATAAATTTGGGGATAAATTAAATTATTTCATGTTATTTATTAATGTGTTATATTCAATTGGGCAGTGGGACCATGAAGTTGATTTAATAAAGAGCTTATTATAAAGTTGCATGAAAATGAGCTATTTATTTCCTATGTTGGATGACAAAACTATGCTAAATGGGTCAACAAGGTGTTATCTTGACCCAGTTAAAATGATGCTACATGGTAGACAAGTCCGATTATTTAATGGGTCACAGAACTGTCTAATAATCAAGAGTCAAGCCCAAATTTGGCACAAGCATGTTGGCTACCCTAAAATCTATTTTGGGATAATTAATGGAGGTCCTTACATTTAGAGAATCATTGGAAATAAGAACACAAAGATTGCCCTTGAAATCGTCCAACCCATTCCTAAATTTAGCATGATTCTATGCTCAAATAAAAGAACCATCATCCATCTTCTTCCACAAAATGTGGTCAGCCAAGCAATGGAGAAAATGGAGGGATTCTAATCACTATTTTTAGTAAACTCTATGATATACTTCAAGTATAAATACCCCCACTCATTCCCCATTTCAATCATCTGTCATCGTTACATCCCTCATTCTTTACATCTATCAATCATCATTCATTCTCTCATTTCATCTCTTCATTTCCATGCATAGCATCCCATATTTTCTGTCTTAGCCAAAAACCTTGATAAGATTATCTCTTGTCCAGCCACCTTGAGGAGTCATTAGTAAAGGAGAAACACAAGGATCAAAGGAAAACATCTTCAATCAGAGTTCATGAGACTGCTAATTCGACAGAGTTTATTCTTCCTTTACTTTGTTATTTTGATTTTAATCATGTTTGCAATGTGCTTTATTATCTTGTCATCAACAATGGTAGCTTAATTCGTTTTAGCTACGATAATTTCATTTATTTAATGAAGTTTTTTTAAATCATGTCTATAGTGTTTGCGTCTTAGTCGATCATGTTTTCAATTAAACTCAAGTATGTTTTTCATTCATACGTGATTGGATGCATTAGAATTAGTTGAGCGATCCTAATCAGACGACGACTAGTAGACACAATAATTGAAATGCGCATGCTTAATTTAGATATTAACCGACTAAATTAAAGGTTCATAAAAACTTTAACAAGCTCTATTATCTTGCATAGTTTTTAGGTTTATGTGATTAAACTGTTTCAAATAACCCATCCTTGTTACTTCACATGAATCTTAAGAAACTCTTAGTTTAATATGATTAGTAAAATGCATGTTTTACTAAGTAAAAGATTCTGAAAGGACTTAATTCGATTTCCAAACTCATGAAAGATCGAGTTGCCATGGAATAATTTTCGAACACTGTTAAGCATGATAAAATAAGCTAAGTTGAATGATGCAATTATCCTAGCCTATTCATGTTATTGATTGTTAAAGTTTTTGTTTTTGCTAAATTCATTCATACATTTCATTTCATACTTCACATTTAATTTAAATTGCATTAGGGATCAATCTGTCATCTAGATAATTTAATTTAGTTAATCACCCATCACTTTAGATATTGTGTTTTTATCATCAAATTGTTAACTTTAGTTTTGCAATATATTGATTAACATACACAGTCCCTTTGGAGACGAAAACTCTTTTACTTACTTATTACTTGATAACGATTAGGTACACTAGCACAAATCGAGCGTTACAAGTTTTTGGCACCGTTGCCGGAGACTATTGCCTTAATTATTTTTTTGAAATTATTCTTTACAATTTAGTTTTTATTTTATTTTTATTTAACTCCTAACTATACTAATTAATTATTTATTATTTATTTTTTGTGATTTATTTTCAAGAGTTTATGATGATAGATCGAATTATTAATTTATTACCAGTAGACCTTGAAATTGAGAAGACATTTAGACAAAGAAGACATGAATGGTTAGCCCAAAGACAAGCCAAAATGGGCCTTGGGAATCAAAATGATGGACAAGGAAATGGAACCAATCATATGTGTAATCCCATCTTTATTGCTGATGATAGGGATCTTGCCATAAGATAGTATGCTCTAAAAGAATGTATGATCTAAAAGATTCAAAATCTCATAAAAATTATGGGTTTTTGATGACAACCTTGCAAATTTCAAACTTCAAGGTAATAATTAGATTCAGGTAGACAACCTAACAAAATTTTAATTTTTGAAAATAGACTCATCATGCTTGATTTTAAAGTTTAAATCATAAATACACAATTAACTATGACTTAATCTAAAACATATCAATAAAAATCATAAATCAACATGAATTTCATTCTAATTAGTGATATGAGAAAATTACTTAAGACAAGATATCATTCAGGGATTTGAGAATAATGCAAAAAATTAGGCACTTTTCTAAATAAATTTTCACCCCTCTACAGTTAAGATGTACATTACCCTCAATTTACAAAGATATATAATAACATGTAGTAAGAAAATCAAAAGAGAGGGAGAGAAGTGAAACTTCCTGAATTTTTGAATGGAATCCTTGAGTTGGAAGCGTGGAAACTTGATTCGCAGGTGAAAGATAAGTTGGAGGGGGCGCCTCGAACCGTTTGAAATTGGATTCTTGAAGCAGCCGGTCTAATCTTATTGTATCTAAAGCTTAATCTAAATGGCATGAAGAATAAGAAGAAAATAATAAAGAAAATAACAAATAAATATAAAAAGAAGAATAAAAATAAATAATGAAAAGTGGATATACGTTCAAAGAGAAAGGGATAAAGGGAAAAAGACTTTAGGGAAGAAAGTGAACAGAAGAAGGGAATTAAATAGAAATCATGGATCTGGTGGTTGCCCACGCCCTTGTACGTTCCTGTGGTGGCCACACGGCCATGGCCACGGCCATGTGGGTATGAAAACCTGCGCCTAAAAGTCTGGGTAGCTCTTAGTTAGATGCTAAAATTCGAAAATACAAAAATTAATTAGGTAAGTGCTCGGGTTGCCTCCCGAGAAGCACTTGTTTAAAGTCTTAAGCTAGACTTACCTCTCATTCGCACAATCATGGTGGTTTGAGGAGTGAAAATTCCTTTCTCATGCTATCTTTATATAGTTTGAGTCGAGTAGCATTTACCTTAAAAGTGCCGAATGTAGAATTGCTTGCCTCGACTGTGCTGTATAGGAAGACATTAATTACCTTAAAAGGGATCTCTTTGTTTGTATTGAGGTCTGAAGTGGCGGTTCGAGGGTCTATTTTCTCTAACAGTACCTGATCTCCTATTTTAAAGTGATTTGATGTTCCTGTAAGCTCGTCTGGAGGTTCTTTCGGTTTCACTTTGTGTGGTTTTGATTTTTCCTTGAAATGCTCTTTCCACTCGTCTAGTTCATCAATCTGAAGCCTTCATTCCTCATGACTTTATTCTTTATTGGCACGAGGTTTATGATCTGGCTCAGAAATGTAGCTTCGTGGTGCTTCCTATAAAGAAGGTTGAACCGAATGATTATCAATAGAATTTACGTTCTCACCATTGTCACTCGATGTCCTAGCTGAGTCGAGAGCTTGAAGACTGATTGATTCGTCACCTACACGAAGTGTGAGTTCACCTATACTAGCATCAATTTTAGATCTGGCAGTTGCTAAAAAGGGCCTTCCTAAAATTAAAGGAACTGTATTATCCTCATCCATATGTAAAACAACAAAGTCTACGGGAAATATGAATTTGTCAATTTTAACGAGTACATCTTCAATTATACCCCTAGGAATTTGAATAGTCTTATCAGCTAATTGAATACTCATCCTAGTTTGTTTGGGTTTCCCTAGACCTAGTTGTTTAAACATTTTATAAGGCATAACATTTATGCTTGCCCCTAAATTAGCTAAAGCATTATCAATAGATAAACTACCAATTAAACATGGAATTGTAAAACTCCCTAGATCTTTTAATTTTTGCGGTAGTTTATTTTGCAACATTATTGAACACACTGTGTTTAGTTCCACATGCAATTCCTCGTCTAACTTCCGCTTGTTTGTTAAAAGCTCTTTTAGAAATTTCCTTGAATCTGGCATCTGTGAAAGAGCTTCAAGAAACGGTAAGTTAATATGTAATTTCTTTAAAAGTTTAAGAAACTAACTGAACTGTTCATCTAAATTATCTTTCTTCATCGCATCGAGATATGGTATACGAGGTTGGTATTCTTTAATTACCGATTTTGGCTTTTCTTGGCTTACCTCAACCTTACCTTCACTTACCATAGGTTCTTGCCTTGGCTCAGGTTCAAAATCTACTAACCCTTTACTATTTTGAGTGGTTATGGCTTGAAGTTGCTCTTTTGGGTAAGTCTCAGTGTTACTTGGCAAGCTACCTTGTGGTCGTTCGGAGATCAGCATAGTGAGTTACCCTAACTGGTTCTCGATTCCTTTAATCGATGCTTGTTGATTTTTAAGTGTTGTTTTGGTGTTTTGGAAACGAGTTTCTGACACCTCTATGAATTTTGTCAGCATCTCTTCAAGTTTCGGCTTCTTTTCCTATGGATAGGGCTATTGTTGGAAGTTTGGAGGAAGTTGTTGTCTCTGATTTCCTTGACCACCCCATGAGAAATTGGGGTCGTTCTTCCAACTTGGATTATAAGTATTACTATAAAGGGTTATTTTGAGATCTGAAATTGTTACCCTTATAGTTTATTTGTTCACTTTCCATGCCAGGATTGTAGGGTGGGCACTCAGGATTCGCCACACCTCCTAGATTTGAATCACATTGCATTATTGGGTGTACCTACGAGGAACCACACAAACCATCAATCTTTTTATTTAACATCTCTACCTGATTTGATAGCATGGTGACTGCGTCGAAGTTGAAAACTCCGGCTATTTTTGTTGGCCTTGTCTTTGTAACTTGCCACTGATAGTTGTTCAATGACATCTCCTCTATAAACTCGTAGGCTGACTTAGGAGTTTTGTTATTCAGGGTTCCGCCGGCTTCTGAATCAATTAGCTGTCTCGTTGAAGGGTTCACACCGTTGTAAAAAGTTTGGACTTGTAACCACAAGGGTAATCCATGGTGTGGGCACCTTCTCAATAGATCTTTGTATCTCTCCCATGTATCGTATAGTGTTTCTAAATCCATCTACACAAAAGAAGAGATATCATTCCTTAATTTGACCGTTTTGGCCGGCAGAAAATATTTTAATAAAAATTTTTCGGTCATTTGTTCCCATGTAGTGATTGATCCTCGTGGAAGAGAATTCAGCCCAAATCTGGTGAAGGAATGTTCAGTGATAAAAGAGTTAGAAACTTTAGTTTCTATGGAATGGGAGAATAATTTTGAAGAAGACCCATTGGAGAACACTTTAAGGTCTAAGCAATTGGAAGATGAAAAAGGTAATGAAAATATGGCTTTGATGGAAGCCAATATGAGGGACTATGTTTAACTAGCACGGTTTGAACCATTGGACTTAAAGCTAGTGAATACACACAGCTCGAGTTGTCAATCGAGGAACCACCCAACCTTGAACTTAAGGTACTTCCTTCTAATTTGAAATATGTTTATCTAGGTAACAATTTTACTTTACTTGTAATTATTTCAGTAGAACTAATAGAACAACAAGAAGAGAAACCGATTGCTGTTTTAAAGAAATTTAATAGGGAAATCTATTGGACCATAGCTGATATTCGAGGAATAATCCATTCCTTTTGTACGCATAAGATTATTTTAGAGGAGGGTGAAAAAGGTAGAATTGATGGATAAAAGAGAATCAACCCTATCATGAAAGAGGTAGTTCGAAAGGAAGTTATCAAATGGTTAAATGTGGGAATTATCTACCTCATCTCAGATAGATAATGGTTAAGTCCGGTACGAAAAAATATATAGGATTTTTCCTATATAATTTATCACCTTTTTACTTAAATTTGTTGTTAAAAATAATTAATTGTTTAATAAATTAATGAAATATGTGAAAATATGAAATTAGAACATAAAAATTATTCAAATGTGAGTTTATGCTTTATTATATACTTTTCATGCATAAAACGGCTTATTTTATATTAAATTGAGCATATTATATTTTTAAGACATGCAATGGGCCATGCATGATTAAATAAAATAATAAAATATAAAATTATATTTAAATATTCATTTTAGATATTTCAATAATAATTTGGGTTGTAATTAATTATTTAAATTGGATAAATTTTATTCTTTGGTCCTCTAATTTATTGATTTATTTTGGACAGGTCTGATAGCTTTGTTGGATCACAAAACTGCCCAAATTGGAGACTGAGTCAACACAATTTTTATCTACACTTGGCTGTCCACATAAACCACTTTTTGGTTTAATTGCACTAGGTCCTTGCAATGTTGAAAAAAATTAGAGATTTGCCTGAAGATTTGCACTTGACCAAGTCTCAGTCCAGAGTTGTTGTGGCACTTAAATTGAGCAAAAATCAAGCAAAAAACAGCTCAATTTCCTCAATTCATGGCCGACCACCCTTCGAAGATGCTTGAAGAGATGGAACCTCCTATTTTTAGCAAACTAGCCCCTCCTCACCTATAAATAAGACCCCCTCATTCATTCATTCATCATCCTTCATCCTTCATCCCTCATCCTTCATCATTCTCTCTTCTCTCTCAGTTCTCTTAGCATTTTCCATTTCCCATGCCTAGCATCATCTCTTTATAGATATTTTAGCAATTAAATCCTCTTAAAGAGCCATTGGTCGGCCACCTTGGAGAGCCATCAGCAAAGGAGCAAAGCGAAGGAGCGAAGGAGCCTCGTCGATTAGAGTCTTGGGTGACAGCCACTTTGATTTGGGATTAATCTTTCTTTTCTTTGATTTAATCTAAAAATGTTTGATATGTGTTCTTTGTTCTTATTTACAACAATGTTAGCTTAATTTTATTTAAGCTAGGATGATTGCTTTGATTAAATAATATTTATTTGATTTAGGCTTATAATGTTTGTGCCTCAATCGATCATGTTTTCAATTAAAATCAAGTCTGTGTTTCGTTCATACATGATTGAAATGCACCTGAATTAGCTTGTAACACCCCAAACCTGGCCTAAACGCTACGACCGAATCTGGCGTGTCACTGGGAAGAAAACGTCTCACAAACCATTTTGGTCGACTTGATTTGAAAAGAAACTTTTGTGTAGTTAAGAAAAACGTGGTTGAATTGAGTGAATTGTTAAAACATTTTGAAACATTATTCAGCATGATAGAATCACTTCGTTGTTAACCCTGTTGATGATTTATCCGGCGTATAAATTTATAAAAACTCAGAGTATTTACTTAAGTTTATAAAAACGTCCATTCAATAGATTACCTGACATGCCTTTTTCGTTTAATAAAGTTTAAGAGAAAACGGAAAGAATAATAAATCCCAAAGTAAAGTTTAAGTGGCCTTATTACAAATATCCCAACTTAAAGTAAATAAAAATTAAAACCGAAACGAACATTGAAACAAAAATATATATTTTGCATGGCCACCGTGAGTCCACCCCGGCTCCAAATCCACGATCTACGCATTATCAGCAAAATGTAATGGAAGGGGTGAGTCACCGAGACTCAGTGTGTAATTCCCCATCCCAAAAGACGTCAAACTCATACACAGATTCATATGATATCATGCATGTCTTGAAACCCATTACCTAAGTATCCATCAGAGTCTCCCAAATCTACCCCTTGTGGCACCTAGCCACTGGTGGTACCTAACCACTGGTAACCGAAGTTACAAATATTCATATGTGGGGCCAACCCACTTGTGGTACCTAACCACTGGTGACGAACCCTTAAATCGATATATGGGGCCAACCCAATGTGGTAACTAGCCACTGGGACGAATCATAGAAATAATCATATGTGGTACCTAACTACTGGTGGTTCCAAACCACTGAGACTTAGCCACAGAATAATAATATGTGGGGCCAACCCACGTGTGGTACCTAACCACTGGTGACAGTCTGATAAATCATGCCTTCCCCCTCCTCTCATCATACCCATATTTCATGTATATGTTTCTCCGTACAATGTGATCATGCTTAATACATAAGAAAATATAACATGGCACACACATGTTTCACATAGATAAGGCACAATATTCACCATAATGGACTTACCCGGAGTCCTTGCTTATATCCGTAAGGGTAACCTAATGTTTCCCACTATTATTCCGGCTTTTAACAAGCACAACATTTAACATAACAACATATGAAGTGCGTAAGAGTTACACCCCTGACACTCGTACTATCGCACTCTCGGCTTTAACACTATCGTCACTCGAGACTACCACTATCTGCCTACAATCTTTCTCCGATGCCAGCCCACAACCTGGTGGCCAATCTCGCATTGCCGATACTGCTTGCTACTTGAACTTAGGGGCTGGGTTTACAGATCCAACCCCTTCTATCGCTTGGCTGGCATTCAAGTCCATGGACACACCTTGGTCACTAAATAATAATAAAACAATGAGAACAAACTAAAAGAAATTGGTGTTCACGGCCACAACCCTTACCTAGATCGACAAATCCCAGAGCCTTGGACTTGACCCACCGACTAACCAACTCCTAGAGATCTTCAACCGCAAGTGACACCACCCCACCTATATTCTATCAAGCATCCAACTATTAAACTGAGTAGCCATTCGGCTTAAGCAGGAAATCTCGAAAGAGATATTTTGAGATAAAAGAAATTACCCCTCTTACCTTCACTTGACCGATTCAAACACCACCTAGCAAGATTCTGCCCAACAACCCCTTAAAGCTGATTCGGCAAGAGCTGGAACAGTAGGGAATCCAAAATAGAAAGCCGAAAATGGAAACAAGATCTTCAATTGTATGATTAGGGTTTTCAGTTCTTAGAGATATGAAGAAAATACTATTAAAAATGGCTAAAAGGTTCGGCTATGGAACAAGAAAATATGGGCAAAGAGGGTTCGACTTTTAGGAAGATATTGAAGAGGAGAAAAGAGCTAGAGGGTTTCGGTTTTGGAGAGAAATTGAGGCAAATGAGAGAACCCACAAGAGAATAGAATTTCGGCTTGAAGAGAGAAGGTGAGAAAGAAAGAAAAAGATGAAAAAGATGATCACTTGTGCCTACTAATTTTGACATATCAAACTGAATTTCACCCCCTCCCTAGAGCTTGATTTTCGGCCAACTCCTCCTCCACCTGATAGCTCTTATCCTCCCTTGTTATCTTAATCTACATCCTCCCTTCAAATCCTTAGCACCAACTCTTCCCCTCAGAAATCAACATATTATCCACCTAAATAAAAGAATTAAAACTCCTATTTTCTAGCTATTGTGCCATCCTCCCTTCCCCCCTTAAAGTGCCAAATTTTACCCAAGAGCATGGGCTCTAAGCGGCCAACACTTAGGCCCAATCCTTTCCCTTAATGACGCCACCTTCTGGTTCTCTTGCAGCACCATCAGACTTTGGGCCACAAGCCCACTATGCTAATTTTAAACCCAGATACCTATTTTTAAACCCTATAATGCCCCAACAGAAAATTAACTAAGGTCTCGACGCAAACTTGAGCCCAATCCGCACCTCCAATTCTCAATCTAACACATTAAACACATACTCAATGCACAGAAATTAAAAGTTTCGAGATTTTTGGGGCGTTACAACCCAATAGGCCTAAAACTACTAGGCCCAAATTTGGGATGTTACTGATCTACCCTCCTTAAAGAAATTTCGTCCTTGATATTTTCAACTAACTATCAATTGTATTACCCAAGTCTCACCACTACGCTTTCGCTGCACACTCCAATTCTAAAAATAAACACTCAATAAACTACAGTAGGGTACGCACCATTATTCGCATCTGGAGCATCTTCGTCCCCTTGGCGATATGCTGCATAGACCAAAGCTGACTATCTTGCCTCAGCATAACCTGCACCTCTACCTGGTGCTCCACGACCGCGTTCATTACCAATATTGCCCCTGACTTGTCCACGACCTCTTTGTAGCTGCTGACCTCCTCTATCTGGCTGAGCATTTCCCTACCCTGTGGGTCCTATATTGCCCCGTGGCTGTGGAAAGTCTCTAATCTGATGATCTAGAGATCCACACCTAAAACGCTTTCCACTGCCTGCCAAACACTCACCTACATAGAATCTATCACATCGAGCACACTTTTGTGTCTATTTGGCAGTAACAGGTCTCTCTACCTAGTTTGGTCTATCCGACCTAGGTCTTTTCTGAGTGCGCTCAGCTGCCCCTAACGATTTAAAATTTCTCCTACTTTCACTCCTATCCCTATCCTGGTTCTGTCTTTCTGTCCGCTTCACCTCCTCAGCTATCTTAGCCTTCTCCATAAGCAATGCAAATTCCCGATTTCGTTGTGGAGCTATCAACACACACAGCTCATCCCTTAATCTGTCCTCAAACCTAACACAGCGCTCATGCTCCGTAGCCACGATACCCCGAGCATACCTACTTAACCGTAAGAATTCTACCTCGTACCTGGATACCGACTTACTCCCCTACAACAAATTTAGAAATGCCTTCCGTTGTGCATCTATATAACTTGACCCAACGTACTTCCTCTGGTAAGCCGCCTTAAAGAAATCCCAAGTGATGTCATCAACCATCGTACCTTCACTGACCGTAAGCCACCACTGATAAGACTCATCCCGGAGAAGAGACACTATCCCTTTCAACTTCTCCTCAGCCATGAAATCCAAATTATCCATTATGCGCTCTGTTGCCTCTAATCAATACTTCGCTGTGTTGGGAGTTACACCTGAAACTCCCATAAATACCTCTGCTCCATTAGCTCAGAGTTGTTCGGACACATATTTATGAGCCCCCGCACCTACGACTACTCCAGCGATTCTCTCTAAGACCCGTAGCATAGCCTGCGACACCGCATCATCACCACTCGTTTGCTCTTGGAACTCAGCGCCCATAGCTGGTGACACTGGTGCTTCATTCTTCGACTCATAACCAGACCCTACTGGTTCTGACACCGTTATCCTACCCCTACCACGACCATGCACATTACGCCGACGTCCTCGAGTGTTCATGACTAGCATTCGCGATTTAATCTGATTTAGAAATTTTTATAGGTTAATAACTTTTTCTTTTACTGATTAACAATGAACAGTCTTATGGAAGGAAGTTTTTAACAGTGGTTCTTTCGAATTTGAACTATGTCTACACAGTTCAGTTCTCAAGTTTGTATTTCTAATTCTAAAATTCACATTCAATCAACATCCAACAGAGCATCACATACATGTATCAATCACACAAGTACATTCATGGACTTACATTCATTGCCTAGGGGTATTCTCGTCATTGCACTACCTAGGGGTATTTTTGTAATTTTATCCTACAAGGGTATTTTCGTAATTTTCCAAAATAAGGTATCTTGTGATTTTTCAAAATAGGGGTATTTCAGTAATTTTGCAATCTAGAGGTATTTCGGTAATTTTGCAATCCAGGGGTATTTTAATAATTTCGCCAATTTTTGTTAATTTTCGTAAATCAAGGGTAGTTTGGTAATTTTTCAAATAAGGTTATTTTGGTCATTTCAAGAAATCAAGGGTATTTTGGTCATTTACCTCACCCTAAGGTATTGTGGATAATTTTACAAAATTTAGGGTCCTATAAGTAATTTTGAAAAGATAGGGTACTGGTCCCTTTCGAGTTTTAGTTAAAACTTTGGCCCGTTAACAAGTCTTCATTGTTAAGGTGAACAGTCACTACACACCAGGTAGGATTCCAGAGAAGAGGAGGTGAGTCGCTAGGACTGCTTAAATACCAAGCTCTTCCTAAATCCAATCCTAGGCATGCGTATGCCTGTTACCACACCCTAGTCCTTCTGACTTGCTCACAGATAAGTTTATTTAGGGAAGTTAAGTTTTATGGAATTTAGGAGTTTGTGTAACTAGGCCTACGGTCCATAAGCCCTAACATATCTATCTACGTCCCTATAAACCTATTAATCCCATCACACATGTATATATCACATCAGAGGTTAGGGTACTTACCTGGGTGGATCGGTGCCTAAGACTTAGGTGCCATGCTTTCCGAGATATGCATCTCCCTAGAAATCATTTTACAGACCTTTTATTGAAAATATTTTGGGCCTTATACCCACAGCCGAGCTTTTGAACTGGGCTCTGATACCAAAAATGTAACACCCCAAACCCTGCCTAAATGCTACGACCAAATCTGGCGTGTCATTGGGAAGAAAATGTCTCACAAACCATTTTGGTCGACTTGATTTGAAAAGAAACTTTTGTGTAGTTAAGAAAAACGTGGTTGAATTGAGTGAATTGTTAAAACATTTTGAAACATTATTCAGGATGATAGAATCACTTCGTTGTTAACCTTGTTGATTATTTATCCGGCGTATAAATTTAGAAAAACTCAGAGTATTTACTTAAGTTTATAAAAACGTCTATTCCATAGATTACCTGACATGCCCTTTTCGTTTAATAAAGTTTAAGAGAAAACAAAAAAATAATAAATCCCAGAGTAAAGTTTAGGTGGCCTTTTTACAAACTAAAATCCCAACTTAAAGTAAATAAAAATTAAAACCGAAACGAACATTGAAACAAAAATAGATATTTTGCATGGCCACCGTGAGTCCACCCTGGCTCCAAATCCACGATCTATGCATTATCTGCAAAATGTAATGGAAGGGCGAGTCACCGAGACTTAGTGTGTAATTCCCCATCCCAAAAGACGTCAAACTCATACACATATTCATATAATATTATGCATATCTTGAAACCCATTACCTAAGTATCCATCCGAGTCTCCCAAATCTACCCCTTGTGGCACCTAGCCACTGGTGGTACTTAACCACTAGTAACCAAAGTTACAAACATTCATATGTGGGGCCAACCCACTTATGGTACCTAACCACTGGTGACGATCCCTTAAATCGATATGTGGGGCCAACCCACTGTGGTACCTAACCATTGGGACGAGTCACAAAAATAATCATATGTGGTACCTAACCACTGGTGGTTCCAAAGCACTAAGACTTAGCCATAGAATAATAATATGTGGGGCCAACCCTAGTGTGGTACCTAACCACTGGTGACAGTCTGATAAATCATGCCTTCCCCCTCCTCTCATCATACCCATATTTCATGTATATGTTTCTCCATACAATGTGATCATGCTTAATACATAAGAAAATATAACATGGCACACACAGGTTTCACATAGATAAGGCACGATATTCACCATAATAGACTTACCCAGAGTCCTTGCTTATATCCGTAAGGGTAATGTAATGTTTCCCACTGTTATTCCAGCTTTTAACAAACATAACATTTAACATAACAGCATATAAGGTGCGTAAGAGTTACACACCTGACACTCGTACTATTGTACGCTCGGCTTTAACACTATCGTCACTCGAGACTACCACTATCTGCCTACAATCTTTCTCTGATGCCAGCCCATAACTCGGTGGCCAATCTCGCACTCGACATCGCTTCGCTTCTTGAACTTAGGGGTGGGTTTACGATCCAACCCTCCTATCGCTATCGGCATTCGAGTCCATGAACACACCTTGGTCACTAAATCATAATAAAGCAATGAGAACAAACTAAAAGAAGTTGTTGTTCACAGCCACAGCCCTTACCTAGATCGACAAATCCCGGAGCCTTGGACTTGACCCACCGACTAACCAACTCCTAGAGATCTTCAACCGCAAGTGACACCACCCTACCTATATTCGATCAAGCATCCAACTATTAAACTGAGCGGCCATTCGGCTTAAGCAGGAAATCCCAAAAGAGATATTATGAGATAAAAGAAATTACCCCTCTTACCTTCACTTGACCGATTCAAACACCACCTAGCAAGATTCGACCCAACAACCCCTTAAAGATGATTCGGAAAGAGCTGGAACAGTAGGGAATCCAAAATAGAAAGCTGAAAATGGAAACAAGATCTTTAATTGTATGATTAGGGGTTTCGATTCTTAGAGAGATGAAGAAAACACTATTGAAAAATAGCTAAAAGGTTCGGCTATGGAAGAAGAAAATATGGGCAAAGAGGGTTCGGCTTTTAGGAAGATATTGAAGAGGAGAAAAGAGCTAGAGGGTTTTAGTTTTGGAGAGAAATTGAGGCAAATGAGAGAACCCACAAGAGAAGAGAATTTTGGCTTGAAGAGAGAAGGTGAGAAAGAAAGAAAAAGATGAAAAAGATGATCACCTGTGCCTACTAATTTCGGCATATCAAACCGAATTTCACCCCCTCCCAGAGCTTGATTTTTGGCCAACTCATCATCCACCTGATAACTCTTATCCTCCCTTGTTATCTTAATCTACATCCTCCCTTCAAAAGAGGCCTCCTTAGCACCAACTCCTCCCCTCATAAATCAACATATTATCCACCTAAATAAAAGAATTAAAACTCCTATTTTCTAGCCATTGTTCCATCCTCCCTTCCCCCTTTAGAGTGCCAAATTTTACTAAGAGCATGGGCTCCAAGCGGCCAATACTTGGGTCCAATCCTTCCCCTTGATGACGCCACCTTCTGGTTCTCTTGCAGCACCACCAGACTTTGGGCCACAAGCCCACTATGTTAATTTTAAACCCAAATACCTATTTTTAAACCCTATAATGCCCCAACAGAAAATTAACCGAGGTCTCAGCCCAAACCTGAGCCAAATCTGCACCTCCAATTCTCAATCTAACACATTAAACACACACTCAATGCACAGAAATTAAAAGTGTCAGGATTTTTGGGACGTTACAACCTAATAGGCCTAAATCTACTAGGCCCAAATTTGGGATGTTACATAGTTGACCGATCCTAACTAGACGACGGCTAGTGGACACAAAATGTAATGCCACAAAAATATGGGTCTTTAATTTTGCATGTTTTGACACAAATACCTATGTACTTCTGTGATGGAGTGATTTAGGTGTGTTTGAGAAGCCTGGGTTCAAGTCTTGGCTTTTGCAAAATTTTTTATTTTCCTCTTAATTGAATCTGGACACTGGCACATAGGTCTTATTAATTATTGTGCTTGTTTTAATTCACAAAAAGCCTATTGGTGCAATGGTTGTGGTGTTACAAGTGTGGTAAGGGGTCTAAGGTTTGAGTGTTGGCACAGCATGAGGGGGTATTTATTTTGCTGCTTGAGCTGTGTAGGTAGTAGAGTTGGACTGAAACACAATTAAGGAGAGTTTGAATAGAATTTGAATGGGGCTTGAACGGGTCATGGAGAGGTTTAAGAAGGGATTTCAAGAGAGATTTAGGGGAGGAAAAAGTGGAATTTGAAATGTAGTAGAGTTGTATCAAAATTGCATAGTAGGTACACAGGAGCTTTTCGGTCGAGCTGCTATTTTCTCAAATCATCAATTTTGTATGCTCTTCCTCTTTTGCATTTTGGTTCTTTATGCCGTAGGTGCCAGAAATTATCTTTTGTTGCCTTTTCTCTCTACTTCTTGTATTGGCTTCTCCCTTATTCACTATTTCGATTTTGCTTCTTTCATCTCTCCCTACTTTCTTCGATTTTCTTAGAGTTCCCTTCTACATTGCTGGCCAAATTCTCTTGTAGCCGAATTTCTCTCTCTACATTTGATTAAGGTAACTTGGTTTTCTTTTGGGGTGTTCAATCCTTGACTTATGGCCGAACCTTGCTGTAGCCTCCATCTCTGTTTGGATTCACAGTTGTCTTTTCCCTTTCTCTACTTTTTGTCGAAATATTTTTCCCTCTAACATCATCTTGTCTCTGCCGTTAATGCCAGGGGTGTGATTGTACCATCTCGTGCCTCGAGTTTTGGGGGGTGTTGTGTAGATCGACTACTTATATCTACCATTCTTAGTTCTACGTTCGGTAAGTTGTTATCCGTTTGATTCAAGTTATTGACGTTTATGGTAATAGTTAACAAGATTAGGTTGTAATATAGGTTTTTGGCCAGGAATCTTGAAATCAACCTTTGTCAACAGTTTAAGCAGGCTAAAGTCACCCTCGTTCAAACAAGGTTTGGTGCTCGTGGATCTTAGCACGGTTTCGCAAAACAGGTGTGTGACCATACCCTGCGAACGGTAATAGGTGCAAATGTCAGTAAAGTGTGTATTCACACTGTTTTGACTCTAGAACGGTAAAAACCCAAAAACTGAAACTTTGGCATTTAAGGCCTCACGAGCGTGCGATCGCTCGTGTGGTAAACTGAGCCCACAATTCATGGGCGATAGACTATAGAGGCCACTACGAGCGTTCTCGTCCTCTTAGGCCGATATGGGCATCGTTTAGTTGAAATGGGCAATGTGGGCCAAATGGGCTCGTGGGCTCCACACAGAACAAATCCACGAGAAGTGGTAAATAATGGAATGGGCTAGATAGTTCGCATAGCAGTGACTGAATTTGGGCTAAACGGCCACACGAGCATGTGGGCCCACTTGGGCCGAATAATGGGCCTTGGGCTCATTTACACCATTATGAACTTTTAAATTATCTGTGTCGCTCCTTCGTAGAGGTCGTTATTTGCATCGAGACCCCAAAATAAGTAAAGTGACCAAAATACCCTTAAAAGGTAAAATTACTGTTATACCCTTACTTGATGGAAATGACTATTTACCATTAGAGGTAGGTTGATTGATGAGTGTATGATTATTTGTATGACTGTACTGAGTAGGAAACTTTGCATACACGAACTATTTATGAAATGACATATTGCATGGGGTCGGGATTTCGATATGGAGGAAGTATTGTACTGGTGGCTCTGCCACATTCACTGTTATTGGAGGTGTTGCCACATATACTGTTTCTGGCAGCTCTGCTGTGTTACTATTACTGTAGCTATGCTGCGATATTGGTCTACTAGTTGGGTGGGTCGATTTTATCCCCACATGGTGTGTTGGTTGGTACGGGTGGTGTGTTGGCTGGATTGGGGTGGGATGCATATTTGCACCGTACCGATACTGTATTGGGCTTAGGCTCACACTATTACTATAATGGGCTAAGGCCCACTGCACTATTACTGAATAGGGTCAGGCCCAAACTGTTATTGCATATATTGTTATTGATTTTCTGTTAAGGGATTACACATTGAGTTTTCGTAAACTCACCCTTTCTTTTTAACCGTACAGGTAATCCCCAGTCTTAGACGATTTGGAACTGCGAGGGACTCGGAGGTGGCCGCATGACCGCTGACGTCCTGCTTTAGTCTTAGTTTTTTAATTTTAATTTTCATATTGGGCTATTGATTATGTAATAAGGCCATTGGTGGATTTAATTTTTAATTGGGCTTTGGTTTCTTCTTTTAAACTGTCAAACGGACACAAAAGAGTTTTCAAAATCACAACTGTTTTCAAGAAAAACACGCATTTTAAACTTCAAGGTTTTTAGTTAGAGAAGCTTTTGCGATTTTATTCAGTTTAAGAAATAAATGGTAATAATATGGTAAATGTTCTGATAAGCTGGTTTCAAATTGTAATAACTTAAGTTGCCGAATGTTCTCAAGCAATAAAAACTAAATGGGTTTTAACTTAAATACGATTTTTTATCAATAAGTCCAAACTTCAAAAATCACTTTGATGTGACACGTCAGATTCGATCGTAACATCTAGGCCGAGTTTGGGTGTTCATTTAGTGGTATTAGAGCCAAGTTGTAAAACTTGGCTGTGGAATGGGTTTTTGGAAAGTTTTTCTGAAAATGAATTTTAAAGATTGGAAATGTGTTAAAAGATTCCCAAGTGTGGCACACTGAGTCTCTGGCGCCAAATCTGTAAGTCCTCTAATGCTTTTACTGTTATAGACTAATAAATTATATTGAGAAACTAATATGGATAGTAGCACTGTACTTTGAAACTCTAGATAGCAAAAACTGAGATCGTAGAAGACTAAAAACTGTAGGAAGACCTCGATCTACGATAATATACCACTAATGATTGTATTTCATAACACACTTGTTATTAATTACTGAAATATTAATCTGATGCATAAGACTTTTAAAATAGATAAAGCATACATTGAAATGAGCATAAGGGGTATACGGGGCCGCGGTAAAGGCCAAAGAAGTGCTCGGGTTGGGTCTTCGGCATCGGGTCACATGCCTGCTAGCGAAGCACCATCTTTACTGGTGACTGAGACGGGGTCTTACGATTGAGCGGTTGGGGATGATGTGTAACACCCCGCACCCAAGACTGATACTGGGTCTGGATACTAGACATTATTATGCTTGAACTCACTGAAACATGTACTTACGGGCTATAAAATTTCGTTCCAACTTAAAAACTTCACTTTCTTAGTCAACACATATAACAAGGGCCTACGAGGCCTTTAACTCATGTCACAAAACTTTCGGAATTAAAAATCAAATAACTCATTTTTGAAGCAAGGTTCACACTCCCGTGTGACTTGGAACATGCCCGTGTACCCTTAAGCACGCCTATGCCTTCAAACCGTGTAGAACCACTGACTATTTCCACACGGCTTAGACATGCCCATGTCTACCAATCGTGGGAGGTTCCTGACTAATTTCACATGGCCATGACACGCCCGTGGGCTTAGACTGTGTGCTAATCCTTGATATACTGACTAAATTAACATGGTCTGGGCACACATCCATGTCCAAACCGTGTGTCTTACATGGCATACACACACAGCCGTGGGATTTGCCCGAGGCCTATTATGATTAATAATACTAAAGTGCAGGGTTAACACGGCCTTGACACACGCCCGTGTGTCCAACTGTGCCGGCACTTAAAGGCTATTTACCTAGCCTTTAGCCACCCTAAAATGAAGATCATATCCATACACAATTCAACGATGCAATAATACCCCAATTTTATGAATAATACTACTTGCTTCATTGATCTCAATAAACATACATGCTTAGTCAAATTTGGCCAATCACTTAGCCATATACAAAAGAATAATGAACTTGATAGCCTTTACAAAGGCCCTTCTTAAAACATGTCCACAAAATGAATGTTTCCTATACATGCCATACTTAGTAAAGTAACTTGGCTATACCAAAAAAAAAAAGTTGATAGTGTGTTGCGAGCTCCGACTTTAATGATCCACGAGTTAGCTTGGCGGGATTGCATAGAAAGAAAGAATCATAACGTAAGCATATAGCTTAGTAAGTTTGCATGTAACAACTCATAGCATCATCATTACTTAATATAAACCATTTCACATAAACAATGGTATCATGAATTTCAGCTAAAGATCTTACTTACTCATATAGATTCTTACATGTCTCATGACACTTACTATTATCATACTTGTAAGGTAACCTTGATACCTGTATCACTTGATCGCATTGATCAGTATACTATAATAACAATAATCGTGATATCTACTTTCTCATTCACAACATGAATAATACTCAACTTCATCTAACTTCATCTTGATACTAACTTTACTTTCTTAGCTTTCTTGCTATCTTCTTTTAGCTTACTAATTTGCCCGATGAATTTCTGTGAATAACCGAGGATACTAAATCTCTTCCCACATAATATGATGCCAAAGCCATATCTTAGACATGGTCTTACATGGGTTATCTCATCTTGGTTTCATGGCCATGTCTTGACATGGACTTATATGAAGTCTTGCTCTTGATAACATACTCAATGCCAAGCTTGAGTCCTTGGACTTACATGATAACTTGCTTGCTAACTTGATCAATGCCAAGCTTGCCTTGGACTTACATGATATCTTGATCAATGCCAAGCTTGCCTTGGACTTACATGATAACTTGCTTGCTAACTTAATCAATGCCAAGCTTGCCTTGGACTTACATGATATTTTGATCAATGCCAAGCTTACCTTGGACTTACATGATATCTTGATCAATGCCAAGCTTGCCTTGGACTTACATGATATCTTGCTTGCTAACTTGATCAATGCTAAGCTTGCCTTCGACTTACATGATATCTTGATCAATGCAAAGCTTACCTTAGACTTACATGATAGCTTGCGTGGTAGATCGAGTATCCTGGGTAATTCATCTCCCATCGGGACTTGCTCGTACTTATCATCATGATTTCTTGCTTGAACATAACATGATCATTTCATACAATTATTGTACATTATACAAAGCAATTTAATGATAATAATCATAAAGCTTAGAAATCATACAAACTTACCTCAATATACAAAATGTATGTAGATGTGCAATTTAGTCCTCGACTTTGTTCTTGCCTCGGTTTCGATCTGGGCTTCATTTTTCTTGATCTATAATCATAAATAGATCATTTAAAAACCATATTGACTAAATTGACTCATAACTCGTACTTTGGCAAAATTACTATTTTACCCCTATACTTTCTAATAATTTCACTTTTTCCCTAATTCTCGTAAAATGATTTTCATGCAACTTTCTTAAACTTCATTCTCAACTGAATCATTTTCTCTACTATAACAATCATCAATTCTCACTATTTCTTGTAGGTATGACCAATTTTATAACTATTACAAAATGGTCCTACTACCATTTTTCATGAAATTCATTAAGGAAAAGATGTTTATCTAACATCAAGCTCTCTTAAACTTCCATAAAACATCATTTAACAACATGTCATTCAAGGGTAGATTTTTTAACATGCATCTTAGCTCATTTTATAGCTAAAATTAGTTAATTCATAATAAGGGAACTTCAAAAATACTGAAGAATATTAAAACTGCCTAAGATGAACTTACTATGAGCTTGAAAAAATGAAGAACCCTAGCTATGGTGTCTCCCAATTTTCTAAGACAAATAAGGAAGAAGATGAGTGAATTTTTCTCATCTTTATCCTATTTTAATCACTAATAAGGCCAAATGACCAAAATGCCCTTCCTCTTAAAAATTTTCATAATAGTCTCTTAAGGCCAATTTTGTCCAAAAATTAAATTTTGGGCAAATTGCTATTTAAAGGCTCATAATTATTATTCTAAAGCTATTTCATGCAAAAAGATTCTAGAAACTCATATATTGCAACTTTTGCAATTTAGTCCTTTTTGGACCAATTGACCTTAACTTAATAAAATTGCTTTACAAAACTTTCATACTAACGTGCAAACATGGCATAAACTTGAAAAACTCATAATTTCACCTCGGGTTCGTGGCCTCGCACCACTATCCTAACTAGGCCCTAAATCGAGCTGTTACAATTCTCCCCCTTAGGGAATTTCGTCCTCGAAAATCTTACCAGCAAAAAGGTTTGGATAGTGATTTCTCATACTTTCTTCTGGTTCCCATGTAGCTTCTTTGATTCCATGCTTTTGCCACAATACCTTTACTAAGGCAATACTCTTATTTCTTAGTTGCTTAACTTCTCGAGCCAAAATCTTGACTGGTTCTTCACCATAAGTCATGTCGGGACGGATCTCTATTTTCGAAGGGGTAATTACATGCGAAGGGTCTGATCTGTAGCGTCGTAACATTGACACGTGAAACACATCATGTATCTTCTCTAATTCAAAGGGCAAAGCCAAACGGTAAGCTACCAGTCCAACTCTCTCTATAATCTCGTAGGGTCCAATAAAATGTCGACTTAATTTGCCTTTACGGCCAAATCTGAGAATTTTCTCCATGGTGATACTTTCAAAAAGACTTTATCCCCAACTTGGTACTCGATCTCTTTTCTCTTTAAATTCGAATAGGATTTCTATCTGTCTGAGGCAGCTTTTAAACATTCTCGAATTACTTTCACTTTCTCTTCAGCTTCTTTAACCAAATAAACCCCGTGAATTTGGTTCTCCTTGAGTTCAGTCCAAAACAAGGGAGTTCTACACTTACGCCCATATAGGGCCTCATAAGGCTCCATCTTTAAGCTCGATTGAAAGCTATTATTATAGGTAAATTATACCAATGGGAGAAACTTTTCCCAGCTGCCTTGGAATTCCAAAACACAACATCTGAGCATGTCCTCGAGTACTTGAATTAACCTTTCTGACTAACCGTTAGTCTGAGGGTGAAAAGCTATACTAAAACTCAATTTTGTACCCAAAGCTTCTTGCAGCTTCTACCAGAATCTGGATGTAAATCTTGGATCTTTATCGATATGATCGATAAGGGAACTCTGTGAAGTCTTACTATTTCTGAAACATACAAGTTTGCCAACTTGTCTAGTGAGTAATCCACTCAGACAGTATAAAGTGGGCGACTTCGTGAGTCTATCAACCACTACCCTAACAAAGATCTTTCTTGCTCAAGGCAACGGTAAACCCATTACGAAATCCATGGTGATACGGTCCCATTTCCACTGGAATCAAGATGGGTTGAAGTAAACCCAAGGTACTTGGTGTTCACCTTTACTTGTCGACAAATCATGCACTTGGTAACAAATTCAAATGTCTTTCTTTATTTTTGGCCACCAATATCGTTGCTTTAGATCATTATACATCTTGGTGCTACCAGATGTACAGATAAACACCTATTATGTGCTTTATACAAAATTCTCTCAGATAAGCTCCTCTTTCTTGCACACAAACTCTATCTCTAAACATTAAATATCCATCGAATTAATCGAAAGTCGAATTCAAAGACCGACTCGTCTTGAGCTCTCTTAACTTGCAACTCACTATCTTCTTTCTGAGCTTCAAACATCTCTTGAAGAAACATTGGTCTAGCTCTTAACTCAGCTAAAATGGAGCCATTGTCGGATAAGGATATCCTTGAATTCAATGCTCTTAAAATAAACAGAGACTTCCTGCTCAAAGCATCGGCGACTACATTCGCCTTTCCTGGATGGTAGTCGATGACCAACTCATAGTCTTTTATCAACTCTAACCATCTTCTTTGTCTTAAGTTCAACTCTTTCTGCGTCATCAAGAACTTTAAACTTTTGTGATCGGTGAAAATTTGACATCGTCCACCGTATAAATGGTGTCTCCAGATCTTCAATGCGAAGACTATGGCGGCAAATTCTAGGTCATGCATCGGATAATTCTTCTCATGAGGTTTTAACTGTCTTGAGGCATAAGCAATCGCTTTGCCTTCTTGCATGAGTACACAACCCAATCTATTTAAGGATGCATCGCTGTAGACTACAAATTCTTTCCCTAATTCGGGTTGTCTCGAGATCGGAGCTTCAACAAGATTGCTTTCAACTTCTCAAAACTTTGTTGGCATCTTTCTGACCACTCAAACTTCACGTCCTTCTGTAACAATTTAGTTATCGGGATTGCAATCATAGAAAACCCCTTGACAAATCATCTATAGTCGCTGGCTAGGCCAAAAAACTTTTAATCTCAGTGATGTTCTTCGCTGGTTTCCAGTCTATTATAGCTGAAATCTTACTTGGATCTACTCGGACTACATCTCTCGAGACAATATGTCCCAGGAATCCCAGTTCCTTGAGCCAAAACTCACTTTTACTGAATTTGGCATACAACTGATTTTCTCAAAGAGTCTGTAAAATTATCCGTAGATGATCAGCATGTTCATTCTCTTCTCGGGGATAAATTAGTATGTCGTCAATAAAAACGACTACAAACTTATCAAGGTATGGTCTAAAAATGCGATTCATTAAGTCCATGAATACCGCAAGAGCATTGGTCAACCCAAAGGGAATGACTAAAAATTCATAATGCCCATATCTTGTTCAAAAGGTAGTCTTGGATGCATCTGAATCCTTCACTCTCAACTGGTAGTACCCTGATCTCAAGTCTATTTTGGAGAATACAGTCGCTCCCCTCAATTGATCAAACAAATCGTCGATCTTAGGCAATGGATACTTGTTCTTTCTCACACTTTATTAAGTCGACGGTAATCAATGCATAATCTCATGGTGCCATCTTTCTTTTCACAAACAAAACCGGGCGCCCATGGTGAACAACTTGATCTTGCAAAGCCTTTATCTCACAACTCTTGCAATCTGAAACTTCACTCTTTCAACTCTGTTGGAGCCATTCTATAAGAAGTAATGGATATTGGTACAGTACCGGGAGTTAGCTCAATGCTAAACTCAACTTCTCTAACGGTGGTAATCCCGGTAATTCCTCGTGAAAACATCCACATACTCACATACTATCAGCACTGATTCAATCTCTAACTCGCTCTTTATCATTCAATACAAAGGCCAAAAATGCCTCATACCCTTTTCTTAAATATCTCTGCGCCATCATATGAGAAATTATTATTGACGATCTACCTTGCTCATCTGATTCAACATGAAGAGCATCCCCATTCTCACATCTCATTTCAATGTATTTCTTCCCATAATTTACAATTACATTATGAGTAGTCAACTAGTCCATATCAAGAATGAGGTCGAATTCATCAAATGGTAACAACATAAGATTTGCTTTAAAGTAATGACCTCTAATCGTTAATGGATAATCTTTACAAAATTTATCAACTAACATACTCTTGCATAAAGGATTGGACACCTTAATCACAAATTCTATGGTATCTATAGGCACACCCAAACTGGGTACTAATTTCATGCAAATGTAAGAGTGTGTGGATCCGGGGTCTATTAAAGCAATAACTTTGGTATTGTAAAGAGAAAAGGTACTCGTAATAACATCAGGGGAAGATGCCTCTTCGCGAGTGTGAATGGCATAAGTCCTTACAGGCGCTCTACCCTCGGGTCTCGCGGCCTGCTCTCTAGGGTTACCTCTTCCACTTGCCCCACTTCCCGGGTTCCTTTGCGATCTCTCTCTGACCATACTCCCAGATCTCAAGTTCTGAGTTCTCTCTTCTTTAGTCATCTCTAGACAATCCTTTATGAAATGGTCTTGGGAACCACATCTAAAACATGCATTTTCATGTGCTCAGTATTCTCCCAAATGACGTCTACCACATTGTGAACATTCAGGTCTGTCAGGTTTAAAATTCCCAACACTTGCAACTGAAGTCGTCTGTGCTTTATTTCCCAAATACTGCTTACTTTTGTCTTTTCTTGAAAATCCAGTGGAAGTAGCTGTTCGAGTAGAAAAATCTCTTGACTTCTTAGATGACGATTGGAATGACTTGTTCCACTGTCTCTTTCTAGAATTACGAGACTCTATTTTAGATTTCTTCTTCTCTTTTACCAGTTCTTCGACTTTACAAGCCCTTTCCACTAGTACAACAAATTCTTTTAATTCGAGGACAGTAACAGCCACCTTAATGTCCTCATTTAAACCATCTTCAAACCTTTTACTCATAATGGCCTCAGTGGACACACATTCGCGAGCGTACTTTCTGATTCGTACGAACTCTCGCTCATAATCAGTTACTAACATCTTGCCTTACTTTAGCTCTAGCTCTAGAAATTCTTTCCTCTTCTGGTCTATAAACCTCTGACTGATATACTTTTTCTTAAACTCTTCTTGGAAGAATTCCCATGAGATCCTTTCCCTTGGTACCACCGACACAAGGGTGTTCCACCATTGGTAAGTAGAATCTCTTAAGAGAGAGACTACACACTTCATGCATTCATCAGGAGTGCAAAACAGTTCGTTAAATACTCTGATGGTATTTTCTAAACAGAACTCAGCTCTTTCTGGATCATCATCTTTTCTAGCTCAAAATTTTTTTGCCCCATTCTTTCTGATCCTATCAATTGGAGGTTTACCTCCTTTTACCACCTCTACTATTTGAGGGGCTACTGCAGTAGGTAGTGGAACAGGTGGGGGTGGAGGGGATTGTGCATTCGGGTTCGCTCAAATAAACTCTGTGTACCAGGCATCCATCATATGGAGGAAGGCTTCTCTAGCCTCTTCTTCTCCTCTTTCTTGACTAACCGTAGTGGGTCTACTCTTATTCTCATACGGCACCGTCCTTTCTGCGGGAGCTGGTGCGTTACTTTCTACATCATCCGCCTCAACTCTTTCGGGATCCATTTACTATATGTATAAACATAATTTAAGTTGTCAGGAGTCATCACAGTATCACTATAAAAACATTCTTACGTATGGCATGTATAGCTAGACTCATGCTCGTGCTACGTTAGTCCTAGAACTGACTAAATCATAGCTCTGATACTACTAAATGTAATACCCACTTTTCAAGACTAATCTTGGTGCGGATACGAGACATTACTATGCTTAAACTCACTGAAACATGTACTTACGGGCTATAAAATTTTGTTCCAACTTAAAAACTTCACTTTCTTAGTCAACACATATAAGAAGGGCCTACGAGGCCTTTAACTCATGTTAAAAAACTTTCGGAATTAAAATCAAATAACTCATTTTTGAAGCAGGGTTCACACGTCCGTGTGACTTGGAACACGTCTGTGTACCCTTAAGCACTCCTATGCCCTCAAACCGTGTAGAACCACTGACTATTTCCACATGGCTTAGACACACCCATGTCTACCAACCGTAGGAGGTTACTGACTAATTTCACACGGCCATGACACGCCCGTGGGCTTAGACCGTGTGCTAATTCTTGATATACTGACTAAATTAACATGGTCTGGGCACATGCCCATGTCCAAATCGTGTGTCTTACACGGCATACACACACGGCCGTGGGATTTGCCCGAGGCCTATTATGATTAATAATACTAAGGTACAGGGTTAACACGGCCTTGACACACGCCGTGTGTCCAACCGTGCTGCCACTTAAAGGCTATTTACCAAGCCTTTAGCCACCCTAAAATGAAGATCATATCCATACACAATTCAACGATGCAATAATACCCCAATTTTATGAATAATACTACATGCTTCATTGATCTCAATAAACATACATGCTTAGTCAAATTTGGCCAATCACTTAGCCATATACAAAAGAATAATAAACTTGATAGCTTTTACAAAGGCCTTTCTTAAAACATGTCCACAAAATGAATGTTTCCTATACATGCCATACTTAGTAAAGTAACTCAGCTATACCAAAAAAAGAGTTGATAGTGTGTTGCGAGCTCCGACTTTAATGATCCACGAGTTGGCTTGGCGGGACTGCATAGAAAGAAAGAGTCATAATGTAAGCATATAGCTTAGTAAGTTTGCATGTAACAACTCATAGCATCATCATTACTTAATATAAACCATTTCACATAAACAATGGTATCATGAATTTTAGCTAAAGAGCTTACTTACTCATATAGATTCTTACATGTCTCATGACACTTACTATTATCATACTTGTAAGGTAACCTTGATACCTGTATCACTTGATCACATTGATCGGTATACTATAATAACAATAATCATGACATCTACTTTCTCATTCACAACATGAATAATACTCAACTTCATCTAACTTCATCTTGATACTAACTTTACTTTCTTAGCTTTCTTGCTATCTTCTTTTAGCTTACTCATTTGCCCGATGAATTTTTGTGAATAATCGAGGATACTAAATCTCTTACCACATAATATAATGCCAAAGCCATATCCTAGACATGGTCTTACATGGGTTATCTCATCTTGGTTTCACGGCCATGTCTTGTCGTGGACTTATATGAAGTCTTGCTCTTGATAACATACTCAATGCCAAGCTTGAGTCCTTGGACTTACATGATAACTTGCTTGCTAACTTGATCAATGCCAAGCTTGCCTTGGACTTACATGATATCTTGACTTACATGAAACTTGCTTGCTAACTTGATCAATGCCAAGCTTACCTTGGGCTTACATGATATCTTGATCAATGCCAAGCTTGCCTTGGACTTACATGATATCTTGCTTGCTAACTTTATCAGTACCAAGCTTGCCTTGGACTTACATGATAACTTGCGTGGTAGATCGAGTATCTTGGAAAATTCATCTCCCATCGAGACTTGCTCGTACTTATCATCATGATTTCTTGCTTGAACATATCATGATCATTTCATACAATTATTGTACATTATACTAAGCAATTTAATGATAATAATCATAATGCTTAGAAATCATACAAACTTACCTCAATATACAAAATGTATGTAGATGTGCAATTTAGTCCTCGACTTCGTTCTTGCCTCGATTTTGACCTGGGCTTCATTTTTCTTGATCTATAATCATAAATAGATCATTTAAAAACCATATTGACTAAATTGACTCATAACTCATACTTTGGTAAAATTATTATTTTGCCCCTATACTTTCTAATATTTGCACTTTTGCCCCAATTCTCGTAAAATAATTTTCATGCAACTTTCTTAAACTTCATGCTCAACTGAATCATTTTCTCTTCTATAACAATCATCAATTCTCACTATTTCTAATAGGTATGACCAATTTTATAACTGTTACAAAATGGTCCCTACTTCTATTTTTCATGAAATTCATTAAGGAAAAGAAGTTTATCTAACATCAAACTCTCTTAAACTTCCATAAAAAATCATTTAACAAGCATGTCATTCAAGGGTAAATTTTTGAACATGCATCTTAGCTCATTTTATAGCTAAAATTAGCTAATTCATAATACGAGAACTTCAAAAATACGAAGAATATTAAAAATAGGGTTAAGATGAACTTACTATGAGCTTGAAAAAAATAAAGAACCCTAGCTATGGTGTCTCCCAATTTTCGACAGCAACAAGGAAGAATATGAGTGAATTTTTCTCATTTTTATCCTATTTTAATCACTAATAAGGCCAAATGACCAAAATGCCCTTCCTCTTAAAAATTTCCATAATAGTCTTTTAAGGCCAATTTTGTCCTAAAATTAAATTTTTGGCAAATTGCTATTTAAGGGCTTATAATTATTATTCTAAAGCTATTTCATGCAAAAAGCTTCTAGAAACTCATACATTGCAACTTTTGCAATTTAGTCCTTTTTGGACCAATTGACCTCAACTTTTACAAAACTTCCATACTAATGTGCAAACATGGCATAAACTTGAAAAACTCATAATTTCACCTTGGGTCTGTGGTCTCGCACCACTATCCCAACTAGGCCCTAAATTGAGCTATTACATGAAGTCTTGTCCCAAGCTATTCTTCCCATTTTAGAGAGGGTTGCTGGATCTAATGTTGGTGCAGTGGGCCGAGGGTCAATTTCAGAGTGACTCTGGTTTAATGGAGTGAAAATTTTTAGGGGTGTTTCTAGAGTAGCCCCAAATGTGGCAGAGTACTTGTTGGAGGCCACTAAAAGAATAATGGATGGCCTCAACTGTACCGCAGAACAAAAGTTGAAAGGAGCAATGTCTTTACTACGAGACAAGGCCTACCAATGGTGGCTCACCGTGAGAGAACGTAGGCTGATCGGTTAACATGGGATTTCTTTAAGGCGACCTTTCAAGGGAAGTATGTAGGTGCAAGTTATGTGGACTCCCGAAGAAGGGAATTTCTGAGCCTGACCAAGGGGAATAAGGCAGTGGCAGAATATGAGGCAGAGTTCATGCTGTTGAGTCGATATGCTCGTGGGATAGTAGCAACTGAGTATGAACGCTGTGTACATTTTGAGGACGGCCTTCGAGATGAGTGACGGGTATTGATAGCTTCACAGAGGGAGCGAGATTTTGCTACCCTTGTAGAAAGGTAAAAATTGCTAAGGATGTGAAGCGCTTTGAGTGCCAGAACCGCGACAAAGATAGGAACAGAAATAACAGGGATTCTAGGCCCTTAGGTTCTTCTAGAAGGCCTCTAAAGAATTCTAGGTTTGATGGGCTAGTTTGGGCTGGAGTTCCTATTGCTATTTCTAGACCGCAGCCTTACGCTGATTGTGGGAGATCTCACCAGGGGGAGTGTTGGAAGAGGATTGAGGCATGCTTCAGATACAGGTCCATAGATCGTCAGGTTAAGAGTTGTCTTCAGAGGCTTGTTCAGATACAAGCTATAGTACAGGGTTATGTTCAGCCAGTGAGAGGTGGTCAGTAGCCACCAAGAGGCCGTGGGTAGGCCAGAGGTGGAAACAGTATAGGACGAGGTCGTGAAGCAGCAGGCAGAGGTGCTGGTAACAATGAGGCAAAGTAGCAAGCACTGTTTTATGCTGCTCGTCACTAAGAGGATGGTGACACTCCAGATGTTATAACCGGTACATTCCTAATACATAATGTACCTTACACTGCTTTGATTGATATAGGGTCTACGCATTCATACATTGCATGCACTGTGGCTGGCACCTTGGATATCATGTGTGATAGTACTGTTAATAAGATGACTGTGTTAAGTCCACTGGGACAGTCAGTAAGGGTAGACAAGTTGTTTAGAGACGTGCCCCTAGAGGTTCAAGGAGTTATATTTCCAATAGATTTGATAGAGCTACCGTTTGGTGAGTTCGACCTGATCTTGGGGATGGACTGATTGGTAAAACACCGTGCAATTTTGGATTGTGCTGTTAAACTATGGTGTTGAAGACGTCAGATTATGAGGAGGTGGTTGTGATTGGGGAGCGAAGGAACTTTTGTCTAATGTGATATATGCATTAAGGGCTGAAAAACTGGTTCATAAGAGTTGTGAGGTGTTTCTAGCCTATATTGGTGTATCTGATTCTGAGGGTCCTTTTGTTAGAGAAATTAGAACAGTTAAAGATTTTTTTGATGTATTTTCTGATGAGATCCCTGGGTTGCCTCCAAACCACGAAGTGGAATTCAGTATTGAGGTCTTGCCTGGAATAGCCCCAGTGTCCATCGCCCCTTATAGGATGACACCAAAGGAAATCTCAAATTCAAGAACTGCTAGACCAAGGATTCATTCGACCGAGTGTGTCTCCATAGGGAGCACCAGTGTTGTTTGTAAAGAAGAAGGATGGATCCATGCGCATGTGTATCGATTATCGGTAGTTGAATAAACTGACTATAAAAAATAAGTATCCCTTGTCAAGGATTAACGATCTATTTGATCAGTTCCAAGGAGCATCGATTTTCTCTAAAATAGATCTCCGTTCTGGGTACCATCAGTTGAGAGTTAAATAGGTTGATGTTTATAAGACTGCGTTTAGGACTCGTTATGGTCATTACGAGTTCCTAGTGATGCCATTTGGGCTGATGAATGCACCAGCTGCTTTTATGGACTTGATGACAGTATTCTAGCCCTACTTGGATCAGTTCGTGGTGGTATTTATAGATGGCCTCTTGGTGTATTCGAGAATCGAGGATGACCATGATGCACATCTCTGAATTGTTCAGCAAATTTTGGGGGAGAAACAACTGTACGCTAAGTTTAGCAAGTGTGAGTTCTGGCTGCAAGAAGTGACATTTCTGGGTCACGTGGTATCTGCCGAGGGGATTAGGGTTGATCCTTGAAAAATTGAAGCCGTACTGGATTGGAAACCACCTAAGACCGTATCTGAGATTTGAAGCTTTCAGGGTCTGGCAGGGTCTGGATTGCTGCACCTATGAATAAGTTACTGCGTAAAGGGGTATCGTTCAATTGGACTGATAAGCAGCAAGAGAGTTTTGATAAACTGAAGAACGTTCTGACTGAGTCCCCTATTTTAATATAGCCAGAGTCTAGTAAGGAATTTATGGTCTATAGTGATGCATCACACGTTGGTTTAGGTTGTGCGCTGATGTAGGAGGGTAAGGTGGTTGCTTATGCATCTCGTCAGCTTAAGCCTTACAAGAAAAATTACCCTACACATGTCTTAGAGTTAGCCACGGTGGTATTCGCACTAAAAATTTAGAGGCACTAATTATACGATGAGAAGGGTATTATCTACACAGATCACAAGAGTCTCAAGTACCTTCTTACTCAGAAGGAGCTGAATCTTAGGCAGCGAAGATGGATAGAGCTGCTTAAGGATTATGACTATTTGATTGAGTATCACCCTAGTAAGGCTAACGTGGTAGCTAATGCACTGAGTCGTAGGTCTGTATCTGATTTGAGAGTAATGTTTGCTCGTCTCAGCTTGTATGATGATGGTAGCTTATTAGCTGAGCTTCAAGTGAGACCGACATGGACTGAGAAAATTAAGTGGAAACAATTATTGAATGAGTCACTGGTTTCGTGTTTCCAATAAGTTGAGAATGGAGAGACTGCAGATTTTGGGTTGAATGGTAAAGGAGTACTGTGTTTCCGTGGGAGAGTTTGTGTACCAATGGATTCTAAACTGAGGCAGTCTATACTACGAGAGGCGCATAGTAGTCCATATGCTATGCATCCTGGTAGAAACAAGTTATATTGAGATCTTCGTGAGCTATACTGGTGGCCAGGGCTAAAATGTGAAGTTACTAATTTTGTGAGTAAGTGCTTGACATGTCAGCAAGTTAAGGTTGAGCATCAGCTGCCTTCTGGGTTACTATAGCCAGTTAAGATTCCACTTTAGAAGTGAGAGAGGGTAACTATGGAATTTGTAAGTGGACTGCCCTTAACGACTACTAAGAAGGATTTGGTATGGGTTATTGTAGATCGATTGACTAAATCTACCCATTTTATACCAGTTCGCACTTATTACTCATTGCAAAAGCTGGCGAAGTTGTATGTGGCTGAGATTGTGAGACTGCATGGGGTACCAGTTTCTATGATATCTGACAGAGATCCTAGATTCACATCTCGGTTCTAGAAGAAGTTACATGAGGCTTTGGGTACCAGGTTGGACTTCAATATTGCATTTCATCCTCAGACAGATGGTCAGTCAGAGAGGGTGATTTAGGTACTGGAGGAATGTTAAAAAGTTATGTAATGGATTTTTGAGTCAGTTGGAAAGACTACTTGCCACTAGTAGAGTTCACATATAATAATAGCCATCAGTTCAGTATTCAAATGGCACCGTACGAGGCACTGTATGGTCGTAGGTGTCGTACTCCTACCTGTTGGACTGAGCTAGGAGAGCAGCAAGTTTTGGGGCTAGAGTTAGTTTCTGATACCAAAGAAAAGGTAAAACTGATTCGTGACCGGTTGAAGGAAGCTTCTGATAGAAAGAAGTCTTACTCAGATCTTAAATGCTGAGAGTTTAAGTACTCTATGGGAGATTGTGTCTTCCTTAAGGTCTTACTGTGGAAGAAAATTCTGAGATTTAGACGGAAGTGTAAGCTTAGCCCAAGGTTCATTGGGCCTTACTGTGTACTGAAGCCTGTGGGATCAGCCGCCTATTAACTTGACTTGCCTCCAATATTAGACTGGATTCACGATGTGTTCCATGTCTCCATGCTGAGCGTTATTGCTCTGATCCCACACATATAGTACCAGTCGAGGAGATTAAGGTTAGGCCAGATTTGACCTTCGAGAAGGAGCCAGTACATATATTGGACCGTAAGGTTAAAGACTAAGGAGGAAATCTATTCCACTAGTCAAAGTGCTTTGGCGTAATCACAGTTCAGAAGAAGCCACGCGGGAACCTGAGGAGGCGATGCGTCGGCAATACCCTCACCTATTCTGACCAGGTAAATTTCGAGGTCGAAATTTCTTTTAGGGGGTAGAGTTGTAATGCCCCAAATTTTTTTTGCATGTTTTGACACAAATACCTGTGTGCTTCTGTGGTGGAGTGATTTGGGTGTGTTTAGGAGTGTTTGAGAAGCCTGGGTTCAAGTCTTGGCTTTTGCAAAATTTTTAGTTTTCTTCTTAAATGAATCTAGACACTGGCACATAGGTTTTATTAATTATTATGCTTATTTTAAGTCACAAAAAGCCTATTGGTGCAATAGTTGTGGCGTTACAAGTATGGCAAGTGGTCTGAGGTTCAAGTGTTGGCACAGCATGAGGGGGTATTTATTTTGCTGCTTGAGTTGTGTAGGTAGTAGAGTTGGACTGAAACACAACTAAGGAGAGTTTGAATAGAAATTGAATGGGGTTTGAACAGGTCATGGGTAGGTTCAAGGAGGGATTTTAGGAGAGATATAGGGGAGGAAAATGTGGAATTTGAAGTGTAGTAGAGTTGTGCCGAAATTACATAGTAGGTACACAAGAGCTTTTCGGCTGAGCTGCTATTCTCTCAAATTTTTGATTTTGTATGGTCTTATTCATTTACGTTTTGGTTCTTTATGCCGTGGGTGCCAGAAATTGGCTTTTGTTGCCTTTTCTCTCTGCTTCTTGTATTGGCTTCTCCCTGGTTCACTATTTTGATTTTGCTTATTTCCTCCCTCTCTACTTTCTTCGGTTTTCTTAGAGTTCCCTCCTACATTGCTGGCCAAATTCTCTTGTAGCTAAATTTCTCTCTCTGCATTCGATTAAGGTAACTTGGTTTTATTTTGGGGTGTCGAATCCTTGACTTATGGCCAAACCTTGCTGTAGCCTCCATCTCTATTTGGATTCACGGTTGTCTTTTCCCTTTCTCTACTTTCTATCGAAATATTTTTCCCTTTAACATCATCTTGTCTCTGCCGTTACTGCCAGGGGTATGATTGTACCATCTCGTGCCTCGGGTTTTGGGCGATGCTTGTGTAGACTGATTACTTCTATCTATCGTTCTTAGTTCTATGTTCGATAAGTTGTTACCCGCTTGATTCAAGTTATTGACATTTATGGTAGTAGTTAACAAGATTAGATTGTAATACTGGTTTTTTGGAATCTTGAAATCAACCTTTGTCAACGGTTTAAGCAGGCTAAAGTCACCCTCGTTCAAATGAGGTTTGGTGCTCATGGATCGTAGCACAATTTTGGAAAATAGGTGTGTGGCCGTACCCTACGAATGGTAATAGGCAAAAATACCGGCAAAGTGTGTATTCACACTATTTTGACTGTAGAACGGTAAAAGTCAAAAAGTCAAAACTTCAGCATTTGAGGCCTCATGAGCGTGCGATCACTCGTGTGGTAAACTGAGCCCAAAAATCATGGGCGATAGACTATAGAGGCCACCACGAGCATTCTCATGCTCTTAGGCCGATATGGACCTCGTTTTGTTGAAATGGGCTATATGGGCCCATTGGCTTGTGGGCTCCATACGGAATAAATCCATAATAAGTGGAAAATACTAGACTGGGCTAGATAGTTCGCATAGTAGTGACTAAATTTGGGCTAAACGGGCCACACGAGCGTGTAGGCCCACTTGGGCTATATAATGGGCCTTGGACCCATTTACACCATTATGACCTTTTAAATTATTTGTGTCACTCGAGGCAAATGTGGACCTTCAGAGAGGTCGTTATTTTAATCGAGACCCCAAAATAAATAAAGTGACCAAAATACCCTTAAACGGTAAAATTACTATTATACCACTACTTGATGGAAATGACCATTTTACCTTTAGAGGTAGGTTGATTGATGAGTGTATGATTATTTGTATGATATGATTATTTGTATGACTATACTGAGTAGGAAACTTTGCACACACGAACAATTTATGACATGACATACTACATAGGGTTGGGATTTTGATATGGAGGAAGTATTGTACTGGTGGCTCTGCCACATTCACTGTTACTTGTGGCGTTGCTACATATACTGATTCTGGCAGCTCTACTACGTTATTATTAATAGAAGCTATGCTGCGATATTGGTGTGCTGGTTGGGTGGGTCGATTTTATCCTCACATGGTGTGTTGGCTGGATTACGGTGGGATGCATATTTGTACCGTATTGATACTGTATTGGGCTTAGGCTCACACTATTACTGTAATGGGCTAAGGCCCACACCGCATCATTCTTGAATAGGGCTCAAGCCTAGATATTCTTCGCATATATTGTTCTTGATTGATTGTTAGGATTACGACCGAGTTTTCAGAAACTCACCCTTTCTTTTTAATCGTACAGGTAATCCCCAGTCTTAGACGATTTGGAACCGCGAGGGACTCGGAGGTGGCCACATGATTGCTGACGTCCTTCTTTAGTCTTAGTTATTTAATTTTAATTTTCATATTAGGCTATTGATTATGTAATAATGCCATTGGTTGATTTAATTTTTAATTGGGCTTTGGTTTCTTATTTTAAACTGTCAAACGAACACAAAAGAGTTTTCAAAATCACAATTATTTTCAAGAAAAACACGCATTTTAAACTTTAAGGTTTTTAGTTAGAGAAGCTTCTACGATTTTATTCAGTTTAAGAAATCAACGGTAATAATATTGAAAATGTTTTGATAAGTTGATTTCAAATTGTAATAACTTTGTAGGGCCCAAAATTTGTCTGGGCCCATATTAAAACCAAACAAAAATATCAAAAAAAAATAATTTATCAACAGTCCAATAAACAATCCTTCTATTACAGGCCTAAAACAACAAACCAACCAACCCAATCCTAAACCTAACCCGTAACCCATTTACAAACCCACTAAAAACCTAATTTTGGAATTGGCCCAAGTGGCCCAATACGTTTGACGCTCCAGAGGGCTTCCAGAATGTTCCAGCGCCACCTCAACTTCCCTTGTGCGTGCCTTCACGCGCATGACTGTTTGTATCCTTGCATGCCCCATGTGCGCTACCCACGCGCAAGCCTTCACCAGCACGCCTCCGTACTACCTCTAGTGCATCAGTGTCGTACAACCTATGCGTCTTGGCCACGTCTATACCTGCAAACCAATAGCAGAGAAACAATAGCAAGGAAAAATGCAAAAAAAAAAAAAGATAATTGTTGTATTTTTTGATTTTTCATCATTTTTTAACATTTAACTATAAAAAGTCAAGAGAAAAAACACTGTAAAGATGACATGGGGAATATTGATATGCACACATAACAGAGCAATACGAAAATCAATACAGAGATTTAAACAAGAGGTTTCTTTTTTATTCCATCTTTTTGACTATTTTTTTAATCCATTTCTGTATCTCTTTCTTTTCTTCTTTGATATATAATAAATAACAGAGAAGGAAGAGAGGTTACCTGGGCCGAACGCTCAATCTTTATCTACTCCATCGCAATCGGAGTTAGATGTGGGTTAATGGGCGAGGATTTAAGATCGTTATCCTCAAAGTAGATCGGACCACTAGTATACTGCTTGTCACTGGTCATGATAGCGATTTGGTGGTAAGCAGTGGGGTTTTTCTTCCCTTTGTGTGCTGCTCTTTGTTGGTTATGATGGTGATATAGTGGTAAACGAAGGGAGTTCTAGTTGTGGCGGAGAGTGAAAATAAAAGCAGAGAGGCTTAGGGTTTCAGTTTCGAGAGGAGTAAATGAAACCTAAATCATTTTATTTAGTTTTAAACCTCTTAGCAATACGGTGTAGTTTTGGCTTATGACGATAGTTCCCAAATGACACCGTCCTGGTCCAAACCCGGTGACCTAACCCAAATGCGGCTAGGATCCGCATGTCCTGATGCTAAGGGATATTTATGCGTTCAACCCTCCTTTCCTATGCTGTTTTTTAATCAAATCCATAAAATATTTGCCTTGTTCTTTAATTCGCCCCCATAACTTGTACGTTATATCAATTTGATCCAATTTGTATATTGCTTCTTGATTATGTAAAACTTGTGCTTTTAGTCCTTGTTCATTCGTATATATTATAATTTAAGCCTATACTCGTAATATTATTCTGTTATGCATCAATTTATTAATTTTGATGTATTTCATATTATATACATGTATGTTTATTATTCTACTTCCTTCAATTGTTACTTGCATTACATGATTGTTGCTAACATGAATTGTAATTTATTAATTAAGAGCCATTACTTATTTGTGATTCATTATTGTAATAATTTCAGTTTCGTATATTAGTACTCTGTTGCATCTTATGAAAAATATAATGTTTTAATGTCATTTCTTTTGTTTTTTTTAAAAAAAAGAAAAATCATTTTTTTACTCAAAGTCTTTTTTTTAAAAAAAGGAAAAAATAAAAATAAGGCAATGCTCGTGTTTAGGGGTTTCGAGAAAATCGTGCTCTACCTTACTGAGTTCTGATTCTCTTCGATTAAAACCTTGAAACCGAGTATCATTTCTCTCTTAAATCAAACGCACGATTTTAAATAAAAAACTTATTCTTGGGAAGTTGAGATATTGCGCCCTAACTTACTGAGTGTGATATTTTGTCATCTCGAGATAAGAATTTCAAAAAAACAAAGGCAATATTCCGTATTTGGGAATTTTGAGAAATAGTACCCTAACTTACTGGGTTGTGATTTTTCATTTGACCCAAATAATTGAATATCCTTCTTATTTTTGAAATTTACGAGTATTGAATGTCGAAAGATAAACCTAATTTTGAGAATATAAGATGTGGTGCCCAAACTTACTGAGTAGGGCATTTTATTTCTTCGAGATAGGAAGCTTAGGCATCCAATATGATTTTGTCCAATTATATATTAAGTAAATGGATCGTAATCTAGAATCTTTTCAAATTTTCGACATCAAGACATTAATTAATCAATTTGGTACCAATTTTGGGTATTGCAAGGGTGCTAATCCTTCCTCACAGAATCGACTCGAACCTGCTTTTATTTCAGTGAGCCAAAATTATTGTTTTAATAAATGAAAATGCTTTATTAAAATAATCAATCTTAAAGTTATCCGATCACACCTCGAATAAAAGATCGGTGGCGACTCTATTTCTATATTTTTAAAATCGATTCTCGTTTTTCAAAACTTCGATTTAACAATGGTTTCAACAGCTTGGCAACTCCACTGGGGATTTGTAGAGTCAAGCAGTAAAATCGATTAATTTCTGTCCTTTTATCAAAAATTGAAAATTTGATTAAAATTATGATCCTTTTGTTTGCATTTGCTTATGTCATTTCATTTGATTGTTATGGTTCAAGTCTGGTAGAACATTTCTGCATCATATTGCATGACCATTGGGTCACACCCTTAAGTGGGAGTGAGAAACTACTACTTCATGAGGTTTTCACCTCCGTGCAGGATAGTGAATCGCTTTCGGAATACATTCGTACCTATGTCTTCGTGAAATTTTCATCTCCATGCAGCCATAGGGAAATGTATTCCCCTAAACTGAACTCGTTCCGTATGAGCCTATAATGGGTGAGGATCGAGGAATCTACTGGTTCAGGTACCCTCGACTTTAGAACTCAAACCACATGTAAAAGACCTTAAGAGCTTACCCAAGATGGAGTTGTGATAAACCCTAGTGGTCACCCAATAGGTGCTTGAATGTTTTTACATACTTTGAACTTCATTTATATCGTACTAACTATTTATTTTATTACTTTGCATGCATTTTCATATTAGAGAAAGGTGTCGATTCGGGTTTGGTTGCTAAATTAGGGAGATCGACATGGAAAATGACTTTCTTGATAAATTGGAAGATAACGCGGCTGTCCGAATTTGGTTAGAAACAACGCAATTAGAATAGGGGGATAGCCTAGCTGCAGGATATGAGTCGGAGTCATGGGACTACACCCGTGTTAGTGTTACGTAAACCAATCTCCAAGAGTTGAAAGTAATATGGGATCAATGGGATGACGAGGCCAAGAGGTTGTTCTATCATAGTTATGGGGATTTACCGTACTTGCTGGATCTCAACGTAGACGAACAGTTATTTCGGGCTATCACTCAATATTGAAACCCTGCTTATAGCTGTTTTGCCTTTTGGGAGAGTGGATTTGGTGCCGACCGTGGAGGAATACACTGCTCTATTGCATTGTCCAAGAGCTCAAAAGGATAGAATTTATTCGAAAGCTGCTTATGTCCCAGCCTTTTGGAAGAAGTTAATGAGTGTTACGGGAATGAGCGAACAATGGATAATAGCTAGGATAAAGCAAAAGGGAGACTATAAATGTATCCCATGGAGGAGCTTGAGGGACTTGATTTTGGCTCATCCTGATGAGAAAAAGAAAGTCGATGTCTTTGCATTGAGCATCTATGGATTGATGCTGTTTCCTAGGGCTTTAGGACATGTAGATGAGGCGGTCACAGATCTATTCGACCGACTCAGTAAAGGGATCATGCCAGTTCCTGCAATCTTGGCTGAGACTTTTAGGTCATTAAACCCCTGTAGAAGATCCGGAGAGCGCAGGTTCATAGGATGTGCGCAGTTGTTACTAGTTTGGTTCCACAGCCATTTCTAGAAAGTGGATAGGATCTCTTGTCGTGTCTTTAATGATAGTTATTCTCCATTAAAAGAAATAGCCACAACGCCAAGAAGAGACGACGTGTCAGAGGAAAACTGGACTACACTTCTCCAAAATCTCTGAGAAGAGGATGTTTAATGGAGAGCTCCTTGGTTGGTGCCCAGTGAGATTTTGTTTCGATTCGGAAGTTTCAGTTGGGTTCCTTTGCTCGGGGTTTGGGGAGCCGCGGGTTATGCTCCTTTACTTGTACTAAGACAATACTGGTCAAGGAAGTTTGTACCAGTAACTCAAGGCCTAGCGCAATGCGAGTTCATATTTAAAGGAGACAATTATAAGAAGAAGATCAAGGAGATTTTCACTGCTCGGAACCAGACTCGCCGTATGAAGAGATTGTCGGTAGGTTCTATGACAACACCAGAGTATACTAATTGGTTCAGCCAAAGGATTAACGATAATATACCTGGACCGAGTTAAGAGAGTGCTCGATCGATAGAGGATTGTCTACGAGTGGTCTCGTCCGAATTAGAGATAATAAAACAAGATTTTGGAAAAAAGGAATCGAGAGCTGGAAAAGAGAATAGAGCAATTAGAGGAAGAGAAGATGCATTTAGGGTTGGATGCTGACGTTCAAAAGGCAGAGGCAGAGAAATTTAGAAAAGGAAAAAAATAGGTTGAAGAGGATCTCAACAGCTTAAAGACTAATTATAAGAAGATGCGACTATCAATGAGGACCGCCTGTTTAGGAAAAACTCCCGATCAATGGCGTTAGAAAATTCAAGACGAAAGGGTTAAAGCTGATCAATGGGAGGAGAAGTTCAGAGAGGCCCAAACATGAAACGAACTTATGGAAAAGAGCCTCTCGGAAGGCCAAAGTGAACAAAACAAGTTAAAGGTTAGGGTCACAGAACTCGAGAGATCTCTTCACCATCATCGAAGCCGTAACTCGATGAAAGAATTAAGAGTAAGTTTGAGCCAAATAGAGGAAACGAAGAAGAAGATCGGAGAATTAGAAATGGCCTTGCTAAATTGCCAAAACCATATCAAGTCTCTAGAGGCAAACGAAGAACGAAGGGAAGAAGAGCTTCACCATTCCCAGAATCAAGTCAGAGATAGAGATTACCTTATAGGGGAAGCTATAACCCAGATGCGAGAGATAGCCGAATATTTATAGACTTTGGCCTTACAAGCTGATATATTAAGCATACAGATTAAGACATGGTCAGATCGTGGACAAGAATTAGCCTCCCTACTTACAAAGATTAAAGCCTTAGGTGTTAGAGCAAGGCTGCATTTGTAATCTACTTTATGTAAAGAGCTTTGTTTTCAAATAAAGTTTCCTAAATGAAATTGAATCAGAATCGACTTCTTTCGCATTTCATGCATTCACATTTGTCATTCATATGCATCAAAAGTCATTAAAAGATTCTAATTAGAGTAAAAAAATTATTTCAGCAACCTAGAAACCAGCAAAACCTTTCCAGAGACGCACCCCTACGACACAAGAAAGAAAACAAAAAATATGGATTAGAGAATAGAGAAGCTTGAACAACTCTAAAAAGAGATGTAGCTGCAAATGCAGGAGCAGCTTGCTAAGATCCAACATGATATGATGGCTCGGATGATAGAATCGCAAAAAACCATAATGTCCCAATTAACTCAATTGCTGGCAGATAAAGAAAAACCTCTATGGTTAACACTGCTAAAGATAGTAAGGAGTGACTATCTCTCTAGGGTCTCACCCCGACACATCTTGAAGTGCATCCACAAAAGACATCTGTCATAATTAAACCTCAACAATTTCAAGAAGGTGTTTTGATACTGCCAAATTTCCAAGCTGGATCAGGTTCCAATCTAGTAGACCATCCGATTAATGCTGTTATTCCCGACCTTGATAAGGCAGCAGAAGAGGAAAAGGCAAAGTATGAATTACCAAAACAGCTAGAAGAGCATTGCAAATGGTTAGAGGACAAATTCAAGGCTATGGAAAGTGATGATAGGCAACGAGGAGTTGACGCTAAAGATCTAAGTTTGGTGCCAGATCTAATACTTCCCCACAAATTCAAGATGCCAAAGTTTGAAAAATACAAGGGAATCACTTGCCCCGAAGCTCATATAACTATGTTTTGCCAAAGAATGATTGGGTATATTAACAATGACCAACTATTGATACATTGCTTCGGGATAGCTTTAGTCGAAAGCAATGACCAAATGGTATAGTCGGTTGAGCTGCATGCGAACTTAGTTCTTGTAGGATCTAGCCTGCATTTATGAAGCGATCTGATCCACGTGAATGATATGACCCATGATAGGATCGCCCTGCAAAACATGGAGAATAAACTAAGAGAGAGTTTTTGGCAGTATGCGTAGAAGAGGAGGGAGGTTGCCATCCAAGTCCAGCCACCACTTTTGGAGAAGAAGACTATAATGCTCTTTATCAATACGCTGCAGGCCCCATTTATCATGCGTATGCCAGGAAGCACAACCAAGAGTTTTTTAGACATTGTAATGACTGGAGAGACAATCGAGAATGCTATAAAGAGTAGAAAGATTGAGGCGGTGGAAACTAACAAAAGAATGACCATAAGGAGGAAAGAAAACGAAGTGAATAATGCAAGCATAAGGTATTCAAAGTCGATTACCATTAAGCAATCAAAAGTAGTGGCCATGGGGCATCAAGGATCATCCAAGAAGAATTTGGCACTACAAGAAAAAATAATGAGAAACTCCAATTCACACCGATTCAAATGACATACAAGGAGATGTATCAAACTCTATTCGACTCACATATTGTGTCTCCTTATCATCTAAAACCAATGCAGCCTCCATATCCCAAGTGGTATGACCTGAATGCACGGTGTGAATACCATGCAAAAATCACGGGGCATTCAATAGAAAATTGTCTTGCCTTTAAGAAATTGGTGGAAAAATTTATCAATATGGGTGTCGTGGAGTTAGAGGACATTCCAAACACAGTAAACCCACTACCCAATCATGCTAATAACGGGGTCAACGCAATTGGCGAAAGTTTGAAAAAAAAGAATCAAGGTAAGTGTCGCGGAGGTTAAGACTCCCTTAAGATTATCTGGAAAGAAATGGTCAAGTAGTGACTAATTGTTGCAGAAAAGATTCGAGGAAAGCTAATAAATTATTGTGAGAACCACCAGGAATTGGGGTATGAGATTCAGAATTGTGAGGAATTTAGAACTTTGGTACAAATTTTAATGAACAAAAAAGAAGTTGAATTTTATGGCTAAGTCATAGAGGAGAGGAGCATATGTACGTTAGAGTCAACAGCAAAGAGTGTGAAAGTCAATCTTCTGATGATCGTTATTTCGCGTCCCAAAAGCAATGAGGTGGGGACACAGATAGCGCTGAAAGTGATAATATGGAGGCTCACTACCTTTGCTTATAAAGACAATAAGAAGGTTCCTTGGAACTATGAGTGTAATGTGGTAGTCCTAGAGAAAGAGAATTTGGCTACTTCTTTAAAGGAGGATTTAGATGTAAGTTCTCATACTCGTAGCGGGAGATGCTATGACTTGACAAAAGGGAAAGCTCCAATGGTATATCAGGAGAAAGAAAAATTAGTCGAGCCTGAGTCGCCTATCAATGAACCAATGAAAGAAGAAGAAACTAAGGAGTTCCTAAAATTTTTGAAACATAGTGAATATTGTGTTGTAGAATAGCTGCATAAGCAACCAGTGCGCATATCTGTGTTGGCTTTGCTCTAGAGTTAGGAGGTACATAGGAACGCGTTGATGAAAGTTTTCAATGAGACTTATGTCGCCAATGATATCTCGGTTAATAAACTGGTTCGATTGATTGGTAACATGAGTGCTGGCAATTTCATCTATTTCAATGACGACGAGATACCACCAGGTGGTAGAGGATCCACCAAGGCTTTGCATATTACCACTAAATGTAAAGGGTACATGCTACCAGGGGTCTTGATATACAATGGGTCAGTGTTAAACGTGTTACCCTTGTCTACTCTAAATAGATTACCGGTGGATAGTTCGCACACGAAAGAGTGCCAAAGCATAGTGAAGGCATTTGATGGCACGCAAAGAAAAATGTTAGGAAGAATTGAGATACCCCTATTGATTGGCCTAACCACTTACGAGGTGGATTTTTTGGTAATGGACATCAAGCCTTCCTATACCTGCTTACTAGAAAGACAGTGGATACATTCTTCAGGGGCAGTGCCCTCATCATTACATCAAAAAGTAAAGTTGGTAGAGGATGGTTGACTAATAACGATAAAGGCCGAGGAGGACATTATTGCAACCATGACTAGTGAGATGCCGTACTTGGAGATAAACGATGAGACAACTAAATGCTCTTTTCGGTCTCTTGAGTTCGTGAATGTGACTTTCATTGCAGAAGGAAATAAAATCCCGATACCAAGAATCTCCAAGACCACCAGGATGGGACTGAAAATGACAGTAGGGAAAGGGGCTTTACCAGGAAGATGACTTGGAAAGTATCTTCAGGGGAGAGCTGTGGCCCCGACCTTGAGAGAGAAACAAGATTGCTTTGGCTTAGGATTCAGGCCAGATGCAAGACAAAAAAAGAAAGAATTAGAAAAAAGGCAAGAAAGAAGACATGCCTATTTGAGGGGATAGGAAACCAAATGGGAACCCATGATAATCCCACACATTTCTAAAACTTTTGTGTCGAGAGGGGTAATTCATGCTGAACCGAATGTGCCAAAGGGAGAGGATATTGTAGCAATGTTGGGCGATGCCTACATTAGTGCCGTATCCAGGGAGACCGTTGAGGAAAGGACCCTATCAGATATTCAACCTTATGAACCAGGAAGCGTTTTAGACAACTGGACTGTAGAGGAAGTCCCTGTAGTATTTAAAGCTTATTCATAGTAATGTTCAGAATGCACTTATTGCTTTAAGCCTAGAAGTAATAAGATTTCTTTTGTGAAATAGGCGCATGTTTAAACATTATTATATTAATGAAGTACAGTTTTGCTATCATTTAAAGCAAACATTCTTCTATTCTTTTCTTTATTTTGTGATTCCTTCAAATCATTCTTTCATAATTATTATACATACAAATAACCATTCATAAATTCATTCATTCTTTCCATATTCTCTTGAACTACAATAGGCCCCCGGATATCAATAACGTGAGCGACGCTGCCAGGGACTCATAATATTCTTTTGAGAAAGGCATGTGTTTAGAAGGATCGTAGGATTTTGAAGATGACATGGACAGTGATTTATCTCATGACTTGTTAAGAGTGGTAGAACAGAAGGAGAAACAACTCCTACCTCATAAGGAAACAGTAGAGACTATGACATTGGAGGAAGGGAAAGTAGTAAAGATTGGAATGAGTATGTCTGAAGAAATAAGACAAGATCTTGTCAAGTTGCTACAAGAATTTAAAGATATCTTCGCATGGTCATATAAGGTTATGCCTGGTTTAAGCACCGACATTGTAGTACACCGCTTGTCCATAAAAGAGGATTGCAAGCCAGTTCAGCAGAAGCTCCAAAGGATGAGACTGGATATTGTGCTAAAAATAAAGGAGGAAGTCAAAAAGCAGTTTGATGCCAGATTTCTGCAAGAGGTCAAATACTCAGAATGGGTAGCTAACATAGTGCCTGTCTCTAAGAAAGATGGAAATGTATGAATGTGTGTGGATTATAGAGACCTAAATAAGGCTAGCCCAAAGGATAATTTTCCTTTACCTCATATTAATACTCTGGTGGATAACACAGCAGGCTACTCATTGTTTTCATTTATGGATGGATTCTCGGAGTACAATCAGATAAAAATGCATCCTGAAGATATGGGAAACACTACCTTCATAATAATGTGGGGTATGTTCTGTTACAAAGTGATGTCGTTTAGCTTGAAAAATGCGGGAGCTATATACCAAAGAGCTATGGTGACTTTATTTTATGATATGATACATAAAGAAATTGAGGTTTATGTGGACGACATGATTGCAAAGTCTAGAATAGAAGAAGAACATATCCGAGTTTTGAGGAAACTATTCTTGAGATTAAGAAAATTCTAACTAAAACACAATCCAACGAAATGTATTTTCGGAGCTAGATCGGGTAAATTGATGGGCTTCATAGTCAGCGAGAAGGGAATCGAGATTGACTCAGATAAGGTCAGGGCAACACAAGAATTACCTCCACCACGCACTCAAAAAGAAGTTCGAGGTTTCCTCAGAAGGTTAAATTACATTGCTCAGTTTATTTCACAGTTAAACGAAAGTGCGATCCTATATTCCGTCTTCTGAAGAAACATAATCCAGGTTTGTGGGATAATGAATGCCAGAAAGCTTTCGATAGGGTCAAATAGTACTTGTCGAATCCTCCAGTCTTATCACCCTCTTGCCTAGATAAGTCGTTAATCCTGTATTTAACAATGTTTGATCACTCTATGGGGTGTGTGCTGGATCAACATGATGATTCAAGGAGAATAGAAAAGGCGATATATTACATTAGTAAGAAATTTACTGAGTGTGAGATGAGATATATGCCAATTGAAAAATTGTGTTGTGCCTTGATCTGGACAACTCAAAGGTTGAGACAGTACATGTTGTACCATACTACCTGGTTAATCCCGAAACTAGATCCTCTTAAATATATGATGGAGTCAACCGCCTTGAATGGGAGAATGGCTTGATGGCAAATTTTTCTCTCTGAATTTGACATAGTCTATGTGAGCCAGAAGGCTCTGAAAGGAAGTACAATAGTAGACTTTCTAGCCAGCAGAGCGCTAGACGATTACGAACCTCTGAACTTCAATTTTCCCAATGAGGATCTGATGTTTGTAGTAGCTGCGGAGGGGGGTACTCTAGAATATTTTCCTTGGAAGTTTAACTTCGATGGAGCGTCAAATGCTGTTGGTAATGGAATTGGGGCAGTCCTAATATCCCCAAATGGAGATCATTACCCGTTCACCTGTAAATTGGACTTTGATTGCACAAATAATATGACAGAATACGAAGCTTGTATTATGGGAATTCGAGCGGCCATAGACTACAAAGTTAGGGTACTAGAGGTATATGGGGATCCCGCATTGGTGATCTATCAGCTCAAAGGAAAATGGGAAATAAGGGATCCCAAATTGATCAGCTACTGAAAGTTGATTCTAGAGTTGATTGAAGGGTTTGAGGATATCACATTCTTTTACCTCCCACGTGATGAAAACCAGATGGCTAATGCCTTGGCCACATTAGCTTCTATGATCAGAGTAAATGAGCATGAAAGTATGAAGCCCATCCAAATGAGGATTTGTGAGGCTCCAGCCCACTGCTGTAATATAGACGAAGAAGAGAGGAGAGATGAGCATCCTTGCTATCAAAGCATTCTACGATATGTGAAGAGCCGTGAATACCTTAATCAAGCAATAGAAAATGACAAAAAGACATTGAGAAGGCTAGCCTATGATTATGTCCTGGACGGGGAGGTCATGTACAAAAGAGGAAAGGATCAAGTACTTTTGAGGTGCATGGATGGTATTGAAGCTAAGAAGATTCTGGAAGAAGTACATGAGGGTGTCTGTGGGACTCACGCTAATGGCTTTACAATGGCTAGACAGATTATGAGATTTGGATACTATTGGTCAAACATGGAAGGTGATTGCATCAACTACGCCAAGAGATGTCACAAATGCCAGATATATGGGGACAAAATTCACGTACCTCCTTCACCATTGCATGTTATGACTTCCCCATGGCCTTTCTCCATGTGAGGCATGGATGTCATCGGGAGATTTCCCCAAAAGCTTCAAATGGGAATCAGTTCATTTTCGTAGTTATCGATTATTTTACTAAATGGGTAGAAGCGACTTCATATGCTAGTGTTACCAAGTTGGCAGTCAGCAGATTCCTAAAAAAGGAAATCATATGTCGATATGAAATGCCCGAGAGGATTATATCTCACAATGCGTTAAACTTAAACAACACTACAATCGCGGAGGTCTGTAGTCAATTCAAGATCAGACACCACAATTCGTCACCATATCGTCCGAAAATGAATGGTGCAGTGGAAGCAACTAATAAAAACATTAAGAAGATTGTAGGGAAAATGGCTAAAACTTATAAGGATTGGCACGAGAAGCTACATTCGCTCTCTATGCTTATCGAACGTCAGTCAGGACCTCACCGGGGCAACTCCTTTCTCGTTAGTTTACGGAATGGAGGCAGTGTTACCCATCAAAGTTGAAATTCTATCCCTTCGAGTCTTATCAGAACTAAAGTTAGATGAAGCAGATTGGATCCAGTCTAGATACGATCAGTTGAACTTGATCGAAGAAAAAAGGTTAAAGGCTATCTGTCATGGTCAGATGTACCAAAAGAGAATGATGCGGGCTTATGATAAAAAGGTTCATCTAAGAGAATTTCACGAGGGAGACTTGGTTTTGAAAAAGATCCTTCCTATACAAAAGGATTACAAAGGGAAGTGGATGCCAAATTGGGAAGGACCTTATGTGGTGAAAAAGGCTTTTTCCGGAGGAGCACTGATCCTGGCCGAAATAGATGGGAAAAACTTACCCAATCCTATAAATTTAGATTCAGTCAAGAAATACTATTCTTGAAGAGGGAAGGAGGCCAAAGTGAAAACCCACAAAGGGTGCTTTGAGACCAAAAGGGGTTTGAGTTGAAAACCCAAAAAGGGCGGCTCAAATTATGACATATGGTGATCCTGCTATATTTGAATTAACAAGGAAAGGGTATGTTACGTCTTGGTGCACCAACAAAGTACTCATGATCTCCTAAACACATGTCGGACTCAAAATAGTCTTCCAGATGCTCGAGCAGAGAAGCTCAAGCTGCGATATCTAGAGGGCCCATAGTAGGCATTTTTAAATGTGTTGTCTTTGAATACTCTGTTCTTTTCGAGATGAACATTTTTGATTAAGTTCTTTTGATAAGTTGTCTTAAAGCTTTACTTCACACCAATTTTATTCTCATCTATTGTTATTACCTTTATGCAAGCGTGTTGCATTGAAATAATGATAGATGAACTAATATTACTTTCATAGAAGAAGTTTCGTATATTACTCTTGAAGTTTCTAAATAATTTAAGAGCCCAAAATAGGACTATTGTGTAGAACTCACTAGGTCCAAGGAATTGATAATATCGGGCAAGAGGGTGTCTATATAGTGATGATCTCTCTATTTTTAAAGTACCACAGTAGAGGTGAGGCTTTAACAAACAAACAATAAGAAGGAGATTGTTCTCAAAGATGAAATTCTATGTTCAGACTAAACACTTAGAGAATGGTGTAACAGATTATTTTGAAGACACGGCAAGTGGCGGTATAATAATACAAATCTTATGCCATCGAGATATGAGGGAATAGACATTGAAGTTACAATGGGGGCAAATCAGTTGAGCAAAGTAGCGGTTTCTTCGAGTTTTGGGGTCAAATTACCATCCAAACAAGGATGACAGGATGCGAGCAAGGATGCCCTTAAACATTTGAAAAGAATCATTCTCATTCTGCATTCACATAAATGTCATCCATAAGACACATCTATTTAGGGGCATTTGATTCACTTCAATAATTGCATCGTAATCTTTGTAAAAAGGCCATTAACATTCTGCATTCATGCAAGTGTCATCCATAATACATTTAGTTAGGAGCATTCGATTCATTCTAATCATTGCATCCTAACCATTTTACATAAGCATAAACATAAAACTAATTTTACAGCACAGGTCCCCTTGAGGACATTGTTGCAACATCAGTGAATTCGAAGATCTTGCTTTCCTGAGCAAAGCGGATTGAAGACAGCAGATCTGGCAATCCTGAAGTTGTAGGAGCAGATCGAGGCCATACAAGTCTTATTTCCTCGGAGTCCCAGTGGAGTAGGTCGAAGTTACCAATCCCTCCTCCCTGAGTGTATTGAGGATTAACTTTCATTTTCGAGAAGTTTCAATGAGAAGATCAAAACTACAAATCTCTTCTCTCTAGATTCTTATCACCTCGAAGTCCTAGTGGAGCAGGTCGAAGTTATAAATCCCTTCTCCCTGAGGTTATTGATGGTCAACATTTATTGTCGAGAAGTTTCAGTGATAAGTTTGAAATTACAAATCTCTTCTCTTTGGATTCGTATCACCTCGAAGTCCCAGCGGAGTAGGCTGAAGTGCAAATCCCTCCTCCCTGAGTGTATTGAGGATTAACTTTCATTTTCGAGAAGTTTCAGTGAGAGGATCGAAACTACAAATCTCTTCTCTTTGGATTCTTATCACCTCGAAGTCCCAGTGGAGAAGGTCGAAGTTACAAATCCCTTCTCCCTGATGTTATCGAGGGTCAACATTTATTTTCGAAAAGTTTCAGCGAGAAGATCAAAATTACAAATCTCTTTTCTTTGGATTCTTATCACCTCGAAGTCCCAGTAGAGCAGGATGAAGTTACAAATCCCTTCTCCCTAAGTGTATTGAGGATCAACCTTTATTTTCGAGAAGTTTCAGTGAGAAGATCGAAACTACAAATCTCCTCTCTCTGGATTCTTATCACATTGAAGTCCCAGTGGAGCAGGTCGAGGTTACGAATCCCTCCTCACTGAGTGTATTGAGGATCAACCTATATTTCTGAGAAGTTTCAACAAGACGATCGAAGTTACAAATCTCTTCTCTCTGTATTATTATCACCATGAAGTTCCGACGGAGCAGACTGAAGCTACAAATCTCTTCTCCAGGAAATTACATTGTATTGGCTCGAAGCCCTAGTTTTCATACTCTTAAAGATACGGTGGGATGGAATAAATCTACTCGAAGAAGAGAAGCACTGAATGAAAATTCGACCAGACCGGGCAAATTTTTCCCTTTTAAAATCTTTGCTCCATTCTCGTCACACGAAAATGAGCAAAGAGGGGCAGCTGTAGGGCCCAAAATTTGCCCGGGCCCATATTAAAACTAAACAAAAATATCAAAAAAATAGTTTATCAAAAGTCCAATAAACAGTCCTTCTATTACAGGCCCAAAATAACAAACCAACCAGTCCAATCCTAAACCTAACCCTTAACTCATTTACAGACCCACTAAAAACCCAATTTTGGAACTGGCCCAAGCGGCCCAATACGTTTGATGCTCCAGAGGGCTTCCAGAACTTTCCAGTGCCGCCTAAGCTTCCCTTATGCGTGCCTTCACGTACATGACCGTTCATATCCCTATATGCCCCACGCGCTCTACCCATACGCAAGCCTTCACCAGCACGCCTCCGTACTGCCTCCAGTGCATCATTGTCATACGACCTCTGCGTCTTGGCCACATCTGTTCCTACAAACCAATATCAGAGAAACAATAGCAAGAAAAACACAAAAAAAAAGATAATTATTATATTTTTTTGATTTTTCTTCATTTTTTTAACATTCGACTATAAAAAGTCGAGAGAAAAAACACTATAAAGAGGATACGAGGAATATTGATACGCACACATAACAGAGCAATACGAAAATTAAAAGCAGAGATTTAAATAAGAGGTTGCTTTTTGATTCCATCTTTTCGACTATTTTTGAATCCATTTCTACATCTCTTTCTTTTCTTCTTTGATATATAATAAATAATAGAGATGGAAGAGAGTTTACCTGAGCCAAAAGCTTAATCTTCATCTGCTTCGTCACAATTGGAGTTAGATGTAGGTTAATAGGCGAGGATTTAAGATCGTTGTAACATCCTTAAAATGGGGTTCTGCGTTTTGCTTGTGTTGCATGTGATGTATTGTCTATAATATTCATTTAACATGTTTTGGGGGTCTAGTTATAACCCTAAGTTAGGCCTGAGTTACGGCTAAGAATTTTGTTTTGGCATTTAAGAAAATGGATCTAAGGGAGAAAGGGATTAAGAGATTTTATTGGGGAAGTTTGACACAAGTAATCAATGGGAAAAGTGGCAAGGAGGCGCCACCAGGGTGTCAGAGGAGTGATGCCAAGGGATCAAGGAGAACCTTGGTTCGAGCTACAGAAATCCCTTTCTACTTATTCATTTTTGACGCCACAAGCATGAAAGAGGAGTGCTCAGGAGGGACTCTCTTGAATGGATAAGGATGTGAACATTAGATTTTAATTGGATGGATGAATCTTATGAAACTCATTTGGGTAGAGTTGGTCGAATAGTGGACTGTGGGCAAGGGGGGCTATCAGTTTTGGGGAGCTTTTGGTATAGCCTAATGTCCCTCTAAGCTCATTAGTGTTATTTCTTTTTCTCTCAAAGCACTTAGCCGAAATCTTCATCTCCCTCATCTCTCTCTTTTTCTTCCTATTTTGCTCAAAGCCGAAAACACCATAGCCGAACCCTTTTCACCTATCTTCTCTCTTCTCTTCACCATCTTTCTCGAATCAAACCACCACTCAAGCCGAATCTTGATCCCATCTTTCCCATCTTTTCTATTTTATTTCGAAAGTCGAAAGCTTGTTATTTCTCTTTCGTTTTTATCAAGTACCTTGGCCGAATACTTGGCTCATAAATCTCTCCCTTCTTGTGATTTCTCATCATTATCTTAAGTGCAGGAATCAAGTTTGCTTTTGGGAACATAGCCGAATCTTCTGGTATGGGATCTCTTCTTTTCTTCTTGACCGATCTGAGTAATGCCGAACCTCTTCTGTCTTTCTTTTGATATTTCTTCAATTGTGGTAATCGAGATCTTAACTTATTATTGCCCCATGTGGTAGCCAAAACCCTTAACACCAATAGAGGTGCCGATCTGTAGTGTTTAAAGGCCAAAGCAGTCATCAAGGTAAGGGACGACAAACTTATTTGGTATCGAGATTTATGTTTTGGCCGAATGGCCTTTGGATTCTTAATGGTGTGTTAAAACTGATTGTAGGGAAGAGTATAGCCAAACGCAGTGAATCTCCAAGATTTGGTAGGAAACCAAATCGGTACTAAGGTAAGGAATTAACCCTGTGCGATTCATCCTTCGAGATTTTGGGAATAAGCCGAATGGCTTTAAATCTAAAGGGTGGTATTGGCCGATTGTAGGTACAGTAAGGACATACGTTTCGGGATCTCGTGGTATCGCATAGTTTTGGGATTTCGCGTATAGTCAGGTGTGTAAATGCTTACACACTTTATTAGATTAATGATGCTTATTATGTTACTATATAACCCTTGGTATTAGTGACTTTGTCTTGTGGGCATAAGCTTGGATTCCGGGTAAGTCCCTGTTATGTGAGCCTTGGTATACATCATCGTGATCTGTGAAATGCTATGGTATATGTTATTTGCATGATCATTCGATATTATGACACGTATGTTATGAACATGATGATAGGTTTGATGAGAAGAGGGGGAATGATTTATTTTGGACTGTCACCGGTGGTTTTGACCACACGATGGGCTGGCCCCGTCTTGACATTATATTTTGTGACTAAGTCCTAGTGATTTTGACCGCCAGTGGTTTTGACCACATATCGATTTGTGACTCATCCCAGTGGTTTGGTACCACAGTGGGTTGGCCCCGCGAGATTATTTATGGGATTGTCATTAGTGGTTTTGACCACACGATAGGTTGGCCCCATCACTTGATTTGTGACTTCGATCATCAGTGGTTTTAACCACACCGATATATTTGTGACTACGGTCACCAGTGGTTTTGACCACACGGGGTAGTTAAAGGTGTTTGGATGGCTAGGTTATGGGTTGCATGGTTTGCATGGTTTGCATGTTTTTACTGATAACTTGTGTAAGTGAATGCACTATCGGGTTAGGGATTTACACACAGAGTCTTGGTGACTCACCCCTTCCCTTATATTTTGCAGGTGAATAGATTGTGGAGATGGAGCCGGGAGGACTCGAGACGGCCATGCATGCTCGTTGGATTATGGTTTTTTTTAGTTACTTTTTTTTTAAAATTTAAATTTTGATTTTCGGGTTATGTAATAAGGCCGTTAAGATTTATTTTTGGTTTTATTTTGTTATTGCTATTATTTTAACTATGTGGGATAAATGATTTTAATAAATAATCGACAGAACGCACTGTTTTTAAGACTATAACTCATTCGTTTTTCATTAAAGCGTTGCCATTGGGTAACATCACTTAAATTATGATAACAAAGATAACTTGAATGTTTTCTAAAAACTTGCAACAATAAGTAGACTTTAAGCACGAATTTCCAAAAAGGGTTTTCTAAAGAAAATTATCCGATAAACTTTTATTTTCAAAAGGTTTTCACTCCGTGACATGCCAGATCTGGTTGTGGTGTGCTGACCGGGTTTGGGGTGTTACAATTTTGGTATCAGAGCCAAGTTCAAAAGCTTGGCTATGGGCCCAAGGCCCAAAACGTTTTAAAGTAAGGTTTTAAATGTTAATGGTTGGAAATACATGGGTTGAACAGCATGGCACCGAGTCTCCGGCACCAATCCGCCCAATTAAGTACTTCTGACTGTTGTGTGATTTATATGTGGGGGAAATGGGTATTTCGGGATCATATATTTGCAGAATAGGAATTTTTGAACCCTAGGAATAGCTTACCCCAACTCAATTACATAAGACTTAATAATCCACTAAATAAACCTGTGAGTACGTCTTTGAGCCAAAGGTGTGGTAACTGCTGTGCGCATGTCTAGGAGTTGATTCAGGGAGGAGCTTGGTATTTAAGCAGTCCTAGTGACTCACCTCCTCTTTATCCGAATCCTACCTGGTGCGTAGTGACGGTTCACCCCAGCTAAGACGACTTATTCACAGGCTAAACTTCACAACTAAAACCCAAAAGGGACCAACCGTTTTGTTTTGAAAGGCCTTAAAACCTTGGTTTTGAAATGGCCACAGTAATCTTGATTTAAGAAATGACCAAAACATCGCCAATTTGAAAAAAAATGACCAAATTACCCCTGACTTGTAAAATTACCAAAATGCCCTCTGTATAAAAAATTACCGAAGTACCCTCGAAGTGAAAATATTCAAAATACCCTTACTTTGTAAAATCACCTTGAACAATATTTTGAAAAGAAATTTTTTGAAAATACCCCTAGATTATGAAAAATTACGAAAATACCCCTGGTTTATAAAATTACCAAAACGCCCCGATTTCTGGAATTTTTGAAATATCTATGATTTGTAAAGGTTTACAAATTAACTCTATTTTATTGCTAAAATACCCCGATAGGTTAAATTATGAAAATACCCCCGGGTAGTGAAATGATGAGAATACCCCTACACGTGGAATGAGGGTAGGAAATTGAAATGAAAACTGTGTGATGATCGAAAGAACCACTACCGAATTACTTTTCATAAAACTTATTCGTGGGTAATAAGTGAAACAGAAGCTAATTCATAAAAATTTCTTAATCAGATAAATACACCCCGGAAGGATGAGTTCTAGAGGACGTGATCGTAATGTGCGTGGCCGTGGTAGAGGCCGAATGACTGTGTCAGAGCCCGTTAGGTCTGGTCAAGGGTCTGAGAGTGAAATACCACCACCACCAATTTGGTGTGGAATATCGAGATCGAGGGGGCGATCTTGATGTCACGAGCGATGCTACGAGTCTTTGGAAAGAGTGGCTGGAGTAGGTGGGGGTACGGAGCTTAGAAATTCGTATCTGAGGGACTTTGAGCCAATAGAGCCGAGGTATTTTTGGTGTGGCTCCCAATACGGCTGAGTATTGGTTGGAAGCGACCGAATGAATCATGGATGATCTAGACCTGACTGCTGAGGAAAAACTAAAAGGGATAGTGTCGCTTCTCCGGGATGAGTCGTACCAGTGGTGGCTCACGGTTCGGGATAGTGCAGCGGTGGATGATCTCACTTGGGACTATTTTAAGGTAGCTTATCGGAAGAAATATATGGGGTCTAGCTACATTGATGCATAAAGGAAGGCGTTTCTAAAATTTGGTTCGGGGAATAAATCAGACGAGTACGAGGCAAAATTTTTAAAATTTGAGCCGATATGCTTGGGGCATTATAGCTACGGAGCATGAACAGTGTGTTAGATTCGAGGATGGATTAAGGGATGATTTGAGGCTACTGATTGCTCCACAGTAGGAGAGAGAGTTTGCGGTCTTAGTAGAAAAGGCTAAAGTTACTGAGGAGGTGAAACAGTCGGTGAGAGAAAATCAGGACCGGGGATGGAATAAAAGGAATACTGGATCATCTGGGTCTAGGGGGAATCAGCAGAAACGGGGTAGATATAGTGAGCCGAATCAAGCTGCTAGGCCTACTATAGATAATACTCAGTGGCCACCACGATGTGCTCGATGTGGGAAGTCTCACACGGGGGAATGCTGGACTGGAAACAGAGGATGTTTTGAGTGTGGGTCGATGGAACACCGAGTGAGGGATTGTCCAAAGTGATCAGCTAGGTTGTAGTCTAGGGATCAGAACCTTACTCAAAACAGGAGGGATGGTCAGCAGCCATAGAGGGGCCGTGGTGCTGCTAGGGGAGGTAATGGCTCTGGTAGAGGCCGTGGAGCATCGGGAAGAGGTGCAGGTGGTACGGAGCTAGATGGCTGGGTTAGTCTCTGTGACAAAGGCGTCGAGAGGAGGGTGGCCTTGCAAGGCGTCATAACCAGTACGTTCCTAATCTTTGGATTTCCTTACAATGCTTTAATAGATGTGGGTTCGACGCACTCATATGTAGCCAATAGCATAGTGGAAACTATGAATTTAGACTTTGAGATTACTTCTAGGAAGATGGCTGTGATAAGCCCTTTAGGTCACTCTATAGAAGTAAACTATATAGGATGTACCCTAGAACTTCAAGGGTCATGTTCTTGGTCGATCGATGGAGCGCCATTTGGGAGTTCGATCTGATTCTCGGGATGGATTGGCTGGTGATGTACCAGGCCAGTTTGGATTGTACAGCTAAGCGTATGGCGTTGAGGACAATGAAAGGTGAGGAGGTGGTGATGATAGGCAATAGGATGGAGTACTTATCGAATATGGTCTCTGCACTGAAGGCGGAGAAAATGGTCAGAAAGTGCTGTGAAGCGTTTTTGGTTCAGGTATGTGCCTTGGAGGCCAAGGAGTTAGTAGTGGAGAATGTTCGAACAGTGAAGGAATTTACTGATGTATTCCCAGAAGAACTTCCAAGTCTGTCTCCGGATCAGAAAGTTGAATTCGGTATAGACTTGTTACTCGAAACTGCGCCAGTGTCTATAGCCCCGTATAGGATGGTGCCAAAGGAATTGGTAGAGCTGAAGGCCCATATTCAGGAGTTGTTGGACTGAGGTTTCATCCGACCGAGTATATCTCATTGGGAAGCACATGTACTCTTTGTTAAGAAGAAGGACGGTACAATGCGGATGTGTATAGACTACCGCCAGTTGAACAAGTTGACCATCAAAAACAAGTATTCGTTGCCCCAGATTGACGACTTGTTTGATCAACTTAAGGGTGCATCAGTTTTCTCAAAGATAGATATCAGGTCGGGGTACCATCAACTCAAAGTGAAAGAGGTTGATGTTCATAATACGGTATTCCATACTCGGTATGAACACTACGAGTTTCTGGTAATGCCGTCCGGGTTAACTAATGCACTGACAGGATTCATGGACTTGATGAATCAGATGTTTCAGCAGTACTTGGACCAGTTTGTCATAGTATTCATAGACGACATATTGGTGTACTCCAAGACTGAGAAGGATCATGATACACACTTGCGGGTGGTATTGCAAATTCTGAGGGAAAAGCAGGTTTTTTCCAAGTTCAATAAGTGCAAATTTTGGCTTAGGGAAGTAACTTTCTTAGGTTTAGGTCACGTAGTGTCTGCTGAAGAGATTAGATTGGACCTTTGCAAGATTGAGGCGGTGTTGGATTGGAAACCGCCTAGGTCGGTGGCTGAAATTTAGAGTTTTCTAGGTCTAGCGGGGTATTATTAGAGATTTATGGAAGGATTTTCTCTGATCGCGGCATCGTTGACCAAGCTGTTGAGGAAAGGAGTTCCATTTGTGTGGACGGAGAAACAACAGGAAAGTTTTGACAAGTTGAGAAAGATTTTGACAGAAGCTCCAGTTCTGGTACAGCCTGAGGTAAGAAAGGTATTCATGGTCTACTGTGATGCATCACATACTGGTTTGGGATGTATGCTGATGCAGGAAGGGAAAGTAGTGGCGTACGCATCTCGACAGCTGAGACCGCATGAGGGTAACTACCTTACGCATGACACAGGTTGGTCAGGTGGTTTTGCCTTGAAGATTTGGAGGCATTATCATGCGGAGAGAAGTCGATGGTCTACACGGATCACAAGAGTCTGAAGGATCTTCTGACTCAGAAAGATTTGAACTTGAGACAATGCAGATGGATTCAACTGTTGAGGGACTACGATTGCTCGATTGAGTATCATCCAGGCAAGGCTAACATTGCAGCTGATGCATTGAGCCTAAAGGTGGTAGCAGATTTGAGCGATGTTTGCCCACCTTAGTCTGTATGACGATGGGGGTTTGTTGGCGGAATTGCAAGTAAAGCCGACTTGGGTGGAGTAGATCAAAGAGAAACAGTTAATAGATGAGGGTTTGAATGCTTGGAGGCTGCAAGTACAGAGTAATGGTTTGGAAGGTTACAGCTTGACTCACGATGGAGTACTGTGTTTTCAAGGGAGAGCTTGTATACCGAAGGATGTGGAGTTGAGGCGGAGGATTCTTCAAGATGCACATAGCAGCCCATACACTATGCATCCTAGAGGTAGTAATATGTACACGGATTTGCGAAAGAAGTTCTGGTGGCCAGGGTTAAAGCGGAAAGTGACTGAGTTTGTGGGAAAATGTCTGATGTGTCGAGAGGTCAAAGTGAGCATCATTTCTTTGTCGAGTTTACTTGATAGGTGAGGATTCCTCAGTGGAAGTGGGAAAGGATTACCATGGACTTTGTCATTGGGCTACCCCTCACGCCTAGCAAGAAGGACTCAGTCTGGGTGATTATGGATCGTCTGACCAAATCAGCTCACTTCATATTGGTGAGGGTTGATTATTCGCTCTAGAAGCTAGTCAAGTTGTATATGGCTGAGATTATAAGGTTGCATGGGGTGCCAGTGTCAATCATCTTAGATAGGGATCCTAGGTTCACGTCGAGGTTTTGGAGGGCTTTGCATCAAGCTTTGGGCACGAGGTTGGATTTCAGCACAGTTTTTCACCCGCAGTCTGATGGACAGTCTGAAAGGGTGATTCAGATTTTAGAGGATATGCTAAGGGGCTTTGTTCTAGATTTTAGTGGTAGTTGGGAAGAGTATCTACCATTGGCGAAATTCGCTTATAACAATAGTTATCAAGTGAGTATCCAGATGGCACCATATGAGGCACTGTATGGACGGAAGTGTCGTACTCCCACGTGCTGGACAGAGTTGGGTGAACGACATGTTTTGGGTCCAGAGTTGGTGGCAGAAACTGAGGATAAGGTTAAGGTGATTCGGGCTCGTCTCAAGGAAGCGTCGGACAGGCAGAAGTCTTACGCTGATCTAAAACGCAGAGATATAGAGTATGCAGTAGGAGATAAGGTTTTTCTGAAGGTATCGCCATGGAAGAAGGTACTAAGATTTGGACAGAAAGGGAAGCTAAGCCCTAGGTTTATCGGGCCGTACACGATGTTGAAACGAGTAGGATCGATAGCTTATCAGCTCGAGCTGCCAGCAGAGTTAAGTTAGATTCACAATGTTTTCCATGTTTCGATGCTCAGGCACTATCGATCTGATCCGTCACATGGGGTACCAATTACAGAGATTGAGGTAAGCTCAGATTTGTCTTTCGAGGAGGAGCCGGTACAGATCTTAGATCGGGATGTCAAAGTTCTATGTAGGAAGTCAGTACCCCTGCTGAAAGTATTATGGTGGAACCATGGTACGGAGGAGGCCACATGGGAACCTGAGGATATGATGAGGCAGCAATACCCTCAACTCTTCTGATCAGGTAATTTCGAGGCCGAAATTATTTTTAAGGGGGTAGAACTGTAACATCCTTAAAATGGTGTTCTGCATTTTGCTTGTGTTGCATGTGATGTATTATCTATAATGTTCATTTAACATGTTTTGGGGGTCTAGTTATAACCTTAAGTTCAGCCTGAGTTAGGGCTAAGAATTTTGTTTTGGCATTTAAGGAAATGGAGCTAAGGGAGAAAGGGGTTAAGAGATTTTATTGGGGAAGTTTGACACATGTAATCAATGGAAAATATGGCAAGGAGGCGCCACCAGGGTGTCAGAGGAGTGACGCCACAGGGATCAAGGAGAACCTTGGTTCGAGTTGCAGAAATCCCTTTCTGCTTATTCATTTTTGACGCCACAAGCATGAAAGAGGAGTGCTTAGGAGGGACTCTCTTGAATGGATGAGGATGTGAACATCAGATTTGAATTGGATGGATAAATCTTATCAAACTCATGTGGGTAGAGTTGGCCGAATAGTGGACTATGGGCAAGGGGGCTATCGGTTTTGGGGAGCTTTTGGTATAGCAGAATGTCCCTCTAAGCTCATTAGTGTTATTTCTTTTTCTTTCAAAGCACTTAGCTGAAATCTTCATCTCCCTCATCTCTCTCTTTTTCTTCCTATTTTGCTCAAAGCCGAAAACACCATAGCCGAACCCTTTTCACTTATCTTCTCTCTTCTCTTCACCATCTTTCCCGAATCAAACCACCACTCAAGCCGAATCTTGATCCCATCTTTCCCATCTTTTCTATTTTATTTTGAAAGCCGAAAGCTTGTTGTTTCTCTTTCAGTTTTATCAAGTACCTTGGCCAAATACTTGGCTCATAAATCTCTCTCTTCTTGTGTTTTCTCATCATTATATTAAGTGCCAGAATCAAGTTTGCTTTTGGGGACATAGCCAAATCTTCTAGTAAGGGATCTCTTCTTTTCTTCTTGACCGATTTGAGTAATGCCAAACCTCTTCTGTCTTTCTTTTGATATTTCTTCAATTGTGGTAATCGAGATCTTAACTTATTATTGTCCCATGTAGTAGCCGAAACCCTTAACACCAATAGAGGGTGCCGATCTGTGGTGTTTAAAGGCCAAAGCAGTCATCAAGGTAAGGGACGACAAATTTATTTGGTATCGGGATTTATGTTTTGGCCGAATGGCCTTTGGATTCTTAATGGTGTATTAAAACCGATTGTAAGAAGGAGTATAGCCAAACGCAGTGAATCTCCGGGATTTGGTAGGAAGCCAAATCAGCACTAAGGTAAGGAATTAACCCTGTGCGATTCATCCTTCAGGATTTTGGGAATAAGCCGAATGGCTTTAAATCTAAAGGGTGGTATTGGCCGATTGTAGGTGCAGTAAGGACATACGTTTCGAGATCTCGTGGTATCGCGTAGTTTCGGGATTTCGCGTATAGTCAAGTGTGTAAACGCTTACATACTTTATTAGTTTAATGATGCTTATTATGTTACTATATAACCCTTGGTATTAGTGACTTTGTCTTGTGGGCATAAGCTTGGATTCCGGGTAAGTCCCTGTTATGTGAGCCTGGGTATACATCATCGTGATCTGTGAAATAATATGGTATATGTTATTTGCATGATCATTCGATATTATGACACATATGTTATGAACATGATGATGGGTTTGATGAGAGGAGGGGGAATGATTTATTTTGGACTGTCACCAGTCGTTTTGACCACACGACGGGTAGGCCCCGTCTTGACATTATATTTTGTGACTAAGTCCTAGTGGTTTTGACCACCAGTGGTTTTGACCACATATCGATTTGTGACTCGTCCTAGTGGTTTGGTACCACAGTTGGTTGGCCCCACGAGATTATTTATGGGATTGTCATTAGTGGTTTTGACCACACGATGGGTTGGCCCCATCACTTGATTTGTGACTTCGGTCATCAGTGGTTTTGACCACACCGATATATTTGTGACTACGGTCACTAGTGGTTTTGACCACACGGGGTAGTTAAAGGTGTTTGGATGGCTAGGTTATGGGTTGCATGTTTTGCATAGTTTGCATGTTTTTACTGATAACTTCTGTAAGTGAATACACTATCGGGTTGGGGATTTACACACTGAGTCTTGGTGACTCACCCCTTTCCTTATATTTTGCAGGTGAATAGATTGCGGAGATGGAGTCGGGAGGACTCGAGGCGACCATGCATGCTCATTGGATTATGGTTTTTTTTAGTTACTTTTTTTTTTTAAATTTTAAATTTTGGTTTTCGGGTTATGTAATAAGGCCGTTAAGATTTATTTTTGGTTTCATTTTATTATTGCTATTATTTTAACTATGTGGGATAAATGATTTTAATAAATAACCGGCAAAACGCAATGTTTTTAAGACTATAACTCCTTCGTTTTTCATTAAAGCGTTGCCATTGGGTAGCATCGCTTAAATTATGATAACAAAGATAACTTGAATGTTTTCTAAAAACTTGCAACAATAAGTAGACTTTAAGCACGGATTTCCAAAAAGGGTTTTCTAAAGAAAATTATCCGATAAACTTTCGTTTTCAAAAGGTTTTCACTCCATGACATGCCAGATCCGGTTGTGGTGTGCTGATCGGGTTTGGGGTGTTACAATCGTTATCCTCAAAGTAGATCAGACCACTAGTATACTGCTTGTCACTGGTCATGATAATGATTTGGTGGTAAGCAGTGGGGTTTTTCTTCCCTTCGTGTGCAGCTCTACGTCGGTTATGATGGCGATATAGTGGTAAATGAAGGAGTTCTAGTTGCGGCGGAGAGTGAAAATGAAAGCAGAGAGGCTTAGGGTTTCAGTTTTGAATGGAGTAAATGAAACCTAAATCATTTTATTTAGTTTTGAACCTCTTAGAAATACGGTGCAGTTTTGGCTTATGAAGATAGTCCTCAAACGACACCGTCCTGGTCCAAACTCGGTGACCCAACCCGGATGCGGCTAGGATCTGCGCGTCCTGATGCTAAAGGATATTTAACCCTCTTTTCCTATGCTATTTTTTAATCAAATCCATAAAATATTTTCCTTGTTCTTTAATTCGCCCCCATAACTTGTACGTTATATCAATTTGATCCAATTTCTATATTTCTTCTTGTTTGTGTAAAATTTGTGCTTTCAGTCCTTGTTCATTCACATATATTATAATTTAAGCCTGTACTCGTAATATTGTTCTGTTATGCATCAATTTATTAATTGTGATGTATTTCATATTATATATATGTTGTTTATTATTCTACTTCCTTCAAGTGTTACTTGCATTACATGATTGTTGCTAACATGAATCGTAATTTATTAATTTGTAGCCATTACTTATTTGTGATTCATTATTGTAATAATGTCGGTTTAGATATTAGTATTCCGTTGCATCTTATGAAAAATATAGTGTTTTAATGTCATTTCTTTTTTTTGTTTTGTAAAAAAAAAAAAAAAATTATTTTTTACTTAAAGTTTTTTTAAAAAAAAGGAAAAAATAAAAATAAGGCAATGCTCGTGTTTAGGGGTTTCGAGAAAATCGTGCTCTAACTTACTGAGTTCTGATTCTCTTCGTTTAAAACCTTGTAACCGAGTATCCTTTCTCTCTTAAATCGAATGCACAATTTTAAATAAAAAACTTATTCTTGGGAAGTTGAGATATTGCACCCTAACTTACTGAGTGTGATATTTCGTCATCTCGAGATAAGAATTTCAAAAGAACAAAGGCAATATTCCGTATTCGGAAATTTTGAGAAATAGTGCCCTAACTTACTGGGTTGCAATTTTTAATTTGACCCACATAATTGAATATCCTTCTTATTTTTAAAATTTACGAGTATTGAATGTCAAAAGATAAACCTAATTTCGAGAATATAAGATGTGGTGCCCTAACTTACTGAGTACGGCATTTTATTTCTTCGAGATAGGAAGCTTCGGCATCCAATATGATTCTGTCCAACTATATATTAAGTAAATAGATCGTAATCTAGAATCTTTTCAAATTTTCGACATCAGGGCATTAATTAATCAATTTGGTACCAATTTTGGGCGTTGTGAGGGTGCTAATCCTTCCTCGTTCGTAACTGACTCCCGAACCCGTTTTCTGTATTTCGTAGACCAAAATTATTGTTTTAATGAATCAAAATGTTTTACTAAAATAATCCATCTTAAGGTGATCCGATCACACCTCGAATAAAATATCGGTGGCGACTCCATTTCTATATTTTTAAAATCGATTCCCGTTTTTCAAAACTTCAATTTAAAAATGGTTTCGACAAACTTAAATTACCGAATGTTCTCAAGCAATAAAAACTAAATGGGTTTTAACTTAAATATGGATTTTTATCAATAAGTCCAAACTTCAAAAATCACTTCGATGTGACACGTCAGATTCTGTCGTAACGTCTAGGCTGGGTTTGGGATGTTACACATAATTGAAATGTGCATGCTTAATTTAGATTCTAACTTAATTAAATTGCAGGTTGCATAACAACACTGACCAAGCTCTGCTATCTACATAGTTTTTAGATTTGTGTGATTAAACTGTTTTGGAACCTAACTCGTCTCTATTACCTCACACGAATGCTAAGAAACCCTTAGTAAATAAGGATCAGTAAAATGTGTATTTAGTAGCTAAAGGATTCTGAAAGGACCTAATGTGGTTTCTAAACTCATGAAAGATCGAGTTGCCATGGAATATTTTTCCGAATGTTATTAAGCATGTTGATAATAAATTGAGTTTAATTAAAGTAATTGTCATAGTTTATTTATGTTATAATTGCTGTAAATTGTGTTTAATTTTGCTAAAATCTATTTCATTCATATAGTTTGCATATTTAGGATAATTTGCATTAGGGATCATTGCATTTAGTTTAATATATTTAATTTTAATCATCACTTCTCAATCATATTGTGTTTTTATTTACCAAATTCTTAATATAATTTTACAAATTAAGTAACCTAGCGCAAATACAATCCCTATGGAGACGATAACTCGATACTTACTTATTACTTGATAACGACTGTGTAAACTTGCAGAAACCTACGCGTTACAAGTTTTTGGCGTTGTCGCTGCGGATTGTTAACTGTTGCCATAATCATTTTTTCTATGAAATTATTTACTTCCAATTTGGTTTATTTTGAACATTACTAACTTATTCTTTCTTTTTAACTTTCTGATTTTCATTTGAGGTGTTTATGAGTATAGATCAGATTATTGATTTACTCCCTGTAGACCCTAAAATATTGCGAACTTTCAGACAAAGAAGACGTGAACAAATAGCTCAAAGACAAATCGAGATAGACCTTGGAAATCAGAATCAAGACCAAGGTAATGAAGCTAATTGTGTACAAAATCCCATCCTCATTGCCGATGATAGGGATCGATGCATCAGACAATATGCTGTGCCACTTTTCAGTGACTTAAATCCATGAATTAAAAGGCCAAATATTGAGGCAACCCAATTTGAATTGAAACCAGTGATGTTTCAAATGCTCCAAATGGTGGGCCAATTTAGTGGTATGCCCACAGAAGATCCACATCTCCACCTTTGATTGTTTATGGAGGTAAGTGATTCATTTAAGATAGCTGGATTGACTGAAGACGCACTGAGGTTGAAGTTGTTTTTGTACTTGTTGCGAGATCGAGCATGAGCATGGCTAAATTCATTGCCACCAAGTTCCATATCTACATGGCAAGAATTCGCAGAGAGATTTTTGGTTAAGTATTTCCGGCCCAGCAAAAATGCTAAGTTGAGGAACGAGATTACAACTTTCCAATAATTGGATGACGAGTCTTTGTATGAGGCTTGGGAGAGATTCAAGAAGTTACTTCGTAAGTGTTCTCATTATGGGATTCCTTATTGTATCCAGTTGGAGACATTCTATAATGGTCTCAATGCACATACAAGATTGATGGTAGATGCTTTTGCGAATGGTGCAATTTTGTCTAAGTCTTATACTAAGGCTTATGAGATCATCGATAGGATCGCGAGTAATAACTACCAATGGCCAACAAATCGAATAGCCCTCACTTCGTTATCTGCTCAGGTATCATCTACTTCCTTTATGTTAAAGCAGTTTACTGCTAATAGTGCTAATTATTTTGCAGCTCAGCCACCAAGTCTGTTTGAAGTAGTTTCCTATGTGTACTGTAGGGAAGGTCATTCTTTTAAGAATTGTCCATCAAATCCCAAGTCAGTGTACTATGTAGGGAACCAACATCAAAATAGAAGTGGACAAGGACCCCAGTCCAACTTCTACAATCCTTCATGGCGTAATCATCCTAACTTTTCTTGGAGTAACCAAGGAAATGGACCGAACAACAACTTATTGCAGCATAGACCCAACCAATCTCAAGGGTTTAATCAGCAAGCTCCAAGACCACCTCAAGCTGAGGCATCAAACGGTTTGGAAAACTTGTTGAAAGCGTACATGTCAAAGAATGACGCTTTGATCCAAAGCCAAGCAGCAACACAAAAAAAAATTAGAAAACTAAACGGGTCACTTAGCTACGGATCTTTGTAATAGACCGCAAGGAACCTTGCCGAGCAATATTGAGAATCCAAGAAATTTGGGTAAAGAATATATCAAGGCAGCCGCATTGCGAAGTGGTAAACTTTTGGAACTCCAATTGATTGATGTCAAAGATAAGCCCATGGAAAAAAATCAACCAACTGTTGAAATTCCTACACCAAAGGAATCGAACTTTGCAAAGACTGACAAGGTAAGTCCTAACTTAGTGAATTCAGATACTTTAACATCTTATTTGGATGCAGATTTACCTATTCAGAAGAGTTGTCCGATTCAACCGAAAGTTCCATCACCTCCATATCCACAAAGATTGCAGCAACACAAGCAAAAATAAGAGGTGCAATTCCAGAAGTTTTTGGATGTTCTGAAGTAGTTACACATCAATATTCCGTTGGTGGAGGCTTTAGAACAAATGCCGAATTATGTGAGGTTTATGAAGGATATACTTTCCAAGAAAAAATGACTAAGTGAATATGAGACTGTTGCCTTGACAAAGGAGTGCAGTGCATTCTTGTAGAGCAAATTGCCATCGAAATTGAAAGACCCAGGAAGCTTTACTATACCCTGTAACATTGGTGAATCTTAGTGTGGTAAAGCTTTGTGTGATTTAGGAGCGAGTATCAACTTGATGCCTAAGTCTATTTTCAAGATGCTAGGGATAGGTGAATTAAGACCTACAACTGTGACGCTTCAGCTAGTGGATCGATCTTTAGCATATCCCAAGGGAAAGATCGATGATGTTTTGGTAAGAGTCGATAAATTTATTTTTCCTGCTGATTTCATTGTCATAGATTTTGAAGTAGATAAGGAAGTTTCGATCATCCTTGGGAGACCTTTTTTAGACACGTGAAGAACGTTAATTGATATATAGAAAGGTGAACTCACCATGCGAGTTCAAGACGATCAGGTAACTTTTAACATTCTTAAAGCAATGAAATTTCCCGATCCGATAGAAGAGTGTTCAGTAATGGAAGAGATAGAAACCTTGGTTTCTATGGAAAGTAATTTTGAAGAAGATCTATTGGAGAAAGCCTTAGATCTTGACCGTTTGAAGGATGAAGAAGGTGAAGGAAACATGGCTTTGATGGAATCCAATACGAGAAATTTTATTCAATCCACACAGTTTGAACCATTAGAGTTAGAAGTTAGAGGATTTGTGCAACCCAAGTTGTCAATTGAAGAACAACCTAAACTCGAACTAAAGGTACTTCCTTCCCATTGAAAATACGTTTATTTAGGTGACTATTCCATTTTGCCTGTGATTATTTCAGTAGAATTGACGAAAGATCAAGAGCAGCAACTAACTACTATTCTAAAGAAATTTAAGAAAGCAATTGGTTGGACCATAGCTGATATTTGAGGGATAAGCCCTTAATTTTGCATGTATAAAATTATTTTAGAAGAAGGTCAAAGAGCTCGAATTGATGGGCAAATGAGGCTTAATCCTATTATGTTAGAAGTTGTAAGAAAGAAAGTGATCAAATGGCTAGATATAGGAATCATCTATCCTATTTTAGATAGTTCGTAGGTAAGTCGGTGCAGTGTGTTCCGAAGAAAGGTGGAATCACGATTGTTGAAAATGAGCATAACGAGTTGATTCCAATGAGAATTGTTACTGGTTGGAGAATTTGTATTTATTACAGAAAGTTGAATAAAGCCACTTGGAAGGACCATTTTCCGTTGCCTTTTATGGATCAGATGTTAGATCGACTAGCAGGTAATGAATTTTATTATTTTTAGATGGCTACTCGGGATATAACCAAATAGTTGTAGCTCTAGAAGACCAGCATAAAACAAATTTTACATGTCCATATGATACGTTTTCTTTTAGGCGAATGCCTTTTGGTTTATGCAATGCACTTGCAACATTTCAATGATGTATGATGGCAATATTCACTGATATGGTTGAAAATTTTGTTGAAGTTTTCATGGATGATTTTTCTATTTTTGGTAACACTTATGATATTTGTTTGAGTAATTTGGCTAAGGTAGCGAAGAGATGCGAAGAGATGAATCTTTTCCTCAACTGGGAAAAATGTCATTTTATGGTTAAGGAAGGGATTGTCTTAGGGCATAAAATCTCAAAGAGAGGAATTGAAGTTGATAAAGCAAAGGTGGACGTAATTGAAAGATTACTGGCCCCAAATAATGTGAAAGGAGTCAGAAGTTTCTTAGGCCATTCCAGTTTTTACCGAAGGTTTATCAAAGATTTCTAAAAATTTCTAAACCGTTGTGTTTGTTGTTAGAGAAAGATATAGTGTTTGATTTCAACAAAGCATGTTTGGAAGCTTTTGAAGATCTAAAAAATTGGTTAATTTCAGCCCCAATAATCATTACACTTGATTGGAACTCACCTTTTGAGTTGATGTGCGATGCAAGTGATTATGCCGTTGGAGGTATTTCACCCTATTTACTATGCAAGTAGAACTTTGACGGGAGCCCAACTCAATTATACGGTAACTAAAAAGGAACTCTTTGCTATAATATTTGCTTTTGACAAGTTCTGCTCATATCTTATAGGTACCAAACTTACAGTATTTACTGACCATGCGGCCATTAAATACTTGCTCACAAAGAAAGACGCAAAATCGAGGCTAATTCATTGGGTACTTTTAATCCAAGAATTTGACCTTAAGATCCAAGACAGAAAAGGTGTCGAAAATCAAGTAGTTGATCATCTGTCGAGGTTAGAGCAAGATGAGGTAACTCAATCATGTGTGCTTATCAATGAGAATTTCCCATATGAACACTTATTTGAGGTAAGTCAAATTCATGAAACACCTTGGTTTGCTGATGTTTCCAATTATCTTGCATGTGGAATAATTCCTCGAGAAATGACATACCAACAATGGAAAAAATTCCTTCATGATAGTCGGTATTATTTTTGGGAGGACCCGTTTTTGTTTAAATAGTGTGCAGATACTATAATCCAAAAGTGTGTAGCTGAAAGTGAGATTGCTGAGATCTTGTATCATTGGCATTCATCTCCAAGTGGGGGACACTTTGGTGGTTCACTTACTGCAGCAAAGATTTTGCAAGTACGGTTCTTTTGGCCTACACTATTTAAAAATGCTTATGCTTATGTGAAGAACTGTGATAAATGCCAAAGGACAGGAAATATATCAAGGAGGAATGAGATGCCCTTGAAAAACATTTTGGAGATTGAATTGTTCGACATATAAGGAATTGATTTCTTAGGCCCGTTTCCTTCTTCGTATGGGAACTAATACATCTTAGTTGTTGTGTACTATTTATCCAAGTGGGTTGAAGCTGAAGCATACCCTACAAATGATGCTAAGGTAGTCATGCGATTCCTACATAAGCATGTGTTTGCACGATTTGGGACACCAAAAGCTATTATTAGTGATGAAGGTTCTCACTTTGTGAATGTAACATCCCAAAATTGGGCCTAGTAGAATTGGGCCCATTGGTCCTTGGGCTTGGGAGCGTTTAAAATTTTTAAGAACAAGAGAATGGCATCATTTCAAGTTGGACTTATTGGGGAGGTGATTTTGGAAAGTTACGGGGTTTCTAGGAAGTTCCAGGTTCAAGTTAAGCCGTAGGAAAAATTTAATGTTGAAGCATTTAAAGGGGAGAAGGCAAGTGGCGTATAGCATAAGGGAATAATTGGGCAACTTGCTAGCACAAGAGGAGCTTGTGGCTTAGTGGCAAGTGGCGTGAATGGCAAAGGGGAGAGCTTGGGTTCGAATCCCACCTCGTGCACTCATTTTAGATTATTCTTTTGGTGCTTTAAGGTAAGTGTCGGCCATGGCATCAAATATTGAAAGGAAAACAAGGGAAAATGAAGGAAAGAATCAAAGGAAAAAGGTAAGAGAAGGGAGCATGTTGGCCTATTATGTGGAAGATGTTTTGGAAAGAATATTTCGGGGTCAACACTCATCTTTTTTGTAAAGATGATACAAGGTTTTGGTAGGGAGAAAGAGGGGGAGCCGAATTTCCCTTTAGCCTTCTTAGGCAATTTTAGCTTTTAGACATTTTTCTTTTCTAAATATTTGTCCTTTTGATAGCATTTCCTCTTGGCCGAAACTTCAATTTGGCTATTGACTTCTACTTTTTTCTTTTCAAACATTCTCTATTCTACACCATAACTGAAACATCAACTTCATCTCATAGCCAAAACTTGGTTCTAGTGGTTGCCGAAGCTTCTTTGCCTTCTCGGGTTTTCTATGGTTGTAAGGTAGTGTTCTTCCTCTTCTTTTATTTTCTTCTTGTTTCTCTTTTACTCCCTCTTCTAAAATCGATTATTCATCCTGTTCTTTTGACCAAGGCCGATTCTATTCCTTGCTACTTCCATCTTCTTGGTTCTCTTGGTGTTGGTAAGTAAGTAAAGCCGAATATAGGTGAAGGGGGTGTATTGCTTGGGTGATTCTTACTCAAGCCGAATAAGGTGTGGCTAACATCTTCTCTTGTGTTAATCACTTCTAGGGACTCGAAGTACTTTAACAGAGGATTAATCGAACACCTATCCCTCGTAATAAGAGACTCGGATTGTTGGTGCTGCGGAGTGTATCGTGTTACAGATTTCGAATAAGGTGTGTAATCTCACACCTCTCTGAATATTTGCATGAAATTTTTTTTGATTCAGTGGAAAGATCGAAAAACCAAAAACCGGCATTTGTGACCACTGGGCGTGCGTATGTTCGTAGTGGTACCCATTTTTTGCAATGAAATAGTTTTTGGTTAGCAGCAGTGATGTGATTTTGAAAAATCACGAAAAATAGGATAAAGGGAATTAGAAAGTCAATAAGATATAGAATTAAAGCTTATTGTGTCTATTTTTATATGAAAGAAACAAAGTAGGAAGATAAATTTTATATTTTGTGATATTTTAATTTTAGTGAGACTGGTTCAGAATGACTTCGTGGTTCCCTATTCTGTCTTGGAAAAATCATTCAAAATTGTAAAAAAGTGAATTATGGGTTATAATTTAAATGTATAGATTCCTTAGTGAGTCTAGTTTCAATAGAAACAAATGGGAGAAATATATGAAAATTTTACAATGAGATATTTGAATTTAGGGTAAGAAAGGTTAGAACCATTGGTCAGTGAAATATGGGAAACTTTAATGAATAAACTGTACTAAATGGTTAAGCCAAAAATTTTGGAAAATTTGTAGTAAGAGGATATATGAGTCTAGTTTCAACAAAAATTTACGGATCTAAATTTCAAGTTTCCTAACTCGAGTTATAGTCAATTTAGTCAATATGACGTAGATGGACTATTTCAATTTTTATGCCCCAAATTAGTAGTTAAGTCCGGGGTTGTGAAATTACCAAAATACCCTTGATGGGTAAAATTACAGAAATACCTTTGGGTTGTGAAATTTATCGAAATGCCCCTATGGGTCGATTTACAGAAATGGCCCTATGGGCTGAATTACGAAAATGCCCCTATGGGCCGTTTCATTAAAAGTATTCACTAGATTAATGGTTGTTATTTATATGTGGATATTTTATGTTATTATATATGTTGCATCTCTACATATTACATGGGATGGGAAAATTGAATGAAGATAAGTGTAGCCTGATGGCATTGCCACAAATTCTGATAATGGCTATGTGCCAACCTAAATATGGCTTTGTGCCATTGTGATTATGGCTTTGTGCCAAACGTATTTACCCAAGGCTGTGTGCCGATTATATTACCGTATATGATATTCTGGTGGCTCTGCCACAATCTGTATAGTGGATATGCCACGCATAATTATGACTCTAGTGGCTCATCCACAAATATTATAAATGGCAACTTGCTTGCGAATTGGTGTGATTGGCGGGGTGAGTTGACTTGATCCCCACAGGTGTGATTGGCTGGTATGGGGGTGTGATTGGATGGATGGGTTGGGTTGCATACATTGCACACATATATATATATTTTGATATGTAAATGGGCTTCGGCCCAAGATTATGCTATATGGGCTCAGGCCTAAATTATTGCTAAATAGATTCAGGCCCAGTGGATGACGGTAAGGGGATTATACACTGAGTTCTAGTAACTCACCCCTTTTCATTAACTCTTGTAGGTAATGCTCAGTGGTGTGGACTTGGGCCATGGATGACTCGGTGGGCCATACTTAAGAAATGGTATTTTTTTAACTTTAGATTTCTATTTCCATTTACTTTATTACTTTTACTATTTTGGGTTTTTATGTTGTAATAAGGCCTCTGGAATATTTTGTTTTTGCTTTATGTTTGACGTACTTATTATTTTGCTTAAATTGTTTTAAATGGGAATTATTCTAAAACTTAAATAAAGATTTTCCAAAATAGTTTAACAAATGGATTTCATAACAAACTTTTACAAATATTTTTAACTCGTAAATTTTCCTCAAATTATCAACAATATTTTCAAAAGTTATAGTTTATAAGATCTCTAGTTCAAATTATTGATTTATCAATCAACCTTCGAGGTTAGTAGTACTTTATCAAATATTTCAAATCAAACTTGTTTTCTTGATTATAACAAAATAATACCTATTTTAGATCGAATAAAAAGGATTTAACATGTTTTTCTCATGTGACATGTCAGATCCAGTCATAACGCATGGGCTGGGTTTGGGGTGTTACAGTAAACAAATGGCTTAAGTGGTTACTTGAAAAATATGATGTGAAGCACAAGATTGCTACTGCCTATCACCCTCAGTCCAATGGGAAGTTGAGAGAGTGAACCGTGAAATCAAAGGTATCCTTGAAAAGGTAGTATGCCCTAGCAAAAAGATTAGTCTCGAAGGCTCGATGATGCATTATGGGCCTATCAAACAGCTTTTAAGACTCCGTTAGGAATGACTCCTGATCGGTTGGTCTTTGGAAAGACATGTCATTTACCATTAGAGTTGGATAATAAAACTCACTAGGCGTTGAAGCAGTTGACCTTTGAGATTAAGCAAGCTGGTGAGAGAAGGATGTTACAACTTGATAAGTTGGAAGAGCTAAGGTTGTTTTCCTATGAGAATGCCAAAATGTGTAAAGAAAGATCAAAGAGATGGCATGACAGTCATATACAACCTCGCGAGTTTAAAGAAGGTCAGAAGGTTTTGTTGTTTAATTCAAGGTTGAAGTTATTTCCTGCGAAGCTTAAATCCCGATGGAAAGGACCCTATACCATCTACTGAGTTTATCCTTATGGAGCTATTGACTTATACAACAATTACGGAGGTACGTTTAAAGTTAATGGTCAACGTCTCAAACACTACTGGGATGGTGAAGTTGAGCGAGTTGAATCCTCGTTCAAATTAACAGACCCTTGAATTTTCATGAACTTGTTTTGTAAATAAATAAATAATTAGAACTTATTTTCTTAACTTATTACATTTAATTAATTCTGTCTAAGGAAATTAGAACTTAAGCGGGACCGTTGTGACCCCTCCAACCTTTCTTGGGAAATACTTTAATGTAATTTGTTGAGAAGAAATTTTCTAATTAAGATTTAATTTTTTTTTCATTTGTTCTATTTAAATTTTAAATTTTTATGTTAATAATGGGGGTTAAATTTTGCCCAAGTACTAATTAGTTTTTTCTTGAGTATGTTTATAAATACAATCTGAGTTTGAGGCCCAAGACAGCAAAAAGGAGGGAAAAAATCCATACTTTGCCGCCACTCCTATAACACCCCAAACCCGGCCTAAACATTATGACCGGATCTGGCATGTCACATGAAAGGAATGTCTAAAAACTGTGTGTTCGTTAAAAAGTTCATGTTCGTTATATTTTTTATGAAAAATCGAGTGTAAGTAATTTCGAAAAACAAAGGATTTATTAACATTTTAAGAAAATCCCGTATTAAACATTTAATAACAAACAGTAACCAAATTAAAAGCTAAAACCAAATAAAATACCAAGGCCTTATTACATTGCAAAATCCCAAAATTAGAAAGTAATTTTAAATAGAAACCTGAAAGTTTACGAGAAAAAAAGCATGGCATACCAGAGTCCACCTCGGCTCCAAGTCCTCAAACTAGGGATTACCGAAACATTTAAAAAGAGGGGTGAGTTTACGAAAACTCAGTGTGTACAACCCCCAATAGTAAAAACATGTATCAACCCATACAAATACAACATATTAAGCATGTATGCAATGCAACCCAGCCCAACCTAAGAATCCAACCTCTACACACCACCCGTACCTGCCAATCACACCGTGGGGATTACTAAATCGACCCTCCATCTGCTACACACCATCGAAGGCGTCATTGCAATCAAGCGCACATCGCCTTATAATTGTGGCATAGCCACGAGATAATGTGACAGAGTCACCAGATTCATAATATGTGACATAGGTCACGGATAATGTGGTAAAACCACGAACACTTCCCTTTATCATTATCACCCATATGCCCATGCAACATACATAATATTACAATTCGTGTATGCAGTATGACATGTATGCAATCATATATCAAATAACGTATGAAACGAATTACCATCATAATCAGAATAATAATATACAACATAATCAATCTAACCAACCTCTAAGGGTATAACAGTAATTTTACCCACCAAGGGTATTTTCGTAATTTACCCACCAAGGGTATTTTCGTAATTTACCCACTAAGGGTATTTTCATAATTTACCCACCAAGGGTATTTTCGTAATTTACCTACCAAGGGTATTTTCGTAATTTACCCACCAATGGTATTTTCATAATTTACCCACCAAGGGTATTTTTGTAATTTACCTACCAAGGGTATTTTCGTAATTTTGCACCTGCAATGGCCCTCCCGGAGGTCTAATGTTACCCTGAGGGACTCGGCTACCATTTTCGATCGTCACCAGACTATTGGGCCTAAAACCCGATTTTGGCCCATTCGGGCCCACACGCTCATATGGCCCACCTAACACAAATCTAGCCACGTATATAGGTTCCATCTAGTCTAGTTCACTATATACTATATCATCATACAATTTATTCCAATTGGCCCCACGGGCCCATTGGGCCCACTTCGGCCCATCGCGGCCCAAGCAACCCCAACCCACATGAATACTATTGATGGCCTCAACTATCGCGTCGAAGCCCCACATGTGCGCTCGCACGCTCGTGTGGCTACTAATGTCGTGATCAAGCACTTCGCATTTGCCGCTCTACAACTAGAGTAGAGAGTTACACACGATAGGACTCGGTGCTAAACTGCGTTATGACCACTCCGTGCCCAACGCCCACCAAGGTATGTTAACCCTCATCCTGGCATGCTCTTTATATAGCTAGCTCTTCACCTTCATTCCTTGTATCATTCGATGTGGGATCCCTTCACGAGAGAGTATAAATTCAACTGAAACTCTTACCATCCAATCCGCAAAATAAATACTCCCTTGCTCCTCATGAGATTCGAACTCAGGCTCCCTTGTAACATAACCCACGCTGCTAGCCACTTTACCAACTAGCTCCTTGTGTCTTAAACCATGCGCAACTAAATATAACCCTATGGCCAAGGTCTAAATTCATTTAATAAAAAATAATCTAAAAGGAATGCAAACGCTACAACTAGAACCTTGGACCTCCTTCCTTCCTTGTGGCATCATTCCCTCGTCCTTAAGTGGCGTCACTTTGCCACTACACGACACACTCCACTTGTGTCATTTTCCTCTACATTTTATTCTTAAAGCCTACCCGCCAACCTCTAGGGTTTTTTTCACCTAAAACCAAAATTTTTCCTAAGGCCTAACTTGAACCCGAGACTTTATAGAAGCCCCCTAACCTTCCAAACTCACTTATCTAATTGGTCTAACTTGCATTTAAGCCGATCTCTTGTTATCCAAAAAAAAAATTTAAACGCTACTACGCCCAAGGCCCATTGAGCTCAATCCTACTAGGCCCAATTTCATGATGTTACAAATCTACCCCCTTAAAGAAATTTCGTCCTCGAAATTTCCAACTAACTAATAGTCACACGTCCTAACCTACCACACTACGCTCACGCTGCGCACTCTGATCTAATAACACTAATAAACCAAATCTCGAAACTTCTTTCCCACAATTAGATATCTAAACACAAAAGCAAATCGATATATACATACAATTTCTATATCCAAACCAGTACACACAAAATAAATATAAAAAATACAGTCATAACATTGTCTTAACAAACATAAAATAAAAGACCTTACGGATTTGGATGCCGGAGACTCAAGGTGCCATACTTCCAGACAACATGTATTTTCAAACAAACTTTTGAAAACTTTTTTTTAACCCTATAAACCATAGCCGAGTTTTTGAAACCTAGGCTCTGATACCAAAATTATAACACCCCAAGCCCGGCCTAAACGTTACGACCGAATCTGGCATGTCACATGAAAGGAATGTCTAAAAACTGTGTGTTCGTTAAAAAGTTCGTGTTCATTATATTTGTTGTGAAAAATCGAGTGTAAGTAATTTCGAAAAAGAAACGATTTATTAAGATTTTAGGAAAATCCCGTATTAAACATTTAATAACAAGCAGTAACCAAATTATAAGCTAAAACCAAATAAAATACCAAGGCCTTATTACATTGCAAAATCCCAAAATTAGAAAGTAATTTTAAATAGAAACTAAAAGTTTACGAGAAAACAGTGCATGGCCATCACAGAGTCTACCTCGACTCCAAGTCCTCAAGCTAGGGATCACCTGAAACATTTAAAAAGAGGGGGTGAGTTTACAAAAACTCAGTGTGTACAACCCCCAATAGTAAGAACATGTATCAACCCATACAAATACAACATATTAAGCATGTATGCAATGCAACCCAGTCCAACCTAAGTATCCAACCTCTACACACCACCCGTACACGCCACCACACCGTGGGATTACTAAATCAACCCTTCATCTCACACACACCATCGAAGGCAATCGCTGCGTTGAATCGCACATCGCCTTTATAATTATGGCATAGCCACGGATAATGTGATGAGTCACCAGATTCATAATATGTGACATAGGTCACCGATAATGTGGTAAAACCACCGAACACTTCCCTTTATCATTATCACCCATATGCCCATGCAACATACATAATATTACAATTCGTGTATGCAGTATGACATGTATGCAATCATATATCAAATAACGTATGAAACGAATTACCATCATAATCAGAATAATAATATACAACATAATCAATCTAACCAACCTCTAAAGGTATAACAGTAATTTTACCTACCAAGGGTATTTTCGTAATTTACCCACTAAGGGTATTTTCGTAATTTACCCACCAAGGGTATTTTCGTAATTTACCCACCAAGGGTATTTTCGTAATTTACCCACCAAGGGTATTTTCGTAATTTACCCACCAAGGGTATTTTCGTAATTTACCTATCAAGGGTATTTTCGTAATTTACCCACCAAGGGTATTTTCGTAATTTACCCACCAAGGGTTTTTTCATAATTTACCTACCAAGGGTATTTTTGTAATTTACCCACCAAGGGTATTTTTGTAATTTACCCACCAATGGTATTTTCGTAATTTACCCACCAAGGGTATTTTCGTAATTTACCTACCAAGGGTATTTTAAGTAATTTCAAGACTTTGCAATGGCCCTCCTGAGGTCTAATGTTACCCGAGGGACTCGACTACCATTTAGATCATCACCAGACTATTGGGCCTAAAACTCGATTTTGGCCCATTAGGGCCCACACGCTCGTGTGGCCCACCTAACACAAATCTAGCCACGTATATAGGTTCCATCTAGTCTAGTTCACTATATACTATATCATCATACAATTTATTCCAATTGGCCTCACGTGCCCATTGGGCCCACTTTAGCCCATCGTAGCCCAAGCAGCCCCAACCCACATGAATACTACTGATGGCCTCAACTATCGCGTCGAAGCCCCACACGTGCGCTCGCACGCTCGTGTGGCTACTAATGCCGTGACTAGCACTTCGGCATTTGCCGCTCTACAACTAGAGTAGAGAGAGTTACACACCTGATAGGATTCTGGTGCTAAACCGCGCTGCGACCACTCCTGTGCCCAACGCCCACCAAGGTATGTTAACCCTCTTCCTGGCATGCTCTTTATATAGCTAGCTCTTCACCTTCATTCCTTGTATCTTTCCGATGTGGGATCCCTTTGTTAGTAGAGTTTAAATTCAACTAAAACTCTTACCGTCCAATCCGCAAAATAAATACTCCCTTGCTCCTCATGAGATTCGAACTCAGGATCCCTTGTAACATAACCCACGCTGCTAGCCACTTTACCAACTAGCTCCTTGTGTCATAAACCATGCGCAACTAAATATAACCCTATGGCCAAGGTCTAAATTCATTTAATAAAAAATAATCTAAAAGGAATGCAAACGCTACAACTAGAACCTTGGACCTCCTTCCTTCCTTGTGGTGTCATTCCCTAGTCCTTAAGTGGCGTCACTTTGCCACTACACCACACACTCTACTTGTGTCATTTTCCTCCACATTTTATTCTTAAGGCCTACCCGCCAACCTCCAGGGTTTTTTTTCACCAAAAACCAATTTTTTTCCTAAGGCCTAACTTGAACCCGGGACTTCATAGAAACCCCCTAACCTTTCAAACTCACTTATCTAATTGGTCCAACTTGCATTTAAGCCGATCTCTTGTTCTCCAAAAAAAATTTAAATGCTACTATGCCCAAGGCCCATTGAGCTCAATCCTACTAGGCCCAATTTCAGGATGTTACAACTCCCATTACTTGCCGCCCAAGCAATCCTAATGTAGCTAAATTTTCAGTACGTGTTGCCCTAATTCTTCCCTATATAAACTCCTCTCCATTCTACTAATTTTCATATCCCTCAAAGCAATTTGCTTAAACCCTAAAAAAATCCCTAAACCTCCCTTTTGTGTCGTCAACCTTAAATCCTAAAAGAAACCCTAGTTCTGTTCCTTTTTTTGCCGAAACCATCTCTTGCCACCGCAAGAAGATTGCCGAAGCGCCATCATTGCTACTGCAAATTGCCATTATCGCCATAACACACTGTCGTTGCTATTGCACACCGTCATCACCACCGCACCATCCTTGCTATCTCAAGATTTTTTTCGTAGCAAGTTCTACCCACTTTGTCGATTTCTCTTTTCTCCCTTGTGCAAAAACTTTGCCGAATTTTCGAGAAAAGATACCATGTCTCGCAAAAGAATAAGATCTTCAAAGACTACTCCTAAAAACCCAATTTTGATCGGTGAAGAAGTGAAAGAGAGATTTGATTCAATCTTCAAGCATCAACCTATGATGCTGGAAAAAGGTTTTGAATTGAAGAGTAATGATTTGATGGTTGTTCCTATACCGATTAGAAAGAAAATCAATGCTCCCAAGTGGGAATGATTTTTTTATGCTCGTTCACTTCTTGATGATGAACTAGTTCGAGAATTCTATTCTAGTTTGACTATGCAAGATGCTACTGAGGTCATCGTTTTAAAGAAAAAGGTACCTTTTATTTCTAAATCCATCAATGATTTGTTTAACTTACCTAATGTTGAAGAAGATGAGTACTACCCTATAATGAACAATATCAATTAGGATTTTCTTCAATTCTTGATGTTGTGACAAATCCGAGATCCCAATGGATTATAAGAAAGTATGGGAGTCATTCTTGTCGAAGGGAATACCTAAAACTAGTTGCAAAGGTATGGTTTTACTTCGTTCGCTACAGTTTTATGCCTATCTCATATAGTTCCACCATCTCGATGGAATGAATGCTTTTGTTATATGCAATCTTGACAGAAAAGTCCATTAATGTTGGGAAAATTATTCTCAAGGAGATTCATAATTGTGCTAAAAAGAAGGTAGGAAGTGCTTATTTCCCATCATTAATCACTTCACTTTTCTTAAGGGCCCATGTTAAAACACAAGCAAATCTGAAAGGGTGATATGTACAAGGGTGCATTACAAATTATGATCTTGAAAGGTTAGTAGAGAGGGTACATGAGCTGAATCAAGGCGAGCAAGAAGAGCTAGCTGAGCTAGACACCGAGGAGTCAACAAATGAAACGGAAACTGAAGCTAATTCAGTTACAAACACTGAAGAGGAATAATCTGATAAGGAATTGAACAGTCCTAAACCAGTTGAAGGAGCTGCAAACCTTGAACCAAGGGTTGAGCTAGAAGAAGAACCAGTCAGGCTAAGTGTTGAACCTAAATCTACAACTCCTATGCCAACTTCTGCAAGTGCTTCAAGGAATCAGAGTTGTCAATTCTGATGGATATGTGCAAGTTCATGCATAATCAACAACAAACTTACTGGAAATATGCAAAAATTAGAGATGACTCAATTCGGAATACTTTTAAGAATATCTCTAATACTTTTGTTCCTGAGTTCCCAGATGCTATCTTTGAGACATGGACGGAAGTTACTGACTATGCAAGCAGAGATGGAGCTAAAGAAGACAAGGGGAATGATTTAAAAAAATAAAAGGGGGATTCTTATCTTGTTATTTATTTAGTTTCTTTTAGGTCTTTAGGAATTTATTTCTTTCATAATTAGGATTTAATTTATACAGAATAAAACATAGCAAGCATGAATAAACTTAACACTTCTTTAGAAAGAAAAAAGACTAAGTGATGTGGTAATGGGAATGAACATGCCTAGTATTGGGTTATTAGGAAATACTTGGTATTTAAGCAGTCTTAATGACTAACCTCTCTTTCTTTAAAACCCTACCTGGTGTTTAGTTTTAATTCATTACTTTGTTCTTGCAATGAGGACATTGCTTCTTTTTAAAGGGGGTAAGGCAAATAAATAGCTCAAAATTTTAAAAATTTCAAGTATGTTTCAATCATTTCTTTCATAAGTATGCTTTAATAAATGAATGTTTAGAGACATTTTTTTGTTAATGAGATAGTTTGTATGCAAATATGAATGATGATTATATCTGAGTGAAAGTATGTTATCATGAAGACTGGAATGCTTGTATGATCTTAGTCTTAGTAATGTTTGCCATGAAAACTTAGTTTCTCTCGAGATTAGACATGCATGAAGGTTTATATATTTAGAATTGACTTAGTAACTTTATTGAGGCAAAATCCTAGAAGACATAAAAATCTAAAATGATACAGGCACTATTTCTTTGCATCGTTTGAGCCTTTTTAAGCCAGCCCTATGATATTCAACCCTTGAAACTGTAATTTTGAGCTTAAAGGCCTATTTATTACAATGAACCTACATTATAAGCCACATTACCATCTTTTTAAGTTATCCTAATTTGTGCACCCATCTTAACTAAAGTTGTCATGGTAATCGACATTTATGGAAATTTTCAAAAATATGTATGAGCTCATGCTTTAAAAAAAAGATGAAGGAAGAGCGAAGAAAAGTTTGCTCAGTCTCCAAAAAGAAAAATGTATGAGTTTGAGTTCAAAATAAGTTTGGGGGTGTTCCAAAGGTTCACTTAAAGAAAAAGCCTGTATTTCGAGAAATCAAAGACAAAGTTGAAGGTTAAGATTTTGAAACCAAAATGTCCCATCTCTTAAAATCCCTACATTTAACCAAGCCCCATTACAACCTTATAAAAGACCTATTGATTTGATGATTATGTCACCTATATTGGTGGAGAGGAAGTACTAAGTTCAACTTATGAATATCATAAATAAGCCTTATGATTGTTTGCTTAATTGATAAGAAATTATGTTGAATGAAGAATGTTATTTGTGGCTGTGACATACATACAAACTATGATTCAGGTTGGCATATTTTGAAACTTAGTATAAAATTCTAAAAATATTTGCATATTTAAGTTTGGGGGTGTGTAAATGAAAAATATATATGATTTTTCCTAAATAATTTTCACCTTTTACTTAAATTTATTGTTAAAACTAAGTAATTGTTTAATAAATTAATGAAAATATAAAATATGAAATTAGGACATAGAAATTATTAAAATGTGATTTTATGCTTTATTATATCGTTTTCATGCATAAAATGGCTTATTTTATATTAAATTGAGCATATTATATTTTTAAGACATGAAGTGGGCCATGCATGATTAAATTAAATAATAAAATATAAAATTATATTTAAATATTCATTTTAGATATTTCATTAATAATTTGGGTTGTAATTAATTATTTAAATTGGATAATTTTATTCTTTGGTCCTCTAATTTATTGATTTATTTTGGACAGGTTCGATAGCTTTGTTGGATTACAAAACTGTCCAAATTTGAGACCGAGTCAACCCAATTTTCGGCTACACTACTATCCGCATAAACCACTTTTTGGTTTAATTGCACAAGATCCTTATAATGTTGAAGAAATTAGAGATTTGCCTGAAGATTTACACTTGACCAAGTCTCAGTCCTGAGTTGTTGTGGCACTTAAATTGAGCAAAAATCAGCTCAATTTCCTCAATTTATGGCCAGCCACCCTTTGAAGATGCTTGAAGAGATGTAACCTCATATTTTTAGCAAACTATCGCCCTCTCCTCACCAATAAATAAGACCCCTTCATTCATTCATTCGTCATCCCTCATCCTTCATCATTCTCTCTTCTCTCTCAGTTCTCTTAGCATTTTCCATTTCCCATGCCTAGCATCATCTCTTCATAGAGATTTTAGTAATTAAATCCTCTTAATGGCTACCTTGGAGAGCCATCAGTAAAGGAGCAAAGTGAAGGAGCGAAGGAGCCTCGTCGATTAGAGTCTTGGGTGACAGCCACTTTGATTTGGGTTTAATCTTTCTTTTCTTTGATTTAATCTGAAAATGTTTGCTATGTGTTTTTTGTTCTTATTTACAACAATGTTAGCTTAATTTTATTTAAGCTAGGATGATTTCTTTGATTAAATAATATTTTTTTGATTCATACTTATAATGTTTGAGCCTCAATCGATCATGTTTTCAATTAAAATCAAGTCTGTATTTCGTTCATACGTGATTGAAATGCACCTGAATTAGCTGAGCGATCCTGACCAGACGACGGCTAGTGGACACATTATTGAAATGTGCATGCTTAATTTAGATCATATCCCTATTAAATTGCAGGTTGCATAACAACTCTGGCCAAGCTTTGTTTTCAGCATAGTTTTTAGATTTGTGCGATTAAACTGTTTCAAACCTAACACGTCCCTGTTACCTCACACGAATGCTAAGAAACCCGTAGTAAATAAGGATCAATAAACTGCATATTTACTAAGTAAAGGATTCCTAAAGGATATAATGTGGTTTCCAAACTCATGAAAGATTGAGTTGCCATGAAATGTTTTTCCGAATGTTATTAAGCATGTTGATAATAAATTGAGTTTAATTAAAGTAATTGGCCTGGTTTATTTATGTTATAATTGTTTCAAATTGTGTTTAATTTTGCTAAAATCTATTTTATTCATATAGTTTACATATTTAGGATAATTTGCATTAGGGATCATTGTATTTAGTTTAATATATATAATTTTAATCATCACTTCTCAATCATATTGTGTTTTTATTTACCAAATTGTTAATATAATTTTACAAATTAAGTGACTTAGCACAAATACAATCCCTATGGAGACGATAACTTGACACTTACTTATTACTTGATAATGACTGTGTACACTTGCCCAAACATACGTGTTACAACGATACGTTTGCTTTTCGGCGAATGCCTTTCAGTTTATGTAATGCACCTGCCACATTTCAACAATGCATAATGGCAATATTTATTGACATGGATGGAAATTTTGTTGAGGTTTTAATGGATGATTTTTCTATTTTTGGTAATACTTGAGATATTTGTTTGACTAAATTGGCAAAGGTCTGAAAAGATGCGAGGAGACAAATCTTGTCCTTAACTAGGAGAAATACCACTTTATGGTTAAGGAGGGAATTGTCTTAGGACATAAAATTTCCAGAAATGGAATCGAAGTCAATAAAGCAAAGGTGGACGTAATTGAAAAATTACCACCTCTAGTTAGTGTGAAAGGAGTTTAAAGTTTTTTAGGCCATGCCAGTTTTTATAGAAGGTTTATTAAAGATTTTTCTAAAATTTCCAAACCTTTGTGTATGCTGTTAGGGAGAGACTATTTTTTATTTTAACAAAGCAAGCTTGGGATCTTTTGAAGAATTAAAGATTTGGTTAATCTCAGCCCTAATAATTGTTGCATTTGATTGGAACTCTCCTTTTGAGTCAATGTGTGATGCAAACGATTTTGCTGTTGGAGTTGTAATGGGTCAAAGAAGGAACAAAGTATTTCACCCTATCTACTATGCAAGTAGAACCTTGACAAGAGCCCAAGTCAATTACAAAGTAACTGAAGAAGAACTCTTTGCTATAGTTTTTGCTTTTGACAAGTTTCATTCATATCTTATAGGTACCAAAGTAATAGTTTTTGCCAATCATACGACCATTAAATACTTACAAAGAAAGATGCTAAACCAAGGATAATTAGATGGATACTCTTACTCCAAGAATTTCACCTTGAAATCTAAGACAGAAAAGGTGTTGACAATCAAGTAGCCGACCATTTGTCGAGGTTGGGACGAAATGAGGTAACTCACTTACTTGTTCCTATTAATGAGAATTTTCAAGATGAGCATATCTTTGAGGTAAATGATAAACCTCAATTTACACATATTTTAACCCCATGCTTGGCTTATTTTTTGGATGAATTCTCATTAGATTTGATGAATTCGATGCTCCTAATCCCTTAATTTCATGTTTTATCCACAGGAGAGCTTAGGGAGTCGAAAAGAATGAGAAACGGGCCAAAACAGGACAAAATGGGCCTACCTTAGGAACTCACACGACCTGGGCTATCATACACGATCGTGTGTTTCGAGCAAAACTGAGACACGGTCTGACCACAAGGCCGTGTGTGGCAAGCAGGAACGAGCACGATCTAAGGAGTCAAACATGGGCGTGTCACACGGGCATGTCCCTACTGTAGTAAAGATGAATTCTATTTGGAATAGGCTACTTGTGGGCCAAAAAAGGTGTTCAAAAGCCTATATAAACACCCTAAGGGGCAACCTAAAAGGGGAGGTGGAAAGGACATCAAGTAGAAGACAGAAAATACTCCAAGATAGCCATCGGGAATAGCTTAGGAGAAGGATCTCCATCAAGACCGAGGATCTCCCATCAAGTTCTTTAGAAGTTTTTGGGTTTTCTTATGTTTCGTTGTTTTTCCTATTTTATGATGTTTCCCTCTATTAGTATGAACTAAATCCCTTAAATACCTAAGGGGATGAAACCTAAGACATATCTTATTATTGTTTGATTTATAAGTTAAATACTTGTTCTTATTCTTAATTGTGAGTTTTTATTCTTATTTTGATAATTCAGGTTATTGATTCAAGTCGAATGTGCTTATTCAGAGGATAAAAAATCCTATTTAAGAATAGATCAACACATTTAAGCGGAGTTGATTGCAACCCTACAAATAGGGCGACGAAAATATGCCGAATTAGAGTCAAATTTAATAAGGGAATCCATAGATCGAGTTAATACGACAATAGGGGTTTTAATTAGAAAGAAATTTCAATTAATCAACCTAGAGTTAGTTGTTTCTAGTCTCGAAAGAGATATTAACATAAATCAGGGATTTTTACGGATTAAGTCAAGTGAATAAATCATATGAATCAAAAGTAATAAGTGAAGTCTAGGTGGATTCTTCCTTAGGTATTGCCTATCTTATATAAGTTGTCCAAAAGTACTTTCCCAATTCACTCTCTGTCACATTCATAATCATTTAGTTAGTTAAATTAGTTAGTTAATTTTAGATTAAAAATAAATCTCCTCAATTACTAGGCTAGATAATAAAAAGATAGTTATTACTTGTAATTTTAGTCCTTGAGGATTCGATATTCTGGTCTCGCCATAACTATACTACTACTTGATAGATGCACTTGCCTTTGTCGAAATAATAGTTAGTTTCAAGCCCATCAAGTTTTTGCCGCCGTTGTCGGGGACTAAGATATTAGGAACACTAAATTTTTATTACTTTAGTCATTTTTACTATTTATAATTTATTTTTATTTTTGTTAATTTTTCTTTTATTTACTTTTGGCAGGTAAATTTAGTTTACGACTAGAAGAAACCCTTCAGAACCATTACTTTTTGACAGCGATATAGAAGCTATCGCTCGCAGAAACCGAAGTGAATTAAGGCAAAGCTTACAATACATAGAAGAAGAGCAAGAAGATGAAACCAATAATACCGAAGAGATGGCTGATAATAATCCGCTACCTTCTGTGGTTGCCGCAAATCCAGTGAACCAAAATCTTGCTCTTTATACTATGTATGATTATGGTAAACCTAATTCAACAGGTACTGAATCAAGTATTGCTAGACCTGCTATTGCTGCAAATAATTTTGAACTGAAACCTAACAGTATTCAGATGATTAAGAAATTTGTTCAGTTTGATTGTTTGCAGGATGAGGATTCAAACAATCACTTGGCAAATTTTCTGGAGTTTTGCGACACTTTCAAAATTAATGGTGTTTCTGATGATGCCATTCGCCTTCGGTTGTTTCCCTTTTCATTGAGGAACAAAGCTAAACAATGGTTGAACTCGTTACCACGAGGATTAATCACTACATGGGACTAAATGACCAAAATTTTTTTGTTAAAATATTTTCCGTCGACTAAAGCGGCTAAGTTGAGGAATGATATTTCTTCTTTTGTGCAGATGGATCTAGAAACACTCTACGACGCATGAGAGAGATATAAAGATCTACTAAGGAGATGCCCTCACTATGGGTTACCTTTGTGGCTACAGGTTCAAACCTTTTATAACATTGTGAACCCCTCAACTAGGCAGTTGATTGATTTAGCTGTCGGTGGAACCCTAAATAACAAGACCCCTGAAGCGGCTTATGAGTTTATAGAGGAGATGGCACTGAATAAATATCAGTGGCAAGTTATGAGGACAAAGCCAACAAAAGCCACCAGTGTTTTCAACCTCGACGCAGTGACCATGCTATCAAACCAGGTAGAACTGTTAAATAGAAAGATTGATGGTTTGTATGTTTCTTCGCAGGTACATCCAGTGATGTAGTGTGATAAAAATGAAGGAGGGACGAATATTATAGAATACCCACCCTACAATCCGGGAATGGAGAACGAACAGATGAACTATATGGGTAATAATTCTAGACCTTAAAATAACCCTTTTAGTAACACTTACAATCCATGTTGGAGGAATCACCCAAACTTTTCATGCGGTGGCCAAGGAAATTAGAGATAAGAACCTCGTCCAGGCTTTCAACAGCAACCCTACCCACAAGAGAAAAAGCCGAACCTTGAGGAGATGCTAACAAAATTTATCGCGGTGTCAGGAACCCGATTCCAAAACACCAAAACAACACTCAAAAATCAGTAAGCATCGATTCAAGGGATCGAGAACCAATTAGGACAACTTGCTAAGCTCATATCTGAACGACCACAAGGCAGCTTGCCAAGCAACATTGAAACTAACCCAAAGGAGCAAATTCATGCCATTACTGCTCATGATAGTGAAGGGTTAGATGAACCAAAATTGAGGCAAGAGAATGTGGTAAGGAAGGTAAGGTTGAGATAAGCCATGATAAACTAAAACTGGTAAGTACAGAATACCAACCTCGTATGCTATATCCTAATACGACAAAGAAAGACCGCACAGATGAACAATTCGGTAAATTTCTTAAACTCTTAAAAAAAACCACATATTAACTTACCATTAATTGAAGCTCTTTCACAGATGCCCAATTCAAAAAAATTTAAAAGAGCTTTTGACAAACAAATGAAAGATAGTCGAGGCATCGCATGTGGAGCTAAATGCAGTGTGCTCAGCAATCCTACAAAATAGACTACCACAAAAGTTAAAAAATCCAGGGAGTTTTACGATTCCTTACTTAACTTGTAGTTTATCTACTGATAATGCTTTAGTAGATTTAGGGGCAAGCATAAATGTTATGCCATATAAAATGTTTAAACAACTAGGCCTGGGAAAACCCAAACAAACTAGGATGAGCATTCAATTGGCTGATAAAACTGTTAGAGTTCCTAGGGGTATAATCGAAGATGCCCTAGTAAAAATTGATAAATTCATATTTCCAGTAGACTTTGTTATTTTAGACATGGATGAGGACAATAATGTTCCTTTAATTTTAGGAAGACCCTTTTTAGCAATTGCTAAAACAAGAATTAATGTTGGTACCGGTGAACTCACACTTCGTGTAGGTGACGAAACGATCACTCTTCAGGCTCTTGACTCTGCAGGACAACGAGTAATAAAGGTGAGAAAATAAATTCTATTAATGACCATTCGGTTCAACCGTCTTTTCAGGAAGCACCACAAAATTACACAACTGAGCCATATCCTAGACCTCGTCCCAAAAAAGAAATAGCTTATGAGGAGCGAAGGCTTCAAATCGATAAACTAGACGAGTGGAAGACACATGCGAAGGAGAAATTGAGAAAACACGATGAACCAAAGCGATTTCATGACGAGCCTAAGGGTGGGATAAATCACTTGAAAGTTGCAGACCAGGTACTATTAGATGAAACAAATCCTCGAATAACCACGTCAGAACTAAAAACGAATGGGACAACCCCTTTTACTGTACTTAAGTTTTTTCCATACAAAACAGTTGAGGTAACTTACCCTAATGAAGGTACTTTTAAGGTAAATAGTACTCGACTTAATCCTTACTTTGATGTTAGAATTGATAGCCAGAGAGAGGAGTTTCAACTCCTCAATCCACCATGAGTATGCGAATGAAAGGTAAGTCTAGCTTAAGACTTTAAACGAGCGCTTCTTTGGAGGCAACCCGAGTGCTAACTTCACTAATGTCATATTTTCAATTTATAGCACCTAACTAAAAACTAACCAAATTAATAAAGCGCAGGTTTCCCTACCACACGACCTTGCACATGGGCGTGGCCGTGGCCGTGTGGACACATGAATAGGCACATCGGCGTGGCAGAACCTGTGCGAACCAAGGACATAACATCCCCAAACCACGGACAGAAATAAAATACCACGGTCGTGCAATACGACTGTGGTCGACACTAAGAAAGTAAAACGGGTGTGTGACACGCCCGTGTCCTGAGGCTGTGGTCAACACTGATTAATCAACATGGGCGTGGAAACCACTATGCAGGTGTGGGAGAAATGAATGAAACACCACATGATCGTGCGATACGGTTGTGTGATCTAACACGCCCATGACACACGGGCGTGGGCAGCCACCAGATCCCTGATTCCTATTTAAAGCCCCCTTCTTCTCACCTTCTCCCCAAATTCTTCTTATTTCAAACCCTAACCAATATACCCCTTTCTTTCTCTATTATCTTTCTCCTTTCATTTTCCTTTCCCTTTTCCCTCACTCTTTCTTTTCACCACCATCCCCATGTCGAAGAAGCGAAAGGATCCTAGCACGATCTCCCCGTGCGAGATCAATCTACATAAGTTCATGTTGGCCGCTTCATTCCCTTGATATGACAAGGACCTCTAAGTCCATTTATTTTTTATTTTCCTTTTATTTTCATTTTTAAATTCTTTCCCTTTATCTTTCCTATCCTTAATTTATATTAGTATATTTTGCTTTCTTTAATTTAGGTTCAATGGGCTATTAAGGAACGGCCACAACCCCACCGGAGTATCTACCTCCTCGTTCATCTATGCCTAACTCATCATTTCTTTTCCTTGACTTCATCCTAAATTTAGGAAGTTCACTTCTCTCCCTATCTTATGATTTTACATATTGTGGATATCTATCTTTGTACATTGAGGACAATGTATATCTTAAGTGTGGGGAGGTGTCAACAATACTGAATTATGCCTTGTTCTTAAGTAACTTTCTCATATTACTATTAGAATGAAACTTCTATTAATTTATGATTTTTGTTGATATGTTTTGGAGTAAGTCATAGGTAATTATGCATTGATCGTTTAAACTTTAAGACATTAAAGAATTAAGCATGATAAGTCTATCTTCAGAATTAAAAAAATTTTGGGTTGTTTTCCTAAATTTAAATATTACTTTGAAATTTGAAATTTGCAAGGTTGACATCAAAAACCATAATTTTTGTGAGATTTTGAGCCTTTAGAGCATATATCTTTTCTTGCTCACTTTATTGATTATTAGTGTGTCAAACATTGATTTGTTATTCTAGAACTTGCTTCTATTATGCATGTCGAGACCACACCTTTGATTTGATATAATAAGATGATAAAGGAACCTAGGATATAACCCACTTACTCCTTAAAAAGCCTACCCTCATAATTAACCCCTAGTGAACCCCTTGAATCCTAATAAACCGTTCTTGATTTACCCTTAATATTAACCAAAAACTCATTCTTTCTGATTCATTAAAAATTTTCCCTATTTGAATGAACCCTTTTTTATCGAGATTTGATTTGATCAGTTGCCTAACTATTTTTTATTTTTTTAAAATTATTTTTTATTACTGTTTGTTCTTATTCTTAAAAAATAAATGGAAATTCATTCATTATTAGTTCTATGTTATTTGAGCTTAAGCAGTTAATTTCATATTTTGAGAAGAATCTCGTATTATTATAAGTTTTCAATTGATGTAATTATTCAGTATTAGTCTATTGTTCTAGTTAGGTAATTTGATAATTCAATCTCGATTTTAACCCTCTAATTTAGCCTTTATCCACACCTTTAACCTAAGTTTCGTTACAAACCTTTTTCAAGACCTTTTGATTTGTGTATCATCTTATTTTATAGTGGTGGAGATGTGATTTCATGCAAGCCTATGGTAATAACTTTTCATGTTTAACTATTGAGTGCTTTTTCTTGATGAGTAATTTGAGTGAATCCTTAGTGAGGATATCAATCCTTGTCAGTTTTGAGTCAGAGGTAATTATTTAGGTAAGGGGAAACACCTATGTTTTCGTGCTATAAAAATTTATGACTTACGTTGTTTAAATATTTAAGACTCTTTTAGTTAAATTATCCATGTATCAATTATCTATGAATTATGATAAGACATTATTGATGAGAATTATGAATTGAGGGAACTTAATTTTAATTGTGAGTTGAGGATTTTGCCTGAGGACAAGCAAACGCTTAAGTGTGGGGATATTTGATAAACCTCAATTTACACATATTTTAACCCTATACTTGGCTTATTTTTTTGGATGAATTCTCATTAGATTTGATGAATTCGATGCTCCTAATCCCTTAATTTCATGTTTTATCCACAGGAGAGCTTAGGGAGTCGAAAAGAACGAGAAAAGGGCCAAAATGGGCCTACCTTAGGAACTCACATAGCTTGGGCTATCAGACACGGTCATGTGTTTCGAGAAAAACTGAGACACGGCCTGGATCAACATACACGGCCTGACCACATGGCCGTGTGTGGCGAGCAGGAATGAGCATGATCTAAGGAGTCAAACAAAGGCGTGTCACACGGGTGTGTCCCTACCGTAGCAAAGATGAATTCTATTCAGAATAGGCTACTTGTGGGCCAAGAGAGGTGTTTAAAAGCCTATATAAACACCCTAGGGGGCAGCCTAAAAGGGGAGGTAGAAAGGATGTCGAGTAGAAGATAGAAAATACTCCAAGATAGCTGTCGGGAATAGCTTAGGAGAAGGATCTCCATTAAGGTCGAGTATCTCCCATCAAGTTCTTTAGAAGTTTTTGGGTTTTCTTATGTTTTGTTGTTTTCCTTATTTTATGATGTTTCCCTCTAATAGTATGAACTAAATCCCTTAAATACCTAAGGGGATGAAACCTAAGACATATCTTATTATTGTTTGACTAATAAGATAAATACTTATGTTTTGTTGTTTTCCCTATTTTATGATGTTTCCCTCTAATAGTATGAACTAAATCCCTTAAATACCTAAGGGGATGAAACCTAAGATAAATCTTATTATTGTTTGACTTATAAGATAAATACTTATTCTTATTCTTAATTGTGAGTTTTTATTCTTGTTTTGATAATTCAGGTTATTTATTCAAGTCGAATGTGCTTATTCAGAGGAGCAAATGTCTCTGTTTAAGAACAGATCTGTAACATCCTAAATTAGGGGCTTCGTATTTATTATGTTCCTATGTGTATGCTATGCTCGGTGTGTTAATTTGGTGTATTTGGGGGTCCAGGGAAGGCTCGGGGTTAAGCCGAAGCCTTGGCCAAAATTTTAATTTTGGGCACTTTAGGGGAGAGCTAGTTAAGGCGGAGTTTAAGTAGTTTAGTTTGGGTTCGATGACACGATAAAAATGTAGTAGTAAAGTGGCAATAGGCACCACTTAAGAGGGAAGTGAATGATTCCACAGGGAGCAGTGAAGGACCAAGTTCGTAGTTCACATTTTGGAAACTTTTTTTGGCATCAAGAGGAGTAGTGATGGATTCAGCTAAGAACCTTGAAGAGTGGGTGTTGAATTGGTCAAAAGATTTTGAATGGTAGGCCATGAGAGAAAGGTGGGATTTGAACATTTCAAACTAATTCAAAGGTGGGGTGTGGAGTGAATGTAGGAGAGGAGTAGGGGGTGGCTAAATTTTTGGTTGGTGTTGGGGGGGATTCGGTCAAAGGAGAAAGGGTGGCATTCGATTTTGGAGATTGTAGGTGCCAAATTTTTGAAGTGATTAGCATCTAAGTATTGAGAGTTCTTTTCTTTTCGGCATTTGGTGTTCTTCATGTTGGCAACTTATGATTCTTTTCTTTGAATAGCTGAAACCCCTAAGGTCATTGTTCATTCTTCATTTAGCCAAAACCGAAACCATCTCCTCTCCTCTTTAGCATTTTTGGTAACGTGTGTGCATTGCTTCATCACCTAAAGCCGAACCCTCCTACCACTTTTATTTCCATTATACCTCTTTCACTCAATTGTTTCTTCAAGAGCCGAACCCCAACTCTCTCTCTCTCTTGTTCCCTTTTATTTTTATTTTGTTCATATTCGTTGCACATCTCTTAATCACCTTAAACTGAAACCTCTTACCACCTACACCATCTCATTATTTTCATCTCATTTGTTCTTCTTAGCAGAATCTTCATTTCTGACTTGATAGCTTACCTTTTATTTTCTCATTTTCTCAAGCCGAAATCCACTCTCTCTTCTTTCATTTTGTGTTGATTCTCATTTTTCTTTTGGCCGAATCTCCTTGGGTGTTCATCTCATTCATTCGTTCTTATCTTAGAAGATTACCGTCACTCTATTCCCTAACCTTCTCAATCGGATTCTCCTTAGTTGTGGTAAGTATTCTCTTTCCCTTTCAATTCTCTCTTCTCTCTTTTTGGTTGTCGAACCGAAGACATTAATCCTATTCTATGGGTATTTTGGCCGAAGGTAGAAGGGGCCTAGTCTCCGTATTTTTTTTTTTGCATCTAGTCAGTGATTGAAGGGTCTTAAGGGATAATCAGTTTCATTCAATTTAGGCAAGAGGGTTATGTCATCTGTTTGACCGAAAGGCCACCTCTTCTAATTTATTTCTTTTAAACCGATTCTTACATGGTATTTATTTAGGTACTCAATCGACTCCTTAATCCAAGCCTTATAGCCTCCGGGTTCTATCGATCTAGTTAAGAAATCTTTAAATATTGAGCGTATATCCTTATTTTCTCTGCTTCAATGCCTTAATCTGATCTATTAACCAAGATTCTTTCATAGAATCATATGCCAGCCAAGCAAAGGAGGGGGTTGGACTCGTAGTCCCTACCCCTAAGTTCAAAAAATGTGCGGTGTCTGTCGTTCGTGACTTTCCATCGGGTTGTGGGTCGACTTTGGAGAGGGATAAGCAGATCGCTGTGATCCTTGCGAGTGAAAGTGTTAGCGAGATCGGTAGTATAATCCTTCGTGTTTTTAGGTGTGTAAAAATATTCACACTTTATTATTGATATGTGTTATTAACTGTTTGGGCTGAAGATCCGAAGTGACTAATTAGTTGGTTGATATACCCTTGTGGGTAAAGCTGGGAATACCAGGTAAGTATCTATATCGTTCTATTAATGAGTATGAAGATATATGCTGTAATCTATCACTATGATGAGAGCATGTGCATTCATTTGATTGGTATGTTCTGCATGGGTTGGGCTATGATGCTAAAAGGGAAGTATTAGAGACTGCCACGGTGGTTTGGTACCATAAGTGGGTTGGCCCCACACATATCTGATTCAGTGACCATGTCTCAGTGGCTTGGTGTCACGGTGGTTTAATACTACATATATACATCTATGATTCAGTGACTAGTCCCAGTGGTTTGGTACCACAGTGGGTTGGCCCACAAACATTCATCAGGGATTGTCACGGTGGTCTGGTACCATGGTGGGTTGGCCCCACATATGTTAATAGTGACTTTGTCACGGTGATCTAGTATCACGAGTGGCTTGGTGCCACATATATGAGGTGTGTAGTAGATGGAGGGTTGATTATAGAAATCCCCACGGCGTGATGGGCTGGTACGGGTGGTGTGTAGAGGATGGAAAATTTAGGTTGGGCTGGGGCACATTACATTCATATTTGTGCATGCCATTTTGAGTGGGCTAAGACCCAACGTGCAAATTTGGGCTTGAAACCATTTATGTGACTTAAGAGGATTTACACACTGAGTCTTGATGACTCACCCTTCTACTTAATTTTGTAGGTAATCAGTAGATTGTGGATCTGAGAGCCGAGGCGGACTCGTGGAGGCCATAACATGTTTTTTTCGTAAACTCATTTTTTTCTTTAAATTATTTCAGTTGGGGATTTTTTGTTATGTAATAAGGTCTTCTTAAGTTAATATTTGGGTTTTTATGGTTTAATACTTACTTATGGTATGACATCAATATGCTTTCAAATTTCTTTAAGATGGGGTTTTCAAAATATAAGTTTAACAAAAACAATCATTTTCTTTTTAACAAAGATAATAAATGGAATTTAACTCAATTCGGAAATTTCCCCTTTAACTGCAAACCATTGTTTTCAAAACATCACCTAAAACGAAAATTTTTCAAATTTACGGTATTTTCCTAAATTCAAAATTCATTTTTTTAACTTTACCCTATGACATACCGGATCTGGTCGTAACGTCTAGGCCGGGTTTCCGGTGTTACAAAATCAACACAATTAAGTGGAGTTGATTGCAACCCTAGAAATAGGGCGACAAAAATATACCGAATTAGAGTCAAATCTAATAAGGGAATCCACAGATTGAGTTAATACGATAATAGGGGTTTTAATTAGAAAGAAATTTCAATTAATCAACCTAGAGTTAGTTGTTTCTAGTCTCGAAAGAGATATTAACATAAATCAAGGATTTCTACGAATTAAGTCAAGTGAATAAATCATATAAATCAAAAGTAATAAGTGAAGTCTAGGTGGATTCTTCCTTAAGTATTGCCTATCTTATATAAGTTGTCCAAAAGTATTTTCCCAATTCACTCTCTGTCACGTTCATAGTCATTTAGTTTGTAAATTAGTTAGTTAATTTTAGATTAAAAATAAATCTCCTCAATTACTAGGCTAGATAATAAAAAGATAGTTATTACTAGTAATTTTAGTCCTTGAGGATACGATATTCCGAACTCGCCATAATTATACTACTGTTCGATAGGTGTGCTTGCCTTTGCCGAAATAATAGATAGTTTCGAGCCCATTAGTAAATCAAATTCATGAAATACCTTGGTTTCTTGATTATGTGAATTATTTAGCATGTGGAATAATTCCTCAAGAAATGACATACCAACAAAGAAAGAAATTCCTTCATGATAGTCAGTATTATTTCTGAAGGATCCGTTTTTGTTTAAATAATGTGCAAATAACATAATTAGGAAGTGCGTAGCTAGAAGTGAAATTGATGAGCTCTTGTACCATTGTCATTCATCTCCAAGCGGGGGACACTCTGGTGGTTCCCACATTGCAACGAAGATTTTACAAGCAACATTCTTTTGGCCTACAGTGTTCAAGGATACATATGCATACATGAAAAATTGTGATAGATGCCAGAGGATCAAAAGCATATCAAGGAGGAATGAGATACCCTTGACAAACATTTTGGAGGTAGAATTATTTGACATATATGGCATTGAATTTCTAGGCCCGCTTCCTTCTTCTTATGGTAACAGGTATATCCTCGTGGCCGTCGACTACGTATCCAATTGGGTTGAAGGTGAAGCATACCTAATTAATGAAGCTAAAGTAATCATGCAATTCCTACATAAGCATGTGTTTACACGGTTTGGGACTCCTAGAGCTATAATTAGTGATGAAGGATCGCACTTTGTAAAAAAATGGCTCAAGTGGTTGCTTAACAAGTACAATGTGAAACACAAAATTGCCATTGCCTGTCATCCACAGTCAAATATGCAAGTTGAACAGGAAAATCGTGTGATCAGATGAATCCTTGAGAAGGTGGTGCGACCTAATAGAAAAGATCAGTCTCGGAGGCTTGATGATGCTTTATGGGCCTACCAAATAGATTTTAAGACACCTTTCAGAATGACTCCTTATCAATTAGTCTTTAGAAAGGCATGTCATTTGCCACTTGAGTTGGAAAACAAAGCTCATTGGGCTTTAAAACAATTAAATTTGGATCTTAAGCAAGCTAGTGAGAGAAAGATGTTATAACTTGATACGCTTGAAGAGTTGAGGTTATTTTCATACGAGAATGCCAAAGTGTATAAAGAAAAGTCTAAAAAATGGCATGACAATGATATACAACCTCTTGAATTCAAATACGGTCAGAAAATGTTGTTGTTTAATTCAAGGCTAAAGTTATTTCCGAGGAAGCTCAAATCCTGATGGAAAGGACCTTATACCATTCACAGAGTTTATCAATATGGACCCGTCGAATTGTACGAAAAAAATGGAGGTACATTTAAGGTTAATGGTCAATGTCTTAAACACTATTGGGATGGAGAAGTTGAGCAAGTTGAAAGCTTGTTCAATCTAATAGACCGTTAATTTTTATGCTTTTTTTTTAATAAAGGGCATACTTAGAAATTATCTTCTTGAATTAATACATTAAATTAAGTCTGTATAAGAAGATTGGAACTTATGTAGAACCGTTTGTGACCCTCCAACCTTTCCTGGGATATTAATTTGATGTAAATTTTCAAGAAGGAAGTTTCTAAGTAATCTAAAAGTTTTTAATTTTAATTTTACTTTTGTAATTTTAATTGTCTTTATTTTGAATAAAGAGGGTCAATTTGTGCCAAGTACTGATTAGTTTATTTTCCTAGTTCAGTTTAACTTTTCATTACAACAAATAATTGCAGTTTGGACTTGATGCCCAAAACAGAAAAAAGGAGGAAATTACCCATTATTGTCATCCATAGAGTCACTAAAAACCCTATTTTTGCCACCACTTTTCCCTTCCCTCCTTGCCTTGCCACCCAAGCATCCTTGTGTAGCTAAATTTTTGCTACAAGTTTACTCTAATCTACTACTATATAAACCCTTCTATACCATCATATTCCTTACACCATTTAAAGTAGTTAGCTTAAAACCTTAGCTACCTATTTCTTTCTTCTTACTGCTAACCTCAAATCTTGAAGAATCTCCCCAAAATCTCCCTTTTTGTCGTAAAACCTTCCTATCGCTGCCGTAATCTTCTTGCCGAAGTAACTCATTTGCTGCCACAATCCTGACGCTGCCGCACTTTTGTCACTACTACAATTCAATCGCAGTCATAACCTTCAACCATCACACTTTGCCAATTTCTTTTCCTTCTGCCGAAACTCTGCCTATCTTTCGAGAAAAAATATCATGTCTCACAAAAGAACTAGATCTTCCAAGCATTTTGCCAATAATTCAATTATGATTTAAGATGAGGAAGCAAGGGAAAGATTTGATTCTATCTTTAAGAATCAACCCATGATGTTGAATTTTTTTTCAATTTGGAGAGCAATGACAAGATGATCATGCCATTGTCATTTCGGAAGATGATTAATGCTTTAAATTGTGAGTAATTCTGTGATGCATGATCAATGCCAGATGAAGATTTAATGCGAGAGTTATAAGCCAACTTGACCACGCCAGAAGCTAATGAATTTCTTGTTTGTAAGAAGAAGGTACTCTTTACTTTTAAATCCATTAATGATTTGTTTAACTTACCTGATGTTGAAAAATATGAGTACTCTGTCATGATGAAAAATATCAATTGGGATTTTCTTCAACAACTTCTTAATGTGGTTACAAATCTGGGATCCCAATGGATTATAAGAAAGTATAGTTGTCATTCTTACTGAAGGGAATATTTAAATCTAGTGGCTAAGGTATGGTTCTACTTTATTCGATATAGCTTCATGCCTATCTCAAATAGTTCCACCATCTCGATGGAGCAAATGCTTTTGTTGTATGCGATTATGACAAAAAGGTCTATCAATGTTGGGAGAATTATTTTCAAGGAGATTTAAGACTATGCAAGGAAGAGGGTAGGAAGTGCCTACTTTCCATCATTGATTACTTCACTTTGCTTAAGGGCCTAAGTAAGATCAAAAGCAAACCTGAAGGGCCACTAAGTTTAAGGTTGCATAACAAGGCATGATCTTAAGAGGTTAGTGGAGAATGTTGGACAATTGAACCAAGTAGAGCCAAATGAGCCGAACAAACCAAAATCGAACGAGTCATTAACTAAGTTTGAACAGAAAGCTGACTCAACAAATGCCATAGAAGAAGCAAAAACTAAAGAGGAACCAAACAACTTTAAACTGAGGGTGGACCCGATTGCTGCTGAACCAGTGGAGCCAAGTTTTAATCCTAAGTTGACTATTCCAATGCCATCTTCTTCAAGCACTATGAAGAAATCATAATTTTCAACTATGATGGATATCTGGAAATTCATGCATAACCAACAACAAGCTTACTAGAGATATGCAAAAGTTAGAGATGATACCATACGAAATAATTTTAAGAATATCTCTAACACTTTTGTTTCTGAGTTCCCAGATCATATCTTCGAGACATGGCAAGAAGATATTGTGGGATCAAATGCGACAAAAAAGGGAAAAGGAAAAAGACATGGAGGATGACATGAATAAAAAGAGGGAAATTTCTTTTTTCTTAGAATTTATTCATATCACTTCGTTTATTCATGCTTTCACATGAATATGCTGAAATAAAATAATGTTCAGAGAAAATTTTTGTTCATAATTTAGCTCAAATGCAAGTATGATTTCTGATTTTATTTAAGTTTTTTTTATGTTATCCTGACTTATAGAATGCTTGTATATTATTAGATCTTATGTATCATTTACTTCTTTTGAAATAGACATGATTTAGGCAACTTTTCTTTGGATCGTTTGAGCCTACCATATGTATTTGACCATTGAAACCTTAATTTGAGCCTTAAAGCCTATTTTATTGTTATTTACCTACATCATAAGCCATGCTACCATCTTTTTAAATTTTATCTTATTATTGTACATATCTTAACTATACTTGTCTTGGTGAGCAAAGATCAAAGGGAAATTCGAAAAGATGTACATGTTCTTTGTATGTTAAAAAAAAAGCTCTATCCAAATGTCGAGCAAAAAGAGAAAAATAAATACTCAAAGTATTGAGAAATATTGGGCATATGCTTCAAAATTAAGTTTGGGGGGTGATGAACCCATTAGTAGGAAGAATGTACCTCGAAAAGATCCAAGATGAAGTTAGGATTAAGATTACCGAACCTAAAAATTCACTTCTGTAACAACCCTAACCTGTATCTGTCGCCGGAATAGAGTTACGAGGCATTACCAGAGTTTACATTTCAAAACTATCAAAACTATAAATCATTTACTTCATAACATCAATCATAGAAACAAATTGGGACTAAATCGAAAAAATATAGAATTTTCTAGGAAAAGATGAAAATTTTTAAACTGTAGGGGTCACATGACCATGTGGGCAGGCCATGTCACTCACGTCGTGTGGGCATTCGAAATAAGGGCACACGACCATGTTCCATCCCTTGTCTGTGCCTGTATAACTCTCTAACTTGGTTCACATATACAAGCCACATGCCTGTGTGCCAGGCCGTGTAACTCTCAAAATGCAACCTTTAAAAACCTACAGGAGACCCATGACCATGTCACATGGCTGTGTGTCACACATGGCTGAGACACATGCCCGTGTCTTAGGCCATGTGGACAAGAAATAGGCCATTTTCAAGCCATTTCTTTCACCCAAAACATGATCACATATACAAGCCATTTTAACTTACAATCAAGCATTCAAAAATATACCTAAAACATGCATAATAAAGCTAGATCAATATGGTATTTATCCATACAACCTATATTCCCAAAAGGCACCTCAAAGCAAGCACTCAACTTAACAACACATATGCATAATTGATCACCTTGCTACCATTTTAAAACATGTCATGATTAACTTATACCTTGTCATTAGAACATATCATTTGAACTATAGTTTTCATGCATCCCAAATATACATATATATCTAATTTATACATATTTAACCATAACTTATCCATATATTAATAGTTTAATTCCATACCACGTTATACCATAATTGGCCACATGACAAAATCACATTCAAAATACCAATTTGGTTTTTCAAAAAACAAATTCAAGTGACCATTTCCACTCCAACCAAGGCTACATCACCCAAAATGACATATTATGCCAAACTCATCAACTAACATTCAACTAATCATCAACCATAAGTCCACCTATACATGCCATTATAACCTTAACCAAGACATCAAAATCTACTGATATAATAATTGGATAGTGTGATGGATATCCGACTAGCTTCCAACCCGATCGAGATTCTGATAATCTGAAAAGTAACGGAAAAACAACTGCGTAAGCAATGAATGCTTAGTAAGGTCATATTAACTTTACTCATATCAATCCATTTCAAATATGAAATTTATACATATTAAGAATAATCCTATACCAATACCGCAAGATTCATGAAACCATATTCAACAACTCACTAAGTGAATAAATCCAGAGCATCACATATACATATCATCCCTAGCATAGTAGGATTTTATAAAACTTTTACCTCTTTCAATTTTTCTTATTTTCATTTGCATTTCATTACTTTCCATTGCATTTACTTTCTTAGCTTAAATAACAACATCAATTAAACTCATCGTTCCTATTTTCATCATTTTACACTTCAAGTATGAACTTACTATTTTATTACCTTTCCACACTCATTTCATATGCATAACACACAAGACATAAGCATATCATCAACTATAACCACAAGCTAGTGCATTCAAACATAGCACTTTTGGAATTAACCACATGATAAACCATTTCATGAGAAAGTACATAATTTAAACCTTACCACTCTTTCATGAACACAAGCATATTTCCATTTGGGCACTTACCATTTCAATGCGTAACTTTATAAGTATACATAATACAATCCAACCAATAGGTTGGCACATGCCTAAGCGTCAAACAACAACACATGTTAGTATACTTGAACATATTTCATATGAATTCAACATGGATAAACATTATACTTGAATATGATTCAATTGGATATAACATCACTCATAACATAACATGCTTTCCATATATCTCATCATTTTAATGTATTTCATATACACATGTATTTGTTTGTATTGAACATTTACAGTTTCCTTTCCAATTCATGCCCATTGAACTATTTAGAACACCGTTGGATACCCGGGATAGCTCACACAAATTGTGCTAACTTATATAACTATATTCCGTAAATTGTTGTACATATATGCCCACACGAGCTGTGAAAATAGGCATGCTCACACGAGCTATGGGTCAGAACATAGCTACACGATTCTGCTCATACGAGCTGTGGAGTACCCGCAACACATGCCAAACCTCTGCCATTGGTAGGACGTTCAAGACTAGCACTCAAATCACGTAAACCCTAATGACATGTCATTTGTATCCTACAAATTCCTAATGTTCAGACGGGGCTCGATAATCATCATACGTCGTTGGATTTCCATTGTTTCATTACAAAATAAAATGCATACTAACATATATATATTGATTTAATCACAATATAATCACATATTAACATTCAATTTAATCAAAATTATACAGAATACAGTTCATACGAACTTACTTCGCTAAATTACAGAAATGATAATGTATAGTGGCATTTTGATAATTTTTTATTTTCCTAGATTTTCAACCTGATCTTGGTCTAATTTAATAATTTCATTCAATATATTAATTTAGAAAGTAAAACAATGTATTTTATGCAATTTATTCATTTTTTAAATTTTTACAAAATTGCCCCTAAAGTTTTACTTTTATTTAATTTAGTCCCTAAGTCCAAATTAACCATTTTAATGCCAATTTATAACAGTCGCATATTCATGGCACCCAAATCAACCCATTTTTACAACAATTTTGCATCAAATCCTTGAACTTTTATGATTTTAACAAATTAGTCCCTAATCGATAAATTCATCAAATATCACTTAACAAAATACTTTTAATTATCAATCAACATTATAACATAAAAATTCATAGGATTCATCAATGACAACATTCAAAATCTTTAACAGTTTCAAAATCGAATGTTCGAGCTAGCTGGACCTAATTGAAACAATATTAAAAACATAAAAATTACTAGAAACGGGGCTAAAATGAACTTACATGCATCCTATGAAGTTTGGCCAAAGCTTGAAGGTCTATGTAACACCCCTAACTTGTATACATCATCGAAATAGGGTTACGGAGTATTACCGACGTTTATAGTACAAATAAATTGAAATTTGAACATTTCATAACATATAAAAAACCAATCAAAATTGTTCATGTTGTCCCATATACGAGCCTTCGAGGCCCAAAATATGCATTAGAAATAAGTTGGGACTAAATCGAAAACTCAAATTATTTTTCAAAAAATGTTGAAAATTGTCAAAGCTGTAGGGGTCACACGGCCATGTGGCCATGCCTTGTGACTCACACGGCCAAGAGACACGCCTGCGTTTATATATAATCTATGCACAATCTTGATTGTAACCTTGTTGAACTGGCGATAGTCTATACACAATCTCATCGATCTGTCCTTTTTCTTAACGAATAGAACCGGTGCACCCTAAGGTGAAAAACTGGGTTGAGCAAAACCCCTATCTGTCAACTATTTCAGTTGTGCTTTCAACTCTTTTAACTCAGTAAGAGCCATTCTATAAGGTGCTATCAATATCAGTGATGTTACCAGTACAAGTTCTATAGCAAACTCAAACTATCTGACTGGCGGTAATCCAGGTAACTCCTTTAGAAACACATTGGGATACTCACAAACCACTGGCACTGACTTAAGCTTCAATTCAACCACTTTAGTATCCAGTACATAAGCAAGATAAGCACTACAACCTTTTCTCACATATTTTTGTGCCGACATAGCTGATATAACAATAGGCAACCCACTCAGATTATCTGATCAATACGAAGCGTCTCACCGTTCTGACATTTTAACACGATAAGCTTTCTTCTACAGTTTACAACAGTATCATACAGAGTTAGCCAATCCATACCCAAAATCATTTCAAATTCATAAAATGGTAACAACATCAAATCAGCTGAAAAACTGTAACCCTGAGTCATCAAAGGACAATTCTTGCAGACTTTATCAACTAGCACATACTAACTTAGGGGGTTCGATACTTTAACTATGAATTTAGTAGACTCAAAAGGTAAATTCTTACAGATAAACCATAAAAGTAACATATTTTAACCCAATATTTAGTATGCTTTTAGATGATTTAGCCCTTGATTTATGTAAAAAGGTGTTTTTAATCCTTTCTTTTCATGCTTATACTCAGGAAAGTACCCGAGGACAAAAAGAATGAGAAACGGGCTTAAAATGGGCCAATTTGGGCCAAAGAGGAAATCGACACAGCCTGGACTTCAAGCCACACGGTCGTGCCTCGTTAAATTACTTCACACGACCATGCCACGATTTACACGGCTGTTCCCTAATCAACAGAATCGAGACACGGCCTGAAGACGATTTACACGGGCGTGTACCATGGTCGTGCCCCTACCGCATGAAAGAATAATTTCACTTGGATTTGGATGCTTGGAGGCAAAGAAACACATTCCTAAGTCTATTATAAATCCTAGGAGGAATTCTACTTGAATTAGGATACTTAGGAGCCAAGTAAAGCATCTCAAAGCCTATATAAACACCCAAGGTAGCAATTAAAAAGGGGAGTTCGGCAGAACCCGAAAAAGGAGAGAGGTTTTTAGGCAGAGTTTTTTGCCAGAGCTTTTATTGAGGGAGTTACTCGAAGATAGCCAGTTGATCCATCTCAAGAAGCCGGTGTTCTACTCAAGACAGAGGATCTCCTCTTCAATTCCTTCAGGGGGTTTTAGGGATTTCGTATGTTTTGTTTTATCTTTTCTATTGAGATGTTTTCTTATTTTGTTATGAACTAAACCCTTCAGATACCTGAAGGGGAAGAAACCTATGATGGATTTTGTTATTTGATTTCTAAATTATATGATAAGTACTTAGTTTGTTCTTAATTATGTTGCTTAATTTAATCTGGTGTGCTTAGGTGGAGGAGGAATAGACCCTGCGTAAGAGTAGATCTAACATAATTAAGCAGAGTTGATCGAGCGCCTAGAGATAGGGTTACGAGATTTCACCGGATTAGGATGAAACCTAATATGGGAGTCCATTGATAGAATTACTGCTTCCTTAGGGGGTTATTATAAGAGAACGAGAGTTCCACTAATTAACCTATGGTTAGACGTTATTCGCCTCGAGAGAGGGTTTAATATAGGTTAGGGAGTCTTGCGGATCAAGCTAAGTAAAAAAGTCATATGAATTAAAAGTTAGATAACAAGAGAAGTCATAGGTGGATTCTTCCTGAGGGTATCATCGTAATCAACTGAGTTTTTCCACAGTCTTTTCCCAAGGTTTCGTTCTTTTGTCTTTGCATTTAGTTTAAGTATTTCATTAGTTTTTATATTAATAAATCAATCACTCCATATTTCAAGCTAAATAATAGAAAGAAAGTGAGTAGTAGTACTTTTAGGTTCCCTTGGGTTCGATAAGATACTCTTGCCTAAACTATACTACTATTCGATAGGTGCACTTACTATCTTTGTCATATTTAGTCTACAGGTTCAATCATTCTTTTTATAAATATTAAAACTCGACTGTTTGACACGATCAAGTTTTTGGCGTCATTGCCGGGGAATACTAAAATATTAAGAAAGCTCTATTTCTATTACTTTAGCCAATTTATTATTATTATTATTATTATTTATTTTTTACTTTGCTAATTTTTTCTTCTATTTTTCTTTTTGCAGAAAATTTTAGTATATAGAAAAGATGGCACTGAATAATTATCAGTGGCAAGTCATGAGGACAATTCATACTAAAACAACCAGTGTCTTCAATCTCGACGTGGTCACCAAGTTATCTAATCAGTTAGAGATGATGAATAAAAAGATTGATGATTGGTATAGTCCCTCGCATGTACATCCAGAAATACAATATGATTTGAATCCGTATATGGCGAAACTCGAGTACCCACCCTACGGATATGGCATGGAAAACGAGCAAGCTCACTATACAAGTAACTATTCTAGATATCAAAATAATTTTTATTGTGATACTTATAATGCAGGTTGGAAGTACCATCCCAATTTCTCGTGGGATGATCAAAATAGCCAAAGATCGAAACTTCCTCCAGATTTTTAACAACCACCTCACCAACAAGAAGAGAAGCCGAATCTTGAAGAGATGCTGACAAAATTCATGGAAAACACAGAAAATCGTTTCCAAGAAACTGAGAAAACACTTAAAAGCAACGAGAACTAATTCGGGGAACTTGCGAAGTCAGTCAAGGAAGCCACGAATGCAGTCGAACATCTCGCAAAGCTAATGTCAGAACGACCTCTAGGACGTCTATCAAGTAACACCGAGATTAACCCAAAGGAGAAAATTCAAGCCATCTCAGCTCAAGATAGTAAGGGGTTAGATGAACCAAACTCAATACAAGAAAACAAGGTAGACATATGTAAGATAGAGGTAACACAAGAAAAGCAAAAACCGATAATCAAGGAGTACCAACCTCGCATAGCTTATCCCGAAGCAATAAAAAGAGACGATTCAGAAGAATAGTTCGGTAAGTTTCTTAAACTCTTAAAGAAAATACATATTAACTTACCTCTTCTTGAAGCTCTTTTTCAGATGCTAGACGCAAGGAAATTCTTAAGACAGCTCATGACTAACAAACGCAAATTAGATGAAGAGCACCATGTGGAATTAAATGCAGCATGCTCAGCAATGTTACAAAATAGATTACCACGAAAGCTAAAAGATCCAGGGAGTTTTACAATTCCATGTTTAATTGGTAGTTTATCTATTGATAATGCATTAGAAGATTTAGGGGCAAGCATCAATGTTATGCCTTACAAAATGTTTAAACAACTAGGTCTAGGGAAACCCAGACAAACTAGGATGAGCATTCAATTAACTGATACAACTATAAGAATTCCTAGGGGTATAATAGAAAATGTTCTAATCAAAATTGATACATTCGTATTCCCAGTAGACTTTGTTGTTTCAGACATGAATGAGGACAACACGATCCCCTTAATTTTAGGAAAACCCTTTTTAGTAACTGCCAGAGCTAAAATTGATATCTATGCAGGAGAACTCATACTTCGTGTAGGCAACGAGATAGTCACTCTTCAAGCTCTTGACTCAGCTAGGACATCGAGTAATAAAGGTACGAACGTCAATAACCATTTGGTTCAACCTTCTTTACAGGAAACATCACGAAATCACCTAGATGAGCTAGATCATAGACCTCGTGCCAATAAAGAAGAATTATATGAGGAACAAAGCCTTAGGGTCGACAAACTAGAAGAGTGGAAAACACAATTTAAACAAGAACCAGAACCACACAAAGTGAAACCAAAAGAAACCCCAGACGAGCTGATAGGAACAACAGATCACAGCAAAATAGAGGATCAGGTATTGTTGAATAAGGAAGAACCTTGAATCAGCAATTCAGAACTCAAGGCAAACAAAGAAATTACTTTTGAGGTACTTAATGTCTTCTTATACGACACAGTCGAGGTAAGCAATCCTAAATTCAACACTTTTGAGGTAAACATTACTTGACTTAAACTTTATATCTATAACCGAGTTGATCGCATGAGAAAGGATTTCCACCTCCTCAAACCACCATGATTGCGCATACAACAGGTAAGTCTAGCTCAAGACTTTAAACGAGCGCTTCTCGGGAGGCAACCTGAGTACTAACTGTACTAATTAGTTTGGTTTTATTTCTTCTCGTATTTAGGCATAGGTTTCCATACCCACACGACCTTGCACACGGCCGTGGCTGTGGCCGTGTGGACACCACGACTAGGCACATAAGCGTGGACCTTATTTCTATTTAATTATTTACTTTTATTCATATTTTTATTTTTATTTTTATTTTTATTTTTTTACTTCCTTTATTATTTTTTCCTTTTTCTCAATGGCATTTAGATTTAGCTTAGGATACAATAAAACTAAGCCGCTACTTGAGGATTCAATTTCAAATGGTTCGAGACGCTTCCCACGCTCACCTCCAAGATTATCCTGTTTCTTTTCATAGACTTCATCCAAAATTCAGGAAGTGTTACTTCTCCCCTTCTCTTTTGATTTTATTATTACATAATTGTTTATTTATCTTTGTACATTAAGGGCAATGTACATCTTAAGTGTGGGGGGTAAAAGTACCTGACTTTTTGCATTACTCTCAAATCCTAAATTTCGTCTTGTTTTCAAGTATTTTTCTCATATTACTAATTAGGATGAAATTTCTATTGATTTATGATTTGTATTGATATGTTTTAGAGTAAGTCATAGTTAATTGTGCATTGATGATTAAATTTGAAGGATACTAGAGAATCGAGCATGATAAGTCTACCTTCTAAAAATTAAAAATTAATAGGTAGTTGAACTGAATTTGAGTATTACCTTGAAATTTGGAATTTATAAGGATTGTTTTCAAAAACGCCCATAATTTTTGTTAGATTTTGACCCTTATAGAGCATATATTCTTTTTCATGCTCACTTTATTGATTATGAGTGTGTCAACTTTAAACTGTTATTCTAGAACTTGCCTCGTTTATACATGTTGAGACCACACTTTTGATTTGATATACAAAGATGATAAAGGCACCTAGGATTTAACCCACTTACTCCATAAAAAGCCTACCTTCACAAATTAACCCCTAGAGAACCCCGTTGAATCCTAACAACCTTTTTATTGACTCACCCACTAATAATAACCCAAAACCCCTTTGTATTTGTTATCACTTTTTCTTTTGACTACCCTTTAATCGAGGTTTGATTTGATTAAGTTACCAATTATATTAGTTCAGTAGTAACATTTATCATTTATGATGTAATATTTTAGTTTGTTTTTAAAAAGAACCCAAGTATATTCAATATTAGTAGTATATAAAAAAAGCTTAGAGCATTTAAATTCCAATTGTTAAAGAAAAATCTCAGATTAAAGTATTATCAAATTTTAAGTGATGAAAATACTCTTTATTATAGAGTAATTATCAATAGTGGTATTATTAGTTTTCATTCGATGTAAATATTCATATTTAGTTCATTATTTTTAGATTAGGTAATTAGTCAATTCGATCTCGATTCTAACCCTCTAATTCAGCCTGTATCCACACCCTTAACCTTAGCCTCGTTACAACCCTGATAAAGACCTTTTGATCTATGTATCATCTCATATACAGTGGTGGAGATTTGATTTTCAAGCAAGCCTATGGGATTAACTTTTCAGGTTCAACTTTTGAGTGCTTATTCTTGAACCTTAAACACTTTGAGTGATTTGAGTGAACCTTTAGTGAGGATGTCAATCCTTGTCAGTTTTGAATTGAAGGTAATTATTCAGATAAGGGGAGACACCTATGTTTTCGTACTACAAAGGTATGACTTATCGTGATTGAATCTTTAGGACACTTTGAGTTGAATTATCCATGTATAAATTATCTATGAATTATGATGAGACATTGTCGATAGCAATTATGAAATACGGAAAGTTTGTTTTAATTGTAAGTTGAGAATTTTGCTTGAGGACAAGCAAAAGCTTAAGTGTAGGGGTATATGATAAACCGTAAAAGTAATATATTTTAACCCTATATTTAGTATGGTTTTTGATGATTTAGCCATTTCTTTATGTAAAAAGGTGCTTTTAATCATTTCTTTTCATGCTTATACTCAGAAAAGTACCCGAGGACGAAAAGAATGAGAAACGGGCATAAACGGGCCAATTTGGGCCAAAGAGGAAATCGACATAGCCTGGACTTCAAGCCACATGATCATGCCTCGTCAAATTAATTCACATGACCATGCCACGATTTACACGATCATGCCCCAATCAACAGAATCGAGACACTGCCTGAAGACGATTTACACGGGCGTGTACCATAGCCGTGCCCTTATCGTGGGAAAGAGCAATTTCACTCGGATTTGGATGATTGGAGGCAAAGAAACACATTCCTAAGTCTACTTAAACATCCTAGGAGGAATTCTACTTGAATTAGGATACTTAGGAGCCAAGTAAAACATCTCAAAGCCTATATAAACATCTAAGGTAGCAACTAAAAAGGGGAGTTCGGCAGAACCCGAAACAGGAGAGAGGTTTTTAGGTAGAGTTTTTTGCCAGAGCTTTTATTGAGGGAAATACTCGAAGATAGCTAGTTGATCCATCTCAAGAAGCTGGTGTTCTACTCAAGACAGAGGATCTCCTCTTCAATTCCTTCAGGGGGTTTTAGGGATTTCTTATGTTTTGTTTTATCTTTTCTATTGAGATGTTTTCTTATTTTGTTATGAACTAAACCTTTCAGATACCTGAAGGGGAAGAAACCTATGACGGATTTTGTTATTTGATTTTTAAATTATATGATAAGTACTTAGTTTGTTCTTAATTATGTTGCTTAATTTAATCTGATATGCTTAGGTGGAGGAGGAATAGACCCTGCCTAAGAGTAGATCTAACATAATTAAGCAGAGTTGATCGAGCGCTTAGAGATAGGGTTACGAGATTTTACCGGATTAGGGTGAAACCTAATATGGGAGTCCATTGATCAATTTACTGCTTCCTTAGGGGGTTATTATAAGAGAACGAGAGTTCAACTAATTAACCTAAGGTTAGATGTTATTAGCCTCGAGAGAGGGTTTAATATAGGTTAGAGTCTCACGGATCAAGCTAAGTAAAGAAGTCATATGAATTAAAAGTTAGATAACAAGAGAAGTTGTAGGTGATTCTTCTTGAGGGTATCGTCGTAATCAACTGAGTTTTTCCACAGTCTTTTCCCAAGGTTTCGTTCTTTTGTCTTTTCATTTAGCTTAAGTATTTCATTAGTTTTTATATTAATAAATCAATCACTCTATATTTCAAGCTAAATAATAGAAAGAAAGTGAGTAGTAGTACTTTTAGGTTCCCTTGGGTTCGATAAGATACTCTTGCCTAAACTATACTACTATTCGATAGGTGCACTTGCCTCTATCTTTGTCATAGTTAGTCTACAGGTTCGATCATTCTTTTTATAAATATTAAAACTCAACTGTTTGACACGATCACTTACTAGACACTAAATTTGTGCACACATATGAATGGGTTGATCCCGTATCAATCAAAGCAGTTACATCAGTATCATAAATATAGAAAGTACTGGTAGTAACATCTGTCATAGAAGCATCCTTGCGTGCGTGAATAGCATAAGCCCTAGCTGGTGCTCGTGCTTCGGATCTCACAGTAGAGTCTTTTGTAACACCACAGCTACCACTCACATTTCCAGGTTTACGAAGTGGTCTATCTCTCACAGCTGTGTTGATTGGTCTTATGGTCTGAGCTTTCTTTTTGTCAGATTTCTCTGGACAATCTCTAAGATAGTGTAACAACCAATTTTGGGACTGGTCGGAACAGTGGTTTTGAAACTACTAATCTGAGGCCAGAGAAATTATTTTTAATATTATTTTCTGTATTATAGCATGATTATATGAGTGCATGAAAATTTTGGTGAATTAATTTTAGTGATTGCGTTCTTAATTTTGAAAAAAGACTAAATCGCGTAAAGGGCAAAGCTTTTGTTTCATTAGCTAAAGGTGTTAATTAGCTATGGAACAATAAAATATAGGTTCTTATTGAGTAAATAGAAAAATAAAAGTGGTGGCTGGACATGAATTTTTAATTCATGAAATTGGCCAAAGGTTAGGTAGATTTTTTGGTGACTTAATTGATAAAATAAAATAAAATAAAGAGAAAAAGATATCACCTTTCATTTTCCTCCTCTCCACCAAAAACATCAGAAAAAATAAGGGTTTTGGAAGCTTGAAATTTCATCAACTCTTCACCCTTGCAAGTAAGTGATTTTAATGGTCATTCTTGATAATTTTTGTACTTTTGGGACCCTTGTAGCATAAGCTAACTAATGGAGGGACTATTTTGCAAAATGGTTGAGAGTATAGGGTTTTACCATGTGAGTATTCATGTTGTTTGCTGAAATTTTATGGAAGAAAATGAATCTTGGTTGTTAAATAAACAACTTTTGTAAAAAGGGTTTTCATGAAAACACCTAAAAGGACTATTTTGTGAAGTTTATAAAATAGGTTGTAAATGTGTGAAATAATTGAAAATTATGAGTTACTATAAGAGTAATAAATGTTCGACTATGTTTGTTAAAGTATAAAATTTCATTAAAATCATTTTACGAGCCTAGGGGCAAAATCATAGTTATGTAAAAGTCTAAGGGCAAAACAGTAATTTTGCCAAAGTAGGAATTTAGGAATGTCTTGATTAATGTGGAATAAGTAAATTTTGTCATTATAGTTCAAGAAAAACAGAATTCGGACCTAGACTAGGGGAAAACCAAGCTATTGGACTAAATCGAACTAGTCGCCCATATTTTGTATACCAAGGTAAGTTGTACGTAAATGACATAACTCTATTTTATTATGCATTAAACAATTGATATTGCATAAATGTTTGATTATTGTTACGAATATGCATGACGAAATTTGATGTGGTATACTCCAGCTGAACCTTAGGAATAGATTGGATATCCACGCCATGGCATCGGCCTATGAGAGCCAGTGTATGAGCATGTCTGGGACATGGCATCAACCACATTATGAGAGCTAGTGTAAGACCATGTCTGGGACATGGCATCGGCGTTGATATATGTGCTAGTGTAAGACCATGTCTGGGATATGGCATCGACCACATTATGAGAGCCATTGTAAGACCATGTCTGGGACATGGCATCGGCATTTATATGTGTGGTAGTGTAAGACCATGTTTGGGACATGGCATCGACCACATTATGAGAGCCAATGCAAGACCATGTCTAGGACATGGCATCGGTGTTGATATGTGTGCTAGTGTAAGACCATGTCTAGGACATGGCATCGGCCACTTTATGAGAGCCAGTATAAGACCATGTCTGGGACATGGCATCGGCATTAAGACGAGAGCTAGTGTAAGACCATGTCTGGGAAATGGCATCGGCCTTAACATGTGAGCCAGTGTAAGACCATGTCTGGGACATGGCATCGGCATTTTACCCTCTTGTGTGAGGCCTATCGGATATCCTCTAGTATTCCAAATGGTTCCATTGGTTATTTAAAGCTTATGATAAATATATGAAATGATATAATCATGTTGTGAGTGGTACAAGTTCTTACTCGAAACTCATGAGATATGAGCCTAGTTATGACACATTAATGGTAAGGATCAAATTGAGTAAGTTCTGTCTATAAGAATGATTTTGGGACGTTTATGTAATCATTGGTTTATACTTATGAAATATTGATAACCTTGTGATTAGTGATCTACATTCATGATGAATGGATACATGATAAGATTTGATAATGATCATGTGACAGGCTTATGAACCAAATTGAATTGTGATATAGTACAGTTTATTTATTTAAATTTGTATTTCATTGGATATAAGAGAAAGGAAAGACAGGCATAATTGCCGAATAAAGTCACTATGAGAATATAGTATGATACAACCTTTGACAAATGAAAGGTGGTTAAACAATATGTTGAAATTATGATTACTCATAAATGATGTGCATGTGATTAAGAGGATGGAAATAACTTGTTAAATAATGTGATAAGTTATAATGGAGAGACTATGGTTGTTAGGCTAATGCCAAGGCATGTAAATGGTATTTATAAGATAAAACAGTAAGCATTATGAATGATTAAGTGGGAATCATGAGATTAAATGCAAAATGTATTATAAAATATTTATGGTTGGGTAAAATAAATGAATGTCAATAGTTGTTTATTATTTGCATATTAACTTACTAAGCTTTATTACTTACTCCCTTCCCTTTCCTATCTCTTATAGGTTAATTTAGCTAGCTCGGGTTGGAGATTACCGGAGATGCTATCACACTATCAAGCTGTCACTTTGGGCATAAGTGTTCAAGCCTTCTTGAGATATGGAATGTATAAGGACTTTGTTTTTTGATTAATTAAGTCATTGTTAATGTAGCCAAATGTGTTAGCCTAAAATGGTTTATGGTTCAATTGGAATATAGCCATGAATGATGGCTTATGTTGATTATATGTTTATGCATGTGTTAGTGCCCTCTTGTGAATGTGAAGCTAGTATGCTTATCACGAGTTAAATGTGATGATTAAGTATGACAAATGATTATATGAGAATGACATGTGATGTTTTGTGAATGTGTGCAAGTGAGGGTGGCAAAATGGCTTGGAGAATAGCCTTGTATTTGTCTACATGGGTAGACACACGAGCGTGTGTCTAGTTCGTGTGTGACACACAGTCTGCCCCCATAGGCGTGTGATCTGGTTTTGTGTCCCCTGCACCCTAATTAATGCAAACTAGAATGCTCAGTAGTAAACACACAGGCAGGGACACGGCCGTGTGTCTCAACTGTGTGAAAGACACAGCCTAAGGAAAAGAGTGTGTGCCTTGGCTGTGAGACCCTAAATTGTTACTAACGTTAGAAACAGAATGTCAAGGTTTTAACACACAGGCTAAGACATGAGCGTGTCATGGCCATGTGAGGGACACGGGCTATGGACACGGGTGTGTGTCAGGCTGTGTGAAAACCCCTGTAGGTTCAAATTGAAAAGTAAATCCACACGGCTAGGGACATGGGCGTGTGTGACCACACGGTCTGCCGACAAGGGCGTGTCCCTTGCCACACGAGCGTGTGCCCCTATTTTTAGTGAAATTTTCCAAAGTTTTCCAAAGTGCCTGGTTTAGTATCGAACCATTTCTAAAGTATGTTTTGGGCCTCGTAGGCCCATATTAGGGACTTCAAGATGAAGTTTAAAAAGTTTTAAATTTGAGTGGAGTTTCATGTCTCAATTTTGTATGAATGCGTGTATTTATGTTTGGTAATATCTCATACCCTGTTTTGGTGTAGGATACGGGTAAGGGATGTTACATATAGTGGTCTAAGGAACCACACCTGAAACGCGCGCCGTTCTTCACTCGACACTCACCATAATGTGATCTGTTACAGTGCTTACATTCGGGTCTCGCATTTCTGACACTACCCACACTCACTACAGATGCAACCTGAGGTTTTGGACTGGAGCGTCGGGTACCTCTGTCTCTACTAGAATAACCCATAGAACCTGTAGAACGGTTGTGATGTTCTTTTGATTTCTTTGATACTGACTGGTATGACTTCCAAGTGGATCTCTTTCTCAAGTCTCTAGCTTCAAAATCAGCACGTCTTTTATCTTTACTTAGTTCTTCAGCCTTATGAGCCCGGTCAACCAGTACAACGAACTCTTTCAGTTCAAGAATTCTAATTAGAAGCTTTATGTCTTCGTTTAACCCTTCTTCAAATCTTTTACGCATGGCAGTCTCGGTCGGAATACACTCTTAGGCATATTTTCTCAGTCTAACAAATTCTCACTCATACTCTGACACAGTCATATGGCCCTGTTTAAGCTTGAAAAATTCTTTACGTTTCTGATCCAGAAACCTATGACTAATATATTTCTTTCGAAACTTAGTCTGAAAAAATTCCCAAGTGATCCACTCTCTCCGTACAACAGAAATCAATGTGTTCCACCACTGGTAAGCTGAATCTTTCAATAACGATATCGTGTATTTAACGAACTAGGCCGGTGAATAGGATAACTCATAAAAAATCTGATTATATTCTGTAACTAGAATTCATCTCTCTTAAGATCATCTTCAACAGTAACTCAAAATTCTTCAACCTCGTACTTACGTTTCTTATCAACAAGAGGCTTACTAACTCGTATTAATTCCTTATCGTGTGTCAGAGTCTTAAAAATTTATAAAAAGAATTATCAAACCTAGAAACTAACTAAGACAACGATGGAGGCAAGCGTACCTATCAAACAGTAGTATGGTTTAGTGGCAAGACTAGATTGTTGAACCCAAAGGGACCAAAAGTACTAATACTAACTTTCTTGTTATTATTTAACCTAAAAATTAAGGGAATTGTTACCTAATATAAAATTAACTAACAAATAAGCGAAAGATGTGAAGACAGAGATGATGAATTGGGGAAATACTTATGGGAAAAGCCAATTGATTAAGACAATACCTGAGGAGTAATCCACCTAGACTTCACTTGTTATTTAACCTGAACCAGACGATTTATTCACTTGACTTGATCCGTAGGATTCCCTAATTTATATTAATACCTCTTTCGAGGCTACTAACGTCTAACCCTAGATTCATTAATTGAAATTTCTTTCTAATTAAAACCTCTAGAATTGCATTAACTCAATCTATAGACTCCCATATTAGGTTTGACCCTAATCTGACATATTTTCGTCATCCTATTTCTAGGGTTGCGATCAACTCTGTTTAACTATGCTAGATCTACTCTTAAACAGGGACTTTTGCCCCACTTCCTAAGCACATCAATACTTGAATTAATATCCTGAAATATCAAAGCAAGAATTAAGAACACATAATTAAGAACAAATCAAGTATTTATCATACATCTTAGAAAACAATAACAAGATCCGTCTTAGGTTTCATCCCCCTTAGGTATCTGAGGGTTTAGTTCATAATTATAGAAGAAAACATCTCAGAAGAAAATATAAAACAAAACATAAAGAAAACACTTAAACCCCTTGAAGGAATTGAAGGAGAAATCCTCCATCTTAAGTATAATCCCGACTTCTTGAGATGAATCAACTGGCTTTCCTTGAGTTAATCCCACAATTTAGCCCCTCTAGCTTAACTCTTTGGCCTAGCTGAACACCCTGAAAAGCCTTGACAGAAGGCTTCTGTCGAACTCCCATCAAACTCTCCTTTTAAGTTGCCTCCTAGGGTGTTTATATAGGCTTTGAGATGCCTTTCTTGGCATGAAAGTGTCCTAATATGTATAAAACTCTTCTTTGCTGCGTCAGGGACACGCCTATGGCACACGCTCGTAGGATTTGAGGCCAGGCCATGGTCGAACCTGTGAAAGAGGCATGGCCGTGTATTTTGGGGGCCAGGCTATGTTCGGGTTTGTTAAGGAAGCACGACTGTGTGGCTTAGGCCCAGGCCATGTCAATTTCGTAATTCAGCCCATTTACTCCGTTTTCTACCTATTTTTCATACTTTTCAACTTCCGGTGCTCTCCTGAGTATAAAACATGAAAACAAAGGATTAAGAGCACCAAATTCCACAATTAAAGGGATAAATCATCCAAAAACATGCTAAAAGCAGGATTAAAATATGTTCATATTATGATTTATCAATTCCATACCTTGAGGAATAACAAGGATCGATTGAAAAATAGGGGGTTGGAGGTTGTTGAGTAGCCGTGTTCGTCCGTACGAACTCAATAAACCATTCATTCATCATCTGGAAGAAGACTTTCTTAGCTTCTCCTCCCCGACTCTCAAATATAGGCCTCATACCGCTCGAATCTACTCCGTGAATGGTGGCTTGAGCATTGCTATGTACTTCATCAGAATAAGCTCGGTTGGATGTCATTACTATATGAAAACATGTTTTAAAATGGTCAAGAGATATCACACTATCACAGGTTATATAATGGCATGTATTGCTAGACTCGTACACGCTATGTTTAGTCTGAGAATTAACTAAATCGTAGCTCTGATACCAATAAATGTAACACTCTTAACCAGTATTCATCTCTGGAACAAGGTAACGGAGTATTACCTGAGTTTGCAGTACAAACAAAAAAAATTCAAACAATTCATAACGTATCAAAAACTAATCGAAATCATTCATATTGTCCCATATACGAGCCTTTGAGGCCAAAAATATGCATTAGAAACAGGTCGAGACTAAATCGGGAACTCAGAGAATTGTTTGAAAAATGTTGAAAATTTTTAAAGCTGCAAGGGTTACACAACCGTGTGACTCACAAGGCCAAGAGACATGCCCGTGTCTTAGGCCTTGTGTGCATTCGAAATAGGGACACAAGGACATGTCCTAGCCCGTGCCCGTGCTCGTGTAGCTCACTAACTTGGGCCACACGTCCAAGCCACACGCTCGTGTGCTAGGCTGTGTACCCATCGAAGCAACCTCGCACGCCCATGTGCTAGGTCATGTGCTAGGCTGTGTAAGAGCCTGACTTGCAACCCTTTGAAAACTACAGGGGACACATGGCTGAGACACACGCCCATGTCTCTACTTGTGTAAAAAAAATAGGCTATTTTACAAGCCATATTTCTCACCCAATTTTGCATCAACCTACACTCAACATTGTGCATATAAAAAAGCCATATTAATGCATCCAAAACAATAAAAATCAAGCCTTTAACGTGTAGTATATTCACATACAATCAATATTCCCTTAGGCACCTCAAATGAAAATTCATAAACATGTGCAAATATAAACACAATTTGATTATTTTACCAACAAAGGCTTAGCCAAAACTAATCTATATTATGCCACTTGATTTACTCTTTAAAAACATATCAAAATGTACCATATTTGACATACAAAAACTAGCTCTAAATGGTCATATAATTTACATACAACTTGTGTACTAAAAACACCAAATAAGTTATTCAAACAAGTACCAATTCACAACCATTCAAGGTTTACACAAAATGCATATTCAAACCAAATGGTCATACCCACAACCAAAACACATAGGCTAGAATTAGCCAAAATAACCTATACATGCCATTATAACCAAAATTAAACAAACCAAATGTACTAGAAGATGCGATGGATAGTGTGATATAGTTCCGAGAAGCTTCCAACCCGAACAAGCTTCTGAATCACTATAAAAATAGAAATTACACAGAGTAAGCATTTTAGCTTAGTAAGTTCGCATAACATAGAATTTAACTACCATTTATTCACATATAAGGTAAGTAAACAAAGCATATCCCAACATATATTGGCCAAATGCCTGAGCACATATACATCAACCATGTCAGTCATGTAAACACATATATAAACCAAGTCATAGATGAGCTCAACAATTAATCAAATTCCATATACATGTATCATCCATTTCATATACCTATATACCATGTAAAATCATTTTCCATGTAATTCATATGTATACATGTAATAGTTCGTATCAAATTCATGTATTATCGTATCAAAACATTACCTGTTAAACCATTTAGAATATTGTTGGATACTTGGGATAGCTCACACATAGTGTGCTAAACTGTAATCCGTCAACTCTTGTACATGTATGCTCATACAAGCTATGAATAGGTATGCTCTTACGAGCTGCAAATTAGTAAGCTTGTAACACCCCAAACCCAGCCTAGAAGTCTAGACCGAATTCAGAACCCTACATTGATCACCAAAGTAATCTTGAGAAAATTTTACAAATCAAATCATTTAAAAATTTAATTCTGAAAATGTTTATCCCGAATCAATTCAAAAATGTTTAATCATTTAAATTTCCCAGTAAGTTCAACAGTATAACACCTACGAATGAAAACTTAAAATAAAAATTGTACCACAGTATTATGAAACCTTACAGTTCAATTTAAACGAATAACAATTAAACCTGAAAATAAAAGCTTATAACTCATTTCCACCAAGGTTGTCCGAGTCCTTCACGTATTAAGTCCAGCATCCAGAATCCAAAACTGTACCTGAAAAGGGAAAATAGAAGAGGGGGTGAGCTACTCGAGCTTAGTGTGAGATCAAAATCAGTTAAACTACAGAAATAGAAATAGGGAACTAGAAGCAGTTCAGAAGAAGAACACACTTACAGACAGATAATAGTTAAGCAAGTTCGGCCAACATCAAACACACACCATATGTACCTTACAGTCATATGAAACAAACATACACACCTAACCTCATGTGCTATTCAAATGCAATAGCAACCGTTCAAAAGTCAGTCAGACTATCACAATAACAGTTCAGTCAAACATTTATAGAGAAAGTATACAGAAATTGCATAGGCACACATGCCTTTCAATCGATCAGTAACACAATTAGTCATATTATCACATTCAGTCATAGTATCATATTCAGCCAAACTGAACACTCAGACATTTTAGTTGAATAGTATAGTCACATTCAATCACATAGATTCATTTAGATGCATATGACTACAAATGGGTTATAAAATAACCCATCCATCCAGCCAACACACCATCTTCGTCCAACCCTACACTTATTATGGTGATTTAATCAACCCACCCATCCCTGCACTCCAAGTAAGACCACGAAAAGCCCATCCAACCTTATACTCCATAGGATGTCATCCCGAGTTACCCAGCAACGATGATCATCAGCATTGTCCTCGACCGTCAGGGAATTGGGACCGCCCTTGACCCTCTGGGAATTGGGGCTAATAGTGTGCAGATAAATCTACCAGTCTCATATCTTATGCAACAAAGTTAGCGTATAAGCTGTACTGTGCAATACGGTAAACCACAGTACAGACATGCAATATGAACTGCCAGATTATATAGTGGTATGTAGCGTAGCTAACATACATACAGTAAAGTGTAATACGATAATCCGTTATACTAATGAGTTGCAGTAAAATTGTCAGATTAGTCAATGATACGTAGCGATGCTGACGTATGTACTGTACTGTGTAGTGCGAAAATCCTCAGTACAGTCAAATCTTCCACAACCCTCAGGGTACTGGGACTGCCCTCGACCATTTGGGTACTAAGGGGTTTAGTATGCAGTTAAACTGCCAAATCGTAAATCTTCATTCTCTTCAAAATCCCAACCCAAAATACTTTATATGCAGATGTATGTATGCAAATATATGTATACAGATGTATGAATGCAGATGCACCAATTCAGAATACAATTTCAGGTAATCATTTAGAAGCAGTCACTTACAGTCAGTCAATCAGTTACAAAAACGTGCAGACTTATGCACTCAAATTCAGTACCTAGCATAGCACACATTCACTTACAAGCAGTACATAATTTGAAGTCAGAACAGAATTGTATTCACCCTCAGTAAGCTTAGTCAAAGGGTTGGAACACATAGACTCACTGTGGCATTTGATTTTCCTTAAAATCAGAATTTGGTGAGTTAGGGCCACATGCCCGTGTGCTCCAGCCACGTGGAGCAATCTAGGGCAGTAGGGATCCAAACGCCCGTGTGAGGGGTGGCACACACCCGTGTGGTGCAGGGACACGACCATGTGAACAGGCCATTTAACTCACTATCCAATTTCCCTAATATTAGGTACAGGGTAGACACGGCTGTGTAAAGGTGTCACACCCCCGTGTGGCCATCAGACACGATTGTGTTTCCCATAACACACGCCCGTGTGGAATCCCTAGGCCATAAATCAGTCACACGGTCGTGTCTCAAAGCACACGCCCGTATAGGAACCCTAATTTTCCCAAATCTATCACACGGCCATGTGGTCAGGCCGTATGACTCCAAACCCATAATTCCCTAAACTCAAACGCCCGTGTGCTCAGAGGACACAGCCGTGTAGATTTCGACAAAAATCTCCAAATCAGCCACACGCCAGTGTGGCCAGGCCGTGTGGCACCCAAAATCGACTGAAAACCCTAATTCACAAATCCATACGATCGTGTACCTCGGCACATGCCTGTGTGGCAATCAAGAAGGCTACGAAACCACCTCAATTCAGCCTTGAAAACATCATTTTTGCCACCATAATAGTCCCTAACCTTTACCCTATAAACATATATTAGAAAACAACGATTTCCCTTCACTTATATCATCTAAAAACTCAAAAATGAAGGGGTAATGCATAACTACGAAAAGCCGAAGGAAAGGGATTCTTAAAACAAGATAGCAATCGATTTAAAAATAGAAAGTAGTAACCAAATTCGAACCCCACACCTGATTTGATGATGAAGAGAATGGCAGAGGAGCAACAATCCCGAAATGGCAGTTAAAAATGTTTGAGCAATAAGGAAAAAAAATAAAAGAATGAAAAACATAGAGGAGAAAGAAGAAGAAATGTTAAAATAGAAAATTAAAATTAAAATAATAATAATTATTTTTAACATAACAAAAATATCAAATAATTATTATAATAAAATAATATCTAAATGAAAAAAAATGCACAAAACATCTCCCTATCTCACGTAGAGATTTAAACACAGGACCTCAAGCATATTAACACTCCACTTATCCACCAGACCAGCAGGCCCATTCTTGTCACTAAATTGCACAACTCACTACATATGTGCGACTCCTTACTACCCCTATGCCATATACCCATTACCTCTAGGCCCAAAATTTGGTGCGTTACAATTCCCCTTTCTTTAAAGAAATTTCGTCCCTAAAATTTCCAACTAACAGTATGGTCGTATAACCAACTACACCACTACGCTTCTACTGCTCACTTTGATACCAAATAACTACTACTGTAAACTTGAACCCAGAACCTCTCAAACACACCCAAAACACTCAACCACTGAAGCAGACAAATAGTTGTCGTGTACACACAATTTCAAAGCTCAAATAATGTAACATCTGAGATTTAGGGGTCTCGCATTTTACCTCGTATTTTGTGCTAGTATGCTCTGTATGCTTGTTTGAGTGTGTTTGGGGGCTTCGAGAAACCTTGGGGTTAAGTCCTAGCCTTAGTGAAAATTTTGGTTTGAAGCCTTTAGGGGGAGCTAGGGAAGCTAGGCCTTAAGGGATTTAATATGGGATTTAAGGACACAACAAGTGGAGTGGTGGAGTGGCAAGGGGACCCCTAGGAGTAAGAGGAGTGGACGTTTCAAGGAAGGAGTTCAAGGGGGAGGAGGATCGAGCAACGAGGGCAACTTTTTGAAGTTTATTTTGCGTTAAGGGGAGTGGTAGTTTGATTCGGCATGGGCACTTGAAAGGTGGAGGGTTGATGGGGTCAAATCTTTTGAATAGGTGGTGGAGAGGAATATTAGGAGGTGGAATCATTCAAACTAGTTTGAATGAGTGAAGGGGAGGAAATGTAGGAGGAAAAGAATGGATGAGGAGAGGGGTTTGAGTGTTGGCCAAATATGGGGCTCTTGGGAGAGGATTTTTGGTCATAAGGGGAGTGGTTCGGTTAGGGGCTTTAGGTGCCAAAATTAAGTGTTGTGATAGGGGGTTTTGGGCATTTTTTTCCTTTTTGTGTTTTTTCTTCTCTAGTTCTTTGTTGAAAGTGTCAAGCAAGAGTCATTATTCTTTTCTTCTTTTTCTCCTATAGTCAAAAGCCGAAAGTGAAAGAGGTCATTTGGTGCATTTCGCTTATCTTTTTTCTCTTTATTTTCTTCTCTTGGCCGAACCATAACTCCCTCTTATTCTCTTTTCTTCCTCATTTTGATAATCTTAGACTCTCACACTCTTAAAGCCGAAATAAACCTTTCACTTTTTCCCATAGCCGAAACCTCTTAAACCTCAACTTCTTCTTTTTCTTCTTTTCACTGATTACTTTATCTTCAAAAGCCGAACAACCCATATTTCTTTGTGATTTGTAGCCGAACCTTCTAGCCATCTCTATTCATTTTTTTTCTTTTGTTGTTGTTATTCTTTAAAGCCAAACCTCTCTTGTGTGGTGACTTCTTTCATTTGTTGATTCTTAGAGGAGGTGCCAGTATTCAACTCCTGTCAATCTTCTCAATCGGGTCTTGGTAGTTGTGGTAAGCATTCTCTTCTGTGGGAATCGTTCTCTTTTTCTTTTGCTTTTTGGTTTACTGAAACCAAATGTCTAATCCTATTTCTTGAGGTATGGTCGAATATATGAGGGGTTGACTTCATGGTTCTTTTGTTTGTAGCAAAGGTGAAGGATATTAAGGATCTTTCATATTTCAATTATTCAAGGTAAGAAGGTTATAACGTTAGGCCGAAGGCCACTTCTTTTGATCATAAGAGTTAAGGCTAAAACTAATATGGGTTCATGTAGGGATTTTGGCAATCTTTAAGCGCAAGTGAATAACCTCCGGGTTTTGGTTGACTTTGGTAATGGGTAATCTTTCTTTAGAATATTCTTTTAGTTTCGTTATAGTATTATTCCACGTTTTAATCGGGCTTCCTGACCAAAGATTATATCTCATGGATTCGAGTACCAGCCAGGGAGCGAAAGGGGTTGGACACATATTCCCTACCCCTAAATTCAAGAAGCGGTCAATTTCAGCGGTTCGGGATTGGCCACCGGGGTGTGGGCCAGCGTCGGAGAGAGACAAGCAGATCACTGTAATTTCTTCGAGTGAGGATGTCAGGGAGATTGATAGCCTAGTTCTTCAGGTAGTCAGGTGTGTAATTAACACACTAGTTATTTATCTGCATTAATTTAAATAAATGTTTTGTGTACGGTAGCCGAAACAGTGGCTGTGGTGGTGTTATTACTCATGTTGGGTAATCCGGTAACCAGGTTAGTATACTGCCCATGCTACGGATGTGGTTGGTAATTGTGGATCTATGTAAACATGTCATATATGTATATTTGGTATGTTCATATGTTATGTTACCATTCTATCATATTATGCTACATGTGCATAGGGTTCGGGATATATACTGTTAAAGGAGAGGTGTGTACATTTATGTACGTAGATTGATGATGGCCTCGAGCCTCATCGTGGATTGATGACGACCATGTGTCTTATCGTGGATATTTGTGGTTTCAATCACGTGGATCAGTGGTTAGACCACTAAGTGGACTTTGAGTAGTGTACCATTGGTACGGACTGCCAAACAGGTGCGTAGCGGATGGAGGGTCGATTTAGTAATCCCCAAGTGTGTGGTGGTTGGGTACGGGGGGTGTGTAGCGGTTGGATATTAGGTTGGGCTGGGTTAATATTTTGCATCACTATACGTGGTAATTGGTTTAATGTAGGTTAGGGCCAAGCCCAATTATGGACATATGTGGGCTAATTACGCACTGACTCTGGTGACTCACCTCGCGTTTCCAACAATGTAGGTACTTCGTAGTCTATTGGACCGGGCTGGAGTGGACTCGGGGTGGCCATGCAGAAGATGTTTTTATTTCTAAGTACATTATGAACTTTTAGTTATTTTTCATGGGATATTTTATTGTAATAAGGCTGTTTTAAATGTTTTGGGATTATTATTATGGGTTTAAGTTAGTTTTTCCTATCCATTGATTAATTAAAAGATGGTTTTAAGATATTTCTAACGTAAGGGTAATAAATGAAAGTTTTTTTGTTCAAAATCTTGGATCACCTATAAGCAAACATTTTAACTCAAGCATGAATAATGTTTTGAACTTTAAATAACCCGAAATTTTATTCACCGACAAATTGCAAATTTTGAACGAGAAACCCTCTTCTTTAAAAATGACGTTTTGATTTAGAAAACTAAAAACTTATTTTCACTTTCAAATAGAACTCTTTTTACACCTTTCCCAGTAACATTCTGAATTCGGCCGTGATGTTTTGGATCGAGTTTGGGGTGTTACAATTTGGTATCAGAGCCCAAGTTTTAAACTCGGCCTTTTGGTTTTTGAGGCCTATAACGTTTTCAAAAATGGGTATATAAAGTCAGTTAAAAGAAATTTTTCATGAAATGGATTTGTGTAGGCATGGCACTCGAATCTTCCAGCCCAGGTCTACTAGGTAAGTCTCTTGACTGTTAAATGAATTGAGTGGAAGTGGATATACGATGCATTGTTATGGATGATGTTGTAGATATTAGAATCCAGGACATTCTCTTTAGAGACTGAAACCTTTGGAGATGTGTGCTCTTTACGAAGGAATAACTTAAAATTCTATGCCATAAAGCTACTTCTTTAATCAACAAGTGAAAAGAAAGCTAATGCATAATAATTCTTTAAAATAGATTAAAATGCGACGATAGACATGAGTTCTAGGGGACGTGGTCGTAATGCACATGGGCGTGGTAGAGGTAGGGTGACTGTATCGGAATCGATGGGGTCTGGTCATGAGTCAGGGAATGAAGTGTCGCCGCTAGCTGAGGAAGCTAAATTTCAAGATCAAACGGGTGGAGACGAAGCGGTGTCTTAGGCCATACTGCGGGTTTTTGAGAGAGTTGCGGGGGCAAATATGGGTGTTGGGGCCCAAAAATTAGTGTCTGAACGACTCAGAGCGAATGGAGCTGAGATATTTAGGGGTGTCTTGGGGGTAGCCCCGAATGTGGCAGAGTACTGATTAGAGGCAGTCGAGAAGATCATGGATGATCTGGATTGCACAAACCAAGAGAAATTGAAGGGCTGCTTTTTACTTGAATGAGGCCTACCAAAGGTGGCTCACCGTCGAGAGGGTACTCCTGCATCGAGTGGATTAGAGTTTCTTTAAGATTAAGTTCAAGGAAATACATTGGGGCTAGTTATGTGGATGCACAGAGGAAGGCGCTCTGAACTCGTGCAAGGGGTAAGTCAAGAGCTAAATATGAGGCGTAATTCGATCGAAGTCGTTACACCGAGGATGGTTGCAATCGACTACGAGTCTTTGCGTAAGATTCGAGGATGGGTTACGAGATGAGCTGTGGGTGTTGATTGCTCCTCAGAGGGAGAGGGACTTTGGTACTCTGGTAGAAAAAGCTCAGATAGCTGAGGAGGTTAAGGGAACTGAGAGACAGAACAGAGATAAGGACAGAGGCAGGAATAAGAAGGGTTTTAGACTGTCAGCAACATTAGGGGGTTTCTAGAAAAAGCCTAGGGTTGAGGGACTCGCTTTCTGCGTTCTCATGCTAGCTACTTGGAAGTCGGGCCGTCACAAGTGCTCGATGGGAGGTCTCATGTAGGAGAGTACTGGGGAAGGAATAAAGAGTGCTACAGGTGTGGGTCGAGGGACCATTTGATTAAGAACTGTCCTCAGAATATGGCTAGGACTCGGACGGTAGGTCAGGGGTATGTGCAGCCAGGAAGGGGTGGTTAACAGATGTCAAGAGGTTATGGTCCTAACCGAGGAGGGAATGGTTCAGGTCGGTGTTGTGGAGCACTGGGCAGAGGTGCTGGGAGCTCAGATGCAAGATAGCTTGGGTTGGTTTACGCAGCCAGACGTCGTAAGGAGGGGGATGCACCAGATGTTATCACGGGTACGTTCCTCATTTTTAGGTTACCCTTTACTGCCTTAATTGATGTTGGGTCGACTCACTCTTATATTGCTAGCATGATGTCTGGAACCTTGACTGTGAATCCTGAAATTGCCTCTAGGAAGATGACATTACTTAGTCTATTAGGGCAATCGATAGTAGTACATAAACTCTTTAGAGATTTGTCTTTAGAACTTCAGGGGTTTGTGTTCCTGGCTGACTTGATGGAGCTGCCATTTGGGGAATTTGACTTGATCCTTGGCATGGACTGGTTAGTAAGGTATAGTGTGAATTTGGACTGCGCTGTTAAGCGCATGTCGTTGAAGACTCTCGAGGACAACGAGGTTTTGGTGATAGGTGAGAGGAGAGACTACTTGTCTAATGTAGTGTCTGCTCTTAAGGTGGAGAAGATAGTGAGGAAAGGGTGCTTGGCTTTTTTAGTGGTTGTTAGTGCTTTGAATGCAAAGGAAGCAACTATGGGGGAGGTTAGAACAGTAAAGGAGTTTGTGGATGTTTTTTTGGAAGAACTTCCAAGGTTGCCTCCGGATCGTGAGGTGGAGTTTGGAATCGACCTTCTGCCAAGTATAGCGCTGGTGTCTATCGCTCCTTACAGGATGGCTCCGAAGGAGTTGGTTGACCTTAAGGCCCAAATCCAAGAGTTGTTAGATCGCAGTTTCATTCGACCAAGTGTGTCTCCATGGGGAGCACCAATGTTGTTCGTAAAGAAGAATGACGGATCTATGCGGATGTACATAGATTACCGCCAGTTGAATAAGCTGACGATCAAGAACAAGTACCCGTTATCGAGGATAGACGACTTGTTTGATCAGCTCAAAGGGGCTGCGGTCTTTTCAAAGATAGATTTGAGGTCAGGGTATCACCAGCTTAAGGTGAAAGAAGCAGATATTCACAAGTTAGCGTTCCAGACTCGATACGGGCACTATGAATTCTTGGTAATACCGTTCGGGTTGACAAACGCACCAACTGCGTTCATGGATATGATGAATCGGACGTTTCAACCCTATTTGGACCAGTTCATCGTGGTATTCATAGACGACATTCTGGTATATTCCAAGTCAGAGGAGGAGCATGATGCGCATCTTCGGGTAGTGCTGCAAGTTTTAAGGGAGAAGAAATTGTATGCTAAGTTTAGTAAATGCGAATTTTGGTTAAGAGAAGTTGCTTTTTTGGGTCATGTGGTATCTGCAGAAGGGATAAGAGTTGATCTTCAGAAGATTGAGGCGGTATTGGATTGGAAACCACCTAAGTCGGTGGCAGAGATTCGCAGTTTCTTGGAGTTAGCCAGTTATTATAGAAGATTTGTTGAAGGTTTTTCCTCTATAGCTGCCCCTTTGACTAAGTTATTGAGGAAGGAGGTACCTTTTGTGTGGATGGATAAGCAGCAGAAGAGTTTCGAGAAACTAAAAAGTGTTTTGACAAAGGCTCCGGTGTTAATTCAGCCTGAGGCAGGGAAAGATTTTATGGTATATTGTGATGCTTCTCATACGGGGTTTGTAACAGAACGAATCTAACCCTAATCGGAAAGGTGGTTTTGGGACCACGAATTTGAGTCCGATAAATATTTAATATTTATATTTTGAGTTTATTATATGTGAAATTATGTGTGTGGAAGTTTTGTAGAAAAATTTTATCGTTTGAGCATCGAATTTGACAAAAAGGACTTAATCGCGTAAAAGGTAAAAGTGGCATACTAGAGTGTAAAGTGCCTATTTGAGCATGGCTTTAATATGAAGCATTAAAAGGGTAAATAACCCATTTTTTAGAGATAGTGGACGGCAACATGCAAATTTTATAAAGTAAATATATGTTTATATTGTATGTTATATTATAATATATTATTATATTATAAACATATTATAAAGAAAACATAAAAGAAAAGAAAGTGGAGTGTTCATATTTATTTTTCATTGTTATTGCCAAACAAAAGAAAAGAAGAGAGAAACCAAATCTCTCAAACATTCGGTCTTTGCAAGCTTGATTAGGTATGTAATTGAGTTCGGTTTTGATTATTTTACGTTTTTGAGATCGTTGCTTGAAACGCATCTTACCCATGCTAGAATTTCTAAGATTATTGTGTATGTATGAATCAACCATTGATGAATTCTTGAGGTTTATGATGCTTGATGATGTTAGATGATAGATAGGTTAAAAATTAGTATATTATGTTTTGGAAGTTTTGGTGAATTTGTGTTTTTAGGGCCAAATTGTAAAAATAAAAATTTAGAGGGCTTAATTGCAAAATAAATGAAAGATATGGACTTGTATAGTCCTCATATATTTCGCCCTTAAGGAGTATGGGGAAATTTGATGTATTTTGAGTTTTATACAAATAGGACTAAATTACAAAGTTGTGAAATACTAAGGGTAAAATAGTAATTTGCCCATTTATGTGCTTAGGGACTAAATTGAGATGAATTGTGCTTGAATAAGCTAAATTTAATGTGTTTTAGATCAAGAGAAAAGAAAACTGAGTTAGATCGAGGAAAGACGAAGGTTCTCGAATAAGCCGATTCAAGCTACTATCGACAACCGATGTAAGTCCTGTCGAAATTTGTTAAAGAATTATTCATGAACTTATTAAATGATAATGTTTGATAAATTTTAGTATATAATCATGATATAGCCGAATGTATATATGTGTATTGGATTGATTTCATAAATTGATAACGTGATATGAATAAGTGTATCAATGCGAATTGTGGGATTGTACGATGAAGTAATGATTTATTTGTTTAAGCTGAATAAGTTTAGTTGAATTGGATATGTAATATAGATATGAAATGTGTGTGGAATGATTGATCACATTGATATATTCGGGCTTAGTGCCTAGCAGGCCTCGTGCTGGTGATATATTCGGGCTTAGTGCCTAGCAGGCTTCGTGCCGGTGATATATTTGGGCTTAGTGCCTAGTAGGCTTCGTGCCAGTGATATATTCGGGCTTAGTGCCTAGCGTGCTTCGTCTTGGGTGATATATTCGCACTTAGTGCCTAGCAGGCTTCGTGCTGCGTGATATATTCGGGCTTAGTGCCTAGCAAGCTTCGTGTAGGTGATTTATTTCGGGCTTTAAATGCCTAGCAGGCTTTATGCCGGTGATATGCTATAAGTGGAGGTTCTAAACATCAAACAAGGTAGGATATTTATATAGTGTTATGTGGTAAAAGTTCAGGTAAGAACTAACCTACCATTTTAGTAAGGAATGAAGTGAACAAAAAAATTCTTAATGTATAGTTAAAGATCAGTGATGAGTGTGACAAAAGCGCTTGTTCTTGTGTATAAGTAGAAATAGAAGATCGATGCCTAGATTGGTTTTCGATGTTATAGCAATGATATTTAAGTAAAGAGTATTACTATTATTCAACGATCTATATTTTACATAATGAAATAATTATGTTTTATATTATATGCTCATTATATTTATGTATGCTTGGGACTTACTAAGCTAGTAAGCTTACTGTGTGTGTGTGTTTTTGTTTGTCTTTGTTTTATAGATTTTGATTCGAACTACGGGCTCGAAGGATCATATGTGAAGTCAACCACACTATCGACTTCCTTTTGGTATTGAAAACTTAGTTTGTTATTTAAAAAGGGCATGTATAGGCTAGATTAAACCGTATAACTAATGTTTTGTAATAGTGTAAATATGCTAGCCATGCGAAAATGGCTATCTATTTTGAATAAATTGTTTCGTGTTTTGATGATATTGTTTGCTCATGCCATGAACTATTATTTATGCTTGATTATGGTTTAATCATGTGTGAGAGTGGTATTATTATTTATGCATGTTAGATTATGATAAGAAAGACTTATTAATTGGTTCATGTTAACGAGCTTAATATATGGTATATACATTGATAATGTTTGGATTATGATTCTAAGAATGAGAAATGGTAAATGATGGATATGTATTTGATTGAGTATTGGCTATATAAGCTTGGTTGCTAAATGATAAGTAAAGAATATGTTGCATGACTATTTGTGTTGATTGTTGGTACGGATCCAAATGGTAAATGATGGTTATGATTTAAGTATGTTTTGGTTAGTTTTATTGGATAGTTAAAAGTGCCAAGTTGATGTTAATATTAATATGGGTATGCACACATGTGTGGTTGTAAATTGATTGTAATATTTGGTTCATTTTGATAAGCATATGATCTTGATTATGGTGTGGTGAATCAATGATTAGTTAATAAGATGAAAATGAAGTTTAGGTATACTAATATACATGCTAATTAGGAGTACATTGAAATGTTATTTGTGTTCAAATGTTAGATGTGGCTTTTATTTTTAAGGTAAAATGCACTATATATATATGCATCAATAGTATGTTCTACCATATTGTAAGGTTACTAAAATCGCATATGTGATTGCATAATAATTAATGTAATATGGTTTGAATGGTTTTATTTTGTGTTTGTGTAGTAGCAATGAATTGATATGTTCGATATTCAATTAATGAAATAGATATATTGACATATATGTGATGTATGAAATGAAATGATATATATAATCAATATGTTTTAAGTATACAAACGCCTGCTAATATTAGAGTCATATGTATTAAGTACATGTAACATGGTTTTGTGGCATATTAGTTAATCCGAGTATGTGGATATATAGATGATATTAATATGGTTGAAATTTTGAAGCATAGTTTGTATATGTATTATAAGTAACTAAGCATGATTAATTTTATCTAGTTGTGTGTTTCATATGTGCAAATTTAACTAATATGATTTAGTGGATGATTGCTATTGGATTTAGAAGTTATATCGTAAAGAAATTGATATAACCTTATGTATGAAAAATGATAAATGACTATGTGAAACTGTGTTTGTTCGGTAATGCCTCATAACCCTATTCCGATGACGGATACGGGTTAGGGGTGTTACATTTTATTGGTATCAGAGCTACGGTTTAGTCGATTCTAGGACTACCGTAGTATGAAAGATCTAGCTATACATGCCTTTAAATTGTATATATGATAGTGTGGTGACTTCGACAATTTCGATTGTATTTTATATAGTAAATGGATTACGATCCCGATAGAGCCAGTAGCCGATGATGTGGAGAGTGTCGCTACCGTCTCGCACATGGATCGCCACACTAGACTCTCAACCGCCACGGTAACCACGAGGGAGAGGCTAAACAAGCCTTCTACCAAATGATGAATGAATGGTTTACCTAGTTTATTCGAATAATCCAACGGTACAATAACCTCCACCCCGAATAATCCAACTCGTACCTTCAAGACTTCGATGATAGATCCAATGAGATCTAGTAGGCCTCTGCTGATAAAATTAGGAAATTTGGGGTAAGAATTCAAGGCTAATGATGATGATGATGCAGAGCGAAATGAAATGTGGCTTGATAACACTATTCGGTACTTGATGAGCTATCTTGCACTCAGCATTTAATTTTTAAAATGTGCTATATCTTTGCTTAGGAAACGCCTATCACCGGTGGAATACACTAGTATCAGTGGTTCCAAAAGAAAAAGTGACGTGAATTCTGCAAGAAATATATCAGCCAGAGGTTCATCGACCAAAAACATAAAGAATTTCTTGAACTAAAACAGGGGCAAATGACCGTGACTGAATATGAGCGAAAATTTGTCAGATTGAGCCGATATGCTCGGGAGTGTGTATGTACTAAAGCCATTATGTGCAAAAGTTTTGAAGACGGTTTGAATGAAGATTTGAAGTTACTAGTTGGCATTCTTGAGATCAAAGAATTTGTGACACTAGTTGAGCGAGCTTGCAAAGTCAAGAGCTTGGGAAAGTGAAAAGAAAGGCCGAGATGAAGCTAGAGACACCCGTAAAAGATCGCTCTGCAAGAGTTTTCACCCACATCTAAAAATTTAGAGATGACTTCATCGACACAAAGCTACTTGATTCATTTAGACGTGATCGACCTCCAAAGGGCTCCCGAGCTACCTCGATGGCCGTGTTGGTAACGCCCCACGTAATCGAGTTGAATGCAAACATTGTGGAAAATGGCATCCAGGAGTTGTAGAGTTCGTGACCGGTCTTGCTTTAAATGTGGATCCTCGCACCACTTTATTCGAGAGTGCCCGATGTTAGTGAAATGAATACAAGACCTGTAACTCTAGACCGAGTAGTCCATCAAGACGGGCGCACCACCCGGGCATTCCGCAATGTAAGTGGTAGTCGAGAGGGACAAAGAACACAACAGATCGATCTCGAGGCTAGAGCTCCAGCTAGAGCTTATGTTACTCGAGCTAGAGAGGATGCTTTGCTTCTCCGATGTCATTATCGGTACTTTCACCCTTTATAATACTACGTGATTGCATTGATTGATCCCGGTTCGACCCATTCATATGTATGTGAAACTCGGTATTCAAGAAGACTCGCCATTGAGTCTCTTCGAGTTTGTGATTCAGCGTATCCAACCCTTTGGGTAGATGTGTGTTTGTTAATAAAGTGTGTAAAAGTTACCCATTGATGATTCGTGATTTTGCTTCCCAGCTTGATTTAATGTCTGCCTTCGATGAGTTTGATATAATTTTGGGAATGGATCGTTAACTTCACATGATGCGAAGGTGAATTGCAAAAGAAAGCTTATTGATTTGAGACACCGTAACGGTGAGATCATTAGAATTGAATCCGGTGATTCGTGGGTTTCTCAGCTTATATCATCGATGTTAGCCCGAAAGTATGTGAGAAAAGGTGTGAAGCTTATTTGGCTTATGTAATCGGATAATAAATTGTATGAGAAATGATTGAATCAGACGATTGTATGTGAATACTCGGATGTGTTTCTGAAGAACTACCGGTTTACCCCTATACGAGAGATATAGTTTGGCATTGAATTAGCTCAAGAACGACTCCAATCTCAATAGCTCCATATCGGATGGCACCCATCGAGCTAAAAGAGTCGAAAGCACAGCTTGCAAGAGTTAACAGATAGGGCTTTGCACGACCAAGTTTCTCTCCTTGGGTGCACCATTTTTTTGTGAGAAAGAAAGATGGAACGATGCTAATGTGTATTGATTATCGGCAATGAATAAGGTAACTATAAAGAATAAGCACCTGCTACCTTGGATTGATGATTTGTTTGATCGGTTGAAAGGGCTTCAGATTTTCAAGATAGACTTGAGATCGGGTTATTATCAATTGCGAGTCGAGATACGATGTGCCAAAGACGCATTTGGATGAGGTACGGACATTTTGAGTTTTTGGTAATGCCTTTGGGCTTACTAATGCACTCGCTATTTTTATGGATTTGATGAATCGGGTTTTAGACGCTTTTAGATCGATTTGTAGTGGTGTTTATTGATGACATATTGATCTACTCTAAAGATGAAATTGAACACTGAACATTTGAGGTTAGTGCTACAAACTTTGTGAGATCATCACCAGATGCGAAGTTTAGTAAGTGTGATTTACGGATGAAAGAGGTCAACTTTTTGGGACATATGGTTTCAAAGATTAGGCATTCGAGTTGATCCAACAAAATCTCTGCTATACTTGATTGGAAGCCACCAAAAATGTTTAGAGATTTGAAGTTTTCGGGACTTGCGTGTTACTATCGACGATTTGTGAAATATTTTTCTATGATAGCTACCCGCTGACAAGGTTACTACGTAAAGATGTCCGCTTCGAGTGGTCAAAAAATGTCGTAAAAGTTTTGATCGGTTGAAAGCCCTTTTGATGAAGCTCCATATTAGTTCAAATTTGAATCGGGTAAAGAATTCGTTGTTTATTCCGATGTTTCTTTAAATGGTTTGGGCTGCGTTTTGATGCGAGAAGGCAAAGTTGTAGCCTACGCTTCAAGACAATTGAAGCCGCACGAAAGAAATTACCCGACGATGACTTAGAACTTGCGTACCATTGTTTTCGCATTGAAAATTTGGCGTCACATTTATTTGGCGAGAAATGTCACATTTATTCGATCATAAAAGTCTAAAGTATCTAATGACTTAGAAAGACCTGAATTTGAGACAACGCAGTGGCTAGAATTGTTGAAAGACTATGAATTGGTGATTGACTATCACCCGGAAAAGCTAATGTTGTTACGGATGCATTAAGTCGAAATCATTATTTGCTCTTCGTGCAATCGAATGCACGATGGCTATGTCTAGTGATGGTTCGATCATAGTGAAGTTACGAGCAAGACAGATGTTTATTCAAAAATTTGTGATGCATGTAAAGTTGATGAAGATTTGATTGCTAGTCAATTCAATGTGAAAAGGGTATGTAATCGATTTTAGATTGATGCAAATGATGCTTGAATTTTAAAACCGAATATGTGTTCAAAAACTCGATTTGATACAGTGATTCGAGTGAGGCCCATAGTGGTCAATTATCAATACATCCGGTGGCACAAAGATGTATAATGATTTGAAATAGTTCTATTGGTGGTCGGGCATGAAACAAGATATATCTGAATTTGTTTCAAATGTTTAATTTGTCGCAAGTAAAAGTTTGAACATCAAGTGCCATCCGGACTACTTCACCAATCATGATACCGAATGGAAATGGGATAGAATCACAATGGATTTTGTATCCGGTCTCCCTATGACACCGAGTAGGAAGGATGCCGTCTGGTTATAGTTGATAGGTCGACTAAATCGACTTATTTTGTGCCAAGACGCATGCACTATTCACTTGATAAACTTGTTGAATTGTACGTATCACAGATTGTGAGATTGCATGGTGTACCGAGTTCTATTGTTTCAGACAGAGACCCGAGATTCACATCACGGTTTCGGAAGAAGTTGCAAGAAGCTTTAGGTACTAAACTTCATTTTAGTACAGCCTTCCATCCGCAGATAGACGGTCAGTCCGAGTGAACTATTCAAATACTTGAGGACATGTTGAGATGTTGCGTTCTCGAGTTTGAAGGTACGTGGGAATGATACCTACCTTTGATTGAATTTGCTTATAATAATAACTTTCAATCAAGTATCAAATGGCACCTTATGAAGCCTTATACTACGGTAAAATGTCGAACACCATTATAATCGGATCGAGCTCAGTGAAAATAAGATACACGGGGTTGATTTGATTAAAGAGACTGAATAGAAAGTGGCCATAATCAAAGATAATTTGAAAGCTGCATCAGATCGACAAAAGTCCTATGTTGATTTGAAACGTAAATACATTGAATTTTAGGTAGGAGATCGTGTATTCTTAAAAGTTTCCCCGTAGAAGAAAGTACTCCGATTTGGTCAGAAAGGCAAGTTGAATCCGAGGTTCATCGGACCGTATGAAATCATTGAACGTATTGGGCCTGTTGCTTATAGATTGAAGCTACCCTCTTAATTAGAAAAGATACACGATGTATTTCATGTTTCTATGCTCCGTAGATACAGATCAGATCCGTCACATGTGATTGCTCCGTCTGAGATTGAGATACAATCTGATATGACCTATGAGGAAAAGTCGATCCGTATTCTAGCTCGGGAAATGAAAGAGTTAAGAAACAAAAAGATTTCCTTAGTGAAAGTGTTATGGAATCGACACGGAGTTGAAGAGGAAACGTGGGAGCCTGAAGATTCAATGAGGCAACAATATCTGACGTTGTTTAACGGTAAGATTTTCGGGACGAAAATCCTTAAGGGGAGAGTTGTAATGCATCAATCGACCCTAATCGGAAAGGTGGTTTCGGACCACGAATCTGAGTCCGATAAATATTTAATATTTATATTTTGAGTTTATTATATGTGAAATTATGTGTGTGGAAGTTTTGTAGAAAAATTTTATCATTTGAGCATCGAATTTGACAAAAAGGACTTAATCGCGTAAAAGGTAAAAGTGGCATACTAGACTGTAAAGTGCATATTTGAGCATGGCTTAATATGAAGCATTAAAAGGGTAAATAACCCATTTTTTAGAGATAGTGGATGGCAACATGCAAATTTTATAAAGTAAATATATGTTTATATTATATGTTATATTATAATATATTATTATATTATAAACATATTATAAAGAAAACATAAAAGAAAAGAAAGTGGAGTGTTCATCTTTATTTTCATTGTTATTGCGAAACAAAAGAAAAAGAAGAGAGAAACCAAAGGCCTCAAACATTCGGTCTTTGCAAGCTTGATTAGGTATGTAATTGAGTTCGATTTTGATTATTTTTACGTTTTGAGATCGTTGCTTGAAACGCATGCAGGCCCATGCTAGAATTTCTAAGATTATTGTGTATGTATGAATCGCCATTGATGAATTCTTGAGGTTTATGATGCTTGATGATGTTAGATGATAGATAGGTTAAAAATTAGTATATTATGTGTTGGAAGTTTTGGTGAATTTGTGTTTTAGGGCCAAATTGTAAAAATAAAAATTTAGAGGGCTTAATTACAAAATAAATGAATGATATGGACTTGTATAGTCCTCATATATATTCGCCCTTAAGGAGTATGGGGAAATTTGATGTATTTTGAGTTTTATGCAAATAGGACTAAATTACAAAGTTGTGAAATACTAGGGTAAAATAGTAATTTACCCATTTATGTGCTTAGGGACTAAATTGAGATGAATTGTGCTTGAATAAGCTAAATTTAATGTGTTTTAGATCAAGAGCAAAGAAAAATAGAGTTAGATCGGGAAAGACGAAGATTCTCGAATAAATTGATTCGCATTTACTTATCGACAACCGAGGTAAGACCTGTTTAAATTTGTTAAAGAATTATTCATGAACTTATTAAATGATAATGTTTGATAAATTTTAGTATATAATCATGATATAGCCGAATGTATATATGTGTATTGGATTGATTTCATAAATTGATAACGTGATATGAATAAGTGTATCAATGCGAATTGTGGGATTGTACGATGAAGTAATGATTTATTTGTTTAAGGTGAATAAGTTTAGTTGAATTGGATATGTAATATAGATATGAAATGTGTGTGAATGATTGATCACATTGATATATTCGCTTAGTGCCAGCGTGCCTCGTGTTTGATATATTCTGCCTAGCAGAGCTTCGTGTTTGATATATTCGGCTTAGTGCCTAGCGTGCTTCGTCTTGGTGATATATTCGGGCTTAGTGCCTAGCGTGCTTCGTCTTTGATTTATTTCGGCTTTAAATGCCTAGCGTGCTTTATGCCTGATATGCTATAAGTGGAGGTTCGCACATCAAACAAGGTGGGATATTTATATAGTGTTATGTGGTAAAAGTTCGTAAGAACTAACCTACCATTTTAGTAAGGAATGAAGTGAACAAAAAATTCTTAATGTATAGTTAAAGATCGTGATGAGTGTGACAAAAGCGCTTGTTCTTGTGTATAAGTAGAAATAGAAGATCGATGCCTAGATTGGTTTTCGATGTTATAGCAATGATATTTAAGTAAAGAGTATTACTATTATTCAACGATCTATATTTTACATAATGAAATAATTATGTTTTATATTATATGCTCATTATATTTATGTATGATTGGGACTTACTAAGCTAGTAAGCTTACTCGTGTGTGTTTTGTTTATCTTTGTTTTATAGATTTTGATTCAACTACGGCTCGAAGGATCATCCGTGAAGTCAACCACACTATCGACTTCCTTTTGGTATTGAAAACTTAGTTTGTTATTTAAAAGGGCATGTATAGGCTAGATTAAACCGTATAACTAATGTTTTGTAATAGTGTAAATATGCTAGCCATGCGAAAATGGCTATCTATTTTGAATAACTTGTTTCGTGTTTTGATGATATTGTTTGCTCATGCCATGAACTATTATTTATGCTTGATTATGGTTTAATCATGTGTGAGAGTGGTATTATTATTTATGCATGTTAGATTATGATAAGAAAGACTTATTAATTGGTTCATGTTAACGAGCTTAATATATGGTATATACATTGATAATGTTTGGATTATGATTCTAAGAATGAGAAATGGTAAATGATGGATATGTATTTGATTGAGTATTGGCTATATAAGCTTGGTTGCTAAATGATAAGTAAAGAATATGTTTCATGACTATTTTTGTTAATTGTTGGTACGAATCCAAATGGTAAATGATGGTTATGATTTAAGTATGTTTTGGTTAGTTTTATTGGATAGTTAAAAGTGCCAAGTTGATGCTAATATTAATATGGGTATGCTTTTATGTATGGTTGTAAATTCGGTTGTAATATTTGGTTCATTTTGATAAGCATATGATCTTGATTATGGTGTGGTGAATCAATGATTAGTTAATAAGATGAAAATGAAGTTTAGGTATACTAATATACATGCGAGTTAGGAGTACATTGAAATGTTATTTGTGTTCAAATGTTAGATGTGGCTTTTATTTTTAAGGTAAAATGCGCACTATATATATATGCATCAATAGTATGTTCTACCATATTGTAAGGTTACTAAAATCGCATATGTGATTGCATAATAATTAATGTAATATGGTTTGAATGGTTTTATTTTGTGTTTGTGTAGTAGCAATGAATTGATATGTTCGATATTCAATTAATGAAATAGATATATTGACATAAATGTGATGTATGAAATGAAATGATATATATGTTTAATATGTTTTAAGTATACAAACGCCATTAATATTAGAGTCATATGTATTAAGTACATGTAACATGGTTTTGTGGCATATTAGTTAATTCGAGTATGTGGATATATAGATGATATTAATATTGTTGAAATTTTAAAGCATAGTTTGTATATGTATTATAAGTAACTAAGCATGATTAATTTTATCTAGTTGTGTGTTTCATATGTGCAAATTTAACTAATATGATTTAGTGGATGATTGCTATTGGATTTAGAAGTTATATCGTAAAGAAATTGATATAACCTTGTGTATGAAAAATGATAAATGACTATGTGAAACTGTGTTTGTCCGGTAATGCCTCGTAACCCTATTCTGACGACGGATACGGGTTAGGGGTGTTATAGGGTTAGGTTGTGTACTGATGCAGGAAGGGAAGGTTATTGCTTATGTGTCTCGGCAGTTAAGACCACATGAAGTTAACTATCCGACACACGACCTGGAATTGGCTGCAGTGGTTTTCGCTTTGAAAGTGTAAAGGCATTATTTGTATGGAGAGAAGTCGGTGATCTAAACGGACCATAAGAGTTTAAAGTACGTACTGACCCAAAAAGAGTTGAACTTGAGACAGCGAAGGTGGGTGGAGCTATTGAAGGATTACGATTGCTCGATTGAATACCACCCGAGTAAAGCAAATGTGGTGGCATATGCACTAAGCCAAAAGGTAGTATCGGATCTGAGAGCGATGTTCGCTCATCTTAGCCTATATGACGACAGGAGTTTGTTAGCGGAGCTACAAGTGAAGCCGACATGGTTAAGTCAGGTTAAAGAGAAACAGTTGGTGGATGAGGTTCTGAGTGCTAGACTTCTGCAAGTTCAGAATGGGGGATTAGAGGACTACAGTGTAAACAGCGACGGAGTGTTGTGTTTTCATGGTAGGGTTTGTATGCCGAAGGATAAGGAGTTAAGGCAAAAGATTCTTTGAGAATCACAAAGTAGCCCTTACGCTATGCATCCTGGAGGGAGTAAGTTGTATAGGAATCTTTGAGGTCAGTTTTGGTGGCCTGGATTGAAGTGGAAAGTTACAAAATTTGTGGGGAAGTGTTTGACGTGTCAGCAGGTCAAAGTTGAACACTAAGTGCCTTCAGGGTTGCTGCAACCAGTAAAGATTCCGCAGTGGAAGTGGGAGAGAATCACGATGGATTTCATTAGTAGGCTTCCTCTTACGCCTACTAAGAAAGACTTGGTATAGGTGATAGTGGATCGGTTGATAAAATCCACTCATTTCATACCTATTCGTGTCGACTACTCTCTGCAGAGGCTGGCGAAGTTGTATGTGGAAAAAATTGTGAGGCTACATGGGGTACCGGCATCGATCATCTCAGATAGGGACCCTAGATTTACATCGTGGTTTTAGAGAGCGTTGCATCAGGCTTTGGGTACCAGGTTGGATTTTAGCACAGTATTTCATCCATAGACGGATGGCCAGTCTGAAAGGGTGATTCAGGTGTTGGAAGATATGTTGAGGGGATGTGTTATCAACTTCAGAGGTAATTGGGAAAAATTCTTGCCCGTAGCAGAGTTCGCATACAACAACAGTTACCAAGCAAGTGTTCAGATGGCACCGTACAAAGCATTGTATGGGCGGAAGTGTCGCACTCCTACTTGTTGGACAGAGTTAGGAGATCATCATGTGTTAGGTCCAGAAATAGTGGCAGAATCAGAGGAGAAGGTTAAGGTAATCCGAGTTCGATTGAAGGAGGCATCTAATAGACAGAAGTCATATGCTGATCTTAAATGGAAAGAAATAGAGTTTGTAGTGGGTGATCGGGTTTTTCTTAAAGTTTCTCCGTGGAAGAAGGTGATGAGATTTGGACGTAAGGGTAAGCTGAGTCCCAGGTTTATAGGGCCTTATCGGGTTTTGAAGCGAGTTGGACCAGTAGCGCACCAGTTGGAGTTGCACTTGGAGTTGAAGCAAATGCACGATGTGTTTCACATCTCAATGCTAAGACATTACCGATCGGATCTGTCTCACGTGGTGCCAGTGGAGGAAGTTGAGTTGAAGACAGATTTGTCCTATGAAGAAGAGCCAATCCAGATTTTGGAGCGATGTGTGAAGGTGCTAAGGAAGAAATTAGTTCCTCTAGTCAAGGTGTTGTGGCGGAACCATGGTTCAGAAGAAGCTTCGTGGGAGCCAGAGGAGGCAATGCGTCAGCAATACCCTCACCTATTTTGACCAGGTAATTTCGAGGCTGAAATTTCTTTAAGGGGGTAGAACTGTAACATCCGGGATTTAGGGGTCTAGCATTTTACCTCGTATTTGTGTGCTAGTATGCTCTGTATGCTTGTTTAAGTGTGTTTGGGGGCTTCGGGGAACCTTGGGGTTAAGTCTTAGCCTTAGTGAAAATTTTGGTTTGAAGCCTTTATAGGGGAGCTAGGGAAGCTAGGCCTTAAGGGATTGAATATGGGATTTAAGGACACAATAAGTAGAGTGGTGGAGTGGCAAGGGGACGCCTAGGAGCTAGGGGAGTGGACATTTCAAGGAGGGAGTTCAAGGGGGAGGAGGATCGAGCAACGAGGGTAGCTTTTTGAAGTTTATTTTACGTTAGGGGGAGTGGGAGTTTGATTCGGCTTGGGAACTTGAAAGGTGGAGGGTTGATGGTGTCAAATCTTTTGAATAGGTGGTGGAGAGGAATATTAGGAGGTGGAATCATTCAAACTAGTTTGAATGAGTGAGGGGGAGGAAATGTAGGAGGAAAAGAAGGGATGAGGAGAGGGGTTTGAGTGTTGGCCGAATATGGGGCTCTTGGGAGAGGATTTTCGGTCATAAGGGGAGTGGTTCGGTTGGGGGCTTTAGGTGCAGAAATTATGTGTTGTGATAGGGGGTTTTGGGCATTTTTTTTCCTTTTTGTGTTTTTTCTTCTCTAGTTCTTTCCTGAAAGTGTCAAGCAAGAGTCATTATTCATTTCTTCTTTTTCTCCTATAGTCAAAAGCCGAAAGCGAAAGAGGTCATTTGGTGCATTTCGCTCATATTCTTTCTCTTTATTTTCTTCTCTTAGCCGAACCATATCTCCCTCTTATTCTCTTTTCTTCCTCATTTAGATAATCTTAGACTCTCACACTCTTAAAGCCGAAATACACTCTTCACTTTTTCCATAGCCGAAACCTCTTAATCCTCAACTTCTTATTCTTCTTCTTTTCACCAATTACTTTATCTTCAAAAGCCGAACAACCCATCTTTCTTTGTGATTTGTAGCCGAACCTTCTAGCCATCTCCATTCATTCTTTTTTTCTTTCGTTGTTATTATTCTTTAAAGCCAAACCTCTCTTGTATGGTGACTTCTTTCATTTGTTGATTCTTAGAGGAGGTGTCGGCATTCATCTCCTGTCAATCTTCTCAATCGAGTCTTGGTAGTTGTGGTAAGCATTCTCTTCTGTGGGAATCGTTCTCTTTTCCTTTCCTTTTTAGTTTGTCGAAACCAAATGTCTAATCCTATTTCTTGAGGTATGGCCGAATATATGAGGGGTTGACTTCATGGTTCTTTCGTTTGTAGCAAGGGTGAAGGATATTAAGGATCTTTTGGATTTCAATTATTCAAGGCAAGAAGGTTATAAAGTTAGGCCGAAGACCACTTCTTTTAATCATAAGTGTTAAGGCCCAAAATAATGTGGGTTCTTGTAGGGATTTCGGCAATCTTTGAGCGCCAGTGAATAACCTCCGGGTTTTGGTTGACTTTTGTAAGGGGTAATCTTTCTTTAGAATATTCTTTTAGTTTCGTTATAGTATTATTCCACGTTTTAACCTGGCTTCCTGACCAAAGGTTATATCTCATGGATTTGAGTACCAGCCAGGGAGCGAAAAGGGTTGGACACGTAGTCCCTACCCCTAAATTCAAGAAGCGATCAGTTTCAACGGTTCGGGATTGACCACCGGGGTGTGGGCCAACGTCAGAGAGAGACAAGCAGATCGTTGTAGTTTCTTCGAGTGAGGATGTTAGGGAGATTGATAGCGTAGTTCTTCAGGTTTTCAGGTGTGTAATTCACACACTGGTTATTTATCTGCTTTAATTTAAATAAATGTATTGTGCACTAGAGTCAAACGAAGGTCGTGTGGTGGTGTTGTTACTCATGTTGGGTAATCCGGTAACCAGGTTAGTATACTACCCATGCTACGGATGTGGTTAGTAATTGTGGATCTATGTAAGCATGTCATATATGTATATTTGGTATGTTCATATGTTGTGTTACCATTCTATCATATTATGCTACATTTACACGGGGTTCGGGATATATACTATTAAAGGGGAAGTGTGTACATTTATGTACGTGGATTGATGATGGCCTCGAGCCTCATCGTGGATTGATGACGACCATGAGTCTCATCGTGCACGTGGATCAGTGGCTAGACCACTAAGTGGACTTTGAGCAGTGTACCATCGATACGGACTGCCAAAGAGGTGTGTAGCCGATGGAGGGTCGATTTAGTAATCCCCAGGTGTGTGGTGGTTGGATACGGGGGGTGTGTAGCGGTTGGATATTAGGTTTAGCTGGGATAACATTTTGCATCATTATACGTGGTAATTGGTTTAATGTGGGTTAGGGCCAAGCCCAATTGTGGACATATGTGGGCTAATTGCACACTGAGTCTGGTGACTCACCTCGCGTTTCCAACAATGTAGGTACTTCGTAGTCTATTGGACCGGGCTGGAGTGGACTCGGGGTGTCCATGCAGAAGTTGTTTTTATTTCTAAGTACATTATGAACTTTTGGTTATTTTTATTGGGATATTTTATTGTAATAAGGCCGTTTTAAATGTTTTGGGATTATTATTATGGGTTTCAGTTAGTTTTTCCTATCAATTGATTAATTAAAAGACGGTTTTAAGATATTTCTAACGTAAGGGTAATAAATGAAAGTTTTTTTGTTCAAAATCTTGGATCACCTATAAGCAAACGTTTTAACTCAAGCATGAATAATGTTTTGAACTTTAAATAACCCGAAATTTTATTCACCGACAAATTGCAAATTTTGAACGAGAAACCCTCTTCTTTAAAAACGACGTTTTGATTTAGAAAACTAAAAACTTATTTTCACTTCCAAACAGAACTCTTTTTACACCTTTCCCAGTAACATTCTGAATTCGGCCGTGGTGTTTTGGCTGGTTTTGGGGTGTTACAAATAAACATATCCAAACACACTTAACCATACTTGGCTCAAAAGCGCCGAGGATAATCTCGAACATGATGCTCAGTGGACCCGTATCTCAGACACACTCCGGACTTCCTCCAGCAATCGCTTGCATGGCGCCTATTACAATGCTGACAAGATGGTATGCTCATGCCACTACCGGCACTACCTTTACTATCATTCAGATGCATCCTAGCATGCTTCGCAGAACGAGGCTCCAACCTCGTAGAGCTGTGATCTCTCTTTTTCTTACAGTTTACGCACCTAGCTTGGAGTGTTTCACTAATTCCTCTTATTCTGGCCTCAAACACTTCCTTTAGCGCTTCCCTTACTAACCGAGTCAGTGCCTTAATACCAACCTCTAGGTTATCGCTACCCAGGGCTGGCGAACTCACATTGACTACTGGTTCCTGAATAGTCTCACACCCCAGTGGAGTAGACGACTCATCACGATTCCGTTTACCCTCAGATTCCATGTAAGTCGTATGGCTAACTCTGAAAATCTACATTTTCAGAACACATACATAATAAATGCAAAAATCTAAATGTTCAAATATCACAGTTTCAAATTTCTACCTGGACCAGCATCAGAGTCTCAGACAGGTCTTTTACGTAAATCACTTTACAAAATTCAAACCATTTCAATTTCCTATGGTGCAAATTTTCAAACATTTTTCAAAATCATTTATTTACGCACACATCCACATAGAAAACACATGCTGAGTTTTTGCAAACCTTGCTCTGATACCACTAAATGTAACACCCCAAACCTGACCTAGAAGTCTAGACCGAATTCAAAATACTACATTGATCACCAAAATGATCGTGAGAAAATTTTAAAAATCAAGTTGTTTAAAAATTTAATTTCGAAAATGTTAATCCCGAATCAATTCAAAAACGTTTAATCATTTAAATTTCCCAGTAAGTTCAACAGTATAACACTTACGAATGAAAACTTAAAACAAAAGTTGTACCACAGTATTATGAAACTTTACAATTCAACTTAAACGAATAACAATGACACCTGAAAATAAAAGTTTATAACACATTTTCACCAAGACTGTCTGAGTCCTCCGCGTACTGAGTCCAGTATCTAAAATCCAAAAATTTACTGAAAAGGGCAAACAGAAGAGGGGATGAGCTACTAGAGCTCAATGTGAGATAAAAATTAGTTAAACTACAGAAACAGAAATACGGAACTAGAAGTAGTTCAAAAAAAAGAACACACTTACAGACAGATAACAGTTAATCGAGTTCTTCTTCTAAACTGCTTCTAGTTCCCTATTTTTGTTTCTGGTTTAACTGATTTTGATCTCACACTGAGCTCAAGTAGCTCACCCCCCTCTTATGTTTCCCCTTTTCAGGCAAAATTTTGGATTCTGGATGCTGGACTCAGTACGCGAAGGACTCGGACAGTCTTGGTGGAAATGAATTATAAGCTTTTATTTTTAGGTTTAATTGTTATTCGTTTAAGTTGAACTATAAAGTTTCATAATACTATGGTATAACTTTTGTTTTAAGTTTTCATTCGTAAGTGTTATATTGTTGAACTTACTGGGAAATTTAAATGATTAAACATTTTTGAATTGATTTGGGGTAAATGTTTTTGGAATTAAATTTTTAAAAGACTTGATTTGTAAAATTTTCTCACGATCACTTCGGTGATAAATGTAGCATTTCGAATTCGATCTAGACTTCTAGGCCGGGTTTGGGGTGTTACAAAGCTCATACGAGCTGAGAATTAGCAAGCTCTCACGAGCTGCAAATTGGTAAGCTCATACGAGCTGTGGCGTGTCTGCAACACGTGTAAGACCTCAACCAAATCAGTAACCCTAATGACATGGCAATTGTATCCTATGAATTCCTAAGGTTCAAATGGGACTCGGTAATCGACATACATCGTCGAATATGCGATCGGTGTTTGTACATGGAAATTATACAACTCACACACATATAATTCAATTAAAACATATAAATACTCAATTTAATTACACAAACTTACCTCGAAGAGTATACGTAGATACGAAGGTGATTAATCTGAGATTTTCTCTTTGCCTCGATCTAAATCCGTACGAGGTCTGACTAGATCTATACGGATAAATTTAACTTAATTCAACATATAATTCATTCAATTTAATCCAAAACATATTTTGGAAAATTACCATTTTTCCCATATACTTTTAATTCTTCACAAATTATTCCCTAACTCATAAATATGGAAATTTACACAATTTCACCACAACCCACTATGGGCGAATATCAAATAGGTCCTTAGCATGCACTATACTTCAATTATTTCACAATTTCACCATGTAATATTTCATATTTTTCAATTTAGCCCTTATTTGACAATTTTACTAAAAATTCCTTTACAAAAGTTGTTTATCTAACAACAACCATTCATTCTCTATCATCAAAATTCAAAACTCAAGCATGTTCATTAATGGTAAAGCCCTAACAGTTTAACATTTTCACAAATTAGTCCCTCGGCTATCTAGATTAAGCTACAACGATCCCAAAACATAGAAATCATTAAAAATGGGTTAAAAATTCATACCTAATTGAACAAAATGAGCTTTTCGAAACCTAGCTCCCAAAAATGGCTTTATTTTGTTTGATATTCGATTGGGAAAGATGATTCAAAATGATGTTCTAATTTGGTTTTAATTATTATTAACTTTAATTTCTTATTTCCAAAATTAACCTTTAAAATTCATTCAAATTTCAATATTGCCAAGCCATTATCATCTAATTAATGGGCTAAGTACCATATACGGACTTCCAATTTAAAATTCTATAGCTATTTAATACCATTAGCTATTAGAACACAACTTTTGCACTTAAAGCGATTTAGTCCTTTTTATCAAATTAAGGATGTAAACGGTAAAATTTCTTAACAAAATTTTTATACGGTAATACTATCATGTTGTAGACCATAAAATATAATAAAATAAATTTTTCAATATCAGATTTATGATCCCAAAACCACTGTTCTGATTTCACTGAAAATAGGTTGTTACAGTCTATCAATGGCTTTCTTCTTTCTCAAATTTGGCAAAAGAATAAAAGGAAAAAGATGATATCTTTAACTTTATTTTCTTACCTTTTAATTTGTTTTATTTTAATTAATAAAATATACATATTTTCATAATAAGACAAAGCCAACCGCCCACTCATATATAAAATGGTATATTTGCCATATTAGTCGATATACTTTCATTCATTAAACCATTTAATCACTCAAATCAAATAGTGATCAAATTTTACATCTTTTACGATCTAGTCCTTTTTAATTAATTAACTATCGAAATGTTAACAAATTTCAACGAAACTTTAATACCACCTTAATGACACTCCATAAATATTTATAAAAAATTTTATGACTCAGTTTATAGAAACAAGGTCCTGCTACCTCATTTTCTAAAACCACTTGACTTTAAGGTCTTACAACTCAAACTTAATAAATCGTTCAAATAACATAAATTATCAAATCAAAAACCTTTTCAAAGTCACATTTGGCTCGTAAATATTAAATAATAATATTTACGAACTTATTCGTCGGATTTGGTGGCCCCAAAACCACTATTTCTGACACCATTGAAAAACAGGCTGCTACAACTCTCCCCCCTTACGAAAATTTTGTCCTTGAAATTTATTGCCTGATACATGCCATCAAGTCAAGTCTTTCTGTCATCTTCTTAATGGTAATCCACAAATAAATCATTTATAACTAACCTTGATTCAGAACTCGCATCAAAACTCATAACAAAACTTGATATTATATCTGAACTTAACTACGCAGCTATGATGTTCTCCTGTCATCACTTTATCATTAGTATTATATTTACCGAGAAATTTATAGTGATCATATAGCCGAGAAACATGGACTATCAAACTCTAACTGATGCTTCTGACATGTTTTCATCTGTAACTTTCAATTGATATTTGCTTGTAACACCCCAAACCCGGCCCAAACGTTATGACCGAATTTGGTATGCTACAGAAAAAAACATTTTTGAAAAAAAATCCCTTTAAGCCGTTTTAAATTTTTGATAAAAGATATTGTTTTGGTTTAATAATTTATTAGGTCAGTTGTTACTGATTCAAGTGTACCCGATGGCACAATAAAACATTTTTATGTATTAATTTGAGAAAACAGTGTATCCATTTTCAAGTCATTAAGTTATTAAACAAATTATCCAAAATGATAAAATAACCAAAGTATAATCCTAGTAGGCCTTATTACAATTTAAGCAAAATAACCAACAATAAAATAAAAATAGTTCATAAATCATTTAATCCAAATGTTCACTACATGGCCACCTCGAGTTCTTCCCAAGACCTTATCCGCGATCTACGAGTCACTGAAAATTTAAAGGAGAAGGTGAGTCACCAAGACTCAATGCATAATCCTCTCCCGAGTAAATGCCACATTCTTACACAAATTATAACAAGCAACATATATGTATTATGCACCCAACCTAGCCATCCATAACTCCTCTTCTAACCCGTGTGGTACCAAACCACCGGTGGTGCCAAACCACCGGTGACTTAAAGTCACATATGTGATACCAAATCACCGGAGATACTAAATCTCCGTGTCCGAAGACACAAATCGAATGATGGGGCCAACCCATCGTGTGATACCAAATCACCAAGTCAATCCCATATCTCAAAGTGGGGCCAACCCACGGTGGTGCTAAGCCACGTGGACGAGACGCTATGAGGTGCCAAACCTCCGAGGTACCAAACCTCTGTGACCAGTAGTCACATTGTGTTACCAAAACACCGTGTCCGCCGACACGAATATCACGCCCCTCCACTCATTTGATCCCACATGAATCAATAATATAAACAAATCATGTCAATATACCTTGATATGAATCATATAACAAAATCTCATAAATCGAGATCATGATTTCAATCCTCATGTATTAACAACATATCAAAACGAACTTACGAATCCTCATTCATACCATCATGGTATCATCTCAAAAACTCATCATTTTGGCTTTAACAACATGAATAGTTATTTAACATACATATATACAAATATGAATCAAGTTATAAGTGTGTAAGATACACACCTTTTACCAACGCAAGAACTATCTTCCAAAAATCTGATCTATCACACTAGATCACTTTGTCCCTACAATCGGCCAATACTAAAAATTATTAACAAAGGTCATTCGGCCAAACCACAATACTTTAATTCCAAAAACTTTAGTCTTTTCAAAAGAATGATGAATCAACTAAAATCCTTACCCCTTTGACTTACCAACCTTTGATTGCTAGAGAGAGATAGGACTTAAATCAATTGCTTCCAAAGTCCCAAAGAGCCTATCTTTCAAAATCGATTGAATAGAAATAAAAGAAAATCTACCCTTGAATATTCGGCCAAAACAAGGACTAAAAGAGAGGAAAAAGGTTCGGTTATGGTTGATTTGAAAAAGAAAAGAAGAAATAAGAATGGAAGTAGGTGTTTTATCTTTGAATAAATGAAAACGAAAATGGTATTTGAGATGGAGATATATTCGGCCAAGAGAGTGAAAAGAAAATGTTTATGAACCAATGTCAAAAAGAAAAGAAAAGAGAGATGAGGGATGAAAGATGAGATTCGGCCAACACCTTTTTGCCTAAAAGAAAAGTTCACAAAAATCCAATGTTGTTACGGTTTCAAGAGAAAAATGAAAGGAAGAGAATAGCACTTTTGGTTCAACAAAATGAAGGCTAAAACACAAACATATTTTGCACAAAAGTGCACAATAACTGTAACACCCCAAACCCGGTCAATACACCACGACCGAATCTGGTATGTTACAGGGAAAAAGGCTTTTGAGAGGTTTAGGTTTGAGTATAAAAGTTTGAGGAAAACACTTCGCTAAAATTTTGTATTTGAGAAAAACCCGAGTAGGTTTGATTGAAATTTGGTGATGTATTTGAAAACTCGAAAATTTTAAAAACTTACTCGATGGGTAGACAAAACAGTTTATCTCGTTAAGAAGTTTGAGTTGTTTATTATTGTTACAAAAACATTCATCCTTAGTGAAAAATCGTGTTTAAGTTAGAAAACATTTGAGTTCTTCTTTATTCCAAATCTTAGTGTGATACCCGATGGTATAGTTTAAAATGTCGCTTTTGTAGTTTTGAAATCGTTATCTTTCCAAATTTTAGCACATTTTAGCCCAATTAATTTGTTAAGACATATTATAAATCCACTTTAATCATAAACAAACATAACTTAAAAAGGCCATTTACAAACCCAAATAAAACCAAATAGTAATAAAACTTAAGTACCAAAATTTCATAAAAGTCCGAGCAAATCTTTATTTGAGCATGGCATGAGCACCTCGAGTCCATCCCGGCTCCATGTCCGCGTCTAAGTGTCACCTGAAAAAGTCAAAGGAGAGAGTGAGTCGCAAGACTCAAAGTGTATAATTCCTCTCCCGATATAACATGCCAACACACATATCATAACGAGAATAATGCTAGTAATGCACCGATCCTAACCAACCATATCGCTTTTCTACCCCGTGTGGTACCAAACCACCGGTGGTGCTAAACCACCGGTGACCCAAAGTCACGATATCCATACTTGTGGTACCAAACCACCGGTGACCAAGTCACAAATAATCCAATGATGGGGCCAATCCATCGTGTGATACCAAATCACTAGCGACGATCCCATATCTCATAAGTGGGGCCAACCCACGGTGGTGTCAAACCACGTGGACGAGTCGCAATGAGGTGCCAAACCTCGGTGTCCCAAAGACACAATGTGATACCAAATCACCGTGACCGTAGTCACAAATCCGATGATGGGGCCAACCCATCGTGTGATACCAAATCACTAGCGCCAATCCCAGATAATCAATCGTGGGGCCAACCCATCGTGGTACTAAGCCACCGACGAGACGCCGAGGTGCCAAACCTCCGTGTCCCAAAGATACAATGTGATACCAAATCACCGTGACCGTAGTCACAAATCCGATGATGGGGCCAACCCATCGTGTGATACCAAATCACCGGCGCCAATCCCAGATAATCAATCGTGGGGCCAACCCATCGTGGTACTAAGCCACTGGGACGAGACGCTGAGGTGCCAAACCTCTGGTGTCCCAAAGACACAATGTGACACCATACTACCCCTCCTCTCATATCCCCCGATCACATATCATACTAGATGCAAAATCGTGCAATCATGCTATCATGCTCACATGCTCAATATGGCATCTCAATGAATATACACCCATAATCATGATATCGTAGATCATCACAAATTTCATAATGAAACGGACTTCATCAATCCGTATCCATACCTCAATGGGTATCAAAATAGTCAACCACACTGCTTCATTTACACAACCAAAGTTATCACATTACTTAGTTAAGATAGTGTGTTGGTTTACACACCGAATAGCGAAGATGTTAATCCTAAGAATCGGTCTCGCCCCTTGATCACCTCGACAACCCCGAGTCTACAATCGCCAACAAGAGATTAATACCTAAACCATTCGGCTATAACCAATTAAACCGTAAGGGTATATCGATTAACCTCATTTTAACTTGGTTTGGTTTCCTACCAAACCCGAATCGACAATGTTTCTTTTTGAACAATCAAGACACCCTAAAGAAAAATGGTTAATCTCTTAATGACCTTGCATAACAAAGACTAAATGAATAATCTAAAAGAAAACTACTCTTACCACCACTTACCGTTTGCTTAACAGATAACAAGGCTCCTCCCACTTGTTCCCAAAATCCGAATGTCCTGTAAAGGGATTGGTCTACACATTAGATCAATATCCTTCAACCAATAACAAACCGTCCTTCATTTAAACCACAAAATATAAAAATGAAAAAGGAAAAATGGCCATTCGGCCAAGCTCTTACCCACTACCAACCGATTGGAAACCAGCACCTAACAACACCCAATATTCGGCCACCAAACACCACTAGGAGAGAAGAAAGATTCGGCTAACGGGTTTTGGAAAAGAAAGAAAATAAAGAAAGATGAGTGGAGGGGGGTTACTTTCGGTTTTGTGTGAAAGAAAAGAGAGTAAATGAGAGGAAATGGGTGGATATTCGGCCAATGAATCGGAATGGAAAGAAAGATAGTAGAGAAACACCTTCGGTTCTTTCTTGGAAAAGAATAGGAAATGGAGAGGAAAGTTTTGGGGAGACTTTCGGCTATCAAGGTTTCCAAAAGAGAAAAGATATCAAAGTGGGATGCTAGGTTCGGCTTGTTCAAATGAGAAAAAAGAAGAGAAGAAAAAGGGCAAAATCGGCAACACCAATGTTTAGGGTTTTCGGTTCCAAGAAAAGAAAATATGAGCAGAAAAGGAGAGTCAAAGGAGCTAGTTTATGCTCAAGTTGAAGAGAAACAAAATGCTGGTTTCAGTTTCAAGAATGCAAAATGAAATGGGAGAGTTTTCTTGACATTCAGCTTACCAAAAAAAAAATGACCAAAAGATATCATTGTTTGATACTAGCTAAAGCCGAAAATGCACAAGTTGCCTAAGTGGACTTTCGGCACTCTCCTCCCCAACTTACCAACCGGCCAAACTCCCCCTAACACTCCTCAAAATTGGCCAACTTCCCCCCATTCACTCCAAACCACAAATTCAAATCCCTTGACCAAGTCTTCCTCCACCATTTGCTCTCCACCCACCATTCAAATGAGAAGACTTAGTCCAAGGCAGAGTTCAAACTTCCTACAACTCTTCCCTTCATGCCGTCAAAATGGATGCAAAAGTGTGGGATTTTCGCAGCTTGAACTCAGGACCTCACCCCTTGCAATTGACGCCAAACACAAGCTCCATGTGGCGCATGCCTTGCCACTCCACCAGCTCCTTTCTTGTGCCACAATTCAACAAATAAAATATATAACCCCCAACTCCTTCAGCTCCTATAACCTAAAGCCCCAAAAACTAAAATTTTACCACCTACTCAGGCTCACTCCTAGCCTACAACTATGCCCCGAAACTACACAAACCACAACATAGCAAGTCATTAACATGCAAACAATGCCAAAATAAAATATCCCTTAACCCGGGATATTACAGTTCTACCCCCTTAAAATAATTTCGACCTCAAAATTACCTGATCAGAAGAGTTACGGGTATTACTGTCTCATCGTATCCTCGGGTTCCCAAGTAGCCTCTTCCACGCCATGATTCCGCCAAAGAACCTTAACCAAAGGTACAAACTTCCTGCGTAGAACCTTCACATCCCGATCTAAAATCTGTACAGGCTCTTCCTCCATGGTCATATCTGGGTTTACCTCAATCTCTCCTACTGTCACCACGTGCGATGGATCTGAGCGATAACGCCGAAGCATCGAAATGTGGAACACGTCATGAATCTGACTTAGCTCTGCTGGCAACTCGGGCTGATATGCAACCGGTCCCACTCGTCTCAGTACCTTATATGGCCCAATAAACCTCAGACTTAGCTTGCCTTTCTTCCCGAACCTTAATACTTTCTTCCACGGTGAGACCTTCAGAAAAACTCGATCTCCCACAGCAAACTCAATATCTCTCCGCTTAAGATCGGTATAGGACTTCTACCGTCCGAAGCTTCTTTCAACCGAGCTGAATCAACTTAACCTTGTCTTGGTCTCAAAGAACCAACTCGTCCCAACAATCGACGTTCACTTAACTCATCCAACAAGTAGGTGAGCGACACTTCCTACCGCATAACGCCTCATAAGGTGCCATCTTGATACTTGCTTGGTAATCTGTTGTTATAGGCGAACTTCATTAACGGTAGATACTCCTCCCAACTACCCACAAATCCAAAACACAACCTCGTAACATGTCTTCCAAGATCAGATAACCTTTTCGATCGCCTCGTCGATCAGGATGAAAAGTCGTTTGAAATCTAACCGTGTACCCAGAGCTCGATGCAACGCTTTCCAAAACCTTGACGTGAATCGGGATCCCTATTCGAGATGATCGATCACGGCACCCGTGCAGCCTCACTATCTCGACACATACACCGCCAACCTCTCAAGTGAGTAATCCACCTCACCGTAATAAAGTGAGTGATTTAGTCGATCGATCCACGATTACCCAAATCAATCCTTCTTGCTCGGTGTAAGCGGTAATCCACCGATTTAAATCCATAGTTATCCTTTCCCACTTCCATCGAGGGATCTTCACCGGTCAAGCGTACGACGCGGTGGTGATGCTCACCTTAACTCGACATGTCGACACTTCCCACAAACTTCGGTTACTTCCTTTTTAGACCCGCCACCGTAATCGCTTTCTCGAGATCTCTATACATTTTGCTACCTCCGGGATGCATAGCGTAGGGGCTGCTATGTGCATCTGAAGAATCTTTTGCCTTAACTCGTAATCTCTCGGCATACAAGCCTTCCTTGAAAACACAAAGACCCCATCATTTGGACAAGTCAGAACCCTTCAAACCATCATTACGCACTTGTGTCCTCTGCGGCCGTAACCTCATCCAACAAGCTTTTTCTCGATCCGCTCAACCCAAGTAGGCTTAACTCGCAGCTCTGCTAGAATACTCCCATCATCGTATAAACTCAAGTGGGCAAATAGCGCTCTTAAATCCGAAAAAAAACCTTACGGCTCGGTAGCGTCGCTACCACGTTAGCCTTGCCGGATGATACTCAATTGAGCAATCGTAGTCTTTCAAAGACTCAATCCATCTGCTACTGCCTCGATTCAAGTCTTTCGAGTCAAGGTACTTCAGACTCTTATGGTCCGTGTAGACTATCGATCTTTCTCCGTACAAGTAATGCCTCCATATCATCAAGGCAAAAACTACAGCCGCTAACTCCAGATCGTGCGTTGGATAATTCACCTCATGTGGCCTCAACTGCAGAGATGCGTAAGCCACAACCTTCCCTTCTTGCATCAGTACACAACCCAAACCCGTATGTGATGCATCACAGTACACTGTGAATTCCTTACCAGCCTCAAGTTGAATCAGAACCAGAGCTTCAGTCAAAATCTTCTTCGACTTATCGAAGCTCTCTTACTGCTTCTCAGTCCAAATGAACGGAACCCCTTTTCTCAATAATTTAGTCATCGGTGCCGCGATCAAAGAGAAACCCTCTACAAATCTTCGGTACTATCCTGCCAAGCCTAGAAAACTCCGAATCTCCGCTACTGACCTAGGCGGCTTCCAATCCAAAACGGCCTCTATCTTACGGGGGTCCACTCTAATCCCCTCAGCAGATACTACATGACCCAAGAACGTCACCTCCCTAAGCCGTAACTCGACTTCATCGAACTTCGATAGAGTTTGCTTTCTCCTTAGAATCTGCAATACCACCCGTAAATGTGCATCATGTTCCTCCTCAGTCCTTGAATATACCAAGATGTCGTCGATAAAAACCACTATGAACTGATCTAGATACTATTGGAACACCCTATTCATCAGATCCATGAAGGCTGCCGGTGCGTTAGTCAACCCAAACGGCATAACCAAGAACTCAAAGTGCCCATACCGAGTACGAAATGCCATCTTACAGATATCCGCCTCCTTTACCCTTAACTGGTGATACCCAGACCTTAAGTCGATCTTCGAGAAAATCGACGCACCCTTCAGCTGATCAAACAAGTCATCTATCCGAGGCAGTGGATACTTGTTTTTGATCGTCAGCTTATTCAGTTGACGGTAGTCTATACACATCCGCATGGTACCGTCTTTCTTCTTTACAAAGAGTACCGGCGCTCCTCAAGGCGAAATACTTGGCCTGATAAAGCCTCGGTCCAACAATTCCTGTATCTGAGCCTTAAGCTCCACTAACTCCTTAGGTGCCATCCTGTACGGAGCAATAGATACGGGCACAATTTCGGGTAACAGATCTATTCCGAACTCTACCTCCCGATCTGGTGGCAAACCCGAAAGCTCCTCAGGAAACACATCAGCAAATTCCCTAACTGTCCGAACCGTCTCCACAGCAGACTCCTTAGCCTCCAAGGCATACACATGTACCACATACGCTTCACAGCCCTTTCTGACCATCTTCTCGGCTTTCAGAGTAGATATCACATTGGACAGATAATTCCTCCTATTATCGATCAGAACTACCTCATCACCCTTAGTCGTTTTAATCATGCGCTTAGTCACAATCCAACTTCGCCTGGTACTTAACCAGCCAGTCCATCCCTAGAATCAGATCAAACTCCCCAAACGGCAGTTCCATTAAATCAACCTCGAAAGATACCCCTTGGAGTTCTAGAGGTTCGTCTCTATACAGTTTATCTACCACTACAGAGTGACCTAGAGGGCTTATTACAGTCATCTGCCTAGAAGATATTTCAGAGTCTAGATCCATGGTCTTCACTATGCTACTTGCAACATATGAATGTGTTGAACCCACATCAATTAAAGTAGTAAATGGAGAACCAAAGATCAAAACGCATCAGTAATGACGTCCGGTGCATCGCCTCCTCTCGACGCCGCAAAGATACACCAACCCCTACTGTCGGCCTCGAACTACTGCACCTCATCTCGGTGCTCCACGGCCCCGACCAGACCCATTACCTCCTCTGCCATTATCTCGGCCCCTCTACGGTGGTGGTCCATTATTTCTGTACTGAGTACGGCCCTGATTCTCTGACTGAATCCTAGCTAACTTGCACGGACAGTCCCTCACACGATGGTCCAGCGAGCCACACTCAAAATAGCCTCTACCATCAGTCCAACATCCTCCCCAATGAGCCTTCCCACAACGGTTACACTGCGGTGGTCCCTGCCTAGCAGCAACAAACCTACCCGACTGATTTGGCCCACTCGGTCTAGCCCTTTTTTGCTGATTACTTGATGACCCAGAAGATCCAAAACTCCTTTTGTGTTGGTTCCTATCCATACCCTGCCTCACAAATTCCTTAATGCCCTCGGCTACCTTCGCCTTTTCAACTAGGATGAGAAATTCACGCTCCCTTCACGCAATTATCAACCTTAATTCGTCCCGCAGGCCATCCTCGAAACGAACACATCTCTCATGTTCAGTAGCCACCATGCCCTTGGCATACCGACTCGACCTCGAAACTACGCCTCGATTCGACATAGATTTGCTCCTCGAACTAACCTCGTAAATGCTTTCATTGCTCATTAATGTAATTAGCCCCACGTATTTTTTCGATAAGCGGCCAAAATAGTCCCAAGTCGATCTTCATTGCAGCGCTTATCCCAACAAAGGAGCCACCACTAGTATGACTCATCTCGAGAAGTGATACGATCCCTTTAATTTCTCTTCAGATTAGGTCCAGATCGTCCATGATCCGCTTACGTCGCTTCCACCAAGATTTCAAGAAGGCTTTGGAGCAACACCGAGACACCTCGAAAGAATTCAAATTTATTTGCCCAAGTCGCCAGCACGATTTCCTAGCTCCTACACCTCCACCTACTCCAGCTACCCGTTCTAAAACCCAAGAAGATCGCTTTGTGACATCTGCGTCATCCCTATCCTCTTTGGAACTCACCACCTCCAAATGGTGGCGTAATCAAGATCTCATTCTCGACCCCTGACCAGAACCTACGGGCTCAGAAACCGTCATCCTACCGCGACCTCGTCCATGACCACGTCCACCTCGGGTACTCATGACTAAATCTCGTCTGATTAAAGAATTTTATGTATCAGTCATTATTCCACTGTTTTAAAAGCGAAGTCTTATGAATATTACTTATTAAAGAAGTTTCGTTTCCGCGAGTTCACAGAGTCCTATCAGTTTCAGTCTCTAAGGTTGTCTTACTTATCACTAGCCATTCAATCTTATCAATATCACAAACAATAGTACGGGGTACTTACCTGGGCGGACTGGTGCCGGAGACTCGGTGCCATGCCTTTCAAACCATACTTTTTAAAACAGAATATTCAAAAACTTATAGTTTTAAAACATTTTGGGCCTCGGGCCCACAAATGAGCTTTTGAACTTAGCTCGATACCACAAATGTAACACCCCAAACCCGTCAATACACCACGAATCGAATATATGTTACAGGAAAAGGTTTTGAGAGGTTTAGGTTTGAGTATAAAAGTTTGAGGAAAACACTTCGCTAAAATTTTGTATTTGAGAAAAACCCGAGTAGGTTTGATTGAAATTTGGTGATGTATTTGAAAACCCAAAAATTTTTAAAAACTTACTCCGATGGGTAGACAAAATAGGTTTATCTCGATAAGAAGTTTGAGTTGTTTATTATTGTTACAAAAACATTCTGTCTTAGTGAAAAATCGTGTTTAAGTTAGAAAACATTTGAGTTCTTCTTTATTCCAAATCTTAGTGTGATACCCGATGGTATAGTTTAAAATGTCGCTTTTGTAGTTTTGAAATCGTTATCTTTCCAAATTTTAGCACATTCTAGCCCAATTAATTTGTTAAGACATATTATAAATCCACTTTAATCATAAACAAACATAACTTAAAAAGGCCATTTACAAACCCAAATAAAACCAAATAGTAATAAAAACTTAAGTACCAAAATTTCATAAAAGTCCGAGCAAATCTTTATTTGAGCATGGCATGAGCACCTCGAGTCCATCCGGCCCATGTCCGCGTCTAAGTGTCACCCAAAAAGTAAAAGGAGAGAGTGAGTCGCAAGACTCAAGTATAATTCCTCTCCGGATAACATGCCAACACACATATCATAACAGAATAATGCAAGTAATGCACCGATCCTAACCAACCATATCGCTTTTCTACCCGTGTGGTACCAAACCACCGGTGGTGCTAAACCACCGTGACCCAAAGTCACGATATCCATACTGTGGTACCAAACCACTTTGGTGACCAAGTCACAATAATCCAATGATGGGGCCAACCCATCATGTGATACCAAATCACTAGCGACGATCCCATATCTCATAAGTGGGGCCAACCCACGGTGGTGTCAAACCACGTGGACGAGTCGCAATGAGGTGCCAAACCTCTGTGTCCCAAAGACACAATGTGATACCAAATCACCGTGACCGTAGTCACAAATCCGATGATGGGGCCAACCCATCGTGTGATACCAAATCACCAATCCAATCCCAGATAATCGTGGGGCCAACCCATCGTGGTACTAAGCCACTGGGGCGAGACGCCGAGGTGCCAAACCTCCGTGTCCCAAAGACACAATGTGATACCAAATCACCGTGACCGTAGTCACAAATCCGATGATGGGGCCAACCCATCGTGTGATACCAAATCACCGGCGTCAATCCCAGTATAATCAATCGTGGGCCAACCCATCGTGGTACTAAGCCACTGGGACGAGACGCTGAGGTGCCAAACCTCTGGTGTCCCAAAGACACAATGTGATACCATACTCCCCCTCCTCTCATATCCCCCGATCACATATCATACTAGATGCAAAATCGTGCAATCATGCTATCATGCTCACATAATCATGATATCGTAGATCATCACAAATTTCATAATGAAATGGACTTACCCGAATCCGTATCCATACCTCAATGGGTATCAAAATAGTCAACCACACTGTTTCATTTACACAACCAGGTTATCACATTACTTAGTTAAGATAGTGTGTTGGTTTACACACCTGAATAGCGAGGATGTTAATCCTAAGAATCGGCCCACGCCCCTTGATCACCTCGACAACCCCGAGTCTACAATCGCCAACAAGAGATTAATACCTAAACCATTAGGATATAACCAATTAAACCGAAGGGTATATCGATTAACCTCATTTTAACTTGGTTTGGTTTCCTACCAAACCCGAATCGACAATGTTTCTTTTTGAACAATCAAGACACCCTAAAGAAAAATGGTTAATCTCTTAACAGCCTTACATAAAAAAGACTAAATGAATAATCTAAAAGAAAACTACTCTTACCACCACTTACCGTTTGCTTAACAGATAACAAGGCTCCTCCCACTTGTTCCCAAAATCCGAATGTCCTGTAAAGGGATTGGTCTACACATTAGATCAATATCCTTCAACCAATAACAAACCGGCCTTCATTTAAACCACAAAATATAAAAACGAAAAAGGAAAAATGGCCATTCGGCCAAGCTCTTACCCACTACCAACCGATTGGAAACCAGCACCTAACAACACCCAATATTCGGCCACCAAACACCACTACGAGAGAAGAAAGATTCGGCTAACGGGTTTTGGAAAAGAAAGAAAATAAAGAAAGATGAGTGGAGGGGGTTACTTTCGGTTTTGTGTGAAAGAAAAGAGAGTAAATGAGAGGAAATGGGTGGATATTCGGCCAATGAATCGGAATGGAAAGAAAGATAGTAGAGAAACACCTTCGGTTCTTTCTTGGAAAAGAATAGGAAATGGAGAGGAAAGTTTTGGGGAGACTTTCGCTATCAAGGTTTCCAAAAGAGAAAAGATATCAAAGTGGGATGCTAGGTTCTACTTGTTCAAATGAGAAAAAGAAGAGAAGAAACAAGGCAAAATCGGCAACACCAATGTTTAGGGTTTTCGCCTAAGAAAAGAAAATATGAGCGAGAAAAAGAGAGTCAAAGGAGCTAGTTTGGCTCAAGTTGAAGAGAAACAAAATGCTGGTTTCGGTTTCAAGAATGCAAAATAAAATGGGAGAGTTTTCTTGACATTCGGCTTACTAAAAAAAATGACCAAAAGATATCATTGTTTGATACTAGCTAAAGCCGAAAATGCACAAGTTGCCTAAGTGGACTTTCGGCACTCTCCTCCCCAACTTACCAACCGGCCAAACTCCCTCAAACACTCCTCAAAATCGGCCAACTTCCCCCCATTCACTCCAAACCACAAATTCAAATCCCTTGACCAAGTTTTCCTCCACCATTTGCTCTCCACCCACCATTCAAATGAGAAGACTTAGTCCAAGGCAGAGTTCAAACTTCCTACAACTCTTCCCTTCATGCCACAAAATGGATGCAAAAGTGTGGGATTTTCGCACTTGAACTCGGGACCTCACCCCTTGCAATTGACGCCAAACACAAGCTCCATGTGGCGCATGCCTTGCCACTCCACCAGCTCCTTTCTTGTGCCACAATTCAACAAATAAAATATATAACCCCCAACTTCTTCAGCTCCTATCACCTAAAGCCCCAAAAACTAAAATTTTACCACCTACTTAGGCTCACTCCTAGCCTACAACTAAGCCCCGAAACTACACAAACCACAACATAGCAAGTCATTAACATGCAAACAATGCCAAAATAAAATAGCCCTTAACCCGGGATATTACAATAACAATCGGCCAAAGGAAAGAGTTTTTGGAGAGGAAAAGCAAAATGCAAAAAGATGCACAAAAGAGGAATTGGCCAAATATTCCCCCCTAAACCACCTAACAAAAATTCGGCCACCCACCTAGACACCCATGCCGTCCACATACATGCACTAAAGCCTAGGATTACTTTCCAAAACATCCTCCCTATTCCATGCCTTTGTCCCCTCATCATACCATAACCTTAAGAATCTTATCCCTACTTTCAAGCTTTCCTTAAACATATATTCAACTTACCAAAAGATGAAAGTCCAACCTATCATAAACATAAGTTGACCGTCCATAAATGCTATGATGAAATAAAAATCCTCAAAATGCTTTCCTTGATACTCGAACCACTAACCTCAAGTAACCTCTCAAGAGCCTTAACCATCTTGCCACGTATTCCTCTTGTGCTTTAAATGAACATTTAATTTAACTTAAGTGTCAAGCTCACTTAATCCTACTTCATTAAATAAGCCATACTAAAATTTATTCTAGCTTCCTAAATAAAAACAAGCCTTCACAAGACTATGCTATCACACAAAATTCCTACCCAAGCCAACACAAAATAATACTCAAATTTCCTAAGGCTCAAGGCCCAATCCTACTAGGCCAAATTTCAGGATGTTACAAATCTACCCTCCTTAAAGAAATTTCGTCCTCGAAATTACTTACTATTGTCCAATCGTGTATCCTTAACTCATCACCCTACGCTACTGTTGCACACTCTGATCTTAAAGATCTATCATACTTTCTAGAAACATTTCCTACGTCCATAATCCAAGTCCCATACACTTTACTAGCTACATAAGAGCGAACTAACGTAACCACAAACAAGACAATTGAGGGTATTTCAGAAATAATAAACTTACCCGTTGTCATATCTGACACATCTTTCTCCTTGCGACGGCCAATTGCATAAACCAACCTTGGTTGCCTCGCCTCTGTACCTTCAGTACCTCGGAGCCACGCCCGTTACCATTACCTCTAGATGCACCTCGACCCTCCGTGGTGGTCCTTCATTTCTAACCCGAGCACGGTTCGACCTCCGGGTGATTCTTAGCTAACTTCGAGGACAATCCTTACACGGTGATCCAACGATCTACATTCAAAGCACCTCTACTTCCACCAAACATTCTCCCAAGTGGGATTTCCGCATCTAGCACAATCGAGTGGGCCATGAGTAGGCTTTGTGGCTCTTTCGATTCCCCAAATCTAGCCCTCTTCTCCACATTATTGCCTCGATCCAGTGATCCAAAGCCTCTCTTCTGCTTATTCTTTTCGTGATTCATCTTACGGACTCCTTGACCCTTGGCTACTTTAGCCTTTTCCACCAAAACAACAAACTCACGCTCCTGCTGTGGAGCAATTAGCAGTCTCAAGTCATCTCTCAGTCCGTCTTTAAAGCGGACACACCGATCATGCTCCGTTGACACAATTTCCTGAGCATAACGGCTCAGTCTCAATAATTTCGCTTCATATTCCGACACAGGCTTATTTCCTTGTACCAACCCCAGAAAAGCTTTCCTCTGAGCATCAGTGTAGCTAGTGCCCACATATTTCTTCTGAAAAGTAGCTTTGAAGTAATCCCATGTAAGATCGTCTGCCGTAGCACTATCTCAAACCGTGAGCCACCATCGATATGACTCATCCTTGAGAAGCAACACCGCCCCTTTCAGTTTCTCCTCATTTGTCAAATCTATCTCATCCATGATTCTTTCTGTCGATTCAAGCCAATACTCAGCCGTATTGGGTGCTACACCAGATACACCTCAGAAAAATTCACCTTCGTTAGCTCGAAGTCTCTCAGGTACCAATTTCCGAGCTCCTCCACCTCCACCCATTCTAGCTACCCTTTCCAGAACCCAAAGCATCGCCAGACACCGCATCATCACCGTCTCGATCCTCGCTCTTCTACTCCAAAAGTTGGGGTGGTGGTGGTATATCGCTCTCGATCCCCGACCGACCGACGGTGTTCGATACATCATCCTACCCTTCCGCGTCCCACGATGGCCACGCCCTCTAAAGCTCATTCTAACTATCGCGCTTTTAACTGATTAGAACAATTTTATGGATTAGTAATTTGTTTCACTTGGTTATTCGCAAGAAGTTTTATGGAAAGCTCAATAGGGATTCTTTCGATCAATCAAGGTTTTAAGTTCTCTATCCTAATTCACACAGAGAAGAACATCCATTCCCTAATACCTTCCATACTTATTCACTCTTCGGACATTTCTGTCCTGTTTCTATCCCAGGGGTATTTTCGTCATAAATTGAAGAATTTTTTTTTTAAAATTTCGTAATTCAGAACATTTTGAAATTTCCAAAACTAGAGGGTTTTTTTCAGAAATTTCTCAAATTAAAGGTATGGCAAAATTATGGAAACCAGGGGTATTTTGGTAATTTTGTCAATCAGGGGTAATTTTGTAAATTCCAAAAGTCAGTGTATATATTTTGAAATACAAGATTTTCGGCTACTTTTGCAAAGTAAGAAGATTTTATTGAAATCGAGGTAATTCGGTAATTCTAGAACCAAGGGCATTTTCGTAATTTTGCCACTAGGGACATTTTGGTAATTTTGGTAAACCGGGAATATTTTGAAGATTTTTTTTCCAAAATAAAATTTTCCTAATATCTAGAGAGTACTTAAACAATTTTAAAACTCGAGTTTCCATGAAAACATGGCTAATCCCTTTCGGGTTTTATTTATTGTTTCACTTTATGACCGAGTCCTCTTGGTTAGGGTGAATCGAAGCTACGCACTGTAGGATTCTGCGAAGAGGAGGTGAGTCACGAGGACCGCTTAAATACCAAGCTCTTCCGATCCAATCCTAGACATGCGCACCAAGGTTACCACACCCTAACTCTACGACTTGGTCACGGGTTGGTTTTAATTAGGCCATTAAAGTCTTATGAGTTTTGTTGGGGTGGACTAGTCCTAAGGTTCAACACCTATCATACTAACTACGCTCCCTACCTACCCTTCTACAATAATAATCCATACAAAAGTTAGAGGTACTTACAGGCGGATTGGTGCCGAGACTCGGTGCCATGCTTATTCAAAACCAAAATATTTCAAATAGGCTACTAAAACATTTTTGGGCCTTGGGCCCCCACAATGAGCTTTGAACTGGCTCGATACAAATTTGTAACACCCCAAACCCGCCCAAACGTTATGACCGAATTTGGTATGCTATGAAAAAACATTTTGAAAAAATCCCTTTAAGCCGCTTTTAAATTTTGATAAAAGATATTGTTTTGGTTTAATAATTTATTAGGTCGTTGTTACTGATTCAAGTGTACCCGATGGCACAATAAAACATTTTTATGATTAATTTGAGAAAACATGTGTATCCATTTTCAAGTCATTAAGTTATTAAACAAATTATCCAAAATGATAAAATAACCAAAGTATAATCCTAGTAGGCCTTATTACAATTTAAGCAAAATAACCAACAATAAAATAAAAGTAGTTCATAAATCATTTAATCCAAATGTTCATTTGCATGGCCACCTCGAGTTCTTCCTCTTTATCCGCGATCTACGAGTCACTTGAAAATTTAAAGGAGAAGGTGAGTCACCAAGACTCAGTGCATAATCCCTCTCCCGAGTAAATGCCACATTCTTACACAAATTATAACAAGCAACATATATGTATTATGCACCCAACCTAGCCATCCATAACTCCTTTTCTACCCCTGTGGTACCAAACCACCGGTGGTGCTAAACCACTGGTGACTTAAAGTCACATATGTGATACCAAATCACCGGAGATACTAAATCTCCGTGTCCAAGACACAAATCGAATGATGAGGCCAACCCATCGTGTGATACCAAATCATTGGCGCTAATCCCATATCTCAAAGTGGGGCCAACCCACGGTGGTGCTAAGCCACGTGGACGAGACGCTATGAGGTGCCAAACCTCTGAGGTACCAAACCTCGGTGACCGTAGTCACATTGTGTTACCAAAACACCGGTGTCCGCTGACACAGTATCACCGCCTCCACTCATTTGATCCCACATGAATCAATAATATAAACAAATCATGTCAATATACCTTGATATGAATCATATAACAAAATCTCATAAATCGTAGATCATGATTTCAATCCTCATGTATTAACAACATATCAAAACGGACTTACCCGAATCCTCATTCATACCATCATGGTATCATCTCAAAAACTCATCATTTTGGCTTTAACAACATGAATAGTTATTTAACATACATATATACAAATATGAATCAAGTTATAAGTGTGTAAGATACACACCTTTTACCAATGCAAGAACTATCTTCCAAAAATCCGATCTATCACACTAGATCACTTTGTCCCTACAATCGGCCAATACTAAAAATTATTAACAAAGGCCATTCGGCCAAACCCCAATACTTTAATTCCAAAAACTTTAGTCTTTTCAAAAGAATGATGAATCAACTAAAATCCTTACCCCTTTGACTTACCAACCTTTGATTGCTAGAGAGAGATAGGATTTAAATCAATTGCTTCCAAAGTCCCAAAGAGCCTATCTTTCAAAATCGATTGAATAGAAATCAAAGAAAATCTACCCTTGAATATTCGGCCAAAACAAGGACTAAAAGAGAGGAAAAAGGTTCAGATATGGTTGATTTGAAAAAGAAAAGAAGAAATAAGAATGGAAGTAGGTGTTTTATCTTTGAATAAATGAAAAAGAAAATGGTATTTGAGATGGAGAAATATTCGGCCAATAGAGTGAAAAGAAAATGTTTATGAACCAATGTCAAAAGAAAAGAAAAGAGAGATGAGGATGAAAGATGAGATTCGCCAACACCTTTTTGCCTAAAAGAAAAGTTCACAAAAATCCAATGTTGTTACGGTTTCAAGAGAAAAAATGAAAGGAAGAGAATAGCACTTTTGGTTCAACAAAATGAAGGCTAAAACACAAACATATTTTGCACAAATGTGCACAATAACAATCGGCCAAAGGAAAGAGTTTTTGGAGAGGAAAAGCAAAATGCAAAAAGATGCACAAAAGAGGAATTGGCCAAATATTCCCCCCTAAACCACGTAACAAAAATTCGGCCACCCACCTAGACACCCATGCCGTCCAAATACATGCACTAAAGCCTAGGATTATTTTCCAAAACATCCTCCCTATTCCATGCCTTTGTCCCCTCATCATACCATAACCTTAAGAATCTTACCCCTACTTTCAAGCTTTCCTTAAACATATATTCAACTTACCAAAAGATGAAAGTCCAACCTATCATAAACATAAGTTGACCATCCATAAATGCTATGATGAAATAAAAATCCTCAAAATGCTTTCCTTGATACTCGAACCACTAACCTCAAGTAACCTCTCAAGAGCCTTAACCATCTTGCCACGTATTCCTCTTGTGCTTTAAATGAACACTTAATTTAACTTAAGTGTCAAGCTCACTTAATCCTACTTCATTAAATAAGCCATACTAAAATTTATTCTAGCTTCCTAAATAAAAACAAGCCTTCACAAGACTATGCTATCACACAAAATTCCTACCCAAGCCAACACAAAATAATACTCAAATTTCCTAAGGCTCAAGGCCCAATCCTACTATGCCAAATTTCAGGATGTTACATTGCTCCCCTTACATGGAAAGTGTGAAGCAATATCTTTTAACACAAGCGCGATAGCTTCTACTATCGAGACAACTTTAACCCATAATAATATTTCTTGATTAGAACTGATCTGATAGATATATTTCTATATCATATCTTCTAGAATATGAATCCCTCATTCTAACTTTCAGTCTATTTACTAATGAATGCGCAAAATTTATTCCCGAATTAAGAAATAAGATCAAACATAAATAGCTTACCTAACTTTTAAAAAGAATAACCCATTTGTGAAATGAATCATCGGATATAAAAAGGAAATGAAATGGTCACTATTGAAAGGGAATGAATCATGAAATTATTAAAAGGATTTATGAACTAAATGATGTGATTACATGTCTAAATCTACTTATTTTATGGATGAATGCATTTGAATCATGTACAAGAGTACTAACTTGTGAATTTGATGATGTCATATATGCTTATGTCAAGCTTCTGGTTTTATTTGATATTTCATTTATGCTATATACATTATGCAAATGACTTGGTAAGTTGTGTTTAAGTTTATACGAGCTTACTAAACACTCATTGCTTACGTAGTTTCTTTCCTTTGTTTTATAGATTATCGATAGCTCAACCGGTTGGAAGCTTGTCAGAGACTTATCACGCTATCCAGCATCTATTTTGGTAGATTTTGTGTATTTTGGCCAAGGTTAATAATGGCACATATAGGATGTTTTGTAATGGTGTTTTGGTATGCTTATGGTGTGAAGATTATGTTCGGTTCATGGACTTGTAGTGCTTGTTAAGTTAGGTCATTTTGACCATCTTTTGGTATTGAAATGCATGGTTTTCGGTAAGTTGATGATGGCTTGGAAATGGTCTTTTGTGACATGTTTTGGCATTTATTTGAACTAGGTCATTGTTCATGAAATGAGGTAATGTTAACTTGATTTGGTAAATGATGTTTGATGAAATTGTGGTGTCTTTGAATGGCACATTGGTTAGGTAATTTGAGATGATTGAAATGGCATGTTTTTGTATGTTTGAATGGTGTTTGAAACCCTTGAATGTGTGCCTAAATGGTTTAAAGGAATAGATATGATATGGACTTGTAATGGCTTGATTTTAGGTAAGTTTTGGGTTCACATGGCATGGGACACGACCTATCACACGGCCATGTGTCATCTGAGAATTTCTTAGTGTTTCAAGTTAGTGAGTTACATGGCCTAGCACACGTTCTGGCACATGGGCGTGTGTGGCAACTCAGAGAGTTACACGGCCTGGCACACGAGCATGTGATATGTGATGGGCTCGAAACTAACTAAGATTTCGACAAAGGCAAGTGCACCTATCGAACAGTAGTATGCTTTGATGAGTTCGGAATATTTATCAACAAATACTAAAATTACTAGTAATAACTATCTTTTTATTATTTAGCCTAACGATTAAGGGAATTTATTTTAATCTAAAATTTAACTAACTAATTAACTATAATGCGACAGAGATGAAGATAGTAATCGAATAAATCAACGAATAAAGATAATACCCAAAGAAGAATCCACCTAGACTTCACTGATTATTCTGACTTTGAATTAAACGATTTATTCACTTGCCTTGATTCGTAGAAATCCCTAAGTTATGTTAATATCTCTTTCAAGACTAAGAACAACTGACTCTAGGTTGATTAATTGAAATCTCTTTCTAATTAAAACCCTTATCGTCGCATTAACTCGATCTATGGATTCCCTTGTTAGATTTGACTCTAATCCGGAAGATTTGTGTCGTCCTATTTCTAGGGTTGCAATCAACTCCGCTTAATTATGCAAGATCTTCTCTTAAACAAGGACTTTTGCCCCATTGAATAAGCACATTAAACTTGAATTAATAACCTAAAAATATTAACGCAAGGGTTGAAAGACATAATTAAGAACAAGAACAAATATTTATCATGTAATTTAGATAATTAAATAATAAGAAAACAACAAGACATAAATAATTATAAACTGTAATATATACATATTTTAATCCCACATTTAGCATACTTTTGGATGATTTATTCTTTGAATTGTGGAATTTGGTGCTCCTAATCCTTTAATTTCATGTTTTATACTTAGGAGAACACCGGAGGATGAAAAGAATGAGAAACGGACCAAAAAATAGAGAAAATGGGCCAAAGTACGAAATGCACATGGCCTGGGCCCGAGACAAATGATCGTGTCTCCTTAACAGATCCGACCACAACCTGGATTCGATTCACACGGCCGTGCCACACGGCCGTGCCCCTGCCGTAGAAAAGAAGAGTTTCATTCAGAATAGGGTACTTAAAGGCAAATAAAGACATTCCAAAAGCCTATATAAACACCCTAGAGGCCAACCTTTAGGGGGCGTTCAGCTAGGCAATTGAGCCAAGCCAGAAAGGCCGAATGGTGGGATTTACTCGAAGAAAGCCAGTTGATCCATCCTAGAAGCCGGAATCACACTCAAGACTAAGGATCTCTCCTTCAGTTCCTTCAGTGGGCTTTAGGGTTTTCTTTATGTTTTGTTATTTTTCTTCTGAGATGTATTCTTTTATGATTATGAACTAAACCTCTCAAATACTTGAGGGGGATGAAACCTAAGACGAATCTTGTTATTATTTTCTAAACTATATGATAAATACTTGATTTGTTCTTAACTATGTGTTCTTAATTCTTACTTTGATACTTCAGGATATTGATTCAAGTATTGATCTGCTTAGGCAGAAGAGGAATAGTCCCTGTTTAAGAGTAGATCTAGCATAGTTAAACGGAGTTGATCGCAACCATAAAGATAGGATGACAAAATTTTGTCGGATTAGGGTCAAACCTAATATAGGAGTCCATAGATCGAGTTAACGCAATTCTAGGAGTTTTAATTAGAAAGAGATTTCAATTAATCAACCTAGGGTTAGACGTTAGTAGCCTCGAGAGAGGTATTAATATAAATTAGGGAATCCTAAGGATCAAGTCAAGTGAATAAATCGTCTGATTCAGAGTTAGATAACAAGTGAAGTCTAGGTGGATTCTTTCTCAGGTATTGTCTTAATCAATTGGTTTTCCCACAAGTATTTCCCCAATTCCTTCTCTGTGTCTTAGCATCTTTAACTTAGTAGTTAGTTAATTTTAGATTAGACAACAATTCCCTTAATTCTTAGGCTAAATAATAAGAAAAAAGTTAGTATTAGTATCTTTGGTTCCCTTGGGTTCAAAAATCCGGTCTTGCCACTAAACTATACTACTGTTCACTAGGTGCGCTTGCCTCAATCGTGGTGATAGTTAGTTTCTAGGCTCGATCATTCATTATATAAATTTTAGGACTTTTCCACCACCATCAAGTTTTTGGGGCCGTTGCCGAGGAACTGGAATATTAAGAATGCTCAATTTTTATTACTTTACCCATATTTTATTTTTGCAATTAAACTTTATTTTTACTTTTTTAATTTTCTTTTTCTTTTCCTAGCAGGCACCTCTAGTTTATGACTAGAAGGAACTCGACAGAACCCTTAATTTATGATAGTGATATTGAAGGTACTGTACGTAGAGACCAAAGAGAAATAAGGAAAAGCCTACAATACATACAAGAAGAGCAAGAGAGCGAAATTAATACTACCAAAGAGATGGCTGAGAATAATCTGCTACCTCAAGAGGTGGCCAAAAATCATGCTCCTCAAACTATGTATGATTATGCTAAACCTAATTTAACATGAATTGAGTCAAGTATTGTTAGACTTACTATTGCTGCAAATAATTTTGAACTGAAAGATGATACAACAATTTGTTCAGTTTGATGGTTTGCAGGATGAAGATCCAAATAATCACTTGGTGAATTTCCTAGAATTTTACGATACTTTCAAATAGATGGTGTTTCAAATGATGCCATCCATCTTTGGTTATTTCCCTTTTCTTTGAGGAATAAAGTTAAACAGTGGCTGAATTCTCTTTCACGAGGATCAATCACTACATGGGAACAAATGACCGAAAATTATTTATTAAAACATTTTCTACGAGCCAAAACAACCAAATTAAGGAATGATATCTCTTCTTTTTTGCAGATGGATTTAGAAAAACTATACGATGCATGGGATAGATACAAAGATCTATTGATAAGGTGCCCACACCATGGATTACCCTTGTGGCTATAGGTCCAAACTTTTTACAACGGTGTGAACCCCTCAACCAAGCAGTTGATTGATTCACCCGTCGGCAGAACCCTGAATAACAAAACACCTGAGGTGACCTACGAATTCATTGAAGGGATGTCACTGAATAACTATCAATGGCAAGTTACGAGGATAAGGCCAACAAAAGCCACCAGTGTTTTCAACCTCGACGCAGTAACCATGCTATCAAACCAGGTAGAACTTTTAACTAAGAAAATTGATGGCTTATGTGGTTCTTCGCAGGTACATCCAGCTATACAATATGATATGAATGGAGGAGGGATGAGCAATACAGAATATCCACCTTACAACCCGGATGCTGAAAACGAGCAAGTTCACTATATGGGTAACAATTTTAAATCTCAAAATAACCCTTATAATAATACTCATAATCCAGGTTGGAGGAACCACCCCAATTTCTCATTGGGTGGTCAGGGAAATCAGAGACAAAAACCCCCTCCAAACATCCAACAACAACCCTACCCACAGGAAAAGAATCCCAACCTTGAGGAGATGCTGACAAAATTCATAGCGGTGTTAGAAACTCATTTCCAAAACACTGAAACAACACTTAAAAATCAACAAGCATCGATTAAAGGGATCGAGAACCAGTTAGGGCAACTTGCTAAGCTGATCTCCAAACGGCCACAAGGTAGCTTGCCAAGTAACACTGAGACTAACCCAAAGGAGCAACTTTAAGCCATAACAGGTCATGACAGTGAAGGGTTAGATAAGTCCAAATTAAGGCAAGAGAATATGGTAGAGGAAGGTAAGGTTGAGGTAAGCCAAGAAAAGCCAAAACCGATAATTATAAAATACCAACCTCGTATACCATATCCCGATACGATGAAGAAAGACAACACAGACGAACAATTTGGTAAATTTCTTAAACTTTTAAAGAAATTACATATTAAATTACCATTTCTTGAATCTCTTTCTCAAATGCTAGATTCAAGGAAATATTTAAAAGAGCTTTTGACAAACAAACAGAGGTTAGACAAGGCGTCGCATGTGGAACTAAACGTAGCATTCTCAGCAATTCTATAAAATAAACTACCACAAAAGTTAAACGATCTAGGGAGTTTTACAATTCCATGCGTAATTGGTAGTTTATCTGTTGATAATGCTTTAGCTGATTTAGGGGCAAGCATAAATGTTATGCCTTATAAAATGTTTAAATAGCTAGGTCTCAGGAAACCTAAACAAACTAGGATGAGCATTCATTTAGTTGATAAAACTATTAGAATTCCTAGGGGTATAATCGAAGAAGTTCTTGTAAAATTTGATAAATTTGTATTCCTAGTAGACTTTGTTGTTTTAGACATGGATGAGGACAACAATGTTCCTTTAATTTTAGGAAGACCCTTTTTAGCAACTTCCAGAACTAAAATTGATGTTGGTACAGGCGAACTCATACTTCCTGTAGGTGACAAAATGATTACTCTTCAAGCTCTTGACTCGCTAGGACATCGAGTAATCAAGGTGAAAACATCAACTCTACTAATGACCATTCAGTTCAACTTTCTTTTCAGGAATCACCACAAAATTACACAACTGAGCCAGATCCTAGACCTTGTGCTAACAAAAAAATAACTCATGAGGAGCGAAGGCTTCAGATAGATGAACTAGACGAGTGGAAGACACATTTCAAAGAGAATCCAAGAAACCATGATGAACTGAAGCAAATTCATAAGCCAAACCAATTTCAGATCGGGGATCAGGTATTGTTGGATAAGACAGACCCTCGAGTCACCACCTCAGACCTGAATACAAACAAAGAAATCCTTTTAAGGTACTCAATGTCTTCCTGTACGGAATAGTCGAGGTAGCTAATCCTAAGTTCGGCACTTTTAAGGTGAACACCACTCGACCTAAACTATATATCGATAACTGAATTGATAGCATGAGAAAGGATTTTTGCCTCTTCGAACCACCATGAGAAAGGATTCTCTCTCCACACAGCCTTGCACACGGGAGTGGCCATGGTCGTGTGGACAACACAAATAGGTACAGGGGCGTGGCGGAGATCGTGCAAAAACAGGACAAAAATTTTCCCCAAGACACAGGCTCCAATTAAATTGCACGGCCGTGCGATGCGGCCATGGTCGAAACTGCGTAAAGAACACAAGCTGAGATAAATCCACACGGCCGTGTTAGGCAGCCGTGGTCGATATTATCAATTTTTTTCACATATCACCGCCATACAACCTCGAGATCACTCTGATGATGAGAAACCTTTGAGTCCTTTTATTTTCATTATTTTTATTTCTATTCTTATTTTTATTTTTATTTTTATTTTTATTTTAGTTTATTTTCCTTTATTATTAAACTCTTTAAATTTTTAAGTATAATTTGATTTCTTTTATCTCTAGCTGTTTAACTCTCGAGCAACTATAACAAACATCCATTAACTAAGAACTCCCTAAAAACTTTACTGATAACTTTGCAGTTTAAAAAGGTTAAAGGTGCCACTCAAGGAATGAACACACCACCGGAGTATTCTCCACCACCTTCACCTATACCTAGTCATCATTGATCATCCTCCAATGATTTCATCCATAATTAAGGAAGTTTCACCTCTCTCTCCTATGACTTTCTTACTAATCATTATCTACCATTGTACATTGAGGACAATGTACGTCTTAAGTGTGGGGGGTCAACTATAGTATTATTTGAAGATCTCTGAATTATGCCTTATTCTTAAGTAATTTTCTCATATCACTAATTAGAATGAAACTTCTGTTGATTTATGATTTTTATTAATATGTTTTAGATTAAGTCATAGTTAATTGTGTATTGATAATTTAAACTTTAGGAGACCAGAGAATCAAGCATGATGAGTCTATTTTCAAAAATTAAAATTTTGTTAGGTTGTCTATCTGAATCTAATTGAAGTTTGAAATTTGCAAGGTTGTCATCAAAAACCCATAATTTTTGTGAGATTTTGAGTTTTTAGAGCATATATTTTTTCGTGCTTGCTTTATTGATTATGAGTGTGTCAATATTGATTTGTTATTCTAGAACTTTCTTTGATTATACAGGTCGAGACCACACCTTTGATTTAATATACTGAGATGATAAAGGCACTTAGGATTTAACCCACTTACTCCACTAAAAGCCTACCCTCACAATTAACTCCTAGTGAACCTCTTTGATCCTAACAACCCTTTTATTGATTCACCCACTAATATTAACCTAAAACACATCTTGTATTTGTTATCACCATTTCTCTTGACTACTCTTCTATCAAGATTTGATTTGATCAGTTGCCTAATTATTTTATTTCAATAGTTGAATTCATCTTATATTATGTATTTACTTGATTTGTTCTTAAAAAAATCGAAGTATATTCATAATTAGTTCTATGATTAAGTGAGCTTATACGTTTAAATTCAACATCTTGAAGAAGAAGCTCGTATTATTAGTTTCAAGTTTTCAATTGATGTAATTATTCAAGATTAGTTCATTTTTCTAGTTAGGTAAATTGTCAATTCAATCTCGATTCTAACCCTTTAATTTAGCCTTTATCCATACCTTTAACCTAAGCCCCATTACAACCCTTTTAAAGACCTTTTGATCTGTGTATCATTTCATTTTATAGTGGTGGAGATTTTGATTTTTAGGCAAGCCTATGGGATTAACTTTTCATGTTTGACTTTTGAGTGCTTAACCTTAAACACTTTGAGTGATTTGAGTGAATCTTTAGTGAGAATGTCAACTCTTGTCGATTTTGAATCAAAGGTAATTATTTAGGTAAGGGGAAACACCTATATTTTTCATTCTAACAAAATTGTGACTTAGATTGTTTAAATATTTAGGATTCTTTGAGTTAAATCATCCATGTATAAATTATCTATGAATTATGATAAGGCATTGTTGATGAGAATTATGAATAGAGGGAAGTTAGTTTTAATTGTGAGTTAAGAATTTTGCTTGAGGATAAGAAAATGCTTAAGTGTGGGGGTATTTGATAAACCGTAATATACACATATTTTAATCCCACATTTAGCATACTTTTGGATGATTTATTCATTGAATTGTGGAATTTAGTGCTCCTAATACTTTAATTTCATGTTTTATACTTAGGAGAGCATCGGAGGATGAAAAGAACGAGAAACAGGCCAAAAAATAGAGAAAATAGGCCAATGTACGAAATGCACACGGCTTGGGCCTGAGACACACGACCGTGTCTCCTTAGCAGATCCGACCACGGTCGTGCCACATGGGTATGCCCCAGCCGCAGGAAAGAAGAGTTTCATTCAGAATAGGGTAATCAAAGGCAAAGAAAGACATTTCAAAAGCCTATATAAACACCCTAGAGGCCAAACTTCAGGGGGAGTTCAGCTAGGCCAAGGAGCCAAGCCAGAAAGGCTGAATTGTGGGATTTACTTGAAGAAAGCCAGTTGATCCATCCCAGAAGCCAGAATCACACTCAAGACTGAGGACCTCTCCTTCAATTCCTTCAGGGGGTTTTAGGGTTTAATTTATGTTTTGTTATTTTTCTTCTAAGATGTATTCTTTTAAAATTATGAACTAAACCCCTTAAATACCTGAGGGGGATGAAACCTAAGACGAATATTGTTATTGTTTTCTGAACTATATGATAAATACTTGATTTGTTCTTAACTATATGTTCTTAATTGCTTTGATATTTTAGGATATTGATTCAAGTATTGATGTGCTTAGGCAGAGGAGGAATATTCCCTGTTTAAGAGTAGATCTAGCATAGTTAAGCGGAGTTGATCACAACCCTAGAGATATGATGACGAAAATCTGCCGGATTAGGGTCAAACCTAATATGGGAGTCCATAGATCGAGTTAATACAATTCTAGGGGTTTTAATTAGAAAGAGATTTCAATTAATCAACCTAGGGTTAGGCGTTAGTAGCTCGAGAGAGGTATTAATATAAATTAGGGAATCCTACAGATCAAGTCAAGTGAATAAATCGTCTGGTTCAGAGTTAGATAACAAGTCAAGTCTAGGTGGATTCTTCCTTAGGTATTATCATAATCAATTGGTTTTCCCACAAGTATTTCCCCAATTCCTTCTATGTGTCTGAGCATCTTTAGTTTATTAGTTAGTTAATTTTAGATTAGACAACAATTCCCTTAATTCTTAGGCTAAATAATATGAAGAAAGTTAGTATTAGTAATTTTGGTTCCTTTGGGTTCGACAATTCGGTCTTGCCACTAAAATATACTACTTTCGATAGGTGCACTTGCCTCAATCGTGGTGATAGTTAGTTTCTAGGCTCGATCATTCATTATATAAATTTTAAGACTTTTTCCACCACCATCAAAGAACCTAAAAACTTTTAAAGAACTTGATGGAGATTTTCAATCTTGGAGTGCATCTGCTTCCGGGATGAATCTGATGGCTTTCTTCGAGTAATTTCTTCGTTTTACTCTGTGTGCTCTGTGTCTCCTTTAGGTCTTCCTCTGGCTCGTATTTATAGACTTTAGAAGGCTCAAAAACCCTAAAAATTGGCTTTTTTCGTGTGAAAACAAAGTAGGGTGCGACAGGGACACAGGCGTGTGCTCAGCCCGTGTCAGAGTGCACAGGCCGTGTAGGAATTTAAGTGAATCACAATCAACATGGGCCAGAACACGGGCGTGTGTCCAGCCCGTGTGAGTCACACGGGCATGTGCCCTACCAGTGTGGTTCTGGCTTGGCCGTGTGGATCCTTAAGGTGGTCTGTTTTGTCCGATTTTGGTCCATTTTCCACTCCTTTTGCTTCCCTATGCTCACCTAAGTATAGATGTACAAATTTAAAGGATTAGGAGCATCGAATTCACCAAATTATATAAATAAACATCCAAAAAAATGCTAAGCGTGGGATTAAAATATGTTACTTTTCTGATTTATCAAATATCCCCACACTTAAGCGTTTGCTTGTCCTCAAGCAAAATCCTCAACTCATAATTAAAATTAATTTCCTCAATTCATAATTCTCATCAATAATTTCTTATCATAATTCACAGATAATTCATACATTGATAATTTAACTAAAAGAGTCCTAAAGATTCAAACAATTTAAGTCACAAATTTTTATAGCACAAAAACATAGGTGTTTCCCCTTACCTAAATAATCACCTTCAATTCAAAACCAACAGGAATTGACATCCTCACTAAAGATTCACTCAAATCACTCAACGTGTTTAAGGTTCAAATTAAGCACTCAAAATTCAAATATGAAAAGTTATTACCATAGGCTTACCTAAAAATCTAATCTCCACCACTATAAAATGAGATGATACACAAATCAAAAGGTCTTAAAAAGGGTTGTAATGGAGCTTGGGTTAAAGGTGTGGATAAAGACTGAATTAGCGGGTTAGAATCAAGATTGAATTGACAATTTACCTAACTAGAAAAATAAACTAATACTGAACAATTACAATAATTGAAAACCTATCAATAGTAGCACAAGCTTCCTCTCAAAGTGTGAAATTAACCGTTTAAGCTCAAAAAATATAGAACTAATAATGAATATATTTCCAACTTTTTTTCACGTAGAATAAGAAAAAATTTAACAACTGAAATAAAGAACATAGTTAGGCAACTACTAAAATCAAATCTCGACAAAAAGAAGCTAAAATAATAGGAAAAATTCTCAATGAATCAAAAAGAATGGGTCTTGGGTTAATATTAAGGGTAAATCATGAAATGGTTTATTAAGATCAAAGGGGTTCACTAGGGGTTAATTATGAAGGTAGGCTTTTTGGGGTAAGTGGGTTAAAACCTAGGTGCCTTTATCATCTCAGTATATCAAATCAAGGGTGTGGTCTCGACATGCATAATTGAAGCAAGTTATAGAATAACAAATCAATATTGACCCACTCATAACCAACAATAAAGTGAGCAAGAAAAGTATATGCTCTAAAAGACTCAAAATCTCACAAAAATTATGGTTTTTGATGTCAACCTTGCAAATTTCAAACTTCAAAGGAATATTTAAAATTAGGGAAACAATCTAACAAATTTTTAATTCTGAAAATAGACTTATCATGCTTGATTCTCTACTGTCTTAAAGTATAAACGATCAATGCACAATTACCTATGACTTAATCCAAAACATATGAATGAAAATCATAAGTCAATAGAAGTTTCATTCTAATAGTAATATGAGAAAATTACTTAAGAACAAGACATAATTCAAGGATTTTTTAATAATACTATGATTAACTTCCCCACACTTAAGATGTACATTGTCCTCAATGTACCAGATAATAACAATATAATAAGAATATTATAAGAGAGGGATAGAAGCAAAACTTCCTGAATTTTGGATGAAATTTGTGGAATAGTGATGCGAAATAACAAAGTGAAGTGCATGATTCTGAGTAACTAATAAGAAAATAAACACAACTATGGAAAATGATTAAGGAATTACTCGATTAGGAATAATTAAAAAAGCTAAAATATAGTTCAGAATATAAAAGATAAGTCTTTAAAAATATGATAAGAAACATAAACTAAAAATAGAAATAAAACAATAAATAAAAATAACGACAAAAAGAAAATAAATGGACTCAGAGGTCCTCATCGTCGGATGTGTCGCGAGGTGGCAGTGTCGAAGGTGAAATATGGAGATGGTGGCATATCTGCTGTAAGATGGCCTCGAGACTGTCGAACCGTTGATAACACTACTACTCGAATCGAATGAGTTGCTCGGATATGTCATTCAAAGTAGCAGCAAAAGAGGTGTTGGAATGCCGGCACCCCAATGGCACAGCGAAATAAAATTAATCCCGGTGATCCAAACCATGAATCCATGTGTGAGGAACGAATCGGGGTGAAATAAAGGTTTCAAAATTACTGAAATTTCAATCTGAATAGACAGCGACGCCTCGGTAACAAGAGTTTCGATCTACTGTCGAACCAAGCCGCAACCTTTATGATGTCGGCCTCCACATAATCCACCCGGTTTGACTATGAACGGCAGAAATCTCCAAAAATTGTTCTCAGAGGTTTTATTTGCTTGACGGCTGCTAGACTTTTCCAAGCAAAATTATTAGGGTTTTTCTTCACTTATTACCTTTTATAATCGGTATTTCATTTATGAATTATAAAATTAAATAAATATAATAATGTTTTAATCGAAAATTATAATTACATTAATTATACCCAAAAAGTTATACTTACATTAATTATAACATGGATTTCGATAAACTATATTTATTTAAATTTACATACTGAACCAAATTCATATATTAATTCTCATTATGTGTACAACATCCTTGTACTTATAATATATTCAATATTTGATTGCCCAAATAAATTAATTCTTTAATTCATTTAATTCATGTGACAATCAAACACAATACCAACTATGTTTCATTCCGTTCATTTCAACCATAGGGTGTGACCCTGTAGGTTCTTGTAACGTTAGCAGTAATACTAGAACGATTCTAATGTCATAAACAGTGAGTGGCATCTAGCAATGCATCATTGCTACCTAAGTTACAAGAAGTCATGATTCGACATAACTTTTTGTGATTAACATTTCATGCATTAATCCTTAAGTCCTTTATCCCTGGAATAGATACAAGTCATGGAATAGTCACACTTGTATAGTCCATTCCATGTTTCTTGATATCTTGAGTGGACTACGATATACAAATTAGTATGACATCTCATGTCAATTTATTTGAGCATGGCCATGCATTTCTAGTCTCACTCAATCAAGTGGCCTAAGATATTACTCTCATTATGTGGGAGGGACTAATCCTATATTGATCAACAATATCCCTCTACATAGATTGTGGTTTATCCAACATCAGCCTTTATAGAACAACCAGTTATGGTGTACGTTTGACTGTATCAAAAAATACGACTCACGATTTTGGGATAATGATTATCTCAAGTCTAAGGATCATATACATATTAATCACTATGAGTAATGTTGTGACAATTACATAATAATCTAAGAAACATACTCAGAAGCAGTCACCCAATATGTTGTTCTCTAACACACATATTCATGCATTGATTTTGACATTCCATATCAATGACAACTTTTATCATCAATCAACTACATGTTAGTCTTAATGCATTATTGTTGTCCTAGTCAACAATAATACTTGACTAAGGATATTTTAAGAATAATCATATTATTCTCAGGACATTATTATAAAATAGTTTATTTGTACACACAGAAGGAAAAACTAAAATAATAATGACAACGCTTTATATTAATAAACATGGTAAATCAAGATGTTATTACAACCATCTCATGATTGATCTTTGGGCATACTCTTACAATCTCCCACTAGCACTAAGAACAATCTCTCATATATCTAATATCAAGTGACTTAGTGTGACGATCATGCTTCTGTTGTGTCAGAGGCTTGGTCAGAGGATCAGCAATGTTATCATCTGTAGGTACTCTGCATATCTCAACATCTCCTCGATCGATAATCTATCGAATAAGATGATAGCGTCGAAGTATATGTTTGGATCGCTGGTGAGATCTGGGTTCTTTAGCTTGTGCAATAGCTCCATTGTTATCACATCAGAGTTCTATAGCATCTGATATGCTAGGCACAACCCCTAGTCCAGTAATGAACTTCTTGATCCAAACCACTTCTTTTGCTGCCTCATTGGCTGCAATATACTCGGCCTCTGTTGTAGAATCGGCTACTGTACTTTACTTTGAACTCTTCCAGCTCACAACACCACCACTGAGGCAAAACACAAATCCTAATTGCGATCGAGAATCGTCCTTGTCAGTTTGGAAGCTGGCATCAGTGTAACCTTTTACACTTAACTCTTCCTCACCTCCATATATTAGGAACGTATCCTTAGTTCTCCTTAAGTACTTAAGGATATTCTTGACTGTGGTCCAGTAACCTTCATCGGGATCTACTTGTTGCCTGCTCGTCATACTTAAGGCAAACGAGACATCTGGGCGGGTACATAACATGGCATACATGATAGATCCAATAGCGGAAGCATATGGAATTTTACTCATGCGTTCTCTCTCTTGTGGAGTTGAAGGAGACATTTCCTTCGAGAGTGAAATACCATGTCTCATAGGTAGGAATCCTCTTTTAGATTCTTCCATACTGAACCTTTTTAGTACTTTATCTATGTATGTACTTTGGCTTAGGCCCAGTAGTTGTCTTGATCTATCTCTATAGATCTTGACTCCTAAGATGTAAGTAGCTTCACCCAAGTCCTTCATAGAAAAACAACTTTCTAACCATGTCTTAATAGACTGCAAGGTAGGTATGTCATTTCCCATGATAAGTATGTCATCCACATACAGTACCAAGAATGTGATAGTGCTCTCACTAACTTTCTTGTAAACACATGGTTCATCTTCATTTTTGATAAAACCAAACTCTTTGATTGCATCGTTAAAACGAAGATTCTCAAGAAGCTTGCTTTAATCCATAAATGGATCTTTGTAGCTTACAAATCTTTCTAGCATCCTTTGGATTGACAAAACCTTCACGTTGTGTTATGTACACATCCTCTTCAAGTTTTCCATTAAGAAAAGTTGTTTTGACGTCCATCTTCCAGATTTCATAATCATGAAATGCAGCTATGGCGAGCATGATCCTGATTGATTTAAACATAGCTACAGGAGAAAAGGTTTCATCATAGTCAACACCATGAATTTGGCGAAAACCTTTAGCGACTAATCGCCCCTTGTATGTTTGTACATTACCATTCATGTCATTTTTCTTTTTGAAAACCCACTTGCACCCTATAGGTTTAACCCCTTTGGGTGGGTCAATCAAAGTCCATACTTGATTTTCATACATGGAATCCATCTCAGATCTCATGGCCTCAAGCCATTTCTCGTAGTCCGGGCTCACACCGCTTCTTGATAAGTCCTAGGCTCATCTTGATCTATAAGAAGAACGTCACCATGAGTTGTAATGAGAAATCCATATCTCTCAGGTGCATGGCGTTCTCTTAAAGATATTCGCGGTGGTTGTGTTTCTACAGTAGTTACTTGTTTCTCAATTTCTTGTGGAATTTACTGTTGTTCTATCTCTGGTTCAGTGGTATCTTGTGATTCTCGAATTTCTTCAAGTTCAATCTTTCTCCCACTTCCTTTTCTAGAAATAAATTCTCTCTCTAGGAAGACACCAGTCCGAGCAACAAACATTTGTTCTCAGTAGGATTAAAGAAATAATAACCTTTGGTTTCTTTCAGATACCCCACAAAAATACACCTTTCAGATTTGGGTTCAAGCTTAGTAGACGTCGGCGCTTAACATAAGCATCACAACCCCAAATTTTCATAAAAGACATATCTTGGGGCGCTTCCCACCACATCTCATATGGCGTCTTTTGAACCGATTTAGATGGAACACGATTTAGTGTGAAAGCAGCTGTCTCAAGTGCATGTCCCCAAAAGGAAGTCGGTAGATCAGCATGACTCATTATGGATCGAACCATGTCTAATAGAGTTCGATTTGTTCTCTCAGAAACTCCATTCCATTGAGGAGTAGCAAGAGGAGTAAATTGTGAGACAATCCCACATTCCTTCAATAGATCATCAAACTCTAGGCTCAAATACTCTCCACCTCGATCAGATCGAAGTGACTTGATAGTTTTCCCTAGTTGATTTTGTACTTCATTTTTGAATTTCTTGAACTTTTCAAGGGACTCAGACTTATGGTGCATGAGATAAACATACCCATATCTACTGATATCATCAGTGAAAGTAATGAAGTATTGAAATCCACCTCTGGCCTGTGTATTTATTGGTCCACATACATCAGAATGTATTAGGCCCAATAAATCACTAGCTCGTTCACTATTACCAATAAAAAGGAGATTTAGTCATTTTTCCCAATAAGCAAGATTCACATACTTCAAATTGTTCGAAAACAAATGAATCTAAGAAACCATCTTTATGGAGTATGGATATGTGTCTCTCACTTATGTGGCCCAAACGACAATGCCAAAGATAAGTTTGATTTGAGTCATTTATTTTAGATCTTTTAGTATTTATGTTGTAAATATGATTCATTTGATCTAAAATATAGAGACCATTAATCAATTATGCCGAACCATAGAAAATATTATTGAGATAAAAGGAACAACAATTATTCTTAATAATTATCTCAAAACCAATTTTGACTAAACAAGAAACTGAAATAATGTTTTTAGTCAAACTGGGCACAAAATAATAATCCTCTAAAAATAAATCAAGTCCACTAGGCAAAGATAAAGTATATGTTCCCACAGCTAATGCAGCAACCTTTGCTTCATTTCCAACTCGCAGGTCCACATCTCCTCTAGCCAAAGTCCTACTTCTTTGTAGTCTCTGTACAGAAGTACACATATTAGAACCACAACCAGTATCTAATACCCAAGAAGTAGTAGTTGATAAATTAATATCAATAACATAAATACCTGAAGCAGACGTTCGCTTGTTTTGGCCTTCTTGACTTCCTCAAGATAGATAGGCGCCTCCGCTTCCAATGTCCAACACACCACAATGAAAGCGCTTTCCTTCCTTAGACAGTCCACCTTTAGGTTTCATTGCAGCCTTTCCTTTGCCGGGCTTGGGCTTACCTTTGCCCTTGGGCTTTGTCTCAACTTTGGCCTTTCCCTTGCCCTTGTTGTTACGGACCATCGGATGGGCTTGGGTCCAACCTTTTCATGTTACCTTCACGAGTTCAGAACATATTGAGCAACTGTGGCGTAGTCTTGTCAATTTCATTCATTTTGAAATTAAGGACAAACCGGTCAGTAGCTATCCCAAGAACGATTGCAAAATAACATCAGTGGCCAACTCTTGGCCCAATGGAAAACCAAGCTTAGATAGACTTTCAATATAGCCAATCATCTTAAGGACATGAGGTCTTACTGGGCTTCCTTCAGCCAACTTACATTGGAATAGGGCTTTAGAGATATCAAACCTCTCTTGCCGTGCTTGCCCCTGATAAAGTTCTTTTAGGTGCTCGATCATATCATAAGCAACCATGTCCTCATGTTGCTTCTAAAGCTCAGGATTCATAGTGGCAAGCATAAGACATCCAACATCTACCATGTCATCGAGATACTTCTTGTAAGCATCTCTATCAGTTCTCGAGGCATTAATAGGTGGTTCATTAGGAATTGGTTGTTCAATGACATACAATTTCCGTTCTTGCTTGAGGAAAATCCTCAAGTTATGGAACCAGTCAAGAAAATTCAAACCATTCAATTTGTCCTTCTCAAGGACCGATCGCAATGAGAGTGTGCTAGTATTTGCAGCCATAATATATCTACAACAATTAAATATGCGTGTGAGCAAATTTACCAAGTTTATATCAATCATTAAAAAGACTTTACTAAATGATGATCCCACTATTTTATTTCAAAATTAATAACCTTCATATATTAATTTCGAAAAAACTTTCTCCAAAGTATTTCTAGTGGGTTAAGGATCCATATTTCACCTCATCTTAAGTCAGCTTTGGCTTTACTCTCAAGACTATGGTTATTTAGGTAAGCAACCTTTGCTAATTACATCATATGTAACTCTTAATATTTGGTGAACAACTCTTGTTCTAATCATCTTATGATTTATCCAATTTAATTGCCTCTAGGTTTCTAACCCTATTAGAGTAACCTAGTTAAGTCATTAACCAATTTTTAACCAGCGAATATCACTTGTTTATTCTTCGCGTTTAACCAAGATAAATACTAGTACTTCGCTTTGGCATAACCTACATAGTATTGATCGAGGCCTTAACGAGGGCAAAATTGGAAGGCCATGTTGACTTAATATTTTAATAGAGGGATTTTATTAAGGATGCTCCATCTCACCAATTATGGTCTACTTTAGTCCATTTAGTCTTTTAATTGATCTCATCAATTAATTGGGTTTATTATTAAATTTTAATATATAAAATTGGCATGCTTTAGACATCCATAGCATCTCATACATGAATAAATAAAGTAATAAATAAATGCAATAGTTATAGCCCATAAACTAAGGTGATTCAACCCAAGCCAATGGGAGAACCAAAAGGAAACCTAAAGGTGTAAGCGCTTTCACAAACTATCAATCCACAATAGTTGTCCCAACTTCCTTCTCGCTCAGCCCACAAGAACTCTTGCAAATTACAATATGTAGAAACTCGTTTTACATACGAGGGAGTAAGATGAGAAGAGAAATACAAGAGAATAGTAGTAAGGCACGATACTCAAGCCATATTTATATATATAAAATTATAACCTTTTATCAAATGGGTCATCGGGCTATAACTATGCATTTCAAACACCGTGCATGTCAAAAATAGCATACATAATTCAATGAATTTGCTAAGGTGAATTATAAAATATCCTTTCAACCTTTTTGTGGCCCATTAAGTTTATAAATTTCTTTTATTTACAAAACATACTGTAATAAGAAGATGGGGTCTGAGGCGGTCGGAGGAAGCGGTATGGACCGCATACCCCAGTCAAATGAAACCTCACGATTTGATAACTTTTATCAACAGAATCTTGTTTTCAAGATTTTAATACTTGAGGTTTCATATCGGAACAACCCTTGTTCTACTAGCCAGTTAACCCTTACTGGAAACTGTAAATACCATCGTCCCAATATTACAGATTTGTTAATAGTTAACAGTAATAACATAAAATCAAATAGGCCACAACACCATGATTCACATTTAATCAATTATCAAAAGGAATAGTTATCAGGTTATGCTTAAACGATTTAAATAACCAAAAATGTAGTAAAATTAAAGCATGCATCTCATACAATTGCATCACCCAAGTTTTAAACCTGAGTCCGCATCACACAAGTGGCTCTGATACCACTGTTGGAACACCGGCACCCCCATGGCGCAGCGAAATAAAATTAATCCCGGCGATCCAAACCATGAATCCATGTGTGAGGAACGAATCGAGGTGAAATAAAGGTTTCGAAATTACCGAAATTTCAATCTGAGTAGACAGCGACGCCTCGGCAACAAGAGTTCTAATCTACTGTCGAACCAAGCCGCAACCTTTACGATGTCGGCCTCTACATAATCCACCCGATTTGACTATGAACGGCAGAAATCTCCAAAACCTATTTTCAGAGGTTTTATTTGCTTGACGGCTGCTAGACTTTTCCAAGCAAAATTCTTAGGGTTTTTCTTCACTTATTACCTTTTATATCGGTATTTCATTTATGAATTATAAAATTAAATAAATATAATAATGTTTTAACCAAAAATTATAATTACATTAATTATACCCAAAAAGTTATAATTACATTAATTATAACATGGATTTCAATAAACTATATTTATTTAAATTTATATACTGAACCAAATTCAAATATTAAATCTCATTATGTGTACAACATCCTTGTACTTATAATTTATTCAATATTTGATTGCCCAATTAAATTAATTCTTTAATTAATTTAATTCATGTGACAATCAAACACAATACCAACTATGTTTCATTCATTCATTTCAACCATAGGGTGTGACCTCAGAGGTTCTTGTAACGTTAGCGTAATACTAGAACGATTCTAATGTCACAAACAATGAGTGGCATCTAGCAATGCATCATTGCTACCTAAGTTACAAGAAGTCATGATTCGACATAACTTTTTGTGATTAACTTTTCATGCATTAATCTTTAAGTCCTTTATCTCTAGAATAGATACAAGTCATGGAATAGTCACACTTGTATAGTCCATTCCATGTTTCTTGATATCTTGAGTAGACTATGATATACAAATTAGTATGACATCTCATGTCAATTTATTTGAGCATGGCCATGCATTTCTAGTCTCACTCAATCAAGTGGCCTAAGATATTACTCTCATTATGTGGGAGGGACTTATCGTATATTGATCAACAATATCCCTCTACATAGATTGTGGTATATCCAACATCAGCCTTTATAGAACAACCAGTTACGGTGTACGTTTGACTGTATCAAAATATGCGACCAACGATGTTGGAATAATGATTATCTCAAGTCTATGGATCATATACATATTAATCACTATGAGTAATGTTGTGACAATTACATAATAATCCAAGAAACATACTCATAGCAGGTTAGTCCAATATGTTGTTCTCTAACACACATATTCATACATTGATTTTGACACTCCATATCAATGACAACTCTTTATCATCAATCAACTACATGTTAGTCTTAATGCATTATTGTTTTCCTAGTCAACAATAATACTTGACTAAGGATATTTTAAGAATAATCATATTATTCTCAGGACATTATTATAAAACAGTTTATTTGTACACATAGAAGGAAAAACTGAAATAATAATGACAATGCTTTATATTAATAAACATGGTAAATCATGTATGTTATTACAACCATCTCATGATTGATCTTTGGGCATACTCTTACAAGAGGGAGGTCGGTGACTCGGATGTGTAGTGGTCGGTCGGTCGACGTGGCTGGGGATGGTGCGAGGGTGGGGTGGACGGTGGTTTTGGGTGGTTAGGGGGGTTTGCGACGGTGTAAAAAAAGGAAAGGAAAAAAATAGTTAAAGAGGAGGAAGAAAGAAAAAGGAAAAGAAGAGGGAAGGGAGAAGGTTTTGGTTTGGGAAAGAAAGAAAAAAAGGTTGAAGGAGGGAGGGGGTTGTCGGTGGCCGGTGGCCAGAGTTGCGGCGGAGGCTGGGGGTAAGCGACGACTAGGGTTTGGGGGGGGGGAATTTGGAGAAGAAAGGAAGAAAAAATAAAAATAAAAATGGGTTTAAATAGGGGACACGGTCATGTAACGGCCCGTGTGGACGAGTTCCTAGCCAGTGTTCGTCGCGATTTTGAGAAGCTAAGTTTTCACATGGCTTTGGACACACCCGTGTGTCCAAGCCGTGTGGTCCTCATGGCCAAGTGGCACGGCCATGTATATCGTCCTTTGCTTCTCCCTCTATATACTGTAGACTTTACCTTATTTCCCTACGGGTTTCTGCTAGCGGTACTTTCTATCTCACTGTCAAAGAGTAATGGTCCTGACAGGTTCCTTCTTGTCATAAACTAGAAATACTTGCTAGGAGAAAATAAATGAAAAGTTAGTAAATTAAAAATAAAAATAAAATAAATTGTAATAATAATAAAATAAAAAATGGCTAAGTAATAAAAATTAAGCATTCCTAATATTCTAGTCCCCAACAACGGCGCCAAAAACTTGATGGCCTCGAAACTAACTAAGATTTCGACAAAGGCGAACGCACCTATCAAACAGTAGTATAGCTTTGATGAGTCTGGAGTATCGTATCCACAAGGACTAAAATTACTAGTAATAACTATCTTTTTATTCTTTAGTCTAACGACTAAGGGAATTTATTTTAATCTAAAATTTAACTAACTAATTAACTATAACGCGATAGAGAGTGAAGAGAGTAATCGAATAAATCAATGAATAGAGACAATACCCAAAGAAGAATCCACCGAGACTTCACTTATTATTATGACTCTGAATTAAATGATATATTCAATTGCCTTGATCCGTAGAAATCCCTAAGTTATGTTAATATCTCTTTCGAGACTAAGAACAACTAACTCTAGGTTGATTAATTGAAATCTCTTTCTAATTAAAACCCCCATCGTTGCATTAACTCGATCTATGGATTCCCTTATTAAATTTGACTCTAATCCAGCAGATTTATGTCGTCTTATTTCTATGGTTGTAATCAACTCCGCTTAATTATGCAAGATCTTCTCTTAAACAAGGACTTTTTCTCCACTGAATAAGCACATTAAACTTGAATTAATATCCTAAAAATATTAAAGCAAGGGTTAAAAGACATAATTAAGAACAAGAACAAATATTTATCATGTAATTTAGATAATTAAATAATAAGATTCATCTAGGTTTCATCCTTCCTAGGTATTTAGGGAGTTTAGTTCATAACGTAAAAGTAAAACATCTTAGAATCAAGAAAACACCAAGACATAAAGAACCCAAAAACTTCTAAAGAACTTGATGGAGATCTTCAATCATGGAGTGGATCTGCTTCCGAGATGAATCCGACGGCTTCCTTCGAGTAATTTCTTCGTTATACTCTGCGTGCTCTATGTCTCCTTTAGGTCTTCCTCTGGCTCATATTTATAGACTTTAGAAGGCTCAAAAACCCTAAAAATTGACTTTTTTGCGCAAAAGCAAAGCAGGGTGCGGCAGGGACATGGGGGTGTGCTCAGCCCGTATGAGAGTGTGCAGGGCGTGTAGGAATTTGAGTGAATCGCGATCGACACAGGCTGGAACACGGGCGTGTGTCCAGCCCGTGTGAGTCACACGGGCAGGTGCCCTACCCGTGTGGTTTTGGCTTGGCCGCGTGAATCCTTAAGGTGGTCTATTTTATTCGGTTTTGGCCTGTTTTCCACTCCTTTTACTTCCCTATGCTCACCTAAGTATAGAAATACAAATTTAAAGGATTAGGAGCATCGAATTCACAAAATTATATAAATAAACATCCAAAAACATGCTAAGCGTGGGATTAAAATATGTTACTTTTATGATTTATCAATATGGCTGTGTAGCCCTACTTAGTGAGTTACACGGGTGAGGACACGGCTATGTGTCCCTTATTCAAAAGTTACACAGCTTGAGGTTATGTCACACGACCTAGCCACACGTCCGTGTGACCCCTATTTTTCAATTTTTACATGTTTTTCTTAAATCTTCTCTTTTGTTTCAAATTAGTCCCGAATTGTTTCTAAGTTATTTTTAGCACCTCGAAGGCTCGATTTCGGGACAAAATGTATATGAATGAATGGTTTATAATATGTTTAGTTATCAAATGTTATGATGTTGTATGATTTTTGGTTGATTGGTAATACTCTGTAACCTAATCTGTAACACCCCTATCCCGTATCTGTCGCCGGATTAATGTTAAAGGCATTACCAGACAGATCAAAAACATTTATAGAATTAATCATACCTACATTCAATAATATCAAACATGATGTCCCTTAGAAGGTCATCGAGACCTTAAACATGCTTGTAAACTGATTCGGGACTAAATCGAAACACATACAAAATTTCATGAAAGAATAAAAATTTTTCTAAACATAGGGGATACACGCCCGTGGGGGTAGGCCGTGCCTCTCCCACGGCTACTTGACACACCCGTGTGTCTTCCCCGTGGCTATATACTGCCAAAATCAAGACGGTCACCAAGCACACCCGTGTGCTAAGACCGTGTGCTACTAGATCACATACTGCCATTTCTTTCACGGCCATCAAGCACTCCCTTATCGAGGCTGTGTGTAATTTAAGCCATATTCTGCCAATTTACCCACGGTCTTAGGCACGCCCGTGTGCCTCAATTGTGTGACATCATAGGCTATTTTACACGGCCAATATGCCACCCACTTAGGGTCTTACCTACAAGTAATATATGAAAATCAAAACATACCAAAGTGACCATTCAATTTATACATTCAATACCAATTCCAACATGACAATTCCAAAGAAATAAACTCATATCATTACAAGCATGATTCATTCATTTGCTCATTCAAAACTTGGCCATTTCACATCCTTTCACCTTATCAAGATATGCATCATATATAACATTCATTAAAGCAAAGTTTTATCTCATAAATAACCAAATCACAAATCTAAGATTACATAATAACTTATACCAACATACTAGCCTATACATGCCATATTTAGTTATATACACTTTCAAAAGAGTACCAAAAATTAGTTTAGAAGTGTGATGACGATCCCTGACGGTCCCGAACCCTCAGTAGCTTTTGATGACTTATAAAACAGAGAAAACACATACAGAGTAAGCTTTCCAAAAGCTTAATAAGTCATATACAAATAAACTTGACATAGAAGGCACTTATGCAAATAAATACATTAGTACATATCAATCATTTAACATAATATCGCATATATGCTTTGTTTCATACACTATTAACCGCATTTGCTATCTTTGCAAATTCAAGAATCATATAATTACATAATTCATATAATCAAAACTTTACATATCATATCATCAATTCCGTATCCATAGCGTCATAGTAAAATCACCTAGATGCTTACCTTATATACACAATTAGTGTATAATTAACGTACCTGAAATGGTTTTACATACACATATTTATTCTTAACTCAGATTTGCAATTCGCATCACAGACTTGCCCATTGATCCAGTAGGAATCTAATAGGATGCTCAGAAAACTCGGAATAGTCGTACAAAGCCTACATCCTAAATCAGACCTTTCATGTACTTAGATATCGATACCTCAGTCTCGAACAGATTGTTACATGAATCAATATGATGCCGATGTCGTAGACATGGTCTTACACGAAAAGCTCATATCATTGCCAACGTCCTAGACGTGGTCTTACATATAATCAGATAACGATGCCTACGTCCCAGACGAGGTCTTATATATAATCAGATAATGATGCCTACGTCCCAGACGAGGTCTTATATATAATAAGATAATGATGCCTATGTCCCAGATGAGGTCTTATATATAATCGATAACGATGCCTACGCCCCGCATTTAGGTCTTATATATAATCGATAACGATACATCTCGTCCTGCATTTAGGTCTTATATAATAAGATAACGATGCCTACATCCCAGACGAGGTCTTATATATAATCAAATAACGATGCCTACGTCCCAGATGAGGTCTTATATATAATCAAATCAATGCCAATGTCCTAGACGTGGTCTTACATCATAAAACAGAACAGATACCTTTGTATTCCTAAGTTCATACAAAACTTCTCCGACTTATCACTATGTCGACCTTATCTCAGAATTCATATACATAGTATCACAAATGCAGTCATTATCATTGATAATCATGTAAATAAACTCAATTCAATACAATTACATTTATTAACAATATGACTTACCTCATATTCGGTTTATTGGAATGAAAACAGCTACTCAGTTACTTTTGCTTTCCCGCGATCTACGTCCATTTTCTTCGGTTCCTGACCTACACATATTCAGAATTAATCCTTTTATTCACTAATCCTTTCAATTCAATCCATACACATGTATTTTGGGCTATTTATACTTTAGCCCTCACATTTGTACCTTTTATCAATTTAGTCCATTTTTCTTAAAACGTCAAATTCACAAAATCCATACGTACACATGCTTAGTCGAATACATATACATCACATTTAAGCCCACATTTTTCATCAAACTTGTAATTTAGTCCTTTAATTTACCATTTTCTCAATTTAGCCCTATTTAGCTAAATTCATCAAAAATTCAAGAACAAAGTATGTTCATCTAACTCATATCATTCATTTAACACCAAAAATAATCAAAAAGCTTAACATAACATCAATGGCATCTCACCCAAACATTATCAATTCATCAAATTAGGACATGGGTTTGATAGATCTCTAAGCAACGATTGCAAAAAAACGTAAAAATTATCAAAAACTGAACAAATTTCATACCTTAATTTATGCTTGTAATGGCCGAATGAAACAACTTAATCTTTTCTTTCTTTCCTTTCAATATTCAGTTAGAAGAAGAATGATAATGGCCTATTTTCATGTCATTATCATTACAACAATAATATTATTTCATTTACTAATTTAACCTTCCAACTAATAAATAAAACAACCATGTATTAAGGATATTTTTGTCCTTATTCATCCACTAACTAAATAGTGGTTTAATAGCCACATAAGTCCTTCACTTTTACAAATCCACAACACTTAGGTATCTTAAAAAATAGCATGCAACTTTCACATTTAATGCAATTCAATCATTTAGTCAAATTAAACACACGGACGGACAATTTAACATACGAAAATTTTGCACATGCTTAATCACATATCAACGGCACAGAAAATAATATTAAAATATTATACAGACTCAGATTTGTGGTCCCAAAACCACTGTTCTGACTAGGGTATAAACTGAACTATTACATAATCCGGCGATAGATACGGGTTAGGGGTGTTATAGACTCATTAGTTTACTGGAAGATCGAGAGATCCTACTAGGGTAACGACTAGTTGATTGTATAGAAACTTGAAATAGGAATTAGTTATGATCACTAAAGCAAGCTAATCACCTATGTCTTCATCTGATTGAGTTTAGAAATAAGTTTTCTGAAGTCCCTTTTATTTATGCAGTTTTGAATTCTTTATTTAGAAAAACCCTAAAAAGCATTCCTTTATGTTTTATCATAACATAATTTATTTAAACTACTAATTAATTCTATTTGCATTTAAGTTAACTTTAATTTAATACTCACATCCCTTTGGTACAATCCTCGGAGTACTTACCTACTCCATTGTAAAACTATATTACAAAACTGATCTTTATACTTGCGGACATTGCCTCAAATAAATATTTTTAGTTGTATTATTCACACTCTAGATGTTAGTATGTTCAGAGGCGATCAGTAAATGTTCTTATAGTGCCACTGATCATCAATTAAAACTTTGACAATCAATGAGCTAATATTTGGTTGCCACAATTTTGATATGTATGCAAAATAGAAAGGCAGAAACAAAAAAGATATAAGAGTGAAATATGAAATTAACTTTATTCATTTATTCATTGTTCAAATACATAGAAAATAGTTACATGTTTACCATAATATGGGCACATTTCCCAACATTCTCCCACTTGCCCTAGTGAAATAATGTGTCATGTTTCGTATTTCCATATCCTCGACATGTTTGTTAAAACTCCTAGTTACAAGAATCTTAGTAAATGGATCTGCAAGGTTATTTTTAAAAGTTATTTCATCACATCTACTATTTCTCCACCTACTACCTCTCGTATCAAGTGATACTTTTGATCAATGTGTTTGGTCCTCTTGTGACTTACAGTGTTGTAGCTTTTTCCTTACCATGAATGTATTTAAGATCAGTAAAGAACTTTTGAAGCCATATAACTTCTTTCATTGTCTTAGAAGCAACCACAAACTCGGCCTCCATAGTAGATTCAGTAGTGCAAGTTTCTTTTACACTTCTCCATACTATGGCTCTATCGCTTGGGATGAATACATTTCCTATTGTCAATTTCCTCGGATCTTTACAGGTTTGGAAGTCTGAGTCTATGTATCCAATAGGAGTAAGGTTCTACCCATAATAAATAAGTATATAATCTTGGTTCTTTCAAGATACCTTTATATATGCTTTACAGCCTGCCAATGCCTAAGAACATGATTCACCTAATATCGACTAACCATTCCCACTACAAAAAAAAATATATGGAAGTGCATGGAAAATTTTGTACATAAGACTTCCAACTACTGAAGCGTATGAAAACTTACTCATATGCTCTCTTTCTTCCACTATCTTAGGGCAATCATTCAAAGAAATATAAAAGCCCGATGCAGTCGGCTGAGCGTCTGGCTTCACACCGGTCATTGTAAACCATTATAGTACCTTATTGATGTATGAAGATTATTATAAAGATATCATTTTATTCTTTCGATCCCTAAGGATTCAAATTCTAGGAATATAACTAGCTTCACCCATGTAACAGCCCATTTTTAGTTAAATCAGAATAGTGGTTTTGGGACCATAAATTTGATGTCAAAATAATTATTTTATTATTATTTTAATGTATAGAACATGATAATATGTTTGTGTGAAAATTTTTCTAAGAAATTTTATCGTTTGATTAGTTAATTTGATAAAAAGGACTAAATCGCGTAAAGTGTAAAACTTGCTTTCTATTAGCTAAAGGTGTTGAATGGCTATAGAAATTTAAAGTGGAGGTAATTAAAGGTAATTATACCATTAATGAGTTAGTGTACAATTATGAGCTTTTTTTATGGAAATTATTAAGATTTTTAAGTGTTATATTAGCAAATTAGTTATTAAAGACTAAATAAATGAAATAAAAACAATTATCAACTTTTAGTCTTCATCTTCAACTGATTATAGGGCTTGAGAAGACATTTTAATTCCTTTTCATTTGTCCAAGCTTATATGTGCAATTGGTGAGTGATTTTTATCCTGTTTTTAATGATTTTTATGTTTTTGAGATCGTTACAACTAGGTCTAGCTAGCCCAAGGACCACTTTGCAAAACTATTAAAGGTTTGGGATGTTTCCATTGATGAATATGTATGATCTTTAATGATTGATTATGGATTATGAATGGTTGATGATAGTTATACAAGTTTTGTTAAGTGATTTTTAGTGAAAATACAAATTAAGGATTAAATTGTGAAATGTGGAAACTATGTGGTTAAAATGTGAAAAAATGAAAAATATGGGTTGATATGTGTACTAGGAAAATTTGGCTAGTATGGATTGGTATTAAATTACATGAATTTGTGTTTTTGCGAGATAAAGACTAAATTATAAAAATGTGAAATATTGGGGGCAAAAGTGTAAAGTGGTTTTAAAGTATATTTTGGACTAAATTGAATAGAGTGATGATTAAATAAGCTAAATATGATTACATATAGAACAAGAAAACTGAAATTCAGATCTAGATCAGGGGAAAAACAAAGTACTTGACTAATCAACCTGTTTCACCGTTTTAACGTCCAAGGTAAGTTCGTATGTAATTAACATCATTATAAATGTACATTTTTAATGTTTTTATATTATATGAATTATGAATACTATTCTACGGACACGCTCGATGAAGATTCAGCAAGTGTGAAATCTAGGTTGAACTTTAAGAATAGATTAGGATACGAATGACATGTCATTCAGGCTTATTGTGATTATGTGATCCGGGTGCTGGTCTTATACGTCCTACCGGTGGCTGAGTATATCGGCATGTGTTGCGGTTACTTGATAACTTGTGTGAGCAGTACCGTGTAGCTACGTCTTGAACCACAACTTATGTGAGCAGGCCCGTTGATAGCTCAAGAGTGAACATATATGTGATATGAGATTGAGATAGCATTGGCTATGTATGTGGCACTTCGGTGCAAGTTTCCCAAGTATCCGATAGTATTTCGAATGGTTCAACAGGAAAATGATGTAGTTGAGTATGAGATTGATACAAGGTGGTACAGGTATGTAAATGAACTGTATAAGCTTAAAACAAAGAAGTTGTAAAGTTCTTATATAAGATTATGATTGAATATGTGAAAGGTTTTTTAGTTAAATGATTTATATGTTGTTATATTAAATTTTTTGAATTTTATATCTATGATTAAATTAAGTTTATTTCATATGAGCTTACTAAGCTGTGAAGCATACTTTGTGCATTTTACCATGTTTTATAGTGATTCCAAAACTATCTCGGATTCGGGGATCGTCGAAGACTTCGTCACACTATCCAACTATCACTTTGGTACTTTTGAGCTTATACTTTGGTTATATGGAATGTATAGGATTATGGTCATTTGGTATATGTGTTGGTAATGGATTTAGCCATTTGAATCAGATTGTAAATGTCCTAAGCTTGATTTGTATATTGCCATGGGAGTTGGCTTATTTTGGTATGTTTGAATAATGTATATAGTCATGTATATGGCTTGTGTGATGTTTTGAATGTTGGATATGTGATACTTGTGGATAATTAGCATTATAGATATCTAATAGTTAAGTTTTGAATGATTAACATGCTTGAGAATATAGATCAAATGATGCATAGTTGATAATGGTCATATTGATAATTTGCAAAAAATGAAGTTTGGTATGAATTTGGATGGCATATTGTGGTATTTGTGTTTTATATTGGTTGATAATGAAATAGTATGGATTATGCTTGAGTGAAGTTGTTTGAATGCCTATTATATGCTATGTTTTGTGCCAATTGAGTTTGGTGTAGCTGTGCACAAGTTTGGGTGGCAATTTGGCTTAGAAATAGCCTATTTTTGTCCACACGAGCATAGACACGGGCGTGTGTCTCAGCCGTGTGTGATACACGGTCATGTACACAACTGTGTGTCCCTTGGTGTTGAATTAGAAACCAAGTCAGTATACTCCAGATGGCCTCCGTAATATCTTAGAATTAGGGGTTCTGCATTTTATTTGTTGATGTGTGCTTGGCATGCTTTATTTGTTAATTTGGTATGTTTGGGGGTCTCGAGAAGGCTCGGGGTCAAGCAGGTCTTAAGGATAATCTCCTGTGTTTGTTGACACAAGAAGAGGCGTGGTAGAGTCGCAAGAAGGCACCACTTAAGGTGCAGGAGTGTGGCATCACAAGGGAGTAGCAGGAGGAAAGAGTTCAAGTCGCGTCAGCAGCATTCAAAAGCTTTATTTTTGCGCTTAGGGAGCTAAGGTTGTGGTTTCGACAAGGACTCTCCATGGTTGTTGGTTGAATGGGTCAAAGTGTTTGACTAGAAGGTGTGGAGGAGTTTGTGAAGGAAGACTTGGTCTTCTAATTCGAATGGGGGAAGGGGAGTGAAATTATGAGAGGATTGTGGGATTTGAGGTTGGTGGAAGTGGTTGGCCGAATGTGGGATTGTGGGAAGGAAAAATTCGGCTAGGGGGAACTATGAAGCATTTCAGTTTAGCTACTTGAGGTGTGCTGAATTTGGGGAGAGAGTTTTTGGTTTGCCATTTGGGGTTGCCTAGTTTCATTGTGTGCCGAATTTCCCTAGTGCATCTAAGGTCTTTTCTTGTGGAATTCTTTTTGTTTCTTCTCAACCTCTTTTCATCCCTTTTCATTTTGTTGTCAACCTTTCCATTTGTGTATTGTTTTTCTTCAAGGTTACCAAAGTCACTTTGGCCGAATCTCTCCTCATCACCCTCTCTATTCATCCAACTTTCTTCTTTTTTTTGCTGCACTTTTCTCCAAAGTCGAAACCTCTTTCTTTATCTTTTCTTCTTGCACTTTACTTTCTTTTCTCCTCTGACCAACGCCCATTCCTTATCCTCCTCTCTTTGTGTTACGTTCCTACATCTTTCACCATAGCCGATCTTCTTGTGTGGTAATCGATATCTCTGCGCAAGGTAAGGTTCTTTTTCATTTTCTTATGATCAATCTCTCCATTCTTTCTTTTCAAGGTAAGGCCGAATCTATTCCTGTTAACAACTGAACCCATTTCTTTTGATTCGTACCTGTTAGCCAAACATCACGAAGCAAGGTGCTAAGAATCTTTGGCCAGGAAGTCCTTTCAATCAGTTCTGTTGTTTAAGGTAAGGAGAGACTCTGCTGCCCATTTCTTTTCTATCTTTTGGTTTGGGTAGCCAGAACAGAATGGCTAGTTGGCTTGGCATTTGTATTGGTTAACCCCTCTTACTTTTCTTCTTTTCTCGTTTGGGGCGGTTATTCCGGAAAACTCCTTTAGCCGAGTGTTTGTAGTCCGAAGCCAGGGGGTTTGTTGTTTGTCGAATTGGATCACCCTATTCGGGTTCTTCAGGTTAATTATTCTTGGTTAATTATTCTTTTCAATTTTCATATGCCTTAACCAAATTTCGTTATTAATCAATCTACGCTTCTCCTTGTGTACTGATCAAAGTCTCTTACCATGGATGCAAGTGCCGATCAATCAAAAGAATGGAGCGAACCCTAGTCTCGGTTCCTAAGTTTAAAAGGTATGCAGTGTCGATAGTTTGAGACTATCCATCGGGTTGTGGTAGAGAGTCGACTTCTGCTTGGGATAGACAAATAGCCATTTTCCCTACTAGAGAAAGCGTTGACATAGAAAGTATAGTGTTACGCGTTATTAGGTGTATACGTTCACACTTTACTTTAGTGATTTTTGTTATTAACTGTGTTTGTTGAAAGCTGAAATAATTGTTTAGATAGTCGAGATACCCTCATGGGTAAAGTTGGCGACACCAGGTAAGTACCTATACAACTCTACTTTTGATTATATGAATGTATGATATAATTCACCATTGTGCTTGGGGAGCATGTTTGCATTCATATTATTATGTTAATATGTGCATCGGCTTGGGATATGATGTGAAAAGGGGAAGTGTGATTCTAAGACTGTCACCAGTGGTTTGGCCCCACATAATTTATCCAGTGACTATGTCTCAGTGGTTTGGTACCACAGTGGTTTGACACCACATAGTTTATTTCTGTGACTCGTCCCAGTGGTTTGGTACCACAGTGGGTTGGCCCCACATATATATATTATCAGGGATTGTCACTAGTGGTTTGGTACCACAGTGGGTTGGCCCCACATATTATATTTAGTGACTCTGTCACCAGTGGTTTGGAACAACCAGTGGTTTGGTACCACAATGGCTTGGTGCCACGGGCGTTTTGCTGATTCAGGTGACCTAGAGGATGGAAACTAGGTTGGGCTGGGTTGCATTGCATTGTATATCTATTTAATATGCTATATTATGTGGGCTTGAGGCCGATTGCGTTGTATGGTGATTTACACACTAAGTCTTGGTGGCTCACCGCTCTGCTTAACTTTGCAGGTAATCATTAAATCGTAAATTTGGAGCCGAGGCGGACTCAAGGTGACCATGCAATATTTTTCTCGTAAACTTGATTTTTTTATTTAGACTTATTTTTAATTCGGATTTTGTTATGTAATAAGGCCGCTATAACTTAACTTTGGATTTTTTATTTAATGTTGATATTACATGTTTTATAAACTGTCGAATAAGGGGTTTTTTTCAGAAAATTAGTAACATATACAAATAGTTTCAACGTGTAAATGAATGATGGCGACCGACTAATTAAATTGGAAATTTTCCTTAAACCTTCAAACACTGATTTCAAAATATCACATTTAGGAACGTCGCTAGATTTCAGTGGTTATAAAATGATACTCTGTTACAACTGCTAGTTTTGTTAAACAGGAGATAGTAAATAACATTTAAACTTCATAACATTTTCAAATTAGAGAAACACTAGTCAACAGATTTTCAAAACTACGGTTTTTCCCTTAAAATTTTAAATTCCTTAAAACAACCTTTCCCTGTAGCATACCAGATTTGGTCGTAACGTATTGACCGGGTTTGGGGTGTTACAGCCTCACACACAGGCGTTTGACTTAGCCGTGTGGCATAAGTCAGTATACCTTATAGGTTTGGCACAGCCTTGCACACGGCCTGGTACACGGGCGTGTATGGCCATTTGTAGGGCACACGGGCGTGTGTGTTGGCCGTGTGACCCAATTCAGAGAGTTACACGGGGTCAGACACGGGCTGGGACACTGCTATGTGCTCCCATTTCAAATGTCCATACGGTCTGCAACACGGGCGTATCTTTGGCCATGTGAGACACACGGCCAGGCCACACGGGCGTGTGTCCCCTATTGTTGGGAAAATTTTCTAAGTGATCTAAAAGTTTCTAAAGTTATTGGTTTAGTCCTAAACCACCCCGGATGCATGTTTGGGCCTCGTAGGCTCGTATTAGGGACAAAATGATTGGTTGTGAATGAATTGTATATGAATTGACTAATTGTATGTGAAATATATGTTTAAATGTGTTATAAATTTGATAATGCTTTGTAACCCTATTCCGTCGTTGAATACAGGTGAGGGGTGTTACATTTATTGGTATCAGAGCTACAGTTTAGTCGATTCTTGGACTAATGTAGTGCATGTGAGAGTCTAGCTATACATGTCGTATATAACCTGTGATAGTGTGATGACTCTTGACAATTTAAACTGTGTTTTCATATAGTAAATGTATCCCAACCGAGCTGTAGCTGACGATGTCGAGAGTAATGCACCAGCTCCCGCTCTAGCGGCAGCATCATCTAAATCTAGAAATGTATCGAGTAGTCATGGAGGAGAGGCTAAAGAAGCCCTTTTCCAAATGATGAACGAGTGGTTTACACAATTTGTTTAAACAAATTCGGCTGCTCAACAACCTCCACCCCCACTTAATCCCCAACCTGTTCTTCTAGCTCCTCAAGGTGTGGAACTTCTACAAGTAAATAAGCCACCGGTTGATAAAATCCGTGCATTCGGGGCTAAAGAGTTAAGAGCTATCGTTGATGACGATCCTGAGAGAGCTGAATTTTGGTTTGAGAATACCATCCAGGTATTCGATGAACTTTTATGCACGCTAGCTGAGTGTTTAAATTGTGTCAATTCCTTATTGAAGGGCACTACATATCAGTGGTGGAATACCTTAGTGTCTGTGGTACCGAGAGAAAGAGTTACATGGAATTCTTTCAAACTGAGTTTCGAAAGAAATATATAAGTTAGTGGTTTCTTGATCAAAAGCATAAAGATTTTTTAGAATTAAAATAGGGTTGTATGACAGTGACCAAGTACGAAAGAGAATTTGTAAGATTGAGCAAGTATGCTCGGGAGTATGTTTCTACTGAAGAAATCATGTGTAAACGGTTCATTGATGGATTGAATGAGGATATCAAACTTCTAGTCAAAATCCTAGAATTGAAAGAATTTGTTGTCCTAGTTGATAGAGCTTGCAAAGCTGAGGATCTTAGCAAAGGAAAGAGAAAGGCAGATTTAGAGGCAAGAGACTCGAGAAAAAGATTGATGAATAAGCCATATCAATCTTCATCAAAGAAATCTAGAGATTCGTACACTCGTCCAAATGCTTTAGTTGGATATTCGAACAGAGATCATGGAAAACAACACTCAAGTCTTAAAGCTCAATCTACATCAGTATCGAGTGCTGGTAGTGTGAGAAATTATAGACCTGAATGTCAACAATATGGAAGACGACATCCTGGTGACTGTAGGATGAATAATCAAGCTTGTTTCAAATATGGATCGTAAGAACATTCCATATGAGATTGCGCTAAATTAGATGAAAAAGATAAGATTTAGAATGCAAGACCGAGTAGCACAGTCACTTGAGGGAGACCACCCAGAAATGCGGGAAATGTGCAGTAGTAGAGGCGTGACAAAAGATTTGACTGTGAGATCTAAGACCAGAGCACTTGCTAGAGCTTATGCTATTCACGCTTGCGATGACGCGTCATCACCAGATGTTATCATCGGTACATTTTCTCTTTACGACAGTAATGTTATTGCATTGATTAATCCTGGATCGACTCATTCATATGTTTGTGATAATTTAGTGTCTAGGAAGAAATTGCATGTTGAGTCTACTAAATTTATGATTAAAGTATTGAACCCTTTTAGGAAAGTATGTTCTAGTTGATAAAGTTTGCAAGAATTATCCTTTGATGACTCGGGGTTACTATTTTTTGGCTGATTTGATGTTACTACCTTTTGATGAATTCAATGTAATTCTGGGTATGGATTGAGTGACGTTGCATGATGCTGTTGTGAATTGTAGAGGAAAGACTATTGTATTGAAATGTCAGAACAATGAAATTCGTCGAATTGAATCAGATGAATCGAGTGAATTGCCTATAATGATTTCATCTATGTCAGCTCAAAAATGTCTTAGAAAAGGTTGTGAAGCTTATCTTCCTTATGTTTTAGATACAAAAGTGTCTGAATATAAAATTAAATCAGTGCCAGTTGTCTGTGAATTTTTGGATGTGTTTCTTGAAGAATTATCGGGGTTTCCACCAATCAGAGAAGTTGAATTCGCTATTGAATTAGTGCCAAGAACTTTACCGATATCTATAGCTCCGTACAGAATGGCTTTGACAGAATTGATAGAGTTGAAAGCTCAGTTGGAAGAATTAATAGATAGAGGTTTTGCACGACCTAGTTTTTCACTTTGGGGTGCGCCAGTGTTATTCGTAAAGAAGAAAGACGGATCGATGAGAATGTGTATTGACTATCGTCAGCACAATAAGGTTACGATAAATAACAAGTATCCTTTATCGAGAATAGATTACTTGTTTAATCAGTTGAAAAGGGAAACATTGTTTTCGAAGATTGATTTGAGATCTGGCTATTATCAGTTGCGAGTTAAAGATTTAGATGTGCCGAAAATTACATTTAGAACGAGGTATGGACATTATGAATTTCTTGTTATGCCTTTTGGATTGACTAATGCTCTTGCAGTTTTTATGAATTTGATGAATTGAATTTTAGAACGTATTTAGATAGATTCATTATTGTATTCATTGACGACATTCTAATCTATTCTCGAGATGAGTCTGAGCATGCCGAGCATTTGAGGATTGTTCTACAAACCTTGAGAGACAAGCAACTGTTCTCTAAATTTAGCAAATGTGAGTTTTGGCTTCGAGAAGTTGGATTTTTGGGACATATTGTTTCAGCTGAAGACATACGAGTTGATCTGAGTAAGATTTCAACAACTTTTGATTGAAAACCACCGAGAAATGTATCCGAAGTCAGAAGCTTTTTGGGATTATCTGGTTATTATAGGCATTTTGTTAAAGGATTCTCAATGATTGCTACACCGATGACCAAATTGCTACAGAAAGATGTAAAATTCTAGTGGTCAATGAAATGTCAATAGAGTTTTGATCAGTTGAAAGCATTATTCACTGAGGCACCCGTTTTGGTTCACCTTGAGTCTACACCTTGCGACTCAACGCGTCTACACCCACGTTAGCTTTGCCCGGATGATACTCAACTGAGCAGTCGTAGTCCTTCAACAGCTCAATCCATCTGCACTGTCTCAAATTTAAATCCTTCTGCGTCAAAAGATACTTCAGACTCTTGTGATCCGTGTAAACTATCGACTTTTCCCCATACAAATAGTGCCTCCAAATCTTCAAGGCAAAAACCACTGTAGCCAACTCCAGGTCATGCGTTGGGTAGTTACCCTCATGCGGTCTCAATCACCGAGACGCCAGACGCCACTACTTTCCCTTCTCAGATCAAGACACATCCCAAGCCAGTATGTGATGCATCATAGTAGACCGTAAATACCTTTCCTGCCTCAAGCTGAACCAGAACCGGAGCTTCCATCAGAATCTTCCTCAACTTGTTGAAACTTTCCTGTTGTTTCTCTGACCACACAAATGGAACTCCTTTCCTCAATAACTTGGTCAACGGTGCCACGATCAGAGAAAATTCTTCCATAAATCTCTGATAATACCCTGCCAGACCTAGAAAACTACGAATCTCTCCAACCGACCTAGGCGATTTCCATTCCAACACTGCCTCAATCTTGCGAGGGTCCACTCTAATCCCTTCAGCTGACACTACGTGACCTAAGAAAGTCACTTCCTAAGCCAGAACTCGCACTTACTGAACTTGGCAAATAACTGCTTTTCCCTCAGAATTTGCAAAACTACCCGCAAGAGCGTATTGTGGTCCTCCTCAGTCCTTGAGTACACCAATATGTCGTCTATAAATACTATGACAAACTAGTCCAAGTACTGCTGGAACCCCTGATTCATCAAGTCCATGAATGCTGCCGGTGCATTAGTCAACCCGAACGGCATCACCAGGAACTCGTAATGCCCATACCGAGTACGAAATACCGTTTTATAAACATCAGCCTCCTTCACTTTGAGTTGATGATACCCCGACCTAAGATCTATCTTAGAGAAAATTGATGCACCCTTGAGTTGATCAAACAAGTCGTCAATCCTGGGCAATGGATACTTGTTTTTGATCGTCAACTTATTCAGCTGGCGGTAGTCTATACACATCCGCATTGTACCGTCTTTCTTCTTAGCAAAGAGCACAGGCACTCCCCAAGGAGATATACTCAGTCGGATGAAACCTCTGTCCAGCAATTCTTGAATTTGAGCCTTCAGCTCTACCAATTCCTTTGGCGCCATTCTATACGGGGCAATAGACACTGGCGCAGTTTCGGGTAACAAGTCTACAGCTGCATCCTTGGCTCCCAAAGCACAAACATGCACCATCAATGCCTCACAACCCTTCCTTACCATTTTCTCCGCCTTAAGTGTAAAGACCACATTGGATAAGTAATCTCTTCTATTACCTATCATCACCACCTCCCCACCTTCCATTGTCCTCAACACTATGCGCTTAGCTGCGCAATCCAAACTAGCCTGGTATTCATCAGCCAATCCATCCTGAGAATCAGGTCGAACTCCCCAAACGGCAGTTCCATCAAATCAGCCAAAAACAGGACCCCTTGAAGTTCTAGGGGTACATCCCTATATAGTTTACTTACTTCTACAGAGTGACCTAGAGGGCTTATCACTGTCATCTTCCTAGAAGTAATCTCAGAGTTTAAGTTCATAATTTCCACTATGCTACTGGCTACATATGAGTGTGTCGAACCCACATCTATCAAAGCATTATAAGGTAATCCAAAAATTAAGAACGTACCAGTTATGACGTCCGGTGCGTCGCCCTCTTCTCGGTGCCTCACTGCGTAGACCAATCTAGGCTATCTTGCCTCTGTACCACATGCACCTCTGCTCGGTGCTCCACGGCCTCTACCAGAGCCATTACCTCCCCTGGCTGCACCACGACCCCTCTGTGGCTGCTGACCATCCCTCCTGATTTGTGTACGATTCTGATCCCTAAACTGCAACCTAGCTGACCTCTGTGGACAATCCCTCACTCGGTGCTCCATCGATCCATACTCAAAACATCCTCTGTTTCTAGTCCAACATTCTTCCATGTGAGACTTCCCACACTGAGCACATCGTGGTGGCCACTGAGTATTAGTAGCTTGATTCGACCCACTATATCTACCCCGTTTCTGTTGATTTCCCGTAGACCCAGATGATCCAGAATTCTTTTTATTCCAACCCTTGTCCTGATTTCATCTTACCGACTGTTTCACTTCCTCCGTAACTTTGGCCTTTTCCACTAAGACCACAAATTCTCTTTCCTGCTGTGGAGCAATCAGCAATCTCAGATCATTTCTCAATCTGTCTTCGAACCTGACACATCACTTATGCTCCATAGCCACGATGCCTCGAGCATACCGGCTCAACCTTAAGAATTCTACCTCGTACTCCGATACGGACTTATTCCACTGAACTAGCCTCAGAAACGCCTACCTATGCGCATCAATATAACTGGTCCCAACATACTTCTTCTGATAAGCCGCCTTGAAATAATCCCAAGTGAGATCATCCGTTGCAGCACCATCTCGAACCGTGAGCCACCACTGGTATGACTCATCTCGGAGAAGTAACACTACCCCTTTCAGTTTCTCCTTAGCCGTCAGATCCAAATCGTCCATGATTCGTTCCATCGCCTCCAACCAATACTTAGCCATATTGGGTGCCACACCAGATACACCTCAGAATGCCTCAGCTCCATTGGTTCGGAGTCGCTCAGATATAGATTTTCGAGCTCCCGTACCTCCACCTACTCTAACCACTCTCTCAAGCACTCGCAGCATCACTTGCAACACTGCATCATCCCCTATCTGATCCTGGTACTCAACACCAGTAGCTAGTGGTGGTGGTATCTCATTCTCGGACCCTTGACCAGACCTAACGGGTTTCGATACGGTCATTCTGCCTCTACCACGCCCTCGCACATTACGACCATGTCCCCTAGAACTCATGACTATGCTCACGCCTTAATCTGCTTTAAAAAATTTTATGCATTAGTTTCTCTTCCACTGATTACCCACGAACAAGTTTTATGTAAAGAAGTTTAGTAGTAGTTCTTTTGATCATTACAAAGTTTTCGTTTCAAGTCTTCTACCCTAATTCAGAGAATCACATTCGTTCTTCAATAACGTCCTCCACCCACACTCACCACTTGTAGGGGTATTCTCGTCATTTCACTACCCGGGGGTAATTCTGTAATTTAACCTATCAGGGCATTTCAGTAATAAATTAGGGTTAATTCAAAAATCTTTACAAATCATAGGTATTTCAAAAATTCCAAAAATCGGTGGTATTTTGGTAATTTCATGAACCAGGGGTATTTTCGTAATTTTTTGAAATATGGTTCCAGGTGATTTTAAAAGTAAGGGTATTTTGGAAATTTTCCAATTCGAGGTACTTAGGCAACTTTCCATACCGAGGGTATTTTGTAAACTTTTACAAGTCAGGGGTAATTTGGTCAATTTCCAAGTCAGGGGTATTTTGGTCATTTTTCAAATCAGGAATTTTTTTCGAATCAAGAGTACTTTGGTAATTTTAAAACCAAGATTTAATTTTAGGGTTGTACAAAACAAGGTGGCTGGTCCCTTTCGGGTTTTAGTTATTGAATTTAGCCTGAGAATAAGTCGTCTCAGTTAGGGTGAACCGTCACTACGCACCAGGTAGAATTCGAGTGAAGAGGAGGTGAGTCACTAGGACTGCTTAAATATCAAGCTCCCCCTGAATCCATTCCTAGACATACGCATAACGGTTGCCACACCCTTAACTCAGCGAAGTACTCACAAGTTTATTTAGTTGATCTTTAAGTCTTATGTAATTTTGCGTTGGAGTAGGCTATTCCTAGGGTTCAATAACTCCTAATCTTCTAATCTATGATCCCGAAATACCCATTTCTTCCCCATACAATCCACACAATGGTTAGGGATACTTACCTGGGTGGATTGGTGCCGGAGACTCGGTGCCATGCTGTTCAAACCATATACATTTCCCACAAAACTTTTCAAAACCCTACTTTTAAACTTTTTTGGCCTCGGGCCCACAGTCGAGCTTTTGAACTTGGCTATGATACCAAAATTGTAACACCCCAAACCCGGTCAACACACCACGACCGAATCTAGCATGTTGCGGGGTGAAAATGTTTGAATAAACAAGTTCACCGGATTATCTTTATTGGAAACTCTTTTATTGTTCGTGAAGTTTAGAAAACCCTAAACAGTGTGATGTTGGAAACGTTTTTGTGTTGCTTTAAAATCCAAAGAACTCATGCTTGAAAATCCGTTTGTTGTTACTAGTTTGTTTGAAAATTTAGGTTTGAAATCATCTTTGTTAACTTTGTTACTACCTTGTCAATAATATCACCCGATGCTAACATTGAAAAACCTGATATAGAGTATAGTTTTGTAAACTTCGATTTACATCTGGTTACCAAAGCAAACCAAGTTATTAATCATATGCATAGGATAATTAAAATATAATCAAGAAATAAAAACCCAAATTAATACTTAGCGGCCTTATTACAAAACAAAAACCAAATTTAAGTAAATAAATAAAATCGAAATGGTAATTTAAAATCAAAACCCGAAACTAGCATGCATGGCCGCCTCGAGTCCTCCCCAGCTCCATATCCGCAATCTCGCCTCATCCGTAAAATATAAGGAAGGGTGAGTCACCAAACTCGATGTATAAATCCTCAACCCGATAGCGCAAGCACTTACGCAAATCATCGAGATAACATGCAAATCATGCAAACCCCATAACCTAACCATCCAATCTCTTTATCTACCCCGTGGTCAAAACCACCGGTGGTCAAAACCATCGTGACCGTAGCCACAAATATATATATTGGTGTGGTCAAAACCACTGGTGACCGTAGTCACAAATCAAGTGATGGGGCCAACCCATCGCGTGGTCAAAACCACTGATGACAATCCCGTAATTAATCATGTGGGGCCAACCCACTATGGTACCAAACCACTGGGATGAGTCACAATATCCATATGTGGTCAAAACCACTGGGACTTAGTCACAAATTATAATATCAAAGACGGGGCCAACCCGTCGTGTGGTCAAAACCACTAGTGACAGCCCAAATAAATTTTCCCCCTCCTCTCAACAATCCCACCATCATGACTATAACATTCGTGGCATAATAACACATGATGATGCAAATAACACATGGCATAACATTAAACAATGACATGATAGCATATAACGAGATCCATAATCAGGGGACTTACCCAGAGTCCATGCTTATGCCTACAAGGCATAACTACCTGTTTCAATGGCTATAACAGTAACACAATAAACATATCATACTAACGAAGTGTGTAAGCATTACACACCTGACTATTTGCGAATCTAGTGAAATCCTAAAACTACGATCTAGTCCCAAACCAATAGAACCCGAAGATCCCGAAATGTTTGCCTCCTCCCTTCCTGTATTCGGTCAACACCTTGCTAATGAACGAAAGCCCATTCGGCTTATCTAGAAATCTTGAAGGATGAAATAACGCACAATAAGACCCTTACCAAGATCGATTACACCCGAGCCTTTAGGCTTAAATCACAAGCCAACAAATCTCGGATATCTACTAAACACGGATACCCTCCTTCCTACAATCGGTTAGACACATCATTAGGAATCCAAAAGCCATTCGGCTTTAGCATGAATCCCAAAAATCAAAAGAGATTGTCACTCCCTTACCTTAGTCGACAAATGCCGAAGATCTAGTTGATCTAAATCCAAGCCACGATCCAAACGAAACTCGAGAACCTACACGTTGGCATCACCCCCTTCCTTAACGCAAGAGATCCCCTCGGCTGTTAAAAAAAAGTTTGGCCCTAGCACCAAAGATGAGGGAATCGGCAACCAGAAGAGACAGAGAGGAAAAAGAGATGAAGTAACGAAGACTTACCATGCCAAGGGTTGAGGTTCGGCTATGAGAACCAAAGAAGAGATAGGTTTCAGCACTTAAGATGATGAAGAGAAACGCAAGAAGAGAAGAACTTATGAGAAGAGTATTCGGCCAATCACTTTGAAGGAACAAGAAGAGAACTCAGGGTTTTCAGCTTCTCAAAACAATGGAAAGATGAAGAAGAAAGTGGAGTAGGAATGAATGGATTTGGCAGAGGGAAATGAAAGTGATTTCTGCACAAGGAGATTAGAAGAGAAAAGATGTCGAATGGAGGTGAGAATATTGGTTTTGGCTTGAGGAAAATAGAGAGAAGGGAAGTGGAAGCAAGTTTCGGCTTATCAAAGAAGTAACCAAGATGATTCGGCCAAGCCCCCTATTGCCAAAAAGAGAAAGCAAAAAGAGAAGATAAGTGAGAGGGGTTTCAGTTTATGACTCTAAACACAAGAGAAAGAGACTCTCCCCCTAAAACCACCATAAACATTCGGCACACCCCCTTCCCAAGCACCAAAACCGATTGCTTCCCAAACTCACACCACAACCAAAAATTCGGCCAAACACAACCCACTCATACTCAAACACTTCCAACAAAGTCCTACTTGAGCACACCACTTCCCACTTTGGCGTCAAAATAATAAGCAGAAAATGAGATTTCTGCTGCTCGAACCTGAGCACTCCTTCCCTGCATGTGGCGTCACCATCCAAGCACCTTAGTGGCGCCTCCTTTGCCACTTTGCCACTAGGTTGTTTGAGTCACAACCCTCCAATAAATTCTTTTAACCCCTAACTCTCCTAGCTCCCTCTTCCTAAGCACTAAAACAAAATTTTTGGCCATGACCCAGGCCTAACCCGAGGTCATGCCTAGCCCCCAAAACATGCTAAACTAGCACAGTAAGCATATCATCACATGCAAACACATGCAAAATGCAGAGACCTCGCTTTAAGGATGTTATAGGCATGCCTTAGCCATGCTCCTGCCGCGGGAAAGAGCAATTTCACTCGAAATAGGATGCTTGGGGCCCAAGAAACACAATCCTAAGTCTACTCAAACACCTAGGACGAATTGTACCTGAATTATGAGTACTTAGGAGACAAGTAAAGCATCCCAAAAGTCTATAAAAACACCCCAAGGTGGCTATTCAGGGGGTCGATCATTGAGCAGAGTTTTCGGCCAAGCCTTTCTCATTTAGGGATTGTCTCGAAGATAGCCAATTGATCCATCTCGAAGAGTCAAAGTTCTACTCAAGACGGAGGATCTCCTCTTCAATTCTTTCAGGGGGTTTTAGGGATTTCTTATGTTTTGCTTTATCTTTTCTCTTGAGATGTTTTCTTGTTTAGTTATGAACTAAACCCCTCAGATACCTGAAGGGGATGAAACCTATGATGGATTTTGTTATTTAATTCTTTCAGTTTATATGATAAATACTTAGTTTGTTCTTAATTATGTTGCTTAAAGTTATCTGATGTGCTTAGGTGGAGGAGGAATAGATCCTGCCTAAGAGTAGATCTAGCATAATTAAGCGAAGTTTATCGGGCACCTAGAGATAGGGTTACGAGATTTTGCTAGATTAGGATGAAACCTAATATAGGAGTCCATTGATCGATTTACTGCTTCCTTAGGGGGTTATTATAAGAGAACGAGAGTTTCATTAATTAACCTAAGGTTAGACATTATTCGCTTCGAGAGAAGGTTTAATATAGGTTAGGGAGTCTCACGGATCAAGCTAAGTAAAAAAATCATATGAATTGAAAAGGTAGATAACAAGTGAAGTCATAGGTGGATTCTTCCCGAAGGTATCGTCTTTATCAATTGAGTTTTCTTCAAAGTCTTTTCCCAAAGTTTCGTTCCTTTATCTTTGTCTTTGCATTTAAGTTTAAGTATTTCATTTGTTTTAGATTAATAAACCAATCACTTCATATTTTAGGCTAAATAATAGAATGAAAGTGAGTAGTAGTACTTTTAGGTTCCTTGGGTTCGATAAGATATTCTTGCCTGAGCTATACTACTGTTCGATAGGTGCGGTTGCCTCTATCGTTGTCGCAGTCAGTCTACAGGTTAGATCACTCTTTTATAAATATTAAAACTAGACTATTTTGCAGCGATCAGAGTGGAAATGGGATAGAGTTACGATGGATTTCGTATCGGGATTACCCTAGTCTCCGAAGAAGAAAGATGCTATTTGGGTTGTCATAGATCGACTAACAAAGTCTTCACATTTTATTCCGGTATGTACAGACTATTCACTTGATAAATTTGTTGAATTGTACATTTCTGATATTATTAGATTACACGAGGTGCCAGTTTCTATTATTTTGGATAGAGATTCAAGATTTACATCACGATTTTGGAAAAAATTGCAAAAAGCTCTGGGTGTGAGGTTAAATTTTAGTACAACATTTCATACGCAAACTGATGGCCAGTCTGAGAAAGTAATATAGATTCTCAAAGATATGCTTCGTTGTTGTGTGTTAGAATTCAAAGGTAACTGGGAGAGATTTTTGCCGTTGGTTGAACTTGCGTATAACAACAACTTTCAATTGAGTATGAAGATGGCACTGCATGAAGATTTATATGGTCGTAAATGCTGAACTCCATTGTATTGGAATGAATTGGGTGAGAAAAAGATTCACGGGGTTGATTTAATTTGAGAGACTGAAGAACAAGTAAAGCAATACGCGACAGTCTGAAAGCAGCTTCAAATCGACAGAAATCGTACGTGAATTTGAAACGTAAAGACATTGAATTTCAGATCAGTGATAAAGTACTTTTGAAAGTTTCTCCGTGGAAGAAAATCCTTCGATTTGGTTGTTAAAGTAAACTAAGTCCACGATTTATCGGGCCGTATGAGATCATTGAAAGAATAGGGCCAATGGCATATAGGGTACCATTACTGTCAGAATTAGAAAAGATCTATAAATTTTTTATGTGACGTTGTTGCGTCGATATCGATCGGATCCATCACATATAATTTCTCTGGAAGAGATTGAAATTCAACCTGATATGACATACAACAAAAAAAAACCAGTCAGAATTTTAGCTCGAGAAGTTAAAGAGTTGAGAAATAAACACATAGCTTTGGTGAAAGTCTTGTACCAACGTCACGGGGTCAAAGAGGCTACGTGGGAACCTAAGGAAGCTATGAGAAAAGAGTACCATAACCTTTTTGCTGGTAAGATTTTCGGGTACGAAAATCCCTAAGGGGGGAGTGTAACACCCCAAACCCGGTCAATACACCACGACCGAATCTGGTATGCTACAGGGAAAAAGGGTTTGGGTGGTTTAGGTTGAAGTCTAGAAGTCTGATGAAACACTTTGCGAAACTTTGTTATTTGAGGAAAACTTGAGTAGGTTTTGAAAAATTTATGTTGTATTTGAAAACCCAGAGAGCTTTGAAAATTTATCTGAAGTGTAGGTAAAACTACTTTATGTCGGTTTGAAGTTTAAGTTGTTTCATATTATTACTAAAACATTTTGTCTTAGTAGAAAATCATATTTAAGTTAGAAAAACAATTCGAGTTCATTTTGTCCTAAGTTATAGTATGATACCCGATGGTATAGTTTAAAACATCGCTTTTGCACTTTTGAAATCGTTATCTTTCCAAGTTTTAGCACATTTTAACTCAAGTAGTTTGTTAAAGCATATTATAAATCCAACTTAATTGTAAACAAAACATAATTTTAAAAAGGCCATTTACAACCCAAATAAAACCAAATAGTAATAATAAAACTTAAGTACCAAATTTCTTAAAGGTCCGAGCAAATCTTTATTTCAGTATGGCATGAGCACCTCGAGTCCATCCCGGCTCCATGTCCGCGTCTAAGTGTCACCGAAAAGTCAAAGGAGAGAGTGAGTCGCAAGACTCAAAGCATAAATCCTCTCCCAGATAACATGCCAACACACATATCATATCAAAATAATGCAAGTCATGCACCCAATCCTAACCAACCATATCGCTTTTCTACCCCGTGGTACCAAACCACCGGTGGTGCTAAACCACCGGTGACCCAAAGTCACGATATCCATATTGTGGTACCAAACCACCGGTGACCAAGTCACAATAATCCAATGATGGGGCCAACCCATCGTGTGATACCAAATCACTAGCGACGATCCCATATCTCAAAAGTGGGGCCAACCCACGGTGGTGTTAAACCACGTGGACGAGTCGCAATGAGGTGCCAAACCTCCGTGTCCCAAAGACACAATGTGATACCAAATCACCGTGACCGTGGTCACAAATCCGATAATGGGGCCAACCCATCGTGTGATACCAAATCACCGGCGCCAATCCCAGATAATCAATGTGGGGCCAACCCATCGTGGTACTAAGCCACTGGACGAGACGCCGAGGTGCCAAACCTCCGTGACCCATAGTCACAAAATACGTGGTACCATACCACCGGAGGTGCCAAACCTCCGTGTCCCAAAGACACAAAGGTCCCAAAGACACGGATATCATACTCCCCTCCTCTCGGATCACCCAATCACATATCATACTAGATGCAAAATCGCAATCATGCTATCATGCTCACATGCTTAATATGACATCTCAATGAACATGCACCCATAATCATAATATCGTATATCATCACATAGCTCATATCAAAACGGACTTACCCGAATCAGATCCATACCTCAATGGGTACCAAAATCACCAATCACACTGCTCCATTTACAAAACAAAGTTATTACATTATTAAGTTAAGATAGTGTGTTGGTTTACACACCAATTAGCGGAGGTTTTAATACTAGGAACCGGTCTAAGACCCTCGACCACCTTGACAACTTTGATCCTAAAATCGACCACCCAAATGGTTAGCACACATACCATTCGGCCAACCAAATAAATCAAAGGGTATATCGGTTTATCCTTACCTTCAACTTGATTTGGTTTCCTACCAAATCCAACCCAACAATGGTTCTTTCAAAGAATCGGCTTCACCCTAGAGAGAACGTGGTTAATCCTTGGAAACCATATACTTAATCGAAACTAAACAGATAACTATGAGCAATCGTCTCACCACTACTTACCGATTGCTAAGCGAGTAAAAAGGCTCTCCTTGCTTGATTACTTAACTCCAAAGGCCCTCAGATGGAAATAGTTACCAAAACAAGTGATTACTCCTTTATAATAGATAACTAAATCAGCCCTTAAATATACCCAAAAATTGGCAAGGCAACAGAGAAAGGAGAAAGGCCATTCGCCAACACTTACCCCTTTAGTAGACCGATTGATCACCAACACCCCAACACAACCAATAATCGGCCTACCAACTACTAAGAGAGGAGAAAGATTCTACCACCGCTGGAGAAAGAGAAAGAATAACAAGAGTAAGTGCTCTCGGTTTTGAATGAAAAGAAACAAGAAAAGGGAAGTAGGAGAGAAAGAACTTTCGCTACTAATGACCAAAATCGGCAAGGGTTTGATTGTGGTTGTGTTCGGTTTAGATGAAGAATATGGAGGATGCGTGTTTTGGTGAAAGGTGTTACTACCAAAAGGAAAGAAAGAAGGCTAGTTTCGGTTTAGTGAAATGGTATGGAACAAATGAGAAAATCGGCACAAGGGTTGTAAAACAAAAGAAAGAAAATGAGAAGGGAGGATCACTAGTTTCGGCTTTGCACAATAAAAAGAAGAAAGAAGAACAAGGTGGGATTTCGGCAATAAGGGTGCTTGAGGTTTCGGTTGACATAAAAGGTAAAAGAAGAAAACGCAGAAGAAGAGTGCAATATTGGCAATTGAAGTTGCTTTGTGCTTCGGTTTCAAGGAGCAAGAATGGAAGGTTTTCTCTTTTTTTCTACTAAAGTCGCTTTGCTATTGAAGAGATCTTTTACTAGCTTTTGATTAAACAAGAGAAAAAAAAATTAACTTCCCCAAAACAAAATTTGACCGAACCTCCCCAATTGCCTTAGTGGAAAATTTCGGCACTCTCCCACAAGCTTACCAACCGCCACACACTCCTCTCCCCAAACTCTCACCAAATCAGCCAACTCCCCATTTACTCTCACACCACTAATTCAAATGGCAAAGACCAAGTCTCCTCCTACAATTTCTCTCCATCCACCATTTGAATGTGTTGACCAAGTCCATGGTAGAGTTCAAATTGCCCCAACTCTTCCCTCCATGCCGTCAAAATGGATGCAAAGGGTGGGATTCTCATGACTTGAACACAAGACCTCCCCCTTGTAGATGACGCCACACACCCACTCTCCATGTGGCGCATGCTTGCCACCTTACTAGCTCCTTATTTGTGTCATCAATTCACTTAATTTAATTAAAAACCCCATCTCCTTCAGCTCATATCCCCTAAAGCCCAAAAACAAAAATTTTCCACCTACTCAGCACACTCCTAGCCTTCATCTATGCCCCAAACCATACAAACAAAGATAATAGCTCACCAATAATCATGCAACAATGCCAAAAATAAATTAACCCCTTAACCCGGATATTACGCTTCTACCCCTTAAAAATAATTTCGACCTCGAAATTACCCGGTCAAAAGAGTTATGGTATTGTCTCATCATATCCTCGGGTTCCCACGCCGCTTCTTCCACGCCATGATTCCGCCTAAAGAACCTTAACCAGAGGCACAGACTTCCTCAGAACCTTCACATCCCGATCTAAAATCAGACAGTGCTCTTCTTCTATGGACATATCTGATTTACCTCGATCTCTTCTATCGTTACCACATGTGATGGATCGAACGATATCGCCAAGCATCAAACGTGAAACACGTCGTGAATCTACTTAGCTCACCGGCAACTCGAAATGATATGCAATCGGTCCTACTCGCCTTAATACCTTATACGCCCAATAAACCTCGGACTTAGCTTGCCTTTCTTCCCTAACCTTAATACTTTCTTCCACGGTGAGACCTTCGAAAAACCTCGATCTCCCACAAAGAATTCAATATCTCTCGCTTAAGATCGGCGTAGACTTCGCCGTCCAAGCTTCCTTCAATCGAGCTCAATTAACTTAACCTTGTCTTCGCCTCAGAATTAACTCGTCCCAACAATCGACGCTCACTTAGCTCATCCAACAAGTAGGTGAGCGACACTTCCTACCGCATAACGCCTCATATGGTGCCATCTTGATGCTCGCTTGGTAGTCATGTTGTTGTAGGCGAATTCACTAACGGTAGATACTCCTCCCGCTACCCTCAAGTCCGTAACACACCTCGCAACATGTCCTCCAAGATCAGATAACCTTTCCGATCGTCTGTCATCATGGATGAAATGCCGTCTTTGAAATCTAACTGTACCCCCAGAGCTCGATGCAACGCCTTCCGTAACCTTGACGTGAATTGGGTCTCTATCCGAGATGATCGACACGGCACTCCATGCGCCTCACAATCTCGACACATACACCGCCAACCTCTCAAGTGAGTAATCCACCTCACCGAATAAAGTGAGTGATTTAGTCACCGATCCACAATTACCTGCATCAATCCTTCTTGCTCGGTGTAGCGGTAATCCACCGACGAAATCCATAGTTATCCTTTCCCACTTCCATTGTGGAATTTTCACCGGTCAAGCAACCTAGATCGCAATCGATGCTCACCTTGATTTGTTGACATGTCGACACTTCCCTACAAACTCATTACCTCCTTTTTCGCACCCGCCACCAAAACGCTTCTCCGAGGTCCCTAAACATTTTGCTACCTCCGTGGTGCATAGCGTAGGGTCGCTATGTGCATCCCAAGAATCTTTTGCCTCAACTCGTAATCCCCAAGATACAAGCCTTCCCACGAAAACACAAAGACCCCATCACCGGACAAGTCAGAACCCTTCAAACCATCATTCTCGCACTTGTGTCCTCTCAGGCGCCAAAACCTCATCCAACAATCGCTTTCTCGATCCGCTCAACCCAAGTAGGCTTAACTCGCAGCTCGCTGAATACTCCCGCCATCATACAAACTCAAGTGGGCAAACAACGCCTCAACCAAACAACCTTACGGCTCAATGCGTGCGCCACAACATTAGCCTTGCCCGGATGATACTCAATTGACCAATCGTAGTCTTTCAAAGCTCAATCCATCGGCCACCTCGATTCAAGTCTTTCCGAGTCAAGGTACTTCGACTCTTATGGTCCGTATAGACTATTGATCTTTCTCCGCATAAGTAATGCCTCCATATCTTTAAGGCAAATACTACATTGCTAACTCCAGATCGTGCGTGGGATAATTGACCTCGTGTGGCCTCACCGCCGGATGCGTAAGCCATAACCTTCCTTCTTGCATCAAGACACAACCTAAACCCAGATGCGATGCATCGCAAGACACTATGAATTCCTTACCGACCTCAAAGTTGAATCGAACCGAGCTTCAACAAAATCTTCTTTAACTTATCGAAGCTCCCCTGCTGCTTCTCAGTCCAAATAAACTGAACTCCCTTTCTCAATAATTTGGTCATTGGTGCTGCGATCAATGAGAAACCCTCTACAAATCTTCGGTAGTATCCTGCCAAGCCTATAAAACTCCGAATCTCCGCTACTGACTTAGGCGGCTTCCACTCCAAAACCGCTTCTATCTTACGGGGGTCCACTCTAATCCCCTCAGCTGATACTACATGACCCAAAACGCCACCTCCCCGAGCCGTAACTCGATTCTTCAACTTCGCATAGTCAAGCTTTCTCCTTAGAATCTGCAATACCACCCGTAAATGAGCATCATGTTCCTCCTCAGTCCTTGAATATACCAAGATGTCATCGATAAAAACCACTACGAACTGATCTAGATACTGTTGGAACACCCTGTTCATCAGATCCATGAAAGTCGCCGGCATTAGTCAACCCGAACGGCATAACCAAAAACTCAAAATGCCCATACCGAGTAATGAAATGTCGCCTTACGATATCCACCTCCTTTACCTTCAATGGTGATACCTGCACCTTAGGTCGATCTTTGAGAAAACCGACGCCCCCTTCAGCTGATCAAACAAGTCATCTATCTAAGGTAGTGGATACTTGTTTTTGATCGTCAGCTTATTTAGTTGGCGGTAGTCTATACACATCCGCATAGTACCGTCTTTCTTCTTTACAAAGAGTACCGGCGCTCCCCATGGCGAAATACTTGGCCCGATAAAGCCTCGTCCAATAACTCCCGGATTTGAGCCTTAAGCTCCACTAACTCTTTAGGTGCCATCCTCAGACGGAGCAATGGATATCGGCGCAGCTCGGTAATGATCTATTCAACTCTACCTCCCGATCCGGTGGTAACCTTAAGCTCCTCAGAAACACATCCACAAATTCCTAATCGTCCGAACGGTCTCCACAAAGAGACCCTTAGCCTCCAAGGCATACACATGCACCATATATGCTTCGCACCCTTTCGACCATTTTCTCGGCTTTGAGCAGATACCACATTGATGAGATAGTTTCTCCTATTACCGATCGTAACTACTTCATCACCCTTAGTCGTTTTGAGAATCATGCGCTTAGTCACAATCCAACTTCGCCGGTACTTAACCACCAAATCCATTCCGAGAATTAGATCGAACTCCCGAATGGCGCTCCATCGATCGCCTCAAATATTACCCTTGAGTTCTAGAGGTACGCCTCTATACGCTTTATCTACCACTACAGAGTGACCTGAGGGCTTATTACTACCATCCGCCTAGAAGATACCTCGAGTCTAAATCCATGGTCTTCACTATACTACTTGCAACATACGAATGTGTTGAACCCACATCAATTAAAGCAAGAAATGGAGAACCAAATATTAAAAACGCATCTGCAATAACGTCCGGCAAGGCCGCCTCCTCTCTACGCCGCAAAGATACACTAGTCCCGACCGTCGGCCTCGAATTACACGCACCTCCGCCTGGTGCTCCACGGCCCCACCGTAATCAAGTACCTCCTCTCGCCATTACCTCGGCCCTCTACGGTGGTCCATTATTTCAGATTGATTACGGCCCTAATTTTCCGATCAATCCTAGCTAACTTGCGCGGACAATCCCTCACGCTGTGGTCCAATGAGCCACACTCAAAACAACCTCTACCATCACCCAACATCCTCCCCAAAGTGAGCCTTTCCACAACGGTTACATCGCGACGGTCCCCGCCTAGTAGCAACAAACCTACCCGATCGATTCGCCCACTCGGTCTAGCCCTCTTCTGCTGACACCGATGACCCGTAAGATCCAAAACTCCTTTGTGACGGTTTCTATCCATACTCGCCTCACGACTTTTTAATACCCTCGGCAACCTTCGCTTTTCAACTAGAACCGCAATTCACGCCTCCGGGCGCAATTATTAGCCTTAGTTCGCCTCGCAGCCATCCTCAAACGAACGCACCTCTCATGCTCAAGAGCCACCATACCCCGCATACCGACTCAAACTCGCCTCTCGCCAGACCACACGATTTGCTCCTCGACTAACCTCGTAAATGCTTTCCACGCTCATTTATGTAGTTAGTCTGACGCATTTTTTCCGATAAGCGCCGAAAATAGTCCCATGTCGATCTTCACCGCAGTATTGCACTTGACCGTGAGCCACCACCGGTATGACTCATCTCGAGAAGTGATACGATCCCTTTAATTTTTCTTCTACGGTCAGTCCAGATCATCTATGATCCGCCTGTCGCTTCGGCCCAAGATTTCAAGAAGGCTTTGGAGCAACACCGAGACACCCCAAAAGAATTCAAATTTATTCGCCAAGTCGCCAGCACGATTTCCTAGCTCCTACGCCTCCACCGCTCCAGCTACCCTTTCTAAAACCAGCGGATCGCTCAGGACATCACGTCATCGCGGCTCGCTCTCGAACTCACCACCTCCACCGGTGGCGTAATCCCAGACCTCATTCTCCGAACCCCGCCTGTAACCTACGGGCTCGTAAATATCATCCTATCACGACCACGCCCACGACCACGCCCACCTCGGTACTCATGACTAAATCTCGTCTGATTAAAGAATTTTTTATGTATCACTCATTATTCCACTGTGTTTAAAGCAAAGTCTTATGAATTTTTAAAGAAGCTTTGTTTTCACGAGTCCACAGAGTCCTATTAGTTTCAGTCTCTAAAGTAGTCTTACTAGCCAGCCAATCATATCAATCAATATCACAACAAATAGTACGGGGTACTTACCTGGGCGAACTGGTGCCGGAGACTCGGTGCCATGCCCTTCAAACCATACTTTTTAAAACAAAACACTTAAAATGACTTTTGAAAATATTTTGGGCCTCGGCCCACAAATGAGCTTTTGAACTTAGCTTTGATACTAAAATTGTAACACCCCAAACCCGGTCAATACACCACGAATCAACTGTATGCTACAGGAAAAAGGGTTTGGGTGGTTTAGGTTGAAGTCTAGAAGTCTGATGAAACACTTTATAAACTTTGTTATTTGAGGAAAACTTGAGTAGGTTTTGAAAAATTAATGTTGTATTTGAAAACCCGAGAGCTTTGAAAATTTATCTCAAGTGTAGGTAAAACTACTTTATGTCGGTTTGAAGTTTGTTGTTTCATATTATTACTAAAACATTTTGTCTTAGTAGAAAATCATATTTAAGTTAGAAAACAATTGAGTTCATTTTGTCCTAAGTTATAGTATGATACCCGATGGTATAGTTTAAAACATCGCTTTTGCACTTTTGAAATCGTTATCTTTCCAAGTTTTAGCACATTTTAACTCAAGTAGTTTGTTAAAGCATATTATAAATCCAACTTAATCGTAAACAAAACATAATTTTAAAAGGCCATTTACAACCCAAATAAAACCAAATAGTAATAATAAAACTTAAGTACCAAATTTCTTAAAGGTCCGAGCAAATCTTTATTTCAAGATGGCATGAGCACCTCGAGTCCATCCCTACCCATGTCCGCGTCTAAGTGTCACCGAAAAGTCAAAGGAGAGAGTGAGTCGCAAGACTCAAAGCATAAATCCTCTCCCAGATAACATGCCAACACACATATCATATCAAAATAATGCAAGTCATGCACCCAATCCTAACCAACCATATCGCTTTTCTACCCCGTGGTACCAAACCACCGGTGGTGCTAAACCACCGGTGACCCAAAGTCACGATATCCATACTTGTGGTACCAAACCACCGGTGACCAAGTCACAAATAATCCAATGATGGGGCCAACCCATCGTGTGATACCAAATCACCAGCGCATTTATCCCATATCTCAAAAGTGGGGCCAACCCACGGTGGTGTTAAACCACGTGGACGAGTCGCAATGAGGTGCCAAACCTCCGTGTCCCAAAGACACAATGTGATACCAAATCACCGTGACCGTGGTCACAAATCCGATGATGGGGCCAACCCATCGTGTGATACCAAATCACCGGCGCCAATCCCAGATAATCAATCTGTGGGGCCAACCCATCGTGGTACTAAGCCACTGGGGCGAGACGCCGAGGTGCCAAACCTCCGTGACCCAAAATCACAAAATACGTGGTACCATACCACCGAGGTGCCAAACCTCCGGTGTCCCAAAGACACAAAGGTCCCAAAGACACGGATATCATACTCCCCTCCTCTCGATCACCCAATCACACATCATACTAGATGCAAAATCGTGCAATCATGTTATCATGCTCACATGCTTAATATGGCATCTCAATGAACATGCACCCATAATCATAATATCGTATATCATCACATAGCTCATATCAAAACGGACTTACCCGAATCCGTATCCATACCTCAATGGGTACCAAAATCACCAATCACACTGCTCCATTTACACAACAGTTTATTACATTATTAAGTTAAGATAGTGTGTTGGTTTACACACCAATTAGCGGAGGTTTTAATACTAGGAACCGGTCTAAGACCCTCGACCACCTTGACAACTTTGATCCTAAAATCGACCACCCAAAGGGTTAGCACACATACCATTCGGCCAACCAAATAAATCAAAGGGTATATCGGTTTATCCTTACCTTCAACTTGATTTGGTTTCCTACCAAATCCGAACCCAACAATGGTTCTTTCAGCAATCGGCTTCACCCTAGAGAGAACATGGTTAATCCTTGGAAACCATATACTTAATCGAAACTAAACAGATAACTATGAGCAATCGTCTCACCACTACTTACCGATTGCTAAGCGAGTAAAAGGCTCTCCTTGCTTGATTACTTAACTCCAAAGGCCCTCAGATGGAAATAGTTACCAAAACAAGTGATTACTCCTTTATAATAGATAACGAAATCAGCCCTTAAATATACCTAAAAATCGGCAAGGCAACAGAGAAAGGAGAAAGGCCATTCGGCCAACACTTACCCCCTTTAGTAGACCGATTGATCACCAACACCCCAACACAACCAATAATCGGCCTACCAACTACTAAGAGAGGAGAAAGATTCGGCCACTGCTTGGAGAAAGAGAAAGAATAACAAGATTAAGTGCTCTCGGTTTTGAATGAAAAGAAACAAGAAAAGGGAAGTAGGAGAGAAAGAACTTTCGGCTACTAATGACCAAAATCGGCAAGGGTTTGATTGTGGTTGTGTTCGGTTTAGATGAAGAAGATGGAGGATGCAGGTTTTTGGTGAAAGGTGTTACGGTCAAAAAGGAAAAGAAGAAGGCTAGTTTCGGTTTAGTGAAATGGTATGGAACAAATGAGAAAATCGGCACAAGGGTTGTAAAACAAAAGAAAGAAAATGAGAAGGGAGGATCACTAGTTTGACTTTGCACAATAAAAAAAGAAAGAAGAACAAGGTGGGATTTCTAATAAGGGTGCTTGAGGTTTCGTTGACACAAAAGGTAAAAGAAGAAAACGCAGAAGAAGAGTGCAATATTGGCAATTGAAGTTGCTTTGTGCTTCGGGTTCAAGGAGCAAGAATGGAAGGTTTTCTCTCTTTTTTTTCGGCTAAAGCTGTTTGCTATTGAAGAGATCTTTTACTAGCTTTTGATTAAACAAGAGAAAAAAAAATTAACTTCCCCAAAACAAAATTTGACCGAACCTCCCCAATTGCCTTAGTGGAAAATTTCGGCACTCTCCCACAAGCTTACCAACCGGCCACACACTCCCTCTCCCCCAAACTCTCACCAAATCGGGCCAACTCCCCCCATTTACTCTCACACCACTAATTCAAATGGCAAAGACCAAGTCTCCCTCCTACAATTTCTCTCCATCCACCATTTGAATGTGTTGACCAAGTCCATGGTAGAGTTCAAATTGCCCCAACTCTTCCCTCCATGCCACAAAATGGATGCAAAGGGTGGGATTCTCATGACTTGAACACAAGACCTCCCCTTGTAGATGACGCCACACACCCACTCTCCATGTGGCGCATGCTTGCCACCTTACTAGCTCCTTATTTGTGTCATCAATTCACTTAATTTAATTAAAAACCCCATCTCCTTCAGCTCCTATCCCCTAAAGCCCAAAAACAAAAATTTTCCACCTACTCAGGCACACTCCTAGCCTTCATCTAAGCCCCGAAACCATACGAACAACATAATAGCTCACCAATAATCATGTAACAATGCCAAAAATAAATTAACCCCTTAACCCGGGATATTACAGGGAGAGTTGTAATAGTTCATTTTTAGTTAAATCAGAATAGTGGTTTCAGGACCACAAATCTGTTGTCAAATTAAGTATTTTATTATTACTTTAATTTCTACAGCATGATAATATGTTTGTGTGAAAATTTCAATAAGAAATTTTATCGTTTGATTAGTTAATTTCATAAAAAGGACTTGAAACACCCCAAACCTGGCCCACGAGCCTTGACCAGATCTGGTATGTTCCTCGAGTAAAAACGATTCAAATTCATTTGTTCTTTGGAAAACTTTAAGTTATTATTAGAGAAAATTGGGTTTGTGTTGTGTTCGAGTTGTAAAGTTATTTCTCTCTTTTTTGTTCTGAAAACGTCTAGATTTTAATAAAACTTTATTATCAAAACAATAAGTTAAAAACGTTGCCAAGTTCTTAGAGTTCACTGTTTAAATTGAAAATCTCTTGAATTTAGGTGGCAAAACATTTTTCATTTATTATTAAGAAAAATTTGCTTAACTTTAAATTAAACATCCGAAACATAGTAAAGAAATTAAAAACGCATGCATAAACAGTTCATACTTAGTGGCCTTATTACATCAACATAAAACCCAAATTAAATCCAAAGCACTTAAAATAAAAAGTCCAAATAAAATAAATTCCTTGCTGAGCATGGCCACCACTAAGCTCCTGCCGACCCGGTCCATCACTAATCGTCACCTGAAAAATAATCCCACAACGGGGTGAGTCAAACAGACTCAATGTGTAACCACAACACTAAATCCTAACAAATTTAGGCATATCAAATCATACATGTTCATATAACATTCAAATAATATGATGCAAACTCGAACCCAAACCTAGATAGCCATCCGCTACACATCACCCGTACCAACCTACACGCCGTGGGGACTACTAAGTCAACCCTCCATCCGCTACACACCATCGAAGGCAGTCACTGTAGTCGACGTGCTCATCACCCTTATAAAATTCGTGGCATTGCCACCAGATAATATTTTGTGTCATGAGACACCACATTCAGATAATGTGACCGAAGTCAACACATTCAGATATTGTGACATAAGTCACCACATTCACTTCCCCTTTCATAATATCCCATATGCCCCATATCCTACAAATATTCACTAACCATGTCATATCCCTTATTCACATTCTTTTAGTTTCACATGTGCCATAACAGATCATATTATAATCCTAGTAGGAGTAGGAAAACATACCTGAGTACTTTGTACTATTGCATGGTACCTTAGCCATATTCACATTATTTTAAGAGCACATATATATATATTAAACGTTGCCATAGATCTGATTAAGAGATAGTGTGGGGGATACACACCTGATTCTCCTGGCAAGTTTACTGCGAATCCTGCAAATCCCGATCTAGCGTCCTAGATCCCTAAACAAATCTCAAAACTTTGTGTGTTTCTTCCTTGCAATTGGCTAACACTAGATCAATTGACTGGGTTAGTTTCGGCTTTCGAATAAGTAAAGTATAGATCTACATCATTGTTTATAGCCTTGGCCGAATATCAGATTCACTTACCTTGCGAATCCCGAAAAGTGCTACTTGGTTATGAAGGTGTCAAAATATCTATAGGCATAGATTAGATTTAATTCTAATCTTTAAGTCACATAAGAATGGCCTATGGCCGAATATCACATAACCTACCTTGGATTGTTGAAATCTCGAATAATCCTCCTTATGGCTGACCACACTGAAAATCCCAAAAAATCCTTCCAAATTTCGGCAAACAAGAATATTGATGGGATTAGTTCTAGATTTCGACAAATCTAAAAGAAAAGAATGGAAATCAAACGACATTTGGTCTTTACCCTCTCTATAGAATTTGACAGCACTTTGCCTAACACCTCAGAGGGATTCAGCTTTGGAGAATACTAGGGAGATTTGGCTTTTGATTGAATTGGAGAAATAAGAAGAAGAGAAAAGGTTTGATGAGATTCGGACTATAGAGATGAATAGCAAAAAGGAAAAACACGAGCTGATTTCTTTGAGAGTTTCGGCACAAAAGAAAAGATGAGAAGAGAATGAATTTTTCGGCACAAATCCCCTTTAGTATGGCCGAATGCCTTACTTACTTCCCCTCCTAAATTCGGCTAGCATTCAAACACTAGCTATTCCTTGATTTTCTCCTTATCACTTTATTTAAAATAATAAAAATAATCCACATTTATCTCTTCTTCATCTAAAAAAAATAATTTAAAATAAATCCTTATTTATCTTATGCTTTAGCCAAAATTTCCTAGGAATTTAAGCACATCTTAAACTCATTCCTAAGTCTTATAATGCCATCCATTACTACTTTCTCTCTGCAAAATAAAACTTTTATTTTGCTTCCTTGTAGCTCGAACCTCGGCCCATTAGCACTTTGCTTGTGGCGTCACTTGTGTGAGCTTTAAGTGGCCTTGCGCCCACTTTACCAAGCTGCTATTTTTGTCATAAATCCCCTACATATTTTCTTAAACTGCTATTAAGTGGCGCCTTTGCTCCTTGTAGCAAAAATAAAAATTCCCCTTGTGGCTCGAACATAAGCCCTTTCCCCCTGGCATATGGCGTCACACACTAAGGCCCTAAGTGGTGCATTACAACCACTTTACCAAGCCCATTTGTGTGATATACCTCCCCCACATTTTCTCTTAAGGCCACCCTACTTAGCTTCCCCTTTTAGATTTAAAATCTAAAAATTTCTGAGGCACTCTCCTATTTTCTAAAGTTCACAAAATTCAAAATACTTATTCACAACATACTCAAGCATGCTATTTCATATAATTAAGCATAAATGCACAAGCCATAATTTGGGATATTACAGGACTAAATCGCATAAAATATAAAACTTGTGTTCTATTAGCTAAAGGTGTTTAATGGCTATAAAACTTTAAAGTGGAGGTCCTTAAGAGGTAATTAGACCATTAATGAGTTAGTGGACAATTATGAGTTTGGCTTTATGGAAATTATTAAGATTTTTAAAGGTTATATTAGTAAATCAGTTATTAAAGACTAAATAAATGAAATAAAAATAATTATCATCTTTTTAGCCTTCATCTTCAACCGATTCTAAGGCTTGAGAAGCCATTTTCATTCCTTTTCATTCGTCCAAGCTTATATGTGCAATTGGTGAGTGATTTTTGTTTCATTTTTAATTCTTTATATGTCTATGAGATCGTTGCAGTTAGGTCTAGCTAGCATAGGGACTATTTTGCAAAAATTTTAAAGGTTTGGGATGTTTCCTTTGATGAATATGTATGAGTTTTAATGATTGATGATGGATTATGAATGTTTGATGATAGTTATACAAGTTTGGTTAAGTGCTTGATGATAGTTATACAAGTTTGGTTAAGTGATTTTTAGTGAAAATGAAAATTAGGGATTAAATTGTGAAATGTGAAAACTTTACAGTTAAAATGTGAAATAAATGAAAATATGGGCTGATATGTGTACTAGGAAAATTTGGCTAGCATGGGTTGGTATTAAATTGCTTGAATTTGTGTTTTTCTGAGATAAGGATTAAATTGTAAAAATGTGAAATATTAGGGGCAAAAGTGTAAAGTGGTTTTAAAGTGTATTTTGGGCTAAATTGAATAGAGTGATGATTGAATAAGCTAAATTTGATTACATATAGATCAAGAAAAGTGAAATTCGGATCTAGGAAGGGGGAAAAACAAAGTACTCGACTAATCGACCTATTTCTTCGTTTTAGCGTCCGAGGTAAGTTTGTATGTTACAAACTTCGTTATAAATGTATATTTTTAATGTTTTGATATTGTATGAATTGTGAATACGAATCTAAGGACACGCTCGATGAAGATTCGGTAAGTGTGAAATTCGTGTTGAACCTTAATATAAATTAGGATACGAATGACATGTCATTAGGGCTTATTGTGATTTTGTGATCCGGGGGCTAGTCTTGTACGTCCTACCAGTGGCTAAGTATACCAGCATGTGTTACGGTTGCTTGACAGCTTGTGTGAGCAAGAGTATGTAGCTATGTCTTGACCCACAGCTTGTGTGAGCAGGCCCGTTGATAGCTCGAGAGTGAGCATATATGTGATACGAGATTGAGATAGCATTGGTTATGTATGTGGCACTTCTGTGCAAGTTTTTCGAGTACCCAATAGTATTTCGAATGGTTTAACAAGTAAATGAAAGATGTAGCTGAGGATGAGATTGATACGAGGTGGTACAAGTATGTATATGAACTGTATAAGCTTAAAACAAAGAAGTTGTGAAGTTCTTATATAAGATTATGATTGAATATGTGAAAGGTTTGTTAGTTAAATGGTCTATTTGTTGTTATATTAAATTTGTTGAATTATATATCTATGATTAAATTAAGTTTATTTCATACAAGCTTACTAAGCTATAAAGCTTACTTTGTGCATTTTACCATGTTTTATAGTGACTCTAAAGCTAGTTCAGATTCGAGGATCGTCAGAGGCTTCGTCACACTATCCAACTATCAATTTGGTACTTTTGAGCTTATGTTTTGGTTATATGGCATGTATAGGATTTCGGTCATTTTGGTATATGTGTTGGTAATGGATTTAGCCATTTGAATTGGCTTGTAAATGTCCTAAGTTTGATTTGTATATTGCCATAGGAGTTGGCTTATTTTGGTATGCTTGAATCACGTATATAGATGTGTATATGGCTTGTGTGATGTTTTGAATGTTGGATATGTGATGCTTGTGGATAATTAGCATTATAGATATCTAATAGTTAAGTTTTGAATGATTGACATGCTAGAGAATATAGATCAAATGATGCATAGTTGAGAATGGTCATATTGATAATTTGAGAAAGTGAAGTTTAGTATGAATTTGGATGGCATATTATGGTATTTGTGTTTTGTATTGGTTGATAATGAAATGGTATGGATTATGCTTGAGTGAAGTTGTTTGAATGCCTATTATAAGCTATGTTTTGTGCCAATTGAGTTTGGTATAGGTGTGCACAAGTTTGGGTGGCAAATTGGATTGGTAAATAGCCTATTTTTGTCCACACGGGTAGAGACACAGGCGTTTGTCTCAGCCGTGTGTGATACACGGTCATGTACACGGCCGTGTGTCCCCTTGTGTTGAATTAGAAACCAAGTCAGTAGGCTCCACACGGCCTAACACACGGGTGTGTGATTTGGCCATGTGGCATAAGTCAGTATACCCTATAGGTTTGTCACGGCCTAGCACACGGCTTGGTACACGAGCATGTATGGCAATTTGTAAGGCACACGGGCACGTGTGTTGGCCATGTGATCCAAGTCAGAGAGTCACATGGGGTCGGACACAGGCTAGGACACGGCCATGTGCTCTAATTTCAAATGTCCACACGATCTGGGACATGGGTGTGTGTCTCCAATTTTTGGGAAAATTTTCTAAGTGATCTAAAAGTTTTTAAAGTTATCAGTTTAGTCCTGAACCACCCTGAATGCATGTTTTAGGCCTCTTAGGCTTGTATTAGGGACAAAATGATTGGTTGTGAATGAGTTGTATATGAATTAACAAATTTTATGTGAAATATATGTTTAAATGTGTTATAAATTTGATAATGCTCTGTAACCCTATTATGGCGTTGAATACGGGTGAGGGGTGTTAAACCCATGTCCTTCATGCTAAACTATTGAAATAATTGTAGTTTAACCGATGACAATTCTCCTACATCATTTTCAATCAGTAAAATATCATTGACATATAGAACAAGGAAGACCACCTTTTTGTCCTTTATACGCTTATAAACACAAGATTTATCAATGTTTTTCTCAAACCTAAAAGTCTTGATCATTTGATCAAATCTTTTATTCCATGAGCAGGACACATGCTTAAGCCCATATATAGATCATAGCAGTTTGCAAAATTTCTACTCCTTTCCTTTGACAACATAGCTTGTAACACCCCAAACTCGGCCTAGAAGTTAGGCCCGAATCTGGCATGTCACATTGAGATGTTTTTTTTTTAAAACCACGTTTTCATTGAAAACCCCTCTTGATATTTAAAAACTAAAGTCCCAGTTTGCGATTGTTATTAATAATAGACATTTATTAAGAAGTCATTAACTTCAAAACCTTGTTCATTGCTGAAGCTTAATTTAAAACAACTGACTTGTAACACCCCAAACCCGGCCTATACGTTACGACCGAATTTGGTATGTCACAGGGTGAAGTAAAATCAAGTCTTAGTTATACTTAAGAAAAACCAAAGATTTAAAAGAAAACTTTTTTTCTTATTACTGCAGTGTTTTGGAAACATCAATGTGTAGATTAATAAAACTCCACTTTTACTTTAATATTTAAACTGCCGTGGTGTCGAATTTGATATAAACAGTAACTAATAAAAACCAAAGTACAACTTTGAAAGGCCTTATTACATAACAAAAGTCCCAAATCAAAATAAACTTATAGTAATACTGAGACTATAAAAGAAAGAAAAACGGAATTATGGCCTCCACGAGTTCGCCTCGACTCCCGCATCCACGAGCTATTGCTCACCTGAAAAGTTAAGGAAAGGGGTGAGTCACCATGACTCAGTGTGTAAATTCTCCCACATTATACATACGGCTTGTAGCCCACAGTCACATATCAACATACAACATATGAATGTAATAAGCCCAACCTAAACCTAGTTTTTCCATCCTCTACACACCAACCTGTACCAGCCCATCACACTGTGGGAATTTCTACAATCAACCCTCCATCTGCTACACTCTATTTCGACAGTCATGCTGCCAATTATACACGATCACTAGGTGACCAATAATACATCGTGGCACAACTACCAATCACTATGTGACCAAATAAAATATATATCGTGGCAAAGCCACCGATCACAGTGTGACCAAAAGTAGTGTATAAACATATATATATATATATATCGTGGCAAAGCCACCGATCACAATGTGACCAATTAATCATGCACTTCCCCTTCATATCAAACCCATACCCCATGATCTACATACAAATCATAACAAATGCAACATGCTATTCATAACACATCATTTTTCCATACATACATTCGGCCATGCAAAGAAACGATATGGTCACGTACTTGGCAATCCTAGCCTTACCCCTAAGGGCATCACGATTGTCTACACAGCCTTTTGCTTGGCTTTTCAGCCCACACAAATGTTAGCACAGATATAGTATAGTGTGTGAAGATTTACACACCTGGTAACACGCAAAATGACACTCTCTATGTCGACACTATCACTAGTCGTCACAACTGCTATCTGCCTACTATTCTGCTCAGAAGTCAGCCCACAACCCGGTGGCCAATCTCGAACAGTAGACACCGCACGCTACTTGAATTTTGGGGCTGGGACTATGGATCCAACCCCTTCCTTCGATTCACTGACATTCGAGTCCATGAATGATCTTGGTCAGAAGGTACTATATTGAAACAATGATCGCTTAATAAAACATTGGGTTAAGACACAAATAATGAAAGGAAAACTGATCGAACAACTTAGAGAGAATTGAAACCCTACCTTGAGATCTCAAATGAAGTGATAGGATTCACTTGATTCCTTAACTTGGAGTTCGATTGCTTCAACTAATCAGGATTTCCCGGAGTAGGCGCCCCAAAGAAAGTGTAAACATACAAGTCATTCACAGAGTCAATTAGCCATTCGGCTTTGGGTATCAGAAACTGAAAGACAAACAAAAGAATAAGAGAACGCTTCTTACCTTATCACAGCAGATTCAAATAACACTTAGGGGAATTCGGCACTAGCCCAACAGTGAACATTATTCGTCAATGATTAAAGTAGAAAAGAACTAGAAGAGAGAACCGCAAAGAAAAATAAAGATACTTCAAATAGAGGCTTAGGCGTTTTGGTTTTAGAAGAAACAGAGAAGAGATTTGAGAATAAGATCATTCGGCCATAGCATGAAAGTGGAGATGGGAATAGAGTTAGGAGTTTTCGATTTTGGCAAAAAAAGAGAAGAAGAAACCTCAATTGCCAAAAATAGGAGGAGAGAAAAAAACTATGCTCTTAGAAAAATAATGGAAATTCAGCACACCCTTAGCCACATCTAGCCGATTTCCCTTCTTGCACTCAGTGTCCCGCATTGGGCCACCACCTACACTCAAATCGTATCCCACATTTTCCTCTTATCCTTATCTTCCTATCTTCTGACTCAATACACACTCACTCCTTTAGAGTCCCAGCCGAAACCACCTCTCAACTCCTCATGCGCATATAAAAAAAAACACTCCTTTTATCTTGACATGGGATTCAAACCTGCTCCCTCACCACCTCCTTATGGCGTCACTTACCTATTCCCTTAGTGGCACCTCCTTGCCACTTTACCAGTTAGATTTTTGTGTTAATTTTCCCACTCATGTACCCTTAAGGCTCACTTCACCTAGTTCTCCTTTGCAGTGGCTGAAAGTAAAATTTCTATCAAGGCTCAAGCTTCACCACAAGCCTTCCCAAAAGCTCTAAACACACCAAAGACACACACACATCATGGCATGCACACACAATGCGTCACAAGCCCCCAATCTAAGATGTTACAGTTCTACCCCCTTAAAAGAATTTCATCCCCGAAATTACCTGATCAAAAGAGGTGAGGGTATTGCTGTCGTATAACATCCTCTGGCTCCCATGTAGCTTCCTCCAATCCGTGATTCTGCCATAGAACCTTAACCAAAGGAACTGATTTTCTTCACAAAACTTTAACATCCCGCTCCAAGATCTGAACTGGTTCCTCTTCAAAAGTTAAATCAGGCTTTACTTCGAGTTCCTCCAACGGTATCACATGAGATGGGTCTGAACGGTAACATCGCATCATTGAAATATGGAACACATCATGAATCTTACTTAGCTCCGAAGGTAGCTCAAGCTGATAAGCAACTGGTCCTACACGCTTCAACACCTGATAAGGCCCGATGAACTTAGGGCTTAGCTTACCCTTCCGTCCAAACCTTAGAATTTTCTTCCACGGTGATACCTTTAAGAAAACCTGATTACCCACTACAAATTCTATGTCCCTTCACTTCAGGTTAGATAGGACTTCTGCTTATTTGACTCTTCCTTCAACCAAGCCCGAATCAACTCAACTTTATTCTCCGTTTTCAATACGAGTTCCAGACCCAATAACTGTCATTCACCCAACTCCGTCCAACAAGTAGGAGTACGACACTTTCGCCCGTACAACGCTTTATATGGTGCCATCAGAATACTAGACTGGTAGCTATTATTATATGCGAATTCTGCCAATAGTAGGAATTCTTCCTAGCTACCTTTGAAATCGATAATGCAACCTCTCAACATGTCTTCCAAAATGTGAATCACTCTTTCTGACTGTCCATCCGTCTGTGGATGAAACGTCGTACTAAAATCTAACTTTGTACCCAACGCTTGATGCAATGCCATCCATAATCATGATGTAAACCTAGGATCTCTATCCGAGATGATGGACACAGGTACTCTATGCAACCTCACAATCTCTGTTATATACAACTTAACCAACTTTTGTAGAGAGTAATCAACCTGAACCGGTATAAAATGAGTGGACTTCAGCAATCGATCAACGACTACCCATATCGAATCCTTCTTAATAGGCGTAAGGGGTAGCCCACTAACAAAATCTATAGTGATTCTCTCCCATTTCCATTGTGGAATCTTCACAGGCTACAATAACCCCGAAGGCAATTGATGCTCTGCCTTTACCTACTGACATGCCAAACATTTACCCACAAATTTAGTTACCTCCCGCTTCAGACCTGGCCACCAAAATTGTTCTCGTAAATCCCGATACATTTTACTTCCTCTCGGATGCATAGCATATAGGCTACTATATGATTCTTGAAGAATCATCCACCTCAATTCCACGTCCCTCGACATACAAACCTTCTTTCAAAAACACAGAACCCCGTCATCATTCAGATTATAGTCCCCTACTTCACCATGTTGTACTTGAGATAGTCGGGCATTCAATTCATCATCCTGCAACTGCTTCTCATTAATCTGATCTATCCATGTCGGCTTTACCTGAAGCTCAGCTAATAAACTCCCATCTTCATACAGGCTCAGATGAGCAAACATCGCTCGAATGAAATTTATTACACCGGCCACACCTCTGAGGTTGACCATTTCCTCCAGATCTCACACCCCGACTCGGCCCATCCATCTTAGGTCTTTTCTGGAAACTCCCCATTGACCCCGACATCCCAACACTCCTCTTATTCCTATCCCTGTCTCTATCATTATTTCGCTTCTCGGATCGCTTAACTTCCTCGGCTATCTTATCCTTTTCCACTAAAATCGCAAATTTTCGCTCTCATTTTGGTGTTATCAACACACGCAGATCATCCCTCAGGCCATCCTCAAATTAAACACAATGCTCATGTTCCGTGGCCATTATCCCACGTACGTAACGACTCAAACGCAGGAATTTTGCTTCATATACAGCTACTGATTTATTTCCTTGGATCAGATTCAGAAACGCCCTATGCTGCGCATCCACATAACTCAATCTGATGTACTTACTCTGGAATGCCGACTTGAAGAAATCCCAAGTAATGCAGTCAGCCACCACACCATCCCTGATTGTAAGCATATTGGTACGCCTTATCCTGGAGAAGAGACACCACTCCCTTCAGCTTCTCTTCCTCCGTAAAGTTGAGATCATCTATTATACGCTCCACTGCTTCCATCCAATACTCAGCTGTACTAGGAGCTACACAGGAAATTCCCCTAAACACTTCTGCCCTATTGGCTCTAAGTCACTCTGGCACAGATTTTCGAGCTCCCGTACCCATGCCTACTCCTGCAACTCTCTCCAACACTTGGAGTATCACCTGAGACAACGCATTGTCTCCGCCCATTTGGTCCTGATACTCTGCCTTCACAATTGGTGGCATTGGTATCTCATTTCCTGACTCATGACCAGACCCTACCGGTTCTAACACAATAATCCTGCCTCTACCTCGGCCATGCACACCACGCCCACTAGTGCTCATTTCTAACGTTCACGATTTATCTGATTAAAAATTTTATGGATTAATAATTTCTTCCACTGATTAATAACTAACAATCTTATGGAAGGTAGTTTCAATAGTAGTTCTTTCAATTCAAATTATATCTACAAGGTTCATCTCAAGTCCAGATTCCTAGTTCTAGAAACCACATACATTCAAAGAACCATATGCATTCCCAAACAGATTATCACATAAATGTATCAAACACAAAAGTAACATCCATAAACTCACCTTCGGCACACAAGGGTATTTTCGTCATTTCACTACCTAGGGTATTTTTGAAATTCTACCCTACAAGGGTATTTTTATAATTCTGTAAAATAGGGTATCTTGGTGATTTTACAAAATAGGGGTATTTTGGTCTTTTCATAAAGCAGGGTTATTTTTGGAAGTTTTGCAAACCAGAGGTATTTCTGTGATTTTCACAAACCAAAGGTATTCCGGTAATTTTTACAAACTTAGGGGTAGATTAGTAATTTTACCAAAAATAGGGTATTGGTCCCCTTCGGGTTTTAGTTATGGACTTTGCCCCGTTAACAAGTCCTCGCGGCTAAAGTGAACAGACACTGCGTACCAGGTAGGATTCTAGTGAAGAGGAGGTGGGCCACTAGGACTGCTTCAATACCAAGCTCTCCCTAGATCCAATCCTAGACATGTGTACGCCCGTTGCCACACTCCAACTCGGCAACTTGTTCACGGACATGTTTAATTAGAGAAATTAAGTCTTGTGGATTTTAAGAGTTGTTTAACTAGCCCTAAGGTCCATAAACCCTAGCATATTTGTCTATGTCCCCATAAAGCCCATCAAACCCAACATGCATACCATATAAAGAGTTAGAATACTTACTCGTGTGATCAGTTGCCGGTAGACTCGGATTCCATAATTCGATCAACCCAAAGCATTTTTCTTAAATTCACATCAATCTACAAAACCCTAATGGACCCATTTCACAGTCTGAGTTTCGCAACTGGGCTCTGATACCAAAAATGTAACACCCTAAAATCGACCTATACGTTATGATCGAATCTGGTATGTCACAGGGTGAAGTAAAATCAAGTCTTAGTTATCCTTAAGAAAAACCGGAGATTTAAAAGAAAACTTTTTTTCTTATTACTGTAGTGTTTTGGAAACATCGATGTGTAGATTAATTAAACTCCACTTTTACTTTAATATTTAAACTGCCATGGTGTCGAATTTGATATAAACAGTAACTAATAAAAACCAAAGTACAACTTTGAAAGGCCTTATTACATAACAAAAGTCACAAATCAAAATAAACTTATAGTAATACTGAGACTATAAAAGAAAGAAAAATGGAATTACAGCCTCCACGAGTTCGCCTCGGCTCCCGCATCCACGAGCTACTGCTCACCTAAAAAGTTAAGGAAAGGGGTGAGTCACCATGACTCAGTGTGTAAATTTTCCCACATTTTACATACGGCTTGTAGCCCACAGTCGCATATCAACATACAACATATGAATGTAATAAGCCCAACACAAACCTAATTTTTCTATCCTCTACACACCAACCCGTACCAGCCCATCATACCGTGGGAATTTCTACAATCAACCCTCCATCCGCTACACTCCATTTCGACAGTCGGGCTGTCAATTATACACGACCACTAGGTTACCAATAATACATTGTGGCACAGCCACCGATCACTATGTGACCAAATAAAATATATATAGTGGCAAAGCCACCGATCACAGTGTGACCAAAAGTAGTGTATGAACATATATATATATATATATCGTGGCAAAGCCACCGATCACAATGTGAAAAATTAATCATGCACTCCCCCTTCATATCAAACCCATACCCCATGATCTACATACAAATCCTAACAAATGCAACATGCTATTCATAACACATCATTTTTCCATACATACATTCGGCCATGCAAAAAAATGATACGATCACGTACCTGGAAATCCTAGCCTTACCCATAAGGGCATCACGACTGCCTACATAGCCCTTTTTTCGACTTTTCAGCCTACACAAATGTTAGCACAGATATAGTATAGTATGTGAAGGTTTACACACCTGGTAACATGTAAAATGACACTCTCTATGTCAACACTATCACTAGTCTTCAAAACTGCTTTCAGCCTATTATTCTGCCTAGTATAGTATAGCATGCTTCTTGAACTTTAGGGCTGGGACTATGGATCCAACCCCTTCCTTCGATTCACTGACATTCGAGTCCATGAATGATCTTGGTCAGAAGGTACTATATTGAAACAATGATTGCTTAACGAAACATTGGGTTAAGATATTAATAACGAAAGGAAAATCGATTGAACAACTTAGAGAGAATTGAAACCCTACCTTGAGATCTCAAATGAAGTGATAGGATTCACTTGATTCCTTGACTTAGAGTTCGATTGCTTCAACTAATCAAGATTTCCCAGAGTAGGCGCCCTAAGAAAAGTGTAAACACACAAGTCATTCACTGAGTCAATTAGCCATTCGGCTTTGGCTATCAGAAACTGGAAAACAAACAAAGGAATAAGAGAATACTTCTTACCTTATCATAGCAGATTCGAATAACACTTTGGGGAATTTAGCACTAGCCTAACAGTGAACAGGATTTGGCAATGATTAAAGTCGAAAAGAACTAGAAGAGAGAGCCGAAAAGAAAAATAAAGATACTTCAAATAGAGGCTTAGGCGTTTCGATTTTAGAAGAAACAAAGAAGAGATTTGAGAACAAGATCATTCGGCCATAGCATGAAAATAGAGTTAGGAATAGAGTTAGGAGTTTTCGATTTTGGCAGAAAAAGAGAAGAAGAAACCCTCAATTGCCGAAAATAGGAGGAGAGAAAAAAACCATGCTCTTAGAAAAATAATGGGAATTCGGCACAACCTTAGCCACATCTAGCCGATTTCCCTTCTTGCACTCAGTGTCCCACATTCGACCACCACCTACACTCAAATCCTATCCCACATTTTCCTCTTATCCTTATCTTCCTATCTTCTGACTCAATCCACACTCACTCCTTTAGAGTCCCAGCCGAAACCACCTCTCAACTCCTCAGGGGCATATAAAAAAAACACTCCTTTTTGCTTGACATGGGATTCGAACCTGCTCCCTCACCACCTCCTTATGGCGTCACTTACCTATTCCCTTAGTGGCGCCTCCTTGCCATTTACCTGTTAGATTTTTGTGTTAGTTTTCCCACTCATGTACCCTTAAGGCCCAATTCACCTAGTTTTCCCTTGTAGTGTCTTAAAGTAAAATTTCTACCAAGGCTCACACTTCACCTCAAGCTTTCCCGAAAGCTCTAAACACGCCAAACACACACACATCATGGCATGCACACACAACGCATCACAAATGTAAAGCACCCAATCTAGGATGTTACATGACTTATAAAACGTGATATTTACAACTTGGTTGCGAAAATGTAGAGTTTTAAAAACAGATATTGTTTTGGAAAATCGCGATTCAATGTTGAGCAGATTTAAAACATAATAAACAAAAAATCCCAAACTATACCAGAATTTAAGAGAGGCTTTATTGCAACCCAATAAAAATGATTTAATACTAAAATCCAAAACTGCTCATAGTGTGGCCACCTCTGGGTCCTCCAATACGTCGAATCGCCTACTAAGGGTTACTTGGAAAAATTAAAAAGAGGGGGTGAGTTTGTGAAAACTCAGTGTGTACAACCCTCATTAGTAAAAATATGCATCACAACAATTTGGGTCGAAACCCATTATAATAACGGTGGCAATTGGGCCTTACCCCAAAATAGCCTCGGTTGGACCTTAACCCATATCATATGTCACATATCATAAATATTTGGGCCTAAGCCCATCTTAATAATATAATCCATATATGCAATGCATTAATGCCCATACCAACCCTGCACTCCGTCTCCTGCCCAACCGTGCACTCCTGTAGGGATTTAATCGACCCACCCATCCGCACACTTCTTATGTAGCACTGGTTGCGGCACTAACTTATCGGTGCAGCATGGCTGCGCTGTGGCTAAAAAGCCTTCGGTGGATCCGCAGTCGTCAAGCGACCATGCGATCCTATTAGCACTTTCTCCGTATTAATAAACCCATCCCTATGTAGCATAATAACACATGAATGCATCATACGATAATAAACATACCATAATAATCACAAATCGCATACAATAATAACCATATAACATGTAGGGGCATTTTTGTCATTTTGCACTTCAGTGGTATATCGGTCATTTTACCCATCGAGGGTACTTTGGTACTTTTGCAAACCAAGGGTATTTTGATAATTTCATAAACCAGGGGTATTTCAATAATTTCACAAACTAGGGGTATTTTGGTAATTTCACAAACCAGGGGTATTTCGATAATTTTGCAAACTTGGGGCATTTCAGTAATTTCGCAAACCAGGGGTATTTCGATAATTTTACAAACTAGGGGTATTTCAGTAATTTTGTAAACTAGGGATATTTCGGTAATTTTACAAACTAGGGGTATTTTAGTAATTTTGTAAACCATGGGGTGTTTCGATAATTTTGTAAACCATGGGGTGTTTCGATAATTTTTCAAACCAGGGGTATTTTGGTAATTTTACAAACTAAGGGTATTTTGGTAATTTCATAAACTAGGGGTATTTCGGTAATTTTGCAAACCAGGGGTATTTTGGTAATTTCGCCACTACACCACAACCCCTTTTGTGTCATTTTTCTCCTTGAACCTCGGATCCCCTTGCTTCTTTGTGGCGTCACCTCCTTGTCTCTTATGAGGCATCACTTTTCCACTGCACCACAACCCCTTTTGTGTCATTTTTCTCCACATTTTATTCTTAAAGCCTACTTACTAACTCTTAGGGTTTTATTAACCTAAAACCAAAATCACCTTCCTAACCTTCCAAAATCACCTTCCTAACAGGTCCAACTTGTAATAATGCTGTCCCCCTAATCCTAAAAATTTTAAAACGCTCCCAATGCCAAGGCCTAATGGGCCTAATCCTACTAGGCCCAAATTCAGGGTGTTACAAATCTACCCCCTTAAAGAAATTTTGTCCTCTAAATTTCCAACTATCTAGAAACCGCACAATACCGGTTATACCACTACGCTTCTGTCGCGAACTCCAATCCTAATTGCAACCTAAGTAAATAGCACATTACAGATAAGTACGTACCAGTATCTACCTACAGTATAACAGTTTAAAATAGATAGGAGAACTTACTTGGTCCGACGACAGAGACTCAGTGTGTCACACAAAAGTCTTTCCAAAACTGTTTCAAAATCATTTGTAAACATCTTTGAAAAAAAACTACAGACCATTTCACAGCCCGAGTTTTGCAACCAGGCTCTGATACTACTAAATGTAACACCCTATACCCGACCTAGAAGTTAGGCTCAAATCTGGCGTGTCACATTGAGGTGTTTTTTTTTTTTTGAAAACCGCATTTTCATTGAAAACCCATCTTGATATTTAAAAACTAAAGTCCCAGTTTGCGATTGTTATTAATAATCGACATTTATTAAGAAGTCATTACCTTCAAAACCTTGTTCGTTGCAGAAGCTTAATTTAAAACAACTAACTTATAAAACTTGATATTTACAACTTGGTCATAACGATGTAAATGTGCCCGAGGCCCCTTATCCGGCCCATGTGTGTAACACCCCAAACTTGGCCTAAACGTTACGATCGGATCTAGTATGTCACAAGGAAAGGTTGTTTAAAAGAACTTTGGAATATTAAGGAATCATCGCAATTTTGAAAGTTTTTGGTTTCGTGTTTCTATCTTGAAAATAACATCCAGTTTAACGGTTTCTTACCAACTCTTATTTAGGACTATTAGTCAGAAAACAGTTTTGAGATAAGAAAATTGAAAGCTAGTGATACTCCGAAACGTGTCATTATGAAAATAGTGTTTAGGGTTTTTAAGTAAATTCCCGAATTGAGTTATTAATCAGCTTGTTACCCGTTTGTTAATATTTTGGGAAAACGTTTATTTATGTTTTTAGAAAACTTTGTGTTTAGCATGTCATAGTACAATAGTAACTGCATTAAATCAAAACCCAAATTAAGGTTACAGAGGCCTTATTACATAACAAAATCCCAAATTAACATAAGTTTAAATGAAGAAAACAAATTTACGTAAGAAGTAATGTGTGGCCACCTCAAAGTCCACCTCGGCTCCAAATCAGTGACTAAGAGTTACCTGCAAGAATAAACAGAGGGGTAAGTCACCAAGACTCAGTGTGTAATTCCCCTCACAACCGCAATCTGGGCCTCAAACCCATAGATGCACGTTGGGCTTTAGCCATCACAATATGGCATATGAAAGGTATGTATGCAATGCAACCCAGCCTAACCTAGTGTTTTCCAACCTTCACGTCACCGGAATCAGCCAAACGCCTGTGACACCAAACCACTGTGGTTCCAAACAACTGTGATACCAAATCACTGTGACAGAGTCACGAAATATAATATGTGGGGCCAACCCACTGTGGTACCAAACCACTATGACAATCACTGATATAAATATGTGGGGCCAACCTACTGTGGTACCAAACCACTGTCGTACCAAACCATTGTGATAATCACTGATAAAAGTATATGTGGTGCCAAACTATGTGACAGTCACTGAATCACACTTCCCCTTTTTACATCATATCCCAAGCCCATGCAACATATTATCAGACTAAGATGAATGCAAACATACCTCCAACGTACAAAAGGAAAATAAATCATACATACGTACATTCAAAAGTAGAATCATCGAGGTACTTACCCGGTGTCTCCAACCTCACCCACAAGGGTATCTCGACTATCCACACAATCATTTCGTCTTTTTTCCAACACAATTATTAATGCGAAATATTAAAAAGAAGTGTAAGCACTACACACCTGATTACACGCAAAACTAAACTCTCTAGATCATCAACACTCTCACTAGCAGGAATAACCACCATTTGTCTATCCCAAGCAGATGTCGGCTCCCTACCACAACCCTACCGAAAGTCTCAAACTGCTGACACAGTACGTCGTTTAAACTTAGGAGCAGAGACTACTGGTTCACTCTCCTTAGGCTCTTTTAATGATATTTGCTTGGTATGGCTAGTCCTCGCATCCATGAAGAGAGCCCCGATCAGTATTCAAAGAGAACGTAGGTTGTCTAACAAGAGAATTTGATTAAGGAAACAACAAACAAAAGGAATGTAATAGCCAAGAAATCGAAAGATGGCTCCTTACCTTTGGAACCTAAATGGAATGGTAAGATTCGACAATCAATAGGCCTTCAGGCTTCGGACTACAAAACGTTCAGCTACTGAGGTTTCACAGAGTAAACGTTCCAAAACGAGAGAAGAAAAAGAGTGATTAGCCGAAACTAACCATCAAGAACAAAATAGCCCTTCGGCTATAACCACACAGAATCGAAAGAAAATAGAAAAATAATCGAAAGGGTCTCCCTTACCTTGCACAAACGGAAACCGATTGAAGAGAAGACCTTCGACAGCAAACAAGCCCTTTGATTCTTGATATTCGACTATTAAAGATGAAAGACACATGTTACAAAAGATGAAATGATTCGCTATGGAAGAGAACCCAAATCCAATTTGTGATAAAAGGAAGAGTGGCTAACTTCCTTACAAGAAGTAAGGAGATGAAGAGAATAAAAGAAAAGTTCCTTACCTTAGACAGAGAGAACCCGAATGAAGTTCAAGGAGATTCGGCACAAGCAGCCAAAGTCAAGAAGGTTTCGGTTTAAACACTAGAATAGGAAGAAATAAAAAGAAAAGAGAATGAGCAACTGAGGTTCGACTATTGTGTGACTAAAAGAAAAAGGCTTCCAATGGGAGAAGAAGAGAATTCGGCTATGCTTGAGAACTTAGAGAGAAAGGGATGAAAGTTGAAAGAGGGAAGAGATAAAAGAAAAAGAATAAAAGCCAAAGTGTGCTATGGTTTTGTTAAAAGAAATGAATGAAACTCCAAATGCAAAAGAAAGAAAAGCTTCTAAAAGAGTTTCGGTTGCACTCCTTTTTCCTAAATGGCATAAACGGCACCAAGGCTAAGAAAAGCTTCTACACTTTTGGCACACACTCACACTACTTCCCCTAAAATCGAAACACTCCCACAACCCCTTACATGACTGAAATTTTCCCCTCCAAGACCCTACATTCGGCCAACACCTCCACCACACTCCAAATCCCTTATTTTTCTCCACAAATTGCTCCCCAACACCCATTCAAACTGATTTGACCACTTTAACTCCCCTATCACCTCTCATCCATCCATTTTGAACTTGTTGACTCCTTCAATAACCACCTTGAAGTGTCCTAGCCGAATTCCACTTCTTCCTCTCCTAGAGTACAAAATAAAGTTCCACATGCTGCAGATGAGACTCGAACTCCTTCCCCCCTCCTGCTCCCTTGTGACGCAACTCCCTTGCTCCCTAAGTGGCATCACCTTGCCACCACACCACACTCCTTTTGTGTCAACAAACATAGGTAAATATTCTTAAAACCTACTTCAACTAGCTCTCACCCCTAAAGTGCCCAAAAAGCAAAATTTTTCTAAAGCCCTGGCTCAATCCCGAGCCTCGTCAGGGCCCCCAAACACACCAAAATAACATGCTAAATAAGCCAAACACATAGAATAGCATAAAAGAGGTGAGGGTATTGTTGTCACAACATCTCCTCTGGCTCCCACATGGCTTCTTCTGCATCGTGATTACGCCATAATACCTTGGCTAGAGGAACTGACTTCCTTCTCAACACCCTGACATCTCTATCTAAGATCTGTACTAGTTCTTCTTCAAAATATAGATCAGGTCTTACTTCAATTTCCTTCACCGGTACTATGTGAGATGGATTCGAACGATAACGCCTTAACATTGAAACATTGAATACATCATGTATCTGACTCAACTCCGAAGGTAACTTAAGCTGATAAGCCACTGGTCCCACGCATTTCAACACCCGATAAGGCCCGATGAACCTGGGGCTCAACTTGCCTTTTTGTCCAAATCTTAGGACTTTCTTCCAAGGTGAAACTTCTAGGAATACCTGATCACTCACTGAGAACTCTATTTCCTTACGCTTCAGATCCGCATATGATTTCTGCTTCTCGAAAGCTTTCTTCAGCCGAGCTCGAATCAACTTAAACTTTTCCTCCGTCTCTGAGACCAATTATGGACCCAACAACTGTCGCTCATCTAACTCTGTCCAGCAGGTAGGAGTTCGACACTTACAAACATACAACGCTTCGTAGGGTGCCATCTGAATGCTGGACTGATAGCTATTGTTGTACGCAAATTTTGCCATCGGTAGAAAATCTTTCCAACTACCTCTGAAGTCTACTACACAGCCCCTTAACATATCTTCTAGAATCTGAATTACCTTTTCTGACTGACGATCAGTCTGTGGATGAAACACCTTGTTGAAATCCAATCTTGTACCCAACGCTTGATGTAACGCCTTTTAGAACCGCAATGTAAACCTAGGGTCTCTATCTGCTATGATAGACACTAGTACCCCATGTAACCTCACAATCGCTGCTACATATAGCTTTGCTAACTTCTGTAGTGAGTAATCAACACGAACCAGTATGAAGTGAGCGGACTTCGTCAACCGATCGACAATTACCCACACTGAATCTTTCTTAGTAGGCGTCAGAGGTAGCCCACTAACAAAATCCATCGTTGTCCTCTCCCACTTCCAAACTGGAATCTTCACTGGCTGTAGCAACCCCAAAGGCAACTGATGCTCTGCCTTCACCTGTTGACACGTCAAATATTTACTCACGAACTCGATAACTTCTTGCTTTAGACTAGGCCACCAAAACTGTTCACGTAAATCTCGATACATCTTACTCCTACCGGGATGTATAGAGTATGGGCTACTATGCGCCTCCCGCAAAATCCTTTGTCTCAACTCAGAATCCTTCGGCATTCAAACCTTCCCACGAAAGCATAATACTCCATCACTGTTCTGACCAAAACCTTTCGTCTCACCACCTTCCACTTGCTGAAGTCGAGAACTTAACAATACATCTGACAACTGTCTCTCCTTAATCTGACTTACCCATGAAGGCTTCACCTGAAGTTCGGCTAATAAACTTCCATCTTCATACAAATTGAGATGAGAAAACATTGCCCTTAACTCCAATATCACCTTACGGCTTAGTGCATCCGCCACCACATTAGCTTTACCCAGGGTGGTACTCAATCGAGCAATCATAATCTTTCAACAATTCAATCCACCTCCGCTGCCTTAAATTCAACTCCTTCTGGGTAAGGAGATATTTCAGACTTTTATGATCGGTGTAGATAATTGACTTTTCTCCATACAAGTAGTGTTTCCAAATCTTCAAGGCGAACACTACCATAGCTAACTCCAGATCGTGAGTGGGATAATTCACTTCATGTGGTCTTAATTGCCGAGACGCATACGCGACTACCTTCCCTTCTTGCATGAGCACACATCCTAACCTTGTGTGTGATGCATCACAATAGACGACAAACTCCTTTTCCGCTTCAGGTTGAATCAACACTGGTGCCTCAATCAAGATCTTCTTCAACTTCTCAAAGCTTTCCTATTGTTGATCGGTCCATACAAACGGTATCACTTTCTGTAATAGCTTGGTTAATGGTGCAGCAGTCGAAGAGAATCCCTCAACAAACCTTCTGTAATACCCAGCTAACCCAAGGAAACTTCAAATTTCTGCTACTGACTTCGGTGGTTTCCAATTCAAAATAGCTTCAATCTTTCGAGGATCAACCCTAATCCCTTCTACAGACACCACATGCCCGAAAAAGATAACTTCCCTCAACCAAAATTCACGCTTGCTGAATTTGGCATACTATTGCTTCTCTCTTAAAATCTCCAGAACTACCCGTAGATGCGAATTATGCTCCTCTTTCGTCCTTAAATATACCAAGATATCATCTATGAACACTACGACAAACTGATCCAGGTAGGGTTGGAATACTCAGTTCATCATATCCATAAATGCAACTGGTGCATTCGTCAACTCAAATGGCATCACTAAGAACTCATAGTGACCATAACGAGTTTGAAAAGCAGTCTTATGAATATCTGCCTACTTGACCTTAAGCTGATGGTAACCTGACCTTAAGTCTATTTTCAAAAACACCGAAGTGCCTCACAGCTGATCGAGCAGATCGTCAATCCTTGGCAACGGGTATTCGTTCTTAATCGTCAACTTGTTCAATTGCCTATAGTCAATGCACATCCGCATTGACCCCTCCTTTTTCTTAACAAATAACACCGGTGCTCCCCACAGTGACACACTTGGTCAGATGAAACCACTGCCCAACAACTCCTGAATCTGAGCTTTATGTTCTACCAATTCCTTCGACGCCATCCTATATGGGGCAATAGACACCGGAGATGTTCCTAGAAGTAGATCAATGCCGAACTCTACATCACGATTTGGAGGTAACCCTGGAAGCTCTTCTAGAATGACGTCCGTGAACTCTTTCACCATTCTAACATCCTTTACGGACAATTCTTTGGCCTCCAAAGCACTAATAAAAGCTAGAAATGCCTCACACCCTTTTCGCACCATCCTTTCAGCCTTTAATGCGGATACCACATTGGACAGGTAATTCCTTCTCTCACCTATCACCAGCACCTCCTTATCCTCGAGAGTCTTTAATACCATGCGCTTAGGAGCACAATCCAAGTTTGCTCGATAATTAACTAACCAGTCTATGCCCAAAATCAAGTCAAACTCGCTGAACTGTAATTCCATCAAGTCAGCCGAGAAAATAATCCCTTATACTTCTAAAGGCACACTCCTAATGAGTTTGTTTACCACTACAGATTGTCCTAAAGGGCTAATCACAATCATCTCCCTAGAAGCAACCTTAGATTCTATACTTAAAATCTTAGACACAGTACTAGCAACATATGAATGTGTAGACCCAATATCTATCAAAGCTGTAAAGGGCACACCAAAATAAAGAACGTACCGGTTATGACGTTCAGTGCATCGCCATCCTCTCGACGTCTAGCTGCATAAACCAACCCAGGCTGTCTTGCATCTGTATTATCGGCACCCTTGCCCGGTGCTCCACGACCTCGACCAAAACCATTACCTCTTCTGGCCAGACCATGGCCTCTAGGTGGTTGCTGCCAACCTATTTCGGCCTGCAGATAACCCTAACCTACTGACCGCGCTCTGTCTGGCTCTTGTGGACAGTCCCTTATCCGATGATCCATAGATCCACACCTGAAGCATCCTCAATTACCTACCCAGCACTCTCCCGCATGAAATTCCCCACATCGAGCACACTGTTGAGACAGACCAAAAGTAGAAAGCTTCACAACTCGACTCGGCCCATCAAATCTAGGCCTCTTTTGAAAACCCCTAGTAGATCCTGACGACCCAAAGTTCCTCTTATTCCTATTCCTATCCTTATCCTGATTCTGCCTCTCAGACTGCTTTACCTCTTCAGCTATCTTTACCTTCTCAACCAGAGTGGCAAACTCTCTTTCCTGTTGCGGAGCTATCAGTACTCGTAACTAGTCCCTCAAACCATCCTCAAACCAAACACAGCGCTCGTAATCAATTGCGACGATACCCCGAGCATAGTGACTTAGACGCAAGAACTCTGCCTCATACTTAACCACCAACTTATTTCTTTGGACCAAGTTCAGAAATGCCCTTCTCTGAGCATCCACATAACTTGCCCCAACATACTTTCCCTAGAACGCTGTCTTAAAGAAGTCCCAGGTAATATGATATGTTTATGTACCATCCCTTATTGTGAGCCACCACTGGTATGCCTCATCTCGAAGAAGAGACGCTACTCCTTTCAACTTTTCCTATGCGGTACAGTCAAGATCATCCATGATTCGTTCTACTGCTTCTAGCCAGTACTCAGCTACATTAGGAGCCACTCCAGAAATACCCCTAAATATCTCGGCCCCACTTGCTCGTAATCACTCAGGAATAGATTTTTGAGCTACTTATCCCGTGCTAGCTCTAGTAACCCACTCCAGAACAAGTAGCATAGCTTGGGATAGAGCATTATCCCCTCCAGATCGGTCATGAAATTCTACTTCTGCTACTAGAACTTCACCTTCCGGCCCATGTCCCGATTTCGAGGGTTCAACCTCAACATTCTGGCCTCTACCGCGGCCACGCATACCACGTCCACGTCCTCTAGCGCTCATGACTATAGAATCAACTTAATCTGATTACAAGTTTTATGTATTATTATATCTTCCACTATTTTATTACCGTAAAATCATATGAAAATAGAATTAGAAGTAGTTTTTTGCAAAACATATTTCTAAAGGTCTCAATCTCTAAATTTGAATCTCTTACAACTATCAATCACAACATAATATAATCTTTCCATAAGAAATCAAACAACAATAAAAAAATTTATAGTACGTATTGGTGCCGGAGACTCAGGTGCCATACTTCCAGAAAATATGTATTTTCCTCAACCATATTTTAAACCATCTTTCAAAACATTTTTTGAACCCATGCCACAGCCGAGTTTTGCAACCTAGGCTCTGATACAATATGGCATATGAAAGGTATGTATGCAATGCAACCCAGCCCAACCTAGTTTTTTCCAACCTCTACGTCACCAGAATCAGCCAAACGCCTGTGGCACCAAGCCATTGTGGTTCCAAACAACTGCGATACCAAATCACTGTGATAGAGTCACGAAATATAATATGTGGGGCCAACCCACTGTAATACCAAACCGTTGTGACAATCACTGATAAATATATGTGGGGCCAACCCACTATGGTACCAAACCACTGTGATAATAACTGATAAATGTATATGTGGTGCCAAACCATTGTGGTACCAAAACACTGAGACATAGTCATTGAATAAAATATGTGGGGCCAACCCACTATGGTACCAAACCACTGTGACAGTCACTGAATCACACTTCCCCTTTTTTCATCATATCCTAAGTCATGCAATATATTATTAGACTAAGATGAATGCAAACATACCTCTAATGTACAATAGAAAAATAAATCATACATACGTACATTCAAAAGTATAATCGTCGAGGTACTTATCCGGTGTCTCCAACCTCACCCACAAGGGTATCTCGCCTGTCTACACAGTCGTTTCGGCTTTTTGCCAACACATTTATTAATGCAAAATATTAAAAAGAAGTGTGAGCACTGCACATCTGATTATGTACAAAACTAAACTCTCTAGATCATCAACACTCTCACTAGCAGGAATAACCGCTATTTGTCTACCCCAAGCAGATGTCAGCTCCCTACCACAATTCGGTGAAAAGTCTTGAACGGCTGACATAGTACGTCATTTAAACTTAGGAAAAGAGACTACGGGTTCACTCTCCTCAGGCTCTTTTAACGATATCCGCTTAGTATGGCTAGCGCTCGCATCCATGAAGAGAGCCTTGATTAGTAGTCAAAGAGAACGTAGGTTGTCTAACAAGAGAATTTGATTAAGGCAACTACAAATGAAAGGTATGAAATAACCAAGAAATTGAAAGATGGCTTCTTACCTTTGGAACCTAAATGGAATGGTAAGATTCGACAATCAACAGACCTTCAGGCTTTAGACTACAAAATTCGGCTACTGAGGTTTCCTAGAGTAAACGTTCCAAAACTAGAGAAAAAAGAGAGGGATTAGTCGAAATCTAACCATCAAGAACAAAATAGCCCTTCGGTTATAACCACACAGAACCAAAAGAAAATAGAAAAAAAGAATCGAAAAGGTCTCCCTTACCTTGCACAAATAAAAACTGATTGAAGAGAAGACCTTCGGCAGCCAACAAGCCCTTTGATTCTTGATATTTAGCTATTAAAGATTAAAGGCACAAGTTACAAAAGATGAAGTGATCTGCTATGGAAGAGAACCCAAATTTGATTTATGATAAAAGTAAGAGTGGCCGACTTCCGTAGAAGAAGTAAGGGGATAAAGAGAATAAAAGAAAAGTTCCTTACCTTAGACAGAGAGAAGTCGAATGAAGTCCAAGGAGATTCGGCACAAGCAGCCAAAGTCAAGAATGTTTCATCTTAAACACTAGAACAGGAAGAAATGAAAGAAAAGAGAATGAGCAGCCGAGATTCGGCTATGGTGTAACTAAAAGAAAAAAGCTTCTAATGGGAGAAGAAGAGAATTCGACTATGCTTGAGAACTTAGAGAGAAAGGGATGAAAGTTGAAAGAGGAGAAGAGAATTTAACTATGCTTGAGAATTCGACATAAACGGCACCAAAGCTAAGAAAAGCTTCTACACTTTTGGCACACACTCACACTACTTCTCCCAAAACTGTAACACTCCCAAAACCCTTTACATGACCGAAATTCTCCCCTCTAAGACCCCACATTCGACCAACACCTCTACCACACTCCAAATCATTTATTTTTCTCAACAAATTGCTCCCCAACACCCATTCAAACCGATTTGACCACTTTAACTCCCCCATCACCTCTCATCCATCCATTTTGAACTTGTTGACCTTCAACAACCACCTTGAAGAGTCCCAGCCGAATGCCACTTCTTCCTCTCCTAAAGTACAAAAATAAAGTTCCACATGCTGCAGATGAGACTCAAACTCCTTCCCCCTCCTGCTCCCTTATGACGCAACTCCTTTGCTCCCTAAATGGCGTCACCTTGCCACCACACCACACTTCTTTTGTGTCAACAAACACAGGTAAATATTCTTAAAGCCTACTTCAACTAGCTCTCCCCCCTAAAGTGCCCAAAAAGTAAAATTTTTCTAAAACCCTAGCTCGAACCCGAGCCTTTCTAGGGCCCCCAAACACACCAAAATAACATGCTAAATAAGTCAAACACATAGAATAACATAAAATACAGAACCCCTAATTTTAGGATGTTACAACGTGGGCCCACATGCTCGTGTGGCCTACTTAGCCCAAATTTAGCCACAGATACGAGATTCTCATAGTCCAGTTTACTATATACTACACAATCATACAATTTATTCATATGGGCCCACGTAATAGGCCCCACTTGGCCCATTTTAGCCCATCGTGGCCTAAGCAGCCTAAACGCACAAGAACACTCAAGCTCCTACATGTGCGCTCGCACGCTCGTGTGGCTACCATCACCATGTGACCGGTATTTCGATATTTGTCGCTCTACAGCTAGAGCAGAGAGAATACACACCTGATAAGAGTCTGAAGCTAATCCGCACTCTGAATGCTTCTATGCCCAAACACCCACCAAGGTATGTTTCCTCTCCTCATAGATAGCTCTATATATAGCCAGCTTCTCACCTTCCCTCTTGCTATCTTTTCGATGTGGGATCCCTCCGCCAGCAGAGTTTAAATCCAACTCAAACTCTGGCCGTCCAATCCACAAAATAAATACTCCACTGCTTGTAATGAGATTCGAACCCAGGCTCCCTTGCACCCTTAATGACACCTTGCCACTAGACCACTCACTTCCTTGTGTCTAACATCATGCGCAACTAAATATAAATCTATGGGCCAAAGTCCAAGTTCACTTAAAAATAAATCAAAATGAAATGCCAGCGCCAAGGCTTGAACCTTAGATCCCTTTGCTTCTTTGTGGCATCACCTCCTTGTCTCTTATGTGGCGTCACTTTGCCACTACACCACAACCCCTATTGTGTCATTTTTCTCCACATTTTAATCTTAAAGCCTACTTACTAACTCTCAAGTTTTTATTCACCTAAAACCAAAATTTTCATAAAGCCCAAGTTTGATCCCTGGACTTCATAGAAGCCCCCTAACCTTCTAAAATAACATTTCTAACAGGTCCAACTTGTAATAATGCCATTTTTCTAATCCCAAAAATTTTAAAACGCTCCCATGGCCAAGGCCCAATGGGCCCAATCCTACTAGGCCCAAATTTAGGGTGTTACATAGCTAGTAGGTTGAGCCATGTAAATGGTCTCATCGAGATATTTATTTAAGAATGTTGTATTGACATCCATTTTTTGGATCTCATAATTGAGAGAGGCCGCAATGGATAAAAGTATGCGGATAGAATTGAGCATGGCTACTGGAGAGAAGGTCTCATCGTACTCGATCCCTTCTTTCTGTGTGTAACCTTTTCCTATAATTCTAGCTTTATCTATTTCCACATTTCCTTTCGCATTTCTCTTTTTTTTTTAGATCTAATTACACCCTATGGGTTTAATCCCAACCAGTAAGTCTACAAGTTCCCACATCGTATTAGATTTCATAGAATCCATCTTGGCATCTATGACCTGTTCCTACAGCTTGGAATCAACATCCTGGATAGCCTCCTCGTAAGCGGATCATTATCCTCATTAGTGGCTTCCATATTATAAATACTACCATTATAGATGAAGAAGTTCAATTTCTTAGAAACACTGTCACTATGATGCATTACCATATTCTGTTGATTGTTTGCAGGTTTATGACTGCATGCCCCGACATGTGTGCATCAAGATTGAGAATCAACACTAAAATGACAATCAAATAAGAATTATTGTGCGGTGTCTACAAGTGTGGCAGGTCAATTGTAGTATTTGTAGTCTTACAATAGAACACTAGAGTATTCCAAGGATCAAACCTCAATAAGTTGCTGATTAAGTGAATTCTAGCTATAAAAATGCAATTAAAGATTCTAAACAACTACTTGCTGCTATAGGACAACAAACCATAATAAAAGTTGATGAAAACTAATTAATTACTTAAAAATAGAAAAAGACTAAATTATCAAGAAAGTAAACTAAGCAACTATAAAATATGAGTAAATATGATAACAGAGAGTTGTTTGTTGACTTCAATGTGGTTGGCTGACTTTCAAATTAGGGATCTAAATTGCGATTACTCCTAAATTGGCTTAATTTTACCTCTTGACCTCAACTTTACCAAATTAGACAAATTAGACTTGCTTATCTCTTGAACCCACCGACTAAAGCGAGACTTATCAAATTGGTGCCTAATAAGATCTCCTCTCAGTTTCACTTATCTTGATTTTCCCTTAGGGGCGTCAATCTTAAGTTTTTAAGTCTATTCAATTTAGTTCAGTTTTACAATTTAGTCTCTGAGTCCAAAAATCACCTACCCAACATTTTCATTGACCGCCTCCCAACGTGCCAACGTCGGAAGTAAGAATAATGCAACTAAAGATGTGAATAAATGTGATGTTCGCAAGTATATGAATTAGTTGTAATATGGTTTTTACAACAAAGTATGGAAGTACTCCGAGGATTGTACCCATTGGAGGCAGGACTAAACTAAGATTGACTTTTTCACTAATGGGTCTAGTTAGTAATTTAATTAAATTATAGTATGATTAATCCTAAAGTGATGAGAATATCTATTTCATAAAAATAATAAAAAGCTATTATGGAGACAAACCGTAGATTCTATTATTTTTAATGAGGGAAGACTAAGTCAGTTCTGTTTTCATAATTAACTCCTATTTTGAGTTCTACTGAATCAACTAGTCATTAACCTAGTAGGGCCTCACAGCCTTCCACTAACCTTATGAGTTAGCAAGAACTACTTATCTCTTGATGTTATAGTCCATACCAAATTGGGTAAAGCTTTTCACAGATAGGCAATACCGATTTCATGTTCATTCCTACCTATATGACTTCTTAGGGTTGTTAAGCCTAGGGTTTTAAGTTCTTCCTATTCCAACCAGGTGATCCGCTAAGAAACCCTACATTGAGATTAATTAATCCCACATCTACTAGTTAATCTCCCTTACCAGATTAGTTCCCCATGGATTTAACACATGCAAAGTAATTGACAGAAAAGATAAACATTATGAATAAATTAAAAGCTAAGATGAGGGAAATCTTGATATAATAGTAAAGTATGAACCAAAACCAATCGAGAGTTGAGTGATCTACAATCTGATCCCCTTGAAGAATGAAATAGAAAACTAAAATGAAAGCTAAATTTAAATTACAATTGGAAGGAAATTTTAAATTGATTAAAAAGCTAAGTAAAAATTGTTTATAAAGTGTTTAGAACAATTCTATTTATAGGCTTAAGGTTGGTCATTGTTCCTTGACCTAATTCAACTGACATTTTTTGTTAAAGTTCATTAAGTAATGAAAACACCCTTGGCTCATTAATTGACCATGTCAGGTCGGTGTCGCGACACCCATTAGCCTGTGTCGCAACACTGAAGGTAGTTTGCTATCTAGGGCTTGATTTTAAGGTTGTGTCACGACACACTCTTGTTGTGTGGCGACACCGAAGACAGAATGCTCCTTTTGGGTACTCTATTCACTGTGTTGCAACATCCAAGCTCCGTATTGTAATATCGTGGATAGTCCACTGTCTTTGTGCCTTCAAATGGTGTTCTGCACACTCATTCAATATATTAGTCTACCTTTAGGCGTACTTTTGCCCCCAAGGTCATATAAATAACTCAAATTTCTCTTTTTATTATATATACTAAATATGAAAACTAAACAAAAGCATAACTAATTTGTTGTTGTAACAACCCGTTTTTAGTCAAATAAGAACAGTGGTTTCGGGACCACAAATTTGAAGTCAAAATATTTATTATTATTATTATTTTAATTTCTACAACATGATAATATGTTATGTGAAAATTTCGTTAAGAAATTTTATCGTTTGAGTGCTTAATTTGGTAAAAAGGACTAAATCGCGTAAAATGTAAAACTTGTGGTCTATTAGCTAAAGGTGTCTAATAGCTATGGAATATTAAAGTGGAGGTCCTTATGTGGTAATTAGACCATTTTTTGCTTAAGTGGACATTTATGGACATCTTTTAAATGTTTTTAATAGTTTATAACTAAGGTTAATTAAGTAATTTAGAAATTAAAGTAAATTAAAATAAAAAAATTTAAAGTCATCATCTCCAAATGTTATTTAACCAAAAATTGAAGGGAGAAGAATCCATTTTTAAGTTTACATTCGGCCAAGCTTCTCATGCTCATTTAGGTACAATTTTTTGTCCCATTTTTAATGATTTTTATATTTTTGAAATCGTTGCAACTTAGTTTAGCTAGCCCAGGGACTATTTTGCAAAACTGTTAAAGGTTTAAAGTTTTTCCATTGATGAATCTTTGTATGTTTTTATGTATGAAGATAGAAAATGCATGCTTGTTGTTAAATAAACAACACTTGTAAAGTGATTTTTGACAAAATTGTCAATTAGGGGTTAAATTGAGAAATGTGTAAAATTTGTGATTAAATTGTGAAATAAATGAAAAATATGGGCTTCTAGGGACCTAATTGAAATTTGGCTAGCATGGGTTTTGGTTGAATTGCATGAATTTGTAATTTTATGAAATAAGGACTAAATTGTAAAAATGTTTAAATGTTAGGAGCAAAAATGTAAAATTTCCTTAATGTGTGTTTTGGACTAAACTTGAATAGAGAGATTATTAAATAAGTTAATTTTGATTACATTTAGATGAAGAAAAGCAAAATTCAAATTTAGATAGGGGAAAGAATAAGATTTTGGGCTAATCGACTTGTTTCATTATTTTTTCATTCGAGGTAAGTTTGTATGTAATAAGCATTGTTAAAATTGTGTTTTATATGCTTTGATATTGCATAAATTGTAAATTCAGCCTTATGGACACGTTTGACAATAGTTCGACAAGTGTGAAGTCTCCGTTGAACCTTGGGAATAGTTTAGGATACAAATGACATGTCATTAGGGGTTATGTGATGTGGGTGCTAGTCCGTATGTCCTACTGGTGGCTGAGTTATCTGGCATGTGTTGCAGATACTCGTTAGCTTGTATGAGCAGCATCGTGTAGCTTCGTCATGACCATCAGCTTGTGTGAGCAGAATCGTTGATAGCTCGAGAGTGAGCATTATATGTGATATGAGATTGAGATAGCTTCGACTATGTCTGTGGCACTTAGGTACGAGATTCTCGAGTATTCGATAGTATTCTGAATGGTTCAACGGGTATGTCAAATATGTGGATAAGTATGAGTTTGATACGGTATGGTACAGGTATGTACATGAACCGAGCAATACATTAAAATAAGGAAAATTATGAAAGTTCCTTCTAATTTTGTGAATGCAAATGTGGTAGGTTAGTGATTCATTATAAGCTATGTTATGTTATGTTTTATTTGCTTAATTTGAGCATATATGATAAGTTGATTTAAATGTTATACTAATTTACTAAGCTTTGTAGCTTACTTTGTTTAATTGTGTTTTATAATGAAATCGAAGCTAGCTCGGATTCGGGATTGTCGGAGACTTCATCACACTATCCAACTATCACTTTGTTACTTTTTTTTTTTGAATAAAATCACTTTTTTACTTTTGAATCTATGTTTTTGGGATATATGGCATGTATAGGAACTTTGGTCTTTTTGGTTATGGTTTGGTAATGAAATTAGTCATTTGAAATGGCTCGTAAATGTTAAATGTTTTGGTTTTGTAAATAGCCATGAGAGTTGGCTTAATTTGGTTGATTTGATTGTGTATACATATGTACATATGGTGTTGGATATGTGTTTAATGATGGATATGTTATGCTTGTTGATATTTGGTAATTAGAGGTGCTAAATGGTTAAGGATTGAATTTGGTATGTTTGTGAGATTAGGCTAAATAATGCAAAATTTAAAATGTCATATTGATGATTTGAGATTATGAGTTTTGGTATGAAATTGAATGGCATATTGTGGTGTTGATGTGTTTTATATTGGTTGGTATTGAAATGATATAAATTATGCTTGAATGAGGTTAATAGAATGCCTATTTTTTTGCCATGACTTGTGCTATTTGGTTTGGTATAGGTATATGCAAATTTGGTGGCAAAATGGTTTGATAAATAGCCTATTTTTGTACATATAGGCAGGGACACGGGAGTGTGTCTCAGCCGTGTATGACAGACGGTTAGGTTACACTGTTGTGTTTCCGTTGGTGTTAAATTAAAAATCAAGTTAGTATGCTCCATACGGCTTAGCACACAGGCATGTGACTTGGCCGTGTGGTATAAGTCAGTATACCCTATAGGTTTGGCATGGCCTAGTACACAACTTAGCACACGGGCGTGTGTGGCCATTTTTGGGGCACACGGGCTAACCATACGAGCGTGTGCGTTGGCCGTGTGACCCAAGTTAGAGATCTACACGAGGTTGGACATGGGCTGGGACACGGCCATGTGATCCCATTTCAAATGTCCACACGGCCTGTGCGTGTGTCCCCTGTATTTTGCAAAATTTTCTAAGTGTTCCAACATTTTCCTAAGTTATCGGTTTAGTCCCGAAACACCCCAAAAGCATGTTTTAGGCCTCGTAGGCTTATACTAGGGATGAGATATATGTTGTTGAATGATGGTTATTTGAAAATTGAAAATGTATGAGAAATGAATGTTTAATTGTTCAATAAGTCTGGTAATGCTCCGTAACCCTATTTCAACGTTAAATACAGGCGAGGGGTGTTACATTTATTGGTACCAGAGCTACGATTTAGTCGATTCTCAGACTAACGTAGCGTATGTGAGAGTCTAGCTATACATGCCATATATAACCTGGGATAGTGTGATATATCTTGATAGTTTAAATCATGTTTTCATATAGTAAATGGTTCCCAATTAAGCTGAAACTAATATGCCTGCCTCCGTTCACAGTGTAACATCCTGAGTAAGTGGGTCTGTGCATTTTGTGTGTTGTAGGGTTAAAAGTGTTAGCTTGAGATTTAGAGGTGCGAATTGGGCTCAAGTTTGGGTTGAGATCTCGGTTAATTTTCTAATGAGGAGCTATAAGAGAGAAAGAAGGGGTATCTGTGTTTAAAATTTGCAAAGTGGACTTGTGGCCCAAAATCTGGTGGTGCTGTAAGGGAGCAAGTAGGCGGCATCACTAAGGGGAGGATTGGGCCTAAGTGTTGACCGCTTGGAGCCCATGCTTTTGGGCTAAAATTTGGCACTTTAAGGGGACTACGAGAGGACGGCACAATGGCTAGGAAATAGGGGATTTAATTCTTTTATTATGTGGATAATATATTGATTTATGAGAAGAGGAGTTGGTGCTTGGTAGGCCTCTTTTGAAGGGAGGATGTAGATTAAGATAACAAGGGAGGATAAGAGTTATCAGGTGGAGGAAGAGTTGGCCGAAAATCAAACTTTGGGGAGGGGGTGAAATTCGATTTTGTGTGCCGAAATTTGAAGGCAAGAGTGTCCATCTCTTCTCACATTTTTCTTTTTCCTATCTCCTCTCTCACAGTGGAAATTCTCTTCTCATGTGGGTTCTATCATTTGCTTCAAAACCAAAACCCTCTAGCTCTATTCTCCTCTTCAATATCTTCCTGAAAGCTGAACCCTCTTTGCCCATATTTTCTTTTCCCATAGTCGAAACCTTCAAAGCTTAGCCTTTTTTCTCGAAATTTCACCATAGCCGAATCATCATCTCAGGATTGGTAAGTTCTCTATCATTTTCTTCTTTGCTATTTCTATCTTTCTCATCTAGTTTCTAACCCGAATCACTTCCCTAATATCTCGTCGATTTTCACTCTTTATTCCTAGAAGCTGAATCTTTCTTGCTGTGATCTCTCATGCCGAACTGTGAGGAACGCCGAAGGTATGTATTGGTAATAGGTTCGGCCGAATGGCCACTCCCTTACCCTTTCTCTTTTATCGAATCTCATCAAGCGTAGGTGCGATTATCGTGTTGGTCTAATGTTTGGATGCTTGGCCGAATGTAGGTAGGGTGGTGACGCATTCTTGAGGATTTTCGGGATTTGACGATCTAGGTAAGGGTTTCTTTTAAGTATTATGATTATCTCTTAGATTTGATCTCATTGTTTAAATTTGGTTTAGTGACTAAGGGATTGTTATGGACTCAAATGTCAGCCAAGAAATAGGAGAGCTTGGATCTGTAAACCCAGCCCCTAAGTCAAAAAGCGAGCAGTATCAGGGGTGCGAGATTGGCCACCAGGTTGTGGGCCAGTATCGGAGAAAGATTGTAGGTAGATAATGGAAGTCTCGAGTGATGATAGTGTTAAAGCAGTGAGTGCGATAGTACGAGGATCAGGTGTGTAACTCTTACGCACTTCATATGTTGTTATGTTAAATGTTGTGTTTGTTAAAAGCGAGAATAATAGTGGGAAACATTACGTTACCCTTACGGGTATAAGCAAGGACTTCGGGTAAGTCCATTATGGTGAATATCATGCCTTATCTATGTGAAACCTGTGTGTGCCATGTTATTTTTTCTTATGTATTAAGCATGATCACATTGTATGGAGAAACATATAGATGAAATATGGGTATGATGAGAGGAGGGGGAATGCATGATTTATTAGACTATCACCTGTGGTTAGGTACCACACGTGGGTTGGCATCACATATCATGCTTTTGTGACTAAGTCTCAGTGGTTTGGAACCACTAGTGGTTACGTACCACATGTGCTTATTTTGCGACTTGTCCAGTGGTTAGGTACCATAGTGGGTTGGCCCCACATATCAATTTAAGGGATCGTCACTAGTGGTTAGGTACCACAAGTGGGTTGGCCCCACACATGAATATTTGTAACTTCGGTTACCAGTGGTTAGGTACCACCAGTGGCTAGGTGCCACAAGAGGTAGATTTGGGAGACTCGGATGGATAATTAGGGAATGGGTTGCATGGCATGCATAATATCATATGAATCTGTGTATGAGTTTAATGTCTTTTGGGATGGGGAATTACACACTGAGTCTCGGTGACTCACCCTGTAACATCCTAAAATTTGAGTATTGATATGATGCATGTTTTGGTGCTTAACTTGTGTATAATTAAATTTTGCATGTTTAGTATAGACTTGAGAAGACTTGAGAACTATTCGGAATTAGAATAAATTTTAGTTAGGAGTACTTAATTGAAATGGATCAAGTGACTTTGAGGTTTAAGTAAGTTTAAGTGTCAAAAACTAGCACAAGATGAGCTAGTAGCAAGGTGGTGGTGGAGCATGTATGTTTGCTTGAGGGAAAAGGTTCGAATCCTTAGATGTGCATTAAGTTTGTTTTTATTTTTGTTTCCTCTTTCAAAGCGTCGGTCATGGATAAGGCTAAAGGATGAGTTGGATAACATTTTTGGCAAGAAGACCAAAGGAAAAAGGTAAGTAAAAGTTTAAGGAAAAGAATCTCATGATTAAAGGTGATAAGGGGACATAAGGCATGAATCAAGGGCTTTGTTTTGGAAGCTTTGAATGGCCAATTGTCCATGAACATGGACAATTTTGTGGACTAAAGAGGGAGCCGAAATTTTGGTAGTAAGTTTTGGAAAAGTGGGTATCTTGAGAAAATTTTCATTTTTGGTCATTTGCTCTCCCAAAAACCAAATTTTTCTCTCATCTTTTCCTCTTGGCCGAATGTGCTTCTGTTAAGAGGAAAACCATATTTGCTTTGTTTGTTTTGGTTATCCTTTTTGACCATTTGGTCATTTTTGCTAAGCACTCAAAGTAGCCCATTTGGTGTTCTCATCTAGTGCCTAAAACATCAAATACAAAAAAACATTTTCTTCTCCCTTCTCTTGGCCGAATGCACATTGTTCAAACTCTCATCCGTTGTTTTTCTTTATTTCGAAAATTTATTCATAAACCTCTCATCCTCATTTTCTTTCTTTCATCATTTTAAATTTTCTTTTCAATCATACTTTCAACATTTTCTTCTCCCTTGGCCAAATGTTAGACTACCTCCATAGTCGAATCTTTCCTTTCTCTCCTTTTTTTAGCATAGCCGAATCTTCCATTCTCCATAGCATCTATTTTTATCAATCATTCTTTTTCTTCTATTCAAACTTTGGATCATCGGTAAGTATCACTACTTTCTCTTTTCTTTTGTTATTTGGTCATTATGGCCGAATGTTAGAATGTCTTTGGAAGAGACTTTTTGACTGATTAACCAACCATTCATTCAAACGTTTTCTTTCGTTATTCTTAGTGAAATAGTGGAAGGGTCGAATCATCATTTTTTCGGAGAAATCTTAAAGTTCATTTAAGATTTGATAATAACGTAGAAAGGATACTCTTGATATTTTTTTTCGGAATATTAAGGTAAGCCGATTTCACTCTTCAAGTCTTTAGTCTTAAGATTTTTGATATATTGTTAGGACTGATGATTCTTTGTCTTTGAAGACAATCAAAATAGGGATGAAAAGGGCAGTAAGTAGTGTTCGGAAGAGGGGTGGTTCCATTATTCCCCCTAAATTAAAGAGAAGGACTGTTTCGAGAATTCGAGACTTTCCACCGGGTTATGGACCCTCATCCGACAAAAATCAATTATTCGAAGTTGTACGTACCCCCGAACCATTGTTTACTCGTGGTTCTGAACCTTTGATCGGAGAGAAATCGTAAATAGTGGTTGTTTGAGATTTCGAGGGCAAGATCTATATCGCTTAACATTAAAATAGTTTTATATTAAATATTAGTGTTCTAATCCATCGTGATGTGTGTTTAGATATCGACGAAAGGTGAGAGTGTAGTTCTCACCGTAATCGGTGTGTAATCTCACAAGTATCTCATGGGTTAGATGACTATATCGTATAAATCGTTGGATGAAATCACGAGTCAGTGAAATCGGGAAGAATAACATAGTTATCACCTTAATGATAAAATTTTGAAATTGTATTAAGATCATGGAAATTATGAAATTTGCCTTAACGAGCTAATTCGATAAAAGTAACAATTTGGGCCATATGTGATATTTGATAATTGGGCCATATGTGACATTTGATAATTGGGCCATATGTGATAATCGATAAATGGGCCATATGTGATATTTGATAAATGGGCCATATGTGATATTTGATAATTGGGCCTTATGTGAAATTTGATACTTGGGCCATATGTGATATTTGACAATTGGGCCATATGTGATTATTGATAAATGGGTCATGTGTGATATGAGACTTCGTGGGCCAAAAATGTGAAATGGGCCAGTTTGTAATAATTTTTATAATGGGCCTTATGTTGGAATAATTATATGAATGGATTGTTATGCATGCGATATACATGATTGTATGGGTTGGGCTATTTGACGAAGAGAAGTTCTGGTAGCTTTGCTACAATATTTTGGTGGCTCTGCCACAATTCTGAAAAATGGCAAATGCCATGTAAACTCTGTGAATTCGGTGGCTTGTCCACGAAATTTGATATACGACTTAATGCCTACTTCGGTGTGTTGGCGGGGTGGGTGACTAAAGCTCCCCACAGGTGTGCTGGTTGGTACGGGTAGTGTGTAGCGGATGGAAATCTAGGTTTGGTTTTGGGAATTGCATATCACTTGCATTTCATACATTCTTAATTATTATATTTATAATGGGCTTAGGCCCAAATAAATGCTTAAATGGTTTTGGCCCAGTGGACTATGGTAAGTGAGTTACACACTGAGTTTTAAGTAACTCACCCCAATTTTTTTTACCCCTCTTAGGTAATAATATTTGATGGAGGCTTGGGTCGGAGATGACTTCGTGTGGAGGCTATACTACAAATGGTGGTTTATAAAATTTTAAGACTTCTTTAATAATTTTATTAAGTACTATTTTTATGGCAATGTAATAAGGCCTCTTAAATTTTGGATTTTATTATGTGGATGGATTTTATTATGTTTTAGTTTTCCTAAGTTGGATTGGTTTTGTTTTTATAAATTATTGTTTTTCTATAACTCTCGTATAAAATAAAAGTTTTTCTTAAATATCATTGAAACTTAGGAAATTCTTTTAAAACTTTTCGATGAAATATTTCGACTAAATAAATCCAAAGTTTTTATCAATTATTACTTTATAGATCAAATGACAAATTCTTGTATTTTTAATTATGGTTTTCAATGAACTTTGATTTTTTGATAAAGTCATTCACTTAATCGTTTTGGAATTTGATTTCTACTTCGTTAAATGATTTGAATGTACGTTAAATTGTGTGGCATGCCAAAATCCGGGCTTAATACATAGGCCGAGTTTGGGGTGTTACACACCCCTTTCGTTACATTTTGCAGGTAATGCTTAGACCGTGGATTTGGAGTCGGGGTGGACTCGCGGTGGCCATGCGAGATATCTAGTTTTGTTTCAATGTTCATTTCGGTTTTGATTTTTACTTACTTTAAGTTGGGATTTCAGTTTGTAATAAGGCCACTTAACCTTACTCTGGGATTTATTATTCTTTCCATTTTCTCTTAAACTTTATTAAACAAAAAAGGCGTGTCAGGTAATCTATGTAATGGACATTTTTATAAACCTAAGTAAATACTCTGAGTTTTTCTAAATTTATACGCCGGATAAATAATCAACAAGGTTAACAACAGAGTGATTCTATCATGCTGAATAAAGTTTCAAAATGTTTTTACAATTCACTCCATTCAACTGCATTTTTCTTAACTACACAACAGTTTCTTTTCAAATCAAGTCGACCAAAATGGTTTGCAAGACGTCTTCTTCCCAGTGACACGCTAGATTCGATCGTAGCGTTCAGGCCGAGTTTGGGGTGTTACATTTTTGGTATCAGAGCAGGGTTCAAAAGCTCGGCTGTGGGTATAAGGCCCAAAATATTTTCAATAAAAGGTCTGTAAAATGATTTCTGGGGAGATGCATATCTCGGGAAGCATGGCACCTGAGTCTTTGGCACCTATCCACCCAGGTAAGTACCTAACCTCTGATGTGATATATATATGTGTGATGGGATTAATGGGTTTATAGGGACGTAGATAGATATGTTAGGGCTTATGGACCGTAGGCCTAGTTACACAAACTCTTACATTTCATAAAACTTAATTTCCCTAAATAAACATGTCTGTGAGCAAGTTAAAAGGACTAGGGTGTGGTAAAAAGCATACGCATGTCTAGGATTGGATTCAGGAATAGCTTGGTATTTAAGCAGTCCTAGTGACTCACCTCCTCTTTTTTGGGATCCTACCTGGTGCATAGTGACTGTTCATCTTAACCGTGAGGACTTGTTAACAGGCTAAAGTTTTAACTAAAACCGAATGGGACCAGTACCCTATCTTTGTAAAATTACTTATAGGACCCTAAATTTTGTAAAATTATCCACAGTACCCTAAGATGAGGTAAATGACCAAAATACCCTTGATTTCGTGAAATGACCAAAATAACCTTACTTGAAAAGTTACCAAACTACCCTTGATTTACGAAAGTTGTCAGAAATTGGCAAAATTATCGAAATACCCCTGGATTGCAAAATTATCGAAATACCCCCGGATTGTAAAATTATCAAAATACCCCTATTTGGAAAAATCACCAAGATACCTTATTTTAGAAAATTACAAAAATACCCCTATAGGTTAAAATTACAAAAATACCCCTGAGTAGTGAAATGACGAAGATGCCCTTAGGTGACAAATGTGAGCTCGTGGATGTACTTGTGTTGAATACATGTATGTGGTACTCTGCTGAATGTTGATTGAATGTGAATTTGAGAATTAGAAATACAGACTCAAGAACTGAACTGTGTAGACATAGTCCAAATTCGAAAGAACCATTGTTAAAAACTTCCTTCCATAAGACTGTTCGTTGTTAATCAGTAAAAGAAAAAGTTATTAACCTATTAAAATTTCTAAATCAGATTAAATCGCGAACGCTAGTCATGAGCACTTAATGACGCGGGTGTAATGTACGTGGTCGTAGTAGGGGTAGGATGATGATTATCGAAACCAAGTGGGTCTAGTTATGAGTCGAGAATGAAGTACCAAAGACCGCCTATATGGTATTTGAGTTTGAGGAGCGGCGCGGTGGCAATGATGCAGTGTCGCAGGCTATGCTATGAGTCCTAGAGAGTTGCTAGAAGCGAGCATAGATGCAGGGACTCGTAAATCAGGTCGAATGACTCCGAGCTAATGGAGCAGAGGTATTTAAGGGAGTTTCAAGTGTAACTCCCAACATAGCAGAGTACTGGTTAGAGGCGACAGAGCGCATAATGGATGACTTGGACTTCACATCTGAGAAGAAGTTAAAAGGGATAGTATCTCTTCTCAGGGATGAGTCTTATCAGTGGTGGCTCACGGTCAGGGAAGGTGGATAGGCCAATGATATCACTTGGGACTTTTTCAAGGTGACTTATCAGAGGAAGTACGTGGGGTCGAGTTATATAGATGCACAACAAAAGGCGTTTCTGAATTTGGTTTAGGGGAGTAAGTCAGTATCCGAGTACGAAATGGAATTCTTGCGGTTAAATTGGTATGCTCGGGGTATCTTAGCTACAGAGCATGAGCACTGTGTTAGGTTTGAGGATGGACTAAGGGATGAGATGCGGGTGTTGATTGCTCTGCAGCGAGAGAGGGAATTCACTGTTCTTGTAGAAAAGTCCAAGATTGCTGAGGAGGTAAAATAAAGTGAGAAACAGAATCAGAATTGGAATAGGGATAAAAAGAGTTATGGGTCTTCAGGGTCTGTTGGGAGTTCTCAAAAAAGAGCTAGATTTGGTGGACGGGATCAAGCTACAAGGCCAGCTGCTGCTGCTCAGTGGCCACCACAGTGTGCCCGATATGGGAAGTCCCATTTAGAGGAGTGTTGGACAGGTAATAGAAGATGTTTTAAGTGCAGGTCAATGGATCACCGGATAAGGGATTGTCCACGGAGGCCGACGAGGATGTAAATCGAGAATCAAGGACGTATACAATTTAGGGGAGATGGTCAGCGACTACAGAGGGGTCGGGGTACAGCCAGGGGTGGTAATGGAAACAGACGAGGCCGTGGAGCACCAGGTAGGGGTGCTAAAAATACTGATGCAAGACAGCCTGGATTGGTCTATGCAGTAAAGCGTCGTGAGGAGGGTGACGCACCGGACGTCATAACTAGTACATTTTTAATTTTTGGGTTACCTTATACTACTTTGATTGATGTTGGTTTGACGCACTCTTATGTTGCTAGTAGTATAGTGGGAACTTTGAACCTAGCCTATGAGACTTCTGCTAGGGAGATGACGGTAATTAACCCTCTAGGACACTCTGTGGTAGTAGACAGACTATATAGGGATGCACCCCTAGAACTTCAAGGGGTAGTGTTTCAAGCTGATTTGATGGAATTGCCCTTCGGGGAGTTCGATCTGATCTTAGGGATGGATTGGTTGGTAAAGTATCAAGCGGGTTTGGACTATGCAGCTAAGCGCATGGTGCTAAGAGCGGCCGAGGGTGAAGAGGTGGTGATGATAGGTGAGAGAAGGACCTACCTATCTAGTGTGGTATCCATTTTGAAGGCTGAGAAGATGGTGAGGAAAGGATGTAAGTCATTTGTGGCTTACGTTTGTGCCTTAGAGGTTAAGGAATCATCTTTGGAGAATGTTCGAATGGTGAAAGAATTTACCAATGTCTTTCCAGAAGAGCTTTCGGATTTGCCTCCGGATCGTGAAGTGGAGTTTGGTATAGACCTTCTACCAGGAATAGCCCCAGTGTCTATTGCCCAATATAGAATGGCACCGAAGGAGTTGGTGGAGTTGAAAGCCCAAATTCAGGAGTTGTTGGATCAGAGTTTTATCCGGCCAAGTGTATCGCCTTGGGGAGCGCCTGTGCTTTTTGTTAAGAAGAAAGATGGATCAATGCGAATGTGTATTGATTACCGTCATTGAAAAAGTTAACAATTAAGAACAAGTATCAGTTACCGAGGATAGATGACTTGTTCGATCAACTTAGGGGAGCCTCAGTCTTTTCTAAGATAGATTTGAGGTCAGGATATCACCAGTTTAAGGTCAGGGAGGCGGATATCCATAAAATGGCTTTTCGTACTTGTTACGGACACTATGAATTTTTGGTGATGCCATTCGGGTTGACTAATGCACCGGCATCTTTTATGGATATGATGAATCGAGTGTTCTAGCCGTATTTGGATTGGTTCATTGTAGTGTTTATAGATAATATTCTGGTGTACACGAAGTCGGGGGAGGAGCACGACGCACATCTGCGGGTGGTTTTGCAGATTCTAAGGGAAAAGCAATTGTTCGCTAAGTTTAGTAAGTGCGAGTTCTAGTTGAAGGAAGTTACCTTTTTGGGTCATGTGGTGTCAGCTGAGGGGATTAGGGTGGACCCTCGGATGATTGAAGCGGTGTTAGGCTAGAAACCATCGAAATTTGTGGCAGAGATTCAGAGTTTTCTTGATTTAGTAGGATATTACAAGAGGTTTGTGGAAGGGTTTTCTTTGATTGCAGCACCGTTAACCAAGTTGCTAAGGAAAGGGGTTTCGTTTGTGTGGTCAGACAAGCAACAAGAAAGTTTTGAGAAGTTAAAAATGATTTTAACGGAAGCTCGATCTTGATTCAACTTTGAAGCGGGGAAAGAGTTCTGATTTATTGTGATCGTCGCATCTGAGGTTAGGGTGCATGCTGATGCAAGAGGGGAAGGTGGTAGCGTATGCTTCTTGACAATTAAGACCTCACAAGGTGAATTACCTGACGCATGATCTGGAGTTGGCTGTAGCGATTTTCACCCTAAAAATTTGGAGACATTATTTGTATGGAGAGAAGTCAATTGTGTACCCAGATCATAAGAGTTTGAAATACCTCCTCACTCAGAAGGAATTGAATTAAGGCAGAGGAGGTGGGCCGAGCTGTTGAAGGATTATGATTGCTCGATTGAGTACCATCCAGGTAAGGCTAACGTGGTAGCTGACGCATTGAGCCGCAAGGTTGTGGCAGATTTAAGAGCCTTGTTTGCCCACCTTAGTCTGTATGATGACGGAAGTCTGTTAGCAGAACTGCAAGTGAAGCCAATGTGGGTAAACCAGGTTAAGGAAAAATAACTGGTGGATGAAGTCTTAAACGCTCGGCGTTTGCAAGTATAGAATGGTGGATTGAAGGGGTATAGCGTGAGCAGCGATGGAGTGCTATGTTTTCAGAGGAAGGTTTGCATGCCTAAAGATGTGGAGTTGAGGCAGGAGATTCTTCAGGAGGCTCATAGCAGTCCATACGCTATGCATTCTGGAGGTAGTAAGATGTACAGAGATTTACGGGAGTAGTTTTTATGGTCGGGCCTAAAACGAGAAGTAACTGAATTTGTGAGTAAGTGTTTGACGTGTCAACAGGTCAAAGCCAAACATCAGTTACCCTCAGGATTGATCGGTAAAGATTCTGCAATGGAAATGGGAAAGGATCACGATGGATTTCATTAGTGGGCTACTCCTCACGCCTACTAAGAAGGATTTGGTCTGGATGATCGTTGGCCGTTTAACTAAGTCGGCTCATTTTATACCGGTTTGGGTTGATTACTCTCTCCAAAGGTTGGCTAAGTTATATGTGGCAGAAATTGTGAGGTTGTATAGGGTGTAGTGTCAATTATTTTAGACAGAGACCCTAGATTTACGTCAAAATTCTGGAAGGCATTCCATCAAGATTGGATTTCAGTACGGCATTTCATCCCCAGTCAGATGGACAGTTGGAAAGGGTAATCCAGATTTTAGAAGATATGTTAAGGGGTTGTGTCGTGGATTTTAGAGGTAGTTGGGAAGAATTTCTACCGTTGGCAGAGTTCGTGTACAACAATAGTTACCAGGCAAGTATTCGGATGGAACCATATGAGGCGTTGTATGGCCGAAAATGTCGTACCCCTAAGTATTGGACGGAGTTGGGAGAGCGACAGTTAGTGGGTCCAGAGTTGGTTGCTGAAACAGAGGATAAGGTTAGGCTGATTCGAGCTTGTCTGAAGGAAGCTTCGGATAGGAAAAAGTCTTATTCCGATCTCAAATGGAAGGATGTAGAATTTGCAGAAGGTGACAGGGCTTTCTTGAAGGTGTCATTGTGGAAGAAAGTGCTGAGATTTGGTCGGAAGGGCAAGCTGAGTCCTAGGTTTATCAGGCCTTATCGGGTGTTGAAGCGAGTGGGACCAGTAGCTTATCAGCTCGAGTTACCACCAGAGTTGAGTCAGATCCATAATGTGTTTGATGTTTCCATGCTTAGACGTATCACTCAGATCCATCTCATGTTGTGCCGGTGAAAGGAATTGAGGTGAGCCCAGACTTATCTTTTGAGGAGGAACCAGTGCAGATCCTGGATCGGGATGTCAAAGTATTGCGTAGGAAACCAGTCCCTTTGGTGAAGGTATTATGGCGGAACCATGGATCAGAAGAAGCGACATAGGAGTCAGAGGATGTTATGCTACAGTAGTACACTCAACTCTTTTGATCAGGTAAATTTCGAGGCTGAAATTTAATTTAAGGGGGGTAGAACTGTAACATCCTGAGTAAGTGGGTCTGTGCATTTTGTGTGTTATAGGGTTAAAAGTGTTAGCTTGAGATTTAGAGGTGCGAATTGGGCTCAGGTTTGGGTTGAGATCTAGGTTAATTTTCTAATGAGGAGCTATAGGAGAGAAAGAAGGGGTATCTTTGTTTAAAATTTGCAAGGTGGGCTTGTGGCCCAAAATATGGTGGTGCTGTAAGGCAGCAAGTAGGTGGCGTCACTAAGGGGAGGATTGGGCCTAAGTGTTGGCCACTTGGAGCCCATGCTTTTGGGCTCAAATTCAGCACTCTAAGGGGACTAGGGGAGGACGGCACAATGGCTAGGAAATAGGGGATTTAATTCTTTTATTACGTGGATAATATATTGATTTATGAGAAGAAGAGTTGGTGCTTGGTAGGCCTCTTTTGAAGGGAGGATGTAGATTAAGATAACAAGGGAGGATAAGAGTTATCAAGTGGAGGAAGAGTTGGCCGAAAATCAAACTTTGGGGAAGGGATGAAATTCAGTTTTGTGTGCCAAAATTTGAAGGCAAGAGTGTCCATCTCTTCTCACATTTTTCTTTTTCCTATCTCCTCTCTCAAAGCTGAAATTCTCTTCTCCCGTGGGTTCTCTCATTTGCTTCAAAACTGAAATCCTCTAGCTCTATTCTCCTATTCAATATCTTCCTAAAAGTCAAACCCTCTTTGCCCATATTTTCTTCTCCCATAGCCGAAACCTTCAAAGCTTAGCCTCTTTTCTCGAAGTTTCACCATAGCCGAATCACCATATCAGGATTGGTAAGTTCTCCGTCATTTTCTTCCTTGCTATTTCTTTCTTTCTCATCTAGTTTCTAACCCGAATCACTTCCTTAATATCTTGTCAGTTTTCACTCTTTATTCCTAGAAGCCAAATCTTTCTCGCTGTGATCTCTCGTGCCGAATTGTGAGGAAAGCCGAAGGTATGTGTTGGTAATAGGTTCGACCGAATGGCCACTCCCTTACCCTTTCTCTTTTACCGAATCTCATCAAGCGTAGGTACGATTATCGTGTTGGTCTAATGTTTGGATGCTTGGCCGAATATAGGTAGGGTGGTGACACTTTCTTGAGGATTTTCGGGATTTGACGATCTAGGTAAGGGTTTCATTTTAAGTATTATGATTATCTCTTAGATTTGATCTCATCGTTTGAATTCGGTTTAGTGGCCAAGGGATTGTTATGGACTCAAATGTCAGCCAAGCAATAGGAGGGGTTGGATCTGTAAACCCAGCCCCTAAGTTCAAAAAGCGAGCAATATCAGTGGTGCGAGATTGGCCACCGGGTTGTGGGCCAGTATCGGAGAAAGATTGTAGGTAGATAGTGGAAGTCTCGAGTGACGATAGTGTTAAAGCAGTGAGTGCGATAGTACGATGATCAATTGTGTAACTCTTACGCACTTCATATGTTGTTATGTTAAATGTTGTGTTTGTTAAAAGTCAAAATAACAGTGGGAAGCATTATGTTACCTTACAGGAATAAGCAAGGACTCTGGGTAAGTCCATTATGGTGAATATCGTGCCTTATCTATGTGAAACCTGTGTGTGCCATGTTATATTTTCTTATGTATTAAGCATGATCACATTGTATAGAGAAACATATAGATGAAATATGGGTATGATGAGAGGAGGGGGAAGGCATGATTTATCAGACTGTCACCAGTGGTTAGGTACCACACGTGGGTTGGCCCTACATATCATGATTTTGTGACTAAGTCTCAGTTATTTGGAACCACCAGTGGTTAGGTACCACATGTGCTTATTTTGTAACTTGTCCCAGTGGTTAGGTACCACAGTGAGTTGGACCCACATATCGATTTAAGGGATCGTCACCAGTGGTTAGGTACCATAGTGGGTTGGCCCCACATATCAATTTAAGCCATCGTCACTAGTGGTTAGGTACCACAAGTGGGTTGGCCCCACACATGAATATTTGTAACTTCGGTTACCAGTGGTTAGGTACCACCAGTGGCTAGTTGCCACAAGGGGTAGATTTGGGAGACTCGGATGGTTATTTAGGGAATGGGTTGCATGGCATGCATAATATCATATGAATCTATATATGAGTTTAACGTCTTTTGGGATGGGGAATTACACACTGAGTCTCGGTGACTCACCTCTTCCGTTACATTTTGCAGGTAATGCTTAGACCGTGGATTTGGAGCCGGGGTGGACTCGCGGTGGCCATGCGAGATATCTATTTTTGTTTCAGTGTTCATTTCGGTTTTAATTTTTACTTACTTTAAGTTGGGATTTCAGTTTGTAATAAGGCCACTTAACCTTACTTTGGGATTTATTATTCTTTCCATTTTCTCATAAAGTTTATTAAACGAAAAAGGCATGTCAGGTAATCTATGGAATGGTCGTTTTTATAAACATAAGTAAATACTCTGAGTTTTTCTAAATTTATACGCCGGATAAATAATCAACAAGGTTAACAACGGAGTGATTCTATCATGCCGAATAAAGTTTGAAAATGTTTTTTACAATTCACTCCATTCAACCGTATTTTTCTTAACTACACAAAAGTTTCTTTTCAAATCAAGTCAACCAAAATGGTTTGTAAGACGTCTTCTTCCCAGTGACACGCCAGATTCGGTCGTAGCGTTTAGGCCAAGTTTGGGGTGTTACACGTGGGGTAGCGTAATCTGAGTTGAGCGGGTAGCCAGGGAGGAGAGGCTAAAGAAGCCTTCTTCTAGATGATGAATGAGTGGTTTATGGAGTTCATTTGAGCAAATCCAGCTGCTCAGCAACCTCCACCCCACCTAATCCCCAACCAGTTCCTGTAGTTCCTCAAGTTGTGGAACTTTTACAATTAAACAAGCCACCTGTTAATAAAATCTAAAAATTCAAGGCTGAAGAGTTTAGAGCTACCGTTGATGACGATCCTAAGAGAACAAAGTTTTGGCTTGAAAATACTATTAGAATATTTAATAAACTATCATGTACACCAGATGAATGTTTAAAATGTGCCATATCACTTCTGAGGGACACTGCGTATCAATGGTGGAATACTTTAGTATATGTGGTACCGAGAGAAAGAGTCACCTGGGAAATCTTTCAAGCCAAATTCAGAAAGAAATACACTAGCCAGAGGTTTATAGACCAAAAATACAAAGAGTTTTTAGACTTGAAACAGGGCCGTATGTTTGTGACTGAGTATGAGCGAGAGTTTGTGAAACTCAGTATTTGTAAGACTCAGTAAGTATGCTCGGGAATGTGTTTCAACCGAAACAATTATGTGTAAAAGATTCAAAGATGGATTGAATGAAGATATCATATTGTTAGTGGGGATTCTAGAGTTGAAGGAATTTGTGGTACTAGTTGATCGAGCTTGCAAAACCGAGGAATTGGCTAAAGAAAAGAGAAAAGTTGATTTCAAAGTTAGTGATTCAAGAAAAAAATAAACCCTATCAGTATTTGTCAAAGAAAGCACGAGATTCGTACACTCATTCAAATGCTTCAATCGGGTATCCAAATAGAGATCATGAAAAGCAATACTCAAGTCCTAAAGCTCAAGCTACATCAGTATCGAGTGTTGGCAATGTGAGAAACAATAAACTCGAGTGTCAACAGTGTGGTCGATGACATTTTGGTGAATGTTGGATGAATTACAGAGGTTGCTTTAAATGTGGTTCGCAAGATCATTTCATAAGAGATTGTCCCAAGTTAACTGAGAAAAATAAAATTCAGAATGTAAGATCGAGTAACACAGCTGCTAGAGGAAGACCACCTAGAAATGTGGGAAATGTGTCCATTGCAAAGGAACGATAAAGGATTCTGCTGTGAGATCCAAAGCTAGAGCACTAGCTAGAGCTTACGCTATTCACGCTCGCGAAGATGCATTGTTACCAAATGTTATCACCGGTACATTTTCTCTCTGTGACACTAATATAATTGAATTGATTGATCCTGGATTGACTCATTCATATGTTTGTGAGAATTTAGTGTTTAGTGAGAGTTTGTAAGTCGAGTATACTAAGTTTGTGATTAAAGTGTCAAACCCCTTAGCCAAGTATGTTCTAGTTGATAAAGTTTACAAGAATTGTCCTTTGATGACTCAGGGTTACTGATTTTCGACAAATTTGATGCTACTACCATTTGATGTAATTCTGTGTATGGACTGGTTGACGCTACATGATGCCGGACTATTGAATTGAAATGTCAGAATAATGAGATCCTTCAGATTGAATTTGATGAATTGAGTGGATTACCTGTCGTGATATCATCGATGTTAGCTCAGAGATATGTGAAGAAAGTTTGCGAAGCTTATCTTGTTTATGTACTTGATACAAAAGTGTTTGAATCAAAGGTTGAATAAGTGCCAGTGGTTTGTGAGTATCCAGATGTGTTTCTAGAAGAGTTGCCAGGATTGCCACCAATCAGAGATGTTGAGTTTGCTATTGAATTAGTATTGGGAACATCACCGATATCGATAGCTTCGTACAGAATGACTCCGACAAAATTGAAAGAGTTGAAAGCTCAGTTGCAAGAGTTAACAGATAGAGATTTTTCATGACCTAGGTTTTTACCCTGGGGTGGGCCAGTTCTATTCGTAAAGAAGAAAGATGATCGATGAGAATGTGTATTGACTATCGTCAGCTCAATAAGGTTACAATAAAGAATAAGTATCCTTTCTCGAGAATTGATGATTTGTTTGATCAGTTGAAAAGAGTAATAGTATTTTGGAAGATTCATTTATGGTCTGGTTATTATCAGTTGAGAGTAAAAGATTTGGATGTATCGAAAATTATGTTTAGAATAAGTTACAGGCATTATGAATTTCTTGTTATGCCTTTCGGATTAACTAATCCTCTTGCAGTTTTTATGGATTTGATGAATCAGATATTTAGACCGTATTTAGATAGATTTGTTGTTGTTTTTATTGACGGCATTCTGATCTATTCAAGTGATGAGTCTGAGCATGCTGAACATTTGAGAATTGTGCTACAAACCTTGAGAGATAAGCAACTGTTTGCTAAATTCAATAAATGTGAGTTTTGGCTCTGAGAGTTTGGATTTTTGGGACATATTGTTTCAGCTGAAGGTATACGAGTGACCCGAGCAAGATTTCCGCAATTGTTGATTGGAAACCACCAAGAAACATATCCGAAGTTAGAAGCTTTCTAGGATTAGCTGGCTACTATCGACGTTTTGTAAAAGGATTCTCGATGATTGTTACACCGATGACTAGGTATCTATAGAAAGATGTGAAATTCGAGTGGTCCGAGAAATGTCAACGGAGTTTTGAACTGTTGAAAGCATTACTAACAGAGGCACCAGTTTTGGTTCAACCTGAGCCGGGTAAAGAGTTTGTGATTTTCAGCGATGCGTCATTGAATGATTTGGGTTCTGTTTTGATGCAAGAGGGAAAAATGATAGCTTATGCCTCCAGACAGTTGAAATCACATGAAAAGAAGTATCTGACGTAGATTTAGAGCTGGTCGCTATTGTATTTGCATTGAAAATTTGGTGGCATCATTTATACAGTGAAAAATGCCATAACTTTACTGATCATAAGAGCTTAAAGTATATAATGACTTAGAAAGGTTTGAATTGGCGACAACAAAGATGGCTCGAGTTGCTAAAAGACTATGAGTTAGTGATTGATTACCATTCGGGGAAAGCGAATATAGTTGCAAATGCTTTGAGTAGAAAATATTTATTTTCTTTGAGAGCGATGAATACTTAGATAAACTTGTCTGATGGTGGTTCGGTTCTAGCAGAATTAAAAGCTAAATTGGTATTTCTTTAACAAATTTGTGAAGCTCATAAATTTGATAACGAGTTACAAGCTAAAAGAGTACAGTGCGAGTCGAATAGTAATTCAGACTATCAGATCGAATCCAATGATTGTTTAATGTTCCAAGGTAGAATTTGTGTACCAAAGAATTTTGATCTTATTCAAAAAATTTTACATGAAGCACACAGTGGTTGTTTATTTGTTCATCCGAGAAGTACAAAAATGTACAATGATTTGAAATAATTGTATTGGTGGTCAGGCATGAAACTAGACATTTCAGAGTTTGTGTCAAGATGTTTGGTTTTTCGGCAAGGTAAAGCTGAACATTAGGTGCATTTAGGATTGCTACAACCAGTGATGATACTAGAATCGAAATGGGATATAGTTACGATGGATTTCATATTGGGTTTGCCCCTGTCTACAAAAAAGAAAGATGCTGTTTGGGTTGTCGTTGATCGACTAACGAAGTCTGCCCATTTCATTCCTGTACGTACAAACTGTAATAGCCAGAAGTAAGGGCTAGTCGAAACAGTGGTCTCGAGACCATTGATCTAAGATTTAGGAAAATTATTTTAGTATTAATTATTGTGTTATGAAATTAATATATGGCTATATGAAAATTTTGGTGCTTTAGTTTTAGCAATTGAATGTGTAATTGTGAAAAAAAGGACTAAATCGCATAAAGTGCGAAAGTTCCATTATAAGTGGTAGAGGTGTCTAATAGCCAAATAATATCAAATTGGAGGTCCTTAAAGTGAAATTAGGCCATTGGATGTGTGATGGTCGGCTATATAGAGGCTATGGAGACAAGATATTAAATATTGGTCAAATTTGGGGCAAATTAGGTGTTAAAAATGAATAAACGTTGTTGTCAACTTTTACTATTCACATTTCTTCTCCATTGAAATTGAAGAGAGAATAGGGGTTTTGAAGCTTAAATTTTTAGCAAAACAAATCCCTTGCAAGTAAGTGATTTTGGTGGTTTTGTTTGATAATTTTTTTACTTTTGTAGTCCCCAAAGCTTAAGCTAGATAATGAGGGGACTAATTTTGTAACACCCCAAAATTAGGCCTAGAAGAATTGGGCCTGATGGACCTTGGGTGTAAGAGCGTTTAAAATTTTTTGAGAATAAGAGAACGACATTATTGTAAGTTGGATCTATTATGTGAGTGATTTTGGAAGGTTAGGGGGCTTCTATGAAGTCCCGGGATCAAACTTGGGCTTTAGGAAAATTTTGGTTTTAGGTAAAGAAAACCCTGGGAGTTAGTAAGTAGGCTTTAAGAATAAAATATGGAGGGAAATGACACAAAAGGAGTTGTGGTCTAGTAGCAAATGGCGCCACATAAGAGACAAGGGAATGATGCCACAAGGAAGTAAGGGGATCCAAGGTTCAAGTATTGGCACTTGCATTTCTTTTAGATTACCTTTTTAAATAGATTTAGACTTTGGCCTTAGACTTATCTTTAGTTGCACATGTTTTAAGACACAAGTTGGGCATGTAGCAAGGTGGCTGTGGCATCTCATAGGAAGCATGCATGAGGGGGGTTTGAATCTCGCAAGTTGCAAATGGTGGCTTTTATTTTATGCCTTGGAAGATGAGGTACCTGAGTTTGGATCAAATTGTTCTAAGGGAGTTGAAGACTTGGCCAATTGGTTCAAATGGATGATGGAGATCAAATTTAGGAGGAAAAGGTGGAGAAAATCAAGGAGTTGGGTGTGTGGGAAGTGGTTGGCCGAATATGGAAAGTGTATGGGGGAGTTTCAGTCGAAAGGTGGTCATTTTGAAGGGTGCATTCAGTTTGGTTAGGGGGTGCCGAATTTTACTTGTGTTGTTTTGGAAAAAAAAAAGAGAGCAATTGTCATTTGAGTTTGTGACGTTTTAGGTCATTTTTTTCCTCCTTGGTAAATCTCTACCGAATTCCCTTGTGTTCTTTCTTTCTTCTCTCAACTCTTTTTTCATTTTTTCTTTTTCTTTCTTCTTGCTCTTTCACTTCTCCTTGCTGAAATTCCCCTAAGCCTTCTCTTTACTTCTTAGACTTTTTTTCTATTCTTCCTCTCTATAACCGAATTTGACTCTTTTGTTTTGCTACCTAGTGCCGAGTGGTTCCACCTCTTACTCATTATTGCGAGTCATTATGTCTAAATCATCCTTCCATCTGGGTTCTCTCTGAACGAAGGTGCTGGTTTCTTTTCTATCATCCTCTTCTTTTCTCTTGGTGATTTGTTAAAATCGAAAATCCTAACTCCATCACTTTGTGCCTAGGCCAATTTTATTAGGGATCAACTGCCGAATCTCTTCTCATCTAGTCCTCATGTTTTGATACTCCTCTCTTAACAGTACTAAGCTAGCATTTTGGGGTTGGTCGAATCAAGTTCTTTGATTTCTTGTACGCTTCTAACTTCTTCTTTTTTTCTTCCTAGTTAATCGTCATCTCTGAGGGCAGTGGGTGCTCAACTCCTCTTGTTAAAGGGACCTGTCTTGCCAAATCTAAGGGTAAGTAGTACATTTCATTGTCGAATTTCACCCTATGCCGAATATTGGAGGATGCTAACCCATTTGTGCACCAATCGATTTAGGAATTTGGTTGCTCTAGCCAAGAAGAAGCAAAGCCGAATATTGCCACTCTGTGGAAGGAGGTAAATTTGTGAAAGTGGTGTTAGTGGCTATTCGGATTCAACTTAGACATGTTTTATCGTGGTGTATAATAACTTATTGGAATATATTGGTTCATAGGTACGAAATTTTAGGAATTCAATTTTCACTGATAACTCTCACCCCCATCTGAATGATTGCACGTGATGTTATGCGAATCGGCCAAAAGTCGAAAAGCCAAAAAAAGGGCATCTGTGACCACTCGAGCATACGAACGCTCGTAGTGGTAAACCAAAATGCGAATAATGATGGTAAGCCATTGAGAGTGTGACAAGCCCTCTCGTGAAACTGAGGCTGTAACGAGCCTGATCGAGCCGAAAAGGGCCAAATGGGCCCAAAGGGCTATCCGGCCCATTAAGGCAAAACTGTTGGAAAACTATCAAATGATAGGTTTGATTGCGAAATATGCAAATCTAAAACCGAAATCATGCGAAATGGGCACCACGAGCTTGTGGGCCTGATTGGGCCTAAAATGGATTTTAGGCCCAATATTTTCGTAGAAACCCAAAAAGGGTCCTGTGTTGCTCGAGGCGATAGTAGGCCTTCGGAGAGGCTGTTAAATACAAAATTACCGACATAAACCTGGAGGTTAAAGTACCGAAATACCCTTGGAGTGTAAATTACTGAAATACCCTTGGTGGGTAAGTTACTGAAATACACTTGTTGGGTAAATTACCGTTATACCCTTAGGGGTTAATTAGTACGATTGTGTGTATTCTATTTAACTATTCATCATGGTAATTTATTTCATACATCATTTCGTTATGTTATTTGGATACATGACATTTTGCATGGGTTTGGGATATTGATGATTGGAGGAAGTGTAATCTGGTGGCTCTGCCACATTCTGTCTGGTGGCTATGCCACGTATATTCTATTATTTTAGTGGCTCTACCACAAATTCTGTAATTAGCAGCTTGTCTGCAATATTGGTGTGTTTTGGCAAGGTGGTTGACTTGGTCCCCACAGGTGTGTTGAGCTGGTACAGGGGTGTGTAGCGGATGGATTGTTAGGTTGGGCTGCATACTCTGTTTGCATTATCATGTTTATAGGGCTAAGGCCCAAATTATTACCAAATAGGGCTTCGACCCAGACTGCTTCTGTATGGGCTCGGACCTAGTTAATGACCGATTAGGGGATTACACACTGAGTTCTCATAACTCACCCCTCTGTTTTAACCTTGCAGGTGATCCCCAACATTGAGGATTTGGAGCTGCGGAGGACTATGTGGTGGCCATACCTCAGAGTACTTCTCCCAAACTTTAGTAAATTTCCTTACTTTATGTTGAGATTTATTTTAATTTGGGTTTAATATTTTGTAATAAGGCTATTAAATTTTAATTTTTCTTTTAAGCTTTCATTTCAGTGATATTCAAACTATAAACGATTAAACTCTGGGTTTTCTTAAAAAGTTAATAACTATTTTCAAAATATCACGTTTTCGCAAATTACTGAATTTGATTTTTGCTATAAACGAAGTTTTCAAAAATAACAATAATAATGTTTTTACAAGAAAATCATAAAAGCAAATCTGAATTTCACAAACAACAATGCTCGGAGTTTCAAAAAGAATACGAAGTTTTTAATCGAATGCGTAGTTTTTAATCAACCCTTTTATGTGACAGTCAGATCCGATCATAACTTCTAGGCCAGGTTTGAGGTGTTACATTTTGTGCTATCAGAGCCCGGTTACAAAACTCGGCTATGAAATGGGTTTGAAAATGTTTTTCAAATTAGTTTGAAATATGATTTAGAAAATATATATCGTTACTAGAAGTATGGCACACGAAGTCTCTAGCACCAAATCTTTAAGTCCTTTTATTTTATGTCTAATGATATGATGAAATGACTGTAGGGAGAAAACTACTAGAGTTAGTGGTAGTACACTAAAACTGTTAGCTATAGGAATTAGGATTATAGAGAATGAAATAGTAGGAAATTTGATCCGCGAAAACAACTCTTGTTGTTTTTCATAAAATATTTGTTAATAAACATTGGAATTATAGACTGATTCATAAAATGCTTAATCAAATTAACTCGATTCAATAGTATGAGTACAAGAGGATGTGGATGAGGAACACGTGGCTGCGGTAGAGGCCGAGGTTCTAAGGTTGGATCCTCAACATCGGGGCATATGCCCGAAAGGGAGGCGCCAGAATCACTAGTGGCTAAGACAGGGTCTCGCGATCGAGTCGGAGCTGATGTGCTGACTCAGCTAGTTAGGGAAGTATTGGAGGAGGTTAAAGAAAGTGGTGAAACACTTCGAGTTGGGTGCATGGACTATAAGAAGAAAAGAGATCGCATTTCTCTAGGATCGCAGTCTTGTTCTGTGAAGCATGTTAAGGAATGTCCAAAATTTTTAGCTTTCGAATATTGTAGAAGGCGTCATCCGGGTGAATGCTGAAGGAGGTCAAGAGCATGCTTGAGATGCAGGTCTAAGGAGCATAAAGCTCTGGATTGTTCTAACACCATTAAGTCAGGTATGTTTTTGTTGGATGTGGTGTTTGAATGTAGAAAATTTTATGTATGTGCGATAAATATCTGTTTGCTTCTGTGGTTAGATATATGGTTGCATGAAGAGGTTTCTAGATTAGGTTAGAAGTCTATTAGTGTTATTGAAATGAGAGTGCGCAGCAGAAGCATGGTAGAGTAGCCTATGTTAACCACTGTTAGATAGTTGGAAATTTTGAGGACGAAATTTCTTTAAGGGGGTAGATTTGTAACACCCCAAATTTGGGCCTAGGAGAATTAGGCCTAATGGGCCTTGGGCATAGGAGCGTTTAAAATTTTTGAGAATAAGAGAATGACATTATTGCAAGTTGGATCTATTAGGTAAGTGATTTTGGAAGGTTAAGGGGCTTCTATGAAGTCTCGGGATCAAACTTGGGCTTTAGGAAAATTTTGGTTTTAGGTGAATAAAACCCTGGGAGTAAGTAGGCTTTAAGAATAAAATATGGATGGAAATGATACAAAAGGAGTTGTGGTCTAGAGGCAAATGGCACCACATAAGAGACAAAGGAATGACGCCACAAGGAAGTAAGGGGGTCCAAGGTTCAAGTCTTGGCACTTGTATTTCTTTTAGATTACCTTTTTAAATGGATTTAGACTTTGGCCATAGACTTATCTTTAGTTGTGCATGTTTTAAGACACAAGTTAGGCATGTATCAAGGTGGCTGTGGCATCTCATGAGAAGCATGGAGGAGGGGAGTTCGAATCTCGCACGCTCTAAAAGGTGGCTTTTATTTTATGCCTTGGAAGAAGAGGTAGCTGAGTTTGGATCAAATTCTTCTAAGGGAGTTGAAAACTTGGTCAATTGGTTCAAATGGATGATGGAGGGAAAATTGAGGAGGAAAAGGTAGAGAAAATCAAGGAGTTGGGTGTGTGGGAAATGGTTGGCCAAATATGGGAAGTGTATGGGGAGTTTCGGTCAAAAGGTGGTCATTTTGAAGGGTGCATTCAGTTTGGTTAGGGGGTGTCGAATTTTACTTGTGTTGTTTTGGAAAAAAAAGGAGCAATTATCATTTGAGTTTGTGACGTTTTAGGTCTTTCTTTTTCCTCCTTGGTAAATCTTTGCCGAATTCCCTTGTGTTCTTTCTTTCTTCTCTGAACTCTTTTTCATTTCTTCTTTTTCTTTCTTCTTGCTCTTTCACTTCTCCTTGCCGAAATTTCCCCTAAGCCTTCTTTTTACTTCTTAGACTTCTTTTCTATTCTTCCTCTTCATAATTGAATTCGACTCTTTTGTTTTGCTACCTAGTGCCAAGTGGTTCCATCTATTACTTATTGTTGCAAGTCATTGCAGCCAAATCATCCTTCCATCTGGGTTCTCTCTGAATGAAGGTGCTGGTTTCTTTCCTATCATCCTCTTCTTTTCTCCTGGTGATTTGTTAACGTCGAAAATCCTAACTCCATCACTTTGTGCCTAGGCCAATTTTATTAGGGATCAACTGTTGAATCTCTTCGCATCTAGTCCTCGTGTTTTGATACTCCTCTCTTCGCGGTACTAAGCTAGCATTTTGGGGTAGGCTGAATCAAGTTCTTTGATTTCTTGTACTCTTCTAACTTCTTCTTTTCTTCCTAGTTAATCGTCATCTCTGAGGGCAGTGGGTGCTCAACTCCTCTTGTTCAAGGGACCTGTCTTGCCGAATCTAAGGGTAAGTAGTACATTTCATTGTAGTATTTCACCCTATGCCGAATATTAGAGGATGCTAACCCCTTTTGTGCACCAATCATTTTAGGAATTTGGTTGCTCTAGCCAAGAGGAAGTGAAGCTAAATATTGCCACTTTATAGAAGGAGGTCATTTTGTGGTAAGTGGTGTTAGTGGCTTTCAGATTCAACTTAGACATGTTTTATCAGGGTGTATAATAATTGATTGGAATATATTAGTTCATAGGTACGAAATTTTTGGAATTCAATCTACGCTCGTAACAGGTGTGTAATCTCACACCCCTCTGAATGATTGCACGTGATGTTATGCGAATCGGCCAAAAGCCGAAAAGCCAGAAAATCTACATCTGTGACCACTCAAGCTTGCGAACGCTCATAGTGGTAAACCAAAATGCGAATAATGGTGGTAAGCCATTGAGAGTGCCACAAGCCCTCTCGCGAAATTGAGGCTGTAACGGGCCTAATCGAGCCGAAACGAGCGGAATGGGCCTAATAGGCTATCCAGCCCATTGGGGAAAAACTGTTGGAAAACTATCAAACGATAGGTTCGATTGCGAAATCTGCAGATCTGAAACCGAAATTATGCGAAATGGGCCACACAAGCATGTGGGCCCGATTGGGCCTAAAATGGATTTTCGGTCCAATATTTTCGTAGAGACCCAAAAAGGGTCCTATGTTGTTTGAACCGACAGTAGGCATTCGAGAGGCCATGAAATGCAAAATTATCGAAATACCCTAGAGGGTAAATTATCGAAATACCCTTGGCGGGTAAATTACCGAAATACCCTTGTTGGGTAAATTATCATTATACCCTCAGGGGTTAATTAGAACGATTGTGTGTATTTTGTTTAACTGTTCATCATGGTAATTTATTTCATACATCATTTCGATATGTGCTTTGCATACATGACATTTTGCATGGGTTTGGGATATTGATGATCAGAGGAAATGTAATATGGTGGCTCTGCCACATTCTATCTGGTGGCTATGCCACGTATATTCTGTTATTCTGGTGGCTCCGCCATAAATCCTGTAATTAGCAGCTTGTCTGCAATATTGGTGTGTTTTGGCAGGGTGGGTTGACTTGGTCCCCATAGGTGTGTTGGGCTAGTACGGGGGTGTGTAGCAGATGGATTGTTAGATTGGGCTACATACTCTATTTTTATTATCATGTTTGTAGGGCTAAGGCCCAGATTGTTACCAAATAGGGCTTCGGCCCAGACTTCTTCTGTATGGGCTTCGGCCCAGTCTACTTCTATATGGGCTCCGGCCGAGTTAATGACCGATTAGGGGATTAAAAATTGAGTTCTCGTAACCCACCCCTTTATTTTAACCTTGCAGGTGATCCCCAGCATTGAGGATTTGGAGCTGCGGAGGACTCTGTGGTGGCTATACATCGGAGTACTACTCCCAAACTTTAGTAAATTTACGTTTTACTTTATGTTGAGATTTATTTTAATTTGGGTTTAATATTTTGTAATAAGGGCATTATATATTAATTTTTCTTTTAAGCTTTCAGTTCAGTGATATTCAAACTATAAACGATTAAACTCTAGGTTTTCTTAGAAAGTTAATAACTGTTTTCAAAATATCACGTTTTCGCAAATTACTGAATCTGATTTCTACTTTAAACGAAGTTTTCAAAAAATAACAATAATAATATTTTTACAAGAAAATCATAAAAGAAAATTTGATTTTCACAAACAACAAAGGTCAGAGTTTCAAAAAGAATACGAAGTTTTTAAACGAACGAGCGGTTTTTAGATAACCATTTTATGTGACATGCTAGATCCGGTCATAATGTCTAGGCCGTGTTTAGGGTCTTACAAATTTGCAATATGGTTGAAAGTCTAGGGACTCGCCATAAGAGAGTTTATGTTGTTTTCTGAGTTTTTATGGAAGAAAATGAATGTTAGGAAGATGAGAAACAACTTTTGTGAAAGGTGTTGTCATGAAAAACACCTAAATAGGACTAAGTTGTAAATGTTGTAAATTGGTAATAAATGCATGAAATAGTTGAAATCTTGAGTTTCTATAGAAGGGAATATGTATTGGCTAGGCTTGATTAGCAAAGAAGTTGGATGAAAATTGATATACGAGCCTAGGGGCAAAATCGTAATTTTGCCAAAGTTTAAGAGCGAAATGGTAATTTTTCCAAAGTAGAATTTTAAAATTTACTGACCAGAATGGTGGCTAAATGAGTAATTTTTATTATTCTAGATCAAGGAAAATGAGATTCGGACCTAGAACGGGAGAAAAGAGAAATATGGACAATTAGGTCTCTTTCTGCCCTTTTTGACATCGAGGTAAGTTCCTGTGCTAAATAATGCAAATCTAAGTGAAATATTTAATATTTTTATGTTGTATAAATTGTATGTTGCCTCCATGTATATATATTAATTACGTTTGATGGGATGTCAAGAAATGAAGGTCTTAAATTGAATATAAGAATAAAGGGAATACAAATGTGATGACACTGTGATAATTAAGGTCTCGTGTAAGACCATATTTGGAGTATGGCCTCAGTGTGAGATTTCGTATAAGATCATGTTAGGGACATGGCATCGATATGACATTTCATGTAATACCCTATCGGGGGGGTATGATGTTGATATGATATTATGTGTATGAGACTCAATAGTGTTATTTAGCAATTTGAGGGATTCAACAGGTATGTTGAAAATGAGAAAGTATGTGATTGAACCATGAGAGGTACAAGTATGTGTCAAAACTCAATTAAGGTGAATTCATTATATGATGAAACCATGGTAAGTTTATGTGTAAACGATTCATTACGATTATACATGTTGTTAATTAATGGTGTATTGTATGAATGAGATTATTCATAGTTGAGATGAATTGAATTCAATAGATATTGGATAATTTTCGAATGAATCTAATTATAGATAAATAGTGGGCTATGTGTGATACCACCTTATTGTTCATATACGATGGGCTGTGTGCGATACCATCGCTTACATTATCATTTGGTGGGCTATATGGGATACCACCTTGATACTCAATTACGATGGCCTATGTGTGATACCATCGTTTATACTATCATTTGGTGGGCTATGTGCGATACCACCGTAAATTTATTCTTAATGGTAGGCTATGTGCGATACCACCGTAAATTTATTCTTAATGGTTGGCTATGTGCGATACCACCATAAATTTATTCTTAATGGTGGGCTATGTGCGATACCACCGTAAATTTATTCTTAATAGTGAGCTATGTGCGATACCACTGTAAATTTATTCTTAATAGTGGGCTATGTGCGATGCCATTGTAAATTATTTCTTAATGGTGGGCTATGTGTGATACCACCCTATTATAGATTAATGGTGGGCTATGTGTGAAACCACTAAGTGATAGGTTTTATTTCAAAGGTTCATTGAGAAATTGTTTGTGTCGTTTCAGGTGATTTTATTGTGATAGGTGCAGGGAATGTATGCTAATAAATGTGAGCATTAAGCTTGATATATGGTTAGAATGTGGTAAGAGACGGAATGAGTAAGCATTATGAATAATTGAATGGGTAACCATGAGTTTAAGAGTAAAACTCATTATAATACCTTTGTGGTTGAGCATAATCAATAAATGTCAATAGTTGATTACTATTTGCATATGAACTTACTAAGCATTATTACTTACTCCTCTTCCTTTCCTATCTCTTATAGGTTACCTTAACTAGCTCGAGTTGGAGACCGCCGAAGATGGTCTCACACTATCGAGCAGTTATTTGGGTATAGGTTTCAAGTCATTTTGAGTTATGGCATGTATAGGGATCATATTTCGGTTTAGTTAAGTCATAGTTAAAGTAGCCAAATGTGTTGGCCTAAAAGAGTTTATGGTGCAGTTGAGTATAGCCATGGACGATGGCTTATGTCGATTGTAATTATGCTAGTAATAGTTCTCCCTCGTATATAAGAAGAAGATTTGAATTTCATGATTCAAATGTGGTAATTCTGGAGTTATAATTTATGATTTGAGAATGTTGTGTGATGATGTGTGAATGTGTGCAAGTGAGGGTGGCTAAATGGCTTGGAAAATAGCCTTGAATTGGTCCACACGGATAGACACAAGGTGTGTGTCTAGGCCGTGTACGACACACGGTCAACTCCCATGGTTGTGTTGATAGGCCGTGTGTCCCCTGTATTTAGTTTCGAGAATTTGAATCATCACACGGACCAGCACACGGGCGTGTGCCTAGGCCGTGTGCTCCTTAAGTGGTTGATGATGTCATAAATAGAATACCCCTAGTTTTCACACACGGGTGAGGACATGGGGGTGTCTAGGTCATGTGAAGGACACGAGCCATTGACACGGGCATGTGTCCGGCCGTGTAAAAACCCCTGTAAGTTCAAAAAGAAAATAATTCTACACTGGCACGGAACACATGTGAGTGATATGTCAGACGGGCATGTCCCACTATTCACACAGGCATGTGGCCCTGTTTTATGTCAAAATTTCCTAATTGTTTAAATGTTCTGATAAACCGTAATATGTTCATATTTTAATCCCATATTTAGCATACTTTTGGATGATTTAGTCCCTGAATTGTGGAATTTGGTGCTCCTAATCCTCTAATTTCTTGTTTTATACTTAGGAGAGACCGGAGGATGAAAAGAACGAGAAACGGGTCGAAAACGGAGAAAACGGGCCAAAATACGAAATCAACACGGCCTGGGCCCGAGACACACGGCTGTCCTCCTTAGCAGACCTGACCACGGCCTGGCCCCAAATAACATGGGCATTCCACACGGTGTGTCTCAGCCGCAGCAAAGAAGAGTTCTATTCATATTAGGGTACTTAGAGGCAAAGAAACACATTCCAAAATCCTATATAAGCACTCTAGAGGCCAACCTTTAAGGGGGCGGTTCAGCTAGGCCAATGAACCAAGCCAGAGGGCCAGAATTGTGGGATTCACTCGAAGAAAGCCAGTTGATTCATGTCACGAGCTGAAATCATACTCAAAACAGAGGATCTTCCCTTCAATTTCCGTCAGGGGGTTTTAGGGTTTTTCTTATGTTTTGTTTTATATTTTCTTCTGAGAAGTATTCTTTTATGATTATGAGCTAAACCCCTCAAATTCCTGAGGGGGATGAAACTTAAGATGAATCTTGTTATTGTTTTCTGAACTATATGATAAATACTTGATTTGTTCTTAATTATGTGTTCTCAATTCTTGCTTTGATATTTCAGGATATTGATTCAAGTATTGATGTACTTAGGCAGATGAGGAATATTCCCTGTTTAAGAGTAGATATAGCATAGTTAAGCGGAGTTGATCGCAACCCTAGAGATAAACAAAAATCTGCCAAATTAGAGTCAAACCTAATATGTGAGTCCATAGATCGAGTTAATGCAATTCTAGGTGTTTTAGTTAGAAAGAGATTTCAATTAATCAACCTAGGGTTAGATGTTAGTAGCCTCGAGAGAGGTATTAATATAAATTAGGTAATCCTACGGATCAATTCAAGTGAATAAATCATCTGGTTTATAGTTAAATAACAAGTGAAGTCTAGGTGGATTCTTCCTCGGGTATTGTCTCAATCAATTGGTTTTCACCACAAGTATTTCCCCAATTCATTCTCTTTGTCTTAGCATCTTTAGCTTAGTATTTAGTTAATTTTAGGTTAAACAACAATTCCTTTAATTCTTAGGTTAAATCATAAAAAGAAAGTTAGTATTAGTACTTTTGGTTCCTTTGGGTTCGACAATCTAGTCTTGGCACTAAACTATACTACTGTTCGATAGGTGTGCTTGCCTCAAGTCGTTGTCACAGTTAGTTTTTAGGCTAGATCATTCATTATATGAATTTTTAAGACTCTGACACACGACCAAGTTTTTGTCACCGTTGCCGGGAACTGAAATATTAAGAACGCTCAATTTTTATTACTTTAGCCATATTTTATTTTTTTGCAATTGAATTTTATTTTTACTTTTCTAATTTTCTTTTTCTTTTCCTGGCAGGTACCTCTAGTTTATGACTAGAAGGAACCCGACAGGACCCTTAATTTACGATAGTGATATTGAAGGCACTGTACGCAGAAACTGAAGAGAAATAAGGCGAAGCTTAAACTACGTACAAGAAGAGCAAGAGAACAAAATTAATACTACCGAAAAGATGGCTGAGAATAATCCGCTACCTCAGGAGGTGGCCGAAAATAATGCTCTTCGAACTATGTATGATTATGCTAACCCTAATTTAACAGGGACTGAATCGAGTATTGTTAGGCCTACTATAGCTGCTAATAATTTTGAACTGAAACCTAACACTATTCAAATTATTCAACAATTTGTTCAATTTGATGGTTTGCAGGACGAATACCCAAATACTCATTTAGCAAATTTTCTAGAATTCTGTGACACCTTCAATATAAATGTAATAGCCCGATTTAGGGTCTAGTCAGAATAGTGATCTTGAAATCACTAAACTGAGAAAAGTTAAAATTATTTTCATGTTATATTATGTGTTATTACATGTTTATAAAGATGTATGAAAGTTTTGGTGTTTTAATTTTAGCAATTTCATGTTAAATCGCTAAAAAGGACTAAATCGCATAAAGTGTAAAAGTGCCATTCTATAGGCTAAATGTACCAAATAGCCATGAAATATTAATTGGAGGGTTTTAAAGGGCAATTATACCATCTTGAATATGATGGCCGGCCATGTAGACAAGAGGGGACAAGAGTTTTAAATTTTGGTCAAAGTTGGTCGGTTGAAATTGATGTTTTATAATAAAATAAAGAAAGGAAAAAGATATCATCTTTTTCTCTCTTCTTCTCCACTGAAAATGAGCAGCAACAAGGGGGTTTTGAAGCTTAAAATTTCATCAAGCAATCCTCCTCCCTAGTAAGTGATTTTGATCATTTTTCTTGAAGAAAATTGTACTTTTGTGATCCCCAAAGCTTAAGCTAGGTAATAAGGGGACTATTTTACAATATGGTTGAGAGTCTAGGGACTTTCCATTAGAGAGTCTATGTTGTTTAATGAGTTTTTATGGAAGAAAATGAATTATAGGATGATGAGAAACAACTTTTGTGAAAGGATTTTCATGGAAAATACCTAAAATGGGTTATTATGCAAAGGTTGTAATTTGTTAATTAAGGCATGAAATAGTTGCAATTAGAGATAGTTGTAAGAGGATTAAATGTTCATCTAGGCTTGTTTAACAAGAAATTGAGATGAAAATTTATTTACGAGCCTAGGGGCAAAATCGTAATTTTGCCAAAGTATAGAGGCAAAATGGTCAATTTTGCCTAGGTAGATATTATGTTGTAATATGATCATTAAGTGATTAAACGAGTAACTTTTATTGTTATAGATCGAAGAAAACGAGATACGAACCTAGAGTAGGGGAAAAGAGAAAGTGGACAAAAAGTCTTTTTCAACCTTTTCGGCATCGAGGTAAGTTTATGTGCTAACCTTGCAACTACATATGAGTTAATTCGATACTCTAATGTAAAATGGAATGTATGTTTATACTATGAATGTATGAAATTTAGTCGATGAGATGTCAAGAGAACTAAGCCTAAGAGAAATGATAAATGTTCATAGCATGAAATGATGATGGTTAAAGTCTCGAGTAAGACCATATTGGAATATGGCCTCGATGTAAGAGTTTGTATAAGACCATGTTAGGGACATGGCATCAACATGTCAATAGATGTAAGACCCTATTGGGGTATGGTGTCAATGAGAGCTATGTACATGAGACTCAAGAGAGTTATTTAACAAGTTGAGTGGTTCAACGGACATGTGGAATGTATGTGATTGTACCATGAGAAGAGCAAGTATATGTTAGGATTGAATTGATATGGATTCAATGATGATAAACCCTAGTGGGTCAGGTGTAATTGATGCACTTTAGTCGCATGAAATAACCTTACTGATGCATTGTGTGAATGTGAACGAGTATCATAGAACGTTGAGTAAGGATAGTAGTGTGTGAGGAAGTTATCAGTGGAACATTTGAAATAGAGATATATGTATGGATTACTATCCATGAATGAGAAATTAAAGGTGAGCTATGTGCGATATCACCTTATTGATATTAAATGATGGGCTGTGTGCGGTACCATCAATTATATTGCTATAGGTGGGTTGTGTGTGTTACCATCTGAAATATATTAGTAATCAATGGAATATGTGGTTATAATTCCAAGTAGTTGTGTGAATGAATTATCGAAAATGTTTGATGTGTTGTTCTATATGATCATGTGATGATTAGTGCAAGAGTAAGTAACTCTGAGTTTGTGAGAAAGGCTTATTATAATAACTTGTAGTCATGTATATTTAATGAATATCAGTGTTTGTCAGTTTATGCAGATGAACTTACTAAGCATTATTGCTTACTCCTCTTCTTTTCTCACCTCTTATAGGTTACTTTAGCTAGCTCGGGTTGGAGATCGCCGGAGATGTTTTCACACTATCGAGCAGACACTTAGCATGAGGTATCAAGTCCTATTGAGTCATGGCATGTATAGGGCTAGAACTTAAGGTTGATTATGTTGTGGTTAAGGGTGCTTAATTGTGTTAGCCTAAGAGGGCTCATAGTTTAATTGTGTATAGCCGCCGATGATGGCTAAGTTGTTGTGATTGTATAGTAGTAACACTTTATTTTCATGAATCAAATGTATGAATTCATGTGTTTTAGTCATTGATTTGAGACTTTATTGAATCAGTATATTAATGTATGAAATGTAGGATGGAAAAGGGCTTGGTATATAGCCTCTATGTGTCCACACGGTTAGACACACGGGCTGGTGTCTGGGTCGTACGAACCATGCACCTTATGATTACTTGTTAGAATAGGCCACGGGTGAATCCCACGGCCGTGTGCATGAGCCGTGTAAGACCCACGGCTTGGGCATAGGCGTGTTCTCAGGCCGTGTCAAATAAGCCAGTAGCTCCACACGGTTGGAGGACACGGGCGTGTTAAGGCCGTGTCAAATAAGTCAGTAGCTCCACACGGTTGGAGGACACGGGCGTGTCAAGGCCGTGTCAGATAAGTCAATAGCTCCCCACGGGTGGGAAACATTGGCGTGTTTAGGGGTGCACGGGTGTGCCCCAAACCCCACGGATGTGTAACCTCTAATTTTGAGAGAGGATTTTCGATAAGTTCCAAAAGTCCGAACAAGTGTTTAAGGCCTCGTATGACCATGATATGTGTGCCTAGACCAATAAAGAAAGGTTTTAAGTCAAAACGAAATTTTATAGCCAGTAAGTACTTGATTAAGTAAGTTCAAGCATAGTAATGTCTCGCATCCAGTCTTAGCATCGGACTTGGGTACGGGGTATTAAATAAATGGTGTTTCTAATGATGCCATTCGTCTTCAGGTATTTCCCTTTTCATTAAGGAATAAAGCCAAACAGTGATTGAATTCTCTTCCACGAGGATCAATCACTACATGGGATAAAGTGACCGAAAATTTTTTGTTAAGATATTTTTCACCGGCCAAAATGGCCAAATTAAGGAATGATATCTCTTCTTTTTTACAGATGGATCTAGAAACACTATACGATGCATGAGAGAAATACAAAGATCTATTAAGAAGGTGCTTGCACCATAGATTACCCTTGTGGCTATAGGTCCAAACTTTTTACAACGGTGTGAACCCTTCAACAAGACAACTGATTGATTCAGTAGCCGGCGGAACCCTAAATAATAAAACTCTTAAGGAGACCTATGAGTTTATAGAGGAGATGTCACTGAACAACTATCAGTGGCAAGTTACAAGGACAAGGCCAACAAAAACAGCCGGAGTTTTCAACCTTGACACAGTCACCATGCTATCAAATTAGGTACAGATGTTAAATAAAAAGATTGATGGTTTGTGTGGTTCCTCGCAGGTACACCCAATAAAGCAATGTGATTCAAACCTAAGAGGTGTGGCGAATCATGAGTACCCACCCTACAATCCTTGCATGGAAAACGAACAGATAAACTATACGGGTAACAATTTTAGACCTCAAAATAACCCTTATAGTAAAACTTATAATCCAGGTTGGAGGAACCACCCCAATTTCTCATAGGGTGTTCAAGGAAATCAAAGACAACAACCCCCTCCAAACTTCCAACAACAGTCCTATCTAAAGGTAAATAAGTCGAACCTTAAGGAGATGTTGAAAAAATTGATAGCGGTGTTAAAAACACGTTTCCAAAACACCGAAACAACACTTGAAAATCAACAAGCATCGATTCAAGGGATCGAGAACCAGTTAGGGCAACTTGCTAAGCTAATCTCCGAATGACCACAAGGTAGCTTGCCAAGCAACACTGAAACTAACCCAAAAGAATAATTTCAAGCCATAACAGCTCATGACAGTGAATGGTTAGTGGAATCTGAATCTGAGCCAAGGAAAGAACCTGTGGTAAGTGAAGGTAAGGTTAAGGTAAGCCAAAAAACCAAAACCGATACTTAAAGAGTACCAACCTCGAATACCATACCCCAATGCTATGAAGAAAGAAAATACAGATGAACAGTTCGGTAAGTTTCTTAAACTTCTGAAGAAATTACATATTAACTTACCATTTCTTGAAGCTCTTTCGCAGATACAGACTCAAGGAAATTTTTAAAAGATCTTTTAACAAAGAAGCGGAAGTTAGATGAGGAATCGCATGTGGAACTAAACGCAGTGTGCTCAGCAATGCTACAAAACAAACTACCACGAAAATTAAAAGGCCAGGGAGCTTTACAATTCCATGTTTAATTGGTAGTTTATCTATTGATAATACTTTAGCTGATTTAGGAGCAAGCATAAATGTTATGCCTTATAAAATGTTTAAACAGCTAGGTCTAAGGAAACCCAAACAAACTAGGATGAGTATTCAATTAGTTGTAAGACCATTCGAATTCCTAGGGGTATAATTGAGGATTTGCTAGTGAAAATTGACAAATTCATATTCCTAGTAGACTTTGTTGCTTTAAACATGGATGAGACAATAGTATCCCCTTAATTTTAGGAAGACCCTTTTTAGCAACTGCCAGAGCTAAAATTGATGTTAGAACAGGTGAACCCACACTTCATGTAGGTGACGAATCAATCAGGCTTCAAGCTCTCGGCTCAAGTAGGACATCGTGTGATAAAGCTGAGAATGTAAATTCTATAGATAATCATTTGGTTCAACTTTCTTTACAGGAAGCACCATAGAATTACACAACCAAGACAGATCTTAGACCTCGTATCACTAAAGAAGAAATAACTTATGAGGAACGAAGGCTTCAAATTGATGAACTAGACGAGTGGAAGGCACATTTCAAGGAGGAATCAAAACCACACGAAGTGAAACCAAAGGAACCCCCAGACGAGCTTATAGGAACATCAAATCACTTCAAAAAAAGGAGATCAGGTACTGTTAGGGAAAAAAGACCCTCAAACCACCACTTCAGACCTCAAGACAAATGAAAAGATCCCTTTTAAGGTACTTAATGTCTTCCTATATGGGACCGTCAAGGTAAGCAATCCTATATTCAGTACTTTTAAAGTAAATGCTACTCGACTCGAATTATATACTGATAATAAAACTGATAGCATGAGAAAGGATTTTTCACTCTTCAAAGCACTATGATTACGCAAGTGAGAGATAAATCAAGCTTAAGACTTTAAACGAGCGCTTCTCGGGATGCAACTTTAGCACTAACCCTATTAATTTTTACATTTTTATTTTTTTAGCACCTAACTATGAACTAACCAAGGTGTAGATTTCCATATCACACGGCCTTGCACACGGTCGTGGCCGTGGCTGTGTGGACATTACAGATTTTAGTATTGGCATGGCAGAGATAGTACTAACAGGATGAAAAATATCTTCAGGCCATGGGCTCCAATTAAACACCACTGCCGTGCGACGCAGCCATGGCTGACACTGTTTTAACAATACGTGCTTGGTGACCTATACACAGGCATGGAAGAAGCGAATGAACCACCGTACGGCTGTGCAATACGGCCGTGTGACTTGACACGCCCATGATACACGAGTGTGGGGATGTACCAGAGCTAAAAATTTTATTTAAAACACCCCTCTCCCCTTCTCAGCCACTCCCCATCCCCTTCTTCCATACCCTTTACAAATTCCATCCCTTTTTCATTTTCACCCTTCTTCATTCTCCAAGCCCTTGATCTTCACCTCATCCATGTCGAAGAAGCAGAAGGATCCTAGCACAGTCTCACTGTGTGAGTCCAATCTACATAAGTTCATGCCGGCCGCTTCATTAACTCGACAGGAAATGGACTTTTGAGTCCATTTAATCTTTCTTTTTCTTTTCTCTTCTCCTTTATTTTCCATATCTTTATTTCTCTTTTACTAAATATAGTTTATTTTATTTTAGTTTCTTAGTTTTAGGTTCTTCAGGCTGCTTGGGAATCACACACCACGGCCTTAGAAATCACACCCACCTTACGAGCCATCTAACAATAAGGACTTTTCAGTCCACTAATCTCTTCTTTTAGTCTTATTTCACTTTTTACTCTCTTTCTTTTTATTTTTCTTTTCTTTAAATATGTAATTAGTATATTTTGATTTATTCTTATTATTTCCTGGCTAATTCTTAACGAGCCTTCCAATTTCTTCATCTAGCGTAGAAATTGTGGGCGGCCACCGTATGACCACTAGCCATGTAACATCCTAAAATTGGGGTTATTTGTGATTGAATTATTTTTCTTGTGTATGAATTGTTGTGATATTATTCGTAGAGCTATAAGACTTAATTAGGGGTCTTGAGTAGGCTCGATTTAGTAGAATAATTTTTAGTTTGGTTTATTTATTGAAGTGGAGCAAGTGGCATTGACAAATAAGTTAATTAAAGTGTCAAAGTGTAGTATAAGATGTGTTAATAGCAAAGTGGTGTTGTCGCATGAGTTAGTGCATGAGGGAGAAGGTTCGAATCCCTTGTTTAGCATCTAGATAAATTTTTATTTTAAATTTTTCTGCACATGTATAGCAAGTGTCGGCCAAGTGCATATATGGTAAGTGTTGACCATGTTATTTTTGGTTAGTATATCAAAGGATTAAGGAAATTGTTAACTTAAGGAAGGGAATTAAGAATTTAAGGAAAGGTATGAAGATATGGGGCAAGTATCAAGGAAATTATTATGGAAACAATATCATGGCCATTTGACCATGCATAGGGATGACAATTTGGACTATAGGGGGAGTCGAATTTTTGGTGATAGTTTGGCTAAGAATTGAAGTTTCTTTTTGGTCATTCCTAGCATTTGGTACAAAAGTTTGCAATCCTCTCTCAACCTCTTTTCTTTTGGCCGAATTTTACCTTTTGATAAGCCTAACTCTTTTGACCATTTGTCATTTTTGCTCATCTTCTATTTTCTCCTTCTCATTCTCTCAAAATCGAAACCTTCATCAACATCTTGCTCTCCTATTTGTTTTGCTTAAACACCAAAAATCTCCTATACTCTCTTCTTTGCCAGAACTCTATTCCCTTTCCTATTATTTTCTTTCTTCCACTACAACCAAATATACTTCTTTGGGTGTGCCAAATTCTTTTCTCCCTTCTTGACTAGTGTTGGCCGAATCTCAAGCAAAGGTGCCTCTTCTATTTTTCTTCTCCAAGCAGTTTTTAAGGTGAGTGTCCAAGGCCGAATATTTTTCTTTGTTTCTCTTGTTCTTGTTAACTTCTAAAGGAGTAAAAAGGCCAATTTCGGCACTTGTAGCAAGGATGCTAATCCGATTTGTTTTAGGGCCTTCTGGATTTGGAAGCGAGCAATTGAATCCAACATCTTTGATCAATCGATTTTGGTAAGGTGGTCGGGTTTTTTTTAAAGGATTATTCTTTTAAGTAATCGAAAGCCGAAGGCTAATAACCTTAATGATGATGGTTGATTGTAGGGAAGTGAGGCCGATTCACATTTAGGAGTGTGTTGGCTAGTGTTCGAAGGCATTTGGGTAAGGTTTCAGGGTTCACAAGGAACCCTTCTCAATTATTTTGGTTTGGCCGAATAGGCCATGGCACTAACCTAGTGTTTGGCCGAATATAGGGGCAAGGAAAACTTGTGTGGCCGATTTGTCTATTTGGGATTTAGGACTCTTGTTAATATCAGGTGTGTACATACACACCTTATAACTTTTTAATATGCTAAGTGTTATATTATGCCTAATCGGTTTGTGTAGATATGGATGTAATACCATCATGGTATTAACAAGGATTCGGGTAAGTCTTTATTGCTATGAGATTTCTATTTGATGCTTTTAGGAAGCATGACACATTTGGTATGTGCAATATTTGATATATGGCAATGATAAATCTATGAATGTTGTTAAATAAACCTTTTAGCATGATTCTGTAAAAGTATGTAATTGATTGATGTGGGTTAAATGAGTGGAGGGGGCGTTGATATTCGTGTCGACGGACACGGTGTTTTAGTAACACATTATGACTACGGTCACCGGAGGTTTGGTACCTCGGAGGTTTGGCACCTCATAGCGTCTCGTCCACGTGGCTTAGCACCACCGTGGGTTGACCCCACTTTGAGATATGGGATTGACGCCATGATTTGGTATCACACGATGGGTTGGCCCCATCATTCGATTTGTGTCCTCGGACACCAAAGGTTTGGTATCTCCAGTGATTTGGTATCACATTTGTGACTATATGTCACCAGTGGTTTGGCACAACCAGTGGTTTGGTACCACACGGGGTAGAGAAAGGCATTTGGATGGTTAGGATGGGTGCATCTTAAACTTATGCATATTAATTGGTTATGATTTGTGTATGTTGTTGCACTAAATCGGGAAGGGTTACACATTGAGTCTTGGTGACTCACCTTCTCCTTTAATTTTCAGTGACTCATAGATTGTAGATGAGGAACCGGATGGACTCGAGTGGCCATGCAAAGGACATTTGATATAAATGAACTTTAAATTTTAATTATTTTTCATTGATTTGTTTTAATTAAGATGTAATAAGGCCTCCTAGAATTATTTTTGTTATTCTTTGCATGTTTTGAATGTTTTGTTTAAACTAATTGATGATGTTAAAGCGGATGCACATGTTTTCTCAAATTAAGCGTAAAAATGTTTTAAAGTGCCATCGGTACATTTGAAGTCGTAAACAATTCGACTTAATAAATATTTTAAACAAATTAAGTATGGTTTTTAACAAAGAGAATTGAAATTGAAAGGCATTTAAACAAAATTTTAAATCGATTTTAAAATGGTTTTCAAAAATGTTTTCTCTGTAGCAAACCAAATTCGGTTGTAATGTTTGGGCGGGTTTGGGGTGTTACAAATTAATATCGAGCCGAGTTCAAAGCTTCATTGTGGAACAAAGCCCAAAAATGTTTTTAGTAGGCCTATTTGAAATATTTTGGTTTTGAATAAGCATGGCACCGAGTCTCGGCACCAATCCGCCTGTAAGTACTCCTAACTTCTGTATGATTTATTTTCTGTAGAAGGGTAGGAAGCATGGAACGTAGATAGTGATAAGTACTTTAAGCTTTAGGACTAGTTACCCCAAACAAAGACATAAGACTTTAAGAGCCTAATTAAACAAACCTACGACCTAGTCGCAGAGTTAGGGTGTGGTAACCTTGGTGCGCATGTCAGGATTGGATCTGAAAGAGCTTGGTGTTTAGCAGGTCCTCGTGACTCACCTCCTCTTCGTAGGAATCCTACAGTGCGTAGCTTGGTTCACCCTAACCAAGAGGACTCGGTCATAGGCTAAACACATTAAATAAAACCCGAAAGGGATTAACCCTGTTTTATGAAAACTCTAAGTTTTAAAAATCGTTATGATACTGCTATCAATAGAAGTAAAAATTTATTTTGGAAAAATCTTCAAAATACTCCCGGTTTACCAAAATTACCAAAATGCCCTAGTGGCAAAATTATAAAAATGCCCTTGGTTTTAGAATTACCGCATTACCCCGATTTCAATAAAATCTTCTTACTTTGCAAAAGTAGCCAAAAATCTTGTATTTCAAAATATATACACTGACTTTGGAAATTTACAAAATTACCCCCGATTGACAAAATTACCAAAATACCCCTAGTTTTCAAAATTTTGCCATACCTTTAAATTGAGAAATTCTCAAAAATACCCATCAGTTTTAGAAATTACAAAATGCTTTGATTTAATAAAGTTTCAAATTTCTTTGATTTATTACGAAAATACCCTTGTAGGAAAAAAATGATGAAAATACCCCTAGGTTAGAGACGGACAGAAATGCCCGAAGAGTGCATAGGTATGAAAGGTATTAGGGAATGGATGTACTTTTCTGTGTAAACTAGATAGAAGACTTAAAACTCTATTTGATCGAAAGAATATCTATTAAATTCTTTTCATAAATTTTTTTTTTTTGCGGATAATCAAGTGAAACATGTATTAATTCATAAAATTTCCTAATTAGATTAAAGTACGATAGTTAGAATGAGCTTTAGAGGACGTGGTCGTCGTGGACGCCAAGGGGTAGGATGATGATGTCGAAACACCGTCGGTCGGTCGGGGATCCGAGAACGATATACCGCCACCACCACCCCCAACTTTTAGAGCCAAGAGAAGGATCGACGGGTGATGACGCAGATGTCTGGCGATCTTCGGGTTCGGAAAGGGTAGTGGAATGGGTGGAGGTGGAGGAGCTCAAAATCGGTGCAGAGACTTTGAGCTAACAATACTGAATTTTTCTCGAGGTGTATCGGTGTAGCACCAAATACTACCGAGTATTGGCTAGAATCGATTGAAAGAATCATGGATGAGATAGATTTGACAAATGAGGAGAAACCGAAAGGGCGAAGTCGCTTCTCAAGGATGAGTCATATTGATGGTGGCTCACGGTTCAAATGGTGTCAGAAAGAAGATCTCACTTGGGACTTCTTTAAGGCAAACATATCAAAAGAAATATATTGGGTCTAGTTACATTGATGCGCAGCATAAGGCATTCCTGAGTTTGGTCCAAGGGAGTAAATCCGTATCAGAGTATGAGGCTGAATTCTTAAGATTGAGCCAATATGTTGGAGGTATTGTGGCTTCAGAGCACGAGCGATGTGTTCGATTCGAAGATGGTTTGAAGGACAAGCTGAGATTGTTGATTGCTCCACATCAGGAGCGAGAGCTTGCTACTTTAGTTGAAAAGGCTAAGATAGCCGAAAGAATAAAGGAATCTGGAAGGCAGAACTATGACCGGAGTAAGCATAAGAGAGGATATGGATCATTTGGGTCAGCTGGCAATGTTCAGAAGAGGGCTAGGCAAAATGAGCGAAATCGATCTGGGAGGTCATTCGCTAATCGGGGACCAAAGACGGTAACCGATGTGGGAAATTTCATTAGGGCGAATGTTGGACCGGAGGAAAAGGCTATTTCGAGTGTGGTTCGCTAGATCACCATGTGAGGGATTGTCCACGTAAGCAAGCCAGGAATCAGTCTGAAGGTCAAGGTCGGGCTCGATTCGAAAGGAGGACCAAAGACCGCAGAGAGGTCGTGGTAATGGTAGAGAAGGTAATGGTTCGAGTCGAGGCCATGGATCATCGAGCGAGGTGCAAGCAACACGAAGGCTAGGCAGCCTGGTTTGGTGTATGCTGCGAGGCGTCAGGAGGAGGGAGACGCACCAGACGTCATAATCGGTATGTTTTTAATCTTTGGTGTCCCATATACTGCTTTGATAGATGTGGGTTCGACGGATTCTTACGTTGCTAGTGGCATAGTAAAGACCATGAGTTTAGTTTCTGAGACTGCTTCTAGAAGGATGAACGTACTTAGTCCTTTAAGTTACTCTGTAGAAGTAGATAAGCTATATAGAGATGTACCCCTAGAACTCCAAGGGGTAGTGTTTTTAGCCGATCTGATGGAACTACCGTTTGAGGAGTTTGATCTGATTCTTGGGATAGATTGGTTGGTCAAATACCAAGCAAGTTTGGATTGCGCTGCTAAGCGCATGGTTTTGAAGACGGTTGAAGGTGAAGAAGTGGTCATGATAGGTAATAGGAGAGATTATCTATCCAATGTGGTATCTATGTTGAAAGCTGTAAAGATGGTCAGGAAGGGCTGTGAGGCGTTCGTTGTTCATGTGTATGCTTTGGAAGCTAAAGAGTTTTCTGTGGGGAATGTTTGAACTGTAAAGGAATATCTTGACATATTTCAAAGAACTTCCGGTTTGCCTCGGATCGGAAGTTGAATTCGGTATAGACTTGTTACCCTAATGGCACCGTGTCTATAGCACCGTCAATGGCACCAAAGGAATTGGTGGAATCAAGGCTCAAATTCGTGGAGCTCTTGGACCAAGGATTTATCCGACCAAGTATATCTCCGTGGGAGCACCTATGCTTGTTTGTCAAAAAGAAAGACGGTTCAATGCGGATGTGTATCGACTATCGCCAATTGAACAAGTTGACGATTAAGAATAGGTATCCGTTACCTCGGATTGATGACTTGTTTGACCAACCAAGGGTGCATCGGTATTCTCAAGATAGATCTTAGGTCGGGATATCATCAACTCAAGGTGAAGGAGGTTGATGTGCACAAGACGGCATTTCGCACAAGGTATGGGCATTACGAGTTTTTGGTGATGCCATTTGGGTTGACCAATGCACCGGCAAATTCATGGACTTAATGAATAGGGTGTTTCAAAGATTTGGATCAATTTGTTGTGGTATTCATAGGCGACATATTGGTTTACTCAAAGACGAGAGGAGGAACATGACATGCATCTGCAGTATAGTTCTACAAGCACCGAGGAGAAGCGATTATATGCCAAATTCAAGAAGTGCGAATTTTGGCTTAGAGAGTGGCTTTCTTAGGTCACGTAGTGTCGTGAAGGATTAGAGTAGATCCTCGCAAGATCGAAGCGGTGTTGAATCGAAACCGCCTAGGTCGGTGGCGTAAATTTGAAGTTTTTGGTCCGCGGGTACTACCGGAGGTTTCGAAGGATTCTCTTTAATCGCTGCACCGTTGACTAAGTTATTAAGAAAAGGAATTCCATTTGTGTGGACGGAGAAGCAACAAGAAAGTTTTGACAAGCTAAGGAAGATTTTGACGGAAGCTCCGGTTCTGGTACAGCCTGAGGCAAGAAAGTTATTTACGGTTTACTGTGATGCACCCCATACTAGTTTGGGATGTGTATTGATGCAAGAAGGGAAGGTAGTGGCCTATGCGTCCCGTCAGCTAAGACCGCATGAGGTTAACTATCTAACGTACGACTTGGAGTTAGCGGCTGTAGTCTTCGCTTTGAAGATATTGAGGCATTATTTGTACGGGGAGAAGTCGATAGTCTACACGGATCACAAGAGTCTTAAGTATCTTTTGACTCAGAAGGATTTGAATTTGAGGCAGCGTCGGTGGATTGAACTGTTGAAGGACTACGACTGTTCGATCGAGTATCATCCTGGTAAGGCTAACGTTGTGGCAGACGCGTTGAGCCATAAGGTTGTATCAGATTTAAGATCGATATTTGTTCGACTTAGTCTGTTCGACGATGGGAGTCTTTTGGCAGAATTGCAAGTCAAACTGACTTGGTTAGATCAGATTAAGGAGAAGTAGTTAGAGGATGATGGTTTGAACGATCAGAGGTTGGAAGTTCAGAATGGTAGATTAGAAGATTTTAGTCTGTCCAGTGATGGAGTTTTGTTCTTTAAAGGGAGAGCTTGTATGCCGAAGGATATGGAGTTGAGGCAAAGGATTCTTCGGGACGCGCATAGCAGCCCATATGTTATGCATCCCCGAGGTAGCAAGATGTGTCGGGATTTGAGAGAGCGATTTGGTGGCTGTGTCCAGGCGGAAGTAATTGAGTTCGTGGGTAAGTGTCTGACGTGTCAACAAGTCAAAGCGGAACATCAGTTGCCATCTGGGTTACTCCAACCAGTGAAGATTCCTCAGTGGAAGTGGGAGAGGATCACCATGGACTTTGTCAGTGGATTACCTCTTACGCCTAGTAAGAAGGATTCAGTTTGGGTGATTGTAGATCGTTTGACTAAGTCAGCGCATTTCATACCGGTAAGGGTAGATTATTAGCTTCAGAAGTTAGCAAAGTTATATGTAGCCGAGATAGTAAGATTGCATGGTGTGCCAGTATCAATTATCTCGGATAGGGATCCGATCTTTACGTCAAGGTTTTGGAGAGCTTTGCATCAAGCCTTGGGAACGAGATTGGACTTCAGCACAGCCTTTCACCCGCAAACTGACGGACAATCGGAGAGAGTGATTCAGATCTTAGAAGATATGCTGAGAGGTTGTGTTCTGGATTTTAGTGGTAGCCGGAAGAGTATCTACCGTTGGCGGAATTCGCTTATAACAATAGTTATCAAGCAAGCATTCAGATGGCTCCATATGAAGCAATCAGATGGATTTAAATGCCGAACTCCTACTTGTTGGACGAGTTGGGTGAATGATGTGTTTTGGGTCCGGGTTGGTGATCAAACCGAGGATAAAGTTAAGGTAATTGGGCTCGTCTCAAGGAAGCGCCGATAGGCGTAAGTCCTATGCCGATCTCAAGCGCAAAGAAATGGAATATGTTGTGGAGATAAAGTTTTTCTGAAGGTGTCGCCTTGGAAGAAGGTGTTACGATTTGGGAAAAAAGGGAAGCTAAGCCCTAGGTTCATCGGGCCATATACAGTGTTAAAGTGAGTGGGACCAGTAGCTTATCAGCTCGAGCTACCGGCGGAGTTGAATTAGATTCATAACGTCTTTCATGTGTCAATGCTTAGGCGATATCGGTCGGATCCATCGCACATTGTGCCTGTGGCAGAGATTGAGGTAAACTCGGATTTATCTTTCGAGGAGGAACCAATCCAAATCTTAGATTGAGATATCAAGGTTTTGCGTAGGAAGTCAGTACCTTTGGTGAAAGTACTATGGCGAAACCATGGTGCGGAGGAAGCTACGTGGGAACCCGAGAGTGTGATGCGGCAGCAATATCCCCACCTTTTCTGATCAGGTAATTTCGAGGTCGAAATTATTTTAAGGGGGTAGAACTGTAACATCCTAAAATTGGGGTTATTTGTGATTGAATTATTTTTCTTGTGTATGAATTGTTGTGATATTATTCGTAGAGCTATAAGACTTAATTAGGGGTCTTGAGTAGGCTCGGTTTAGTAGAATAATTTTTAGTTTGGTTTATTTATTGAAGTGGAGCAAGTGGCATTGACACATAAGTTAATTAAGTGTCAAAGTGTAGTATAAGATGTGTTAATGGCAAAGTGGTGTTGTCGCATGAGTTAGTGCATGAGGGAGAAGGTTCGAATCCCTTGTTTAGCATCTAGATGAATTTTTATTTTAAATTTTTCTGCACATGTATAGCAAGTGTCGGCCAAGTGCATATATGGTAAGTGTTGACCATGTTATTTTTGGTTAGTATATCAAAGGATTAAGGAAATTGTTAACTTAAGGAAGGGAATTAAGAATTTAAGGAAAGGTATGAAGATATGGGGCAAGTATCAAGGAAATTATTATGGAAACAATATCATGGCCATTTGACCATGCATAGGGACAGCAATTTGGACAATAGGGGGAGCCGAATTTTTGGTGATAGTTTGGCTAAGAATTGAAGTTTCTTTTTGGTCATTCCTAGCATTTGGTACAAAAGTTTGCAATCCTCTCTCAACCTCTTTTCTTTTGGCCGAATTTTACCTTTTGATAAGCCTAACTCTTTTGACCATTTGTCATTTTTGCTCATCTTCTATTTTCTTCTTCTCATTCTCTCAAAATCGAAACCTTCATCAACATCTTGCTCTCCTATTTGTTTTGCTTAAACACCAAAAATCTCCTATACTCTCTTCTTTGCAAAAACTCTATTCCTTTCCTATTATTTTCTTTCTTCCACTACAACCAAATATACTTCTTTGGGTGTGCCAATTCTTTTCTCCTTCTTGACTAGTGTTGGCGAATCTCAAGCAAAGGTGCCTCTTCTATTTTTCTTCTCCAAGCGCTTTTAAGGTGAGTGTCCAAGGTCAATATTTTTCTTTGTTTCTCTTGTTCTTGTTAACTTCTAAAGGAGTAAAAGGCCAATTTCGCACTTGTAGCAAGGATGCTAATCGATTTGTTTTAGGGCCTTCGGATTTGGAAGCGAGCAATTGAATCCAACATCTTTGATCAATCGATTTTGGTAAGGTGGTCGGGTTTTTTTAAAGGATTATTCTTTTAAGTAATCGAAAGTCAAGGCTAATAACCTTAATGATGATGGTTGATTGTAGGGAAGTGAGGCCGATTCACATTTAGGAGTGTGTTGGCTAGTGTTCAAGGCATTTGGGTAGGTTTCGTGGTTCACAAGGAACCCTTCTCAATTATTTTGGTTTGGCCGAATAGGCCATGGCACTAACCTAGTGTTTGGCCGAATATAGGGCAAGGAAAACTTGTGTGGCCGATTTGTCTATTTGGGATTTAGGACTCTTGTTAATATCGTGTGTACATACACACCTTATAACTTTTAATATGCTAAGTGTTATATTATGCCTAATCGGTTTGTGTAGATATGGATGTAATACCATCATGGTATTAACAAGGATTCGTAAGTCTTTATTGCTAAGAGATTTCTATTTGATGCTTTTGGGAAGCATGACACATTTGGTATGTGCAATATTTGATATATGGCAATGATAAATCTATGAATGTTGTTAAATAAACCTTTTAGCATGATTCTGTAAAAGTATGTAATTGATTGATGTGGGTTAAATGAGTGGAGGGGGCAGTGATATTCGTGTCGATGGACACCAGTGTTTTGGTAACACATTGTGACTACGGTCACCAGAGGTTTGGTACCTCCAGAGGTTTGGCACCTCATAGCGTCTCGTCCCTGTGGCTTAGCACCACCGTGGGTTGACCCCACTTTGAGATATGGGATTGACGCCAGTGATTTGGTATCACACGATGGGTTGGCCCCATCATTCGATTTGTGTCCTCGGACACCAAAGATTTGGTATCTCCAGTGATTTGGTATCACATTTGTGACTATATGTCACCAGTGGTTTGGCACCACCAGTGGTTTGGTACCACACGGGGTAGAGAAAGGCGTTTGGATGGTTAGGATGGGTGCATCATAAACTTATGCATATTAATTGGTTATGATTTGTGTATGTTGTTGCACTAAATCGGGAAGGGTTACATTGAGTCTTGGTGACTCACCTTCTCCTTTAATTTTTCAGTGATTCGTAGATTGCAGATGAGGAACCGGATGGACTCGAGGTGGCCATGCAGTGGACATTTGATATAAATGAACTTTAAATTTTAATTATTTTTCTGTTGGTGTGTTTTAATTAAGATGTAATAAGGCCTCCTAGAATTATTTTTGTTATTGCTGCATGTTTTGAATGTTTTGTTTAAACTAATTGATGATGTTAAAACGGATGCACATGTTTTCTCAAATTAAACGTAAAATGTTTTAAAGTGCCATCGGGTACATTTGAAGTCTGTAAACAATTCGACTTAATAAATATTTTAAACAAATTAAGTATGGTTTTTAACAAAGAGAATTGAAATTGAAAGGCATTTAAACAAAATTTTAAATCGATTTTAAAATGGTTTTCAAAAATGTTTTCTCTGTAGCAAACCAAATTCGGTTGTAATGTTTGGGCCGGGTTTGGGGTGTTACAAGCCACTCCTCCTCCTACTTATCTTTCACCTTCGAATCTAGTTTCCACACTCCCAACTCAAGGAATCCATTTGAAATTTAGGAAGTTTCACTTCTCCCTATCTTTTGATTTTCTCACTATAATGTTATTATCTATCTTTGTACATTGAGGGCAATGTACATCTTAAGTGTGGGGGGTGAAGTTTATTTTGAAAAAAGTTCCTAACTTTTTGCATTATTCTCAAATCCCTGAATGATATCTTATCTTAAGTAATTTTCTCATATAACTAATTAGAATGAAATTTCTGTTGATTTATGATTTTTATTGATATGTTTTAGATTAAGTCATAGTTAATTGTGCATTGATGATTTAAACTTTAAGATACTAGAGAATCAAGCATGATAAGTCTATTTTTTAGAATTAAAAATCTACTAGGTTCTTGACCTGAATTTGAATATTACGTTGAAATTTGAAATTTACAAAGTTGATATCAAAAACCCATAATTTTTTATGAAATTTTGAGCCTTTTAGAGCAAATATTCTTTTCTTGCTCACTTCTTTTTTATTATGAGTGTGTTAACAATGATTTGTTATTCTAGAACTTGCTTCGATTATACATGTCAAGGCCACATTATTGATTTGATATACTGAGATGATAAAGGCACTTAAGAACCCACTTATTCCACTAAAAGCCTACCTTCATAATTAACACCTAGTGAACCCCTTTGATCCTAACAAACCTTTTATTGATTCACCCACTAATATTAGCCCAAAACCCATCTTGTATTTGTTATCACCATTTCTCTTGACTACCCTTCTACTGAGATTTGATTTGATCAGTTTCCTAATTATTTTATTTCAGTAGTTAAATTCATCTTATATTATGTATTTACTTGTTTTGTTCTTAAAAAAAAATCAAGGTATATTTATTATTAGTTCTATGATTAAATGAGATTATACATTTAAATTCAACATCTTGAAGAAGAAGCTCATTTTATTAGTTTCAAGTTTTCAATTGATATAATTATTCATTCATTGTCAGGTAATTTGTCAATTCAATCTCGATTTTAACCCTTTAATTCAGCCTTTATCTACACCTTTAACCTAAGCCCCATTATAACCTTTTAAAGACCTTTTGATTTGTGTATCATTTCATTTTATAGTGGTGGAAATTTGATTTTCAGGCAAGCCTATGGGATTAACTTTTCATGTTTGACTGATGAGTGCTTTAATTTTGAACCTTAAACACCTTGAGTGATTTGAGTGAATCTTTAGTGAGGATGTCAACTCTTTTCGATTTTGAATTAAAGGTAATTATTCAGATAAGGGGAAACACTTATGTTTTCATGCTATAAGACTTTGATTGATTGAATCTTTAGGACTCTTTCAGTTAAATTATCCATGTATAAATTATCCATGAATTATGATGAGACATTGTTGATGAAAATTATGAATCGAGGGAAGTTAATTTTAATTGTGAGTTGAGAATTTTGCTTGAAGACAAGCAAAAGCTTAAGTGTGGGGGTATTTGATAAACCGTAATATGTTCATATTTTAATCCCACATTTAGCATACTTTTGGATGATTTAGTCCCTGAATTGTGGAATTTGGTGTTCCTTATCCTTTAATTTCATGTTTTATACTTAGGAGAGAACTGGAGGATGAAAAGAATGGGAAATGGGCAGAAAACAGAGAAAATGGGCCAAAATACGAAATCAACACGGCCTGGGCCTGAGACACACGGCCGTGCCTCCTTAGCAGACTCCACCACGGCCTGGCCTCGAATCATAGTGGTGTTCCACATGGGCGTGTCTCTGCCGCAGCAAAGAAGAGTTCTATTAGGATTAGGGTACTTAGAGGCAAAGAAAGACATTCTAAAAGCCTATATGAACACCCTAGAGGCCAACCTTTAAGGGGGCGGTTCAGCTAGGCGAAGGAGCCAAGCCAAAGGGCCAGAATTGTGGGATTCACTCGAAGAAAGCCAGTTGATTCATCTTAAGAAGCCAGAATCATACTTAAGATGGAGGATCTTCCCTTCAATTTCCTTCAGGGGGTTTTAGGGTTTTTCTTATATTTTGTTTTATATTTTCTTTTGAGATGTATTCCTTTATGATTATGAACTAAACCCCTCAAATACCTGAGGGGGATGAAACCTAAGATAATCTTGTTATTGTTTTCTGAACTATATGATAAATACTTGATTTGTTCTTAATTATGTGTTCTTAATTCTTTCTTTGATATTTTTGGATATTGATTCAAGTATTGATGTGCTTAGGCAGAGGAGGAATATTCCCTGTTTAAGAGTAGATCTAGCATAGTTAAGCGGAGTTGATCGCAACCCTAGAGATAGTATGACGAAAATCTACCAAATTAGGGTCAAACCTAATATGGGAGTCCATAGATCGAGTTAATGCAATTATAGGGGTTTTAATTAGAAAGAGATTTCAATTAATCAACCTAGAGTTAGATGTTAGTAGCCTCGAGAGAGGTATTAATAGAAATTAGGGAATCCTACAGATCAAGTCAAGTGAATAAATCGTCTGGTTCAGAGTTAAATAACAAGTGAAGTCTAGGTGGATTCTTCCTTGGCTATTGTCTCAATCAATTGGTTTTTCCCACAAGTATTTCCCCAGTTCATTCTCTTTGTCTTAGCATCTTTAGCATAGTAGTTAGTTAATTTTAGGTTAAACAACAATTCCTTTAATTCTTAGGTTAAATAATAGAAAAAAAGTTAGAATTAGTACTTTTGGTTCCTTTGGGTTCGACAATCCGGTCTTGCCACTAAACTATACTACTGTTCGATAGGTTCGCTTGCCTCAAGTCGTTGTCACAGTTAGTTTTTAGGCTAGACCATTCATTACATAAATTTTTAAGACTCTGACACACGACCAAGTTCTGGTTTGGTCCCTTAACATCCCTAGTATATGTATAGGGTCTCGTAGACCCATGATAGGGACGTTACGATTGTAAATGAAAAAGTTATAAATTGGAACGAATTTTATAGCCCAAAGTGGAATGTTCAAGCAAGTTAAGTTCGGTAATGCCTCGTACCCTATTCCGGTGTTGAATACGAGTAAGGGGTGTTACAAAAACTATTTACTTGATAAATTGGCTGAATTGTACATTTCTGAGATCTTTAGGTTCCATAGGGTGCCAGTTTCAATTATTTCGGATAGAGATCCGAGGTTTACATTGTGATTTTAGAAGAAACTGTAAGAAGCTCTGGGTACGCGGTTGAATTTTAGTACCGTATTTCATCCGAAAATCGACGGTTAGTTCAAGAGAGTAATGCAAATTCTTGAAGATATGCTTTGTTGTTGTGTTTTAGAGTTCGAAGGCAACTGGAAGAAATATTTATCATTAGTTGAATTCATATATAATAATAGTATACAATAGAGCATAAAGATGGCACCGTATGAAGCTTTGTGTAACACCCCAAACCCGACCTAGACATCATGGCCGAATCTGGCAAGTCGCATGGAAGGGCTGTAAAGAAAGTTGTATGTTTATAAATTGTTCGTATTCTTTTCACAACTTCGAGCTTAGGTGTTTGTTTATAAAAACCTGTTTAACTCAATGTCCACTTTAGAAAAGTTGTGATTAATTTGAAAACTGCTTTTATTAGGAGATTTGAGTTTCACTGGTTGGTAAAATCTTGTTTATAATAGAAATCAGCTTCAGTGAATTTCGAACATATGCTATTTTGAAAACTATTTTCGACGTTTAAGAGAACGCAGTGTTTAATCAATTATAGTTTGAATAACCGTTCGTTAATGTTTTGGAAAACCAACAAGTATTAAGGTTTTAGGAAAATCTCGTATTGAACATTTAATAATAAGCAGAAACCAAGTTAAAAGTTAAAAACCAAATAAAATACCAAAGGCCTTATCAAAAAACATAAACCCAAATTAAAATAAAAATTTAAAGTAAAGTAAAATGGGATTTACTAAAGAAACGATGTATGGCCACCATAAAGTCCACCTCGACTCCAAATCCTCAATGCTGGCGATTACCTAAAAAATTAAAGCAGAGGGGTGAGTCATGAATACTCAGTGTGTAATCCCCTAAACGGACATTAACTGGGCCTTAGCCCTCACAGAAACAAAATGGGCCTTAACCATATCAACATGAAAATACAGTCAAAGCATGCAATGTAACCCAGCCCAGCTTAATATTCCATTCGCTACACACCACCTGTATCCAGCCTAACACACCTGTGGGGATTTCTACAATCAACCCTCCATTCGCTACACACCTCTATGGCAGTCACACTGCTCATCACCAAAATTATGGCAGAGCCACCAGATTATCGAAATATACGTGGCATAGCCACCGGACAAAATGTGACAGAGTCACCGAAATATGTGGCAGAGCCACCAAAATACACTTTCCCAATCATCAATATTCCAATCACATGCAACATGTCATGTCATAATAATGTAGTGTATGCATGATTACACCAACATAGCAGATAACCAAAATATACACAATCATGTGAAATTACCCCAAAAGGGTATAATCAAAATTTTACGTACTTGGGTTATTTCCAAACTCACCTGCTAGGGATATCACAGTAGCTTACCTGTTAAGGCAATTCGACTTTTAGCCAACACACAGAATAATACAAAACAAAACAGATGAAGGTGTGAGATTACACACCTGATTACGTGGAGAACTAGACACTCTCAATCGACATCACCTAAGACAATACATCACAAAATTAGCTTACAGCCAAAACAATGGGAGATCTAACCCACATCTAAATAATGATTTGCTCACACTTACCCCTACTATCACAAACAACTACGATTTGCCTATCCGAATTAGATGTTGACTCCCTTACACAACCCGTCGGGAAATCCCGAATCACTGACACCCTACGTCGTTTGAACTTAGGAGCGGAGGCTACAAGTCTACTCTCCTTGGGCTCCCTTAATGCAACCCCCTAGATCGGCTACCACTCGCCTCCATGAAGAAAGTCTCGATCAGTAATGCAACACAGTGAAAGAATGATGGTTGTCTAACAAGAAGGTTTGGTTATGGCAGAGTAAAGGGGAAAGTGAAATGAAACCAAGGAGAGAACTCCTTACCTTACTTCCCCAAGCAGCTCGATTCTATCCTCCTGACTAAGTTCCTAACATGATTAATGTACCAAAACAACCGAGGTTACCAAACAACCACACTCGGCACAAGAAAGAGTTTTGACAAAGGTAAGTGTTACTTACCCAAGATTCGACAACAGTAGCCCTTTTGATCAAGAGGAGTAAAGAGAAAAAGTATCACAACACAAGGGTTAGACGAGAAGAGATTCGACAGAAAACAGTCCCCCATGCTTCAGGCTACCCAACCTTGGCTATTAGTATACGCAAAGCACCAACTCAGATTGGAGAAAGGTAAAGGTTTGGTTAATAAAGAATGAGTAGAGAAGCAAGGAAGGAAGGTTCGACTATGGTAAACACACAAGAAAGAAGCCGATTTAAAATGGGGTAACAAGGGAGGTTCGGTTATGGTGATGAAAATAAATAGTAGGAGATGAAAAAGAGAGATTTGGCTATTGAGTAGAAAACAATTGAAAAGGGTGGAAAGGTTGAACAAAGTTATACGAATGGTCAATTTCCAAAGAGAGGAAAGAAGAAAGAAATCGTAATCAAAGAACAAAAGAAATGCAAAAAGAGAAGTAAACCGAAACGCAAGAATGGAAAATACAAAAAAATGCAAAAGAAAGCAAAAGATCACTCTCCCATCAGCCCTTAGAGAAACGGCACTCCCCCCATACCGAAAACCGAATGTGCTCCCACCTTCCAAATTCGGCCAACCAACACCACTCTCCACATCCCACGATTCCCTCCTTGATTCACTCTCCACCCATCATTTGAAATCACCCAACCACCTTGACCCATTCAAACTCCCCAAACTCCTCTCCTCTTTCTATTTTGAATGCTTTGACTCATTCCACAACCACCCCATTAGAGTCCCACGCCAACACCACCTGTACAAAAATAATTACCATATTTTGCAATATGTGGGATTTGAACTGCTCTCCTTGCTAAGCCAAAGATGCCACCACCACTCCACCAAGTGCTCCCTTGTGTTGGCAAACAAAATTAATTATTCTTAAAACCTACTTCCACTAGCTCTCCCCTTAAGTGCCAAAAGAGCAAAATTTTACCCAGGCCTCGGCTTGACCCAAGCCTTCCCAAGACCCTGGAACACACACAATTGACAAGCTTACCAAGCCAAACACATAGAATAGTGCAAAATGCTGAACCTCTAATTTTAGGATGCTACAGTTCTACCCCCTGAAAGAAATTTCGGCCTCAAAATTTACCTGATTAAAAGAGATGAGGGTATTACTGTAGCATCAGGTCTTTTGGCTCCCACGTGGCTTCCTCTGAACCGTGCTTATGCCACAACACTTTGACCAATGGAACCGATTTTCTGGTCAATACCTTAATATCCCGATCCAAGATCTGCACTCGTTCTTCTTCAAAAGATAGATCAGGTCTTACCTCAATTTCTTCCACCGGCACTGCGTGAGATGGATTTGAACAGTAGTGCCTCAACATCGAAACATGGAAGATGTTATGTATCTGACTCAATTCTGGGGGTAATTCAAGCTAATAAGTAACTGGTCCCACACGTTTCAACACCCGATAAGGCCCGATGAATCTGGGGCTCAACTTGCCCTTCCGTCTAAATTTTAAAACCTCCCTCCAATGTGAGACTTTCAAGAAGACATGATCCCCCACTGAAAATTCTATCTCCCTATGCTTCATGTCCTTATATGATTTCTATTTATCAGAAGCTTCTTTTAATCAATCCCGAATCAGCTTAACCTTTTCCTCAGTTTTTGAAATCAATTCCGGACCCAACAACTGTCGCTCACCTAACTCTGTCCAATATGTAGGGGTACGACGCCTACGACCATACAACACCTCGTAGGGTGCCATTTGAATGCTAGACTGATAGCTGTTATTGTACGCGAACTCAGCCAACGGCAGGTAATCTTTCCAACTACCTCTGAAGTCAATCACGCAGCCCATTAACATGTCTTCCAGAATCTGAATTACCCTTTCCGACTGGCCATCAGTCTGTGGGTGGACACTGTGCTGACATCTAGCCTTGTACCCAAAGCTTCATGTAACGCCCTGTCTGATATGATAGACACTGGTACCCCATGCAGCCGCACGATTTCTGCCACATACAGCTTAGCCAACTTTTGTAACGAATAGTCAATAGGAACTAGTATAAAGTGTATGGACTTAGTCAACCGATCAACGATTACCCACACTGAATCTTTCTTAGTAGGCGTTAGGGGTAGCCCACTAACAAAATCCATCATTATCCTCTCCCACTTCCAAAGTGGAATCTTCACCGGTTGTAGCAACCCCGAAGGCAACTGATGTTTCGCCTTCACTTGCTGTCATGTCAAACACTTACTCACAAAATCAGTAACTTCCCATTTTAGACGATGCCACAAATACAGTTCCCGTAGGTCCTGATACATCTTACTTCCACCGGGATGCATAGCGTATGGGCTACTATGAGCTTCCTATAGAATCATCTGCCTCAACTCAGAATCCTTCGACATACAAATTCTTCCACGAAAACATAGCAACCCTTCACTATTCAACCCAAAATCCACTGCCTCCCCACTTTTCACTTGCTGAAGTTGAGAACCCAAAGATTCAACCAATAATTGCTTCTCTTTAATCTGACCTACCCATGTCAGTTTCACCTAAAGTTCCGCTAACAAACTACCATCTTCGTAAAGGCTGAGATGAGCAAATATTGCTCTCAAATCCAATATCACCTTACTCACTCAACGCATCTTCAACCATGTTGGCTTTACCTGGGTGATACTCAATCGAGTAGTCATAATCTTTCAGCAACTCTATCCACCTCCGCTGCCATAAATTCAGCTCCTTCTAGGTAAGGAGATATTTCAGACTCTTATGGTCCGTATAAATAACTGACTTTTCTCCGTACAGATAGTGTCTCCATATCTTTAGGTCGAACACCACTGTAGCTAATTCCAAATCATGAGTGGGATAGATTATCTTATACTGCCTTAGCTAACGAGATGTATACGCTACCACCTTCCCTTCTTGCATTAACGCACAACCCAAACCTATGTGCGATGCATCACAATAGATGACAAATTCCTTCCCAGCCTCAGGCTGAATCAATATCGGTGCCTCAGTCAAAATCTTCTTTAACTTCTAAAAACTTTCATGTTGTTTATTGGTCCAAAAAAACAGTACTCCTTTTATCAATAACTTGGTTGAATCAATGAATTTTTGACACTAACTTTGGTGGTTTCCATTCCAATACAGCTTTGATCTTTCAGGGATCAACCCTAATCCCCTTGACAGAAACAACATGCCCCAAAAATGTCACTTCCTTCAGCCAAAATTCACACTTGCTGAGTTTGGCATACAACTGTTTTTCTCTTAAAATTTGCAGCACCACACGAAGATGTGAATCATGCTCCTCCTTCGTTCTGGAGTACACCAAAATGTCATCTATGAACACTACCACAAACCAGTCTAGATAGGGTTGGAAGACCCGGTTCATCAAGTTCATTAAAGCGGCTGGTGCATTAGTCAACCAGAACAGCATCACTAAGAACTCGTAATGCCCATAACAAGTTCAAAAAGTAGTCTTGTGAATATTCGCCTTCTTGACCCTTAACCAATGGTACCCCGATCTCAAATCTATCTTTAAGAAAACTGAAACTCTTCGCAGCTGATTGAACAAGTCGTCAATCCTTGGTAGCGGGTATTTATTCTTAATTGTCAATTTGTTCAATTGGCGATAGTCAATGTACATACGCATCGACCCATCCTTTTTCTTCACAAATAAAATCGGTGCTCCCCATGGAGATACACTCAGTTAGATAAATCCCTGGTCCAATAGCTCTTGGATCTGAGCTTTTAGTTCTACCAGCTCCTTCGGTGCCATCCTATAAGGAGCGATAGTCACTAGAGTCATTCTTGGAAGTAGCTCAATGCCAAATTCCACCTCGCGGTCCAGGGGTAACCCCAAAAGCTCTTCAGAAAAGACGTCTGAGAACTCTTTCACCGTTCTAACATCCCTTACAGACACTTCCTTGGCATCTAATGCACTAACAAAAGTCAGAAATGCCTTACACCCTTTTTGCACCATATTCTCATCCTTAAGCGCCGAAATTACATGAGTCAAATAATCCTTTCTTTCTCCTATCACCATCACCTCCTTATTCTCTGGAGTTCTTAAAACCATACGCTTAGCAGCGCAATCCAATTTTGCACGATGCTTAACTAGCCAGTCCATACCTAAGATAAGGTCAAACTCGCCAAATGGTAGTTCCATTAAATCCTCCAGAAATACCACTCCCTGAATTTCTAAAGGCATATCCCTAAATAATTTATTCACTACCATAGATTGTCCTAAAGGGCTAATCACGGACATTTTTCTAGAAGCAACCTCAGATTCTATACCCAAAGTCCCATATACAATACAGGCAATGTACGAATGAGTTGATCCAATATCTATCAAAGCAGTAAATGGCACATAAAATATAAGAAACATACTGGTTATGACGTCTGATGCTTCACTATCCTCTCGCCGTCGAACTGTATAGACCGACCCCGATTGTCTTGCATCTATGTTACCAGAACCTCTGCCTGGTGCTTCACGACCTCGACCAAAACCATTCCCTCCTCTGGCCGAACCCCGACCTCTTGATGGCTGTTGACCACCTCTTCCTGGCTGTGCAAATCCCTAATCTACCGACCGTGCCCTAGCCAACTCCTGTGGACAGTCCTTTATCAGATGATCCCTAGTTCCACATTTGAAACATCCTCCAGTTCTTTTCCAACACTCCCCCAGATGTGTTCTCCCACACTGTGCACAAGGTTGTAACTGACCAACAACAACTGGCATCACAGCTCGAGCTGGCCCATCTAACCTAGACCTCTTTTAAAAACCCCCCAGAAGAACCTGGCGTCCTAAAACCTCTCTTACTCTTACCCCTATCCTTATCCCGATTCTGCCTCTCAAAACGTTTAACTTCCTCGGCGATTTTTTACTTTCTCGACCAGAATGGAAAAATCTCTTTCCCACTACAAAGCTATTAGTACTCACAGCTCATCTCGTAAACCATCCTCGAACCGTCTATAACGCTCATAATCGGTTGTGACTATACCCCGAGCGTAACGACTTAAGTATAGGAACTCCGCCTTATATTCCGCCACGGATTTATTCCCCTGGACCAAGTTCAGAAATGCTTTCCTTTGGGCATCCACATAACTCGCCCCAATATATCTTCCCTAGAACGCTGTCTTAAAGAAGTCCCAGGTGATACGATCCGCTTCCCTCACTGTGAGCCACCACAGGTATTCATCATCTCGTAAGAGGGAGACGGCTCCTCTCAGTTTTTCCTCTGCTGTGTAGTCCAGGTCATCCATTATTCGTCCAACTGCTTCCAGCCAGTATTCTGCCACAATTGGGGTTACACCAGAATGCCCCTAAAAACCTCAACTTCGTTTCCTCAAAGTCGCTCAAAATAGATTTTTGGGCCGCTGACCTAGTACTTGCTCCAACAACCCGTTCCAGAACTCGTAGCATAGCTTGGGACAGAGCATCGTCCTCTCCAGCTCGATCATAGGACCCTGTCTCGGTCACCGATGATGCAGGTGCTTCCATTTCAGGCATGTGCCCAGATGCCTCAGGCCCAACCCCAGCACCTCGGCCTCTACCTCGACCACGCCTACCGCGTCGACGTTCTCTAGTGCTCATGTTTGCTAAATCAAATTAATCCGATTACAAATTTTATAAATCAGTATATAATTATAATGTTTATTAATAAATGTCTTATGTAAAGCAAATATAAGAATTCTCCCTGATCGAACTTCCTAATTTCTCGGTCTCTATAGTTTTAGCTAACAATCTCAGTATACCAACTCTAATAGTTTTTCTAAAATCACTTCATCACACTATTAAACAAAATCATAAGACTTACAGATTTGGTACTGGAGACTCGCGCACAACACCTTCAAAGAGACATATATTTTCAAAACCATTTTTCAACCGATTTTAAATATGTTTTTCAAACCCATTTCACAGTCGAGTTTTGTAACCTGGCTCTAATACCATATAATGTAACGCCCCAAACCTGACCTAGACGTCATGACCAGATCTGACATGTCATATTGAAGGGTTGTTAAGAAAGTTGTATGTTTGGAAAATGTTCGTATTCTTTTCACAACTTCGAGCTTAGGTGTTTGTTTATAAAAACCTGTTTAACTCAATGTCCACTTTAGAAAAGTTGTGATTAATTTTAAAACTGCTTTTATTAGGAGATTTGAGTTTGAATGGTTGGTAAAATCTTGTTCATAACAGAAATCAGATTTAGTGAATTTCGAACATGTGATATTTTGAAAACTGTTTTTGACGTTTAAGAGAACCCAGTGTTTAATCAATTATATTTTGAATATCCGTTCGTTAACATTTTGGAAAAACAACAAGTATTAAGGTTTTAGGAAAATCTCGTATTGAACATTTAATAATAAGCAGAAACCAAGTTAAAAGTTAAAAGCCAAATAAAATACCAAAGTCCTTATTGCAAAACATAAACTCAAATTAAAATAAAAATTTAAAGTAAAGTAAAATGGGATTTACTAAAGAAACGATGTATGGCCACCAAAGAGTCCACCTCGGCTCCAAATCCTCAATGTTGGGGATTACCTAAAAAATTAAAGCAGAGGGGTGAGTCACGAGAACTCAGTGTGTAATCCCCTAATCGGACATAAACTAGGCCTTAGCCCTCACGAAAACAAAATGGGCCTTAGCCCTATCAGCATGATAATACAGTCAAAGCATGCAATGTAACCCAGCCTAGCTTAATATTCCATCCACTACACACCACCCGTATCCAGCCTAACACACCTGTGCGGATTTCTATAATCAACCCTCTATCCGCTACACAACTCTATGGTAGTCACGCTGCTCATCGCCGAAATTGTGGCAGAGCCACCAGATTATCGAAATATACGTGGCATAGCCACTGGAAAAAATATGATAGAGTCACCAAAATATATGGCAGAGCTACCGAAATACACTTCCCCGATCATCAATATTCCAATCCCATGCAACATGTCATGTCATAATAATGTAGTGTATGCATGATTACACCAACGCATCAAAAAACTAGAATATACACAATCATGTGAAATTACCCTAAAAAGGTATAATCAAAATTTTACGTTCATGGGTTATTTCCAAACTCACCCGCTAGGGGTATCACAGTAGCTTACCTGTTAAGGTAATTCGTCTTGTAGTCAACACACAGAATAATACAAAACAAAACAGATGAAGGTGTGAGATTACACACCTGATTACATGGTGAACTAGATACTCCTGATCGACATCGCCTAAGATAATACATTACACAATTAGCTTACAGCCAAAACAATGGGAGATCTAACCCACATCTAAACAATGATTTGCTCACACTTACCCTCACTATCACAAACAACTACGATTTGCTTCTCCAAATTGGATGTCGACTCCCTTCCACAACCCGACGGGAAATCCCAAATCACTGACACCCTACGTCATTTGAACTTAAGAGAAGAGGCTATGATAAATCATAAAAGTAACATATTTTAACCCCATATTTGGTATGATTTTGGATGATTTAGCCCTTCAATTATGTAAAAAGGTGCTTTTTAATCCTTTCTTTTCATGTTTATACCCAGGAAAGCACCTGAGGATAAAAAGAACACAAAACGGGCTTAAAACGAAGTAATTGGGCCTTAGTAAGAAGTCAACACGGCCTGGCCCAAAACCTACACGATTGTGTCTCGACAATTACCTAGAACACGGTCCAACTCATGAGTTACACGGCCGTGCATCATCTCCGTATCACACACGGGTGTACCTGGTGATCTACATAGCCGTGCCCAAACCGACAGAATCAAGGCACAGCCCAACCCTGTAATTACACGGGCGTGTGCCATGGGCGTGCCCCTACCGCGGGAATGAGCAATTTCACTCAGAATTGGATGCTTGAAGCCAAAAAAACATACTCTTAAGTCTATTCAAACACCCTAATAGTAATTCTTCTTGAAGGAGATACTTAGGAGTCAAGTATATCAACTCAAAGCCTATATAAACGACCCAAGGAAGACATTAAAAGGGAGCTTTTTTGTAGAGGCTTTTAAGCTGAAGCATTCATCTTTTAGGGAGTCATTTGAAGATAGCCAGTGGATCCATCTCAAGAAGTCAGAATTCCATTCAAGACAGAGGATCTCTCCTTCAATTCCTTCAGGGGGTTTTAGGGAGTTCTTATGTTTTGTTTATTCTTTACTCTTGAGATGTTTTCATATTTAGTTATGCATTAAACCCCTTAGATACCTGAAGGGGATGAAACCTATGATGGATTTTGTTATTTGATTTCTAAATTTATATGATAAGTACTTGGTTTGTTCTTAATTATGTTGCTTAATTTAATCTGATGTGCTTAGGTAAAGGAGGAATAGACCCATCCTAAGAGTAGATCTAGCGTAATTGAGCGGAGTTGATCGGGCGCCTAGAGATAGGGTTACTAGATTTTGCTGGATTAGGGTGAAACCTAATATGAGAATCCTTTGATTGATTTACTGCTTCCTTAGGGGGTTATTATAAGAGATCGAGAGTTCCACTAATTAACCTAAGGTTAGACGTTATTTGCCTCAAGAGAGGGTTTAATATAGGTTAGGGAGTCTCACGGATCAAGCTAAGTAAAAAAATCATATGGTTTGGGGAATAAATTATAAGTGAAGTCATAGGTGGATTCTTCCTGAGGGTATCGTCTTTATCAACTTAGTTTTCTTAAAGTTTTTCTCTAATTCATTCTTTTGCCTTTGCATTTACTTTAAGTATTTCGTTAGTTTAGTAATCCAATCACTCTATATTTTAGGCTAAATAATAGAAAGAAAGTGAGTAGTAGTACTTTTAGGTTCCCTTGGGTTCAAAAAGATATTCTTGCCTGAGCTATACTACTGTTCGATAAGTGCACTTGCCTCTATTGTTGTCGCAGTCAGTCTACAGATTTGATCACTCTTTTATAAATATTAAAACTCGACTATTTTGACACGATCAGGCTACGAGTCTACTCCCCCTGGGCTCCCTTAACGCAACACCCTTAGTTGGACTACCACTCGCCTCCATGAAAAAAGTCTCGATTAGTAATGCAACACAGTGAAAGAATGATGGTTGTCTACCAAGAAGGTTTGGTTATGGCAGAGTAAAACAAAAAGAGAAAGTGAACTGAAACCAAGGAGAGAACTCCTTACCTTACTTACCCAAACAACTCGGTTCTATCCTCCTAACTGAGTTCCTAACACGATTAAAGTACCGAAACAACATAGGTTACAAAATAACCACATTCAGCACAAGAAAGAGTTTTGACAAAGGTAAGTGTTACTTGCCCAAGATTCGACAACAGTAGCCCTTTTGATCAAGAGGAGTAAAGAGAAAAAGTATCACAACACGAGGGTTAGACGAGAAGAGATTCGACAGAAAACAGTCCCCCATGCTTCAGGCTACTCAACCTTGGCTATTAGTATACGCAAAGCACCAACTCAAATTGGAGAAAGGTAAAGGTTTGGTTAATAAATAATGAGTAGAGAAGCAAGAAAGAGCTAAGGTTTGGCTATGGTAAACACACAAGAAAGAATCTGATTTAAAATGGGGTAACAAGGGAGGTTCGGTTATGGTGATGAAAACAAATAGTAGGAGATGAAAAAGAGATATTCGGCTATTGAGTAGAAAATAATTAAAAAGGGTAGAAAGGTTGAACAAAGTTATACGAGTGGTCAACTTCCAAAGAGAGGCAAGAAGAAAGAAATCGTAACCAAAGAAGGAAAGAAATGCTAAAAGAGAAGTAAATCGAAACACAAGAATGGAAAATACTAAAAATACAAAAGGAAGAAAAGGATCACTCTCCCATCAGCCCTTAGAGAAACGACACTCTCCCTATACCAAAGATCGAATATGCTCCCTAAATCTACCTTCCAAATTCGGCCAACCAACACCACTCTCCACATCCTACGATTCCCTCCTTGATTCACTCTCCACCCATCATTTGAAATCACCCAACCACCTTGACCCATTCAAGCTCCCCAAACTCCTCTCCTCCTTCTATTTTGAATGCTTTGACTCATTCTACAACCACCTCATCAAAGTCCCATGCCAACACCACCTCTTCTCACCTTGAGCACAAAAATAATTGCCATATTTTGCAATATGTGGGATTTGAACTCCTCCCCCTTGCTAAGCCAAAGATGCCACCACCACTCCACCAAGTGCTCCCTTATGTTATCAAACACAATTAATTATTCTTAAAGCCTGCTTCCACTAGCTCTCCCCCCGAACACACACAATTGACAAGCTTAGCAAGCCAAACACATAGAATAGTACAAAATGCCAAACCCCTAATTTTAGGATGTTACACTTTGTATGGTCATAAATGCTGAACTCCATTGCACTAGACCGAGCTTAGTGAGAAAAATATTTACGGTGTTGATTTGATCTGAGAGACTGAAGAGAAAGTGAAAGTAATTCGCGACATCCTAAAAGAAGCTTTAGATCGATAGAAATTGAACGTGGATTTGAAATGAAAAGATATTAAATTTTAGATCAGTGACAAAGTATTTCTGAAAGTATCTCCGTGGATGAAAATTCTTAGATTTGGTCACAAAGGCAACCTGAGTCTGCGATATATTGTGTCGTATGAGATAATCGAAAGAATAGGGCCAGTAGCATATCGGCTAACTTTACCGTCAGTTAGAGAAAATCCATAATTGGTTTCATTATGTCAATGTTACAACGGTATCGATCAGATCTATCACACGTAATTTCTCCTTCAAAGATTGAAATTCAACCAGATATGACATATAATGAAGAATCGATTAGAATTTTAACTCGAGAGGTTAAAAGAGTTGAGAAATAAATGCATTGCTTTGGTAAAGGTTTTATGGCGATGGCACGGTGTTGAAGAGGCTACGTGGAACCCAAAGAAGCTATGAGAAAATAGTACCCTAACCTCTTATCTGGTAAGATTCTCGAGGACGAAAATTCCTAAGGGAGAGAGTTGTAACAGCCCATTTTTAGTTAAATCAAAAGAGTGGCTTTAGGACCACAAATTTGAAGTCAAAATATTTAGTTTTATTATTATTTTAATGTCAACAACATGATAATATGATTGTGTGAAAATTTCGTTACAAAATTTTATAGTTTGAGTGTTTAATTTGATAAAAAGGACTAAATCGTGTAAAATGTAAAACTTGTTTTCTATTAGCTAAAGGTGTCTAATAGCAATGGAATATTAAAGTGGTGGTCCTTATGTGGTAATTAGACCATTGGTTGCTTAAGTGGACATTTATGGGCATCTTTTAAATGTTTTTAATAGTTTATAACTAAGGTTAATTAAGTAATTTAGAAGTTAAAGTTAATTAAAAATAAAACAAATTTTAAAGTCATAATTTTCAAATGTTCTTTAACTACAAGTTAAAGGGGGAAGAAGCCATTGTTAGGTTTACATTCGTCCAAACTTCTCATGCTCATTTTGTAATATCCTAGATTAGGGGTTATGCATTCGGTGTATAATTCATGCGTTAATAGGCTCAGTGAGTGGTTTGGATGTGTTCTAGGGGTTCTTAAAACTCTAGGATAAAAAGGGAATGCATTGGAAAATTTTTGGATTTTGAGTTAGTAAGGGGAGCAAGGCCAGGGAGGCCTTAAGGGAAAATTATAGGCGCTTTTGGACATGGAAGTGAGCTTGGTAAAGTGGCTGCAAGGCGCCACTTAGGGCCTTGGTGATGACGCCATGTGCAGTGGGCAAGGGCTTTGGTTCGAATCACGTTGGTGGCATAGGAGTGTGTTTTTATTTTTGGTCTTTGCGCTAAGAAGGGAAACTGGGCTAAGGAGGCTTTAAAAGAAATATTAGGGAGTTTATGACACAAAAGAACTAGCAGCAAAGTGGCTTGGGGCGTTATCTGTGGAGCAAGGAACCTTGCGTCAAAGGGCTCCAGCAGGTCTCATGTTTGAATCTTGGGGGCAGCAAAAGGGGTGGCTTTTATTTTTGGCTTTTGGCGTCAGGAGGGAAGGGAGGAGATGGACGGCATGTGGGCTTCCAAAAGGATAAGATAAGGCTGGTTTTATTCTTTTTAAATTTGGCTAGGAAGATGTGATAAAGGTTTATTTATTTTAAGTTGGTAGATAGAAGATAAGTGTAGCTTTATTTTATTTAATTTTAATAGGAAGATAAGGGATAAAGTGAGGGTGGATTTAATTTATTTATTTTGAGTGTGTGGGATAATATAGAAGTGATAAGGGTGGATTATTTTATTTTTATTATTTATTAAGGTGATAATGGGAGAAAAGTGTGGGATATGATAAGGAAGGAGTAGTGGCCGGCCAAGGGGTTCTTTTGAATGGCAAATTCGGCTATGTAGTGTGGGATAAAGGGTGGATTTATTTTAATTATTTTTTTTAGAGAGTGGATAGGAGATAAATGCGGTTTTATTTTATTTATTTTGAATGTGTGTTCAAGAGGTATTATAGGAGAAGAAAGTGGGATGAAAGGGGGTTAAGTCTTAATTTGTGTAGCATAAATAGGGGTGCTCACCTTTTGGTAATTCTTTTATCCATTTTAATTTCTTCTTGCCGAAAATTATTTCTCTCATCTCACTCTCTCTTTGTGCCGAACCTGGTATTTTTCTTTCCCTTATTTTCTTTGTTGAAACCATAAAGAAACACCATAGTCGAAACCCCTCTACCACTGCTCTTTGTTGCCGAATCCTCTAGGCATAAATTGTCTTCACTTTGGCATGATCTCCCTTCACCATTCAAGTGCTGAAATCTTTCTCTTTGGGGTCTAAGAGCCGTTTCTCTGGGAGTGCTTTGATAGTGGTAAGTATTTCTTTAAGTAATCGGTTTGGGCTCTTATTCTTTAGCATGCCGAAATCAGTATTTGGCCTTGGTATTTGGGGTTGGCCGAACCTTAATAGGGCCTTGATTTCATGTTTTGTTCTTGTGTAGTCAAGGGAAGATAGCTTTAAAGGAGTAAGGTCTCTCTCAGGATTGGATACATCATGGTAAGGGATATGTAATATTCGGCCAAGGGCCATCTTTTCTAGATTATTGCTTGTAGCCGATTCTAACATCTGGTGTATAGGGTTTTGACAACTTCAGGAACAAGCCGACATTTCGGGATTTCGTTAGCAAGGTAAGTGATCTAGGACTTTCGGCCAAAGGCCATATTTTGGGTATAAATGTGACCGATTGTGTACTTTGGTTTTAAGGGCAAGTATTTGGGATTTGGATAAGTAAGGAGGATATCGACAGACATAAGGAAGTTTCGGGATTGAGTAGATTGTGCCAAGGAAAAAGGTGCGTAGTTATCGCACTGTTCTCTTGTTGTGTGTATGTGTTATATTCATAAATATGTGTTATGATGTGAATGATAGCCGAAATAAGGGCTAAAATTGTGAATACCCGTGGTGGGTGATCGAATAATCAGGTCAGTGATTTACGTTATTAAATGATTATTGATGAATGTATGAAAATGTGATAGCATGTGATGTATATTTGTTTCAAGTGATATGTTGCCATGATACATATATATGCATGGGACTTGGGATGTGACTATCGAAGGAAAGGGTGTACATTATGTACGTGGTCTAATGTTAGCCTTGTGCTACATTAGCACTTGATGTTAGCTATGTGCTTCATCAAGGGAGGTGTTGGCTAGGTGCTACATCTCGGCGGTTGATAGCTGTGTGCATCACTGTGGACTGATTGATATGTGGGATCACTTGGTTGATCGGTGGTCAGCCACAGCCTTGGGCAGCAAGTCTGCCAAGGTAGAATATGTGGGATCACTTGGTTGATGGGTGGATTAGCCACGGCCTTGGGCAGCGGGTCTGCCAAGGTAGGTGTGATGGATGGACATTAGGTTGGGATGGGCTTCATAATTGCATGATTATGTATGTGGACTGTGTGGATATGGGCCAAGCCCATATATGGAGACATGTGAAATAGCTATGCACCGAGTCTGCTTTGACTCACCCAAATTTTACCAACATCGCAGTGATGCATAAAGCTTGGACTGGTTGGAGTGGATACAAGGTAGCCCATGCAAGATGATTTTAATTAATTCACCATTTTATATTTTCGGTATTTTTAAGTAAAGGTTTATTGTAATAAGAGCCATTTAAAGTATTTGAAATTGTTTATTATGTTTTAGTTGGATTGACAATTCGTTTACTATTTTTAAATGATTTTTATTTTTATCAACTTACATCCCAAAAGTATATACGTAAAGGTTTAATCCGAAAATTTGTAACAAATAAAGTTTTGCTTAGAATTTTAAACAAACAATGTTTTTACGAAGGACAATAATTTTTTAGGATTTTAACTCTAAGTCAAAAGCTGTTTCAAATGTTTTTCGCAGTGGCATTTCAAATTCGGTCTTAGTGAATGGGCCGGGTTTGGGGTGTTACAGTTTGGTATCAGAGCTCGGTTCAAAACTCGACTTTGAGGGATTTGGGCCCAAAAACATTTTTTTTTAAGATGGGCTTTTCAAAGATTTGGGCTTTCATAGATTTTTCAGGTTTATTCTGGCATGGCACCTGTATCTCTGATCCGAAGTCCACCAGGTAAGTACACCTGACTATTGAAGTGATTTGTATATGTGAATGTTATGGGCATATTTGGGCTCGTGGATTAGAAGATTAGGGCTGTTGAACTCTAGGGCTAGTGCACTCAGACACATGCATAAGACTTAAGAACAACCAAACAAACCTGTGAAGTAAGTCGCCGAGTTAGGGTGTGGCAACCATTGTGCGCATGTCTAGGATTGGATCCGGAAGAGCCTGGTACTTAAGCAGTCCTCGTGATTCACCACCTCTTCACTGGAATCCTACCTGGTGCGTAGTGACGGTTCACCCTAACCAAGAGGACTTATTCACAGGCTAAACACGATAACTAAAACCCTAAAGGGACAAGCCGTTTTTTTATAAAAACCCTAGTTTTTTTTTAAATCACTAAATTACCCTTTTAATTGTAGCAAAAAGATTATTGTGAAAATTCTTTTTCCAAAATATCTCTGATTTACAAAATTACAAAAATGCCCTTGGCTGTAAAATTACTAAAATGCCCCTGGCTTGGAAAATTTTTATTACCATACTACCCTCGATTTTAATAAAATTTTCTTACTTTGCAAAAAGTGTCCAAAAAACCCTATTTTGCGAAAATTCAAAATACCCTGATTTGGAAATTTACCAAATTACCCCGATTTCTGAAATTTTTACAATACCTGGGTTTGGAAAAATCTTTCTTTCAAAAATACCCATGAGTTTGGAAAATTTTGAAATGACTTTTGTGATTTTCAAATTGACCCCGATTTATTACCGAAATACCCTTATAGGAAAAATGACGAAATTACCTGGGGTAGGGAATGATCAGAAATGCCCAAAGTAGTGAAGTGAATGTTGTGGATGAATGTGAATGTGATTCTCTGAATTAGAATAGTGAACTTGAACTGAAACTTTGATTGATCGAAAGAACTACTTCTGGAAACTTCTTATCATAAAATTTGTTCGTGGATAAACAGTGAAACAAAATTTCTAATGCATAAAACTTTTTAATCAGATTAAATCGCGACATTAGATATGAGTTCTAGAGGACGAGGTCGTCATGGACGCGAGAGGAAGAATGGCTGTATCGGAACCCGTTAGATCGGGTCAAGGATCTAAGAATGAGTTACCACCACCACCAGCTTTTGGTGTTGAGCAGCAAGATCGGATTGGGATGATCTTGTATCGCAGCGATCTACGAGTTCTTGAGATGGTGGCTGGAGCGGGTGGAAATATAAGAGCTAGGAAGTCTGTACCTGAGTGACTCCGAGCCAATGGAGCTAAAGTGTTTCGTGGATTATCTGGTGTGGCACCCAGTACTGCTGAATATTGGTTGGAGGCAATGGAACGAATTATGGATAAGTTGGATCTGACCCCTGAGGAGAAAGTGAAAGGAATGGTGGCGCTGCTACGCGATGAAGCGTATCAATGGTGGCTCACAGCTCGGGATAATGCCACAGCTGAGGATCTTACTTGGGATTATGTTAAGGGGCGTACCAGAAGAAGTATGTTGGCACCCATTACATCGATGTGCAAAGGAAGGCGTTTCTGGGGCTGGTTCAAGGGAACAAGTCTGTAGTGGAGTACGAAGCTGAATTCCTGAGGTTAAGCCGATATGCTCGAGGAGTAGTGGCTACGGAGCATGAGCGGTGTGTCCGGTTCGAGGACGGACTAAGGGGTGACTTGAGGTTGTTGATAGCTCCGCAACAAGAGTGAGAGTTTGTCGTATTGGTGGAAAGGCTAAGGTAGCCGAAGGAATTAAGGACTCTGTGAGACAGAACAGAGATAAGGATAGGAACCGGATAAGAGGAGTTTTGGATCGTCAGAATCGTCTGAGAACTTTCAGAAAAGACCGAGGGTCGAGAATTCTGTTCATGTTGCTAAGCCAGCTATTGGAAATTCGGATCGTCCGTGTGCTCGGTGTGGAAGGTATCATGTTGGCGAGTGCTAGAATCGGGATCGAGAATGTTTTAGGTGTAAGTCTAAGTCTCATTTGATTAAAGACTGTCCTCAGGATCCGAGTAGGGCTCGGACCGTGGGCCAGGGTTATGAGCAGCCGAGTAAGAATGGTCAACAAGCGACGAGGGGTCGTGGTCTGAACCATGGAGGAAATGGTTTCGGCCGAGGTCGTGGAGCACCAAGTGGAGGTGCTGAAGGTTCAGATGCAAGGCAGCCAAGGTTGGTTTATGCAGTCGATCGTCGCGAGGATAGTGATGCGCCAGATGTGACAACGGGTAAGTTTCTTATTTCTGGATTATCCTTCATTGCTTTGCTCACTATAAGGTCAGTTCGTTCTTATGTTGCTAATGAAGTGTATGGAACCTTGATTGTGAACTTAGAGAATGTGCCTAGAAAGTATGATAGTTCTTTAAGATCAGAGTGCGCAGCAATAGCGTAGTGTAGTAAGTTAGACTATACGGTTGTTCGTTAGTAAGTAATTTCGGGGACGAAATTATTTTTTTAGGAGGGTAGAACTGTAATATCCTAGATTAGGGGTTATGCATTTGGTGTATAATTCATGAGTTAATAGGCTCAGTGAGTGGTTTGGATGTGTTTTAGGGGTTCTTAAAACTCTAGGATAAAAAGGGAATGCATTGGAAAATTTTTGGATTTTGAGTTAGTAAGGGGAGCAAGGCTGGGAGGCTGAAGGGAAAATTATAGGCGCTTTTGGACATGGAAGTGAGCTTGGTAAAGTGGCTGCAAGGCGCTACTTAGGGCCTTGGTGATGACGCCATGTCAGCATGGGCAAGAGGCGTGGTTCGAATCACGTTGGTGGCATAGGAGTGTGTTTTATTTTTGGTCTTTGCGTCAAGAAGGGAAACTGGGCTAAGGAGGCTTTAAGAGAAATATTAGGGAGTTTATGACACAAAAGAACTAGCAGCAAAGTGGCTTGGGGCGTTATCTGTGGAGCAAGGAAGCTTGCGTCAAAGGGCTCCAGTAGGTCTCATGTTCGAATCTTGGGGCGACAAAGGGGTGGCTTTTATTTTGGCTTTTGGCATCGGGGAGGGAAGGAGGAGATGGATGGCATGTGGGCTTCCAAAAGGATAAGATAAGGCTGGTTTTATTCTTTTTAAATTTGGCTAGGAAGATGTGATAAAGGTTTATTTATTTTAAGTTGGTAGATAGAAGATAAGTGTAGCTTTATTTTATTTATTTTTAATGGGAAGATAAGGGATAAAGTGAGGTGGATTTAATTTATTTATTTTGAGTGTGTGGGATAATATAGAAGTGATAAGGGTGGATTATTTTATTTTATTATTTATTAAGGTGATAATGGGAGAAAAGTGTGGGATATGATAAGGAAGGAGTAGTGGCTAAATGGGGTTCTTTTGAATGGCAAATTCGGCTATGTAGTGTGGGATAAAGGGTGGATTTATTTTAATTATTTTTTTTAGAGAGTGGATAAGAGATAAATGAGGTTTTATTTTATTTATTTTTGAATGTGTGTTCAAGAGGTATTATAGGAGAAGAAAGTGGGATGAAAGGGGGGTTAAGTGCCGAATTTGTGTAGCATAAATAGGGGTGCTCACCTTTTGGTAATTCTTTTCTCTATTTTAATTTCTTCTTGCCGAAAATTGTTTCTCTCATCTCACTCTCTCTTTGTGCCGAGCCTGGTATTTTTCTTTCCCTTATTTTCTTTGTTGAAACCATAAAGAAACACCATAGCCGAAACCCCTCTACCACTGCTCTTCGTTGCCGAATCCTCTAAGCATAAATTCTCTTCACTTTGGCATGATCTCCCTTCACCATTCAAGTGCTGAAATCTTTCTCTTTGGGGTCTAAGAGCCGTTTCTCTAGGAGGGCTTTGATAGTGGTAAGTATTTCTTTAAGTAATCGGTTTGGGCTCTTATTCTTTAGCATGCCGAAATCAGTATTTGGCCTTGGTATTTGGGGCTGGCCGAACCTTAATAGGGCCTTGATTTCATGTTTTGTTCTTGTGTAGTCAAGGGAAGATAGCGATAAAGGAGTAAGGTCTCTCTCGGGATTGGATACATCAAGGTAAGGGATATGTAATATTCGGCCAAGGGCCATCTTTTCTAGATTATTGCTTGTAGCCGATTCTACCATCTGGTGTATAGGGTTTCGACAACTTCAGGAACAAGCCGACATTTCGGGATTTAGTTAGCAAGGTAAGTGATCTAGGACTTTCGGCCAAAGGCCATATTTTGGGTATAAATGTGACCGATTGTGTACTTTGGTTTTAAGGGCAAGTATTCAGGATTTGGATAAGTAAGGAGGATATCGACAGACATAAGGAAGTTTCGGGATTGAGTAGATTGTGCCAAGGAAAAGGTGCATAGTTATCGACCGTTTCTCTGTTGTGTGTATGTGTTATATTCATAAATATGTGATATAATGTGAATGATAGCGAAATAAGGGCTAAAATTGTGAATACCCGTGGTGGGTGATCGATTAATCAGGTCAGTGATTTACGTTATTAAATGATTATTGATGAATGTATGAAAATGTGATGGCATGTGATGTATATTTGTTTCAAGTGATATGTTGCCATGATACATATATATGCATGGGACTTGGGATGTGACTATCGAAGGAAAGGGTGTACATTATGTACGTGGTCTAATGTTAGCCTTGTGCTACATTAGCGCTTGATGTTAGCTATGTGCTTCATCAAGGGAGGTGTTGGCTAGGTGCTACATCTCGGCGGTTGATAGCTGTGTGCATCACCGTGGGCTGATTGATATGTGGGATCACTTGGTTGATCGGTGGCTCAGCCACGGCCTTGGACAGCAAGTCTGCCAAGGTAGAATATGTGGGATCACTTGGTTGATGGGTGGATTAGCCACGGCCTTGGGCAGCGGGTCTGCCAAGGTAGGTGTGATGGATGGACATTAGGTTGGGATGGGCTTCAAAATTGCGTGATTATGTATGTGGACTGTGTGGATATGGGCCAAGCCCATATATGGAGACATGTGAAATAGCTATGCACTGAGTCTGTTTGACTCACCCAAATTTTTACCAACATCGCAGGTGATGCATAAAGCTTGGACCGGGTTAGAGTGGATACAAGGTAGCCCATGCAGAAGATGATTTTTAATTAATTTAGTCATTTTATATTTTTTAGTATTTTTAAGTAAAGGTTTATTGTAATAAGAGCCATTTAAAGTATTTGAAGTTGTTTATTATGTTTTAGTTGGATTGACGATTCGTTTACTATTTTTAAATGATTTTTATTTTTATCAACTTACATCCCAAAAGTATATACGTAAAGGTTTAATCTGGAAATTTGTAACAAATAAAGTTTTACTTAGAATTTTAAACAAATAATGTTTTTACGAAGGACAATAATTTTTTAGGATTTTAACTCTAAGTCAGAAGCTTTTTCAAATGTTTTCCGCAGTGGCATTTCAAATTCGGTCGTAGTGAATGGGCCAGGTTTGGGGTGTTACACATTTAGGTACGATTTTTCTCTCATTTTTAATGGTTTTTATGTTTTTGAGATCGTTGCAGCTTAGTTTAGCTAGCCCAGGGACTATTTTGCAAAACTATTAAAGGTTTAGAGGTTTGCCATTGATTAATCTATGTATGTTTTGAAGTTTGATGATAGAAAATGCATGCTTGTTGTTAGATAAACAACATTTGTAAAGTGATTTTTGATAAAATTGTCAATTAGGGGTTAAACTGTAAATTGTGTAGAATTTGTGGTTAAATTGTGAAATAAATGAAAAATATTGGCTGCTAGGGAACTAATTGAAATTCATCTAGCATGCGTTTTGGTTGAATTGCATGAATTTGTAATTTTATGAAATAAGGGCTAAATTGTAAAAATGTTGAAATGTTAGGGGTAAAAATGTAAACTTTTCTTAATATTTGTTTTGGATTAAATTGAATAGAAAGATTATTAAAGAAGTTAATTTAGATTACATTTAGATCAATGAAAGCGAAATTCAGATTTAGATCGGGGAAAGAATAAGATTTTGGACTAATCGACTCGTTTCATTATTTTTGCATTCGAGGTAAGTTCGTATGTAATAAGAATTGTTATAATTGTGTTTTAAATGCTTTGATAATGTGTAAATTTTAAATATGACCTTACGGACACATTTGACGACAATTCAGCAAGTGTGAAGTCTCAGTTGAACCTTAGAAATAGTTTAGGATACAAAAGACATGTCATTAGGGGTTATGTGATTTGGGTGCTGGTCTGTACGTCCTACCGGTGGCCGAGTTATCCGACATGTGTTGTGGATACTCGTCAGCTTGTGTGAGCAGCACCGTGTAGCTTCATCATGACCGTCATCTTGTGTGAACAGACCCGTTAATAGCTCGAAAGTGAGCATTATATGTGATATGAGATTGAGATAGCCTCGGCTATGCATGTGGCACTTATGTCTGAGATTCTCGAGTATCCAATAGTATACCGAATGATTCAATGGGTATGTAAAATATGTGGATAAGTATGAGTTTGATACGGGATGGTACAGGTATGTACATGAACTGAGCAATATATTGAAATAAGTAAAATTATGAAAGCTACATCTAATTTTGTGAATGCAAATGTGGTAGGTTGGTGATACATTATAAGCTATGTTATGTTACATTTTATTGGCTTAATTTGATCATATATGATGAGTTGATTTAAATGCTACACGAACTTACTAAGCTTTATAACTTACTTTTTTTAATTTTCTGTGTTTTATAGTGAAATCAAAGCTAGCTCAAATTTGGGATTGTCGGAGACTTCATCACACAATCCAACTATCACTTTGCTACTTTTAAATCTATGTTTTGGAGATATATGGCATGTATAGGAACATTGGTCTTTTTGGTTATGGTTCGGTAATGAAATTAGTCATTTGAAATGGCTTGTAAATGTTAAATGTTTTGGTTTTGTAAATAGCCATGAGAGTTGGCTTAATTTGGTTAATTTGGTTGTGTATACATATGTGCATATGGCATTGGATATGTGTTTAATGATGTAACATCCTAGAATTAAAGGTTCTACATTTTATGTTATTGCTTGTGTTTGGCTCGTTAAGCATGTTATTTTGGTGTGTTTGCCGTTCCTGGGAAGGCTCGGGGTCAAGTCAGAGTCTTGGTAAAATTTTGGTTTTTGGGGTTTAAGGAGGGAAAGCTAGTGGAAGCAGGCTTTAAGAATAACTAATTGTGTTTGTTGACACAAAGAAGAGTGTGGTGTGATGGCAAGGTGACGCCACCTAAGGAGCAAGGGAGTGGCGTCACAGGAGAGCATAGAGGGAAGGAGTTCGAATCCCCTCTGCTACAGTATGGGACTTTATTTTTGTGCTCAAGGTGGTTGAGTGTTGGCTTTTGGTTGGGACTCTTCAAGGTGGTTGTTGAATGAGTCAACAGGTTCAAATGGATGGACAAGAGAGCTTGGAGGAGTTTGAGATGGTCAAACCGATTTGAATGGGTGTTAAAGAGTTAAACTAGGAGGAAATCAAGGGATTTGGTGATGGTGGAGGAGTTGGTCGAATGTGGGGAGCTTGGAGGGGGGATTTCTGTTTAGTTGCTAGGATAGGTGAGTGTGCTGAAATTCCCATTGGTATTGGGCATTTTTTTTGGCATTTTCGATCATATAGGGTGAGTGCCGATTTTTGTAAAAGTCTCTTAGAGTTCTCTTTTCCTCTCATTTGGTTTCCTACTTCTCCTTGTGCCAAAACTTTCAGCCTCTTCTCTTCATCTCTTTTTGCTTCTTTGACACTAGCCGAAATTAGTGTGACCATTCCTACATCCCTTTTTCTTCTTCTTTTCTCTTTTATTTCCTTTATTTTCTTTAGCCGAACCCTCTTTTATCTTTAATCTGAAACTCTCTACTCCTCTACTTCTGCCTTCTCTAGTCGAAACATACTTCTCACTCCTTTCTCATATGCGTTTCATTTCTAAATATTTTCTCCATAGCCGAACCTCCTTTGACACCACACTAATCGATTCTTACACTTTTTACTGTTAGTCGAACATTGCGAAGCAAGGTGCTAGGAATATTTGGCCACAGGGAGTCTCTTCAATTGGTTTCTTTTGGTTAAGGTAAGGGGAGACTCTTTTGTTCCTTTCTTTATTTTCTCTCAATTCTGTGTGGTCATAGCCGAATGGCTACTTTGTTCTTGGTGTTTAGATTTTAGCTAAACCCCTTTTTCCTTTTCTTCTTTTTCTCTCATTTTGGAACGTCTGTTTTGGGAAACTTTATTAGCCGAATGTTTGCTTTCTGAAGCCTGAAGGTCTATTGATTTCCAAATTTGATCACTCCATTCGAGTTCTTATGGTGAAGAGCCATCTTTGCGATTTCTTGGCTATTTCATCCCTTTTAATTGTAGTCTGTCTTAATCAAATTCTTTTGTTAGTCAACCTACGTTTCCCCTTGAGTATTGATCAATATTTTTTCTACATGGATACGAGTGCCAGTCATTCTAAGGAGGGGAGTGAACTTGTAGTCTGTACCCCTAAATTTAAGCGGCGTGCGGTGTCGACGGTTCGAGAATTTTCTCCAGGCTGTGGTAGGGAGCTGACATCTACCTGGATAGGCAAATCGTGGTTGTTTCTTCTAGTGAGAGTGTCGACAATCAAGAGAGTCTAGTCTTACGCGTAATTAGGTGTGTAATGCTCACACTTTATTTTATTAATTTGCGTTAATAACTGTGTTGGCTGAAAGCTGGAACGACGATTTAGATAGTCGAGATACCCTTGTGGTAAGGTTGGAGACACCAGGTAAGTTCCACTATGATGTTACTTTCAAATATGTGTATGTATGAATTAATTATCTATTGTACATTGAAAGTATGCCGCATCCATCTCATTATGATAATATTTTGCATAGGCTTTGGGAAATGATTGAAAGGGGAAGTGTGATTCAGTGACTTCTGTTACAATAGTCTGGGACCACAGTGGTTTGGAACCACGTATGCATATATTTATCAGCAACTCATCTCAGTGGTCTGGGACCACAGTGGGTTGGCCCTACATTTATAAATTCTGTGAGTCTGTCATAAGAGGTCGGGGACCACAGTGGTCTGGGACCACAGTGGCTTGATGCTACGGGTGTTTGGCAGATTCAGGTGACCTAGAGGATGGAAAACGAGGTTGGGTTGGGCTGCATTGCATACATGTTTGATATGCTATATTGTGTGGGCTAAGGGCCAATGGGAATCTGTGGGCTTGAGACCCAGATTGTGTTATAAGGGGATTCACACACTGAGTCTAGGTGACTCACCCCTCTGCTTAATCTTGCAGGTAATCCCTAGGTCGCGGATTTGGAGCCGAGGCAAACTTTGAGGTGGCCATGCATTAAATTCTCGTAAACATTCATTTTTTATTTAAACCTGCTTTTTAATTTTGGGATTTTGCAATGTAATAAGGCGTCCATACTTTAATTTGGGTTTGATTTAATTTGGGATTTTACTAATATGTTTATGATATGCTTAACACTAAGTTTTTTTGAAAATATAAATAAATGTTTTCCAAAATACTAACAAACGAATAACATGCAGAGTAATAATTCAAATTTAGAAATTTGTTTAAAACCATAAACACAATTTTCAAAATATCACGTTTATGAAATCCCCTAATTTCAACTTCCATAGAAATAAATCTGTTTACGACTTTTAGTTCGAATTAACAAAAGAAGTTGGTAAGTAATCATCCAAAAAAAATTTAAATTATCTCTATGATGGAATCATTAAGCAAAATGTTTTCTTTGCGATGTCTTCCCTAAAATATTAAAACTTCCTTCCCTGTAACATACTAGATTTGGTCGTAGCGTATTGATCGACTTTGGGGTGTTACAATTATGGTAATAGAGCCTAGGTTTCAAAAACTCGGCTGTGGAAATGGGTTTAAAACTATTTTTAGAAATTGGTTTGGAATATAGTTTAGAAAAAAATACATATTTTCTAGAAGCATGGCACCCGAGTCTCCAGCATCAATCCGCACTATAAGTTTTCTAATTATTGTTTGATTTCTTATGGAAAGACTATATTGTGATTGATAGTTTGAAGAACTTCAACTTTAGAGATTAAGTCCTTTAGAATTATGTCTTACGAAAAAAATTACTTTTAATTCTATTTTCATAAGACTGTCGGGTAATAAACAGTGGAAGAAATACTAACTGATAAAATTTGTAATCAAAATAAGTCAAATTCGTAGTCATGAGTGCTAGAGGACGTGGACGAGGTATACGCGGCCATGGTAGAGGTCAAGGTGTTGAGGCTGAACACGCAGAATCAGGACATGGGCTGGAAGGTAAAGTGCCAACATCACCAGTAGCGAAAGCGGGGTCTCAGGACTGATCTGGAGAGGATGATGCTTTGTCCTAAGCTATGTTGCATGTTCTAGAGCGGGTCGCTAGAGCTAGCACAGGATTAGTGGCTTAGAAATCTATTCCGGAGCGACTTCGAGCTAACGGGGCCGAGATATTTAGGGGTACTTCTGGTGTGGCTCCTAACGTAGGTGAGTATTGGTTGGAGGCAGTCGAGCGAATTGTGGACGATCTTGACTGTACCGTGGATGAAAAGTTGAAAGGAGTAGTGTCCCTCTTTCGTGATGAGGCGCACCAATGGTGGCTCACAATAAGGGATGGTATGTCAGCAGATCGTATTACCTTGGATTTCTTCAAGACAGCGTTTCAGGGGAAGTATGTTGGAGCTAGTTAAGTGGACGCTCAGAGAAAGGCATTTTTGAACTTAGTCTAGGGGAATAAGTCAGTGGCTGAGTATGAGGCGAAATTCTTGGTCTAAGATAATATGCTCGGGGCAACGTCGCAAATGATTACGAGCGTTGTGTCCGGTTTGAGGATGGCCTAAGAGATGAGTTGCGGGTATTGATAGCTCCGCAACGGGAGAGAGAGTTTGCTAATCGGTTGAGAAGGCTAAGATAGCGGAAGAGGTGAAGCGGCCTGAGAGACAGAATTGGGATAAGGATAGGGGTAGGAATAAAAGGAATTTTGGGTCATCAGGGTCTATTAAGAGTTTCTAAAAGAGGCCTAGGTTTGATGAGCCGGGTCAAGTTGCGAAGCCTGTTGCTGTTGGTCGGTCTCAGCAGTGTGCTAGATGTGGGAATTATCATTCGAGGGACTGTTGGGCAAGAAGTAAATGATGTTACAGGCGTGGATCAGAGATCATCTCGTCGGGGCGCCCACAAGAGCGAAACAGGCACACCCGAGAGGTTAGGGATATGTACAGCTTCGAAGAGGTGGGTAGCAACCACCGAGAGGTCGTGGATCGGCCAGTGGAGGAAATGGTTTTGGTCGAGGGCATGGAGCACTGGGCAGAGGTGCTTGGAATATAGATGCGAGACAACCTATTTTGGTTTATACAGCTTGACAACGAGAGGGCGGCGATGCACCAGACGTCATGACCGGTACGTTTTTTATTTTTGGTGCGCCCATTACAGCTTTGATAGATATTGGGTCTACACATTCATATGTTGCTAGTACTATGTCTGAAACCTTGAATATAGTATTTGAGATTACTTCTAGAGGAACGAGAGTGATTAGCCCTTTAGGACAATCTGTTGTGGTGGATAAACTATTTAAAAGTGTGCCTTTAGAAGTACGCCTTTAGAAGTACAAAGGGTTGTTTTCCTGAATGATTTGATGGAATTACTATTTGGTGAGTTCGATTTGATTTTAGGCATGGACTGGTTAGTTAAGTGTCAGGAAAACTTGGATTGTGCTGCTAAGCGCATGGTATTGAAGACTCTTGAGGATAAGGAGGCGCTGGTGATAGATGAGAGAAGGAATTACCTATCCAATGTGGTGTCTACTTTAAACCCTAAAAGGATGGTGCGGAAAGGATGTGGGGTGTTCTTAGCTTTCATTAGTGCTTTGGGAGCTAAAGAATTATCTGTAAAGAATGTTAGAACGGTGAAAGAGTTCTTAGATGTTTTTCCAGAAGAGCTTCCAGGATTACCTCTGAATCGCGAGGTGGAGTTCGGCATTGATTTACTTCTGGGAACAGCTCCGGTGTCCATTGCCCCTTATAGGATGGCGCCGAAGGAGCTGGTAGAACTTAAAGCTCAAATTCAGGAACTGTTGGACCGGGGTTTCATCTGACCAAGTGTGTCACCATGGGAAGCACCGGTGTTATTTGTTAAGAAAAAAGACGGGTCGATGCGGATGTGCATTAACTACAGACAGCTGAATAAGTTGATGATTAAGAATAATTAATTGTTGCCAAGGATTGACGATCTATTCGATCAGCTGCGAGGCGCTTCAATTTTCTCGAAGGTAGACTTGAGGTCAAGTTCTCATCAGGTTAAGGTTAAGGAGGCGGATATTCATAAGACGGCTTTTCGAACTCTTATGGTCACTACGAGTTCTTAGTGATTTCGTTCGGGTTGACAAATACACCAGTTGCGTTTATGGACATGATGAACCGGGTATTCCAACCCTGCCTAGATCAGCTTGTCGTAGTGTTCATAGATGATATCTTGGTTTATTCAAAGACAGAAGAGGAGCATGATTCAAATCTTTGGATTGTTCTGTAGATTTTGAGAGAGAAGCAACTGTAAGCCAAATTAAGCGAGAGTGAATTTTGGTTGAGGGAAGTTACTTTTCTAGGGCATGTTATGTCTGTTGAAGGGATTAGGGTTGATCCCCGAAAGATTGAAGCTATGTTAGATTGGAAACCACCAAGGTTTGTAGCTGAATTTGAAGTTTCCTTGGGTTAGCTGGGTATTATAGAAGGTTTGTGGAGGGATTTTCATTAATCGCTGTACCTTTAACCAAGTTGTTACATAAAGGGGTACCTTTTTTCTGGTCTGATAAGCAACAGGAAAGCTTTGAGAAGTTAAGAGGATTTTGGCGGAGGCACCAGTGTTGATTCAGCCTGAGCCTGGGAAGGAGTTTGTCATCTATTGTGATATGTCGCACACAGGGTTAGGATGTGTGTTGATACAAGAGAGAAAAGTGTTAGTGTATGCGTCTCAGCAATTGAGATCACATGAAGTGAACTATCCCACTCATGATCTAAAGTTAGTTGCGGTAGTGTTCTCCCTGAAGATTTGGAGGCACTACTTGTATGGAGAGAAGTTGATCATCTACACCGATCATAAGAGCCTAAAATATCTCCTTACCCAGAAGAAGTTAAATTTAAGGGAGCGAAGGTGGATTGAATTGCTGAAAGACTATGATTGCTCAATTGAGTATCACCCAGGTAAAGCTAACGTAGTGGCGGATGTGTTGAGCCGTAAGGTGATATTTGATTTGAGGGAAATGTTTGCTCATATCAGCTTGTATGATGATGGAAGCTTGCTAGCTGAACTTCAAGTAAAGCCTTCGTGGGTAAGTCAGATTGAAGATAAGCAGTTGATAGATGAATGGTTAAGTTCTAGATTTCAGCAAGTGGAAGGTGGTGAGACAGAAGATTTTAGTTTGAACAGTGATGGGGTATTGTGGTTTAATGGAAATGCTTGTATGCCGAAGGATTCTGAGTTGAGATAGAGGATTTTGCGGGAAACGTATAATAGTCCATACGCTATGCATCCCGGTGGGAGTAAAATGTATTGGGATTTACGTGAATAATTTTGGTGGCAACGTCTGAAGCAAGAAGTTATCGAGTTTGTGAGTAAGTGCTTGACGTGTCAACTGGTAAAGGCAGAACATCAGTTGCCTTCGGGGTTGCTACAACCAGTGAAGATTCCACTCTAGAAGTGGGAAAGGATAACTATTGATTTTGTTAATGGGCTACCTCTTACGTCTACGAGGAAGGATTCGGTACAAGTGATTGTCAATCAGTTGATGAAGTCTGCTCATTTCATACCGGTTCGTGTTGATTACTAACTACAAAAGTTAGCCAAGCTGTAGGTAGTAGAGATTGTGAGGCAATATGGGGTACCAATGTCTATTATATCAGACAGAGACCCCAGGTTTACATCGTGATTCTGGAAAGTGTTGCATAAAGCATTGGGTACAAGACTAGATTTTAGCACAGCGTTTCATCCACAGACTGATGGTCAGTTAGAGAGGGTAATTTAGATTCTAGAAGATATGCTGAGAGGTTGTGTTATCGACTTCAGGGGTAATTGGGAGGATTTCTTACCGTTCGCAAAATTCGCATACAATAATAGCTATCAATCTAGTATTCAGATGGCACCCTACAAAGCGTTGTATGGTCGTAGGTGTCGTACTCCTACGTACTGGATAGAGTTGGGGGAGCGACAGTTGTTGGGTCCAGAATTGGTTTCAAAAATAGAGGAAAAGGTTAAGTTGATTCGGATTCAGTTGAAGGAAGCTTCCGGTAGACAAAAATCTTATGTAGATCTGAAGCGTAAGGAAATAGAATTCGCAGAGGGTGATCAGGTCTTTTTGAAAGTTTCACCTTGGAAAAAGGTTTTAAGGTTTGGACGAAAGGGCAAGTTGAGCCCAGGTTCATCGGGCCTTATCGAGTGTTGAAACGTGTGAAACCAGTAGCTTATCACCTCGAGTTACCTCCAGAGTTGAATCGGATACATGATGTATTTTACGTTTCAATGTTAAGGCGCTATCATTCGGATCCATCTCACATAGTACTAGTAGAGGAAATTGAAGTAAGACCTGATTTATCTTTTGAAGAAGAAGCCGTTTGGATCCTAGATCGAGATGTGAAAGTGTTGAGAAGGAAGTCAGTTCCGTTAGTTAAAGTTCTATAGTGAAATCACGGTTCAGAGGAAGCCACATTGGAGCCAGAAGATGTGATGCGACAGCAATACCCTTACCTTTTTTGATCTGGTAAATTTTGAGCCCTAAATTTCTTTAAGGGGGTAGAACTATAACATCCTAGAATTAGGGGTTCTGCATTTTATGCTATTGCTTGTGTTTGGCTCGTTAAGCATGTTATTTTGGTGTGTTTGAGGGTCTTGAGGAGGCTCGGAGTCAAGCCGAAGCCTTGGTAAAATTTTGGTTTTTGGGGTTTAAGGAGGGAAAGCTAGTGGAAGCAGGCTTTAAGAATAACTAATTGTGTTTTTTAACACAAAGAAGAGTGTGGTGTGATGGCAATGTGACGCCACTTAAGGAGAAAGGGAGTGGCGCCATAAGAGAGCATGGAGGGAAGGAGTTCGAATCCCCTCTGCTACAGTATGGGACTTTATTTTTGTGCTCAAGGTGGTGGAGTGTTGGCTTTCGGCTGGGACTCTTCAAGGTGGTTGTTGAATGAGTCAACAGGTTCATATTGATGGACAAGAGAGCTTGGAAGAGTTTGAGTTGGTCAAACCAATTTGAATGGGTGTTGGAGAGTGAAACTAGGAGGAAATCAAGGGATTTGGTGATGGTGGAGGTGTTGGCCGAATGTGGGGAGCTTGGAGGGGGATTTCGGTTTAGTTACTAGGATAGGTGAGTGTGCTGAAATTCCCGTTGGTCTTAGGCATTTTTTTTTTGGCATTTTCGGTCATATACGGTGAGTGCCTATTTTTGCAAAAGTCTCTTAGAGTTCTCTTTTCCTCTCATTCGATTTCCTACTTCTCCTTGTACCAAAGCTTCCAGCCTCTTCTCTTCATCTCTTTTTGCTTCTTTGACACTAGCCGAAACTAGTGTGACCATTCGAGCATCACTTTTTGTTATTCTTTTCTCTTTTATTTCCTTTATTTTCTTTAGCCGAACCCTCTTTTATCTTTGAGCCGAAACTCTCTTCTCCTCTACTTCTGCCTTCTCCTTTCTCATGTGTGTTTCGTTTTTACACATTTTCTCCATAGCTGAATCTCCTTTGACACCACACTAATTAATCCTTACACTTTTTATTGTCAGCCGAACATCGCCAAGCAAGGTGCTAGGAATCTTTGGTCGCAGGGAGTCTCTTCAATCGATTTCTGTTGGTTAAGGTAAGGGGAGACTTTTTTGTTCCTTTCTTTATTTTCTCTCGATTCTGTGTCGTCAGAGCCGAATGGCTACTTTGTTCTTGGTGTTTAGATTTCGGCTAACCCCCTTTTCCTTTCCCTCTTTTTCTCTCGTTTTGGATTGTCTGCTTCGAGAAACTCCATCAGCTGAATGTTTGTTGTCTGAAGCCTGAAGGTCTACTGATTTTTGAGTTTGATCAGTCCATTCGGGTTCTTAAGGTAAGGAGCCATCTTTGCAATTTCTTGGCTATTTCATCCCTTTCAATTTTAGCCTGTCTAAATCAAATTCTTTTGTTAGTCAACCTATGTTTCCTCTTGAGTATTGATCAAGATTTTTCTAAATGGATACGAATGCCAGTCATTCTAAGGAGGGGAGTGAACTTGTAGTCTGTACCCCTAAATTTAAGTGGCATGCGGTGTCGACGGTTCGAGAATTTTCTCCAGGCTGTGGTAAGGAGCCGACATCTACCTGGGATAGGCAAATCGTGGTTGTTTCTTCTAGTGAGAGTGTCGACAATCAAGAGAGTCTAGTCTTACGCGTAATTAGGTGTGTAATGCTAACACTTTATTTTATTAATTTGCGTTAATAACTGTGTTGGCTGAAAGCTGGAACGACGATTTAGATAGTCGAGATACCCTTGTGGTAAGGTTGGAGACACCAGGTAAGTTCCACTATGATGTTACTTTCGAATATGTGTATGTATGAATTAATTATCTATTGTACATTGAAAGTATGCCGCATCCATCTCATTATGATAATATTTTGCATAGGCTTTGGGAAATGATTGAAAGGGGAAGTGTGATTCAGTGACTTCTGTTACAATAGTCTGGGACCACAGTGGTTTGGAACCACGTATACATATATTTATCAGCAACTCATCTCAGTGGTCTGGGACCACAGTGGGTTGGCCCCACATATACTTATCGAGATTGTCACGATTGGTCCGGGACCACATTGGGTTAGCCACACGCGTTTATAAATTACGTGAGTGCGTAATGCATCAAATTTGACCCTAATCAGAACGGTGGTTTCGGGACCACGAATCTGAGCTCGAGAAATATTTAAATATTATATTTAGTGTTTATTATATATGAATTTATGTGTGTCAAAGTTTCGTAGAAAAATTTTATCGTTTAAGTATTGAATTTGATAAAAAGGACTTAATCGCGTAAAAGGTAAAAGTGGCATACTAAAGTGAAATGTGCTAATTTGAGCATGGCTTTTTAATATGAAGTATTGAAAGGGTAAATAACCCATTTTATGAGTTAGCGGCTGGTCATGAACAAGTTTGTCCTTAATATATAATATTTTGTTATTATATTATAAAGGTTAGTTAGGTAATTTAATAATAAATTAATATAAGTTAAAGTAAAACAAACAAAACGCCATTTTTTTTCTTTCATCTTTGTTCATGGCCGAATGTAGCTAAGAAAAAGGGTTGAAGAAACTTTGAAAATTTCGGCAACTATTGGGTTCAATTAGGTAAGAATTTTAGCTCGATTTTTGTTGATTTTTACGTTTCTGAGATCGTTGCTTAGAGTACTAGCTAACCCATGTTGAAATTTATGAATTCAAGCATGTGTGATATTCGGCCATTGACATTTTCTTGTGGTTTTTGATGTTTGATGTTTTTAAATTAAAGATATGCTTAAGATTAATATATTTGGTGTTGGAAATTGTGGTGATTTTGAGTATTTAGGGCTAAATTGTAAAAGTAAATTTTTAGAGGGGTTTATTTGCAAAATAAATGAAAGGAATGGGCTTATAATGCCCTTATGAATATTCGGCCCTTGTATGGTTTTTGCTAATTTTGTGTATTTTGTGTTTTGTATAATTAGGACTAAATAGTAAAAATGTGAAACCCTAGGGGCAAAATGGTAATTTTCATGTTTAGTTGTTTTGGGATTAAATTGAACTGAAATATACTTGAATGAGTGGAATTTAATGTGTTTTAGATCAAGAGCAAAGAAAAACGGAATTGGATCGGGGAAAGACAAAGGTTCTCGAATAGCCGATTCGCACGGTCTATCGACAGCCGAGGTAAGTCCCTAAGCTGGATTATATTAAAGAATGCATTATGAAAGTATTAAATGACAAAATTTGATAAATTTGGGTATATTTTCATGTGATACCCGAATGTAGTAATATTACATTGAATTGGATATGTTTTATTATACAATGTTATAATAGCTTTATTTGTGAAAAGTGAATAAGCCTAGTTGAATTGGAAATGTGATAGAATTGTGAAATTTAAGTGATAAGTGGTTATGATACTATTGAAATGTTCATTGAAATGTTGAAAATTATGATATCTCTGGCTTTAAGCCTAGCAGGCCTAGTGCCGGTGACTTATTTCAGGCTTTGTGCCTAGCAGGCCTTGCGCCAGTGATTCATTTCAGGCTTTAATGCCTAGCAGGCTTTGTGCCGATGTTATATGTCAAGCTTTGTGCCTAGCAGTGCCTAGTGCCTGGTGATTCATTTCGAAGCTTCTCGCCTAGCGTGCCTCGTCTTGGTGATTTAATTCGGGCTTTAATGCTAGCGTGCTTTTTGCCGATGATAAGTTAAGCAGAGAATCGGAGATGTATATACATAGTAGATTGAGCTATAAGCTCTAAAAAGAAAAGGAAATTAACTTATTATATTGGTAAGTGACAAGGTAAGTTGATTATTTGTAATGATGAAAGTTAAATTATATATTTTTATATGATTGATTATGTTCGGCCTAAAGGTATGTATTGAATCAAGTTCATGATATATGTGATGTTGATCAAATACGTAAGTTGATAGAAATGTGTTGGTGCATTCGATATGTAAGGTATGCGAATAATAATGACATTGAGTTGATGTGGATTGTTGGCATATAGGAGAAATTATATTATATATATAGTTTCGGCCATGCTTTATACATATATATATATTTGTATACATTCAATTATGTGAGATCATTTTACATGTACATTAAAGATATTATTCGGTTGTATGTGGAAATGCATATGACTTTATTTATCGATCAAGGCACTTTCGATAAGTCTTACAAGTTAAGAATACGATGAATAAGGTTTCGCTATATATGAACATTGATATTTCGCTATGATGGTACATATGTGTGTATATGTCATAAATACTGCTTGAGACTTACTAAGCTAGCAAGCTTATTGTGTGTATTCTTGTTTACCCTTGTTTTATAGATTAGGTTCCAGCTATGGACTCGAAGGATTTGGGACGAAGACAACCGCACTATCACTCTCTTTAGTATAGTTATGTTTTGTAAACTTTTGAATCAAAGGCATGCATAGGCTTTGTTTTGATAAGTAATGAATGATGTTCGGATTGTAAATATAAATATGGCCTTGCGAATAAGGTCATTGCTTTTAGTTAAGTTTAGGTTTTACATTTTGATATAGTAGCTTGCATTATAATACCATTAGATATGTTATTTCGGTCATGCTTTAAATCACACACGAAAAATGATCATATGATATATATATTTTTGAAAATGGATTAGTAATGCTTGATTATGTTATTATTAATTTTCATGTTCGGATATATCATGAAAGTTTATTTCATGTTATGTTATGTGTGAAATATTAACGATCAAAATATTAGTATACTTACTTGTAATATTCGCCATGGCATTGGTTTAGTTTGGAGTTTATATTTTTATTGGATGTTCATATGCATTCGGACATGAGGTTTGAATGGTTAAATTATTTTGGTGAATACTTAGTGATAGGGCGTATGTGATTATATAAATATAGTTATATGATTTGTATTAATAACATTATAGATATATTCTGAGTTAAGCACATTTGAAAAGGATATGATTAAGTTTATATGAGGATTAATCTTTTATGGTTAAGGTCATATATGAGCTTGGTTTTATGTAATTTGATCATGTCATCTATAACTAATTAATCGATAATGTAGATGGATGATAATGGTAATTAGCAAAGCTTTGTCATGTAGGTATCTTTGTCTTAAATATTAATGCATTTGATTGGTATAAATTGAACAAGGGTGGATGTACATATTCGCTAATGTATTCAAAATGACCAAATGAATAGTCTTTTTACTATTTGATTGAAACTTGTTTTTATATGATAGTAATGATATTATTTGTAATAAGCTTGTTAACATTATAATTTTTAAAACGAAAGTACATGTTTGATCGTGATAGCATGGATTAATTACTATTAATTAATGTAAGAGTATTTGTTTGAGTGCGTTGACTGGTGGTTTGACGAGTTCTGCCTCGTAACCCTAATTTGGCGACAGATACGGGTTAGGGGTATTATATTTTATTGGTATCAGAGCTACGGTTTAGTCGATTCTAGGACTACCGTAGTATGTAAGAGTCTAGCTATACATGCCTTTGAATTGTATATATGATAGTATGGTGACTTCTGACAATTTCAATTGTATTTTATATAGTAAATGGATTTCGATCCCGATAGAGCAGTAGGCGATGATATGGAGAGTGTTGCGCTGGTCTCGCACATGGATCAGTATCATTAGACTCTCAACCGATTCTGGTAACCACGAGGAGAGGCTAAACAAGCCTTCTACCAAATGATGAATGAATGGTTTACCTAGTTTGTTCAGAATAATCTGGCTGTACAATAACCTCCACCCCCGAATAATCCAACTCCGGTACCTTCAGCACCCCCGATGATAGATCCAATGAGATCTAGTAGGCCTCCTATTGATAAAATCAAAAAATTTAGGGCCGAGGAATTCAAGGATAATGATGATGATGATGCAGAGCGAGCTGAAATGTGGCTTGATAACACTCTTCGGGTACTTGATGAGCTATCCTGCACTGCATTTAATGTTTGAAATGTGCTATATCTTTACTTGGGACACCGCCTATCACTTTGGTGGAATACACTAGTATCAGTGGTTCCAAAAGAAAAAGTGACATGGGATTTCTTCCAGAATGAATTCTGCAAGAAATATATCAGCCAGAGGTTCATCGACCAGAAACGTAAAGAATTTCTTGAACTAAAACAGGGGCAAATGACCGTGACTGAATATGAGTCAAAATTTGTCAGATTGAGCCGATATGCTCGGGGGTGTGTATCAACTGAAGCCATCATGTGTAAAAGGTTTGAAGACGGTCTGAATGAAGAGATAAAGTTGCTTGTTGGCATTCTTGAAATTCAAGAATTTGTGACTCTAGTTGAGCGAGATTGCAAAGGTGAAGAGCTCGGGAAATAGAAAAGAAAGGCTGAGACAGAAGCTAGAGACATTCGTAAGAGGTCGTTGGGTAAGACTTTCCATTCCACATCTAAGAAGTTCAGAGATGATTTCAGCCAACATAAAGTTACTTCAGATTTACCTAGACGTGATCGACCTCCAGTGGGCTCCCGAGCTACCTCGATGGCCAGTGTTGGTAACGTTCCACAAAATCGAGTTGAATGCAAACATTGTGGAAAATGGCATTCTGGGAGTTGTAGAGTTCATGATCGGTCCTGCTTTAAATATGGATCCTCAGACCATTTTATTCGAGAGTGCCCGATATTAGTGAAAGGTAATACAACCTGAAACTTTAGATCGGCGAAGCATCAACACGGGCGCACCACCTAGGAATTCCGCAATGTAGGTGGTAGTCGAAAGGACGAAGAACACAAGAGATTCGATCGAGGCTAGAGCTCCAACTAGAGCTTATGTTACTTGAGCTAGAGGATGCCGCTTCTCGGATGTCATTACCCGTACTTTCACCCTTTATGATACTACTTGTGATTGCATTGATTGATCCCGGTTCAACCCATTCATATGTATGTGAAACTACGGTATTCATGAAGACTACGCCATTGAGTCTCTCGAGTTTGTGATTCGCGTATCCAACCCTTTGGGTAGATGTGTGTTTATTAATAAAGTGTGTAAAGGTTGCCCGTTGATGATTCGAGATTTTTGTTTCCCAGTCGATTTAATGTTGTTGCCCTTCGATGAGTTTGATATAATTTTTGGAATGGACTGGTTAACTTCGCATGATGCAGTGGTGAATTGCAAAAGAAAGCTTATTGATTTGAGACATCAGAACGGTGAGATCATTAGAATTGAATCTAGTGATTTAAGTGGGTTTCCTACAGTTATATCCTCGATGATAGCCCGGAAGTATGTAAGAAAAGGGTGCGAAGCTTATTTGGCTTATGTACTAGATAATAAATTGTTTGAGAAACAGATTGAATCTGTACCGGTTGTATGTGAATACCCAGATGTGTTTCCTGGAGAACTACCGGGTTTACCTCCAGTACGAGAAATTGAGTTTGGCATTGAATTAGCACCGTGAACGACTCCGATCTCAATAGCTCCGTGTCGGATGGCACCTCTTGAGTTAAAAGAGTTGAAAGCACGGTTGCAAGAGTTAATGATAGGGTTTTGCACGATGAAGTTTCTCTCCTTGGGTGCACCATTCTTTTTGTGAAAAGAAAGATGGAACGATGTGAATGTGTATTGATTATCGGAACCGAATAAGGCAACTATAAAGAATAAGTACCTGTTACCTCGGATTGATGATTTGTTTGATCAGTTGAAAGGGGCTTCAGTATTTTCGAAGATAGATTTGAGATCGGGTTATTATCAGTTGCGAGTCATAGATACAGATGTGCCAAAGAGTGCATTCTGGACGAGGTACGGACTCTTTGAGTTTTTGGTTATGCCTTTTGGGCTTACTAATGCACCTGTTGTTTTTATGGATTTGATGAATCGAGTTTTTAGACAGTTTTTGGATCGATTTGTGGTAGTGTTTATTGATGATATATTGATCTACTCCAAAGATGAAATCGAGCATGCTGAGCATTTGAGATTAGTGCTACAAACTTTGCGAAATCAGTAGTTGTATGCGAAGTTTAGTAAGTGTGAGTTCTAGATGAAAGAGGTCAGCTTTTTGGGACATGTTGTTTCAGCATCCGATATTCGAGTTGATCCGAACAAAATCTCGGCTATACTTGATTGGAAACCACCGAAAAATGTTTTTGAGATTCGAAGTTTTCTGGGACTTGCGGGTTACTATCGACGATTTGTGAAAGATTTTTCTGTAATAGCTACACCTTTGACAAAGCTACTACAGAAAGATGTCAAGTTCGAGTGGTCGAAAAATTGTCAGAAAAGCTTCGATCAGTTGAAAGCCCTTTTGACTGAAGCTCCAGTGTTAGTTCAGCTCTGAATCGGGTAAAGAATTTGTTGTTTATTCTGATGCTTCTTTGAATGGTTTGGGCTGTATTTTGATGCAGGAAGGCAAAGTTGTAGCCTATGCTTCAAGATAATTGAAGCCGCATAAAAGAAATTACCCGACGCATGACTTAGAACTTGCAGCTATTGTGTTCGCACTGAAAATTTGGCGTCATCATTTATTTGGCGAGAAATGTCATGTTTACTTGGATCACAAAAGTCTTAAATATTTGATGACTCAAAAAAAGTTGAACTTGAGACAACGTAGATGGTTAGAATTGTTGAAAGACTATGAGTTAGTGATTGACTACCATCCGGGGAAAGCTAACGTTGTTGCAGATGCATTAAGTCGAAAATCATTGCTTGCTCTTCGTGCATTGAACACACAGATGGTTATGTCAGGTGATAGTTCGATCATAGCCGAGTTAAAAGCAAGACCAATGTTTATTCAGCAAATTTGTAATGCGCAAAAAGCTGACAAAGATATGACTGTTAAACGGGCTCAGTGTGGAAATAATGCAGAGTCAGAATTTTAAATTGATGAAAATGGCTGCTTGAAATACAAAGGCCGAATGTGTGTACCGAGGGATGTGGATTTGATTCAGATGTTATTGAAAGAAGCTCATAATAGTCAGATGTCAATACATCTAGGTAGCACGAAAATGTATAATGACTTGAAGCAGTTCTACTGGTGGCCTGGTATGAAATGAGATATTTCTGAATTTGTTTCAAAGTGCTTAATTTGTCAGCAAGTAAAAGCCGAGCATCAAGTGCCTTCTGGGTTGCTTCAGCTGATCATGATACCTGAATGGAAATGGGATAGAATCACTATGGATTTTGTATTTGGTTTGCCTATGACACCGAGCAAGAAAGATACAGTCTGGGTTATAGTTGATAGATTGACCAAATCGGCTCATTTTGTACCGATTCGAACGGACTACTCACTTGATAAACTTGCTGAATTGTATATATCACAAATTGTGAGGTTGCATGGTGTACCGAGTTCCATTGTTTCGGACAGAGACTCGAGATTCACATCACAATTTTGGAAGAAGTTGCAAGATGCTTTAGGTACTAAACTTCACTTTAGTACAGCCTTTCATCCTCAGACGGAGGGACAATCCGAGAGAACTATTCAGATACTTGAGATATGTTGAGATGTTGCATTCTCGAGTTTGAAGGTACTTGGGAACGATACCTACCTCTGATTGAATTTGCTTATAATAACAGTTTTCAATCTAGTATCAAAATGGTGCCCTATGAAGCCTTGTACGGGCGAAAGTGTCGAACACCATTATACTGGACTGAGCTCAGCGAGAATAAGTTACACGGGGTTGATTTGATTAAAGAAACCTGAATGAAAGTAGCTATTATTAGATACAATTTGAAAGTCGCTTGGATCGTCAAAAGTCTTATGCTGATTTGAAACGTAAAGACATTGAATTTCAGGTCGGAGATCAAGTATTTTTAAAGGTTTCTCCATGGAAGAAAGTACCCCGTTTTGGCCGGAAAGGCAAGTTGAGCCCAAGGTTCATCGGACCGTATGAAATCATTGAACGTGTTGGGCCTGTTGCTTATAGGTTGAAGCTACCCTCTGAATTAGAAAAGATACACGATGTATTTCACGTTTCTATGCTCCGTAGATACAGATCAGATCCGTCACATGTGATTGCTCCGTCTGAGATTGAGATCCAACCTGATATGACGTATGAGGAAAAACCGATCCGTATTTTAGCTCGGGAAATGAAAGAGTTAAGAAACAAAAGGATTTCCTTAGTGAAAGTACTATGGAATCGGCACGGAGTTGAAGAGGCTATGTGGGAGCCTGATGATTCGAGGCAACAATATCCAACGTTATTTAACGGTAAGATTTTCGGGGACGAAAATTTTTAAGAGGAGGAGAGTTGTAACAGACCAAATTTGACCCTAATTGGAATGGTGGTTTCGGGACCACGAATCTGAGCCTGAGAAATATTTAAATATTATATTTAGTGTTTATTATATATGAATTTATGTGTGTGAAAGTTTCGTAGAAAAATTTTATCGTTTAAGTATTGAATTTGATAAAAAGGACTTAATCGCGTAAAAGGTAAAAGTGGCATACTAAAGTGAAATGTGCTAATTTGAGCATGGCTTTTTAATATGAAGTATTGAAAGGGTAAATAACCCATTTTATGAGTTAGTGGCTAGTCATGGACAAGTTTGTCCTTAAGATATAATATTGTGTTATTATATTATAAAGGTTAGTTAGGTAATTTAATAATAAATTAATATAAGTTAAAGTAAAACAAACAAAAGGCCATTTTTTTCTTTCATCTTTGTTCATGGCCGAATGTAGCTAAGAAAAAGGGTTGAAGAAACTTTGAAAATTTCGGCAACTATTGGGTTCAATTAGGTAAGAATTTTAGCTCGGTTTTTGTTGATTTTTACGTTTCTGAGATCGTTGCTTAGAGTACTAGCTGACCCATGTTGAAATTTTTTAATTCAAGCATGTGTGATATTCGGCCATTGACATTTTCTTGTGGTTTTTGATGTTTGATGTTTTTAAATTAAAGATATGCTTAAGATTAATATATTTGGTGTTGGAAATTTTGGTGATTTTGAGTATTTAGGGCTAAATTGTAAAAGTAAATTTTTAGAGGGGCTTATTTGCAAAATAAATGAAAGGAATGGGCTTATAATGCCCTTATGAATATTCGACCCTTGTATGGTTTTTGCTAATTTTGTGTATTTTGTGTTTTGTACAATTAGGACTAAATAGTAAAAATGTCAAACCCTAGGGGCAAAATGGTAATTTGTATGTTTAGTTGTTTTGGGATTAAATTGAATTGAAATATACTTGAATGAGTGGAATTTAATGTGTTTTAGATCAAGAGCAAAGAAAAACAGAATTGGATCGGGGAAAGACGAAGGTTCTCGAATAGCCGATTCGCACGGTCTATCGACAGCCGAGGTAAGTCCCTAAGCTAGATTATATTAAAGAATGCATTATGAAAGTATTAAATGACAAAATTTGATAAATTTGGGTATATTTTCATGTGATAGCCGAATGTAGTAATATTACATTGAATTGGATATGTTTTATTATACAATGTTATAATAGTTTTATTTGTGAAAAGTGAATAAGCTTAGTTGAATTGGAAATGTGATAGAATTGTGAAATTTAAGTGATAAGTGGTTATGATACTATTGAAATGTTCATTGAAATGTTGAAAATGATGATATCTCGGCTTTAAGCCTAGCAGGCCTAGTGCCGGTGACTTATTTCAGGCTTTGTGCCTAGCGTGCCTTGTGCTTGAATTCATTTCGAGCTTTAATGCCTAGAAGGCTTTGTGTTTGGTGTTGTATGTCGTCGCTTTGTGCCTAGTAGGCCTTGTGCTTGATTCATTTCAAAGCTTCTTGCCTAGTGCCTCGTCTTGGTGATTTAATTCGGCTTTAATTTCTAGCAGGCTTTTTGTCGGTGATAAGTTAAACAGAGAATCGGAGATGTATATACATAGTAGATTGAGCTATAAGCTCTAAAAAGAAAAAGGAAATTAACTTATTATATTGGTAAGTGACAAGGTAAGTTGATTATTTGTAATGATGAAAGTCAAATTATATATTTTTATATGATTGATTATGTTCGGCCAAAAGGTATGTATTGAATCAAGTTCATGATATATGTGATGTTGATCAAATACGTAAGTTGATAGAAATGTGTTGGTGCATTCGGTATGTAAGGTATGCGAATAAAAATGACATTGAGTTATGTGGATTGTTAGCATATAGGAGAAATTATATTATATATATATAGTTTCGGCCATGCTTTATACATATATATATTTGTATACATTCAATTATGTGAGATCATTTTAGATGTACATTGAAGATGTTTTTCGGTTGTATGTGGAAATGCATATGACTTTATTTATCGATCAAGGTACTTTCGATAAGTCTTATAAATTAAGAATACGATGAATAAGGTTTCGCTATATATGAACATTGATATTCGGCTATGATGGTACATATGTGTGTATATGTCATAAATACTACTTGAGACTTACTAAGCTAGCAAGCTTATTGTGTGTATTCTTGTTTACCCTTATTTTATAGATTAGGTTCCAACTACGGACTCGAAGGATTTGGCACGAAGTCAACCGCACTATCACTCTCTTTGGTATAGTTATGTTTTGTAAACTTTTGAATCAAAGGCATGTATAGGCTTTGTTTTGATAAGTAATGAATGATGTTCGGATTGTAAATATAAATATGGCCTTGCGAATAAGGCTGTTGCTTTTTGTTAAGTTTAGGTTTTACATTTTGATATAGTAGCTTGCATTATAATACCATTAGATATGTGATTTCGGTCATGCTTTAAATCACACATGGAAAATGATCATATGATTTATATATTTTTGAAAATGGATTAGTAATGCTTGATTATGTTATTATTAATTTTTCATGTTCGGATATATCATGAAAGTTTATCTCATGTTATGTTATGTGTGAAATATTAACGATCAAAATATTAGTATACTTACTTGTAATATTCGGTCATGGAATTGGTTTAGTTTGGAGTTTATATTTTTATTGGATGTTCATATGCATTCGGACATGAGGTTTGAATGGTTAAATTATTTTTGGTGAATACTTAGTGATAGGGCATGTGATTATATAAATATAGTTATATGATTTGTATTAATAACATTATAGATATATTCTGAGTTAAGCACATTTGAAAAGGATATGATTAAGTTTATATGAGGATTAATCTTTTATGGTTAAGGTCATATATGAGCTTGGTTTTATGTAATTTGATCATGTCATCTATAACTAATTAACTCGATAATATAGATGGATGATAATGGTAATTAGCAAAGCTTTGTCATGTAGGTATATTTGTCTTAAATATTAATGCATTTGATTGGTATAAATTGAACAAGGGTGGATGTACATATTCGACTAATGTATTCAAAATGACCAAATGAATAGTCTTTTTACTATTTGATTGAAACTTGTTTTTATATGATAGTAATGATATTATTTGTAATAAGCCTGTTAACATTATAATTTTTAAAACGAAAGTTCATGTTTGATCGTGATAGCATGGATTACTTACTATTAATTAATGTAATAGTATTTGTAAGAGTGTGTTGACTGGTGGTTTGATGAGTAATGCCTCGTAACCCTAATTTGGCGACAGATACGGGTTAGGGGTGTTACAATCTGTCATAAGTGGTCGGGGACCACAGTGGTCGGGGACCACAATGGTTGGGGACCACAGTGGCTTGATACCACGGGTGTTTGGCTGATTCAGGTGACCTAGAGGATGGAAAACTAGGTTGGGTTGGGCTGCATTGTATACATGTTTAATATGCTATATTGTGTGGGCTAAGGGCCAATGGGCATCTGTGGGCTTAAGACCTAGATTGCGTTATAAGGGAATTCACACACTTAGTCTAAGTGACTCACCCCTCTGCTTAATCCTGCAGGTAACCCCTAGGTCGCGGATTTAGAATCGAGGCAGACTTTGAGGTGGCCATGTATTAAATTCTCGTAAACTTTCGTTTCTTATTCAAATCTACTTTTTAATTTTGGGATTTTGCAATGTAATAAGGCCTCCATAACTTTAATTTGGGTTTGATTTAATTTGGGATTTTACTAATATGTTATGAGATGCTTAACACTAAGTTTTTCTTAAAATATAAATAAATGTTTTCCAAAATACTAACAAACGAATAACATGCAGAGTAATAATTCAAGTTCAAAAATTTGCTTAAAACCACAAACACTATTTTCAAAATATCACGTTTATGAAATTCCCTAATTTTGACTTCTGTAGAAATAAATCTATTTACGACTTTTAGTTCAAATTAACAAAAGAAGTTGGTAAGAAACCGTCCAACAAAATTTTAAATTATCTCTAAGATGGAATCACTAAGTGAAAAGTTTTCTTTGTGATGTCTTCCCTAAAATATCAAAAATTCCTTCCCTGTAACTTACCAGATTTGGTCATAGTGTATTGACCCAGTTTAAGGTGTTACAATTATGGTATCAGAGCCTAGGTTTCAAAAACTCGACTGTGGAAATAAGTTCAAAACTATTTTCAAAAATTGGTTTGGAATATTGTTTAGAGAAAAAACATATTTTCTAGAAGCATGGCACCCGAGTCTTCGACATCAATCCGCACTGTATGTTTTCTGATTATTGTTTGATTTCTTATGGAAAGACTATATTGTGATTGATAGTTTTAAGAACTTCAACTTTAGAGATTATCACCTTTAGAATTATGTCTTGCGAAAAAAACAATTACTTCTAATTCTATTTTTCATAAGCCTATCTGGTAATAAACAGTTGAAGAAATACTAACTCATAAAATTTGTAATTAGAATAAGTCGAATTCATAATCATGAGCGCTAGAGGACGTGGACATGGTATACGCGACAGTGGTAGAGGTCGGGGTGTTAAGGCTGAACCCGCGGAATCAAGACATGGGTCAGAAGGTGAAGTGCCAGCATCAACAGTAGCGGAAGTGGGGTCTCAAGACTGATCTAGAAGGGACAATGCTTTGTCCCAAGCTATGCTGTGTGTTCTAGAGCGAGTCGCTGGAGCTAGCACAGGATTAGTAGCTCGAAAATCTATTTCGGAGCGACTTCGAGCTAACGGGGCTGAGATATTCAGGGGTATTTCTGGTGTGGCTCCTAACGTAGCTGAGTTTTGGTTGGACGCAGTCGAGCGAATTATTGACGATCTTGACTGTACCGCGGATAAAAAGTTGAAAGGAGTATTGTCCCACCTTCGCGATGAGGCATTCCCATGGTGGCTCACAGTAAGGGATGGTACGTTAGCAGATCGTATTACCTAGGATTTCTTTAAGACAACGTTCCAGGGGAGGTATGTTGGAGCGAGTTAAGTGGACGCTCAAAGAAAGGCATTTTTGAACTTAGTCCAGGGGAATAAGTTAGTGGCTGAGTGTGAGGTAAAATTCTCGTGTCTAAGACGATATGCTCGGGGTATCGTCACAACTGATTATGAGCGTTGTGTTCGATTTAAGGATGGCCTAAGAGATGAGTTACGGGTACTGATAGCTCTGCAATGGGAGAGAGAGTTTGCTAATCTAGTTGAGAAGGCTAAGATAGCAGAAGAGGTGAAGCGGTCTGAGAGATAGAATCAGGATAAGGATAGGGATAGGAATAAAATGAATTTTGGGTCGTCAGAGTCTATTGAGAGTTTGTAAAAAAGGCCTAGGTTTGATGGGCCGGGTCAAGTTGCGAAGCCTGTTGCTGTTGGTCGGTCTCAGCAGTGTGCTAGATGTGGGAATTATCATTCGAGGGATTGTTGGGCAAGAAGTAAAGGATGTTACAGGTGTGGATCTGTAGATCATCTGGTCAGGGACTGCCCATAAGAGCCAAACAGGGCACAGCCAGCAGGTTAGGGATATGTACAGCCTAGAAGAGGTGGGCAGCAACCACCGAGAGGTCGTGCTCCGGCCAGGGGAGGAAATGGTTTTGGTCGAGGGCATGGAGCACCGGGCAGAGGTGCTGGGAATATAGATTCGACACAGCCTATGTTGGTTTATGCAGCTAGACGACGAGAGGACGGCAATGCACCGGAAGTCATGACCGGTACGTTTTTTATTTTTGGTGCGCCCTTTACAGCTTTAATAGATATTGGGTCTACACATCCATATGTTGCTAGTACTGTATCTGAAACGTTGAATATAGAATCTGAGATTGCTTCTAGAGGAATGAGAGTGATTAGCCCTTTAGGACAATCTATTGTGGTGGATAAACTATTTAGAAGTGTGCCTTTAGAGGTATGCCTTTAGAAGTACAAGGGGTTGTTTTCCTGACTAGTTTGATGGAATTTCTGTTCGACGAGTCCGATTTGATTTTAGGCATGGACTGGTTAGTTAAGTGTCGGGCAACCTTGGATTGTGCTTCTAAGCGCATGGTATTGAAGACTTTTGAGGATAAGGAGGTGCTGGTGATAGGTGAGAGAAGGAATTACCTGTCCAATGTGGTATCTACTTTAAAGGCTGAAAGGATGGTGCAGAAAGCATGTGGGGCATTCTTAGCTTTCATCAGTGCTTTGGAAGTTAAAGAATTCTCTGTAAAGGATGTTAGAACGGTGAAAGAGTTCTCAGATGTTTTTCCAGAAGAGCTTCTAGGATTACCTCCGAATCGCGAGGTGGAGTTCGGCATTAATTTACTTTCGGGAACAACTCCAGTGTCCATTGCCCCTTATAGGATGGCGTCGAAGGAGCTGGTAGAACTTAAAGCTCAAATTCAGGAACTGTTGGACTGGGGCTTCATCCGACCAAATGTGTCACCATGGGAAACACTGATGTTATTTATTAAGAAAAACGACGGGTCGATGCGAATATGCATTGACTATAGGCAACTGAACAAGTTGACGATTAAGAACAAATACCCGTTGCCAAGGATTGATGATCTGTTCGATCAGCTGCGAGGCGTTTCAGTCTTCTCGAAGGTTGACTTGAGGTTAGGTTATCATCAGGTTAAGGTCAAAGAGGCAGATATTCATAAGACTGCTTTTCGAACTCGTTATGGTCACTACGAGTTCTTAGTGATTCCATTCGGGTTGAAAAGTGCACCAGCTGCATTTATGGACATGATGAACCGGGTATTCCAACCTTACCTGGATCAGTTTGTCATAGTGTTCATAGATGATATCTTGGTTTATTCAAAGACGAAAAAGGAGCATGATTTTAATCTTTGGATTGTACTGCAGATTTTGAGAGAGAAGCAGCTGTATGCCAAATTCAACAAGTGTGAATTCAGGTTGAGGGAATTTACTTTTCTGGGGCATGTTATGTCTGCTGAGGGGATTAGGGTTGATCCCCGAAAGATTGAAGCTATGTTGGATTGGAAACCACCAAGGTCTATAGCTAAATTCAAAGTTTCCTTGGGTTAGCTGGGTATTACAGAAGGTTTGGAGAGGGATTTTCGTTAATAGATGTACCTTTAACCAAGTTGTTACGAAAAGGGGTACCATTTTTCTGGTCTAATAAGCAACAAGAAAGCATTGAGAAGTTAAAAGGATTTTGATGGAGGCACTAGTGTTGATTCAGCCTGAGGCTGGGAAGGAGTTTGTCGTCTATTGTGATGCATCGCACACAGGGTTAGGATGTGTATTGATGCAAGAGGGAAAAGTGTTAGTGTATGCGTTTCAGCAATTGAGACCACATGAAGTGAACTATCCCACTCATGATCTAGAGTTAGTTGCGGTAGTGTTCTCCCTGAAGATTTGGAGGCACTACTTGTATGAAGAGAAGTCGATCATCTACACCGATCATAAGAGCCTGAAATATCTCCTTACCCAGAAGGAGTTAAATTTAAGGCAGTAGAGGTGGATTGAATTGCTGAAAGACTATGATTGCTCAATTGAGTATCACCCAGGTAAAGCTAACGTAGTGGCGGATGCGTTGAGCCGTAAGGTGATATCTGATTTGAGGGCAATGTTTGCTTATCTTAGCTTGTATGATGATGGATGCTTGCTAGCTAAACTTCAAGTGAAGCCTTCGTGGGTAAGTCAGATTAAAGAGAAGCAGTTGACAGATGAATGGTTAAGTTCTATATTTCAGCAAGTGGAAGGTGATGAGATAGAAGATTTTAGTTTGAACAGTGATGAGGTATTGTGCTTTCATGGAAAGGCTTGTATGCCGAAGGATTCGAAGTTGAGACAGAGGATTCTACAGGAAGTGAATAGTAGTCCATACGCTATGCATCCTGGTGGGAGTAAAATGTATTGGGATTTGCGTGAACAGTTTTGGTGGCTAGGTCTTAAGCAAGAAGTTACCGAGTTTATGAGTAAGTGCTTGACGTGCCAGCAGGTGAAGGCAAAATATCAATTGCCTTCGGGGTTGCTACAACCAGTGAAGATTCCACTTTGGATGTGGGAGAGGATAACTATGGATTTTGTTAGTGGGCTACCTCTTACACCTACTAGGAAGGATTCGGTATGGGTGATTGTCGATCGGTTGATGAAGTTCACTCATTTCATACTAGTTCGTGTTGATTACTCACTACAGAAGTTAGCCAAGCTGTATGTAGCAGAGATTGTGAGGCAACATGGGGTACAAGTGTCTATCATATCAGATAGAGACCCCAAGTTTACATCGCGATTCTGGAAAGCATTGCATAAAGCGTTGGGTACAAGACTGAATTTTAGCACAGCGTTTCATCCACAAACTAATCGTCAATCAAAGAGCGTAATTCAGATTCTGGAAGATATGTTGAGAGGCTGTGTTATCGACTTCAAGGGTAATTGGGAGGATTTCTTACCATTGGCAGATTTTGCATACAACAATAGCTATCAATCCAGTATTCAGATGGCACCCTACGAAGCGTTGTATGGTTGTAAGTGTGGTACTCCTACGTGCTGGACAGAGTTGGGCGAGCAACGGTTGTTGGATCCGAAATTGGTTTTAAAAATAGAGGAAAAGGTTAAGTTGATTCGGATTCGGTTGAAGGAAGCTTCTGACAGGCAAAAATCTTATGCAAATCTAAAGCGTAAGGAAATAGAATTCGCAGAGGGTGATCAGGTATTTTTGAAAGTTTCACCTTGGAAGAAGGTTTTAAGGTTTGGACGAAAGGGCAAGTTGAGCCCAAGTTCATCGGGCCTTATTGAGTGTTGAAACATGTGTGACCAGTAGCTTATCAGCTCTAGTTACCTCTGGAGTTAAGTCGGATACATGATGTATTTCACGTTTCAATGTTAAGGCGTTATCGTTCGGATCCATCTTACATAGTACCAGTAGAGAAAATTGAAGTAAGACTTGATTTGTCTTTTGAAGAAGAACCCATTCAGATCTTAGATCGAGTTGTGAAAGTGTTGATAAGGATGTCAGTTTCGTTGGTTAAAGTTCTATGGCTGAATCACGGCTCAGAGGAAGCCACATGGGAGCCAGAGGATGTGATGCGACAGTAATACCCTCACCTCTTTTGATCAGGTAAATTTCGAGGCTGAAATTTTTTTAAGGGGGTAGAACTGTAACATCCTAGAATTAGAGGTTCTGCATTTTATGCTATTTCTTGTGTTTGGCTCATTAAGCATGTTATTTTGGTGTGTTTGGGGGTCCTGGAGAGGCTCGAGGTCAAGCCGGAGCCTTGGTGAAATTTTAGTTTTTGGGGTTTATGTAGGGAAAGCTAGTGGAAGCAGGCTTTAAGAATAACTAATTGTGTTTGTTGACACAGTGAAGAGTGTGGTGTGATGGCAAGTTGATGCCACTTAAGGAGCAAGGGAGTGGCGTCACAAGAGAGCATGAAGGGAAGGAGTTCAAATCCCCACTGCTGCAGTATGGGACTTTATTTTTGTGCTCAAGGTGGTGGAGTGTTGGCTTTCGGCTGGAACTCTTCAAGGTGGTTGTTGAATGAGTCAATAGGTTCAAATGGATGGACAAGAGAGCTTGGGGGAGTTTGAGTTGGTCAAACCAATTTGAATGGGTGTCGGAGAGTGAAACTAGGAGGAAATCAAGGGATTTGGTGATGGTGGATGTGTTGGCCAAATGTGGGGAGCTTGGAGGGGGGATTTAGGTTTAGTTGCTAGGATAGGTGAGTGTGCCAAAATTCCCATTGGTCTTAGGCATTTTTTTTTTGGCATTTTCGGTCATATAGGGTGAGTGCAAATTTTTACAAAAGTCTCTTAGAGTTCTCTTTTTCTCTCATTCGGTTTCCTACTTCTCCTTGTACCAAAACTTTTAGCCTCTTCTCTTCATCTCTTTTTACTTCTTTGACACTAGCCGAAACTAGTGTGACCATTCGGGCATCCCTTTTTGTTCTTCTTTTCTCTTTTATTTCCTTTATTTTCTTTAACCAAACCCTCTTCTATCTTCGAGCCGAAACTCTCTTCTCCTCTACTTCTGCCTTCTCTAGCCGAAACATACTTCTCACTCCTTTCTCATTTGTGTTTCGTTTCTACACATTTTCTCCATAGTTGAATCTCCTTTGACACCACACTAATCAATTCTTACACTTTTTACTGTCAGCTGAACATCGAGAAGCAAGGTGCTTGGAATCTTCTGCCGCAGAGAGTCTCTTCAATTGGTTTCTGTTGGTTAAGGTAAGGGGAGACTCTTTCGTCCCTTTCTTCATTTTCTCTCGATTCTGTGTGGTCATAGCCGAATGGCTACTTTGTTCTTGGTGTTTAGATTTTGGCTAACACCCTTTTCCTTTTCTTCTTTTTCTCTCATTTTGGAACATCTGCTTCGGGAAACTCCATTAACCGAACATTTGTTGTCCGAATCTTGAAGGTCTATTGATTTCCAAATTTGATCACTCCATTCGAGTTCTTAAGGTAAGAGCCATCTTTGTGATTTCTTGGCTATTTCATCCCTTTCAATTGTAGTCTATCTTAATCAAATTCTTTTGTTAATCAACCTACATTTCCCCTTGAGTATTGATCAAGATATTTCTACATGGACACGAGTGCCAGTCATTCTAAGGAGGGGAGTGAACTCATAGTCTATGCCCTAAAATTTAAGCAGCGTGCAGTGTCGGTGGTTCGAGACTTTCTGCCAGGTTGTGGTAGGGAGCCGACATCTACCTGGGATAAACAAATTGTGGTTGTTTCTTCTAGTGAGAGTGTTGACAATCAAGAGAGTCCAGTCTTACGCCTAATCAGGTGTGCAATGCTCACACTTTACTTTATTAATTTGCATTAATAATTGTGTTGGCTGAAAGCCGGAACGACGATTTAGATAGTCGAGATACCCTTGTGGGTAAGGTTGGAGACACCGGGTAAGTTTCGCTATGATGTTACTTTTGAATATGTGTATGCATGAATTAATTATCTGTTGTACATTGAAAGTATGCTGCATCCATCTCAGTATGCTAATATGTTGCATGTGCTTTGGGAAATGATTGAAAGGGGAAATGTGATTTAGTGACTTCTATCACAGTGGTCTGGGACTACAGTGGTTTGGAACCACGTATACATATATTTATCAGTGACTCAACTCAGTGGTCTGGGACCACAGTGGGTTTGCCCCACATATACTTATCAGAGATTGTCACAGTGGTCTGGGACCACAGTGGGTTGGCCCTACGTTTATAAATTCTGTGACTCTGTCACAATTGGTCAAGGACCATAGTGGTCTGTGACCACAATGGCTTGATGCCACGGGTGTTTGGCCGATTCAGGTGACCTAGAGGATGGAAAACTAGGATGGGTTGGGCTGCATTGCATACATATTTAATATGCTATATTGTGCGAGCTAAGGGCCAATGGGCATCTCTGGGCTTGAGACCCATATTTCGTTATAAGGGGATTCACTTACTGAGTCGAGGTGACTTACCCTTCTGCTTAATCTTGCATGTAATCCCTAGATCACAGATTTGGAGCCGAGATAGACTTTGAGGTGGCCATGCATTAAATTCTCGTAAACTTTCATTTCTTATTTAAACCTACTTTTTAATTTTGGGATTTTGCAATGTAATAAGGCCTCCATAACTTTAATTTGGGTTTGATTTAATTTGGGATTTTACTAATATGTTATGAGATGCTTAACACTAAGTTTTCCTTAAAATATAAATAAATGTTTTCCAAAATACTAACAAACGAATAACATGCAGAGTAATAATTCAAATTTAAAAATTTGCTTAAAACCACAAACACTGTTTTCAAAATATCACGTTTATAAAATTCCCTAATTTCGACTTCCGTAGAAATAAATTTGTTTATGACTTTTAGTTCGAATTAACAAAAGAAGTTGGTAAGAAACCGTCCAACAAAATTTTAAATTATCTCTAAGATGGAATCCCTAAGCGAAAAGTTTTCTTTGCGATGTATTCACTAAAATGTCAAAACTTCCTTCCCTATAACATACTAGATTTGGTCGTAGCGTATTGATTGGGTTTGGGGTGTTACAAATGATGGATATGTTATGCTTATTGATATTTGGTAATTAAGGATGCTAAATGGTTAAGAATTGAATTTGGTATCTTTGTGAGATTAGGCTAAATGATGCAAAATTTAAAATGTCATACTGATTATTTGAGCTTATGAGTTTTGGTATGAAATTGAATGGCATATTGTGGTAGTGATGTGTTTTGTATTGGTTGGTATTGAAATGGTATAAATTATGCTTGAATATGGTTAATAGCATGCCTATTTTTATGTCATGAATTGTGCTATTTGGTTTGGTGAAGGTATATGCTGATTGGGTGGCAAAATGGCTTGATAAATAGCCTATTTTTGTCCACACGGGTAGAGACACGGGAGTGTGTCTCAACCGTGTGTGACACACGGTTAGGTTACACGGTCGTGTTTCCTCTGGTGTTGAATTAAAAATTAAGTCAGTATGCTCCACACGGCTTAGCACACAGGCGTGTGACTTGGTGATAAACCATAATTTATACATGTTTTGACCCCATGCTTGGCTTATTTTTGGATGAATTTTCATTACTTTTGATGAATTCGATGCTCCTAATCCTTTAATTTCATGTTTTACACTCAGGATAGCTTAGGGATTCGGAAAGAACGAGAAATGGGCCAAAAAGGGACAAAATGGGCCTACCTCAGAAATCAACACGACTTGGACTATCACACACGGTCAAACCACATGGCCATGTGTGACGAGCAAAATCAAACATGGTCGGGACTATAGCACGTAGGAAGACTACACGGCCATGTGTTACGAGCAGATTTGATCAAGGCCAAGCTATCGTACATGGGCATGTCACACGGGCGTGTCCCTACCGAACCCAAGTCTAATTCTATTCGAGAAAAGACTATTTGTGGGCCAAGAAAGGTGTTCCAAGGCCTGTATAAACACCCTAGGGGAGGATCTAAAAGGACACGCAGAGTAGATCAAAGAAATTACTCGAAGAAAGCTGTCGAAGTCATCTCGGAAGTAAGATCTCATTCATGATTGAATATCTTTATCAAGTTCCTTAAAAGTTTTGGGGATCTTTAAGTCTTGTTGTTTTCTTAATTCTATAATGTTTTCCTTTTACAGTATGAACTAAACTCCTTAAATACCTAGGGAGGATGAAACCTAAATGAATCTTATTATTCAATAAATCTGCATTACATGATAAATACTTGTTCTTGTTCTTAATTATGTGTTCCTAATCCTTGTTTTAATGTTTTTAGGAATATTAATTCAAGTATAATATGCTTATTCAGTGGAGCAAAAGTCCCTATTTAGGAGTAGATCCAACATAATTAAGTGGAGTTGATTGCAACCCTAGAAATAGGGCGACATAAATCGGTCGAATTAGAGTCAAATATAATAAGGGAATCCATAGGTCTAGTTAATGCGACGATAAGGGTTTTAATTAGAAACATATTTCAATTAATCAACCTAGAGTCAGTTGTTTTTAGTCTTGAAAGAGATATTAACATAATTTAGGGATTTCTACAGATCAAGTCAAGTGAATAAATCATTTAATTCAGAGTCAGAATAATAAGTGAAGTCTAGGTGGATTCTTCCTTGGGTATTATCTTTATCATTGGTTTATTTGATTACTTCTTCACTCTCTGCCGAATTCATAATCACTTAGTTAGTTAACTAGTTAGTTAAAATTTAGATTAAAATAAATTTCTTAATTATTAGGCTAGATAATAAAAAGATAGTTATTACTAGTAATTTTAGTCTTTGAGGATACAATATTCCGGACTCACCACAACTATACTACTGTTCGATAGGTGCGCTTGCCTTTGTCGAAATATTAGTTTGTTTTGAGACCATCAAGTTTTTGGCCCCGTTGCCAGGGACTAAAATATTAGAACAAAATTTTTATTACTTTAGCCATTTTTATTTTATTACAATTTATTTTTATTTTTATTTTTACTTTTCTAATTATTCTTTTATTTGCTTCTGGCAGGTATTCCTAGTTTATGACTAGAAGGAACTCGTCAGGACCTTACTTTTTGACAGTGAGATAGAAAGTACCGCTCGCAGAAATCATAGGGAGATAAGGCGAGGTTTACAATACATAGAGGAAGAGGAAGAGGACGATACTAATACTACCGAGGAGATGGCTGATAATAATCCACTCCCTTCAGTGGTTGCCAAAAATCTTGCTCCCCTTACTATGTACGACTATGCTAAACCTAATTTAACTGGGGCTGAATTGAGTATTGTTAAACCTGCTATTGCTGCAAATAGTTTTGAACTAAAACCTAACACTATTCAAATGATTCAACAGTTTGTTCAGTTTGATGGTTTGCAAGATGAAGACCCAAATACTCATTTAGCAAATTTTTTAGAATTCTGTGATACATTCAAAATAAATGGCGTTTTTGATGATGCCATTTTGCTTTGGTAGTTTCCTTTTTCGTTAAGAAACAAAGCTAAATAGTTGTTGAACTCGTTACCACGAGGTTCTATCACTACTTGGGAACAGATGACCGAAAAATTCTTATTGAAATATTTTCCACCGGCTAAAATAGCTAAGTTGAGGAATGATATCTCTTCTTTTGTGCAGATGGATTTAGAAACATTTTACGATGCGTGGGGAGAGATACAAGGATCTACTAAAAAGATGCCCTCACCATGGGTTACCATTATGGCTACAGGGTCAGACCTTTTATAATGGTGTAAACCCCTCAACTAGGCAATTGATTGATGCAGCTGCTAGTGGAACCCTAAATAACAAAACCCCTGAAGCGGCTTATGAGTTTATAGAGGAAATGTCACTGAATAACTATCAGTGGCAAGTCATGAGAACAAAGCTAACAAAAGCCGCCAGTGTTTGTAACCTCGATGTAATCACCATGCTATCAAACCAGGTAGAGCTTTTAAATAAAAAAGATTGATGGTTTGTATGGTTCATCACAGGTACATCTAGTGATGCAATTCGATACAAATGGAGGAGGGACGAACAATACAGAATATCCATCCTACAACCCTGGCATAGAAAGTGAATAGATGAACTATATGGGTAATAATTCTAGACCTTAGAATAATCCCTATAGTAACACTTACAATCTAGGTTGGAGGAACCTCCCAAACTTCTCATGGGGTGGTCAAGGAAATCAGAGACAACAACCCCCTCTAGGCTTTCAACAACAACCCTACCCACAGGAGAATAAGTTAAACCTTGGGCAGATGCTAAAAAAATTCATCTTGGTGTCAGAAACCCATTTTCAAAATACCGAAACAGCACTAAAAAATTAGCAAGAGTCGATTCAAGGGCTCAAGAACCAAATAGCTTAGCTTGCCAAGTTGATCTCAGAACGACCACAAGGCAGCCTGCAAAGCAACACTGAAACTAACCCAAAGAAGCAACTTCATGCCATTATTGCTCACGAATGTGAAGGGTTAAGCAAGCCAAAATCGAGGCAAGAAAACGTGGTAGATAAAGGTAAGGTTGAGGTAGGCCATAATAAACCAAAACTGGTAAGTAAAGAGTACAAACCTCATGTGCCATATCTTAATGCGACGAACAAAGACCGCACAGATGAACAATTCGGTTAATTTCTTAAACTTTTAAAAAAATTACATACTAACTTACCATTTATTGAAGCTCTTTCACAGATGCCTAATTTAGTAAAATTTTTAACAGAGCTTTTGGCGAACAAACGAAAGTTAGACGATGCATCGCATGTGGAGCTAAATACAGTTTGCTCAGCAATTTTATAGAATAAACTACCCTGCAAATTAAAAAATCCAGGGAGTTTTACGATTCCTTGATTAATTGGTGGTTTATCTGTTAATAATACTTTAACTGATTTCGGGGAAAGTATCAATGTTATGCCTTATAAAATGTTTAAACAGCTAGGTCTTGGGAAACTCAAACAAACTAGGATGAGCATTCAATTGGCTAATAAAACCATTAGATTTCCTAGGGGTATAATTGAAGATGTGCTAGTCAAAATTGATAAATTCATATTTCCAGTAAAATTTGTTGTTTTAGACATGGATAAGGATAATGACATTCCTTTAATTTTAGGACAACCCTTTTTAGCAACTGCTTGGACCATTATTGATGTTGGGACAGGAGAATTAATACTTCGTGTAGGTGATGATATGATTAAACTCCAAGCATGTGATTCTGTCAGAATATCTAGTGAACAAGATGACACAAGTCCTGTTAATGTAAGTGAACTTAATGTTCAATCTTCTTTGTAGGAAATTCCTTAGAAAAAGATGACAGAGCCATGGTCTAACTCTCATATTGAGAACAAAACTATTTGTGAGGAACGAAGACTCCAAATCAAGGAATTAGATGAATGGCAATCACAGTTTAAGGAGGAATTGAAAGTACACAATGAACCAAAGCAGAGCCATGACGAGCCTAAAAATAAAACGAGTCAAATTAAGGTTTGAGACCGAGTTCTAATGGATAATGCAGATCCTTGTGTTGCCACTTCTGAACCTAATAGAACAACCCCTTTCACGGTACTTAATATTTTCTCATACGGTACAGTCGAGGTAACTCATTCCAAAATTGGCACCTTCAATGTAAATAGTACACGTATAAAACCTTATTTTAACAAAATTGATAGCAGGAATGGGGAGTTTCAACTCCTCGAACCACCATGAATATGCGAATGAAAGATGAGTCGAGCTTAGACTCTAAATAAGCACTTCCAGGGAGGCAACCCGAGCACTAACCTCATTAATATCCATATTTTCAATTTTTAGCACCTAACTAAAAACTAACCAAATTCATAAGCGCAATTTTCCCTACCCACTCGTCCTTGACATAGGTGCGGCCGTGGCCGTGTGGACACCACGAGTAGGTACATTGGCATGGCAGAGACCGTGAGGAAATAGGATGAAAATTTTTCCCAAAATATGGCTGCAATAAAATACCACGGTTGTGTGATTCTACCATGGTCAAAATTGACTAAAGAACACGGGATGCGATAAACCCACATGCCATGCCCAGAAGCCATGGTTGAAACTAAGTAAGTCAAATAGGCGTGTGACATGCCCGTGCCTATAGACCGTGGTCGATACTGATTAATTAACACAGGCGTATGAACCTCTACACAAGCATGGGCCAAGACTTAGACACGCCTTAAACCAGCATTTACGAAACACAGAGCACACGGGCGTGGGTCGCAATCGTGTGCCCCAATCCCTATTTCAACCCCCGTCCACTGTTCACCTTCTTCCGTAAATTTCCCCCCAAAACCCTTGTCGCCCTTTCACCCAAACACCCTCTCTACTCCTTTCTCCCCTACTCTAGTCACCACCACCCCCACCTCGCGAACCATCGAATGATGAGGACCTTTGAGTCCATTTATTTTTTCTTTTATTTTTAAACTATTTCTCTTTATCTTTCTTGTCTTTAATTTATATTAGTATATTTTGATTTCTTTATATCTATGGTTGTTTATTATCGAGTTACCATAACAAAATCCATTAATAAAACCCCTAAAACTTTAATGATGATTCTGTATTTTCAAAAGGTTCAAGGTGCTACTAAGGAACGAACTCCTGGAGTATTCTCCCCCACCTTCACCTCTGCCTAGTTCATCATGCTTCTCATTGGACTTATTTCTACAATTTTCACTTTCCAAGGATTTCATCCATAATTCAGGAAGTTTCACCTCCTTCCCTCTCTTATGATTTTCTGTTTACACTGTAATTATCTATCTTTGTACATTTAGGACAATGTACATCTTAAGTGTGGGGAGGTTAATTATAGTATTATTAGAAAACCCCTAAATTATGTCTTGTTCTTGAGTAATTTTCACATATTACTATTAGAATGAAACTTCTATTGACTTATGATTTTCATTTATATGTTTTGGATTAATTCATAGGTAATTGTGCATTGATCGTATATACTTTAAGACATTATAGTCAAACATGATAAGTCTATTGTTAGAATAAAAAATTTGTTAGGTTGTTTCCCTAAATTTAAATATTAGAAGTTTGAAATTTGCAAGGTTGACATCAAAAACCATAATTTACGTGAGATTTTAGCCTTTTAGAGCATATGGTTTTCTTGCTCACTTTATTGGTTATGAGTGTGTCAATATTGATTTGTTATTCTAGAACTTGCTTCGATTATGTATGTCGAGACCACACACTTGATTTGATATACTGAGATGATAAAGGCACCTAGGTTTTAACCTACTTACCCCAAAAAGCCTACCGTCATGATTAACCCCTAGTGAACCCCTTTGATCCTAAAAAATCATTTCTTGATTTACCCTTTTACTAACCCAAAGACCCATTCCTTTTTATTCATTGAGAATTTTTTCCTATTGTTTTAGCTCCTTTTTGTCAAGATTTGACTTGAGCAGTTGCCTAACTATGTTCTTTATTTCAGTTGATAAATTCTTTCTTATTGTTGTATGTGAATAAAAAAAAAGTTGGAAATAAATTCATTATTAGTTCTATGTTATTTGAGCTTAAACGGTTCATTTCACATTTTGAGAAGAAGCTCGTGTTATTAGTGATAAGTTTTCAATTGATGTAATTATTCAGTATTAGTTTATTTTTCTAGTTAGGTAAATTATCAATTCAATCTCAATTCTAACCCACTAATTCAGCCTTTATCCACACCTTTAACCCAAGCCCCATTACAACCCTTTTTAAGAGCTTTTGATTTGTATATCATCTCATTTTATAGTGGTGGGGATTTGATTTTTCATGCAAGCCTATGGTAATAAGTTTTCATGTTTGACTTTTGAGTGCTTAATTTGAACCTTAAACACTTTGAGTGATTTCAGTGAATCCTTAGTGAGGATGTCAATTCTTGATAGGTTTTGAATCAAAGGTAATCATTTAGATAAGGGGAAACAACTATGTTTTTGTGCTATAAAAAGTTGTGACTTAAATTGTTTGAATCTTTAGGACTCTTCTAGTTAAACTATCAATGTATGAATTATCTGCGAATGTATGAATTATTTGTGACCCCATGCTTGTCCTATTTTTGGATGAATTTTCATTCGTTTTGATGAATTCGACTCTCCTAATCCTTTAATTTCATATTTTACACTTAGGAGAGCTTAGGGAGTCGAAAAGAACGAGAAATGGGCCAAAAAAAGACAAAATGGGCCTACCTCAGAAATCAACACGACCTGGACTATCACACACAGTCAGACCACACAACCGTCTATGACGAGCAGGATCAAACAAGGCCGAGACTATAGCACACGGGAAGACCACACGGTCGTGTGTTACGAGTAGAATTGAATAAGGCCTAAGCTATCTTACTCGGGCATGTCACACAGGCATGTCCCTACTGAACCCAAGTCTAATTCTAAAGACTACTTGTGGGCCAAGAAAGGTGCTTTAAAGCCTATATAAACACCCTAGGGGAGGACCTAAAGGGATACGCAGAGTAGATCGAAGAAATTACTTGAAGAAAGCCGTCGGAATCATCTCATAAGCAGGATCTCATTCAAGATTGAAGATCTCCATCAAGTTCCTTAGAAGTTTTTGGGATCTTTATGTCTTGTTGTTTTCTTAATTCTATGATGTTTTCCTTTTACATTATGAACTAAACTCCTTAAATACCTAGGGAAGATGAAACCTACCTGAATCTTATTATTTAATAAACCTGCATTACGTGATAAATACTTGTTCTTGTTCTTAATTATGTGTTCTTAATCCTTATTTTAATGTTTTCAAGAATATTAATTCATATATAATGTGCTTATTCAGTTGAGCAAAAGTCCCTGTTTAGGAGTAGATCCAACATAATTAAGCGGAGTTGATTGTAACCTTAGAAATAGGGCAACATAAATCTGTCGGATTAGAGTCAAATCTAATAAGGGAATCCATAGATCGAGTTAATGCAATGATAGAGGTTTCAATTAGAAAGAGATTTCAATTAATCAACCTAGAGTCAATTGTTTTTAGTCTTGAAAGAGATATTAACATAATTTAGGGATTTCTACGGATCAAGTCAAGTGAATAAATCATTTAATTCAGAGTCAGAATAATAAGTGAAGTCAAGGTGGAATAAATCATTTAATTTAGAGTCAGAATAATAAGTGAAGTCTAGGTGGATTCTTCCTTGGTATTATCTTTATCATTGGTTTATTCGATTACTTATTCACTCTCTGTCGCATTCATAATCACTTAGTTAGTTAATTTGTTAGTTAAATTTTAGATTAAAATAAATCCCTTAATTATTAGGCCAGACAATAAAAAGATAGTTATTGCTAGTAATTTTAGTCCTTGAGGATATGATATTCTGGACTCACCAAAGATATACTACTATTCGATAGGTGCACTTGCCTTTATCAAAATATTAGTTAGTTTCGAGACCATCACTTGGCCGTGTGGCATAAGTCAGTATACCCTACAGGTTTGGCATGGCCTAGTACACGGCTTGGCACACGGGCGTGTGTGGCCATTTTTAGGTCACACGGGTTAGCCACACGAGCGTGTGTGTTTGCCGTGTGACCCAGGTCAGAGAGTTACACGGGGTCCGACACGGGCCAGGACACGACCATGTGATCCCATTTCGAATGTCCACACAGTCTATGACACGGGTGTGTCTTTGGTCGTGTGTCTCACACGGCTGGGCCACACGGGCATGTGTCGCCTGTATTTTGCAAAATTTTATAAGTGTTCCAAAAGTTTACTAGGTTATCTATTTAGTCCCGAACCACCCCGAATGTATGTTCTAGGCCTCGTAGGCTTATACTAGGGACGAGATATATGTTGTTGAATGATGATTATTTGGAAATTGAAAATGTACGTGAAATGATTGTTTAATTGTTTAATAAGGCCGATAATGCTCTATAACCCTATTCTGGCGTTGAATACGGGTGAAGGGTCTTAGAATTGTCCTACAAGTTCATTAAGTACGAAAAATAGTTTAATCTGCTACAATGAATTACGATAGATCAAACTCCCCTGCACTTAAGTCATTACTTGTCCTTAAAAAAAAAAAAAGCATGAAGATAAAAACAATAAGTAAATGACGACCCTTGAGCAAGCATGATACAAATATTAGTTTTGGAGCGAAGCAAATAGGAGTAAACGTAAATACACATAATTCTAGCATGATATGTAAATGAGTTACCACTATAAACCTCAAACACCTCAGTTCAGTATGTTAAAAAGTACTCAAACAAAAAGATCATCAAATATTTTAATCCATCAATAAATTATATAGGGATTTTGATTACTTTAGTAGAACACAGACAACTATTATTACGACCACCTAATATAATGTCCACTCACAAATAGATTTACCTAGGTGATAGCAAGCTAATTTCGTACGTTTAATATACTTATTTTTGGTAATTTTTTAATAGAATGCTACTAAACTTGTGATTTCTTGCTTAAATTTTATTAGGGATGTAATTGGAGTGCCAAAGTTCAAAAACAAGCAAAATAGGGCTAAACTGGAACAAAAAGCAAGAGAAGGGGTTGAATTGAAATTTGCAACATTATTTTTGGGTTGATAAAAAAAATATGATTTTTGACTTGATCAAATCCTATATTTATAATTTATTTTCTAAGTATAGATCCAATTTTCTGGGAATAACAATTTTACCGATTTCTATAGAGAGAGAATTGCTTTCATTTTTAAAGTAAGAAAATTATTTCTTATTTTGTGTTTGATTCATGATTGTTCGAGCCCATAATCGATGCGTTTCATGGTATGAGAATAGAGGAGAAGATTGTAGGTTGAAAGCCAAGAATATCTAGGAAGAGTTTATTGCTATAAATATCACAAACCAATAGAAAACTATTTTAAACTGATTTTTTTTCCAACAATTGGTATCAAAATTAGTTTTCTATGCTTATAATATAAACCGATACCAAAATTTCTCTTTTCTTCATGTTTGGTTATTTTTATAATATGTGACATTCTTATAATTATTAGCATGTTTTTTTATTATGTATGTGAATAAATGTATTTTATTATTTTATTATTTATATGATAAAGTATTTTTTAAGTTATGATTCTTAGAAATTAAAGTGGTTGTAATTATTATTTTAATATTTTTCTAGGATATGCAATTAAATTGTGGACTATCATCTCCACGTATGAATTATTTTATTTATTTATTTTAGAATAATCATGTGAGCTAGAAATAAACATAGGTATTACGTAATCGAATCTGTCAAAAAATCCTGGAGAATCGAAATACATCCAAGACTGATCAAGAGAATGCAAACTCGGCCCAACCAACTAGAAAAAAATCGATGGTGGTCCAACTGTGGAGGCTACCAGTGATATGAGGGTGGTGGACGTCAGTGGTGGCCGGCGGTGGTTAGCGGTTGTCGACAAAGGTGGTCGATGATGGCTCAAAAGTGGTCTATGAAAACTCTACGATGACAATAGAGACGTCAACCTTGGCAGCAACGGAAGTACATAGTAGCGATAAAAGTTCTTCAGCAAATCCCATTGGTCTTTTTCCAATCATTTGTGGTTTTGAGGAAAAACCTCAAAAATTAAGATATTTGGCTTTCACCCAGAACACACTAAGTATCCTTTGGGTAATGATTTTTTTTTTTTTTTTTTTTTTTTACTTTCTAGTATGGAATCATGGACACTTTGGCTTGTCATAGGTATTTAATTTTATGTGTTTTTGTGATAGCATTGTAATGACCCGAAAGTCAGTGGTTTCTTAAAATGTAGTTTTGAGACCCTATTTCTATAAATCAAGCCCGTAAATAGTTTTATGAAATATTTACAGAGTTATTATATAGGTGAATTGAATTCTGGATAGGTAATTTTGCCAAATTAGTGATTAATTAAGGTATAATGACTAAATTGTAAAAGTAGTAAAAATTCAATTGCTATAGATTTTAATTAAAAATGAATCAAGGATTTAAATGGAAATTATACCATCTTAGTAATGATGGTGAACGTGGTTAAATATATGTATAAAAATAATAATATGTTACAAAAATTATAATTAAATTAATTAAATTATAAAGTATAAACATTATAATGGGGAAAAAGAGAAAAAAAAAAACTTTTGATTTTCTCATTTCTTCAAACCGAACATAGCCCATGTACTAATTTGATAAACTGTTAGTTTTAGAAAGTTACCATTGTTGACTTCTTGAAGTTTTAGGTGTTAAATTGATAGAATTTAAGCTTCGATGTGAAAAATGAATAAATTGTTAAGTTATTTGATAGTTTCATACATTAGGGGCCCAATTGAATAAAATGTAAAATTGGATGTAGAATTAAGAAATAAGAGGTCCCTAATGGAGTACAGTGAAATCGGGTTGTAGTTTGGAGTCTTAAATTGAAATTTATGTTAGTCCCGGTTATAAAGACTAAATTGGATAAAATACAAAATTTGTATAAATTGGCAATTGATAGTGAATTTGATTGATTATTGATAGTATTGTATGTCTATGTTAATCCGTAGCTAACGTCGACTCAAATTTCTTGAGAAGGAAGGGAAAAGCTAAAGCAGTTGACGAATAGATCAGATTTTTCAGATTGTATTTCTATAATTTAAATTGTTTATATTATTGCATAATTGCATAGTATAACACAGTAAGATATTGAGATAAGTTCGGGTTGACTAGTTGACTTGTATTGGCACGGAAATCTTGATTTTCAAAATGAACAAAAGTAAAAATAGTGTAAATTGGTGAAAATATGAAATTTAATTGGAATTGGACAGATTCATGCTATTATAGGAATGAAATGGATATTTGATTAATGAATTACATATGATAAATTTATGAATTAACTATAATTGAAAATTGAATGGTTATTTGTAACACCCCCAACCCGGCCTGGACGTTATGGCCAAATCTGGCAATGTCACATTGAATGTTTTTCATAAAATATGTTGTCGTTGAAATCCTCATTTCTATTTAATGACTTTGTGTTATTGAATGATGAGTCTAAAAACGAGTCGTTCATTTTCAAAGCATGAATTATTGAAAAGTTATCCAATTTTAAAAACGTTATTAATTTTCAAAGCGTCATTTATTGCGGAAGCTTTTAAACTGATTGCGTATTTGAGGAAATTTTGATAAAACATTTATCTTTTAAACAGTTATAAACCAAATCAATAATAAAATCCAAAATTAAAAATATAAATCCAAAAGGCCCTTATTACAATAAAATACCCCAAAAATTAAGTTGAAATCATAAAATACTAAATCGAATTATATAGGTCGTGTGGCCACCGCTGAGTCCTCCGTTGTACCGATCCGTCTATGACTAGGGATTACCTTTACAGTTAAAACAGATGGGTGAGTTTACAAAAAACTCAGTGTGTAATCCCATATTAGCAAACAGACAGAAAACAAACACAGTATGGGCATAAGCCCTTTTTTACTATTAGTGACAATTTCAGTTTAGGCTTTGGCCCATCTCAGTACAAAATAGTCATGTGCTTGGGCCTTGGCCCATTACAATAACATTAATCAGTGCAGTAACATATGAAATGTATACAAGTCCTACCCATCCAGCCTCTACACTCCATCTCCATCCAACCCTACCCGCCCATCCCTACACTCCAAAGAGTACCGAATGCAACACTATATAGTGATGTGCAGTTGGGCCGCCAGTAATTTTTGCTCGAAGCCTTTCAGTACACTTCCTCCGATAAATAACAACCCATCCCCATGCAACGCATCATGCAATCATGTTATATCGTAGTATTGTGTATGTATCCAGTATAGTCTACATAGTAAGCTAAAATATAGCCTTACATGTACATATACATATCTATATCACATAGGGGCATAACAGTCATTCAGTCAGTTAGGGGTCTAACTACGCTTACTGACCCAACAGTAGGTCCACAGTCGACTCGGGCGACCTGTGCAACCTTAGCAGTCAAATGGTAAAATGGGCCTACGAGCCCATGATGCTAGCTCATGTGGGCCCATACACCCCGTGTGGCCCACACAGCTTAAAATGGCCATGGTCGTGTGGATCACACGGCCTAGCCTAATAATTTCCACACACCCGTGTCGTTTGCTCGTGTAGGGCCCATACGTCCCAATTCAGCCCGGCCCATGAATCACCCATGGCCAGCCTCGTCGATAGCACACCCATGTTGGGTCACACGGCTTACCACACGGGTAGTCGCAAGCCCGTGTGGCATTAACGATTCACACTTTTTGGCTTTTTGCCAATTTTTTATTGTAGAACAATGTTTACACACCTGGTTTTGATTCGCCATGAACAGTAAATAGAGCCTTCACGAACCTAAACTCGACCAATCAAACACCATAATCAGTCCTACTTTATGATTAAAAGGAAACCCAAAACCAACAATCCATCCATAGAACAGTTTAGAGTTACCTTCAATCGAACCACTGTGATTCCCACGAATCTTAATCTCTAGCGATTGATTAAGAGTTTCCTAAATCCTTCCTTAACTATCATAACAATAGCCATTAGTCCCCAACTTAAAGGTAGAAGAAAAAAGGGCATAAGGATTTCGTCTATAGCACTTACCGAAAGAGAGCAAGAGAATCGGATGATAGAAGAAATTCAGCACTAGCATAGCCCTCACCCTCAAATTACAACTGTAAAAAATAGTTAAACAAAACCCCCAATTTTACAACTTAAAAACTAAAACTTCAAGCACCATTATCACTTATTGAAAAAGTGCGATTAACCGCTGAACAAAATGGAGGCTCAAAAGCATATACGAGAAAGAAGGAGCAAAGGAAGTCCAAAATTCAGCTAGTAGGGAGTGCAAAATTTGGCTAAACAAAGAGTAAGGGAGGAAGAGGGTAGCAACAGTTTGGGGGAGAAAAAAGTCAGAGAATAAAAGAGAGAAAAAAAAACTAGCAAGAAACCTTAGTAATATTCGACCCTTCAGAAAAGAAAACAGTCGACAAAAACAACAACCAAAAAGAATGAAGAGAAAACCCCAGACGAAATTTTGAGTACATAGGTAATTCAAATTCGGTTCAAACACTAAACAAATCCTTAAAATTCTCCACAATATCCTCCAAAAATTCAGCCATAACACCTCACACCCTTCAAACACTCCAACAGCTCACAAGCATTAGAATTCTACTGGCACTCAAATACTGATATGACACCAAGCAAAATAAAACACTCCCCTACATCGCCAAGCCTCGAACTCAAGACCTTTAGCACACTTAACACTCCACTTAACCACTAGACCAGTAGGCCCACTCTGTCATGTTTTTTCAATTATTTAATTATAAGCCTACTGTCTAAAGATAAGGGTTTATTCAAATAAAATTTTTTTTGCCCAAGCTAAGGCTTGAACCCCAAGACTTCTCAGACACTCCCAGAACACATAACCACTAAAGTAGATATACACTTGTGTCACAAACATACAAAAATAAATACTAAAGATTTTTGGGGCGTTACAACTCTACCCCCTTAAAGAAAATTTTGGCCTCAAAATTTTACCTGATCAAAAAAGAAGAGGATATTGCTTTCGCATTGCATCCTCAGGCTCCTACGTGGCCTCCTCGGAACTATGATTATGCCAAAAAACCTTAACCAGTGGGATGGACTTTCTTCTCAGAACTTTAACATCACGGTCTAATATCTATACCGGCTCCTCCTCGAAGGTCAGATCTGGCCTATCCTCGATCTCCTCAATTAGAACAATATCTGCGGGATCAGAGCGATAAAGTCTCAACATAGAGACGTGGAGCACATCGTGAGTCCGCTCCAACTCTGGAGGTAGCTCTAATTGGTAGGCAACTGGTTCCACTCGTCTTAGTATGCAATAAGGCCCAATGAATCTAGGGCTCAACTTGCCCTTACGACCAAACCTCAATATCTTCTTCCATGGTGAGACCTTGAGAAATACGAAGTCCCCCATAGAATATTCTATATTACGACACTTCAGATCCGCATATGACTTTTTTCTATCAAATGCCTCTTTTAGTCGATCTCAAATTAACCTGACCTTATCCTCGATATAAGAAACTAGTTCAAGACATAGAATGCGCCGCTCACCCAACTTAGTCCAACACAAGGGAGTATGACACTTACGACCATACAACACCTCACAAGGTGCCATCGGTATGCTAGACTGGTAATGTAACAGCCCGATTTAGACCCTAGTTGAAACAGTGGTTTTGAGACCATAAATCTGAGGTTAGAATAATATTTTATATATTATTTTCTATGTTTATAGTATGTGATTTAGTTTGTGTGAAATTTTTGTGTGAAGAATTTATCGATTGTGTATTTAATTTGCGAAAAGGACTTAATCGCATAAAGTGTAAAAGCTGTGTGCTGACTATTGACGTTTCTATGTGTTATGGCTTTTAAATGAGGAGGCCTTATGAGGAAATTGATCCATTATTTAGTAAGTGGGGTGGTTGATGGACAATTATGTCCATAGTTTAAATGATGTTATAAACATTTCATTAAGGGCAAAATTGGTGTTTGATAATTAAGTTATTTTATAATAAAAACAAAGCATTAGAATGGCCATTTCTATTCATCTTTTCATCAAAAATAAGATAAGGAACAAGGGTTTTAAATCTTTTGAATGTTCGGACATTGCTAAGCTCAATCAAGGTATGTTTTGAGCTCAGTTTTTGATAATTTATACGTTTTTGTGATCGTTGCTTTGTACTCTTTCAAACCCACGGTTTAATTTTAGAATTTAATGAAGAATTTGAGATGTTCCATTTATGAACATGTGAGCTTTGTGTTGATAGTTATTGAAACATGAAAGTTTGATGTTGGGTTAATATACTTTGTCTTTGAAATTTTGGTGAATTTGAGTAATTTGGGCTAAATTGAGAAATGTGTAAATTGAAGGACTAAAATGTGAAATAAATGAAATGTATGGGGTTGTATTAGCATAGGAGGAATTTGTCTAAGCATATGTTATTTGAACTTGTGTGCATTTTGTGATTTGATGAATTAGGGACTAAAGTGTTAAAATGTGAAAATGTGAGGGCTATTTCAAAAATGCCCTAAATATGTGTGTGAGGACTAAATTGAATTAATTTGTGATTGAATGAGTTAAATTTGAATATGTATAGAGTAAGAAAGGAGAGGTTCTGATCGAGATCGAGGCAAAGACAAAGTTCTTGATTACTTAACCGTTTCGGTATTTCGACGTCTGAGGTAAGTTCGGATATAATTCTAGATGTAAACTATATCTATGTGATGTGAATTGAATGAATATATAAATATAACTATGAGATTATAAATGCTATGTGCGGAATTAAATTAGAAGGCACTAAGTGTTCAAAATTAGAATCGAGATAAAGATAATTAGCACTGTGTGTGCGAAAAGATAAAAGCTTCGACTTATCAAATTGGCACTGTGTTTGCGATACTGATATAAGTTTGATTAAACATATTGGCACTAAGTGTGCTATGATGATTATGTTTCGGTTATGAAATTGGCACTAAGTGTGCAAATAAATCAAAGGAATAGCCAAGTTTGAAAAAGAGGTAATATCGAGAAATTTAGTAGCATGAATGTTTAGTAACTATGTGTTGATCAAGGTACGTTTGAACCTATGTGGTTGATGATAGCCTTAAGAGTTGAACGAATAGATACTTGAGCATATGGTTTAGATTGGTGATGAGCCTAATTATGCAATTTTTCTGTGTGATGGTTTAATTATGTTTTGATGTAGTATTATTGAGTAATATGTATTATATTATGAACTTACTAAGCTTTTGGAAGCTTACTGTGTGATTTGTTTCTCTGTTTTATAGTGTTAGTAAAGCTAGCTCGAATTTGGGGATCGTCAGCATCTCTATCACACTATCGGCAATCTATTTTTGGGTACTTTTGGAAAGATTGTATATATTTGAAATATGGCATGTATAGGCTAGAAGTTATGGCATGTTTTGAAAGGCTTAATCCTTACCATCTGATTTGGCTTGGAAGTTGAATGATGTTGGATTTATGAATGAGCTATGAATATGGTATACTTCATGATTATGTGGTTGATGAAAGATGTGGTTTGAAAATGAATTACGGCATAGATTACATGATGCTTGATATATATATATATAGATATATATGTTTTGAGATGTACAATTGTTACTTTGGATGGGCTTATTGGTGATGATATTAGGTATGGAAGAAGATGGTATTGTTGGTGATTAATTGGTGTATGAAATGGTATGTTTGAATGCATTTAGAAGCATGAATTAGTATTGACTTGATGTTTGTAGGTATGACCCAAGTGTGGGTGGCATTTTGGCCTTGCAAAATACCTATTTTGCATACATGGCCAAGCGACACGGGCGTGTGTCTCTATCGTGTGGCTCAAGGACCACTTGGAAGTGTGTCTGGGCAGGTTACATGGGCATGTCTGGTGGCCGTTTGACCAAGTTAGTAGCTAGCTTAATTTCACACGGCCATAGCACACGGGCGTGTCTGGTGGCCATGTGGACAAGTCAGTATGTGTACCCTATTTTGGCATGGCCTGGACACATGGGAGTGTCTGGTAGCCGTATGAGGCACACGGCCTGATTACACGGGCGTGTGATCTTTGCAGTGTTAAAAAATGTTTAAAATTTTGGAAAAATTTCTAAGTGCTCGGTTTAGTCCTGACCTCTCTCTAACACATGTTTAAGGTCTCGTAGACTTCAATAAGGGACTATATAAATATAATTGAATATGTTTGATTGATAATTAACTATGTGTTGAGAAATAGGTGTGAGATGTTCAGAAATGCTCAGCAACACCTCTTAACCCTAGTTTGGTGATGATTTTAGGTTAAGGATGTTACATTTTATTGGTATCAAAGCTACTGTTTAGTCAATTCTCAGACTAACATAGTGTGTGTGAGTCTAGCTATGCATGCGATATATATAATTGTAATAGTGTGATGAATCCTGATAGTTAAAAATGTGTTTTCATATAGTAATGGATCTCGATCGAGCAGTTACTGAAGATGTTGAGAGTAACGCGCCTGCTCCCACTCAAGGGATAGCGCCGGCCACATCTAGGCCAAATGACAGTATTGAGGGGGAGAGGCTAAGCAAGCCTTCTTCCAAATGATGAGTGAGTGGTTTTCAGAGTTTGTTCGAATGAATTCGGCTGCTCCACAACCTTTACCCTCACAAGCACCTGTTGTGCCACAAGATGTAGATCTAAATCGATTGAATAAACCTCCTGTGGATAAGATTCGTAAGTACGGGGCTGAAGAGATTAGAGCCACAGTTGATGATGATGCTGAATGAGCCAAGTTTTGGCTCAAAAATACAATTCGGGTATTCGATGAGATGTTGTTGACCCCTGATGAATGCATTAAGTGTGTAGTTTCTTTGTTGAGAGATACAACTTATAACTGGTGGAAGACGTTGACATCCGTGGTTCTGAGAGAGAGAATCACTTGGGATTTCTTTCAAGTTGAATTTAGAAAGAAGTATATTAGTCAATGATTAATTGATCAGAAACGTAAAGAGTTTCTAGAATCGAAACAGGGCCGTATGTCAATTACGGAGTATGAACGAGAGTTTGTGAGACTGAGCCAATACGCGCGAGAATGTGTTTCGATCGAAGTTACTATGTGTAAACACCTCATAAAAGGGCTGAATGAAGATATTAAGTTATTGGTTGGGATACTTGACATAAATGAATTTGTTGTGTTAGTTGAAAGAGCTTGCAAAGCCGAGGAGCTTAGTAAAGAAAAGAAGAAAGTCGATTATGAAGCTTGAGTTGAAAGGAAAAGATTAATGAGTAAGATGTCTCCACCTTTGATGAAGAGATTTAGAGATGCAAGCAATCGTTCAAATACTTCATTTGGACATCCGGGTAGATATCATCTAGGACAAAGTGTGGGTCCAAAAGCTCAACTCCCAACTAAATCAAGTGTTGGCAGTGTTAAAAGCAACAAGCTTGAGTGTAGACAATGTGGGAGACGACATGTGGGAGAATGCTAGGGCAAGTACAATAATAGAACTTGCTACAAATGTGGATCACGAAATCACTTCATTCAAGACTACCCAAAGATGACTGAGGAAGAAATTGTTCTGAATGTGAGATTGAGTAATGTGACGGCTAGGGGTAGATCACCTAGAAATATCAGGAATATGAGTGGAAGCCTGAGAGGGACTACTGACACAACTGTAAGATCAAAGGCGAGAGCACCTACTCGAGCCTATGCTTTACGAGCACGAGAGGAAGTATCATCTCCAGACGTCATCACTGGTACTTTTACTCTATTTGATACTAATGTGATTGCATTGATAGATCTAGGTTCTACTCATTCATATGTGTGTGTGAATCTAGTATCAAGTAAGACTCTACCTATTGAGTCTACTAAATTTGTGATTAGAGTATCGAACCCTTTAGGCAAGTGTGTTATAGTGGATAAAGTGTGCAAGAACTATCCGTTGAAGTTCTGAGATGTTTGTTTTCTGGCTAATTTGATGCTACTACCATTCAATGAATTCGATATAATTCTGGGTATGGATTGGCTTACTTTACATAATACTATCGTAAATTGTAAAAGAAAAAGTATTGATTTGAGAAGTCAAAATGGTGAGATAGTTCGAATTAAATCCAGTGATATAAAAGGGTTACCAGCTGTTGTATCTGCAATGAAAGCTTTGAACTATGTGAGAAAGGGTTGCGAAGCTTATTTGGCATATTTGATTGATACAAAAAAGACATAAAAGAAAGTTAAATTTGTGCCAGTGGTTTGTAAATTTCCTGATGTGTTTCCTGAAGTGTTACCGGGATTACCTCCGATTCGAGAAGTTGAATTTGGAATTAAATTGGTGCCAGAAACGACTCCTATCTCAACAGCTCCATATAGAATGTCACCAACAAAATTGAAAGAGTTAAAGTCTCAGTTGCAAAGTTGACTTATAGAGGATTTGCACGACTGAGTGTCTCTCCCTGGGGTGCTCTTGTATTGTTTGTGAAAAAGAAAGACAGCACTATGAGAATGTGTATTGATTACTGATAATTAAACAAAGTGACGATCAAGAATAAGTATCCCTTGCCACGTATTGATGATTTTTTTGATCAGTTGAAAGGAGCTATAGTGTTTTTGAAGATAGATTTAAGATCGGGCTACTACTAGCTACGATTCAAAGAGTCATATTACCAAATATTACTTTCAGAACGAGGTACAGACATTACGAATTCTTAGTTATGCCTTTCAGACTAACAAATGCTCCTACAGTGTTTATGGATTTGATGAATCGGATATTTAGACCTTATTTGGATCATTTTGTGGTGGTGTTCATTGATGATATTCTAATTTAGTCTTGTGATGAGGCGCAACATTTCGAGCTTTTGAGAATTGTGTTACAAACTCTACGTGAGAAGCAATTATATGCAAAGTTTAGCAAATGTCAGTTATAGTTGTGTGAGGTTGGTTTTTTAGGGCATATTGTATCAGATGTGGGAATATGAGTTCATCCGAGTAAGATCTCAACTACTCTTGAATGGAAACCACTGAGAAATGTGTCTGAAGTTCGTAGTTTTTTAGGACTAGTAGGATACTACAGACGGTTTGTGAAAGGCTTCTCGATGATTATGACTCCGTTGATGAAGTTGTTACAGAAAGATGTTAAATTTGAGTGGTCAAAAAAGTGCAAACAAAGTTTTGAACAGTTGAAAGCATTGTTGACAGAAGCGCCTGTGTTAATTCAACTTGAGTCCGGTAAAGAATTCATCGTTTATAGTGATGCATCGTTGAGTGTTTTAGGCTGTGTCCTGATGCAATAAGGAAAAGTCATCGCTTATGTTTCAAGGTAGTTAAAGCCACATGAAAAGAACTATCCAATGCATGATCTTAAATTAGCTGTGATTGTATTTGCATTAAAGAATTGGTGTTACGACCTATTTGGTGAGAAATGTCATATTTATACCGATCACAAGAGTTTGAAGTACTTGATGAATCAGAAAAAATTAAATTTGAGACAAAGAAGATTGTTAGAATTGTTGAAAGATTACGAACTTGTAATTGATTATCATCCAGGTAAAGCTAATGTTGTTGCTGATGTTTTGAGCCGAAAGTCTATAAGTGCTTTACGAGCAATGAATACTCAGATAGATTTGTGTGATGATAGTGTGGTTTTGGCCAAGTTGAAAGTGAAGCCAATGGTCGTACGTCAGATTTGCGATGCCCAGAAAAGTGATGTTGAAATGATGGCCAAACTAGATCAGTGTGAAGTGAATGTTGATTTGGAATTTTGAGTTGATAGTGATCATTGTTTGAGATTCAGAAATCAAATTTGTGTTTCAAGGAATTCAGATTTGATTCAAATGATGTTGAATGAAGCTCACAATAGTCGTTTGACTGTTCACCCGTGGAGTACGAAAATGTATAACGATCTGAAACAATTTTATTGGTGGCATGGTATGAAGAGAGACATCCCTAACTTTGTGTCGAAGTGTTTAGTTTGTCAGCAAGTTAAAACAGAACATCAAGTTCCATTCGGTTTGATACAGCCGATCATGATTCCTGAGTGGAAATGCGAGAGAATTATGATGGACTTTGTGTCGGGATTGCCTGTGTCTCCGGGAAAAAAAGATGCAATCTGGGTGATAGTTGATAGATTGATGAAGTCATTTCATTTTGTTCCAGTGAGAACAGATTATTCACTCGATAGATTCGCTGAATTGTATATTGCTGAGATTATAAGATTGCATGGGGTGCCACTTTCTATTGTATCTAACAGAGATATGAGATTTACCTCGCGATTTTGGAAGAAATTGCAATAGGCTTTAGGCACAAAATTGCATTTCAGTACTGTATTTCATCTACAAACGGATGGTCAGTCTGAGCGGATTATTCAGATTCTCGAAGATATATTGAGAAGCTGTATACTTGAGTTTGAAAATACGTGGGAAAAATATTTGTCATTAATTGAGTCTGCATATAATAACAGTTTTCAATCTAGCATAAAAATGGCACCGTATGAAGCTCTTTACAGTCAAAAATGTCAAACTCCATTGTATTGGACTGAGCTAAGTGAGAATAAAATTCATGCAGTTGATCTTATAAAAGAGACTAAGCAGAAAGTGAAAGTGATTCGTGATAGCTTGAAAGCGGCCTCAGATCGTCAGAAGTCTTATGCAGACTTAAAACGGAAGGATATCGAATTTGAAGTTGGTAAAGTGTCTCCATGGAAAAAAGATACTTTGATTTGGCCAAAAAGGCAAGCTGAGTCTGAAGTTTATCGGACCGTATGAGGTCATTGACCGAGTTGGGCCTGTTGCTTATAGATTGATGTTGCCACCTGAGTTAGAAAAGATTCATAACGTATTTCATGTATCAATGCTTCGACGATACAGATTTGATCCGTCTCATATGATTGTTCATATTGAGGTTGAAATTCAGTTAGATTTATCATATAGTGAAGAGCCGATTCGGATCTTGGCACGAGAGATCAAAGAGTTGAGAAATAAAATAATTTCCTTAGAAAAAGTGTTGTGGCACAAACACGGAGTTGAAGAGGCTATGTGGGAGCTTGAGAATGTTATGAGAGAGCAATATCCACACCATTTCACAGGTAAGATTTTCGGGGACGAAAATCCCTAAGGGGGAAGAGTTGTAATAGCCCGATTTAGACCCTAGTCAGAACAGTGGTTTTGAGACCCCAAATTTGAGGTCGAAATAATATTTTTATATATTATTTTCTGTGTTTACAATATGTGATTTAGTCTGTGTGAAATTTCTGAGTGAAGATTTTATCAATTGTGTGTTTAATATGCGAAAAGGACTTAATTGCATAAAATGTAAAAGTTGTGTGCTGATTGTTGAAGTATCTATGTGTTATGGCTTTTAAATGAGGAGACCTTATGAGGCAATTGATCCATTATTTAGTAAGTGGGGTGGTTGATGGACAACTATGTCCATAGTTTAAATGATTTTATAAACATTTCATTAAGGGCAAAATTGGTGTTTGATAATTAAGTTATTTTATAATAAAAAAAGAATTAGAATGGTCATTTCTATTCATCTTTTCACCGAAAATAAGATAACGAACAAGGGTTTTAAAGCTTTTGAATGTTCGGCCATTGCTAAGCTCAATCAAGGTATATTTTGAGCTCGGTTTTTGATAATTTCTACGTTTTTGTGATAATTGCTTCATACTCATTCAAACCCATGCTTTAATTTTAGAATTTGATGAAGAATTTGAGATGTGCCATTGATGAAAATGTGAGATTTGTGTTGATAGTTAGTGAAATAGGAAAGTTTGATTTGGGTTAATATACTTTGTCTTTGAAATTTTGGTGAATTTGAGTAATTTGGGCTAAATTGAGAAAAATGTAAATTGAAGGACTAAAATGTGAAATAAATAAAATGTATGGGGTTTTATTACCATGGGAGGAATTCAGCTAAGCATATGTGATTTGAAATTGTGTGTATTTTCTGATTTGATGAATTAGCGACTAAAGTGTTGAAATGTGAAAATGTGAGGGCTATTTTGTAAAATGCCCTAATTATGTGTGTGAGGACTAAATTGAATGAATTGGTGATTGAATGAGTTAAATTTGAATATGTATAGAGCAAGAAAGGAGAGGTTCGATTTGAGATCGAAGCAAAGACAAAGTGCTCGATTAATCGACCGTTTTGGTATTTGGAAGTCCGATGTAAGTTCGTATATAATACTAGATGTAAACTATATCTATGTGATGTGAACTGAATGAATATATAAATATAACTATGAGATTAGAAATGCTATGTGTGGAATTGAATTAGAAGGCACTAAGTGTGCGAAATTAGAATCAAGATAGAGATGATTAGCACTGTATGCGCGAAAAGATAAAAGCTTCGGCTTATCGAATTGGCATTGTGTGTGCGATACTGATATAAGTTCAGTTAAACATATTGGCACTAAATGTGTGATGATGATTATGTTTCGGTTATGAAATTGGCACTAAGTGTGCTAATAAATGAAAGGAATAGCCAAGTTTGAAAGAGAGGTAATATCGAGAAATTTAGTTGCATGAATGGTGAGTAACTATGTGCTGATCAAGGTACGTTTGAACCTATGTGGTTGATGATAGCCTTAAGAGTTGAACTAATAGATACTTGAGCATATGGTTGAGATTCGTGATGAGCCTAATTATGCAATTTATCTCTGTGATGGTTTAATTATGTTTTGATGTAGTATTATTGAGTAATATGTATTATATTACGAACTTACTAAGATTTTAAAAGCTTACTGTGTGATTTGTTTCTCTGTTTTATAGTGTTAGTAAAGCTAGCTCAGATCCGGGGATCATCAGCATCTCTATCACACTATCGGCAATTTATTTTTGGGTACTTTTGGAAATATTGTATATAGTTGAAATGTGGCATGTATAGGCTAGAAGTTATGGTAGGTTTTGAAAGGCTTAATCCTTGCCATGTGATTTGGCTTGGAAGTTGAATGATCTTGGATTTATGAATGAGCTATGAATATGGTATACTTCATGATTATGTGGTTGATGAAAGATGTAGTTTGAAAATGAATTATGACATAGATTACATGATGCTTGATATATATATGTTTTGAGATGTACAATTGTTACTTTGAATAGGCTTATTGGTGATGATATTAGGCATGGAAGTAGATGGTATTGTTGGTGATCAATTGGTGTATGAAATGGTATGTTTGAATGCATTTAGAAGCATGAATTAGTATTGACTTGAAGTTTGTAGGTATGACCCAAGTGTGAGTGGCATTTTGACCTTGCAAAATGGCCTATTTTGCATACATGGCCAAGAGACAAGAGCGTGTGTCTCTGTAGTGTGGCTCAAGGGCCACTTGGAAGTGTGTCTGGGCAGGTTACACGACCGTGGCACACAGGCGTGTTTGGTGGCTATGTGTCCAAGTCAGTAGCTAGCTTAATTTCACACAGCCATAGCACACGGGCGTGTCTGGTGGCCGTGTGGACAAGTCAGTATGTGTACCCTATTTTGGCATGGCCTGGACACATGGGCATGTCTAGTAGCCGTGTGAGGGACATGGCCTGATTGCACGGGCATGTGACCTCTGCAGTGTTGAAAAATGTTTAAAATTTTGGAAAATTTTCTAAGTGCTCGGTTTGGTCTCGACTTCTCTCTAACGCATGTTTAAGGTCTTGTAGACCTCAATAAGGGACTATATGAATATAATTGAATATGTTTGACTGATGATTGACTATGTGTTGAAAAATGGGTGTGAGATGTTCAGAAATGTTCAGTAACGCCTCTTAAACCTAGTCCGACGGTGATTTCAGGTTAGGGGTGTTACAGGTAACTATTGTTGTAAGCGAACTCTGCCAATGACAAAAACTCCTCCCAATTGCGTCGAAAATCAATTAGACAACCCCTTAACATATATTTCAGTATCTGAATCACCCTCTCAGATAGACCATCTGTCTGAGGATGGAACGCAGTACTAAAGTCCAACCTTATACCTAGAGCTTCATGTAGCTTCTTCCAGAACTGAGATGTGATGAGGGGATCCCTATCAGATATTATCGAAATTGATACCCCATGTAGTCTCACTACCTCACACACATACAGTTTAGCTAGCTTCTGTAGAGAGTAATCGGTATGAACTGGTAAGACAAGGGCAGAATTGGTCAACCGATCCACGATGACCCACACTAAATCTTTCTTAGTAGGCATTAAGGGCATCCCACTTACGAAATCCATAGTCACTCTTTCCCACTTCCAAAGCGGTTTTATAACTGGATGCAATAAACCTGAGGGTATCTGATGTTCAGCCTTAACCTACTGGCATGTTAGACATTTACTCACAAAATCGGTAACATCTCGCTTAAAACTTGGCCACCAGTACAACTCACAAAGGTCTCGGTATATCTTATTTCCTCTAGGATGCATAGCATAAGGGCTACTATGCGCCTCTCGCAATATGGATTGCCTCAAATCAATATCCTTTGGAACACAGATTCTCCCACGGAAACAGAGTGTCCCTTCACTATTCAGTCCAAAATCTGATGTGTTACCAGTCTCAATCTGCCGGAATTGAAGACCCAATGACTCATCCTCCAACTGTTTACCCTTAATCTGCTCGATCCACATCGGTTTAACCTGGAGTTTAGCCAACAGATTACCATCATCAAATAAACAGAGACGAGCAAACATCACTCTCAAATCAGTCATAGCCCTTCGGCTCAGTGCGTCGGCCACCAAATTGGCCTTACCAGGATGGTATTTAATCGTACAGTCGTAATCCTTTAGCAGCTCAATCCATCTACCCTACCTAAGGTTTAACTCCTTCTAAGTGAGAAGATATTTGAAACTTTTGTGATCAGTGTAAATGATACATTTCTCACCATACAAGTAATGCCTCCAGATTTTTAGTGCGAATACCACTGCGTCCAACTCCAAGTCATGCGTCAGATAATTTGCCTTATGAGTCTTAAGCTAGCGAGACGCATACGCTACCACCTTACCTTCATGTATCAACACACATCCTAAACCGACATGTTATGCATCACTGTACATAGTAAACTCTTTTTCAGGAACTGGCTGTATTAAAACAATGGCTTCAGTTAGTACGGTCTTGAGCTTCCCAAAGCTCTTTTCCTGTGAATCAATCCAGTTAAACGGCACACCCTTACGTAGCAGCTTAGTCAAGGGTGATGCAATTACAGAAAAGCCCTCTACAAATCATCGATAGTACCCAGCTAGTCCCAAAAAATTACGAATCTCTGATATAATCCTAGGCTGCTTCCAATCTAATATAGCTTCAATCTTTCGACGATCGACCCTAATCCTCTCAACAGATACCACATGGCCCAGAAATGTTACTTCTTTTAGACAAAATGCACACTTACAGTTGCTTCTCCCTCAAAACCTGCAAAACCACTCGGAGATGTTCATCATGTTCATCATCATTCTTTGAATACACCAGAATGTCATCGATAAAGACTACTACGAACCGATCTAGATAGGGCTAGAACACTCGATTCATCAGATCCATAAAGGCGGCTGGTGCATTCGTCAATCCAAATGGCATTACTAAGAACTAGTAATGGCCATAGCAAGTCCTAAACACAGTCTTGTGTACATCAGCCTCTTTAACTCTCAATTGATGGTACCCAGATTGGAGGTCAATTTTAGAGAAAATCAAAGCTCCTCAGAACTGATTGAATAGGACGTCTATCCTCGTAAGGGGGTACTTATTCTTGATGGTCAACTTGTTCAGTTGCCGATAATCAATGCACATACGCATGGATCCATCCTTTTTTTTACGAACAGGATTGGTGCTCCCTACACAGACACACTAGGGAATATGAACCCACGATCCAACAACTCTTGGATTTGAGATTTAAGCTCCACAAGCTCCTTCGATGCCATTCTATAAGGGGCGATGGACACCGTAGCTGTACCAAGAAGGAGCTTAATCCCAAACTCAACTTCACAGTTTGGAGGTAACCCAGGTAGCTCTTCAGAGAAGGAGTCTGAAAACTCTTTAACCGTTCTGATTTCTCTAACAGAAGAATCCCTAGAATCTGAAACACTAATGTAGGCCAGATACGCCTCGTATCCCTTACGAATCAACTTTTTGGCCCTCAATGCCGAAATCACATTCGACAAGTAGTTTCGACGTTCCCCAATTACAACTTCTTTGTTGTCCTCCTCAGTTCACAATACCACCTGTTTAGTGGCACAATCCAAGTTCACTAGGTCTTTAACTAGCCAATCCATGCCCAGTATCAGATGCAATTCTCCAAAAGAGAGTTCCATTAGATCAGCCAGAAAAATAACTCATTGTACCTCTAAAGGGGTGTCTCTAAATAACTTACTAACCCGGACGGACTACCCTAATGGACTTAATACCACAATTTCACTCAGAGTACTCTTAGCCGGGATCCCCAAGTTTTCAGTAACAGAGCAGGCAACATAGGAATGAGTGGATCCTATATCTATCAATGCAGTATAAGGTACATTAAAAATTACGAACATACCCATGATGACATCCGGAGCATCTCCCTCCTCTCGGTGACGTGTAGCATATACCAGATCCAGCTGCCTTGCCTCAGTCTGATTAGCACTTTTGCATGGCGCTCTCTAATTAGCACCTCGAACCTAACTGCAGCCTCTCAGTGGCTGCTGAACACACCTCGGTGACTGTGCAGTACCCAAACCAAGAGCTTGCATCTGATCAGGCCTCCGTAGACACTCTTTGATATGGTGTTCCAATGAACCGCACCTCAAACATGCCCTAGTTCTTTTCCAGCACTCGACTTGATGGCGTCTCCCACAATCAGTACAAGGCTATTGACTAGTAGCAACCATAGGGGCCCCAACTCTGATCGGCCCATCCACTCTGGCCTTTTTCTTAGGCCTCTGAATAGAAATCGAGGGATCTGAATCCCTCCTGTTCCTACCTCTCTCTTTCTCACGGTTTTGGCGCTCAGTGCGCTTAACCCCTTTGGCGATCATCGCCTTATCCACTAGTACAGCAAAGCCTCGCTCCCTCTAAGGGGATATCAGAACTCTTAAGATATCTCTGAGGCTGTCCTCGAAATGAACACATCGCTCATACTCAATCGCCACCATACCTCTAGCATAGCGGCTTAGCCTTAAGAACTCGACCTCATATTCGGCCACTGATCTGTCCCCCTAGGTTAGATTTAAAAACTCTCTAATTCGGGCATCCACATAACTAACACCCACGTATCAGATTTGAAGAATTCCCAAGTCAGTCGTTTGGGCTGAGTGCCTTCCTTTACAGTGAGCCACCACTGATATGATTCATCTCGTAGCAGCGATACAGCACCCTTTAATTTTTGCTCGGGGGTGCAGTCCAGGTCATCCATAATTCTCTCCGTGGCCTATATCCAGTACTCAGCCATGTTAGAGGCAACTCCAGTAATACCCCTAAAAATCTCAGCTCCATTAGATCGGAGTCATTTGATCGTTGTTTTGTCGAGTTTTAAATTTTATAATGAATGATCGAACCTGGAAACTAACTCTGACAATGATTATAGGCAAGTGTACATTTCGAACAGTAGTATAGCCTAGGCAAGACCGGACTGTCGAACCCAAAGGAACTAAAAGTACTAATACTCACTTTCTTTTTATTATTTAACCTAAAATATAGAGTGATTGGTTGATTTAATCTAATTTAACGACTACTAAGCTAAAGACACAAAGACAAAAAGAATGAATTGGGAAATAACTTGATGAAAAACTCAGTTGATCACGACGATACCCTTAGAAAGAATCCACCTAGACTTCACTTGTTATTTAACACTGAACCATATGATTTATTCACTTAGTTTGATCCGTAAGACTCCCTAACATGTATTAAACCCTCTCTTGAGGCGAATAATGTCTAACCCTAGGTTAATTAGTGGAAGTCTCATTCTCTTATAATAACCCCCTAGAATAGCAGTAAATCGATCTATGGACTCCCATATTAGGTTTCACCCTAATTCGGCAAAATCTCGTCACCCTATCTCTAGGCGTACGATCAACTCCGCTTAATTATGCTATATCTACTCTTAAGCGGGGCCTATTCCTCCTCCACCTAAGCACATTAGATTTTGATTAAGCATGTATAGTTAAGAACAAACTAAGTATTTATCGTATAATTCAGAAAGCAATAACAAGATTCATCTAGGTTCATCCCCTTCAGGTATCTGAAGGTTTTAGTTCATAATGAATAAAGAAAACATCTCAAGAGAATAGATAAAACAAAACATAAGAAATCCCTAATACCCCCTAAAGGAATTGAAGGAGAAATCCACCGTCTTGAGTATAATTTTGGTTCCTTGAGATGGATCAATTGGCTATCTTCAAGTAATTCCCTGAATTAAACTGCTATGCCTTCGGCTCTTTGGCCTAGCTCAATGCCTCCTTTCAGGATACACTTAGGGTGTTTATAGACTTTTAGAATGCTTTACTTGGTCCCTAGGTGTCCCAATTTAAGTATAATTCTTACTCGGTGTTTGAATATGCTTTGGAAAGCATTTCTTTGCCTCAAAGTATCCAAATCCGAGTGAAATTACTCTCTCCTGCGGCAGAGGCACGGCCAGGGCACACGCCCGTGTAAATTGTGGTTGGGCCGTATTTCGATTCTATTGTTTGAGTCACGACCGTGTAAATTGGGGGTCAGGTCGTGTGAAGTATTTTGACGATGCACGGTCATGTGGCTTGATGTCCAAGCCGTGTCGATTTCCTCTTTGGCCCAAATTGGGCCGTTTTAAGTTTGTTTCTTTTTTTCGTTCTCGAGTGCTTTCCTGAGTATAAACATGAAAAGAAAGGGTTAAAAGCACCTTTTTACATAAATTAAGGGCTAAATCATTGAAAAGCATCCAAAATGCGGGTCTAAAATATGTTACTTTTACGGTTTATCAAATACCCCCACACTTAAGCTTTTGCTTGTCCTTAAGCAAAATTCTCAACTTACAATTAAAACGAACTTTCCATAATTCATAATCCATGTCAATAATGCCTCACCATAATACATAGATAATTCATACATGGATAATTTAACTCGAAGACTCATAAAGATTCAAACAATTCCAAGTCATAAATTTGTAGTATGAAAACATAGGTGTCTCCCCTCTTCTAAATAATTACCTTTGATTCAAAACCGACAAGGATTGATATCCTCACTAAAGATTCACTCAAATCACTCAAAGATGCTTAAGGTTCACAATTAAGCACTCAACAATTGAACCTAAAAAGTAAATCCCATAGGCTTTCCTGAAAATCAAATCTCCACCACTGTGATATGAGATGATACACAAATCAAAAGGTCTTTAATCAGGGTTGTAACGGGGCTTGAGTTAAAAGGTGTGGATAAAGGCTGAATTAGAAGGTTAAAATCGAGATCGAATTGACAAATTACCTAACTAAAAACAATGAACTAGAAAATAAATGATTACATCAATTGAAACTTTAAAATAATAATACAAGCTTTTTCTTTGATAATTGAAAATTAAATGCACAAGCTCACTTTTTATACTACTAATACTAAATATATTTTGATTTTTTGATTTTTTTTTTCAGAACAAACTAAAGCAAATACATAATAAAGAAAGAGTTTACCAACTAAAATAAACTAATTAGGTAACTGATCAAATTAGTTCTCAATAGAAGGGTAGTCAAAAGAATGATAACAAATTCAAAGGGCTTTTTGGGTTAATATTAGCGGGTAAATCAATAAAAAGGGTTTTTAGGATTAAAAAGGGTTCACTAGGGGTTAATTATGTGGGTAGGCTTTTAGTGGTGTGAATGGGTTAAAACCTAGGTGCCTTTATCATCTTAGTATATCAAATCATAGATGTGGTCTCAACATGTATAATCGAGGCAAGTTCTAGAATAACAGTTCAAAGTTGACACTCATAATCAATAAGGTGACATGAAAAAGAATATATGCTTTATAAGGCTCAAAATCTCACAAAAATTACGGGTATTTGATATTAATCCTGTAAATTTCAAACTTCAAGGTAATATTCAAATTCAGTTCAACAACCTAGAAAATTTTTTATTCTTGAAAAATAGACTTATCATGCTTGATTCTCTAATATCTTAAAGTTTAAATCATCAATGCACAATTATCAATGACTTAATCCAAAACATATCAATAAAATCATAAATAATTAGAAATTTCATCCTAATTAATAATATGAGAAAATACTTAAAAACAATATTAAATTAGGGATTTTAGAATCATGCAAAAGTTAGGCACTTAATTCCCCCCACACTTAAGATGTACATTTCCCTCAATGTACAAAGATAGATAAATAATCTTGTAATCAAACGAGAAAGGGAGAAGTGACACTTCCTAAATTTTGGATGACTTTGGGAGTTGGCCGAGGTCATGGTGGAAGATGAGTTAGAGGAGGCGGTGGTGGTGTTTTTTATGGGCCTAGTAAGGTGGTTGCTGATGCGCTCTTCGCTAGATGAAGAAATTGGGGAGCTCGTGACGAGTTAGCCCGAAATCATTGAAACATATTTAAAATAAACTCCTTATATAATTAAGGACAAGAAAACTAAAGGGAAAGGAACTAAGGAGAAAAATAAAATTAAAATACAATACTAATAGACTTAAGAGTCCTTATTGAAAGATGGTTAACGAGGTGGGTGTGACTTCTAAGGCTGTGGTACGTGATTCCCTAGTAGCCTTTAGAACTTGACACTAAGAAACTAAAAGAAATTAAGATATATTAAGCAGAAGAGAAGTATAGATAAGTAGGATAAAGGGGAAAATAAATGTAAATAAAAATTTAAATGGTCTTAAAGACCCTTGGCTTGTTGTTTGGATGAAGCGGCCGTCATGAACTCATGTATAGGGTCTCCCTTGTGAAGACTATGCGTGCCTTCTTACGCTTCTTCATCATGGCTTTGGTATGGCTCAAGGGCTACAAAGACTTGTTGAGTAGATGTGGAGATCTGAGAGGAATGAGGAAGAGAAGAGGTGGGAGCTATGATGAATGGGTAAGGGTGGTTGGGTTTAAATAGAGGCTTGCTTCTGGTACTTTCCAATGCCCGTGGACTGAGGGTGTGTCGAATCAAACGGTCGCCTCGCATGGCCGTGTCTTGCCTGTGGTCGATAAGTCAATGTCTTCACACGGTTACATCGCACGGCCGTGTGCTAGGCATGTTGGTATGCCACGCCATTCCTCCATTGTGACACCCGTTCCTGAAACGGCAGTATCGGCCCACGGCCACCACGCACGGCCGTGGTGGGGTAGGTAGGCCCATGACTTTCGAAAGTTGGTTGGGGCAGGATTTGTACTGTCTCTGCTATGTCAGCATAGTGATTCGGAGTACCCACACGGTCACGGCCATGGCTGTAACACCCCAAACTCGGCTCAAACACTACAATCGGATCTGGTATGTCACTAAGAAAATTTTAGTAAAACCAACCGTGTTGATGGAAAGCCCAAATATAATTTATATAAAATATGCCTAATAATCAAAAGCCTAAAACTGAATTACAAGTCTTAGTTTTAAAATAAATAAAAATAAACAACAAAGGCCCATAACAAAACAAAAAGGTAAACTAGTGGCCCATGGCCTTATTACAACGTAGTTCAAATCCATAACATAGAATACTTAAAAAAAAACTAATAAAGGAAAACTTTTCGCCGGATCCACATGTGCTTTTGCATGGCCACCTTGCGCTCCACTCCTACCAAATCAGATGCACTAATTGTCACCGAAAGGTTAATTTAATCTGGGTGAGTCGTGAGACTCGAGCAGCACCCTCATGCACCACTAGATTTGGGCCTCATAAAACATAATAATAATTTCATTTACATGGAAACAAATAATATGCAAAACCTAACCCAATTGCCTAGGTTTCCATCCGCTACATGCCCCCATACCAACCAACACACCATTGGGGATTTCTACAATCAACCCACGCTGTTACATGCGAAGATCGCAATCACGCTGCTTATCAACATATATTGGCCGAAGCCCTTATAACAGATCACGGCATTAACCGCTACAGTAAATCACGGTAAAAACTGCTACACATATACATATACATATACTTCCTCCTTTCATCACCCAACCCATGCAAACATGTACAATAATTTAAAAACATGTACAACAATTTACTTGTAACATATAATCAGATTATTTACTAACCTGAGGGTCTGCTGTTTAAATCCAAGATGTCAGCTTTTAATGTAACATATAAAACTTATGAACATATATATATAATTAATCAGATCTAGACGGTGGGGAAGTATTACACACCTGATTCGCGTACTAAGGCTTTCGCTATATCTACACTACTATCGCTCGAGACTACCACTATTGGCCCACGATCTGACTTCAATTTCGGTCCACACTCCGATGGCCAATCTCGCACAATCGAAACAGATCGCTTCTTGTATTTGAGTGATGGTTTTACAGATCCAACCTCTACTGCTTGACTATTAGTTGAGTCCATAACAATCCCTTAATCACTAAACCAAATAAACGATGAGATCTAACTCATGAATTAAATATAACCCTTAAAACGAGCACTTACCTAGTTAGTCGAATCCCGAATATACTTGAGAAATCCTCACCACCAACCTACCTTTGGCTTTTCCACCAAATCGACACTTCTGAATAGAACAAGACAATATTCGGCTTCTAGGATAGAGAGAGTGAAATCGACAAGCCTTTGGAATAAATGATTTGGTTTAGAACTTGACAGAAAAATAAAGAAAACGAAAAGAAACAAAATCCTGAAACTCACCAGATTAGAGAGGAGTATGCAGCTTATGGTGCACCGTCAGGAAACAGAGATCTCACTTGTAGATTCAGCTATGGGAGAGGAAAATAAAGACTAGGGGATTCGGCTTTAAGAAGAAAAGAGGGGAAAATAAACTGTGCTGGAGAGTTGCGGCAAAGAAAAGAATTTGAAAGAATAGGAGAAGGGAATTTCGGCTAGGTGAGGAAGAAGAGAAAAAAAATAAAAGAATGGATGATCAATAGGCTTAAATAGAATTCGGCCAACTCATTTAAAAGAGTCTCAACTAGATCCAACTCCTCATCCTCTTAATTATCAGCTTTTATCACTTAAATAAAAAGAAATAAAGCTCCTGAATGCTAACAAGTGTACCGTCCACTCCCCCTCCTTGATATGTCAAAATTTTGCCCCCAATTCTTGGGCCTCAAGCAGCCACACATGGCCCAATAACCTCCCTAAGTGGCGCCACCCTAGTGCCCACTCAAAGCACTCCAAATTTTTGGGCCACAAGCCCAACTTGCTACCAAACATAACTATTTACATTTAATTACTACTAACACCATTTTTAATCATTCTAACCCAAGTTTTAAAGCCCAAAATATCACTTAAACTTCTCAGAACTTTAATTTAACCTTAATCCATATATTTAATCAAGGCCTCAGCCCGAGCCTTAAATTCTCGAACTAACATGTTAAACCAACATATAAATGCACAGGCCCACATTTAGGATGTTACAGTTCTACCCCCTTAAAATAAATTTCGGCCTCGAAATTTTACCTGAGCGAAAAAAGATGGGGATATTGTTGGCGTATAACATCATCTGGCTCCCACGTCACTTCTTCTGTGCTATGATTTTGCCACAAGACTTTGATCAATGGAACAAACTTCCTTCTCAACACTTTTATATCTCGATCCAGAATTTGCACTGGTTCCTCTTCAAAAGACAAATTCGGTCTTACTTCTATCTCTTCTACCGGTACTATGTGCGATGGATCAGATCGATAACGTCTCAACATCGAAACATGGAACACGTCATGTATTTGCTCCAACTCCGAAGGCAACTCTAACTGATAAGCCACTGGGCCCACACATTCTAGCACCTGATAAGGCCCAATAAACCGTGGACTTAACTTACCCTTCCGTCCAAACCTCATTACCTTCTTCCACGGGGATACCTTTAAAAAGACTTGATCTCCTACCGCAAATTCCACCTCTTTTCGCTTTAAATCCGCATAAGATTTTTGTCGATCAGACGCTTCCTTTAGTCAAGCCCGTATCAACTTCACTTTATCCTCTGTTTTCAAAACTAATTCTAGACCTAACACCTTACGTTCCCCCAACTCTGTCGAACAAGTTGGAGTACGACATCTCCTTCCATATAATGCTTCATAAGGTGCCATCTGAATGCTGGCTTGATAACTATTATTGTATGCAAATTCTGCCAAGGGCAAATACTCTTCCCAACTGCCCCTAAAGTCGATGATGCAACCCCTTAGCATATCTTCCAATATTTGAATTACCCTTTCAAACTGACCATCAGTCTGTGGGTGAAAGGCAGTACTAAAGTCTAACCTTGTTCCCATTGCTTGATGGAGAGCCTTTCAAAATCGTGACATGAACCTAGGGTCCCTATCTGATATGATCGACACCGGCACACCATGCAATCTTACAACCTCAACCACATACAATTTAGCCAGCTTTTGTAAAGAAAAGTCCACTCGAACTGGTATGAAGTGAGCAGACTTCGTCAGTCGATCTATAATCACCCAAATCGAATCTTTCTTAGTGGGTGTAAGAGGTAACCCACTAACAAAATCCATCGTGATTATCTCCCATTTCAATTGGGGAATCTTCACCGACTACACTTGGTGTTCAGCTTTGACCTGCTGACACGTCAAAAATTTTCCTATGATTTTCGTTACCTCTTTCTTCAGACCTGGCCACCAAAATTACTCTCACAAATCACGGTACATCTTGACTCCTCCAGGATGCATAGCATAAGGGCTGCTATGCGATTCCCGAAGAATCCTCTACCTTAGCTCATCATCCTTAGGCATGCAAATCTTCCCACGATAACATAGAACTCCATCATTGTTCAGACTATAGTCCTCCATTCCACCATCTCTTACTCGCAATAGTCGAGCACTCAAGTCCTTATCCCCTAACTACTTATCCTTAACCTGACTTACCCATGTTGGCTTTACTTGCAACTCAGCCAGCAAACTCCCATCGTCGAATAAACTTAAATGAGCAAACATGACTCTTAACTCTGATACTACTTTACGGCTTAGCGCATCTGCTACCACATTCGCCTTTCCAGGGTGATATTCGATCGAACAATCATAATCCTTCAAGAGCTCGATCCACCTACGTTGTCTTAAATTCAGCTCCTTCTGGGTAAGGAGGTACTTCAGACTTTTATGGTCAGTGTAAATTACCGACTTCTCCCCATATAAGTAGTGCTCCAAATCTTTAAGGCAAACACTACCGTCGCCAACTCCAAGTCATGTGTAGGGTAATTCAACTCATGCGATCTCAACTGTCGAGACCCATACGCCACCACCTTTTCTCCTTGCATCAGCACACACTCTAAACCCGTATGTGACGCATCACAGTAGATGGTAAATTTCTTTCACGCCTCAAATTTGAATTAATCTGGCGCTTAGTCAGATTCTCTTCAACTTCTCAAAGCTCTCTTCTTTTTTGTCGGTCCATACAAACAATACTCCTTCCTCAACAACTTAGTTAGAGGAGCCGCTATTGGAGAAAACCCTTCAACGAACCTTCAGTAATACCCTGCCAAACTTAAGAAACTCCGAACCTCCGCCACAGACTTTGTGGTTTCCAATCCAATACAGCCTTTATCTTTCAAGGATCTACCCTGATTCCCTCGGTCGAAACCACATGTCCTAAGAAAGTCACTTCCTTCAGCCAGAACTCACACTTACTGAACTTTACAACAACTGCTTCTCCCACAGAGTTTGCAATACCACGTGAAGATGTTCGTCATGCTCCTCCTCTGACTTAGAGTAGACCAGGATATCATCGATGAACACCACGATGAACCGATCAAGATATGGCTGAAACACCCGGTTCATCATATCCATAAAGGCTGCTGGTGTGTTTGTCAACCCAAACAGCATTACCAAGAACTCATAATGTCTGTACCGAGTTCGAAATGTCATCTTATGAATGTCTCCTTCTTTAACTCTTAATTGATGACACCCAGACCTGAAGTCAATCTTAGAAAAGACCGAAGCTCATTTGAACTGATCGAATAGGTCGTCAATTCTCAGTAACGAATACTTGTTTTTAATCGTCAACTTGTTCAATTGATGATAGTCCACGCACATACTCATGGATCCGTCCTTCTTCTTCACGAACAGGACCGGTGCTCCCCATGGAGACACACTCAGTCGAATGAACCCACGATCTAATAGTTTCTGAATCTGAGCCTTGAGCTCTACCAAATCCTTCAGCGCCATCCTAGAAGGATCAATAGATACTGGAGCTGTACCTAGAAGTAGGTCTATTCCAAATTCCACCTTGCGATCTGGGGGTAATCTTGGCAATACCTCCAGAAAGACATCCGCGAACTCTTTGACTGTTCAGACCTCATTAATAGTCACCTCCTTAGCATCCAATGCACTAATAAAAGCTAGATATGCTCTACATCCCTTCCGAATCATCTTAATAGCTTTTAAGGATGATACCACGTTGGACAAGTAATTCCTCCTTTCTCCTAACACAACCACATCCCCGCCTTCTGGGGTTCCCAACACCATACATTTATTCCTATAGTCCAACTTGGCATGATGCTTAGTTAACCAATCCATTCCTAAAATAAGGTGAAACTCTCCAAACAGTAATTCCATTAAATCAGTTGGGAATACTACCCCTTGAGTCTCTAAAGGTACATCCCTAAATAGTTTGTCCACTACCTTAGATTGTCCTAGGGGACTAACCACTATCATCTTCCTAGTGGTTATCTCATAATCTATACTTAGAGTCTTAGATACTGAACATGTAACATAGGAGTGGGTTGACCCAATGTCAATTACGCCAAATAAAGGATTATCAGTAACAAGAAACATACCGATTATAACATCCGGTGCATCACTGTCCTCTCTTCGACGAGCCGCATAAACTAAACCTGGCTGCCTTGCATCCGTATTACCTATACCTCTACCAGATGCTCCACGACCCCGACCGAATCCATTTCTTCCTCTAGCTGTACCTCTACCCCTTGGTCCAGGCGATCACCTCTCCTAGCCTGATCAGAACCTCGACCCATTGGCTGCCCACGATCCATTTGAGGACAGTCCCTCATCAAATGTTCTGTGGATCCACACCTAAAACATCCACTGGTTTTCACTCTGCACTCTCCATAATGGGTTCTCCCATATATAGAACATGCTTGACTCTGGCCCGATGGGGCACGTGCTTGCCCATCATTTCTAAGCCCCTTTTGAAAATTTCTAGTTGCTCTAGAGGGTCCAAAACTTCTCTTACTCCTTCCTCGATCCGTATCCTTCTCCTGTCTCTCCACCCGCTTCACTTCCTCAGCTATTTTGACCTTATCCACCAAAACCGCAAAAATTCTCTCTCATTGTGGTGCAATCAGAACCCTTATCTCATTTCTTAGCCCATCCTCAAACCGAACGCATCGTTCATACTCCATTGCTACCATTTCCTTAGCGTAACGACTCAGGCGTAGAAACTCAACCTCATACTCAGCTACAGACTTACTCTCCTACACCAAATTCAAGAATGCTTTCCTTTGAGCATCCATATAACTAGCCCCAACATACTTTCCCTGGAATGACTCCTTAAAGAAATCCCGATCAATCAGTCCACTAGTACCCTCTTTCACTGTGAGCCACCATTGGTAGGCCTCGTCTCGAAGAAGAAACACGACCCCCTTCAGCTTCTCCTCCACCGTGAAGTCTAAGTCATCCATTATACGTTCCACTGCCTCCAACCAATATTCAAATAAACTCTGGGATACACCGAGAGTCCCTAAATACTTGACCCCATTGTTCCTCGACCTCTCAGCCTGATTTACAGGCTCCTATGCCCATACCAGCCTCAGCCACTCTTTCCAAAACCCTAAGTACAGCCTGAGACACCACGTCCTCTCCACCTGTCTGGTCATGGAATTCCACCTCAGCAGCTGGTGGAACCGGTATCTCACTTTCAAACCCATGACCCAATCCTATGGGTTCTGACACGGTCATCCTACCTGTACCGCGTCCACGTGGCAGACGTCCTCGACCTCTTGTACTCATTCTTCTAGTTCGCGTTTATCTGATTTAAAAATTTTATGAGTCATTAGTTGTTTCCACTAATTATCCCCGAACAATCTTATAAAACAAAGTTTTAAAAGTGATTCTTTTGAATTCGAACCTATCTACAGTTTTCAGTCTTCCTATTCTTGGAATTATGCACACACAACGTTCATACAAGTAACATTCATCACCTAAGGGTATTTTCGTCATTTCGCTACCTAGGGGTATTTTCATAATTTTATCCTACAGGGGTATTTTCGTAATTTTTTTAAAATATGGTTCCGGGTGATTTTGCGTAATAAAGGTATTTTGTGAGAAAAATAGGTGGCTGGTCCCTTTTGGGGTTTAATTATAAGTTTTGGCCTGTCAACACGTACTCGTAACTAGGGTGAATAGTCACTATGCACCAAGTAGGATTCTAGTGGAAAGGAGGTGAGTCACTAGGACTGCTTAAGTACCAAGCTTTCCCTGAATCCACTCCTAGACATGCATATGCCTATTGCCACACCCTGTCATGCCTAAAGTGAATAATCACTATGCACTGGGTAAGATTCCGGTGAAGAGGAGGTAAGTCACTTGGACTGCTTAAATACCAAGCTCTTCCGGATCTATTCCTAGACATGCATATGCTTGTTATCACACTTTAGTCTTATGATTTGTTTACAGGTTTTGTTTAATGAAGTTAAGTCTTATGGATTTTAAGAGTTGTTTGTCTAAGCCTAGAGTCAAGTTCTAACCTAAATAGTCTACATCCCATAAAACCCGTTAAGCCCACATTTATATCACACAATGGTTTAGAGTACTTAACTGGTGAACTTGGCCAGAGACGCAGGTGCCATGCTGGACTAACAAACCTTCACTAAGAGAAATCCATGTTTTAAAAAACCCATTTTTAGAAAATCTTTTGGGCCCAAAATCCCAAAGCCGAGTTTTGAACCGGGTTCTGATACCAATTTGTAACACCCCAAACTCGACCCAAACACTACAACCGGATCTAGTATGTCACTAAGAAAATTTTAGTAAAACCAATCCTGTTGACGGAAAGCCCAAATATAATTTATATAAAATATGCCTAATAATCAAAAGCCTAAAACTGAATTACATGTCTTAGTTTTAAAATAAATAAAAATAAACAATAAAGGCCCATAACAAAACAAAAAGGTAAACTAGTGGCCCATGGCCTTATTACAACGTAGTTCAAATCCATAACATAGAATACTTAAAAAAAACTAATAAAGGAAAACTTTTCACCGGATCTACATGTGCTTTTGCATGGCCACCTTGCGCTCCACTCCGGCCCAGTCCGATGTACTAATTGTCACCTGAAAGGTTAGTTTAACTGGGTGAGTCACGAGACTCATTGTGCAACCCTCATGCACCACTAGATTTGGGCCTCATAAAACATAATAATAATTTCATTTACATGGAAACAAATAATATGCAAAACCCAACCCAATTGCCTAGGTTTCCATCCGCTACACGCCCCCGTACCAACCAACACACCATTGGGGATTTCTACAATCAACCCACACCACTACACGCCAAGATGGCAGTCATGCTGCTCATCAATATATATTGGTCGAAGCCCTTATAACAGATCACGACATTAGCCGCTATAGTAAATCACGGTAAAAACCGCTACACATATACATATACATATACTTCCTCCTTTCATCACCCAACCCATGCAAACATGTACAATAATTTACTTGTAACATATAATCAGATTATTTACTAACTTGAGGGTCCGCTGTTTAAATCTGAGATTTCAGCTTTTAATGTAACATATAAAACTTATGAACATATATATATAATTAATCAGATCTAGACGGTGGGGAAGTATTACACACTTGATTCGCGTACTAAGGCTTTCGCTATATCTACGCTACTATCACTCGAGACTACCACTATTGGCCCACGATCTGACTTCGATTTCGGCCCACACTCCGATGGCCAATCTTGCACTATCGAAACAGATCGCTTCTTGTATTTGAGTGACGATTTTACAGATCCAACCTCTACTGCTTGACTGTTAGTTGAGTCCATAACAATCCCTTAATCACTAAAACAAATAAACGATGAGATCTAACTCATGAATTAAGTATAACCCTTAAAACGAGCACTTACCTAGTTAGTCGAATCCCGAATGTCCTTGAGAAATCGTCACCACCAACCTACCTTCGGCTTTTCCATCAAATCGACACTTCTGAATAAAAAAAGACAAGACTCGGCTTCTAGGATAGAGAGAGTGAAATCGACAAGCCTTTGGAATAAATGATTTGGTTTAGAATTTGACGGAAAAATAAAGAAAAGTAAAGAAACAAAATCCTGAAACTCACCAGATTAGAGAGGAGTACACAGCTTATGGTGCACCTTCGAGAAATAGAGATCTCACTTGTAGATTTGATTATGGGAGAGGAAAATAAAGAATAGGGTATTCGGCTTTGAGAAGAAAAGAGGGGAAAATAAACTGTGTTGGAGAGTTACGGCAAAGAAAAGTATTTGAGAGAATAGGAGAAGGGAATTTTAGCTAAGTAAGGAAGAAAAGAAAAAAATAAAAGAATGGATGATCAATTGGCTTAAATAGAATTCGACAGTGCACCCCCTTTTCCAGAGTTGGATTTTCGGCCAACTCTGCAAACACCTGATAGCTCAAATTCCTCTCCCTTATCATGATCTGCTGACTCATTTAAAAGAGTCTCAACTAGATCCAACTCCTCATGCTCTTAATTATCAGCTTTTATCACTAAAATAAAAAGAAATAAAGCTCCTAAATGCTAACAAGTGTGCCGTCCACTCCCCCTCCTTGATATGCCAAAATTTTGCCCCAAATTCTTGGGCCTTAAGTGGCCACACATGGCCCAATAACCTCCCTAAGTGGCGGTACCCTAGTGCCCACTCAAAGCACTCCAAATTTTTACGCCACAAGCCCAACTTGCTACCGAACATAACTATTTACATTTAATTACTACTAACACCATTTTTAATCATTCTAACCCAAGTTTTAAAGCCCAAAATATCACTTAAACTTCTCAGAACTTTAATTTAACCTCTAATCCATATATTTAATCAAGGCCTCATTTGAGCCTTAAATTCCCGAACTAACATGTTAAACCAACATATAAATGCACAGGCCCACATTTAGGATGTTACAATGGCCGTGTGCTAGGCCGTGTGGTCTGGGAATCTACACTTTCAATTTATTGAAATTCTAAAAGTGAAAATAAAAATAAAAGAAAATAAAAACCACAAAAAAAGTAGTGTTCGGGTTGCCTCCCGAGAAGCGCTCGTTTAAAGTCTTAAGCTAGACTTTTCTTGACATTTGAAAAATATCAGGGAGGTTTAAAGGTTTAAACATCTTCCCTCATGCTTATAGTTTTATTTTCTCGACAAAGTTCAAGTCAAGAAGCTTTTACCTTAGAGGTGTCGAATGTTGGGTTGCTTACCTCGACTGTTCCGTGTGGGAAGATATTGTGTTCCTTAAGAAGGATTTCTCCCTTTGGCTTCAGGTCTGTTGCGATGATGTGTAGATCTACTTTGTCTAGCAGTTGCTGGTCTCATATTTTGTAGTGATTGGATGCTCCTACGAACTCTTCTAGATGCACCTTCGGTTCTACTTCGTGTGGTTTTCCTTTGACGTGTGTCTTCTATTCTTCTAGTCTGTCGACCTTAAGGTTTTGATCCTCCTATTTGTCAGTTTGGGTTCTATGGGTTGGCTCAGTTTTGTCTTCATGTGGTGCTTCCTGCGATGAAGTTTGTACAAATTGATTATCGACTGAATTATCTTTCTTACCTTCATCGTTTGTTGTCCTGACCGAGTCAAGAGCTTGAAGACTGATTGATTTGTCACTTACACAAAGTATGAGTTCTCTTGTGGCAACATCAATTTTAGCCTTGGTAGTTGCTGAGAAGGGTCTTCCCAAAATTAAGGGGATTGTATTATCCTCATCCATATCTAAGACAACAAAATCTACTAGGAAAACAAATTTATCGATTTTGACAAGAACATATTCAATAATGCCCCCAGGAATTCTAACAGTTTTATCAGCTAATTGTATACTCATCCTAGTTTGTTTGGCCTTCCCTAGACCTAGTCGTTCAAATAATGTATACGGTATGACATTTATGCTTGCCCCTAAATTAGCTAACGCATTATCAATAGTTAGACCACCAATTAAACATGGAATTGTAAAACTCCCTGGACCTTTTAGCTTTTGTGGTAGTCGATTCTGTAACATTGCTGAGCATGCTGCGTTCAATTCCACGTGGTGATCTTCGTCTAATCTGCATTTGTTAGTCAAGAGCTATCTTAAAAATTTCCTCGAGTCTGGCATCTGAAAATGAGCTTCAAGAAGAGGTAAGTTAATATGTAATTTCTTTAAGAGTTTAAGAAACTTACCAAACTGTTCCTCTAAATCGTCTCTTTTCATTGCTTCAGGATAAGGTATGTGAGTGATCGTGTCAAACAGTCGAGTTTTAGAATTTATAAAAAGAATGATCGAACCTGTAGACTAACTATGACAATGATAGAGGCAAGTGCACCTATCGAACAGTAGTATCCGTGAGACTCCCTAACCTATATTAAACCCTCTCTCTAGGCGAATAATGTCTAACCTTAGGTTAATTTATGGAACTCTCGTTCTCCTATAATAACCCCCTAAAGAAGCAATAAATCGATCAATGGATTCCCATATTAGGTTTCACCCTAATCCGACAAAATCTCATAACCCTATCTCTAGGCGTCCGATCAACTCCGCTCAATTATGCTAGATCTACTCTTAGGTGATAAACCGTAAAAGTAACATATTTTAATCCCACATTTAGTATGCTTTTACATGAATTATCCTTGATTTATGTAAAAAGGTGCTCTTAATCATTTCTTTTCATGTCTTATACTCAGGAAAGCACCTATGAATAAAAAAACGTAAAACGGGCTTAAAACGGACTAAATTGGACCAACCCAAGAATTTGACATAGTCTAGCCCAAAGCTCACACGACCGTGCCTCACCGACTACCTAGAGCACGGCCTCAACTCCGTCACACAGGGCCGTGCATCATCCATTTATCACACACGGACGTGCCTGGTGATCTACATGGTCATACCCCAACCGACAGACCCAAAGCACAGCCTGGATCCTGACTCGCACGATCGTGCCATGACTATCCCCAAAATGACAAAATCAGGCACGGCCCAACCTAGAATTACACGGGCGTATGCCATGGGCGTGCCCCTACCGCTGGAATGAGCAATTTCACTCGGAATTGGATGCTTGAAGCCAAAGAAACATACTCTTAAGTCTACTTGAACACCCTAATAGCAATTCTACTTGAAAGAGGTACTTAGGAGCCAAGTAAAACATCTCAAAAACCTATATAAACAACCCAAGGCAGACATTGAGCAGGGGACAACTTTTGCAGGGGCTTTTGCCAAAGCTTTCATCTTTTAGGGAAATACTCGAAGATAGCCAGTTGATCCATCTCAATAAGCCAGAGTTCTACTCAAGACAGAGGATCTCCTCTTCAATTCCTTCAGGGGGTTTTAGGGATTTCTTATGTTTTGTTTTATCTTTTCTCTTGAGATGTTTTGTTATTTAGTTATGAACTAAACCACTCAGATACCTGAAGGGGATGAAACCTATGATGGATTTTGTTATTTGATTTCTAAATTATATGATATGTACTTAGTTTGTTCTTAATTATGTTGCTTAATTTAATCTAATGTGCTTAGGTGGAGGAGGAATAGACCCTGCCTAAGAGAAGATCCAGCATAATTGAGCGGAGTTGATCGGGCGCCTAGAGATAGGGTTACAACATTTTGCCGGATTAGGGTGAAACCTAATATGGGAATCCATTGATCGATTTACTGCTTCCTTAGGGGGTTATTATAAGAGAATGAGAGTTCCACTAATTAACCTAAGGTTAGACGTTATTCGCCTTGAGAGAGGGTTCAATATAGGTTAGGGAGTCTCATGGATCAAGCTAAGTAAAGAAATCATATGGTTTGGGGAAAAAATAATAAGTGAAGTCATAGGTGGATTCTTCCTGAGGGTATCGTCTTCATCAACTGAGTTTTCCTAAAGTCTTTCTCCAATTCATTCTTTTGTCTTTGCATTTAGTTTAAGTATTTCATTAGTTTAATAAACCAATCACTCCATATTTCAAGCTAAATAATAGAAAGAAAGTGAGTAGTAGTACTTTTAGGTTCCCTTGGGTTCGATAAGATATTCTTGCCTAGACTATACTACTGTTCGATAGGTGCACTTGCCTCTATCGTTGTTATAGTTAGTCTACAGGTTCGATCATTCTTTTATAAATATTAAAACTCGACTGTTTGACATGATCAAGTTTTTGGCGCTGTTACCGAGGACACTAAAATATTAAGAAAGCTCTATTTCTATTACTTTAGCCATTATTTTTATTTTTAATTTTTCCTTTTTTTTTACATAAATTTTTATTTACACTAAATTTCTTTCTTTCTTCTCCTAGCAGGTACCTCTAGCTTATGACTAGAAGGAACCCGAGATGACCTTTAGCATATGAAAGTGACGTTGAAACTACCACTCGCAAAAATCATAGAGAAATTAGACGAGCTCTAGACTACCAAAGAGAAGAACAACAAGAAAGATCCAATCCTACTGAAGGGATGGACGAAAACAATCCACTGCCAAATGTGCAAGAACAAAATGCTCTGCGTACTATGTATGATTATGCTAAACCTAATTTGACAGGAGCAGAATCTAGTATTGTTAGGCCTGCTATAGCTACTAATAATTTTGAACTAAAGCCTAACACAATACAAATGATTCAACAGTTTGTTCAATTTGATGGTTTGCAAAATGAAGATCCAAATACTCATATATCTAATTTTTTAGAATTCTGTGATACCTTCAAAATAAATGGCATTTCTGACGATGCCATATGTCTTTGGTTATTTCCTTTTTCATTAAGGAATAAAGCAAAGCAGTGGTTGAACTCGTTACCACGAGGGTCAATCACCGCATGGGATCAAATGACCGAAAAATTCTTTTTAAAATATTTTCCACCAACCCAAACGGCCAAACTTAGGAATGACATATCTTCTTTTGTGCAGAATGACGCAGAAACATTATATGATGCATAGGAAAGATACAAGGATCTCCTAAGGAGATGCCCACACCACGAATTACCTATGTGGCTTCAAGTCCAAACTTTTTACAACGGTGTGAATTCTTCAACACGAAAAATGATTGATTCATCAGCCGGTGGAACTTTGAACAGCAAAACTCCTGAAGTGGCTTACGATTTTATTGAGGAGATGTCATTGAACACCTATCAATGGCAAATTACAAGGGCTAAACCGACAAAATCAGTCAGAGTTTTTAACATAGACGCAGTGACAATGCTGTCAACGCAGGTAGAGTTAATGACTAAAAAGAAATTTATGTTCTTCGCAGGTAAACCTAGTCATGCAATGCGAAGTGAGTGGAAATATGGCAAATTCTGAGTGCCCACCCTACCAACCGGGCACAGACAATGAGCAGACAAACTATATAGGTAACAATTTCAGATCTAATAATAATCCTTATAGTAACACTTATAATGCAGGTTGGAGGAACCACCCAAATTTTTCATGGGGAGGACAAGAAAATCAAGGAAATCAAAGGCAGCAACCTCCTCCAAATTATCGAAATCAGCCCTATCCACAGGAAAATAAATCAAACCTTGAAGAGACGCTGACAAAATTCATGGCAGCTACAGATTCTCGTCTCCAAAAGATTGAAGCAACACTTGATGAACAACAAAAATCGATCAAAGGGATCGAGAATCAAGTTGGAGAACTTACTAGGTCAGTGGGACATCTCACAAAGCTGATTTCTGAATGTCAACAAGGATGTCTACCAAGCAACACAGAAATAAACCAAAAGAGCAGACCCAAGCCATCACAGCTCAAGAGGGTACAAAGGTAGACGAGCCTACCACAGTATAAGAAACCAAGGGAGAAAAAGGTAAAATAGAGGTAGCACAAGAAACACTAGTAATCAAAGAGTACCAACCTCGCATACCTTATCCCGAAGCATTGAAAAAAGATGATTCTAAGGAACAATTCGGTAAGTTTCTAAAACGTCTAAAGAAATTACATATTAACTTACCTCTTCTTGAAGCATTTTTTTAGATGCCCGACTCAAGGAAATTTTTAAGACAGCTCTTGACGAACAAACGCAAAATAGATGAAGAGCACCATGTGGAACTCAACACAACATGCTCCGCAATGCTACAAAACAGACTACCACATAAACTAAAAGATCTAGGGAGTTTTACAATTCCATGTTTAATTGGTAGTTTAACTATTGATAATGCGTTAGTTGATTTAAGGGCAAGTATAAATGTCATGCCTTATGCACTGTTTAAACGACTAGGTCTAGGGATGCCCAAACAAACTAGGATGAGTATTCAACTAGCTGATAAAACTGTTAGAATTCTTAGAGGCATTATTGAAGACGTTTTAGTAAAAATAGATAAATTTGTTTTCCAAGTAGATTTTGTTGTCTTAGACATGGATGAGGAAAATTCAGTCCCTTTAATTTTAGGAAAACCTTTTCTTGCAACTGCCAAGACTAAAATTGATGTTGCCATAGGAGAACTCATACTTCGTGTAGGAGAAGAATCGGTCAATCTTCAAGCTCTTAACTCAGCCAAAACAACAGAAGATGAAGGTAAGAAAGTCATTTCAATAGATAACCAAGTTGTTCAACCTTTATCGTAGGAAACATCACAATGCATCAAAGCTGAGCCAACTCATAGTCCCCAAGCCGTCACAGAAGAATCACACCAGAAACAAAACCGTAAGATCGATAATTTAGAAGAGCAAAAGATACACACCAAAGAAAAGCTGGATCCACACGAAGTAAAACCAAAAGAACCACCAGAAGAGCTCATAGGGACATCAAATCACTTTAAAATAAGAAATCAGGTGCAGTTAGACAAAGCCGATCCTCACATCACTTCAACAGACCTGAAGAAAAAGGAAGAAATACTCCTTCAGGTACACGCTATTTTCCCACACGAAATAGTCGAGGTAAGCAATCTAATATTCGGCAATTTCAAGGTAAATGCTTCTCGACCTAAACTTTTTCACAAAAATAAAACTGTCAACAAGAGGGAAAATATTCAAACCTTTTAACCCCCCTAAAATTTTCAAAGTCAAAGACTAGCTTAAGACTATAAACCAGCACTTCTCAGGAGGCAACCCAAGCACTACCACTATTTACTTTCAAATTTATTTTCTTTTCTTCCTTTCTGTCTTCTCTCAACATTTAAACTAAAAAATACAAATTCCCAGGCCACACGGCCTTACACATGGCCGTGCCCATGGCGTGTGGACCACCAAAACACCACACTGATAGAGCAGAGCCGTGCAAGTTAGTCCACCCACCCCCCAACGTCATGGAGCCAACCACCCACACCACAGGCACCGAAAAAATAGCACGACCGTGCCTCACGACAGTGCTAAGATACTGACTTATTGAGCACGGGTAAACCATGCCCGTGCATTCCATCCGTGCTCACATGTTGGTCTTTTAGGAACGGGTGTGCCAAACGACAAAATGGGCGTAAAAGAACAACACACTCCACCACACGGCCGTGCGATGCTGCCATGTGAATCAACACACCCTCGGTACATGGGTGTGGGAACGTGCCAGATTTGAAATCCTATTTAAGTCCTTACAGCCCTTCCCCTTTTTCCCATCTTCTTTCTTCCTTCTATTTCTTTCAAAATTTTCTTTCTATTCATAGAAAAGGTCCAAGACTCTTGAGCAACACCAAAATCATGTCGAAGAAGCGTAAGAAGGTAAGCATTGTCTCCTCAGAGGAGACATCAACATGAGTTCGTGCCGGCAGCTTCAGCTAATTGACATGCCAAGGGTCTCTGAATCTTTTTCGGTGCTATTTCTCATTTCTCTTCTCCTTTATTTTTCGTATCTATACTTTTCTTCTTCTTAATTTAATTTATTTCATATTAGTTTCTTGGTTTTAGGTTCTAAAGGCTGCTAGGGAATCACGCCACTTCCACCATCACCAACACTCTGCAGCCTTAGAAATCATCCCCACCTAACGAATCATCTGCTAATAAGGACTTCTTAGTCCATTAGTCTTTTCTTTAAATTTTAGTTTTCTTCTTAGTCTCCTTCTCTTTATTTTCTTAATCTTTAATTATATTATTAGTATATTATTATTTCTCTAGATCTCTTGGCTATATCTTCGCAGGCTACCCAATTTCTTCATCTAGGAAATTACTTTTCGGTAGCCACACCACCAGGCCCATAGAAAACACCATCACCACCACCAAAGACTCCGGGGTCATCCAGATTTTAGGGAGTATTACTTTCCCCACTTCTCTTTTTGATTTTACATTTAATTATCATTATCTATCTTTGTACATTGAGGGCAATGTACATCTTAAGTGTGGGGGGTAAAAGTGCCTAACTTTTTGCATAATTCTTAATTTAATGCCTAATTTTTCAAACCCTGGATTTAGTCTTGTTCAAAAGTATTTTTTTCTCATATTACTAATTAGGGTGAAATTCTAATGATTTATGATTTTTATTGATATGTCTTTGAATAAGTCATAGTTAATTGTGCATTGATGATTAAATTTGAAGAATACTAGAGAATCAAGCATGATAAGTCTACTTTCTAAAAATTAAAATTGATGGGTCGTTGAATTGAATTTGAGTATCAACTTGAAGTTCAAAATTTATAGGGATTGATGTCAAAAACACCCATAATTTTTGTGAGATTTTGAACTTTAAAGAGCATATATTCTTCTTCATGCTCACTTTATTAATTATGAGTGTGTCAACTTTGAACTGTTATTCTAGAACTTGCCTCGTTTATACATGTCGAGACCACATTAATGATTTGATATACTGAGATGATAAAGGCACCTAGGTTTTAACCCGTTCACTCCACTAAAAAGCCTACCCATACAAATTAACCCCTAGTGAACCCTGTTGAATCGTAACAACCTTTTTATTGACTCACCCTCTAATATTAACCCAAAATCCCTTTGTATTTGTTATCAGCATTCTTGTGACTACCCTTTAATCGAGGTTTGATTTGATTAAATTACCGAATTATATTAGTTCAGTAGTTACATTTATTATTTATGATGTAATATTTTAGTTTGTTCTTAATTAAAAAAATCCAAGTTATTCAATATTAGTAGTATATATAAAAGAGCTTAGCATTTAAACTCCAATTGTTAAAGAAAAAGCTCGTTTTAAAGTATTATCAAATTTCAAGAGAGGGAAATACTCGTTATTATAGAGTAATTATCAATAATAGGTATTATTGGCTTTCAATTGATGTAAGTACTTATATTAGTTCACTATTTTTAGATTAGGTAATTAGTCAATTCGATCTCGATTTTAACCCTCTAATTTAGCCTGTATCCACAACTTTAACCTTAGCCCCATTACAACCCTGATTTAAGACCTTTTGATTTGTGTATCATCTCATATACAGTGGTGGAGATTTGATTTTCAGGCAAGCCGATGGGATTAACTTTTCAGGTTCGAATTAGAGTGCTTATTCTTGAACCTTAAACACTTCGAGTGATTTGAGTGAATCTTTTGTGAGGATGTCAATCCTTGTCGATTTTGAATTAAAGGTAATTACTTAGATAAGGGGAGACACCTATGTTTTCGTACTACTACAAAGGTATGACTTATCTTGATTGAATCTTTAGGACTCTTTGAGTTAAATTATCCACGTGTACGTTATCGATAGGAATTATGAATTATGGAAAGTTCATTTTAATTGTAAGTTCAAAATTTTCCTTGAGGACAAGCAAAAGCTTAAGTGTGGGGGTATTTGATAAACCGTAAAAGTAACATATTTTAATCCCACATTTAGTATGCTTTTGGATGAATTATCCTTGATTTATGTAAAAAGGTGCTCTTAATCCTTTCTTTTCATGTATTATACTCAGGAAAGCACCTACGGATAAAAAGAACGTAAAACGGGCTTAAAACGGACTAAATTGGGCCAACTCAAGAATTTGACACGGCTGTGCATCATCCGTTTATCACACACGGACGTGCCTAGTGATCTACATGGTCGTGCCCCAATTGACAGACCTGAAGCACGGCCTGAATCTTGACTCACACAGCTGTACCACGGTCGTGCCCAAAATGACAGAATCAAGGCACGGCCCAACCCCGAATTACATGGGCATGTGCCATGGGCGTGCCCCTGCCACGAGAATGAGCAATTTCACTCAAAACTAGATGCTTGAAGCCAAAGAAACATACTCCTAAGTCTACTTGAACACCCTAATAGCAATTCTACTTGAAAGAGGTACTTAGGAGCCAAGTAAAACATCTCAAAAGCCTATATAAACAACCCAAGGCAGACATTGAGCGGGGGGACAGCTTTTGCAAAGGCTTTTGCCAAAGCTTTCATCTTTTAGGGAAATACTCGAAGATAGCCAGTTGATCCATCTCAAGAAGCCGGAGTTCTACTCAAAACGGATGATCTCCTCTTCAATTCCTTTAGGGGGTTTAGGGATTTCTTATGTTTTGTTTTATCTTTTCTCTTGAGATGTTTTCTTATTTAGTTATGAACTAAACCCCTCAGATACCTGAAGGGGATGAAACCTATAATGGATTTTGTTAGTTGATTTCTAAATTATATGATAAGTACTTAGTTTGTTCATAATTATGTCGCTTAATTTAATCTGATGTGCTTAGGTGGAGAAGGAATAGACCCTACCTAAGAGAAGATCTAGCATAATTGAGCGGAGTTGATCAGGCGCCTAGAGATAATGTAACATCCTGAAAATGGGCCAATGCATTTCTTTTGATTATACGAAATGGCATGTCTTATGTGTTATGAATGTATTATGAACATTTTTGGAAACTTGGAAATGTAAGAAATGATTTAGAAATGTTAAGCTTCAAAAAGAGGAAAGTGAACATTTTGGAAACTTGGAAATGTTAAGTTAAAAGAGGAAAGTGAACATTTTGGAAACTTAAGTTAAAAGAGGGAAGTGAACATTTTGGAAACTTAAGTTAAAAGAGGAAAGTGAACATTTTGGAAACCTAGAAATGTATGGAAATGTTAAGTTTAAAAAGAGGAAACTAAGGCAAGGTGGCCTTAAGAAAATTAATAGAAAAAATTTGACACAAAAACGGGCTTGGAAAAGTGACAAGGAGGCACCACTTAAAGCCCAGTAAATGACGCCACCAGCATGTGTGCAAGCTTAGGTTCGAGCAGCAAGGAGAGCATTTCTGAGAGTGTTTTTGCGTCTAAATTGGGCTTATGCCCAATTCGTTATTAAAGCTAAACTAATCATAGGGAGGTGCCACTTAGGTGGATAATTTGGGCCTCGTATGGCCACAAGGAGTCCAATAGAATAAGTTTAAATTTAGCTCATCAAGGAAAGGGGTACTAAGCATCTAGCTAAGACTTTAAGTGATTTTTATTTAATTACTTAAAGAGGAAGCAATGGATTGCAATAGGGACTCTTAAGGGAAGAGTTTAATTCTCCTTAAGACTTCGGCTAAATAGGTGGATAAATGATGATTTATTTTAGATTATTTTCAAAGAGATAATTGAGGATTATTCTTTAATTTTTAATTAAAGAGATAAAGCTATCAAAATAGAAGAGTGATGGCCAAGTAAGGGATTCCAAGTTAGTAATTTCGGCTATAAAAGGAAAAGAGGGCCATTCATTCTTTCTTCTAACTCTCTCTCTGTCGAATTCTCTCTAGCAAATATCTCCTTTCTTCATTGTTTTGCCAAGTGGAAAATACACCTTGTGTAGCCGAAACTTCATTACCAAATTGCTCAAACTCTTTTCTCTTCTTCTTTCATAATCTTCCAAAAGCCGAAAGTATGCTAAAATCAAGGCCATAGCCGAATAGTTTTGAGACTTCAAACAAGGGGTTGTCGACTTCTGTATTAAGGGTAAGAACTAGTTATCATTCGATTTTTATCCTTTTTATTTTAAGATTTTCTGAAATCTAGGACTAACCCCATTAATATCTTGTTGCCGAAACTTTGAAGAGATCTTTCGGGATTTACTAAGTGTCGACTACAAGGAAGAAGAAATTCTTTTCCCGAAGGTACACCATAGGCCACGTGTTCCCTAGTTATTCGGTGAGTTTCGGGATTTAAAATCCACAAGGTAAGTATCTATAGCATTTAGCCAAGGCCTGTATTGATACTAAGTTCTATTTCTTACATGTTAAAAAGTCAAACTAACCTATGTAGAGATCCAGTGTTTGGCCGAATACAAGGAGGAGTATAGTAAAGTTTCCGAGATTTGATTTTTAATTCAATCGGCAACAAGGTAAGTTTAGTGCACAAATCCTACTAGGATTTGGTTTTATGACCGAATGAGTTTTTCATTAAACCTTTAATATAGGCCGAATGTAGGGAGTTAAAGATCTAAGGCAGTAGATCGAATTTCGAGATTTCAAGTGAAATTGTTAAGCGAATCAGGTGTGTACCCTACACTACTTTTAATAAGATTCATGGCTATAATAAATATATGCATGTTTATAAGAATGTGAATATGGCTAAGGTACCATGTTATGGTTCAAAGTACTCAGCTACATTTCCTACTCCTACTAGGATTACGAAATATGTTATAATTAACATGTGAAAAGTGACATGAATGTGAATTTAAGTATGATATGCATGATATAAATAATATGGGGCATTCGGGTTATATGAAAAAGGGGAAGTGAAAGTGGTGACTTCGGTCTCACTATCTGAATGTGGTGACTTCGGTCACATTATCTGAATGTGGTAACTTCGGTTACATTATCTAAATGTGGTGTCTCATGACACAATTATTTAATCTGGTGGCTATGCCACGAATTTTATATGGGCGATGAGCACGTCGACTGCAGCGACTGCCTTCGATGGTGTGTAGCGGATGGAGGGTTGACTTAGTAGTCCCCACGGTGTACAGGTTGGTACGGGGATGTGTAGCGGATGGCATCTAGGTTTGGGTTCGGGTTGCATCATTATCTTGAATTATTATGTGAACATGATATGTATGGTATGCCTGAATTATTAAATTTTAGTGTTGGTTACACATTGAGTCTGTTGACTCACCCCGTTGTGGGAACATGTTTCAGGTGATGAACAGTGATGGACCAGGACGGCAGAACTTGTGATGGCCATGCTCAGCTTAAAGTTTTATTTAATTTGGACATTTTATTTTATTTAAGTACTCTACAATTTTATTTTGGGTTTTGTTTTATGGAATAAGGCCATGGTGATGATTTATTGTTGTTTTAATTACTATGTTACGAATTTATGTTATTTAAAGATTAGGTCAATTTAATTTAAACTAAACTTTAAATATTTTGTCACCTGAAATAAATGGGTTTTCAACATAAAAAGAAAAAAAAGTTGTTTTCAACTCGAGCCCAACCCACAAACAAACTATCTTCAAAACACACAGTTTTCAAAGTAACAAAAGAGTTTTGAACCGGTTTACATCGAGGAGCATACCAGATCCGGTCCAGGCTCATGGGCCAGGTGTGGGGTGTTTCAGTTTGGTATCAGAGCCCAGTTTTAAACTCTCAGCCTGTGGCCTAAGGCCCAAAACATTTTCAAATCGAGCCCAAATGAGTTTTATGGAAGTATTTCTCAAAATGGGCAGGTTTGATAGCATGGCACCTAAGTCTCCGACCCGCAGTCCACCAGGTAAGTACCCCTAACCATCTGTGTGATTATGTGATTTATAGAAGGGTAGAAAAGGAATGGAACGTAGAATAGAATGATAGGTACTTGAACCCCAGGACTAGTTTACCCCAACTACTACATAAAACTTAAATGCCTAACTAAACAAACCTATGGCTAAGTCAACCGAGTTAGGGTGTGGTAACCCCATGCATGTCTAGGATTGGATCCCAAGAGCACGGTATTTAAGCAGCCCTAGTGACTCACCTCCTCTTGCAGAATCCTACAGTGCGTAGCTTCAGTTCACCCTAACCTAGAGGACTTAGTGGGTGTGGCAACCCCTATGCGCATGCCTAGGAATGGTTTCAGTGGGAGCTTGGTATTTAAGCAGTCCGTGTGACTCACCTCCTCTCCACTTGAATCCTACCTGGTGCGTAGCTTTGGTTCACTTGACCAAGAAGACTCGGTCATAGGCTAAACCCAATAACTAAAACCCGAAAGGGAACTAGCCATGTTTTTTTTTTAATAAGAACCCTAATTTTAAAACTCTTAAAATCATTTTTCTTTAATTTGTGGAAACTATCTTTTCTACACAATTTTCCGAAAAAAATTTTGATTTATAAAATTACAAAAATACCCCTAGCGGTAAAATTACAAAAATCCCTTGGTTTATAAAAATGTCTAAAATACCCACAGTTTTAAACAACATTATCATTATTTTATAACAAGTCCAAAAAACCCTTATTTGCAAATTATCAAAATACCTTGATTTTTGGAAAATTACAAAATTGCCCCTAACTTACCAAAATTTCCAAAATGACACTGATTTCCAAAATTTTTGCAACTTCATCGTTTTGGAAAATAAATTTCTCAAAAGAACCCTCAAAGTTTTGAAAATTTTGAAATATCCTTGAATTATTAAACTTTACAAATCAACCCTGGTTTATTACCAAAATACCCCCAAAATTCAAAATTATCGAAATACCCCTAGAATTTCCAAATTTACCGAAAAGCCCCGGGATTTTAAAATTTCCAAAATACTTTTTGATAAAATCACCAAGGAACTTTATTTGACAAATTACGAAATACCCCTGTAGGACAAATTACGAAAATACTCATGGGTAGTGGAAAAACAACAACAATGAAAACTACAACATTTCTCTGAATGAACGAAAGTTCATAATTGATTGATGGATGTATGAATGTAAAGACTGTGTGCATGTATGAATACGAAAGAACCACTCCTAAAATTCCTTTCATAAAACTGTTCGTGGTTAATCAAGTGGAACAAAAACTAATTCATAAAATTTTTTAATCAGATAAACGCAAAGTGCAAGTATGAATTCAAGGGGACGTGATCGTAACATACGTGGCCGTGGAAGAGGCCGAATGACCGTGTCTGAACCCGTTAGATCGGGTCAAGGATTTGAGAATGTAATGCCACCACCACCACCCTCAGCCGCTGATGTGGAATATCAGGACCAGATGGGGGATGATGCAGTGTCACAAGCGATGCTGAGGGTCTTGGAAAGGGTAGCGGGAGCAGGTGGAGGCATGGGAGCTCAAAAGTCGGTACCTGAGCGACTCCGAGCCAACGGAGCTGAGGTGTTCCGTGGAGTATCTGGTGTGGCACCCAGTACAGCTGAGTACTGGTTGAAAGCAACCGAGCGCATTATGGATGAGCTCGATCTGACCCCGTAGGAGAAGTTGAAAGGAATGGTGGCCCTACTACGAGATGAAGCGTACTAATGGTGGTTAACTATCCAGGATGGTGCCACGACTGAGGATCTGACCTGGAAATATGTTAAGATGGCATATCAGAAGAAGTATGTCGGGACCAGATATATTGATGAGCAGAGGAATGCTTTTCTAGGGCTGGTTCAAGGAAATAAGTCAGTAGCAGCATATGAAGCTGAATTTCTAAGGTTAAGCCGATATGCTCGAGGAGTAGTGGCTACGGAGCATGAGCGCTATGTGCGGTTCGAAGACAGTTTAAGGGATAGCCTAAGGTTATTGATAGCTCTACATCAGGAACGAGAGTTTTTCGCGTTGGTAGAAAAGGCTAAGGTAGCTGAAGGAATCAAGGATTCGGTTAAGCAGAGCTCTGATAGGAATAGACCCAACAGGGGTTATGGGTCATCAGGATTGTCGGGAAATGTGCAAAAAAGGCCCAGAACTGATGGGTCGAAGGGTCAGTAAGTTGGTACAGGATGGCAGTATCGTCCTTGTGATAATTGTGGAAAGAAGCACTTGGGGGAGTGCTGGAAAAAGACGGGAGGATGTTTTAGGTGTGGGTCCAAGGACCATATGCTCAAAGATTATCCTAAGAAACCCGATGAAAGTCGATCAGCAGCTTAGAATGTTAATCAGGCTGGTAGAGGAGGACAGCAGCCTCAACGAGGTCGTGGTTCAAATAACAGAGGTAATGGTGCCGGCCGTGGTCGTAGAGCACCAAGCGGAGGTGCTGAAGGTTTAGATGCAAGGCAGCCAAGGTTGGTTTATGTAGTCGGCCGTCGCGAGGAGAGTGATGTGCCAGATGTGACAACGGGTAAGTTTCTTATTTCCAGAATACCTTTATTGCCTTGTTTATTATAGAGCTAGTTCGTTCCTGTATTGCTAGTGAATAGTATGAAACCTTGGATGTGAACTTTGGAATTGTGCATAGGAAATGTGTTAGTTTTATTAAGATCAGAGTGTGCAGCAATAGCGCAGTATGGTGAGTTAGATTGTACGATTGTTCGTTAGTAAGTAATTTCGAGGACAAAATTATTTTAAGGGGGTAGAACTGTAACATCTTGAAAATGGGCCTATGCATTTCTTTTGATTATACGAAATGGCATGTCTTATGTGTTATGAATGTATTATGAACATTTTTGGAAACTTGGAAATGTAAGAAATGATTTAGAAATGTTAAGTTTCAAAAAGAGGAAAGTGAACATTTTGGAAACCTGGAAATGTATGGAAATGTTAAGTTTAAAAAGAGGAAACTAAGGCAAGGTGGCCTTAAGAAAATTAATAGAAAAAAAAAATTTGACACAAAAACGGGCTTGGAAAAGTGACAAGGAGGCACCACTTAAAGCCCAAGAATGAAGCAACCAAAGATGTGTACAAGCTTAGGTTCGAGCAAACAAGGAGAGCATTTCGAGAGTGTTTTATATCTGAATTGGGCTTATGCCCAATTCGTTATTAAAGCTAAACTAATCATAGGGAGGCGCCACTTAGGTGGATAATTTGGGCCTCGTATGGCCACAAGGAGTCCAATAGAATAAGTTTAAATTCAGCTCATCAAGTGAAGGGGGTGGATGGCATCTAGCTAAGACTTTAAGTGATTTTTATTTAATTATTTAAAGAGGGAGCAATGGACTGCAATAGGGACTCTTAAGGGAAGAGTTTAATTCTCCTTAAAACTCGGCTAAATAGGTAGATAAATGATGATTTATTTTAGATTATTTTCAAAGAGATAATTGAGGGATTATTCTTTAATTTTTAATTAAAGAGATAAAGCTATCAAAATAGAAGAGTGATGGCCAAGTAAGGGATTCCAAGTTAGTAATTTCGGCTATAAAAGGAAAAGAGGGCCATTCTTTCTTTCTTCTAACTCTCTCTCTGCCAATTCTCTCTAGCAAATATCTCCTTTCTTCATTGTTTTGCTGTTTAAAATACACCTTGTGTAGTGAAACTTCATTACCAAATTACTCAAACTCTTTTCTCTTCTTCTTTCATAATCTTCCAAAAGCCGAAAGTTTGCTAAAATCAAGGCCATAGCCGAATAGTTTTGAGACTTCAAACAAGGGGTTGTCGACTTCTGTATTAAGGGTAAGAACTAGTTACCATTCGATTTTCATCCTTTTTATTTTAAGATTTGCCAAAATCTAGGACTAACCCAATTAATATCTTGTTGCCGAAACTTTGAAGAGATCTTTCAGGATTTACTAAGTGTCGACTACAAGGAAGAAGAAATTCTTTTCCCAAAGGTACACCATAGGCCATGTGTTCCCTAGTTATTCGGTGATTTTTGGGATTTAAAATCCACAAGGTAAGTATCTATAGCATTCGGCAAGGCCTGTATTGATACTAAGATCTATTTCTTACATGTTAAAAAGCCGAAACTAACCTATGTAGAGATCCAGTGTTTGGCCGAATACAAGGGGGAGTATAGCAAAGTTTTCGGGATTTGATTTTTAATTCAATCGGCAACAAGGTAAGTTTAGTGCACAAATCCTACTAGGATTTGGTTTTATGACCGAATGAGTTTTTCATTAAACCTTTAATATGGGTCAAATGTAGGGAGTTAAAGATCTAAGGCAGTAGATCGAATTTCGGGATTTCAAGTGAAATTGTTAAGGGAATTAGGTGTGTACCCTAAACTACTTTTAATAAGATTCATGGCTATAATAAATATATGCATGTTTATAAGAATGTGAATATGGCTAAGGTACCATGTTATGGTACAAAGTACTCAGGTACGTTTCCTACTCCTACTAGGATTACAAAATATGTTATAATTAACATGTGAAAAGTGACATGAATGTGAATTTATGTATGATATGCATGATATAAATAATATGGGGCATTCGGGTTATATGAAAAGGGGGAAGTGAAAGTGGTGACTTCGGTCTCACTATCTGAATGTGGTGACTTCGGTCACATTATCTGAATGTGGTAACTTCGGTTACATTATTTGAATGTGGTGTCTTATGACACAATTATTTAATCTGGTGGCTATGCCACGAATTTTATACGGGCGATGAGCACATCGACTGTAGTGACGGCCTTCGATAGTGTGTAGCGGATGGAGGGTTGACTTAGTAGTCCCCACGGTGTGCAGGTTGGTATGGGGATGTGTAGCGGATGGCATCTAGGTTTGGGTTCAGGTTGCATCATTATCTTGAATTTTTATGTGAACATGATATGTATGGTATGCCTGAATTATTAAATTTTAGTGTTGGTTACACATTGAGTCTGTTGACTCACCCCGTTGAGGAACATGTTTGGTGATGAACAGTGATGATGACCGGACTACGAGAACTTGTGATGGCCATGCTCACTTTAAAGTTTTATTTAATTTGGACATTTTATTTTATTTAAGTACTCTACAATTTTATTTTGGGTTTTGTTTTATGTAATAAGGCCATGGTGATGATTTTATTGTTGTTTTAATTACTATGTTACGAATTTATGTTATTTAAAGATTAAGTCAATTTAATTTAAACTAAACTTTAAATATTTTGTCACCTGAAATAAATGGGTTTTCAATATAAAAAGAAAAAAACTTATTTTCAACTCAAGCCCAACCCACAAACAAACTATCTTCAAAACACACAGTTTTCAAAGTAACAAAAGAGTTTTGAACTGGTTTACGTCGAGGAACATACCAGATCCGGTCCAGGCTCGTGGGCCGGGTGTGGGGTGTTTTAGATAAGGTTACGAGATTTTTTTGGATTAGGGTGAAACCTAATATGGGAATCCATTGATCAATTTACTATTTCCTTAGGGGGTTATTATAAGAGAACAAGAGTTCCACTAATTAACCTAAGGTTAGACGCTATTCGCCTCGAGAGAGGGTTTAATATAGATTAGGGAGTCTCATGGATCAAGCTAAGTAAAGAAATCATATGGTTTGGGGAATAAATAATAAGTGAAGTCATAGATGGATTCTTCCTGAGGGCATCGTCTTCATCAACTGAGTTTTCCTAAAGTCTTTCTCCAATTCATTTTTTGTCTTTGCATTTAGTTTAAGTATTTCATTAGTTTAATAAACCAATCACTCCATATTTCAGGCTAAATAATTGAAAAAAAAGTGAGTAGTAGTACTTTTAGGTTCCCTTGGGTTCGATAAGATATTCTTGCCTAAAGTAATGTTCGATAGGTGCACTTGCCTCTATTGTTGTCATAGTTAGTCTACAGGTTCGATCATTCTTTTATAAATATTCAAACTCGACTATTTGACACAATCATTAGGCGGGGTCTATTCCTCCTCCACCTAAGCACATCAGATTAAATTAAGCAACATAATTAAGAACAAACTAAGTACTTATCATATAATTTAGAAATCAAATAACAAAATCCATCACAGGTTTCATCCCCTTCAGGTATCTGAAGGGTTTAGTTCATAACTAAACAAGAAAACATCTCAAGAGAAAAGATAAAACAAAACATAAGAAATCCCTAAAACTCCCTGAAGGAATTGAAGGAGAGATCCTCCGTCTTGAATAGAATTCCAGCTTCTTGAGATGGATCAACTGGCTATCTTCAAGTGATTCCCTAAAAGATGAAAGCTTTGGCAAAAGCGTCTGCCAAAAAAATTGTTCCCCTTGAATGCCTGCCTTCGGTTGTTTATATAGTCTTTTGAGATGCTTTACTTGGCTCCTAAGTACCTCCTCCAAGTAGAATTACTATTAGGGTGTTTAAGTAGACTTACGAGTATGTTTCTTTGACTTCAAGCATCAAACTCTGAGTGAAATTGCTTATTCCCACGGCAGGGGCATGCCCATGGCACACGCCCGTGTCAATCAGGGTTGGGTCGTGCCTTGATTCTGTCGTTTTAGGCACGACCGTGCAAGTCGGGATTCAGGTCGTGCTTCAAGTCTGTCGATTGGGACACGGTCATGTAGATCGCTTGACACGCCCGTGTGTGATAATGAGATGATGTGCGGCCATGCAACTCGTGAGTTAGGCCATGCTCTAGGTAATCGGCGAGACACGGTCGTGCAGGCTTTGTGCCAGGCCATGTTGATTTCTTTCTAAGGCCCAATTACTCTGTTTTAAGCCCGTTTTGTGTTCTTTTTCTTCTCAGGTGCTTTCCTGAGTATATGACATGAAAAGAAAGGATTACAAGCACCTTTTATATAAATCAAGGGCTAAATCATCAAAAAGCATACTAAATGTGGGATTAAAATATGTTACTTTTATGGTTTATCAAATAACCCCACACTTAAGCTTTTGCTTGTCCTCAAGCAAAATTCTCAACTTACAATTAAAACGAACTTTCCATAATTCATAATTCCTATCAACAATGTCTCATCATAATTCATAGATAATTTATACATGGATAATTCAACTCAAAGAGTCCTAAAGATTCAATTACGATAAGTCATACCTTTGTAGTACGAAAACATATGTGTCTCCCCTTATCTGAATAATTACCATTAATTCAAAACCAACAAGGATTGACATCCTCACTGAAGGTTCACTCAAATCACTCAAAGTGTTCAAGGTTCAAGAATAAGCACTCATAAGTCGAACCTGAAAAGTTAATCCCATAGGCTTGCCTAAAAATCAAATCTCCACCACTGTATATGAGATGATACAAAGATCAAAAGGTCTTTATCAGGGTTGTAACAGAGCTAAGGTTAAGGGTGTGGATACAGGCTAAATTAGAAGGTTAGAATCAAGATCGAATTGACTAATTACCTAATCTAAAAACAATGAACTGAATATGAATATTTACATCGAATGAAAACTAATAATACCACTATTGATAATTACTACATAATAAAGAATATTTTCATCACTTAAAATTTTATAATACTTTAATACGAGCTTTTTTCTTCAACAATTGGAGTTTAAATGCTCTAAGCTCTTTTATATACTACTAATATTGAATAAACTTGGATTTTTATTTTTATTTTTTTAGAACAAACTAAAATATTACATCATAAATAATAAATGTAACTACTGAACTAATATAATTTAATAATTTAATCAAATCAAACCTCGATTAAAGGCTAGTCAAAAGAATGGTGATAACAAATTCAAAGGGATTTTGGGTTAATATTAGTGGGTGAGTCAATATAAAGGTTGTTAGGATTCAACGGGGCTTACTGGGGGTTAATTTTTATGGGTAGGCTTTTTAGTGGAGTGAACGGGTTAAAACCTAGGTGCCTTTATCATCTCAGTATATCAAATCATTAATGTGGTATCGACATGTATAAACGAGGCAAGTTCTAGAATAACAGTTCAAAGTTGACACACTCATAATTAATAAAGTGAGCACGAAAAAGAATATATGCTCTATAAGGCTCAAAATCTCACAAAAATTATGGGTGTTTTTGACATCAATCCTTATAAATTCCAAATTTCAAGGTAGTGCTCAAATTCAGTTCAACGACCCATCAATTTTAATTTTTAGAAAGTAGGCTTATCATGCTTGATTCTCTAGTATTCTTTTGAAATTTAATCATCATTGCACAATTATCAATGACTTAATCCAAAACATATCAATAAAACTCATAAATCATTAAAAATTTCATCCTAATTAGTAATATGAGAAAATTACTTAAAAACAAGACTAAATTCAGGATTAATGAAAAATTAGGCATTAACTTGAGAATTATGCAAAAAGTTAGGCACTTTTATCCCCCTACTTAAGATGTACATTGCCCTCAATGTACAAAGATAGATAATGATAATTATGGAAAAAATCAAAAGAGAAGGGGTAGAGTGACACTTCCTGAATTTTGGATGATTCTGGGCATCTTTGGTGGCGGTGATGGTGTTTTCTATGGGCTCGGTGGTGTGGCTATCGAAAAGCAATTTGCTAGATGAAGAAATTGGGTAGCCTGCGAAGATATAGCCAAGAGATCTATAGAAATAATAATAATATTCTAATACTATAATTAAAAACTAAGAAAATAAAGAGAAGAAGACTAAGAAGAAAACTAAAATTTAAAGAAAAGATTAATGGACTAAGGAGTCCTTATTAGCAGATGGTTCGTGAGTTGGGTATGATTTTTAAGGCTACGGAGTGTTGGTGGTGGTGGAAGTGGTGTGATTCCCTCGTAGCCTTTAGAACCTAAAACCAAGAAACAAATATGAAATAAATTAAATTAAGAAGAAAAGAAGTATAGATAAGGAAAATAAAGGAGAAGAGAAAAGAAAAATAGAACTGAAAAGGTTTCGGAGACCGTTGGCATGTCAATTAGCTGAAGCTGCCGGCATGAACTCATGTTGAGGTCTCCTCTGAGGAGGCGATGCTTACCTTCTTACGTTTCTTCAGCATGATTTTTGTGTTGCTCAAGAGTCTTGGACCTTTTCTATGAACAGAGAGAAAAATTTGAAAGAAAGAGAAGGAAAAAAGAAGATGGGAAAAAGGGGAAGGGCTGTGGGGATTTAAATAAGATTTCAAATCTAGCACGTTCCCACGCCTGTGTACCGAGGGTGTGTCGATTCACACGGCCGCATCGCACAGCCGTGTTGTGGAGTGTGTTGTTCTTTCACGCCCATTTGTCGATTGGCACGCCCGTTCTTAAAAGGCCAGCATGTGAGCTCAGAAGGAATGAACGGGCGTGGTTTGCTCGTGCTCAATAAGTCAGTATCTTAGCACGATCGTGAGGCACAGCCATGCTATTTTGTCGGTGCCCGTGGTGTGGGTGGTTGGATCTGTGACATTGGGGGGTGGGTAGACAGACTTGCACAGCTCTGCTCGGTCAGTGTGGTGGTTTTGGTGGTCCACACGGTCACAGGCACGGCCGTGTTTAAGGCTTTGTGGCTTGGAAATCTGCATTTTTGTGTTAGTTTAAATGTTGCGAGAATAAAGAAGGAAAGAAAAGAAAATAAATTTGATAGTAAATAGTGTTAGTGCTCGGGTTGCCTCCCGAGAAGCGCTCGTTTATAGTCTTAGGCTAGACTGTCCTTGACTTTGAAAATTTGAGGGAGGTTTAAAGGTTTGAATATTTTCCCTCTTGCTAATAGTTTTATTTTCGTGACAAAGTTTAGGTTGAAAAGCGTTTACCTTGAAATTTCCGAATATTGGATTGCTTACCTCGACTATTTCGTGTGAGAAAATATCGTGTACCTGAAGGAGTATTTCTTCCTTTTTCTTCAGTTCTGTTGAAGAGATGTGAGGATCGGCTTTATCTAACAGCACCTGGTCTCCTATTTTAAAGTGATTTGATGTCCCTATGAGCTCTTCTGGTGGTTCCTTTGGTTTTACTTCGTGTGGATCCAACTTTTCTTTGGTGTATATCTTCTGCTCTTCTAAATTGTCGATCTTACGGTTTTGTTTCTGGTGTGATTCTTCTGTGATGTCTTGGGGGCTATGAGTTGGCTCAGGTTTGATGCATTGTGATGTTTCCTGTGGTGAAGGTTGAACAATTTGGTTAACTATTGAAATGACTTTCTTACCTTCATCTTCTGTTGTTTTGGCTGAGTCGAGAGCTTGAAGATTGACCGATTCTTCTCCTACATGAAGTATGAGTTCTCCTATGGCAACATCAATTTTAGGCTTGGCAGTTGCAAGAAAATGTCTTCCCAAAATTAAAGGGATTGAATTTTCCTCATCCAAGTCTACAACAACAAAATCTACGGGGAAAACGAATTTATCAATTTTTACTAAAACGTCTTCAATAATGTCCCTAGGAATTCTAACAGTTTTATCAGCTAGTTGAGTACTCATCCTAGTTTGTTTGGGCTTCCCTGGACCTAGTCGTTTAAACAGTGCATAAGGCATGACATTTATACCTGCCCCTAAATCAGCTAACGCATTATCAATAGTTAAACTACCAATTAAACATGAAATCGTAAAACTCCCTGGATCTTTTAGTTTCTATGGTGGTCTATTCTGTAGCATTGCTGAGCATGTTGCGTTGAGTTCCACATGGTGCTCTTCATCTATTTTGCGTTTGTTCGTCAAGAGCTGTCTTAAAAATCTCCTTGAGTCGGGCATCTGAAAAAGAGCTTCAAGAAGAGGTAAGTTAATATGTAATTTCTTTAAAAGTTTTATAAACTTACCGAATTGTTCTTCTGAATCATCTTTTTTTAATGCTTCGGGATAAGGTATACGAGGTTGGTACTCTTTGATTACCGGTGTTTCTTGTAATACCTCTATTTTACCTTTTTCTTTCTTGGTTTCTTGGGCTGATGTGGGCTTGTCTACCTTTGTACCCTCTTGAGATGTGATGGCTTGGATCTATTCTTTTGGGTTTATTTCTGTGTTGCTTGGTAGACATCCTTGTTGACGTTCAAAATCAGCTTTGTGAGATGTCCCATTGACCTCGTAAGTTCTCCAACTTGATTCTCGATCCCTTTGATCGATTTTTGTTGTTCATCAAGTGTTGCTTCAGTCTTTTGGAGACGATAATCTGTAGGTACCATGAATTTTTCCAGCATCTCTTCAAGGTTTGATTTCTTTTCCTATGGATAGGGCTAATTTTGGTAATTTGGAGGAGGTTGCTGCCTTTGATTTCCTTGATTTCCTTGTCCTCCCCACAAAAAATTTGGGTGGTTCCTCCAACTTGCATTATAAGTGTTACTATAAGGATTATTATTAGATCTAAAATTGTTACCTATATAGTTTGTCTACTCGTTGTCTGCGCCCGGTTGGTAGGGTGGGTACTCAGAATTTGCCATATTTCCACTCGCTTCTCATTGCATGACTGGGTGTACCTGCAAAGAACATAAGTTATCAAGCTTTTTATTCATCATCTCCACCTATGTTGACAGCATTGTTACTGCGTCTATGTTAAAAACTCTGGCTGATTTTGTCGGTTTGGCTCTTGTAATTTACCTTTGATAGGTGTTCAATGACATCTCTTCAATAAAATCATAAGCTGCTTTAGGAGTTTAGTTGTTCAAAGTTCCATCGGCTGATGAATCAATCATTTAACTAGTTGGAGAATTCACACCATTGTAAAAAGTTTGTACTTGAAGCCACAAAGGTAATCCGTGGTGTGGGCATCTCCTTAGGAGATCCTTGTATCTTTCCCATGCATCATATAATGTTTTTGCATCATTCTGCATAAAAGAAGATATGTCATTCCTAAATTTGGTTGTTTTGGCTGGTGAAAAATATTTTAAAAGAAATTTTTCGGTCATTTGATCCATGTGGTGATTGACCCTCGTGGTAATGAGTTCAACCACTACTTTGCTTTATTCCTTAATGAAAAAGGAAATAACCGAAGATGTATGGAATCGTCAGAAACAGCATTTATTTTGAAGGTATCACAGAACTCCAAGAAATTAGCTATATGAGCATTTGGATCTTCGTCCTGCAAACCATCAAATTGAACAAACTCGTGAATCATTTGTATTGTGTTAGGCTTTAATTCAAAATTATTAGCAGCTATAGCAGGCCTAACAATACTAGATTCTACTCCTGTCAAATTAGGTTTAGCATAAATATACATAGTACGCAGAGCATTCTGATCTTGCACATTTGGTGGTGGATTGTTGTCATCCATCCCTTCAGTAGGATTGGATCTGTCTTGTTGTTCTTCTCTTTGGTAGTCTAGAGCTCGTCTAATTTCTCTGCGATTTCTATGAGCGGTAGCTTCAATGTCACTTTCACAAGCTAATGGTCCTCTCAAGTTCCTTCTTGTCATAAACTAGAGGTACCTGCTAGGAGAAAAAAGAAAGAAATTTAGTGTAAATAAAAATCTAATGAGAAAAAAATAATAAAATAGTGGCTAAAGTAATAGAAATAAAGCTTTCTTAATATTTTAGTGTCCCCGACAACGGCGCCAAAAACTTGATCGTGTCAAACAGTCGAGTTTTAAAATTTATAAAAAGAATGATCGAACCTGTAGACCAACTATGACAACGATAGAGGCAAGTGCACCTATCGAATAATAGGATAGTTTAGGCAAGAATATCTTATCGAACCCAAGGGAACCTAAAAGTACTACTACTCACTTTCTTTCTATTATATAGCCTAAAATATGGAGTAATTGGTTTATTAATCTAATACTAAATGAAATACTTAAACTAAATGCAAAGACAAAAAGAATGACTTGGAAAAAGACTTTAGGAAAACTCAGTTGATGAAGACGACACCCTCAGGAAGAATCCACCTATGACTTCACTTATTATTTATTCCCCAAACCATATGATTTTTTTACTTAGCTTGATTCGTGAGACTCCTTAACCTATATTAAACCCTCTCTTGAGGAGAATAACGCCTAACCTTAGGTTAATTAGTGGAACTCTTGTTCTCTTATAATAACCCCATAAGGAAGCAGTAAATTGATCAATGGATTCCCATATTAGGTTTCACCCTAATCTGACAAAATCTCGTAACCCTATCTCTAGGCGCCCGATCAACTCTGCTTAATTATGCTAGATCTACTTTTAGGCAGGGTCTATTCCTCCTCCACCTAAGCACATCAGATTAAATTAAGAAACATAATTAAGAACAAACTAAGTACTTATCATATAATTTAGAAATCAAATAACAAAATCCATCATAGGTTTCATCCCCTTCAGGTATCTAAAGGGTTTAGTTCAAAACTAAATAAGAAAACATCTCAAGAGAAAAGATAAAACAAAACATAAAAAATCCCTAAAACTCCCTGAAGGAATTGAAGGAGAGATCCTTCGTCTTGAATAGAGTTCCGGCTTCTTGAGATGGATCAACTGGCTATCTTCAAGTGATTCCCTAAAAGATGAAAGCTTCGGCAAAAGCCTCTACCAAAAAAAACTATTCCCCTTGAATGCCTACCTTCGGTTGTTTATATAGTCTTTTGAGATGCTTTACTTGGCTCCTAAGTACCTCCTCCAAGTAGAATTACTATTAGGGTGTTTAAGTAGACTTAGGAGTATGTTTCTTTGACTTCAAACATCAAATTTTGAGTGAAATTGCTCATTCCCGTGGCAGGGGCACGCCCATGGCACACGCCCATGTCAATCGGGGTTGGGTCGTGCCTTGATTCTATCATTTTGGGTTCGACCATGTAAGTCGAGATTCAGGCCATGCTTCAGGTCTGTCGATTGGGACATGGCCATGTAGATCGCTTGACACGCCCGTGTGTGATAATGAGATGATGAGCAGCCGTGCAACTCGTGAGTTAGGCCATGCTCTAGGTAATCGGTGAGACACGATCGTGCAGGCTTTGTGCCAATCCGTGTTAATTTCTTGCTAAGGCCCAATTACTCCGTTTTAAGCCCATTTTGTGTTCTTTTTCTCCTCGGGTGCTTTCCTGAGTATATGACATGGAAAGAAAGGATTACAAGCACCTTTTATATAAATCAAGGGATAAATCATCAAAAAGCATAGTAAATGTGGGATTAAAATATGTTACTTTTATGGTTTATCAGTGAGGTTGGTACTCCTTGATTACCGATTTTGGCTTTTCTTGTCTTACCTTTGTCTCCCTCATTTTCTTTTATTGAGCTGGATTCATCTTCTCTTTTATTGTCATCAGCTGTGATGGCTTGGATTTGTTCTTTTGGGTTAATCTCAGTGTTACTTGGTAGCCATCATTGCGGTCATTCTGACATTAGTTTTGCGAGTTGTTCGACTGCATTAGTGGCTGCCTTGACTAACTTAGTAAGTTCCCCGATTTGGCTCTCGTTGCTTTTAATTGTTTTCTCAGTTTCTTGGAAGTGATTTTCTGTGTTTTCCATGAATTTTGTCAGCATCTCTTCGAGGTTTGGCTTTTTCTCTTGCGGGTATTGTTGATTTTGGAAATTTGGATGAGGTTGTTGTCTTTGATTTCCTTGAATTCCTTGGCCTCCCCATGAAAAATTTGGGTGGTTCCTCCAACCTGGATTATAGTTGTTACTATAAGGATTATTATTGGATCTAAAATTATTACCTATATTGAAACACCCCAAACCCTGCCCACGAGTCTCGACCAGATCTGGTATGTTCCTCGAGTAGAAACAGTTCAAAGTCATTGGTTCGTCTGAAAATCTTTAAGTGATTTCGGGAAAAACTCGGTTTGGGTTGGGCTCAAGTTGGAAACCAATTTATTTTGGAAATATAAGTTTTTATAAAGATGCCATTGTTAAGTTCAAAACGTTTAAACTAAAAAGGTAGGTCGAATTATAGGTTTTATCTTTAATTAAAATCATGTGAATTTAAGTGTCAAAACATTTAGGGTTTATTTTCAAATAAAACATTAGATCTTTGATTTGATAAATTTAGTAACGTATTGAAATAATTAAAATGCATGCATAAACAGTTTATCACTATGGCCTTATTACATCAAAATAAACCCAAATAAATTAAAGTACTTAAATAAAAATAAAATGTCAAAATCATAAAATTCCTTGCTGAGCATGGCCACCATTAAGCTCCTGCCGACCCGGTCCATTACTGATCGTCACCTGAAAAATGTTCCCACAACAGGGTGAGTCAACAGACTCAATGTGTAACCACAACACTAAGCCTTAACAAATTTAGACATATCAAATCATACATGTACGTATAGCATTTAAATAATATGATGCAAACCCGAACCCAAACCTAGATGCCATCTGCTACACATCACCCGTACCAACCTGCACATTGTGGGGACTACTAAGTCAACCCTCCATCCGCTACACACCATCGAAGGCAGTCGCTGCAGTCGACGTGCTCATCGCCCTTATAAATTCGTTGCATAGCCACCAGATAATATTTTGTGTCTTGAGACACCACATTCAGATAATGTGACCGAAGTCACCACATTCAGATAATATGACAATAGTCACCACATTCACTTCCCCTTTCATAGTCACCCAAATGCCCATGTCATACAAAATCATGCATTATTATGCCATATTCTCTATTCACATTCTTATAGGTTCACATATGTGTTTTAACAGATCTTATCATAATCCCAGTAGGAATAGGAAAACATACCTGAGTACTTTGTACCATGGTATGGTACCTTAGCCATACTTTTCACATTCTTAATAACACATATATTTATATTTATTAAACATTGCCATGAATCTTATTAAGAAATAGTGTGGGGTACACACCTGATACACTTAGCAGTTCACTTAAATCTCGAAAAACCCGATCTAAAGCCTTAGATCCTTTAGTTCCTATAATCAGCCATTAGTAGACATATTAGAAAAACCTATTCGGCTAGATTATTAAATCCCGAAGGACTTTTGAAACCAAAACTTACCTTGTTGCTGATTGGATTTAAGATCAAATCCCAAAACTTTGCTATGCTCCTTCCTGTAATCAGCTAATCACTAGATCCATTGACTTGGTTAGTTTTCGGCTTAAAAGCGAAGAAGAAACAGATCTAAATACCATAATAAGGCCTTGGCCGAATGTCAGATTCACTTACCTTTGTGAATTTAAAATCCCGAAAACACCACTTGGCTATGGAGATGTCGAATTCCCTATACACATATGTTAGATTCGCTTTAATACATAAATCCATAACCATGACCCTTGGCCGAATAGTACCTAACACTTACCTTAGGTAATCGAATCCAAGAGACTCCCTCAATGCTTTCTTCCTCCGGCTACACACAAAAGAACACACTTAATGGCACTATGACATTCGGCCATGCAATAAGAAACAAGACCAAATACTTGGTTTCGGCATACCATCAAAAAAATGATTGTTTATGGAGAGACACTTACCACCCCACGCTACTTGTGAAGACCAAAAGAGAGTAGGTTTCAGCTTTTAAGACTCACGATAGTAGAAGGAGAAAATAAGCACCTAGAGATTCGGCTATGGCTTCAAACGGTGATGAACTATTCAGCAATGGTAAGGGTGAAGGAGTTTCAGTTTTTAGATGAACACTTAGAGAGTTTCGATTCAACAAAAGATGAGAAGGAAAGAGCTTGAGGGTTTCGACAATTGTGGAATGTAAATTCGGCTAGCACAGGGAGTATTTCGGCTTAACAAAATAAAAGAGAATATGAACACTTGCTTCACAATTTTGGCTAGCCTCTGCTTGTCGTTTTTCCTCTTATCCCCTTATTTTAAAATAATTGATTAAATCATAATTATCACCTCCCTTAGCCGAAATCTAAAAAGAGTTTAAAATTAACTAAACCTCATCGAAATGAAGTCCCTATGCCGTCCACCTCTCTCCCTTTTTTGCCTAGAAAAATAAAAAAAATAAAAACCTCCAAGTGCTTCCCACGCTACTCGAACCCTGGCCCTTTCCCCTTGATAATGGCGTCACTTGCTAAGGCCCTAAGTGGCGCCTTGTAGCCACTTTACCAAGCCCAACTTCATGTCTCATTTCCCTTACATTTTCTCTTAAGGCCATATCAACTTAGCTTCCTCTTAAAACTTAAAACTTAACATTTTCTAAAGTATGTTCCTATTATCCTTAAGTTCGTAAACATTCATAAATACACATTCAAACTCACAATGACATGCTATTTCACACATTTTAACAATAACGCATAAGCCATAATTCAGGATATTACAGTTCTACTCCCCTTAAAATAATTTCGTCCTCGAAATTACCTGGCTGGAATAAGTGAGGGTGTTGCTGTCGCATTGCCTCCTCTGGCTCCCACGAAGCTTCCTCTGATCCATGATTATGCCATAACACTTTGACTAGAGGAACTGATTTCCTTCGTAACACTTTCACATCTCATTCTAGAATCTGAATCGGTTCTTCCTCGTAGGATAAATCTGGCCTTAGCTCCACCTCTTCAACTGAAACTACATGAGATGGATCCGATCGATAATGACGTAGCATGGAAACATGGAATACGTCGTACATCTGCTTCAACTCCGGTGGCAACTCCAACTGATATGCCACTGGTCCAATTCGCTTCAAAACCTTATAAGGTCCTATAAACCTTGGACTTAACTTCCCTTTCTGACCAAATCTCATTACCTTTTTCCAAGGCGAAACTTTAAGAAACACTCGGTCTCCCATAGCAAATTCTATTTCTTTCCTTTTGAGATCTGCATATGACTTCTGTCTATCAGATGCTTCCTTTAACTGTGCCCAAATCATACTAACCTTCTCTTCAGATTCTGCCACAATCTTTGGACCCAAAACACAACGTTCTCCCAATTCCGTCCAACAAGTAGGAGTGTGACATTTCTGACCATACAATGCTTCATACGGTGCCATCTGAATACTTGCCTGATAGCTATTATTGTAGGCAAACTCCGTTAAAGGAAAATATTCCTCCCAACTTCCTCTGAAATACATCACACAGCTCCTCAACATATCCTCTAAGACTTGGATCACCCGTTCAGACTGGCCGTCCGACTGTGGATGAAAAGCCGTAGTGAAATCCAATCTGGTGCCTAAAGCCTGATGTAGTGCCTTCCAAAATTGAGACGTGAACCTCGGATCCCTATCCAAGATAATTGACATCGGCACTCTATGCAACCTCACAATTTTTGCTACATACAACCTTGCCAACTTCTGTAGGGAGTAGTTAACCCGTACTGGAATAAAGTACGCGAATTTTGTCAACCGATCCACTATTACCCATACCGAGTCTTTCTTAGTAGGCGTAAGGGAAAGCCCACTAACGAAGTCCATGGTAATTCGCTCCCACTTCCACTGCGGAATCATTATCGGATGAAGTAATCCTGACGGAACTTGGTGTTCAGCCTCAACTTGCTGACATGTCAAACACTTGCCAACAAATTCAGTAACTTCCTTCTTCAGACCAGGCCACCAAAATTGTTCCCTTAGGTCTCTGTACAACTTAGTGCCTCTAGGATGCATAGCACAAGGGCTACAATGCGATTCCTGAAGAATCCTCTATCTAAGTTCTTCGTTCTTCGGCATACAGACCTTACCCTTGAAACACAGTACTCCTTCATCATTAATACAATAATCCTTTAACTCTCCACTCTGCACTTGCCGTAACTTATCACTTAGACCAACATCTGCCAACTGTCCCTCTTTTACTTCATTCAACCACGTCGGCTTAACTTGCAGTTCTGCCAGTAGGCTTCCATCATCATACAAGCTCAGATGTGCGAACATCGCCCTCAGATCCGACACAACCTTCCCACTTAGGGCATCCGCCACTACATTCGCCTTGCCTGGGTGATACTCTATAAAACAGTCATAATCCTTCAGTAACTCCACCCATCTTCGCTGTCACAGGTTCAGCTCTTTTTCAGTCAGCAAATACTTTAGGCTCTTATGGTCCGTGTAGATCACTGACTTTTCTCCATATAAGTAGTGCCTCCACACTTTAAGAGCAAAGACAATCGCTGCCAATTCCAAGTCGTGCGTCGGGTAGTTAACCTCATGAGGTCTTAATTGCCGAGGCGCATAAGCAACTACCTTTCCCTCTTGCATCAAAACGCATCCCAATCCTGTATGATAAGCCTCACAATACACCACGAAGTCCTTTCCTGCCTCAGGCTGAATCAGAACCGGAGCTTCAGTCAAAACCCTTTTAAGCTTCTCAAAGCTCTCCTGCTGCTTATCCGACCATACGAAAGGTACTTCCTTTCTCAGCAACTTCATCAAAGGCGCGGCTATTGATGAGAACCCTTCCATAAACCTTCTGTAATAGCCTGCCAATCCCAAGAAACTGCGAACCTCAGCTACCGACTTAGGTGGTTTCCAATTCAGCACCGCCTCAATTTTCCTAGAATCCACCCTTATTCCTTCTGCAGACACCATATGTCCTAAGAACGCAACCTCCTTAAGCCAAAATTCACACTTGCTGAATTTGGCGTAGAGCTTCTTTTCCCTCAACACTTGCAACACTATTCAGAGATGCTCATCATGCTCCCTTTCAGACTTGGAATACACCAGAATATCATCTATGAACACAACAACGAACCGGTTCAGATAGGGTTGGAAAACCCGGTTCATCATGTCCATAAACGCGGTTGGGGCACTTGTCAAACTGAACGGCATTACCACGAATTTAAAATGCCCATACCTTGTCCGAAAAGCCGTCTTATGGATATCTACCTCCTTCACCTTCAACTGATGATATCCTGACCTTAAGTCGATCTTTGAGAAAATCATGCCCTTAAGTCGATCGAACAAGTCGTCTATCCTTGGCAACAGATACTTGTTCTTGATAGTTAGCTTATTCAACTGACGATAATCTATGCACATACGTATAGTTCTGTCCTTCTTCTTCACAAACAGAACAGGTGCTCCCCATGGAGACAGACTGGGTCGAATAAACCAATGATCAAGTAACTCCTGGATCTGAGCCTTGAGCTCAACCAACTCCTTTGGTGCCATTCTATACGGGGCGATTGACATAGGAGCTGTACCCGTGGCAAGTGAATTCCAAACTTAACCTCCCTGTCTGGGGGTATTCCAGGTAATTCCTCCAAAAAGACGTCCACAAAATCCTTTACAGCTCTTACTCCACTAACTCCCCCTTCCTTTCCCTCCAACGCACTAATAAAGGTCAAAAATGCCTTGCACCCTTTTCGAACCATCTTCTCCACCTTAAGTGCTGGAACTACATTAGACAAGTAGTTTCTTCTTTCTCCTATCATAATGACCACCTCATCCTCTGGGGTCCTTAACTCCATTCGCTTAGCTGCACAGTCCACCACAGCTCGATGTTCCACTAGCCAGTCCATACCAAGTATGAGATCGAATTCTCCGAAGGGAAGTTCCATCAAGTCAGCAGAAAATACTACGCCTTGAATTTCTAAAGGTACACTACGAAAGAGCTTATTCACCACTACAGTTTGACCTAGTGGGCTTACTACGGTCATCTCCCTATCAGAAAGTTCAGAGGCTATGTCTAGAGTTTCAACTACTCTACATGCCACATAAGAATGGGTCAAGCCCACATCAATCAAAGCATAATAAGGCTTCCCAAATACAAGAAACGTACCGATTATGACGTCCGACGCGTCTCTATCCTCCCTCCGATGAACCGCATAAACCAAACCCACCGCCTTTGCCTCAAGATATTAAGACTCACCTCGGCCGTGTTCCACGTCCTTTACCAGCACCATTTCCTCTGTTATTCAAACCATGGCCCTGCTGAGGCTCTTGTCCACCTCTACCAGTTTGATTAACATTTTGAGCTACTGGTCGATTCCCATCTGGTCTCATCGGACAGTCCTTAATCATATGGTCTTTTGACCCACACTTGAAACATCCACCTGTCTTCTTCCAGCATTCACCTAAGTGTTTCTTCCCACACTGCTCACAAGTACGATATTGCCCTCTAGTACCAGTTTGCTGACCTCCTCTTCAATTAAACCTTGATTGGCAAGTATAAATGTCATGCCTTATGCACTGTTTAAACGACTAGGTCTAGGGAAGCCCAAACAAACTAGGATGAGTATTCAACTAGCTGATAAAACTGTTAGAATTCTTAGGGGCATTATTGAAGACGTTTTAGTAAAAATCGATAAATTTGTTTTCCAAGTAGATTTTGTTGTCTTAGACATGGATGAGGAAAATTCAATCCCTTTAATTTTAGGAAAATCTTTTCTTGCAACTGCCAAGACTAAAATTGATGTTGCCATAGGAGAACTCATACTTCGTGTAGGAGAAGAATCGGTCAATCTTCAAGCTCTCGACTCAACCAAAACAACAGAAGATGAAGGTAAAAAAGTCATTTCAATAGATAACCAAGTTGTCAACCTTCATCGTAGGAAACATCATAATGCATCAAAGCTGAGCGAACTCATAGTCCCCAAGTCGTCACAGAAGAATCACACCAGAAACAAAACCGTAAGATCGACAATTTAGAAGAGCAGAAGATACACACCAAAGAAAAGCTAGATCCACACGAAGTAAAACCAAAGGAACCACCAGAAGAGCTCATAGGGACATCAAATCACTTTAAAATAAGAGACCAGGTGCAGTTAGACAAAGCCGATCCTCACATCACTTCAACAGACCTGAAGAAAAAGGAAGAAATACTCCTTCAGGTACACGCTATTTTCCCACATGAAATAGTCGAGGTAAGTAATCCAATATTCGGCAATTTCAAGGTAAACGCTTCTCGACATAAAGTTTTTCACGAAAATAAAATTGTCAGCAAGAGGGAAAATATTCAAACCTTTAACCCCCCTAAAATTTTCAAAGTCAAAGACTAGCTTAAGACTATAAACCAGCACTTCTCAGGAGGCAACCCGAGCACTACCACTATTTACTTTCAAATTTATTTTTCTTTTCTTCCTTTCTGTCTTCTCTCAACATTTAAACTAAAAAATATAGATTCCTAGGCCACACGGCGATACAACGGCCGTGCCCGTGGCCGTGTGGACCACCAGAACACCACACTGATAGAGCAGAGCTGTGCAAGTTAGTCCACCCAACCCCTACGTCACGGAGCCAACCACTCACACCACAGGCACCAAAAAAAATAGCACGGCCGTGCCTCACGACAGTGCTAAGATACTGACTTATTGAGTACATCTAAACCATGCCCATGCATTCCATCCGTGCTCACATGTTGGCCTTTTAGGAACGGGCGTGCCAAATGACAAAACGGGCGTAGAAGAACAACACACTCCACCACACGACCGTGCGATGCGGCCATATGAATCAACACACCCTCGGTACATGGGCGTGGGAACGTGCCAGATTTGAAATCCTATTTAAATCCCCACAGCCCTTCCCCTTTTTCCCATCTTCTTTCTTCCTTCTATTTCTTTCAAAATTTTCTTTCTGTTCATAGAAAAGGTCCAAGACTCTTGAGCAACACCAAAATCATGTCGAAGAAGCGTAAGAAGGTAAGCATTGTCTCCTCAGAGGAGACATCAACATGAGTTCGTACCGGTAGCTTCCGCTAATTGGCACGCTAAGGGTCTCCGAATCCTTTTCGGTGCTATTTCTCTTTTCTCTTCTACTTTATTTTCGTATCTATACTTTTCTTCTTCTTAATTTAATTTATTTCATATTAGTTTCTTGGTTTTAGGTTCTAAAGGCTGCTAGGGAATCACGCCACTTCCACCACCACCAACACTCTACAGCCTTAGAAATCATACCCACCTAATGAATCATCTGCTAATAAGGACTTCTTAGTCCATTAGTCTTTTCTTTAAATTTTAGTTTTCTTCTTAGTCTCCTTCTCTTTATTTTCTTAATCTTTAATTATATTATTAGTATATTATTATTATTTCTCTAGATCTCTTGGCTATATCTTCACAGGCTACCCAATTTCTTCATCTAGGAAATTGCTTTTCGGTAGCCACACCACCAGGCCCATAGAAAACACCATCACCACCACCAAAGACTCCGGGATCATCCAAATTTCAGGGAGTATTACTTTACCCACTTCTCTTTTTGATTTTACATTTAATTATCATTATCTATCTTTGTACATTGAGGGCAATGTACATCTTAAGTGTGGGGGTAAAAGTGCCTAACTTTTTGCATAATTCTTAATTTAATGTCTAATTTTCAAACCCTGAATTTAGTCTCGTTCAAAAGTATTTTTTTCTCATATTACTAATTAGGGTGAAATTCTAATGATTTATGATTTTTATTGATATGTCTTTGAATAAGTCATAGTTAATTGTGCATTGATGATTAAATTTGAAGAATACTAGAGAATCAAGCATGATAAGTCTACTTTCTAAAAATTAAAATTGATGGGTCGTTGAATTGAATTTGAGTATCACCTTGAAGTTCAAAATTTATAGGTATTGATGTCAAAAACACCCATAGTTTTTGTGAGATTTTGAACCTTAAAGAGCATATATTCTTTTTCGTGCTCACTTTATTAATTATGAGTGTGTCAACTTTGAACTGTTATTCTAGAACTTGCCTTGTTTATACATGTCGAGACCACATTAATGATTTGATATACTAAGATGATAAAGGCACCTAGGTTTTAACCCGTTCACTCCACTAAAAAGCCTACCCATACAAATTAACCCCTAGTGAACCCTGTTGAATCGTAACAACCTTTTTATTGACTCACCCTCTAATATTAACCCAAAATCCCTTTGTATTTGTTATCAGCATTCTTTTGACTACCCTTTAATCGAGGTTTGATTTGATTAAATTACTGAATTATATTAGTTCAGTAGTTACATTTATTATTTATGATGTAATATTTTAGTTTGTTCTTAATTAAAAAAATCCAAGTTATTCAATATTAGTAGTATATATAAAAGAGCTTAGCATTTAAACTCTAATTGTTAAAGAAAAAGCTCGTTTTAAAGTATTATCAAATTTCAAGTGAGGGAAATACTCGTTATTATAGAGTAATTATCAATAATAGGTATTATTGGCTTTCAATTGATGTAAGTACTTATATTAGTTCACTATTTTCAGATTAGGTAATTAGGCAATTCGATCTCGATTATAACCCTCTAATTTAGCCTGTATCCACACCTTTAACCTTATCCCCATTACAACCCTGATTTAGGACCTTTTGATTTATGTATCATCTCATATACAGTGGTGGAGATTTGATTTTCAGGCAAGCCTATGGGATTAACTTTTCAGGTTCGACTTAGAGTGCTTATTCTTGAACCTTAAACACTTCGAGTGATTTGAGTGAATCTTTTGTGAGGATGTCTATCCTTGTCGATTTTGAATTAAAGGTAATTACTTAGATAAGGGGAGACACCTATGTTTTCGTACTACTACAAAGGTATGACTTATCTTGATTGAATCTTTAGGACTCTTTGAGTTAAATTATCCACATGTAAATTATCTATGAATTATGATGATACGTTATCGATAAGAATTATGAATTATGGAAAGTTCGTTTTAATTGTAAGTTCAAAATTTTCCTTGAGGACAAGCAAAAGCTTAAGTGTGGAGGTATTTGATAAACCGTAAAAGTAACATATTTTAATCCCACATTCAGTATGCTTTTGGATGAATTATCCTTGATTTATGTAAAAAGGTGCTCTTAATCCTTTCTTTTCATGTCTTATACTAAGGAAAGCATCTACGGATAAAAAGAACGCAAAATGGGCTTAAAATGGACTAAATTGGGCCAACCCAAGAATTTGACACAGCTATGCATCATCCTTTTATCACACACGGACGTGCCTAGTGATCTACATGGTCGTGCCCCAATCGATGACCTGGCACAGCCTGAATCTGACTCACTCGCAACAGTCATTACCACAGTGTGCCCAAAACGACGAGAATCAAGGCACTACCAACCACAATTACACGAGCATGTGCCATGGGCGTGCCCCTGCCGCGAGAATGAGCAATTTCACTCAGAATTGGATGCTTGAAGCCAAAGAAACATACTCCTAAGTCTACTTGAACACCCTAATAGCAATTCTACTTGAAAGAGGTACTTAAGAGCCAAGTAAAACATCTCAAAAGCCTATATAAACAACCCAAGGCAGACATTAAGCGGGGGGACAGCTTTTGCAAAGGCTTTTGCCAAAGCTTTCATCTTTTAGGGAAATACTCGAAGATAGCCAGTTGATCCATCTCAAGAAGCTAGAGTTCTACTCAAGATGGATGATCACTTCAATTCCTTTAGGGGGTTTTAGGGATTTCTTATGTTTTGTTTTATCTTTTCTCTTGAGATGTTTTCTTATTTAGTTATGAACTAAACCCCTCAGATACCTGAAGGGGATGAAACCTGTGATGGATTTTGTAACTTGATTTCTAAATTATATGATAAGTACTTAGTTTGTTCTTAATTATGTTACTTAATTTAATCTGATGTGCTTAGGTGGAGGAGGAATAGACCCTACCTAAGAGAAGATCTAGCATAATTGAGCGGAGTTGATCGAGCGCCTAGAGATAAGGTTACGAGATTTTGTCAGATTAGGGTGAAACCTAATATGGGAATCCATTGATCAATTTACTGTTTCCTTAGGAGGTTATTATAAGAGAACAAGAGTTCCACTAATTAACATAAGGTTAGACGTTATTCACCTCGAGAGAGGGTTTAATATAGGTTAGGAAGCCTCACGGATCAAGTTAAGTAAAGAAATCATATGGTTTGGGGAATAAATAATAAGTGAAGTCATAGGTGGATTCTTCCTGAGGGTATCGTCTTCATCAACTGAGTTTTCCTAAAGTCTTTCTCCAATTCATTTTTTGTCTTTGCATTTAGTTTAAGTATTTCATTAGTTTAATAAACCAATCACTCTATATTTCAGGCTAAATAATAGAAAAAAAGTGAGTAGTAGTACTTTTAGGTTCCCTTGGGTTCGATAAGATATTCTTGCCTAAACTATACTACTGTTCGATAGGTCCACTTGCCTCTATTGTTGTCATAGTTAGTCTACAGGTTCGATCATTCTTTTATAAATATTCAAACTTGACTATTTGACACGATCATTAGGCGGGGTCTATTCCTCCTCCACCTAAGCACATCAGATTAAATTAAGCAACATAATTAAGAACAAACTAAGTACTTATCATATAATTTAGAAATCAAATAACAAGATCCATCATAGGTTTCATCCCCTTCAGGTATCTAAAGGGTTTAGTTCATAACTGAACAAGAAAACTTTTCAAGAGAAAAGATAAAACAAAACATAAGAAATCCCTAAAACTCCTTGCAGGAATTAAAGGAGAGATCCTCCGTCTTGAATAGAATTCCAGCTTCTTGAGATGGATCAACTGGCTATCTTCAAGTGATTCCCTAAAAGATGAAAGCTTCGGCAAAAGCCTCTACTAAAAAAATTGTTCCCCCTTGAATGCCTTCCTTCGGTTGTTTATATAGTCTTTTGAGATGCTTTACTTGGCTCCTAAGTACCTCCTCCAAGTAGAATTACTATTAAGGTGTTTAAGTAGACTTACGAGTATGTTTCTTTGACTTCAAGCATCAAACTCTGAGTGAAATTGCTCATTCCCACGGCAGGGGCATGCCCATGGAACACGCCCGTGTCAATCAGGGTTGGGTCGTGCCTTGATTTTGTCGTTTTGGGCACGACCGTGCAAGTCGGGATTCAGGTCGTGCATCAAGTCTGTCGATTGGGACACGGCCATGTAGATCACTTGACACGCCCGTGTGTGATAATGAGATGATGTGCGACCGTGCAACTTGTGAGTTAGGCCGTGCTCTAGGTAATCGACGAGACACGATCGTGCAGGCTTTGTGCCAAGCCATGTTGATTTCTTGCTAAGGCCCAATTACTCTGTTTTAAGCCCGTTTTGTGTTCTTTTTCTTCTCAGGTGCTTTCCTGAGTATATGACATGAAAAGAAAGGATTACAAGCACCTTTTATATAAATCAAGGGCTAAATCATCAAAAAGCATACTAAATGTGGGATTAAAATATGTTACTTTTATGGTTTATCAAATAACCCCACACTTAAGCTTTTCCTTGTCCTCAAGTAAAATTCTCAACTTACAATTAAAACGAACTTTCCATAATTCATAATTCCTATCAACAATGTCTCATCATAATTCATAGATAATTTATACATGGATAATTCAACTCAAAGAGTCCTAAAGATTCAATTACGATAAGTCATACCTTTGTAGTACGAAAACGTAAATGTCTCCCCTTATCTGAATAATTACCTTTAATTCAAAACTGACAAGGATTAACATCCTCACTGAAGGTTCACTCAAATCACTCAAAGTGTTCAAGGTTCAAGAATAAGCACTCATAAGTCGAACCTGAAAAGTTAATCCCATAGGCTTGCCTAAAAATCAAATCTCCACCACTTTATATGAGATGATACACAGATCAAAAGGTCTTTATCAGGGTTGTAACAAGGCTAAGGTTAAGGGTGTGGATACAGGCTAAATTAGAGGGTTAGAATCAAGATCGAATTGACTAATTACCTAATCTAAAAATAATGAACTGAATATGAATATTTACATCGAATGAAAACTAATAATACCACTATTGATAATTACTATATAATAAAGAATATTTTCATCACTTAAAATTTTATAATACTTTAATACGAGCTTTTTTCTTCAACAATTGGAGTTTAAATGCTCTAAGCTCTTTTTATACTACTAATATTGAATAAACTTGGATTTTATTTTTATTTTTTTAGAACAACCTAAAATATTACATCATAAATAATAAATGTAACTACTGAACTAATATAATTTACTAATTTAATCAAATCAAACCTCGATTAAAGGTTAGTCAAAAGAATGGTGATAACAAATTCAAAGGGATTTTGGGTTAATATTAGTGGGTGAGTCAATAAAAAGGTTGTTAGGATTCAACGGGGTTTACTGGGGGTTAATTTGTATGGGTAGGCTTTTTAGTGGAGTGAACGGGTTAAAACCTAGGTGCCTTTATCATTTCAGTATATCAAATCATTAATGTGGTATCGACATGTATAAACGAGGCAAGTTCTATAATAACAGTTCAAAGTTGACACACTCATAATTAATAAAGTGAGCACGAAAAAGAATATATGCTCTATTAGGCTCAAAATCTCACAAAAATTATGGGTGTTTTGACATCAATCCTTATAAATTCCAAATTTCAAGGTAGTACTCAAATTCGATTCAATGACCCATCAATTTTAATTTTTAGAAAGTAGGCTTATCATGCTTGATTCTCTAGTATTCTTTTGAAATTTAATCATCACTGCACAATTATCAATGACTTAATCCAAAACATATCAATATAACTCATAAATCATTAGAAATTTCATCCTAATTAGTAATATGAGAAAATTACTTAAAAACAAGACTAAATTCAGGATTAATGAAAAATTAGGCATTAACTTGAGAATTATGCAAAAAGTTAAGCACTTTTATCCCCCCCACTTAAGATGTACATTGCCCTCAATGTACAAAGATAGATAATGATAATTATGGAAAAAATCAAAATAGAAGGGGTAGAGTGACACTTCCTGAATTTTGGATGTTTCTGGGCGTCTTTGGTGGCGGTGATGGTGTTTTCTATGGGCTCGGTGGTGTGGCTATCAAAAGCAATTTGCTAGATGAAGAAATTGGGTAGCCTGCGAAGATATAGCTAAGAGATCTAGAGAAATAATAATAATTTCTAATACTATAATTAAAAACTAAGAAAATAAAGAGAAGAAGACTAAGAAGAAAACTAAAATTTAAAGAAAAGACTAATGGACTAAGGAGCCCTTATTAGCAGATGGTTCGTGAGATAGGTATGATTTTTAAGGCTGCAGAGTGTTGGTGGTGGTGGAAGTGGTGTGATTCCCTAGCAGCCTTTAGAACCTAAAACCAAGAAACTAATATGAAATAAATTAAATTAAGAAGAAAAGCAGTATAGATAAGGAAAATAAAGGAGAAGAGAAAAGAAAAATAGAACTAAAAAGGTTTCGGAGACCATTGTCGTGTCAATTAGTTGAAGCTGCCGGCATGAACTCATGTTGAGGTCTCCTCTGAGGAGGCGATGCTTACCTTCTTACGTTTCTTCGGCATGATTTTTGTGTTGCTCAAGAGTCTTGGACCTTTTATATGAACAGAGAGAAAAAATTGAAAGAAAGAGAAGGAAGAAAGAAGATGGGAAAAAGGGGAAGGGCTGTGGGGATTTAAATAAGATTTCAAATCTAGCACGTTCCCACGCCTGTGTACCGAGGGTGTGTCGATTCACACGGCCGCATCGCACAGCCATGTTGGGGAGTGTGTTGTTCTTCCATGCCCGTTTGTCGATTGGCACGCCCGTTCCTAAAAGGCCAGCATGTGAGCTCGGAAGGAATGAACGGGCGTGGTTTGCCCGTGCTCAATAAGTCAGTATCTTAGCACGGTCGTGAGGCAGGGCCATGCTATTTTGTCAGTGCCCGTGGTGTGGGTGGTTGGATCTGTGATGTTGGAGGGTGGGTAGATAGACTTACACGGCTCTACTCGGTCAGTGTGGTGGTTTTGGTGGTCCACACGGTCATAGGCACGGTCGTGTTTAAGGCTGTGTGGCCTAGAAATTTGCATTTTTGTGTTAGTTTAAATGTTGCGAGAATAAAGAAGGAAAGAAAAAAATAAATTTGATAGTAAATAGTGTTAGTGCTTGGGTTGCCTCCCGAGAAGTGCTCGTTTATAGTCTTAAGCTAGACTATCCTTGACTTTGAAAATTTTAGGGAGGTTTAAAGGTTTGAATATTTTCCCTCTTGCTGACAGTTTTATTTTCATGACAAAGTTTAGGTTGAGAAGCGTTTACCTTGAAATTGCCGAATATTGGATCGCTTACCTCGACTATTTCGTATGGGAAAATATCGTGTACCTGAAGGAGTATTTCTTCCTTTTTCTTCAGTTTTGTTGAAGAGATGTGAGGATCGGCTTTATCTAACAGCACCTAGTCTCCTATTTTAAAGTGATTTGATGTCCCTATGAGCTCTTCTTGTGGTTCCTTTGGTTTTACTTCGTGTGGATCTGGCTTTTCTTTGGTGTGTATCTTCTGCTCTTCTAAATTGTCGATCTTACGGTTTTGTTTCTGGTGTGATTCTTCTGTGATGTCTTAGGGGCTATGAGTTGGCTCAGGTTTGATGCATTGTGATGTTTCCTATGGTGAAGGTTGAACAATTTGGTTAACTATTGAAATGACTTTCTTACCTTCATCTTCTGTTGTTTTGGCTGAGTCGAAAGCTTGAAGATTGACCGATTCTTCTCCTACACAAGTATGAGTTCTCCTATGGCAACATCAATTTTAGGCTTGGCAGTTGCAAGAAAAAGTCTTCCTAAAATTAAAGGGATTGAATTTTCCTCATCCAAGTCTAAAACAACAAAATCTACTAGGAAAACAACTTTATCGATTTTTACTAAAACGTCTTCATTAATGCCCCTAGGAATTCTAACAGTTTTATCAGCTAGTTGAGTACTCATCCTAGTTTGTTTGGGCTTCCCTAGACCTAGTCGTTTAAACAGTGCATAAGGCATGACATTTATACTTGCCCCTAAATCAGCTAACACATTATCAATAGTTAAACTACCAATTAAACATGGAATCGTAAAACTCCCTGGATCTTTTAGTTTCTGTGGTAGTCTGTTCTGTAGCATTGCTGAACATGTTGCATTGAGTTCCACATGGTGCTCTTCATCTATTTTGCGTTTGTTCGTCAAGAACTGTCTTAAAAATCTCCTTGAGTCGGGCATCTGAAAAAGAGCTTCAAGAAGAGGTAAGTTAATATGTAATTTCTTTAAAAGTTTTATAAACTTACCGAATTGTTCCTCTGAATTATCTTTTTTCAATGCTTCGGGATAAGGTATGCGAGGTTGGTACTCTTTGATTACCGGTGTTTCTTGTGCTACCTCTATTTTACCTTTTTCTTTCTTGGTTTCTTGGGCTGATGTAGGCTTGTCTACCTTTGTACCCTCTTGAGATGTGATGGCTTGGATCTATTCTTTTGGGTTTATTTCTGTGTTGCTTGGTAGACATACTTGTTGACGTTCAGAAATCAACTTTGTGAGATGTCCCACTGACCTCGTAAGTTCTCCAACTTGATTCTCAATCCCTTTGATCGATTTTTGTTATTTATCAAGTGTTGCTTCAGTCTTTTGGAGATGAGAATCTGTGGTACCGTGAATTTTGCCAGCATCTCTTCAAGGTTTGATTTCTTTTCCTATGGATAGGGCTGATTTTGGTAATTTGAAGGAGGTTGCTACCTTTGATTTCCTTGATTTCTTTGTCCTCCCCACAAAAAATTTGAGTGGTTCCTCCAACCCGCACTATAAGTGTTACTATAAGGATTATTATTAGATCTAAAATTGTTACCTATATAGTTTGTCTACTCGTTGTTTGCGCTCGATTGGTAGGGTGGGGACTCAGAATTTGCCATATTTCCACTCGCTTCGCATTGCATGACCGGGTGTACCTGCAAAGAACATAAGTTATCAAGCTTTTTATTCATCATCTCCACCTATGTTGACAGCATTGTTACTGCATCTATGTTAAAAACTCTGGCTGATTTTGTCGGTTTGGCTCTTGTAATTTGCCTTTGATAGGTGTTCAATGACATCTCTTCAATAAAATTGTAAGCTGCTTCAGGAGTTTGGTTGTTCAGAGTTCCACCAGCTGATGAATCAATCATTTAACTAGTTGGAGAATTCACACCATTGTAAAAAGTTTGGACTTGAAGCCACAAAGGTAATCCGTGGTGTGGGCATCTCCTTAGGAGATCCTTGTGTCTTTCCCATGCATCATATAATGTTTTTGCATCATTCTGCATAAAAGAAGATATGTCATTCCTAAATTTGGCTGTTTTGGCTGGTGAAAAATATTTTAAAAAATTTTTCGGTCATTTGATCCCATGTGGTGATTGACCCTTGTGGTAATGAGTTCAACCACTACTTTGCTTTATTCCTTAATGAAAAATGAAATAACTGAAGACGTATGGAATCGTCAGAAACAACATTTATTTTGAAGGTATCACAGAACTCTAAGAAATTAGCTATATGAGTATTTGGATCTTCGTCTTGCAAACCATCAAATTGAACAAACTCGTGAATCATTTGTATTGTGTTAGGCTTTAATTCAAAATTATTAGCAGCTATAGCAGGCCTAACAATACTAGATTCTACTCCTGTCAAATTAGGTTTAGCATAATTATACATAGTACGTAGAGCATTCTGATCTTGCACATTTGGCGGTGGATTGTTGTCATCCATCCCTTCAGTAGGATTGGATCTGTCTTGTTGTTCTTCTCCTTGGTAGTCTAGAGCTCGTCTAATTTCTCTACGATTTCTGTGAGCGGTAGCTTCAATGTCACTTTCGTAAGCTAATGGTCCTCTCAGGTTCCTTCTTGTCATAAACTGGAGGTACCTGCTAGGAGAAAAAAGAAAGAAATTTAGTGTAAATAAAAATCTAATGAGAAAAAAATAATAAAATAATGGCTAAAGTAATAGAAATAGAGCATTCTTAATATTTTAGTGTCCCCGACAATGGCGCCAAAAACTTGATCGTGTCAAACAGTCGAGTTTTAAAATTTATAAAAAGAATGATCGAACCTGTAGACCAACTATGACAACGATAGAGGCAAGTGCACCTATCGAATAATAGAATAGTTTAGGCAAGAATATTTTATCTAACCCAAGGGAACCTAAAAGTACTACTACTCACTTTCTTTCTATTATTTAGCCTAAAATATGGAGTAATTGGTTTATTAATCTAATACTAAATGAAATACTTAAACTAAATGTAAAGACAAAACGAATGACTTGGAGAAAGACTTTAGGAAAACTCAGTTGATGAAGACGTTACCCTCAGGAAGAATCCACCTATGACTTCACTTATTATTTATTCCCCAAACCATATGATTTTTTTACTTAGCTTGATTTGTGAGACTCCTTAACCTATATTAAACCCTCTCTCGAGGAGAATAACGTCTAACCTTAGGTTAATTAGTGGAACTCTCGTTCACTTATAATAACCCCCTAAGGAAGCGATGTCGATCAATGGATTCCCATATTAGGTTTCACCCTAATCCGACAAAATCTCGTAGCCCTATCTCTAGGCGCCGATCAACTCCACTCAATTATGCTAGATATACTCTTAGGCGTGGTCTATTCCTCCTCCACCTAAGCACATCGATTAAATTAAGAAACATAATTAAGAACAAACTAAGTACTTATCATATAATTTAGAAATCAAATAACAAAATCCATCATAGGTTTCATCCCTTCGTATCTCAAGGGTTTAGTTCAAACTAAATAAGAAAACATCTCAAGAGAAAAGATAAAACAAAACATAAGAAATCCTAAAACTCCTCAAGGAATTGAAGGAGAGATCCTCCGTCTTGAATAGAGTTCCAGCTTCTTGAGATGGATCAACTGGCTATCTTCAAGTGATTCCCTAAAAGATGAAAGCTTCGGCAAAAGCCTCTACCAAAAAAAAACTATTCCCCTTGAATGCCTGCCTTCGGTTGTTTATATAGTCTTTTGAGATGCTTTACTTGGCTCCTAAGTACCTCCTCCAAGTAGAATTACTATTAGGGTGTTTAAGTAGACTTAGGAGTATGTTTCTTTGACTTCAAGCATCAAATTTCGAGTGAAATTGCTCATTCCCGGAACAGGGGCACGCCCATGGCACACGCCCGTGTCAATCGGGGTTGGGCCGTGCCTTGATTCTATCGTTTTGGGCACGACTGTGTAAGTCGGGATTCAGGCCGTGCTTTAGGTCTATCGATTGGGAGATGGCCATGTAGATCGCTTGACCCGCCCGTGTGTGATAATGAGATGATGCGCGGCCGTGCAACTCGTGGGTTAGGCCGTGCTCTAGGTAATCGGTGAGACACGATCGTGCAGGCTTTGTGCTAGGCCGTGTTAATTTCTTGCTAAGGCCCAATTACTCTGTTTTAAGCCCGTTTTGTGTTCTTTTTCTCCTCGGGCGCTTTCCTGAGTATATGACATGGAAAGAAAGGATTACAAGCACCTTTTATATAAATCAAGGGCTAAATCATCAAAAAGCATACTAAATGTGGGATTAAAATATGTTACTTTTATGGTTTATCAGCGAGGTTAGTACTCCTTGATTACCGATTTTGGCTTTTCTTGTCTTACCTTTGTCTCCCTCGTTTTCTTTTACTGAGCTGGATCCATCTTCTCTTTTATTGTCATCAGCTGTGATGGCTTGGATTTGTTCTTTCGGGTTAATCTCAGTGTTACTTGGTAGCCATCATTGTGGTCATTCTGACATTAGTTTTGCGAGTTGTTCGACTGCATTAGTGGCTGCCTTGACTGACTTAGTAAGTTCCCCGGTTCGACTCTCGTTGCTTTTAATTGTTTTCTCAGTTTCTTGGAAGTGATTTTCTGTGTTTTCCATGAATTTTGTCAGCATCTCTTCTTTTGGAAATTTGGATGAGGTTGTTGTCTTTGATTTCCTTGAATTCCTTGGCCTCCCCATGAAAAATTTGGGTGGTTCCTTCAACCTGGATTATAGTTGTTACTATAAGGATTATTATTGGATCTGAAATTATTACATATATAGTTCATATGTTCGCTCTCTGCGTCTGGTTGGTAAGGTGGGTACTTAGGATTCGCTGCAGTTCCACTTGTGTTGCACTGCATGACTGGATGTACCTACGAAGAATACAAACTATTAAGCTTTTTATTCATCATCTCTTCCTGTGTTGATAGCATGGTCACTGCATTAAGGTTGTAAAATCTAGCTGATTTTGTCGGCTTTGTCCTTATAACTTGCCACTGATAGTTATTCAATGACATCTCTTCAATGAACTTGTAGGCTGCTTTAGGAGTTTTGTTGTTTAGGGTTCCATCGGCGGCTGAATCGATTAGTTGCCTCGTTGAGGGGTTTACACCGTTATAGAAAGTTTGGACTTGTAGCCACAAGGGTAGACCATGGTGTGGACACCTCCTCAAGAGATCCTTGTATCTTCCCATGCATCGTATAATGTTTCTAAATCCATCTGGACAAAAGAAGAGATTTCATTCCGTAATTTGGTAGTTTGGCCTGTGGGAAATATTTTAATAAAAATTTTTCGGTCATCTGCTCCCATGTAGTGATTGACCCTCGTGGTAACGAGTTTAACCACTGTTTGGATTTATTCTTTAATGAAAAGGGAAATAACCGAAGACGTATGGCATCATCAGAAACGCCATTTATTTTGAAGGTATCACAGAACTCTAAGAAATTAGCTATATGAGTGTATGAATCTTCGTCCTGCAAACCATCAAATTGAACAAACTGTTGAATCATTTGTATTGTGTTAGGCTTTAATTCGAAATTATTAGTGGCTATAGTAGGCCTAACAATACTCGATTCCGCTCCTGTCAAATACGGTTTAGCATAATCAAACATTGTGCATGGAGCATTATTTTCTCGCACATCAGGTGCTAGTGGGTTATTCTCATCCATCCCTTCAGTAGGATTGGATTTGTCTTATTGATCTTCCTCTGTGTAATTTAGGGCTCATCTGATTTCTCTACTATTCCTACGCACGGTAGCTTCGATATCACTATCATATACTAGTGGTCTTCTCGGGTTCCTCCTAGTCATAAACTAGAGGTACCTGCTAGGAAAAGAAAAAAAAAGAAAATTTAGTAAGTAAAATAAAATAAATTGCGAAATTGAAAATAAAAATGATGGCTAAAATAATAAAAATAGAGTTTTCTCAATAATTTAGTTCCCCGGCAATGGCACCAAAAACTTGAACGTTGTTTTGTCGAGTTTTAAAATTTATAATGAATGATCGAACCTGAAAACTAACTCTGACAATGATTATAGGCAAGTGTACCTATCGAACAGTAGTATAGCTTAGGCAAGACCGGATTGTTGAACCCAAAGGAACTAAAAGTACGAATACTCACTTTCTTTTTGTTATTTAGCCTAAAATATGGAGTGATTGGTTGATTTAATCTAATTTAACGACTACTAAGCTAAAGACACAAAGACAAAAAGAACGAATTGGGAAATAACTTGATGAAAAACTCATTTGATCACGACGATACCCTTAGGAAGAATCCACCTAGACTTGTTATTTAACACTGAACCATACGATTTATTCACTTAGTTTGATCCGTAAGACTCCCTAATGTATATTAAACCCTCTCTCGAGGCGAATAATGTCTAACCCTAGGTTAATTAGTGGAACTCTCGTTCTCTTATAATAACCCCCTAGAATAGCAGTATATCGATATATGGACTACCATATTAGGTTTCACCCTAATCTGGCAAAATCTCGTTACCCTATCTTTAGGCATGCGATCAACTCCGCTTAATTATGCTAGATTTACTCTTAAGCGGGGTCTATTCCTCCTCCACCTAAGCATATCAGATTTGGATTAAGCATGCGCAATTAAAAAAAACTAAGTATTTATCATATAATTCAGAAAGTAATAACAAGATTCATCTAGGTTTCATCCCCTTCAGTTATCTGAAGGGTTTAGTTCATAATGAATAAAGAAAACATCTCAAGAGAAAAGATAAAACAAAACATAAGAAATCCCTAAAACCCCCTGAAGGAATTGAAGGGGAAGTCCACCGTCTTGAGTAGAATTCTGGCTCCTTGAGATGGATCAACTGGCTATCTTCGAGTAATTCACTGAATTGAACTACTGTGGCTTCGGCTATTTGGCCTAGCTCAACGCCTCCTTTCAGGATACACTTAGGGTGTTTATATAGACTTTTAGAATGCTTTATTTGGTCCCTAGGTGTCATAATTTAAGTATACTTCCTACTCGGTGTTTGAATAAGATTTGGAAAGTGTTTCTTTGCCTCAAATTATCCAAATCTGAGTGAAATTGCTCTCCCCCGCAGCAGAGGCACGGGCAGGGCACACGCCCGTGTAATTCATGGTTGGGCCGTGTTTCGATTCTGTTGTTTGAGACACGGCCGTGTAAATCGGGGTTCAAGCCATGTGAAGTATTTTGAAGAATGCACGATCGTGTGGCTTGATGTCCAGGCCGTGTCAATTTCCTTTTTGGCCCAAATTGGCCCGTTTTAAGCCCATTTCTTGTTCTTTTCGTTTTCGGGTGCTTTCCAGGGTATAAACATGAAAAGAGAGAATTAAAAGCACCTTTTTACATAAATTAAGGGCTAAATCATCCAAAAGCATTACTAAATGTGGGTCTAAAATATGTTACTTTTACGTTTTATCATCGTTCTGTAACTGACCCTCTACCCCCAGTACGAGTATTGGTCCCAACGACCCTCTCCATAATTCTTAACATGGCTTGGGACACTGTGTTGTCCCCTGCCGTTCGATCATGAGACCCAGTGTCTCACTGGTTTCCAAATTAGGTATGTGGCCAGATGATGAGGACCCAGCTTGAGCACCTCTACGGCCTCTACCACGGCCTCTTGTACCCCGTCCACGAGTACCTCTAGTGCTCATTGTCTAATCTCGTATTATCTGTATTAAAATTTTTATGCAAATCAGTTTACAATTTTAGTATTTATTAATCAATGTTTTATGCAAGACAGTATAGTAATTCAGTGTCTGTTTTTGTAAATCGTAGTGCCTAACAGTTTTGCTACAATCTTAGTATACACTATCTTAAGTGTTTTCAGTACAGTACATCTATAGTATTCATAGGATATACTACCTATAGCAGTTTCAATTTAGAACATATAACAGTTTCAGTCACAATCATAATGCAGTTTTTAGAGAGAACATACAGGATCAGTGTTGGAGACTCGATGTGCCACACATTCGGTAAAACATTTCAAAACACTTCAAATCATTTGGAAGTAGTTCTTTAGAATTTCAAGTTTTAAAACCCTATCCATAGCCGAGTTTTGGAACCTGGCTTTGATACCACTAAATGTAACACCCTCAACCCGGCCTAGATGTTATGGCCGAATCTGGCGATGTCACATTGAAGTGTTTTTCGTAAAATATGTTGTCATTGAAATCCTCGTTACTATTTAATCACTTTGTGTTATTCAATTATGAGTCTAAAAACGAGTCATTCATTTTCAAAGCATAAATCATTGAAAATTTATTCAATTTTAAAAACGTCATTAATTTTCAAAGCGTCATTTATTGCGGAAGCTTTTAAACCAATCACGTATTTGAGAAAATTTTGATAAAACATTTATATTTCTGAAAACTCGCGGCTTTTCGTACTACTAGCAGTTATAAACCAAATCAAATATAAAATCCCAAATTAAAAATATAAATCCAAAGGCCTTTATTACAATAAAATGCCCTCAAAGTTAAGTTGAAATCACAAACTACTAAATCGAATTAGATAGGTCGTGTGGTGATGGTGGTGGAAAAAGTCTTAAAAATTTATATAATGAATGATCGAGCCTAGAAACTAATTATTATCAGGATTGAGGCAAGCACACCTATCGAACAGTAGTATAGTTTAGTGGCAAGATCGGATTGTCGAATCTAAAGGAACCAAAAGTACTAATACTAACTTTCTTTTTATTATTTAGCCTAAGAATTAAGGGAATTGTTATTTAATCTAAAATTAACTAACTACTAAGTTAAAGATGCTAAGACACAGAGAATGAATTAGGGAAATACTTGTGGGAAAATCAATTGATTAAGACAATACCCGAGGAAGAATCCACCTAGACTTCACTTGTTATCTAACTCTGAACTAGATGATTTATTCACTTGACTTGATCCGTAAGATTCCCTAATTTATATTAATACCTCTCTCGAGGCTACTAACGTCTAACCCTAGGTTGATTAATTGAAATCTCTTTCTAATTAAAACCCCTAGAATTGCATTAACTCGATCTATGGACTCCCATATTAGGTTTGACCCTAATCCGACAGATTTTTTTCATCCTATCTCTAAGGTTGCGATCAACTCCACTTAAATATGATAGATATACTCCTAAACAGGGAATATTCCTCCTCTGCCTAAGCACATCAATACTTGAATCAATATCCTGAAATATCAAAGCAAGAATTAAGATCACATAGTTAAAAACAAATCAAATATTTATCATATAGTTCAGAAAATAATAACAAGATCCGTCTTAGGTTTCATCCCCCTCAGGTATTTGAGGGGATTAGTTCATAATCATAAAAGAATACATCTCAGAAGAAAAATAACAAACTATAAAGAAAACCCTGTAACCCTTAAAGGAATTGAATGAGAGATCCTCAGTCTTGAGTATGATTCTGACTTCTGGGATAGATCAACTGGCTTTCATCGAGTGAATCCACAATTCAGCCTCTCTGGCTTGGCTCCTTGGCCTCGCTGAGCTCCCCCTTAAAGGTTGACCTCTAGGGTGTTTATATAGGCTTTTGGATGTCGTTCTTTGCCTCTAAGTACCCTAATTCGAATGGAACTCTTCTTTGCTGCGGCAGGGACACGCTCGTATGGCATGACCGCGTGATTCAAATCCAGCCCGTGTTCGGATCCGCTAAAGAGGCACGGCCGTGTGTCTCAAGCCCAGGCCGTGTTGATTTCATACTTTGGCCCATTTTCTCCTTTTTCGGCCCGTTTCTCATTCTTTTCATCCTCTTATGCTCTCCTAAGTATAAAACATGAAATTAAAGGATTAGGAGCACCAAATTCAACAATTCAAGGAATAAATCATCCAAAAGTATGCTAAATATGGGATTAAAATATGTGTATATTACGGCTTATCATGTGGCCACCACTAAGTCCTACGTTGCACCGATCCGCCTATGACTTGGGATTACCTAAACAGTTAAAATAGATGGGTGAGTTTACAAAAACTCAGTGTGTAATCTCATATTTTCAAACAGACAGAAAACAAACACAGTCTGGGCCTAAGCCTTTTTTCATTATCAGTGACAATTTTAGTTTGGGCTTTGGCCCATCTCAATATAGAAAAGTCGTGTGCTTGGGCTTTAGCCCATTACAGTAACATTAATCAGTGTAGTAACATATGAACAGTATACAAGCGCTACCCATCCAACCTCTACACTCCATCTCCGTCCAACCCTACACTCCATGTGGGGATTTAATCAACCGACCCATCCCTACACTCTAGAGAGAACCGAATGCGGCACTATACAGTGATATGTAGCTGGGCTGCCAGTAATTTAGGCTCGAAGCCTTTCAGTACACTTCCTCTGATCAATAACAACCCATCCACATGCAACGCATCATGCAATCGTGTCATGTCATATCATAGTATTGTGTATGTATTCAGTACAATCTACATAGTATGCTAAAATATAGCCTTACATGTACATATACATACCTATATCACACAGGGGCATAACAATCATTCAGTCAGTTAGGGGTCTAAGTAAGCTTACTGACCCAATAATAGATCCATAGTCGACTCGGGCGACCTGTGCAACCTTAGCAGTCAAACAGTAAAAATGGGCCTACGAACCCATGATGCTAGCCCATGTGGGCCCAAACACCCATGTTGCCCACACGGCCCAAATGGCCTTGTCCATGCAGATCACATGGCCTGGCCCAACAATTTCCACACACCTTTGTGGTTTGCTCGTGTGTGGCCCACAAGCCCGTGGGACCATACGGCCCAGTTCGACACGACCCATGAATTGCCCATGGCCAGCCTTATCGATAGCACACTGATTTTGGGTCACACGGCCTACCACACGGGTAGTCGTAAGCCCGTGTGGCATCGACGATTCACAATTTCAAATTTTTGCCAATTTTTGATTGTAGAACAGTGTTTACACACCTGGTTTCGATTCGCCACGAACAGTCGCTCGAGCCTTCACAAACCTAAACTTGACCAATCAAACACCACAATCAGTCCTACTTTATGATTAAAAGGAAACCTGAAACCAACAATCCATCCATAGAACAGTTTATAGTTACCTTCAATCAAACCACTGTGATTCCCACAAATCTTAATCTCTAGCGATTGATTAGGAGTTTCCTAAATCCTTCATTAACTGTCATAACAATTGCCATTAGTCACCAACTTAAAGGCAGAAGAAGAAAGGGCATAAGGATTTCATCTATAGCACTTACCAAAAGAATACAAGAGAACCTAATGATGGAAGAAATTCAGAACTAGCACCGCCCCTCACCCCCGATTTACAGCTTTCAAAAATAGTTTAAAAAAATCCCAATTTAACAACTTAAAAACTGAAACTTCAAGCACCATTATCACTTACCAAAAAAGTGCGATTAACCGCTGAACAAAATGGAGGCTTAAAAAATTATAAGAGAACGGAGCAAAGGAAGTCCAAAATTTGGCTAATAGGGAGTCCAAAATTTGGCTAAACAAAGAGCAAGGGAGGAAGAGGAGAGATGGACGAAAGCAACAGTTTGGGGGAGGAAAAAGTCAGAGAAGAAAAGATAGAAAAAAGACTAGCAAGAAACCTCAGTAATATTCGGCCCTTTAGAAAAGAAAATAGTTGAAAGAAACAACGACCAAAAAGAATGAACTGAAAACCCAAGCCGAAATTTTGAGTACAAAGGTAATTAAAACTCGGTTCAAACACTAAACAAATCCATAAAATTCTCCACAGTATCCTCCAAAAATTCAGCCATAACACCTCACACCCTTCAAACACTCTAACCGCTCACAAGCATCAAAATTCTATTAGCACTCAAATACTTACATGACACCAAGTAAAATAAAACACTCCCCTACATCGCCAAGCCTCGAACTCAAGACCTTCAACACATTTAACACTCTACTTAACCACTAGACCAACAAGCCCATTCTGTCATATTTTTCCAATTATTTAATTATAAGCCTACTGTCTAAAGATAGAGGTTTATTCAAATAAAAAGAAAATTTTGCCCAAGCTAAGGCTTGAACACAAGACTTCTCAGACACTCCCAGGAGACATAACCACTGAAGCAGATACACACTTGTGTCACAAACATACAAAAATAAATGTTAAAAATTTTTGGGGTGTTACATTATTAACCTATTAACTGTTCGGGTAGAGTCGGTTATAATTGGCATGCCATAGGATCGATCGAGTATGAGTTATTTCGACTACGGGTTGATGCTTGTTGGTTACACTTTTTCTTCGGTTATACTAATGAGTGCAGGGTGCAACTTATTTACTTCGGAATTGTCTAATGAGGCACTGGGGACCAAACTGGTCTGTGGGTTGGATATTGGTGTGTTGGTTGGATCCGTGTACCCGTTTGAGTCTGAGTCAGGTTTACAGGGACTTAAAATGAAAAACGTGAAAATGATATTTAAATGAATTACTATTTTGAAATATTATGTGAACCTAACGATAAGCTTGGAATATTGTTATGACCGTCAATGAATCCAGTGATTTGGTTTGGAATTTTGACTGCTAATGAGATAACTCCCAACTTAACCCTTTTTAATGTGAGGATATAATCATATGATATAGATGATGAAATTGTTAACATGAATTCCATATATTAATTAAATTGAATTGATCTTATCATTTTCCAACTTAACCCTTTCTGAGGTATCGATACTTATCATTTTTCATGCAATCATTCAAGAAACAAAATCTAAAAATGGTATTGATACCGGACAAAAGTATCAATACTTTGTATTAGAGTATTGCTACTTTACAATGGTATCGATACGATTGGTTTTTATTAATTTTTAGCAAAACATCGAACCTTAAAATGGTATTGATACAAAGGTATTGGTATCAGTACTTAGAGGTAAGTATTGATACTATAAGCTTAGTATTGATACCTTTTGATTTAAGTTGATTTTTTGAACATTGAAACTAAAAATGGTATCGATACCTATCAAGGGTATCAATACCTGCTCTAAAACTTTGAAAATACACATGCATCATCCAAATGCATATCATAATTTTGCAAAACATTTTCAAACATTTGCTTAATATAAAGATGTAAATATATGAATGTTTTATTTTCAGTTCGAAAATGACACCGACTCCTTTATTAAACATATTTACTGTAAACAAACTAAATGAAAATAACTATAATGAATGGAAAAGGAACCTAATGATTGTCTTGAGCTGTGAGAAACTTGAAATAGATATCGATAATAAGTTCCCTCTAGCCACTCAAGCTGAGGCTAGAAAATGTTGGTAGGAGTCTAATGAGATAACTTGTTGTTATATGCTAGCAAGCTTGACCAGCATCATTTATAAGCAACTAGAGAGCTGTAAGACTACCAAAGCGATTCTAGATAAGATAGAAGACATGTTCAGAGGTCAAACTGCCTTGGCTAAACAGTCTCTATAACTAGCTTGATAAACTGCCAGCAAAAGCCCGATACTTCAGTTAAAGACCATATGATAACTCTTATAAGATACTTTGATGAGGCCATAGACAATTAGGTCAATTTGGACTAGAACACTTAAATTGAGATGGTGTTCAAAAGCTTGTCCAAGGACTTTGCTAGCTTTTAGATCGCATATAACCTTAGTAACAAGAATCTGATTGTCACACAACTAATGTATGAGTGACAATCCTATGAGTTAATGTTGAATGGCGGTCAGCCGATCCGAAGAGCAGAAGAAAATATAGCTGTCACTTCTTCTTCAAAGGGAATGGAAAGCGCGCTAAGAAAGGCAAGCTAAGGTATATAAGCCACCACAAGTGGAAAGGAAGAGAACCAAAAAGCCAAAGAGACTTCTCTAAGTCTCAATGCTTCTTCTACAATATGAAATGGAACTTCAAGGAAAACTATATAGAGTGGAAGGAATATCTGGCCACCAAAGGCAAAGGAATGAAACTCTTTATGGTAAAAGGTTGTTTAGTGGAAGATTTAATAGACCACTAGGTCATTAATTCAGGAACCATTAATCATGTTTGTGTTTCTCTATAGGGGTTCAAGGAGAAAAAATATCATAGAGATAAGAGTTTGTCGTTGTAGACCAAAAAATAGGATAATTGTGGCAGTTGAAGTAGTGGGAGATGTACATATATATTTTGATAGTTTTAGGAAGATTATTTTTAAAGACTTTTCCAATGTACCTAGTCGCCGAAAGTCTAAACCAACTTTTCCTTGCCTTTCGCCTTGCTCATCAAAGGCTCCAATGGTTTTGTATCTTTACCATAGTTAACCACACAATAAACTTGATTCATGTACAACTAGAAACTCACTTAAACTATAAAAAATGCAAGTCTAGGGTTCTTCCATCTTGGAATTGAAACATCCAACTTACAAACTTGAAATTCAAATATCTCAATCTCTACTCATTCCCTTTGCCTAAAACTGATTTCTATCATCTAATTATTCATTTACAATAGTTCTCAACCTTCAATCTACACAAAATTACACGGATTAGTGGTTCCCAAATTTTGATAGCCATTTTCCATGAAAGCTCATTAAAACCTTAGAATATCTTGACGAAACATTAGGGAAAGTTTAGAAACCCTCTAATTACATCAAAAAAATAAGTTTAAAACTACATTGAAACATAAATTTCATACAAAATCCTAAATTTCACCATTAACGACCCAATTTTCGGCATTTCTTCAAAACCCTTGATTCAATGGATCAAATATCAATTTTAAAGGCTAGATAACATTAAAAACTAATAAGAAATCGAAACATTACCTTAGCTAAAGGAGGAATGATCGTTTAATTGAAAACTTGAAAATCCAAAAAGTTGAGCAATAACAAAATCAATGGTGTTTTTTTATGGTTTTTATGGAATTTTATGGAGGTTTAATGCTAGGATGATGGTAGAAATAATAGGATTGAAGTTTGGAAATCAAAATTGAACAAATGGAGCTTGGAAATGTAAGGGACTACAAAACAAAATTTAAGCGGAAGAACTATTGTAACACCCTATACCTGGCCTGGTCGCCAAGCCCGAATACAAGATGTCACACCACCGCCTTATGTCATATACAACAAGAAAAAGTTCATTCAGAAAAATCATCGATCATTCAATTAATTGCGAAGGTTTTAAACCACCCAACTTGAGAGTTATCATTATTTCATGCAAATCTCACAATAATTAGTCTTATAAATAATTTAAAACATGCTTAGGGTCTATTTAGCAAAATTTTCAAAACATTTTCGTAGGTATCAGTATTGGAACTAGGGTATTAATATTTTCTCTAAGTGGTATCGATACCACCTAGAACAACGATACCCAACATGAATTTTATTTTTTCATTAGAAACCCAAAACTCGAAAACTATCGGTACCTGTTATGAAATATCAATACTTTAACCCCAAGTATTAATACTCGAGCAAAGGTATCAATAACAAATACCTATTCTGACTTCCTACATGTTTCAAGAATAGAGGTATCGATTTTTAAAACTTGATTACTGATACCTCTGCTCTAGACCTAAAAAATGCAGCACACATATATAGTAAATTCATTCCAAATATGTTTCTAATCATCATGCATCAACTACTAAAACAAATAACCATCCAAATGACTTAATCAATAGTTGAAATTACCAAAAACGTGTCCGCGCAAGTATAATCATGCCATTATCAGTGTTCATAAACTGAAGTAAATATATATACTCATGAACCTCTAAGAAAACAAAAGCAACCCCGATAAATAGTCCAAACACATCTCGGCATTAAACAAGTCTATCACATTGCCTTTTTCCCAAAATGTAAATAAAGAAAACCTATGGAATAACACAGAATTGGCTTGGATCACCTCTCAGAAAGCCACACTGCTCACACAGATATGCAACTAATCTGCAATGGGTAAAGAAGGGAGTAGGTGAGCTTAATAAGCTTAGTCAATGATTAGAATAACCACTTCGCAAATGTATCATCATTCATCCACAAGAAAACTGTGTATAAGTACAATTACAGAAGTCTTACGTCTAGTGATATATAGTACAAAGCGTTTACGTACTCATACAAACATGCATCTTGAAACACATATTCATTCAAGCATATATCACATTTCACACATGTCAAATAAAACGATAAATTGGCACTTGAGGTATGAAATATAAAGTGAGCTCTATCATCACTCATCGGATACATAGATCTCCAACCCACCACATAGACCCATAGATTCAAACATGTCTCATAATTGAAGCATATAGTTAGCACTCTCCTTATTTCTCCTCACATGCCTCATTAAATGGAGCTTAGATCTCATTCCCTTATCCCTCCAACATGCCTCAGGTCCTCACCACCCAAAATCACTATACATATAAGTGAGTACTCACAATCTTATGGCATGCTAACTATATCCGATAATTTCAAGATCACAAGGCCAAAATATCTAAAAGCAATCACATATCACTTACCAGTTATCCGTGCACTATGATTGCATGTTAGTATCTTTTGCAAAACACTATCATTGTCATCTAGCAAATATATCATGTATACATTTTCACTTTTGACAACCATTACTATATCAACATGTCACATATATGAGCTTATCATCACTATGCATAATTTCTTATTCTTATAAGAACAAAACCACAAGATAAATATAGGTACAAGAAACATACACTCAGAATCTAGAGTAGGGGTTTAGGCTACTACTAAATTCCCAAAATAACACATGACTCATTTCTACGAGTAGTGATTCCAAACACTCACCGCTATGCTTTTGCCGAGAGTCAAAATCTTAAACAAGATCTTTCTTTAACTAGTAGAAGGCTCTAATGAATCTGAGGCTTTACAAATAATAGCCATATAAAATTCACAATCAGATAGTAGCCAAGGACTCACTTAAACCAACTAAAACATTAACCTATTTTAAGTTCTCATGAAACCTTAACCTTTAACATAACAATCTTAAAGTGCTCATAACTCGATCTACACTTAACCTTTTTGCCTAAAATGAATTTTGTTCATCTAATTAGTCATTTGTGCCTAATCCTTAACCTTTAAACTACACTAAAATTCTTAGTTCATGGTATCAACATTTTCTGACTTATTTTCGACAATTTTTACAAAATTCATTAAAACATGAATCATTGATGAAACTTCAATGTAAGTTTAAAAAACTCTTAATCAAATTGAAACTAATAGAAAAAGACTTTGAAGTCACATTTTTACACGAATATCCAAAATCCACCATTAACGACCAAAATTTTGGCTTTGATCTAAAATATGCTATTTGAGGGCTAACAAATCAGTTTTAAGGACTAGATATCATGAAAAACTCATAAGAATTTGAAACATTACCTTTGATGAAGATTAAACGAGTTTTAACGCAAATATGGAAAACCCACGTTTGGAGAAGATGAAATTGGTGAGATTTTTGGGTGTATTCTTGTAGGTTTAGGAAGGTAATTGAATTGGGAATGATAGGAAATCAAAGTATTATGATTTCGGAATAAAAATCAATTGAAATAGCAAGGAAAAAAGCAAGGGATGACAAGCTTGGTGTTTGGAAAAAGCCTATTGTGAAAAAAAACTTGGGAATGAGGTTTTTAAGTTGAATTTTAAAAAATGGTAAAGTTGTAACATAAATGCTTACTATTTTGACTCTGTTGCAATTCAGTCCTTTTTTCTAAAATTAAGGGTTTCTAGAAAACTTTTTCAAAAATTGATTTAACAGTTACAATGCCATAGTCAAATATAACTCTGGTTTACCATGCTACAAAATTTCGAGCACTCTAGAGCTAAAATTCCTAAAATATCCCTAAAACTCTTAGGCCCTATTTTGGGGTGTTACAATTCTCCCATTGTAAAAAAATTTCGTCCTAAAAATTACTTGAACAAAATAGATAAGGATATTCTTACTTCATCGCCTCTCTGGCTTCCCAAGTAGCCTCTTCAGTCTTCTGGTTGGCCACAATACCTTAACCAACGAGACTCTCTTATTACAGAAGACCTTCTCCTTACTAGCTAGAATTTCAATTGGTTCTTCTTCATAGGTAAAATCATCTCGGGCTTCAATTTCCTCAAATGACACTCTATTAGACGAATCTAAATGATACTTCCTTAACATCGACACATAAAAAACATCATGAATTTGTTCAAGTTTTAGCGGCATCTTAAGATGATAAACTATCGAGCCAACCCTCTTAACAACTTTATAAGGTCAAATATATCTTGGACTTAACTTATCTTTTCTGCAAAACCTCAAAAATTTCTCCCAATGTGACACTTTCAAGAATACCTTATCACCAACCTGAAACTCAGTATCTCTTTGTTTCAAATCCTCCATAGGATTTTTGCCTATCAAACGCAGTTTTCAAATGATCACAAACTAGCTTTACATTTTCTTCAATCTCACGAACTAAATCTGGTCCAACAAATCACTTATCATCCAATTCTTTCTAACACAAAGGAGTTCTACACTTCTTACTATACAATGCTTTAGAAGGTTCCATACGAATGCTCGCTTGGAATCTATTGTTGTAAGCAAACTTAGCCAACATCAAATATCGCTCCCAACTATCACTGAACTCAATCACACAGCTTCGCAATATATCTTCTAAAAATTAAATTAACCGCTCAGACTGACTGTTTGTTTGATGATGATAAGCTGTACTAAAACTAAGCTTCGATCCCAAAGCTTCTTGCAAAATCTTCCAAAATATCAAAGTAAACTGTGGATCTCTATTAGAAATAATTGAAACTGGAACCCTATGGAGACAAACAATCTTAGCATTATACAACTCTACTGATATCAGTTCTAAAGGCTAGATAACATTAAAAACTATTAAGAAATCAAAACATTACCTTAGCTAAAGGAGGAACGATCGTTTAATTAAAAATCTAAAAATCAAAAAAGTTGAGCAATAACAAAATCAATAGTGTTTTTCATGGTTTTTATGGAATTTTTGGAGGTTTAATGCTAGGATGATGGTAGAAATAATAGGATTGAAGTGTGGCAATCAAAATTAAACGAATGGAGCTTTGGAATTTAAAGGACGACAAAACAAAATTTAAGCTGAAGAATTACTGTAACACCCTATACTGGCCTGGTCACCAAGCCTGAATACGGGATGTCACAGCACTGTCTCATGTCATATATACAACAAGCAAAAGCTCATTCGAAAAAATCATTGATCATTCCATTAATCGAGAAAGTTTTAAACCACTCAACTTGCTAGTTATCATTGTATCATGCAAATCCCACAATAATTAGTCTTATAAACAATTTAAAAAATGCTTAAGGTCCATTTAGCAGAATTTTCAAAAGGTGTCCATTAGTATCGAGACTGGCACTAGGGTATCAATATTTTCTCTAAGTGGTATTGATACCACCTGGAAAAATGATAACCAACTTGCTTTCTGTTTCTAAATTAGAAACCTAAAACTTAAAAATATTAGTACATGTTATGCAATATCTATACTTTAACCCCGAGTATCGATACTCAAGCAAAGGTATCGATACCAAATCTCTATTCTGATTCCTACATGTTTCAAGCACAGAGTTATAGATTTTTACAACCCAATTATCGATACCTCTGCTCCAGACCTAAAAAATACAGCACACATACAATAAATTCATTCCAAATATATTTCTAATCATAATGCATTAACTACTAAAACAAATAACCATCTAAACGACTTAGTCAATAGTTCAAATTAACAAGATTGTGTTTGAGTAAGTATCATCATGCCATTTATCAGTGTTCATAAACCAAACCAAATATATATTCTCATAAACCTCTAAGAAAGCAAAAGCAAAACTGATAAATAGTCCAAACACATCTCAGCATCAAGCATGTCTAACACATTGCCTTTTTTCCAAAACAAAAATAAAGAACAACTACGGAATAACATAGAATTTGTTTGGATCACCTCTCGAAAAGCCACACGGGTCACACCGGAACGTAACTAATATAAATGGGTAAAGAAAGGAGTGGGTGAGCTTAATAAGCTCAGTGAATGATTAGAATAACCATATCACAAAAGTGTCATCATGCATCCACAAGACAACTGTGTATAAGTACGATTATGGAAGTCTTACTTCTAGTGATATATAGCACCTTTATATGCATTATCTATTCATTCATTTACACAGTGTTTACGCACTCATACAAACATGCATCTTAAGACATATATTCATTTAAACATATATCACTTTTCACACAAGTCATATAAAATGAACTCTATCATCACTCATCGGATACACAAACACACCCCATAAACTCATAGAGTCAAACATGTTCCATCAGTGAAGCATATAGAAAGCGCTCTCCTTATTTCGCCTCACATGTCTCGTTGAATGGAGCTTAGCTCTTATTCCCTTATCCCTTCAACATGTCCCAAGGCCTCAACACCCAAAATCACTATACATATAAGTGAGTACTCGCAATCCTATGGCATGCCAACTATATCCAACAGTTTCAAGATCACAAGACCAAAATATCCAAAAACAATCACATATCACTTACCAATTATCCATGCACTATGACTTCATGTTAGTATCTTTTGAAAAACACTATCACTGTCATCTAACAAATATATCATGTATACATTTTCACTTTTGACAACCGTTATTATATCAACGTGTCACATATATGAACATCTCATCACTATGGACAATTTCATATTCTTATAAGCACAAAACCACAAGATGAATATATGTACAAGAAAACTTACACTCGAAATCTAGAGTAGGGATTTAAGCTACTATTAAATTCCCAAAATAACACATGACTATTGTCTACGAGCAGTGATTCCAAACACTCACCACTATGCTTTCACCGAGAAGTTGAAAGCTCAAACTAGATCTTCCTTTAACTTGTAAAAGGCTCCAATGAGTTCGAGGTTTTACATATAATAACCATACAAAATTCACAGTCAGATAGTAGCCAAGGACTCACTTAACCCAACTAAGACATCAACCTATTCTAAGTTCTTATGTAACCTAAACCTAACAACCTTAAAATGCTCATAACTCGATCTACGCTTAACCTTTATCCCTAAAACGAATTTCGTTCATCTCATTAGTCATCTATGCCTAATCCTCAACCTTTAAACTACACTAAAATGCTCAGTTCATGGTATCGACATTTTTTGACATCTTTTCGATAATTTTCTCAAAATTCATTAAAACATGAGAAATCTTTGATGAAACTTCAGTGTAAGTTTAAAAACCTCTTAATCACATTGAAACTAATAGAAAAACACTTTGAAGTCACATTTTTACTCAGAAATCTGAAATCCACCATTAACGACCTAAAAGTTGGCTTTTATCTAAAACATGCAATTTGAGGGCTAACAATTCGGTTTTAAGGACTAGATATCATGAAAAACTCATAAGAATTTGAAACATTACCTTTGATGGAAGATTAAATTAGTTTAACGCAAATATGGAAAACCCACGTTTGGAGAATATGATGAAATTGGTGTGATTTTTGGGTGTTTTCCTTGAGGTTTAGGAAGGTAATTGGCTTGGAAATGATAGGAAATCAAATTATTATGATTTGAGGATCAAAAATCAATTGAAATAGAAAGGAAAAAGCAAGGGATGGCAAGCTTGGTGTTCGAAGAAACCTATCGTGAAAACAAACTTGGGAATGGGGTTTTTAAGTTGAATTTTAAAAATTGGTCAATCTACTGCATAAATGCGTACTATTTTGACTTTGTTCCAATTCAATCCTATTTCTAAAATTAAGGGTTTCTAGAACACTTTTTCAAAAATTGATTTACCAGTTATAATGCCATAGTTGAATATAACTCCAATTTACAATGCTACGAAATTTTGAGCACTCGAGAGCTAAAATTCCTAAAATACGCCTAAAACTCCTAGGCCTTATTTTGGGGCGTTACTACTATCGTGGGTTTCCTGTAGGTGGGGGAAATATTAGGTTTATTTTTAATTTCTGGGTTATTTGCTTCTGACCACTCCTAACTTTGACCCTTTTTCAAAACATTCCTTATTTTAAAATTAAAGATCTTTTCAACCTTATTTCCAATAAATTATTTAATTTCCAAAAACCATAATAAAAAACAATTTTGGGTTACCACAATTCTAAATTTTCAAACCTATTCCAAGTTAAAATTCCCATTTTACCCTCAAAATTTCTAGACCCAATTTTGGGATGTGACATATTCTCTTTCAACTGTTTGAAACTCTACTGGAAAATATCTAACTAAACGAACAAAACATTTTCTGCAACAATATCTCTATCATTAAAGGTACTATTAAAAATGTTTTATTGAAAAGTTTACAATATTCAATTCATTCAGGAAAACCACACTCTTCAATGTCATTTTTCAAAGGTTTTAAATCTCAATTATTGAAATCTTCATTCAAGAAAACCACAACTTTCCCCCTCTAAAAAGAATTTCATCCTCGAAATTTATATGAGATAAACAAATAAGGATATTATGGTTTCATCGCATTTTTGACTTCCCAAGTATCCTCTTCTGTCTTATGGTTGCGCCATAAAACTTTAACTAACAAAACTCTCTTATTTTGTAAAAGCTTCTCTTCCCGAGCCAAAATCTCAATTGGCTCTTCCTCATAAGTGAGATTAGTTTGAACTTCAATCTCTTCCACAAGCACAATGTGTGATGGATCTGAACGATACTTTTGCAACATAGATACATGGAAAACATCATGGATCTGCTGAAGTTCTGGTGGCAACTTGTGTCGATAAGCTACTGAACCAATCCTCTCAACAACTTTATAAGATCCATCATATCTTGGACTCCATTTACCCTTCCTACCAAATCTCGAAACCTTCTTCCACGGTGAAACTTTTAAGAACACCTTATTACTAAATTGAAACTCGATATCTTGACATTTCAAATCCACATAAGATTTTTTCCTATCAGATGGTGCTTTCAATCGATCAGAAATCAACTTCACTTTCTCTTCAGTTTCACGAACCAAATCCGATATAACAACTCACTTCTCATCCAATTTTGTCCAACACAAAGGAGTCCTACACTTCCTAGCATATAATGCTTCAAATGGTGTCATACGAATACTCAACTGAAAACTATTATTGTAAGCAAACTCTGCTAAGGGAAAATACCTTTCCCAACTACCACTGAACTCGATGACACAACTTCACAACTTCTCCTCTAAAACTTGAATTACCCTCTTTAATTGACCATCTGTCCGAGGATGGTAAGCTGTATTGAAACTAAGCTTCGATCCCAAAGCCTCTTTAAACTTTTGCAAAACCTAAAAGTAAAGCGCGGATCCCTATCTGAAATAATAGAAACTGGAACCCCATAAAGACGTATAATTTCAACAATGTATAACTCTTCCAGCTTCTGTAAGGAATAATTGGTACGCACTACCAAGAAATGCACACTCTTCGACCAACTGATATCCACACTAAATTCTTCTTATTTGGGGTCAAAGAAAAACTTGAGATAAAGTCCATGGTGATCCTTTCCCATTCCCATTCAGTAATCACAATCAGTTGCAACAAGCCTGAAGGATATTGATGCTCTACTTTTACCTTCTAACAAACAAAACACTAAGTTACAAAATCTGTAACATCACGCTTCAAGCCAGGCAACCAATAAATCTCTCAAAGATCATGATACATTTTACAACTACCAGGATGCATAGTGTAAAGGCTACTATGCGCCTCAAGAAGAATCACTTGCCTCAAAACCACATCATGCGGCACACACAATCTACCTCGAAAATTCAATATACCTTTATTGTCAACATCAAAATATCCTTTAACACCTTGCTCAACCTATTAAATCCTCTTTAACAAATCCCCATCTAATAGTTGTTTCTCCTTAATTTGCCAAGACAAAGCTGGCTTCACTTGAAGTTTATCTTACAAACCACCATCACTGCATAAACTTAAGCACGAAAACATAACTATCAATTTTTTCATCGACTTCCTACTCAAAGCATCAACAACAACATTCGCCTTGCCAGGAAGATACTCTATCACACAATCATAACCTTACAAATGTTCAATACGATGCCTCTACCTTAAATTTAACTCCTTTTGGGTGAGGAGGTACTTAAGGCTCTTATAATCCATATAGAGAACACACTTCTCACTTACAAATGATGGCATCAAATCGTAAGCGTGAATACAACATCATCTAACTCCAAGTCATGAGTTGGATAATTAAGCTCATGCGTTTTCAACTGCCTTGAGGCATGTGCCACAATGTTGCCCTCTTACATTAACACACAACCGAGTCCCGAATACAAAACCACAAAATCTTTTTCAGGCTCAGGTTGAATCAATACAGGTGCCTCAATCCAAACTATTTTAAGTTGTTCAAAACTTTTATGCCTTCCAACAGTCTATTCAAATACCATATTTTTTTTAAAATTGTTTCGTTAAGGGTGCAACAATAAGGGAAAACCCCTCAACGAATCTACAATAATAACCAGCTAAACCTAAGAAACTCCAAACTTCAGTAACACTCCTAGGCGGTTTCCACTTTAAGATTGCTTCAATTTTCTTTGGATCTACACGGAATCCATCTGCAGACACAACATTGCTTAAGAACGTCACTTCTTTTAACCAAAGTTTGAATTTACTCAATTTCGTATACAACTGCTTATCCCATAAAATCTGCAAAACAATCCTAAAATGTGCATCGTGATCCTCCTTAGAATAAGAATACACCAAAATATCATCTATGAAAACAACCACAAATTGGTCCAAGTATGAGTGAAACACATGGTTTATCAAATCCATGAATGCAGTAGGGGGCATTAGTTAAACCAAACAGAATGACCAAAAACTCATAATGCCCATACCGAGTCCTAAAAAAAGTTTTCAAGATGCCATAATCCTTCACCTTCAACTAATAATACCCAAATATTAAATCAATCTTCGAAAATACCATCGCTCCTCTGATCTGATCAAAATAAGTCATCAATTCGAGGAAAAGGATACTTATTCATGGTGGTTAACTTATTCAACTGCCTATAGTCGATACGCAACTGCAACATACCATTCTTCTTCTTTACAAACAAAATTGGTGCACCCCACAGAGATACACTCAATCGAATGAACCCTCTATCAAGCAACTCTTGCAAATGAAGCTTTAACTCCTTAGCTCTTTTGGTGCCATACAATAGGGCATGATAAATACCAATGCAATACCAGGATATAGCTCAACACCAAACTCTAATTCACGTTCCAATGGCAAACCAGACAACTTTTCAGTAAACAAGTTAGAAAAATCCTTAACAGTATGTATATCTTGAACTCTCAATTCCTTGCTAACTAAATTCATCATATAAGCTAAATTATCTTCATAACCTTTTCCCATCATCTTCTCAATCTTTAAAGCTTAAACCACATTAGACATAAATCTTGATCTTTCACCAACAATAATAATTTCCAAACCATCATTATTCCTCAAAGAAATTCATTTTGTTTCAAAATCTACCTTAACCTTATATTCAATTAACCAGTCCATACCAAGAATCACATCAAAACTATAGAAAGACAATTCCATAAGATCCACAAAGAGAACATGCTCTTGAATCTTAAGGGAACACCTCTAATGCATTCGATTTACCACAACATTCTCGCCAAAAAAGCTAATATTAGCCATACCCAAACCAATAGTCTCTACAGGAATCCCTAACTTACATGCCAGTTTACTCAAGATATATGAATGGGTAGAACCAAAATCAACCAAACAGAATAATGAAATGCAAAGTGAAAGTACCTACGATAACATCAGTCAGATTCTGATCCTTTGACTCTTTAATAGCATAAACCCAAGATAAACCTCCAGACTCAACCTGAGTAGCAACAATATGAGTAAGAGCTAGCTGCCCAATCGATCTTCCATTACCTCTACCAAGACCACGGCCTTTAACAAGTGTTGATGCAAGTGCAAAACTCTGAGTTTGTGAAACCTCAACCCTATTTGGACAATCCTTCAACATATGTTCCTTCGAGCAATACTTAAAACATCCATCTGTCAACATGCGACACTCACCAGGATGCCTACGCTCACAATGTGCACAAATCGGCCATCCATAACCACCCATCATACCTCCAGTACTAACCACAACATTGCTCTCCTGCTTGGACTGACTTGGCCAGAACCCACATCTCGCACCTCTAGCAGAACTCTGATTATCACACCTTCGCTTAGCCAGTCGTCCAAATGCACCATTAGAAGTCCTCTTACCCGATTCATTTACCACAGATAAAGGTGGCTCAGCCAAAGTCTTCTCAACTACTTTGGCTTTCTTAACCAACCCATCAAGCAGATCCACATTCTGAGCTACCAATTAAACCCAAATCTCATGATTAAGACCAAAACTAAGCCTCTTACAATGGTCCCTCTCAGAAAGAACCATATCAGGAACATATTGATTAAGTCGAACAAACTCTGACTCATAATCAACCACAGACAAATTACATTTGACCAAGTCTAAGAAATCAGGCTTACGAGCTTCCATGTACTCGCCTATGAACTTCCTCTTAAAAACCTCATGAAAATATCCCTAAGTTAAGCAGTCAACAGTAGTACCTCTCTTAATAGAATTCCACCAATGATGAGCCTCACCATCGAGTACGGACACAGTACAGCCTAACTTCTCCTCATTAGAATAGGACATATGCTCGAGGATTCTTTCAACTCCTTCTAACCAGTACTCAATACGGTCAGATCGATCCCTTTTACTCTAGAAAACTCTTTACCACCCAACGCTCGTAGACGTTCAAATGATAACCCTCGATTAATAGGTTCAGGAGTAGGGTTAGCACCAACAATCCTCTAAAATGCTCCAATCATTACTTCCATCAGAGGGCCAACACCCTCACCAGGTATGTTCACTCTATGCGGCGGCACAAGAGGTGTAGAGGATGTATCATCCTTTTGAGCATTCACATTCACATTTACACGTTTACAAGGCATATTAAATCTAATAATCTAACATACTCAAATAAATAAAAGGTGTGAGTGGTAGGGAAATGATCTAGGTCATGTTCATGTAAGAAAACTTTAGAATAAAGGCAATGTGTTATCGCTCCTACCCCAATTTCAACCAAACTCATGCAATTCAAATAGAGACATCTCAATCAATGCAAGCATTTAGAGGATTTTGGACACATGGGTTTCGCAACCCTAGTCCACACATCAATAAATTAGGTCTGAGTATTAGATAACCTAAGTTTTGATACCACCAAATGTAACACCCTATACTCAACCCGTCACCAAGCCTGAGTAACAGAACACTACACCATCGTCACAACATCACACATTACATAACGTCTCATTAGCATGCAAACATCTTTAAATTTGAGCATTTATAGAGATTCCAAGTCAAGTATACCCTAGGCAAGGTTAAAATTCACCTAACATACATTAAACGATCATATCATGAGTTAGAAGCATGCTTAACGACTATTTAGAAAAAGTTTTTAAAATATCACGTAGGTATAGATACTCATTCGATAGTACCGATATTTCACACAGATGGTATTGATACCCCTTAGAAAATCAGTACCAAATCAGCATTCGATTTCTCGGTAAAAATTTAAAACTTAGTAATTATCAATACAATATCAAAAGTATCTATATCTTTACCCCGAGTATCGATACTCGAGAACAGATATCGATACCAAAATGAGCTACTGGTTTCCTGTACATTCAAATTAGCTCAAAAGTATCGATACTTATGCCTAATTATTGATACCTCTACACTTAAAAGCAAAAATAATACCAATCCTGGGAATTTAACACAATTAAGCACATGCCGCTTCAACATGTTAATAAACTTCAATAACCAATCATCAGATCGACCTTAGAAATGTCGTTCAAAGCATCATCAGTGTTTCTAATCAGGTAAACCAATAGACTATTAATGTAACACCCCAAACCCGGCCTAGACGTTATAACTGAATCTGGCATGTCACATGGAAAGGTTGTTAAAGAATCTACGCGTTCGATAAAAATATCAAGTTTTGTTGCTTGTGAAAAATCCAATTTTTTTTTATAGTTCTTTTTGCAAAAACATTTTTGTTGCTATTTTCGACGGTCTTGTTTCTAATTAATCCAACTCAATAAGTTTCAGAAAAATGACATTTAAATTATTGTACACATGTGATATTTTGAAAAGAGTTATCAACGTTAAGAAAATCCAGAGTTTTATCCATTATAGTTTGTAAACCGCGTATTAATATTCTAGAAAAACTGTTATTAATGTTTTAGAAAATCCCAAATTGAGCATTCAAAATTAACAAGCAGTAATCGAATTAAAAACTAAAACCAAAACAAAATACCAAAGGCCTTATTACAAAACAAAAACCCAATTTTAATTAAAATCTATAGTACTGCAAAACGAAATATATTAAGCTATGATGTATGGCCACCACAGAGTTCACCTCGGCTCCAAATCTGCAAAGCTAGGAATTACCTGCAAAATTAAGCAGAGGGTGAGTTATGAGAACTCAGTGTGTAAATCCCCTATATCACATAAACAGCCCATGGCCCACAAACTCATATGCAGCTCAGTCAAGATATCATGCAACCAAATGAATGCATCAAGCCCGGCCCAACCTAGTACTTTTCCATCCTCTACACGCCATCCCTTACCAGCCCATCACACCGTGGGGATTTCTGCAATCAACCCTCCATCCACTACACGCCATCTTGACAGTCATGCTATCATTTATAATACCGATCACTATGTGACCTTATAATCAAACGTGGCTTAGCCACCGATCACTATGTGACCTTATAATCAAGTGTGGCATAGCCACCGATCACTATGTGACCTTATAATCAAGCGTGGCATAGCCACCGATCACTATGTGACCTTATCATCGATATGATAATGTAACACCAAGCCATTGAAATAATAATATAATCAGCACACAGCCCTGGGTAAATATGATTGACACAGAATCATCAATAACTATCTTATGCTTAGCACATAGCCATCAGCGACGGTAGTATAATCGGTACACAACCTTGGGTAAATACGATTGGCACAAAGCCATAATCAAGATGGCACAGAGCCATATTTAGGTTGGCATATAGCCATTATACAGAATGTGGCAGAGCCACTGATATACACTTTCCCGATCATCAATAACCCAACCCCATGTAATATGTCGTGTATGTCATGCTCAATCATTACACGTGTATGCCGAATGGCCATGCTCAATAAAAATCATTTAAACATGTAATAAAAGCGTATCAATCATACAACCATAGCCAAACCAGTCATATCATAGCACAAGCCAATCACTTACCTACAAGGGCAAATCAGTCATTTTACCCTGTATGGGTATTCCGGTAATCCTACCCTTCAAGGGTAGTTCGGTAATTCTGCTCATAACTAATTCCTGTATGCAGTGTATCTCAAACATAATCAATCATACAACTAACACATAAAACGCTAGTACTACCACGAGGGTACAACGGTCTTTTTGTCATTTAGGGGTAAAATAGTAATTTTGCAAATTGGGGGTATTTCGATAATTTTGCAAATTGGGGGTATTTTGGTAATTTTGTAAACTGGGGGTATTTTGATAATTTCACAAATTGGGGGTATTTTAGTAATTTTACAAATCGGGGGTATTTCAGTAATTTCACAAACTGGGGGTATTTTGGTAATTTTAAAAACTGAGGGTATTTTGGTAATTTCACAAATCGGGGGTATTTTGATAATTTCACAAGCCGGGGGTATTTCAGTAATTTTGTAAACCAGGGTATTTCGGTAATTTCAAAAACCAGGGGTACTTCGGTAATTTTACAAACCAAGGGTATTTTGGCATATGCCGCTCTACAGCTAGAGTAGAGAGAATACACAGCTAATAGGAATCTGAAGCTGCTAAATTGCACTCCGAGCACTCCTATGCCCAACTCCAACTAGGTATGCCCCTTCTCCTCCTAGGCAGCTCTATATATAGCTAGCTTCTCACCTTCCTTCTTTGTATCTTTTCGATGTGGGATCTCTTCGTTAGTAGAGTTTAAATCCAACTCAAACTCTTCTCATCCAATCCGCAAAATAAATACTCCCTTGCTTTCCATGAGATTCAAACCCAAGCTCTCCCATCAGCCAATTCACGCCACTTGCCACTAAGCCACAAGCTCCTCTTGTGTCTAAAACCAAGCGTAACTAAATATAAATCTATGGCCAAATTCTAAAATCCATATAAAAAGAAAACCAAAATGCAAGAGCCAAGACTTGAACCTTGGACCTCCTTCCTTCCTTTTGGCGTCACCCCTTACCTCTTATGTTGTGCCAGTTTTCCACTACACCACACACTCCACTTGTGTCATTTTCTCCACATTTTATTCTTAAAGCCTACCTACTAACTCCCAGGGTTTTTGTCACCTAAAACCTAAATTTCCCTAAAGCCAGAGTTTGAACCCGGGACTTTATAGAAGCCCTCTAACCTTCCAAAATCACTCACCTACTAGATCCAACTTGCATTAAAGCCGTTCTCTTGTTCTCAAAAATTTTAAACACTTCAACGCCTAAGGCTCAATGGGCCCAATCATAGTAGGCCCAACTTTGGGATGTTACAAATCTACCCTCCTTAAAGAAATTTCATCCTCGAAATTTCCAGCTATAGAAACAGTCGCACATCCTAACCTACCACACTACACTCATGCGGTGCACTCTGATTCTAAAACAGTAATACACTTTCTAACTTAAGCTTGGAACCTCTTCACACAACCAAATATCTAAAACAGAAGCAAACATATATTTAACACTCATACATAAAAATCAAACATCACATCCAAAACATACACAGAATAAATACAGTCATTAAAGCATATAATAATAAGTAATGGGACTTACGGATTTGGTGCCAGAGACTCGGGTGCCATACTTCCAATAAAGATACTTTTTTTAAACCAAATTTCAAATAACTTTGAAAAAAATTTCAAACCCATTCCACAGCTGAGTTTTGCAACCTAGGCTTTGATACCATAATTGTAACACCCCAAACCCGACCTAGACGTTACGATCAGATCTGGCATGTCACATGGAAAGGTTGTTAAAGAATTTACGCGTTCATTAAAAATATCAAGTTTTGTTGGTTGTGAAAAATCCAATTTGTTTTATAGTTCTCTTTGCAAAAACATTTTCGTTGCTATTTCGGACGATCTTGTTTATAATTAATCCAACTCAATGAGTTTCAAAAAAATGACATTTAAATTATTGTAGACATGCGATATTTTGAAAAGACTTATCAACGTTACGAAAATCCAGAGTTTTATCCATAATAGTTTGTAAACCGTGTATTAATATTATAGAAAAACTGTTATTAATATTTTCGAAAATCCCAAATTGAGCATTCAAAATTAATAAGCAGTAACCGAATTAAAAGCTAAAACCAAAAAATATATCAAAGGCCTTATTACAAAAAAAAAATCCAAATTTAATTAAAATCTATAGTACCGCAAAACGAAATTTATTAATCTACGATGTATGGCCACCACAGAGTTCACCTCGGCTCCAAATCCGCAAAGCTAGGAATTACCTGCAAAATTAAGCAGAGGGGTGAGTTACGAGAACTCGGTGTGTAAATCCCCTATATCACATGAACGGGCCATGGCCCACAAACTCATATTCAGCTCATTCAAGATATCATGCAACCAAATGAATGCATCAAGCCCGGCCCAACCTAGTATTTTTCCATCCTCTACACGCCATCCCATACCAGCCCATCACACCGTGGGGATTTCTACAATCAACCCTCCATCCGCTACACGCCATCTTGATAGTCATGTTGTCAGTTATAATGCCAATCACCATGTGACCTTATAACCAAACGTGGCTTAGCCACCGATCACTATGTGACCTTATAATCAAGCGTGGCATAGCCACCGATCACTATGTGACCTTATAATCAAGTGTGGCATAGCCACTGATCACTATGTGACCTTATCACAGATATGATAATATGGCATCAAGCCATCGAAATAATAATATAGTCAGCACACAGCCCTGGGTAAATATGATTGACATAGAGTCATCAATAACTGTATTATGCTTGGCACATAGCCATCAGTGACGGTAATATAATCGGCTCACAGCCTTCAGTAAATACAATTGGCACAAAGCCATAATCAAGATGGCACGGAGCCATATTTAGGTTGGCATATAGCCATTATATAGAATGTGGCAGAGCCACTGATATACACTTCCCCAATCATCAATAACTCAACCCCGGGTAATATGCCTTATATGTCATGCTCAATCATTACACGTGTATACAGAATGGCCATGCTCAATAACAATCATTTAAACATGTAATAAAAGCATATCAATCATACAACCATAGCCAAACCGGTTATATCATAGCACAAGCCAATCACATACGTACAAGGGCAAATCAATCATTTTACCCTGTATGGTTATTCCAATAATCCTACCCTTCAGAGGTAGTTCGGTAATTCTAATCATAACTAATTCATGTATGCAGTTTATCTCAAACATAATCAATCACAATTAACACATAAAATGCTAGTACTACCACGAGGGTACAACGGTCTTTTTGTCATTTAGGAGTAAAACAGTAATTTTGCAAACCGGGGGTATTTTGGTAATTTCGCAAACTGAGAGTATTTTGGTAATTTCATAAACTAGGGGTAATTCGGTAATTTCACAAACTAGGGGTATTTCGGCATATGCTGCTCTATAGCTAGAGTAGAGAGAATACACACTTGATAGGAATTTGAAGCTGCTAAACCGCGCTCCAAGCACTCCTATGCCCAACGCCAACCAGGTATGCCCCTTCTCCTCTTAGGCAGCTCTATATATAGCTAGCTTCTCACCTTCCATCTTTGTATCTTTCCGATGTGGGATCCCTTCATCAGTAGAGTTTAAATCCAACTCAAACTCTTCCCGTCCAATCTGTAAAATAAATACTTCCTTGCTTTCCATGAGATTCGAACCCAAGCTCTCCCATCAGCCAATTCATGCCACTTGCCACTAAGCCACAAGCTCCTCTTGTGTCTAAAACCATGCGTAACTAAATATAAATCTATGGCCAAATTCTAAAGTCCATATAAAAAGAAAACCAAAATGCAAGAGCCAAGACTTGAACCTTGGACCTCCTTCCTTCCTTTCGGCGTCACCCCCTTAACTCTTATGTGGTGTCACTTTGCCACTACACCACACACTCCACTTGTGTCAGTTTCTCCACATTTTATTCTTAAAGCCTACCTACTATTTCCTAGGGTTTTTTTCACCTAAAACCAAAATTTCCCAAAAGCCAACGTTTGAACCCGGGACTTCATAGAAGCCCTCTAACCTTCTAAAATCACTCACCTACCAGATCCAACTTGCATTAAAGTCGTTCTCTTGTTCCCAATAATTTTAAACGCTCCAACGCCTAAGGCCCAATGGGCCCAATCCTACTAGGCCCAACTTTGGGATGTTACAATTAACAATGTCTATAAATTCTAAAAGAAATAAAATCATGCAAACATCCAAAATGTCATGGAAATAATCAACCAACTAAACCTCCACTTTGCCTTATTCTCATAGTTCAAAATAATGATAATGATAACACCTACTTAAATGCTAGCTTAGCTTGGACCATTTCTTTGGATTTTCGTACTGCCCACACAAAAAATACAAATGGTCTACAAAGTTTAGAAAAGAGTGGGTGAGCTTAAAATAGCTCAGTGAATAATTGGAATAACTACTAAGTAGACATGAAATCATATGTCAACGAAAATGACTAAGGTGCATTCACATACTTGGTTTACTATAATGACATTCCATAACATACACACAATATTTAATAGCTCATCTAATTTAAGTCTTTTTTTCATGGAAACATCACAAGTTTTAATGTTTCACTTAACGATAAATTGGCACTTGAGGCTATGAAACATAGAAGTGGACACTACCAACACACATCAGTGGATCTCCAACACACCAAAGACTCGTAGAGTCGAACATATCCCAAAAGTATAGCATTTAGCTAACACTCTCCAACACATCAACATATCCCTGTGAATGGAGCTTAGCACACATTCCCTTGTATCTTTAAGACTGTCCCGGGCCTCAATGTCCCAAAAAACACAACATATAGGAGAGTACTCACAAATCCTATGGCATGCCAACTACATCCAACGGTCTCATAAGGTCACAAGGCCAAAATATCCACAATAAAGCACATAATTACTTACTGATTTACTATACACTTTTCATTGCATATTTGCATTGTTAACACAATCTTATCATTTTCATTCGGCATGTATCCATGCCCACAATCAACTTATTCCACAAACACTATCTTAAGCATATGTCTCATATCATATTAGCACATCATAGTTCACAAACCACATCACATTATCACATATCATACAAGTTAATGACACGTACGAGAGAGCTTACACTTGAAACTTAGGATAGGGGTTTAGGCCATTCCTAAGCTCCCGATTAATGCTATGAATCATGTCTACAATCATCAATTTCAAACACTCACTATTTGTACTTTTGCCTAGTCGCTGAAAGTCTAAACCAACTTTTCCTTGCCTTTCGCCTTGCTCATCGAAGGCTCCAAAAATTTCGTATCTTTACCATAATTAACCACACAACAAACATGATTTATGTACAGTTAGAAACTCACTTAAACTATCAAAAATGAAAGTCTAAGGTTCCTTCCTCTTGGAACTGAAACTTATGACTTACAAACTTGAAATTCAAAAAATCTCAATCTCTACCTATTCCCCTTGCCTAAAATTTATTCCTATAATCTAATTATTCATTTATGTATGGTTTTCAACCTTCAAACTACACAAAATTACACATATTCATGGTTCCAAAATTTCGACGTAAAATAACCATTGTCCATGAAAACTTATTAAAACCTTTGAATCTCTTGACGAAATTTTAGGGAAAGTTTAGAAACCTTCTAATTACATCAAAAAAAAAATGTTGAAAATCACTTTGAAACATTTATTTTATACAAAATCCTAAATTCCACCATTAACGACCCAATTTTTGGCATTTATTTAAAACCCTTAATGTAATGGATAAATTTTTAGTTTTAAAGGCTAGATAACATTACAAACTAATAAGAAATCAAAACATTACCTTAGCTATAGGAGGAATGATCGTTTAATTAAAAATCTAAAAATCCCAAAAGTTGAGCAATAACAAAATCAATGGTGTTTTTTTATGGTTTTTATGGAATTCTATGGAGGTCTAATACTAGGATGATGGTAGAAATCAAAGCATTGAAGTTTGACAATCAAAATTAAATGAATGGAGCTTGGGAATGTGAGGGACGACAAAAAAATTTTAATGGGAAGAACTATCATGGGTTTCTGTAGGTGGGGGAAATATTAGGTTGATTTTTAAGTTTTTGGTTATCTGCTTTTGAACCACTCCTAACTGTGACCCTTTTTCAAAATAGCCCTTATTTCAAAATTAAAGATCTTTTTAACCTTATTTTCAAAAAAAAAAAAATATTTAATTTCCAAAACCACGTACAAAACAATTTCGAGTTACCACAATTCAAATTTTTTGAACCTATTCTGAACCAAAATTCCCATTTTACCCTTGAAACTTCTAGACCCAATTTTGGGATGTGACATATTCTCTTTCAATTGTTTGAAACTCTATTGGAAAATATCTAACTAAACGGACATAACATTTTCTACAATAATTTCTCTATCGATAAAGCTACCATTAAAAAGGTTTTATAAAAAAGTTTGCAATATTCAACCGATTTAGGAAAACCACACTCTTTAATCTCATTTTCTAGAGGTTTCTAATTCTCAGTTGTTGAAATCTTAATTTAGTTTAAAATGAATGCATCCAGAATCTCATATTTGTTGAACTTTGAATACATTTATTTCCGTCGAATAACTTGTAACACTGTTCTCAATACAAAATATGTTCAGTTTCATTTCTCGATTAGATTAAAATGTCATCTATAAATATAATAACAATTCATCCCGATAAGGCTAAGAAGCTCCGTTCTTCAGATTCATTAACCAAAATAGTATTAGTAGAAACTCATGATGTTTGTATCATGTATGAAAAGTAGTTTTCAATACATATGGTCCATAGTTCTGAGCTGATAATAATCTAGTCAAAGGTCAATTTTTGAAATCATTGTAGTTTCTCTTAACTGTTCAATCAAGTCGTCAACTCCAAACAAGTGATACTTATTCTTCATGATGAATATAATCAACTATTTTTAATCAAAACACAAACTTTGGATTCGTTCTTTCTTTTTCTCAACAACACAAGAGCATATCAAGGTGATACACTTGATCAAATAAATTCTCAGTCTAATAGTTCTTTGTGGCTAAACTTTTAACTATTTCAACTCAATTGTTACCATTCTGTATGGTGAAATCAAAATGAAGCAATTTTGGATTTCCTTTCAAAATCAAAATTTAACTTTTCTCTCAAATGATATGCCTGGAAATTTTTCAGGAAACACATCAATGAATTTTTACTAAATGACAGTTCTTATTCTATCTAAGTACTCAATACTCTAAGTTTTATAATGATACTAGATATGTTTCATATCCTTTCCAGATCGATTCTCGAACTGATATTGCAAAAATGATATTGAACACATAGTAGATTCTATTAGCTTTATTATTAGTTGTTTCATTACTTTGACACCTTAGTACAATCCATTTCTGCCTATAGTTAACCACTGAATTATGCTCAGATGACCAATCTATATAGAAAGTGATATCAAATTCATTGAATAATAGCAGTACCAGAATAGCAAGAGATTTATAGTCTCGTATTTTCAGTTAACACATAATGCACGATTTATTTTCTATATCTTACTGACCCAACAGATTCGTTACCCTCTCATCATATTTAGATGACTTTACCAATATACTCTTTTAAATTAATAAAGTAGTGCTAATACATGCACATGTTAAATCAAGATCAATCAAAACATGTATAGGTATATCAAAAGGAGAAAAATTTACCAATAATTACGTTAAGAGTTGTAGCCTCATCTCTGGCTTGTATCGTATAAGTTCTTGCAAGTTTATGAGTCTCCAATCTTATAGTCATTTCTCTGCTTCTTCTTTGACGAATTATAGCATTAATATCATTCCCCGATCGTCTACCTTTTAGTGGAGTTGCTGCAAGTTTCACACTCTATTTTTTGCTTCGATTTACTCGGCTTGGGTAATCTCATTTCCAATATTCTCTAGAACCATACAAGATACAAGTTCCACCATTTAACTGATGCTCACCTCAGTGAGTTTTTCCACAATGATGACAAACCAATTTACTCCCACGTCGAACACTACCAACACTAGTTACTAGTGTAGTTTGTGATCTCAGTTTACTAGATCCCAGCTTATATTTCTCTGAAAACTCTGTTGGAGAAGTTGCACGACTATTATCAGTTCATTACTTTTTTGGTGAAGGAGTAAAAAATGATCTGATTAGTTTCTATATATCGGAGTCTCGAGATTTTGATTCAGTTTACTTCTTCTCATTATATATATCTTCCATCTTCTGTGCTCATTCAGATAAAACCAAAAACTCTTTTAATTCTGGATTTCCTACTAATATTTAGATATTTTCATTCAATCTCCACTCGAACTGGGTACACATCTTGACTACTGTCAGTACAACCTCTCGAGCATACTTATTAAATCAAACAAATTCTCTTTCATTCTCAACCACAGATCAGTTTCCCTGTTTTAATTTTTGGAACTCGTTCTTTTTCTTTTCTTTATGAATACCGATTGAAAGAAATCCTAGTTCACTCTTTCTTTCTATATGATCGCTATTAACGTAAACCACCCCTGACAAGCCTCATCTTTTAACAAAGACACAACACATCTCAAACAGTTGTTGGGGGTAAATGCCATTTCATCAAAGACTCGCTATGTCTTTTCAAGCTAATATTCAGCCCTGGTTGGATCATCTTCTATCCTACCTCTAAAAACTTGGGCTCCACTTTATCAAATTTTATTAATCAGAGGTCTGTGAGCATTTACCAAATTCTGAGGAAAAAAGGGTACCATTGAGGAATAGTCAAGGGTGGAGGTTGTAGAGCCGTAGGGTTAGCTTGTTTAAACTCTAAGAACTATTCATTTATCATTTGGAAAAACACATCATGCATTTCACCTTCCAGCCTTTGCAGAATGGGCACACTATGACTTGCTTCCTAGTCGGAAGTAGATACATTACTATCACTCTTATCATATAGGGGCATGACACAATTTGATTCGACTAGCATATTTTATCTATAAAAAAATAAAGTCGGGTTGGATCAAAGGTATCATACTGTCACAGGTTAAATGTGTAATGTATTTTCTAGACTCAATATGTTCTATCTTCAGTCCTAGAATTGACTAAATCATAGCTTTGATACCATTAAATGTAACACCCCTTAATCGATCCAGTCGTCGAACTCGAGCTATGGAATGCTACAGTCAATGTTAGAATATAACACCTTCAATTCACATCGATAATTTGAAATAAACATGGAATTACTTCATAAATACACAATTAACATTCAAATTAATCACCAATTATAATTTTTCTCATGCCTTATATGAGCTTATGTATGCTCTAGCATTAACCTAAAAATTAACTTAGACTAATTTGCAACATTTCTAAAATTGAAGATAAATTATAACATAACAAAATCCCTTAAGTAATTAATCTTGTCATAAATATTCAAATAATATGATATACAATTAAATTTGAGTCTTGATACAAAAGCTCTTAAGTTGACCCGAGCACAAATAAGGATCAATTTGAAACATTTTCAATAGATAAGGGCACTCATGAAAAATAGGGTCACACGACCTTGTATCCAAGCCGTGTAACTATCTAAAACTGTATGGATCAATTTGAAAAATTTCATCAAAAGTCATATAGTCGTATGGTTAGGTCGTGTAACAAGTTGAAACCAATGTTACCAAAAACTTCCTAAATAAAAACAGAGCACACAGCCGTGTCCCTTATCCGTGCGTGACACACAGCCATGTGTTAGCTTGTGTATACCCATAAGTACCTTATTATGCAATTTTCAAAACCAAAATTTCACTTAGGTTATAAATATGCAAAAACGAATCCTTTAACCTGTCCTAAAATGAACAAATTCTTCCCAAAGATATAACATTTTCCTATATCTAACCAATATGCCTCAAGGCACCTTAATCACATACAATCCAAGTAAAACATCTTAAATCATCTAAAAATTTGTACCAAAACATTCATTCCATTAATCACCATGCATAAATCATCCAAATGCTAGCCATAAGCTAGTTTCACGGGCCGCAGTTCAAAGCTCGTGACCATCGTACCAAATGTATCTCATGGATGTCTATCGTTTAAATGGGGATCATTTAACACACAATAACTAGCTCAATTCAAAGAGTTACTGGAAAATCCTGTCAAATTAAGGGGAAATTAATCTTATAAGATTAAGGGGAATCATATCTTATAAGATGAGATTTGATTTAATTATGTAAATTGATTATGTAATTTTGTAAATCCCTAGATTTAAGGGATAGGCTAATCTCGTCTGACGATGTAACTTGATCTAGACTGTTGGATTTGGGGGTGCTCAACTATAAATAGAGAGCCTCCCCCTCACTTGTAACTCATTTCATTCTTTATTGTTTCTTGTATTCTTTGAGAGAAAGTAATACAATATAGAGCATTTACTCAAACACCTATCGTGCATAGTTTTCTCTGGCTTCTGTTCTTTTGTGCCTTCTTTTGGATAAGTTGCTTCCGCTATATAAATTGGTGCATTGAAGGAATTCTTTGTGAATCCTCAATTGTTTGGTGGTTGGTCTGACTTAGATGTGTTTGCATAAAAAAGATCACCTAAGTTTGCACAAAATGCGAAACTAAAGTTCTAGCCCCAGGTCTTTAGTTGCAAAAGCACAGTCAGGATGTCGAAAGAAGATTCCGATCTGAAGTAGGATATGTTGTTGGTAGTAGTGGAACGAGTGGATAAACTTGAGGAGTCCATGGAGGATGCAAAGGAGTCACACGATGCACTAGATGAATGCATAGATGACTTGAAGGAGCAGTCTAGGGACTTTTTGAGCATGTCTCTCACTTCTACTAAGGATAGTGTGTAAGAGTTGCTAAATTCCCATAGGAAGAAGCTGACGAAGAGGAATGATGCTCTCAAGGTCATGGTTATGGCTTTGAAGGAGAAACAATAGCCACGACAAAGGCTTGGATCTTAAGAATATAGGAGCTCGATGGAGAGCTTGTCTTGTGTTGAGCAACCGTTGGGAATAGAGTGTTGAGTGCAGCACTCAATTGTGAGGATGTTCCAAAGCTAAAAGAGTTTGTGGGGGACAAGGTCTGCATACAATGTGGACAATTTCTTATGGTGGATAGAACTCTACTTCCGTGCCAAAGGCACCATGAAGGATGCTAGTAAGGTAAATATTGCTTCCATGTTTTTTACTAATATTGCGCTTTTATAGTGTAGAGGCAAGTCCATAGATAAAAAGCATTGTGAGGTTGGGACATGGGAAGTGCTCCAACATGAGTTGAAGGGGTAGTTTTATCCAAAATTTGTCGATGATGAAGCTCAGGAAAAGTTATAATGGCTTACGCAACGAGGCATAGTGGGGGAGTATGTTTGAGAGTTTAAAGAACTCATGCTCCAAATTTCAGATGTGATCAAGAAAGAGGCATTACTTGTCTTCATGAATGGATTAAAGCCGTGGGTTAACGATGAGGTGTCCAAGGGCTGTCAAAAGCCATGATGGTAGCGGAGTTTATAGTCAAGCTTGGTCTAGGGAAAAATAAGCTTTAGTCTTCCAAGTCTGAGGAAATTGGCGTATGTGAAGGGAATCATGAGGAAGATAATGGCAGTGGAAACTGCAACGATGGTAGTAATGGTAAACCACGAGTTGCAAGAAGAAACCCAACAAAAAAAAGGGCAATTTAAGGTGTTTTCTTTGCGATGGTCCACATATGTTGAAGAAATGTCCAAAGAAATCCACGATTTCTAAGAAGTACAAGATGGAAGGTAAGGCCGTGAGACTTGGTTCGAGTGCAAAGGTTGTTGAAGCCAAGGAGGTCAAAAGCGAGAAGAAGTTAGCGAAGTGCTTCTTGTGTCATGGTTCACATAAGTTGCGAAAATGTTTGAGTTAATCTACCATCAAAGATGATGCATCAGACAAGGAGCCTAAGAAGCTTAGTTCGAGCAAGGGAAAAGTCGAAACCAAGAGGGGAAACAGGAGCAAAAGAAGTGAGTAAAATGCTTCTTGTTTCGTCGTCCACATGAGTTGCAAAACTGTCCAAAGCAAACAATGGTCAAAGAAAAGGCTACATCGAAGCTTATTGAGTCATTGGAGGGGCTTCCACCCAAGGAAGAGGTGAGTTTGTCATCGAACTTAGGGGAAAAGTGGCAATGAAAATAATAAAGCTAGGACCAATGGGGCTCAATTCAAATAAAACGATGGAGTTGGCCGAGTTGTCGGCGAGGCTTCCACCTATGGAATAGGTGAGTTTTGCATCAGAGTTAGAGGAAGAAGTAGCGATGCTAACTTTGAAGCTAAGATAATTGATGCTCACTTTTTTTGACACACCAGAAGAGCTACCACATTTGGGCGAGGTGGATTTTGCATCAAGCTTTGGGAAAGTGGTGATGTAAGTTAGACAGTTGACCAGAGTAAATGCGACAAGTAAGGTACAGCCCGAACACTTTGATAGTGTTTTGCATTCTAACTTGTTGGGTTGGAAAGAATGTAGGGGCCTTTTCAAAGTTCGTAAGCAAGGAGGCCAAGGGACTATGAGCAATTCAAAGCCAATTCTTGTGAATCAAGAGGATTCCGGTCGAAGCGAGTTAGAATATAGGCAAGAGAGAGTCGTGGCTTCTTACCATCAAGATGTACCAATGAGTGGGATGATTTGAGTTAAAAGATGATGTAAGCTAAGGGAAAATTTTTGAAGGAAGGAAAATGCTAAGGTGTCGAGACGAGACCAAGGCAAATCAAGTTAATGCCATTCCGAAGGCACAATGAGGGTGTTGTGAAAATGGATGGGGGAGAATGCCACAGGCCGCAGTTCAAAGCTCGTGACCATCGCACCAGATGTATCCCATAGAGGTTTATTGTTTATATAGGGATCATTTGGACCACAAGAACTAGCTTGATTCAAAAAGCTATTGGAGAAACTTGTCAGATTGAAGCCTCAGTGGCCCAATGATGAAGATATGGCAATGTAGGCTACATTGGTAAATAGGGAAACTAATCTTAGAAGATTAAAGGGAATCATATCTTATAAGATGAGATTGGATTTGATTATGTAAATTGATTATGTAATCTTGTAAATCTCTAGATTTAAGGGATAGGCTAATCTCGTTCGTCGATGTAACTTGATCTAGACCGTCGGTTTTGGGGGGCTCAACTATAAATAGAGAGCCTCCCACTCACTTGTAACTCACTTCATTCTTTATTGTTTCTTGTATTCTTTGAGAGAAATTAATACAATTGATAGCATTTACTCAAACACCTCTCGTGCATAGTTTTTTCTGGCTTTCTATTCTTTTGTGCCTTCTTTTGGCTAAGTTTCTTCTGCTATATAAATTGGTGCATTGGAGGAATTCTTTGTGAATCCTCAATTATTTGGTGGTTAGGCTGACTTAGGTGTGTTTGAATCGAAAGGATCACCTAAGGCCGCATGGAATATGAGACTAAATGTAACACCCCTTACCCTGGTTCTACGTTGGAACCGAGCCCGAGGCATTACCGTACTATCACCACTTGATCGCCACTTAGGCTTATCATGACTACTCTTTTAAGTCACCTCAACAACCCCATTCTTGACTTACGAGGCCTCACTCATACACACGAAGACTCTCGAGACTATATCGAAACTTTTTCAAATCTTAAAAAAAATTTCTCTTTTATATAGGGCTCACACATCCATGTAACATGAGACACGCCCGTGCGTAGTCACACACACCCATGCCTTCAACCCGTGGTGAACACTGACTTCTCCTATACGGTCTCAAAGCTTAGTCACACAGCCATGTGACTAGCCTGTGTCCCAAACTAGTCTATTCTACCAATTTAGGCACGGCCACAACACACACCTGTGGGCTGGCCGTGTGACTCATATGGCCTAGACACACACCTGTGTGTTTAACCACATGGTCAAGAGCAAAGCTATTTGCTAAGCTCTTTACCCCCTCAAGTTCATACATCATGTACTCATTCAACACATCCATAATCAACTCATTAAGAAACATAAACTCTCATGGATATTTACAACTTTTCATATAACAGAGTAGCCAACAACTATGGTATTATACAAATAGATTATCCACCTAAAGGCCAATACATCTTAGCAATTACAACGGAAGTCACTACTTGTCTAGCCCTTATACATGCCATATAATAAACAATGAGTTTAATGTACCAAAGTGTGCTGATAGTGTGGGCAGTCCTCCAATTGATTCATGTATCTCAATTCAACACTTTCTCTATAAGACAAGGGAAAAGAAAAGGAGTAAGCTTTGGTCTTAGTAAGTTTACACATAAACAATTAAACATCATAGTATAAGCTAAACAATATTTAGCATTATGCTAACATATAATATACAACTACGCTTACTCTTTCTATCCTTTACCACATTTCCAACACATCATGAGTCATATACTCATAACCATTGAAATGCACCCCTGCATTCAACATCACATTTACACGATATACAACACATCATTATTCCTCGATAATACATCCACACAGCTAATTTACTCTATAATACTACCACACAGCTAATCCACACAGTTAATCCACACAGCTAATCCACACAGTTAATCCACATAGTTAATCCACACAGTTAATCCACACAGCTAATCCACACAACTAATCCACACAGCTAATCTGCACAGTTAATCCACACAGCAAATCTCTCGGTGGTTTTGCACCTAGCCCACCACAATCAATTAATAAGGTAGTATTGCACTTAGCTTACCACAAAGGTAATCATAGTGGTCTCGCACTTAGCCCACTAGACAACATACTTAACGATAACATCACACATAGCCTAGCTCATCGTCGTTAAGCATTAAGATGGTATCGCACTTAGCCCACCATTTAGCATTAACACTACACATTCACAATCTACTTACTCAATCATTCATCCAGTCACAATATCTACCACATTCATTCTACTTGAACCACATGGGTTCTCAATCATTCTCATTCATGCTACACACTAACTAGAATTAAGAATGTGTAAGTATAAATGCTTTATTTATGCATAAACTTACCTCGATACTCAAATGTATATAAAAAAAAAACATGAAATTTAGTCCCCCACCTTGTTCTTGCCTCAGTTTCGATTCGGGCTTCGTCCTTCTTGATCTATAATGATAAATCAACTCATTCAATACACACATTGACTAAATTAACCATTATCTCATACTTTAGCAAAATTACCATTTTGCCCCTAATCTTTCTCATATTTACACTTTTTCTCCAAGGCTCGTCAAGTGATTTTTATTCAACTTTATAGCCTTTCATGCTTAGCTAAGTCACTTACTTAACTAAAGCATTCATCAATTCTCACTAAATCATACATGTATGACCAAACTTAAGATTTTCACAATTAAGTCCCTACATGCATTTTCATGGAAAATCACTTAGCAAAAGATGTTTCTACTACATCAAGCTTGCATATTCTTCCATAAAACATCAAAATACATGCATGTCATACATGACCACATTTTTGAACATCCATTTTAGCTCACCAAATAGCTAAAAATAGCTTACTCATGCTACTAGAACTTTAAAAATACGAAAATATCAAAAACCAGGCTTAGAAGCACGTACTAGCAAGCTTGAAAAATCGACAAACCCTAGCTATGGGTTCTTTGAAATTTTCGGCAGCTTGGGGAAGAAGATGAGTGAATTTTTTTATCATCTTTTCACCTATTTAATCATTTAATAACTAAATGACCAAAATGCCTTTTTTTGATAAACTTCCTAATTTAACTCTTTCATGCCCAATTTTTTCCAAAATTAAAAATTGGGAAAATTTTTCATTAAGGACCTCTAATTGATATTCTAGAGCAATTTCACACAAATAGCTTCTAGAACATCACATTTTCCAACTTTTTTGATTTAGTCCTTTTGGACAATTCAACCGTAATTTCATAAAATTGCTTCGTGAAACTTTCACACCAACATGAAAACATAGCAATAACCTCAAAAACTCTTACATAGACCTCAGATTTGTGGTCTCACACCACTATTTCGACTAGGCCCTAAACTAGGATGTTACACTAAAGATCTAGCCCTATGACATTAGAACCACAATACAACCATTTAAGAGAACACAACCAATTAGCAAGGCCTAAAACATATCATATACAGTTCAAGAACAAGCATTATAAACATATTCAAAACTATTGTCATTCAAAATTATTTTTAGACATAATAAGCCTATATACATGCCACAAAATTGAATCCTAAACGATTAAAATTCAACCAATATAGAAGCTAGATAGTGTTAGCTCCTAGTTGATCCGATCTCCACCTTCCACAAAAGATAAATACAAGACAGGAAAACATAATCGGGTAAGCATTATATATGCTTAGTAAGTTCATTGTAACAACTCGTTTTTAGTGGTAACGGAAATAGTCATTTTGGAACCACGGTTCCAACAAGTGAATAAATATTTTAATATTTATTTAAAGACTATGGGATTATATTAAGGTAGTATTAAATTTTGGTTAAGAAATTTTAATGTTTAAATAGTTAATTTAATAAAATGACTAAATCGTAAAAGTTGCAAAAGATAGTCTCTATTTTTTAAATGTATTAAATAGTTATGGAAAGGTAAATTAATGGTTTTATATAGTAATTAGACCAAATGTATATGTAGTGCACAGTTTTGGCTTAAGGAATAAAGAAAATTCTATTAAATTATAAGGGTAAATGAGTAATTTAGTAAATAAATGATAAATCAAGTAGGAAAAGATAGCTATCATCTTCTCCAAATGGTTTTTGCCAACCAAAATACCCTAGGACAAAATCTTGAAGGTTTGGTTGATATTCTTTTATGCATGTAAGTGATTTTAGCTTCCATTTTTAGTAATTTTATTGTTTTTGGAATCATATTAGCTTAATCTAGCTAGTTCGGGGGTTAATTTGTAAACTTGTTAAAGGTTGTGGGACTTGCCATAGTTGAGTTTGAATGTGTTGTGATGTTAATTGATGACTATTAATATTGGTTGTTAAACAAAATTATTTTGTCAAGTGATTTTTTATAAATATAGGGTTTAGGGACTTATTTATGAAAATAGTAAAATATTAAGGTAACTTGATGAAATGGTGGTTTATTTGGGCTATTATGGGTCCCTAAGATTTTTTGCTAGCATGTATGGAGGGTAAAAATGGTATGTTTACAAGTTTCGAGCTTAAGGACCAATTTGTGAAAGTTTTAAAATAGGAGGGGAAAATTCATCATTTCATGATAATGTGAATTATGGATTGAATTGAAATACTTAATTGAATGTAATTATCTATTTTGATCAAGATAAACCACAACCGAATTTAAACTAAAGAAAAGCGACAGCCTTGGATTAGTCTCCCATTCTACTTCTACGACTATAGTTATAGAGGTAAGTTCGTATGAATTATAATCATATTAATGATAGTTAAATTGATTATCTACTATATCGTGTTAGTTATAAATGGACTTGAATATATATCTATCAATGCTTTGACTAATTGAAAAAAAAAATAGTCTGGTTTGAACCTTAAAGAATTCTTAGGATACGAATGACATGTCATTAGGAATTTCATGTTTCGGGAGCTGGTATTGAATGTCCTACCGATGGTTGAGGTGCTGCATTTGTTGCGAATTCTCCACACCTCGTGTGAGCAACATCATGTAACTAACATTTCGACCCACAACTCATGTGAGTTGGACCATTTCACAGCTCGTGGGAGCATTATTGGAAAGGAAAGGTTATGGTTCTATGGAAACGCATACTATGTGTGAGCATTCCTGAGCATCCAATGTAATTCTAAATGGTTCAACATGTATGCAAAGGTTAATGGAAAGATACATATACAATTGAATAATGGCTCATGATCCTATGAAAAGGTTAATGAGTTAAATGATGTGTACATGAAATCTACTTATGATGTGGTTGATTTTCAAAAATATCATGTATGAACTTCCTAACTTGTGAGTTTGATGGTACTTGTATAGGATTTTATTAAGCTTATGGAATTGGTAATGATATTATGTTTATTTTATAATATGTGCTTAAGAAATGGTAAGTTATGTTTGAGTTTATATGAGCTTACTAAGCATAAGTTGCTTACGCAGTTACTTTCCTTTGTTTTGTAGATTATCGGAAGGTCGATCAATTGGAAGCATGTCGACGATCTATTACACTATCTAGCAACCATTTCGGTAGATTTTGAGTTATTTTGGCCAAGGTTATAAATGGCATGTATAGGATCTTTCATAATTATAATTCTTAAATGTGTTAATGGTTAATTTGGTATGTATGTGCTTTTGAACTTTATGTTTTGTTTGATGGACTTTAATGCCTCGACAAGTTAGGTAATTTTGGCCACTTTTAGGTACTTGTAAAACATGATCATTTTTGGTATGTTATGATGATATGTAAATGGCTATATGTGATGTTATTTATTAGTTAAAGGAACTAGGTTTTGTGTTTGAATTGTGGTTATATTGCTCTATTTTGGTATAATTGTGGTGCCTTTGAAAGGCATATTGATTAGATGAAATAGGATGTTTGAAATGGTATGTCGTACGTGTTTGAAAGGTGTTTAGGTCCTTTGAATGTATGAACAAATTGGATGGTTGATTAGGTGTGTTTTGGCCTTGAAATGGCTTATTTTTAGGGCCAAATTATGTAGCACACGGCTTGGGACACGGGCTGTCACATGGCTGTGTATCACACAAGGCCCGGTTACATGGCCGTGTGTCACACAAGGCCTGGCTGAACGACCGTGTCTTGTTAAGTTTGGTGTATCAAGTCAGAGTGTTATACGACCTGCGACATGGCTGTGTGTCACAAGTCAGAGAGTTACAAAGTCTGGTACACAGCCTACGACACGGCCATGTAACCCTACTCGATGAGTTACATGGTTTGAGACACGGGCTGGGACACGACCGTGTGTCCCTTTGTTCGATGGTTACATGGCTTGGGCTATGACACACAACCATGTGACCCCTGTTTTCAAAATTTAGTCCTTATTTCATAAAATCACAAATTCATGAAATTCAATACTAACCCATGCTAGCCGAATTACCATTATGCCCCATAGAAGTCGATATTTTTCATTTATTTCACATTTTAACCATGAATTTTACACTTTTCACAAATTAATCCCTATTTTGCATTTTCACCAAAAATCACATAACAAAACTTGTATAACTATCATCAAACATTGAAATACATGCTTATTCATCAATGGAAACTTTCTAAATCTTTAACGGTTTTGCAAAATAGTCCTTGGGCTAGCTAGACCTAACTGTAACGATCTCAAAAACATAGAAATCATTAAAATCGAGTCAAAATCTCTTACAAATTGAGCTACTGGGTGACCGAACCCTAAAAAAAATCCATGTCTTCTTCTTTCTTGTATTTTCGGTGATGACAAGACAAAATGAAAACTTTTTCTTTTGTTTAACTATTTTATCTTAATTATTAACTAATTTACTATATTAACCTTTTAATAATAAACAAAAATTCATTTAAACAATGCCCATAATTGTCCACTCATGTTTCAAATGGTATAATTACCATTTAAGGACCTCCACTTTAATGTTCCATAGCTATTAGACACCTTTAGCTAATAGAACACAAGTTTTACACTTTACGCGATTTAGTCCTTTTTATCAAATTGACCAGTCAAATGATAAAATTTCTAAACGTAACTTTCACACAATCAATAAATCATGCTGTAGAATTTAAAATAATAATAAAATAATTATTTCAACATTGAATTTGTGGTCCCGAAACCACTGTTCTTATTTTACTAAAAATAAACCGTTACAACTCTCCCTCCTTAGGGATTTTCGTCCCCAAAAATTTTACCGAAAAAGAGGTTAAGGTACTATTTTCTCATAGCTTCCTCGGCCTCCCACGTAGCTTCTTCAACACCATGTCATTGCCATAAAACTTTCACTAAAGCTATGCTTTTATTCCTCAACTCTTTAACCTCTCGAGCTAAAATTCTGATCGGTTCCTCGTTGTACGTCATATCGGGTTAAATTTCAATCTCTGCCGGAGAAATTACATATAAAGGATCTGATCTATATTGATGCAACATCGACGCATGAAACACATTGTAAATTTTTTCTAACTCAATCGGTAAAGCTAATCGATAATCCATTGGCCCTATTTTTTCAATGATCTCATACGGCCCGATGAATCATGGACTCAGCTTTCCTTTACGACCAAATCGAAGTATTTTCTTCCATGGAGATACTTTCAGAAACACTTTATCACCGATCTGAAATTCAACATCATTTCGTTTCAAATTTGCATATGATTTCTGTCAATCTGAAGTTGCTTTTAGGCTGTTTCGAATTACTTTCACTTTTTCTTCAATATCTCGGATCAAATCAACCCCGTGAATCTTTTTCTCACTAAGCTTAGTCTAGCATAATGGAGTTCGGCATTTGTGACCATACAAATCTTCATACGGTACCATCTTTATACTCGATTGAAAACTATTTTTATACACAAATTCAACCAACGTCAAAAATTTCTCCCAGTTACCTTCGAATTCTAACACACAACAGTGAAGCATATCTTCGAGAATCTATATTACTCTCTCAGACTGACCGTCGATTTGTGAATAAAATGTTGTACTAAAATTCAATTTCGTACCAAAAGATTCTTGAAATTTCTTCCAAAATCACGACGTAAACGTTGAATCTCTATCTAAAATAATAGAAACTAGCACCCCGTGCAATCTAACAATTTAAGATATGTACAATTTAGCCAATTTTTCACGTGAATAATTTGTACGTACCGGATTGAAATGTGCTAATTTCGTTAATCAATCTACGAAAACCTAGATAGCATCTTTCTGTTTCGGAGATAGGGGTAATCCCGATACAAAATCTATCGTAACTCTATCTATAACACCCCAAACCCGGCCTAGAAGTTAGGCCCGAATCTGGCGTGTCACATTGAAGTGTTTATTAAAAACCATGTTTTCATTGAAAACCCTCCTTATTATTTAAAAACTAAGGTATTCGTTTGTGTTCGTTCAATTTCAAAATATGGTTCATTGAAAAGTTAATCACTTTTAAAAACATCATTAAGTTCATTACAAATCTCTTTTAATTGCGGAAGCTAATTTAAGGTAAAGAAGTTTAAAACGTATGTCTTTAAAACAGTAATTGGGTTGAAAACTCACCTACGTCTAACAAATATAAAACGTAACAAAATCCCAAATTTAGAATTAAATACAAAGAGGCCTTAGTACAGAAATTAAAATCTAAAATAGAATTTAAAACGTATATAAAGTCCAAAGCATATCAGTCGCAGTCGTGTGGTCACCTCCAAGTCCCTCGCAGCACCGATCCTTCTAACATTGGGGATTACCTGTACAGTTAAAAACGGGTGAGTTTACTTAAACTCAGTGTGTAATCCCCTTACTAGAGTAATAGTCAATATATAGAAATAGAAACTAAAACAGTGTAGGCCAAAGCCCTTTAACAGTAATAGTATAGTCCAGTTCAGAGCATATATGGGCCAAAACCCACTACAATATCATTTGGGTCACATCCCATAACAGAATCAATTGGGCCTAGCCCAAACCAATAATAGACCAAGTGGGCTTAAGCCCAGTACAGTGACAGTTCTCATAAACAAATATGCAACAGTATGAGGATGCATCCCACCCTGATCCGACCAACACACCACCCGTATCAACCCTACACACCATGTGGGGACAAATTCGACCCACCTAGCCAACACACCAAGCTTAGCACCGGTTGCGGCACTAAGTCAACAGAACTGCTCGATACCGTGAACAGAACGACTAAAACCCATAAATATCACAGTAACGGTGCCAGTTAATAGAATAACTAAGAGCCATAAACAAAATGTTTATAAAGCATAATCAGAATGGCACAGAGCCATAATCAAGATGGCACAAAGCTATCGGTAACTTTAATAAGTTTGGCACATAGCCATTAGCGACGGTAATATGATCAGCACACAACCACAGGTAATTATGATTGACACATAGTCATCAATATATATGTTAGGCACATAGCCACGAGTAAATACTATTGGCACAAAGCCATAATAAAGATGGCACAACGCCATATTCAGGTTGGCACAGAGCCATTATCAGATTACGCGGCTTTAAGCCGTCCGTCGGTCCACAGTCGTCTCATGCAATACATGCGACCTTAACAGATCAATACTGGATCTACAGTCATCTCACTTGACCCATGCGACCCTATCAGAACTTCCTCCATATCAATGTCCCAACCCCATGCAATATGTCGTGTATGTCATGCTCAATCATTACACGTGCATGCAAAATGGCCATGCCCAGTAATAGTCATTTAGACATATATTAAAAGCATATCAGTCACACGACCACAGTCAAGTCAATTTAAACACAGTCATACGATCACAGTTAAATTCATAGTCTAAGTCAGTCATTTACCCACAAGGGCAAAACAATCATTTTACCCTATAAGGGTATTTTGGTAATCCTACCTTTAGGGGTATTTTGGTAATTCTACCCTATTAGGGTATTTCGGTAATTCTACCTTATAGGGGTATTTAAGTAATTTTATAAATTAGGAGTATTTCGGTAATTTCCTAAATTATGGGTATTTCGATAATTTCACAAATTTAGGGTATTCGATAATTTTACAAATTGGGGGTATTTTGGTAATTTCATAAATTGAGGGTATTTTAGTGATTTTACAAATCGGAGGTATTTCGATAATTTTACAAATTGAGGGTATTTAGGTAATTTTTGCAAATCGGGGTCTCAGCGACCCAACAGAAGGTCCACCGTTACCTCGAGCGACTTAAATAGCCTAAACAATCACAACGGTGTAAAGGGGCCTCAAGCCCATTACTCGACCCAAGTGGGCCCACACGCTCATGTGGCCCAATTAGCCCAGAAATAGCCTCGACTGTAACAGTCCAGTTTATACCCTAGTCGAAACAGTGGTTTTAGGACCACAAATCTGAGTTCGTATAATATTTTAATAGTATTTTTTGTGTCTCTAATAAGTGATTATGCATGTGCTAAAGTTTCATAAGTTAATTTATCTGTCTGTGAGCTTAATTTGAATGAAAAATTGAATTGCATTAAATGTGAAACTTGCATGCTATTTGTTAAATTATCAAGGTGTTATGGCTTTGTAATGGTGGAGGCCTTGAATGGCAATTAAGCCATTATCACGTTTAGTGGATGGCTAAGATCATGAATGACCTAGTAATTATATGTTATAAATATATGAATGAAGGTTATTTTGGTAATTTAATTATTAACATATTATTAATGAAACCAAAGATGAAAGTGTTCATCTTTTACTTCTTTTGTTTTGCCGGAAATATCAAGAAAGAAAAAGAAGAAAACCTTAAGCTAAGTTCGGCTATTTCAAGCTTGATTAAGGTATGATTTTGAGTTGGATTTTGATGATTTTTATGTTTTTGAGATTGTTGCTAAGTCTACTATCAAGCCCATGTCTTAATTTGATGAATTAATGTTGTTCATGAGAAATGTCATTAATGTTATGTTGAGCTTTGTGATGATTTATGGTGTTAAATTAGAGATTTGAGATAGATGAACATACTCTGTTCTTGAATTTTTTATGAATTTAGCTAATTAGGGCTAAATTGATAAAATAGAAATTTGAAGGACTAAAATGCAAATTTAATGGAAAATATGGGCTTGTTTTAGATGTAGGAACATTCAGCTAAGCATGAGTATAGGTTGATTTTGTGAATTTGATGTTTTGAGAAAAATGGACTAAATTGATAAATTGTGTAAATATGAGGGTTATTTTGCAAATAGCCCTAAATATATGTGTATGGATTGAATTGAATAAGTTAATGAATAAAAGAGTTAATTCTGAATATGTTTAGATCAAGAACCGAGGAAAACAAACTTAGATCGCGGCAAAGCGAAAGTAACCGAGTAGCCGTTTCCATTCTGATAGATCGAATCCGAGGTAAGTCATTATGCAAATAAACATATTCGTATTGAATTATGTGCATTCTTATGACTATTTTTATCGATGAATACTTATGATATGATCTGTTCATGAATTCCAAGGTAAGGTTGACTTAGTGTCGATATCCAATAAGTCCTGTATGAACCTAGGAATAGATAGGATTAGCTATGTCATGACATAGGTATCTGTTCTGTTTTATCATGTAAGACCACGTCAGGGACGTTGGCGTTGATTTGAGATTTCATGTAAGACCACGTCTGGGACATTGGCATCGATATGAACTTTACGTGTAAGACCACGTCTGGGATGTTGGCATTGATATGAGCTTTACGTGTAAGACCATGTCTGGGACATCGGCATCGTATTGATTCATGTAAGACCCTGTCTGGGATAGTGGCATCGATATCTAAGTGCATGTAAGACCTCATCTGGGACGTAGGCATTGTACAACTATTCCGAGTTTTTTGAGCATCCTTCTAGATTCCTATTGGTTAAATGGGCAAGTCTGTGATATGAATTGCAAATCCGAGCTATGATCAATTAAGTGAACGAATGTCTAATTCAGGTACGTTTGGTGTATACACAAGTGTGTATAAAAAGGTAAGTACCTATATGACTTTGATTTGAAGAGAAGTAAGATTAAATATGAGAATTTGAATGACATGCAAGAATGAATATGAAAGAACTATGTATACAAATGATTCTTGAATTGATGAAAGTGGAAAATATGGTTAAGTATATGATTCAAAGCATATATGTGCTAGTTTGATAAGTTTATTTGTATTATGACTTACCAAGCTTTTAGAAAGCTTACTCTGTATGTGTTTTATCTGGGTTTTTTAGGTTGTTAAAGCTACTGAAAGCTCAAGATCGTCAAGGATCGTCATCACACTACTAAACCCTTTTTGGTACACTTTGAAATTGTATATAGATAGATATGGCATGTATAGGCTAGATTTTGATATAAGTTTGTTATATGAACATAGTCATATGGTTTGGCTAGTTATGAGTTGATAATTTGCTTAAATGGTTGTCATATATGATGCATATCTTAGTATGGTTGAAGCACCTGGAAATGGTCAAGTTTTGAGTAGCCAAATGAATGAATTATGTTTCTGATGAGATGAGTTTTAGTCTTGGATTGTAATGGTTGGAATTGGTATTGAATGCATGGTTTGAATGGTTATTTTGGTATAATTTTGGTTGTCATATATGCATGAAATGGAATGGTAAATGTTGCTTGTAGGTATGACCCAAGTGGGTGGCATTTTGGTCTTGAAAATGACTTATAATGTCACACGGCCATGGCACATGGGCGTGCCTAGTGACCGTGGGGTAAATTCAGTAGCTAGCTTAAAAGCACACGGCCATGGCACACGGGCGTGCCTAGAAGCTGTGTGAGGAAGTTAGTATATGGCCTAGTATTACACGGCCTTAGCACACGGGGGTGCTTGGTAGCCGTGTTATTTTGGCAGGATTGACCATGGTCAGGGTACACGGGCGTGCTTGGTGGCCGTGGTGAGAAGTCACGATCAACAGCGGGGAGGACACACGGGTGTGTCTAGCAGCCGTGGTGGGCACACGGTTTGCTTCCAAGGGATACGTGCATCCCCTGTATTTTAGAAAAGTTTTTAAGTTTTTGAAAACTTCTGTATATGTTTCGTTTTAGTCCCGACCCGGGTTATAAGCATGTTTAAGGTCTCGTTGACCTATTTAAGGGACATTATGATTGAGATTGATGAATGAAATGTATGAAATGTTATGAAAGTTTTTGATCTGTCCAGTAACGCTTTAACCCTAGTCCGACGACGGGTACAGGTTAGGGTGTTACATCAACTATACGAACAACACAGTTCAAACCAATAGAAACCATATAACATGCATTTTATTCGTGTGAGGCCTACTAGCCCAGTAGGCCCACACGGTCTATTTCCCAAAAATGACCTTAGCCAAGTGGACTACACGGCTCGGTCTAACATTTACCATAATATGCCAATTTAATCTGTGTGGGGACACAGGCCTATTGGGCCCACACGGCCCATTTTGGCTCCAACGTAGCCCAAAACGACCTAAGCCCATGAGAACGCTCATGGTGGCCTCAACCATCTTATGCCCATATTCGTGGGCTCAGTCCACCACATGTGCGAACGTACGCTTGTGTGGCATCATTCGTCGGTACTTTGACTTTTCGGCATTTTGTCGATCTACGATCAGAAGGAGTGTGGTTACACATACTCCATCGGCTTTCTCGTCGACTATCGAATATATGGTATTGTTACACACCTGCTCGTGAAATGAACTGCACCCTAAATATCCTCGCACCTAGATTAAAATATCATAACAATTATTTATCCAAAACAAAACAAAAAGAAATTGACAGAAAACTAAATCAACTACTATGACCTTACCAACAATAAAACACATGTTTCCCCAACTTTCAAACAATTGTCAGACCCCCCTCGTCGACAACCAACCCGCAGAATTGGTTTCAAACTAAAAGAGTAACACACAAGTGTTGGGTAATGTGTTGAGTCAGAGAGAAATGATAAGAGAAGAGTATTCGGCTTAACAAAATGTGACTGTATCAAAAGAAAATAGAAAAGGGATGGGCAATGAGACAAAGAGGGGGTTCGGCTAGGAAAGAGACCAAAAGAAACTCCACAAAGAATCAGTCAAGATAGAATCAGAGTACAAGAGAGAGGTTAAATTTGACCAACAATGGGAAGGTTATTAAGGGTAGAAGAAAAATAGTTGAAAAGGGAGAGAAGGGTTAATGTAGTCGACTATGGTTGTGAGAGACGAAGAACACAGGCTTGGCCAAATACCACAAGAGTAATTTCAAAAACAAGGAGAGAAGAGGAAGGCACTCAAAAGAAACAAAGAAGTAAAAAAACTGCCCAAATAGTCACACTCAAAATCGACTATACTTGCAAAAAGAAAGAGAAGAACAAAAATACCAATTCAGCACCACTTGCTCTAAACTGAAACTACACCAAAAAAGGAACTCCCCCGCTCTTAAAATGATAAAATGCACACCCCCAAAAGCCTAAGAGAAAATTTGGCACCTATTCAAAAATCAAATGCCGAAAATGCACATCCCAAAACCCCTTAGCCGAATTTTGCACCAACCAGTTCCCCAATTCGGCTACAATTTCCCCAATCTCAAACTCCTTGAAAATCTCCATGATCCTTACCCCTTATCCCTCCTTGATATCCTCCACAACCAACTCACAAGACCAATTCAAACTCTCCAACAAATTCATCCAAGACCAAGTCAACAACCACCTCAAGAGAGTTTTAATCCAACTCTACCTCTCTCACCACATGGAAATAAAATAAAATCCCCTTTGCATACCATGCGATTCGAACTCAAGATCCCTTGCCACACCATGACGCCTCAACCACTAGACCACATGCTTTCTTGTGTACATTTCCACCCCAACTATTCGTAAAGCCTACTAACAAGTACCAAGGGTTTAATTCACATTTACCACAAATTTTGCTAGACTCCAAGTTTGAACCCAAGACTTCTCCAATACCTCTCAGGACTCTTAACACCAAAGAAGACATATTTTTATATTATTCACATGCACAACTTAATTCCAATTCCTCCAGCACACGAAGCCCATTTCTTCTAGGCCCAAAATTTAGGGCGTTACGCTATCCCATTTCCATTCTGGTATCATCACAAGCTATAGTAATCCTAAAGGCACTTGATGTTCGGCTTTGACTTGTTGATAAACTAAACATTTCGATACAAACTCTGAAATGTCTCATTTGATACTCGACCACCAATACAATTGTTTCAAGTCATCGTACATTTTGGTACTCTCGGGGTGAACGGATAAACAACCACTGTATGCTTCGTGCAAAATTTTTTGAATGAGCTCAGAATTCTTTGGTACACAAATTCTATCTCAGAACATTAAACAATCATCGGCTCCGATCTGATAGTTTGAATCACTAGTCAACTCGCATTGCACTCTTTTGGTTTACAATTCATTATCATACTTCTGAGCTTCACAAAGTTGCTGAAGAAAAGCCGATTTGGCTTTCAACTCGGCCAATATTGAACCATCATCAGACAAAATCAGTCTCATATTCATCGCTCTCAAAGCAAACAGAGAATTTCTACTCAAAGCATCTATGACCACATTTTCTTTCCTCGGATGATAATCAATTACTAACTCGTAATCTTTTAGTAGCTCGAGCCATCTCCGTTGTTGCAAGTTCAGATCTTTCTAAGTCTTATTATACTTTATGTTTTAGTGATCGGTAAAAATGTGGCATTTCTCACCATACAAATGATGTCACCAAATCTTCAATGCAAATACAATAGCGGCCAATCCTAAATCATGTGTCGGATAATTCTTTTCATGCTGCTTTAATTGTCTAGAAGCATAAGCTATAACTTTTCCTTCTTGCATCAAAACCCAACCTAAACCATTTAATGACGTGTCACTGTATATTGATCATGATCTGAGAGTTTTAATATTTATATAATGAATGATCGAGCCTAGAAACTAACTATCACCACGATTGAGGCAAGCGTACCTACCGTGTTGTGCTTCGTTCGTTTCTCCTACGCCTGTGTAGTGGTCACCACGTCTATGTTAATAAATCAGTGTTGACCACGGCCGTATCGCACAGCCGTGGCATTTTATCGCCGCCCGTAGTTTAGAGATTTTTAGTCCTTGGTTCGTATGATCTCTTTCACGCCAGTGTATAAATCCATGGTGCCCACACGGCCACGGCCACGACCGTGTGTAAGGCCGTGTGGTAGGGAAACCTATATTTCATTAATTTGGTTAGTTTGTAGTTATATGCTAAAAGTAAAAATAAAAATAAAAAATAAAACTAAAAATATGAAAATTAATAGGGTTAGTGTTCGGGTTGCCTCCCAAGAAGCGCTCGTTTAAAGTCTTAAGCTAGACTTACCTCTCATTCGCACATTCATAGTGGTTTGACGAGTTGAAACTCCTCTCTCATGCTATTAGTCCTATGATTCTTATATAGTTTGAGTCGAGTAGTGTTTACCTTAAAAGTACTGAATTAAGGATTCGTTACCTTGACTGGTCCGTATGGGTAGATATTCAGTACCACAAAGGGGATTTCTTCGTTTGTATCAAGGTCTAAAGTGGCGATCCAAGGGTCTGTTTTTTTCAACAATCCCTGATCTCCTATCTTAAATTTGTTTGGCTTATGGTGTTGCCTCGGTTCTGCTTTGTGTGTTCCTAGTTTCTCTTTGAAATGTGTCTTCCACTTGTCTAGTTCATCAATCTAAAGCCTCCATTCCTCATGAGTTATTTCCTTGTTGGCATGAGGTCTAGGATCTGGCTCAATTGTGTAGTTCTGTGGTGCTTCTTGAAAAGAAGGTTTAATTGAATGGTCATTAATAGAATTTATGTTCTCACCTTTATTACTTGTTATCCTAACCGAGTCAAGATCTTGAAGAGTGATCGTCTCCTCACCTACACGAGGTATAAGTTCTCCTATACCAACATCAATTTTAGTTCTAGCAGTTGCTAAAAAGGGTCTTCCTAAAATTAAAGGAATATTATTGTCCTCATCCATTTCTAAGATAACAAAGTCTACTAGGAATATGAATTCATCAATCTTTACTAGTACATCTTCAATTATACCCCTAGGAATTCTAATAGTTTTATCAGCTAAGTGAATGCTCATCCTAGTTTGTTTGGGTTTCCCAAGACCTAGCTGTTTAAACATTTTATAAGGCATAACATTTATGCTCACCTCTAGATCAGCTAAGGCATTTTTAATAGATAAGCTACCAATTAAGCATGAAATTGTAAAATTCCCTGGATCTTTTAACTTTCGTGGTAGTTTATTTTGTAAAATTGCTGAACACACTACATTTAGCTCCACATGTGACGTATCGTCTAACCTCCGTTTGTTTGTCAGAAGCTCTTTTAAAAATGTCCTTGAATTGGGCATCTGTGAAAGGGCTTCAAGAAACGGTTATGTAATTTCTTTAGAAGTTTAAGAAATTTACCGAATTGTTCATCTATTCGGTCTTTCTTTATCGCATTGGAGTATGGAACACGAGGTTGGTACTCTTTAATAACATGTTTCTGTGTATCATGGCTTACCTCAACCTTACCTTTATTGACCACAGGTTCTTGCCTTGGTTCAGATTCAGATCCTGCTAACCCTTCTTGTAACACCCCAAACCCGGACACGACACCACGTCCGAATCTGGTATGTTACGGGGGAAACATGTTTGTGAGAGGTTAAAATTTTCGCTAAAAGCGAAAGTGAAACATGTGTATTTTGAAGACAATTTGAGTAGACTTGTTTGAAATCGATGGAGTATGTGAAACCCGAGATTTTTGAAATCTTAACTGATCAGGTGGCTAAATGAGTTTAAACCATTTAAACCTTAATAGTTTCCTAGTGTTACTTAAAACCTTATTAGACTTAGGAGTAATACAAGTTTGATTTGAAAATCAATTGAATTTGCTTACCATAAAGACGTAGTGTGATACCCGATGGGATGGTTTTAAAACATATTATGCTATCATTTTGAAATCATTATCTTTCCAAGTTTTAGTAAAATTCATACCAACTTGTTTTGTTAAGGCATATTAAAATCTAATTAAAACATAAACATCACCAAAAGATAAATTAAAGGCCTTTACAAATCCAATAAAACCCAAATAAAGTAAATAAGCTAAAGTACCCAAATTCAATAGTTCTTTATTAAAGCATGGCATGTGCACCCCGAGTCCATCCGGCCCATGTCCGCATCTACGAGTCACCAAATATCAAAGGAGAGGGTGAGTCGAGTGACTCAAAGTGTAAATCCCGCTCCCAAGAACAACATGCTAACACACATCATACAAAGCAACATAATTAATGCAACCCGATCCTAACCATCCATATCGCTTTTCTACCCCGTGGTACCAAACCACCGGTGGTGCTAAACCACCGGTGACATATAGTCACAATGTGTTACTAAAACACCGTGTCCCAAAGACACTATATCTCACAATGTGGTACCAAACCACCGTGTCCTAAAGACACAAATGTGCTACTAAAGCACCGTGACCAAGTCACAAATCCGATGATGGGGCCAACCCATCGTGTGATACCAAATCACTAGCGAGGCGATCCCATATCTCATGTGGGCCAACCCACGGTGGTTAAACCATTGTGGACAAGTCGCAATGAGGTGCCAAACCTCCGTGACCCAAAGTCACAAAGTTGTGTTACTAAAACACCGGTGCTCACAAGACAAAATATCACCGCCTCCACTCATATCACCCATACATGTCATATCGACTCATGTACAATATGCAATCATGTAACTCATGCAACCATGTCCAACATTGCATCTCATAGCATATATATATAGTATAGATCATCATATTCAAAGTATCCATAATAGGACTTGTAATAAAATAGACTTACCCGATCCGCATACATACCCCATTTGGGTATCCAATTATCCATCATAATCGTATCGCTTTTTAACAGCAAACAGTTTATTAATAACATTACTAGGTATCGCAGTGTTAGTTTACACACCGTAAATACGAGTCTAGAAATCCCGACAAAATCAATCTAAGTCCCTCGAGTACTAGCTTCTACAATCGGCCAAAACATAGGGTTAGACATCTACACATTCGCCAACACCATTTAGACCAAAAGGGTTTGTCGAAAGCCTTACCTTTCACCGATTTGGTTTCCTACCAAATCCGAACCAAAGAGTGGTTCCCCTTAGACAATCGGCTTACCTATCAAGAAGGAAACATTAATCTCTTGAAGCTTTGACTAACCAAGAATTAAGAGAATGAACTAACAACAACCAATCACTTAACCTCCACTTACTAATCAACTGACAGAAGAAAACGGCTCCTCTTGCTTGCTTTGAAACCTTTGATGTCCTATAATAAGAATTGGTTTATAAAAGATTAGCACCTTCCAACAATCACAATCGCCATCAACGTAATAAGAATCGGCAAGGTGAGAAAAGAAGAGAAATGGCCATTCGCCTAGTACTTACCCACTACCAAACGATTGGAACCAAGCTCCCAACACCACCAAATATTCTACCAATACCAAGGAGGTTCGCTAACCGGTTTTGGAAAAAGAGATGAAACGAAGAGAGATGAGTGGATAGGGTCACCTTCGGTTTTGATGAAGAGAAAATGGATGATGTAGGCTTTTGGTAAAATATGTTACGGTTAATAAGGAGAGAAGAAGACCGGTTTTGGTTTACAAGCAACAAGAAAGGGTCTCTAGTTTGACTTTGCACACGAGGAGAAGAAGGAAGAAACAAGGTTTACTTTCTAAGAACAAGGTGCTAGAGGTTTTCGGTTTTACTCACTTGAAAGAAAAGAAAAGGAGGTAGGAGAGCATTCGGCTAACAATCAAAAGGGAAAAAAAATGATAATGGATATTAGGTTCGGCAAGGGTGAGAGTATTGAAGCTTTCGATTTAAGGAGATCAAAAGAGAAAAAAAGAATGAACAAGAGATGAAGCACTTGAGGTTTCGGTTTCAAGAATGAAAATGGGATGGGAGAGTTTTCTTTGACATTCGGCTTACCAAAAAAAAATGACCAAGAAGAGACTTGAGCAATCGATTGGAAGAGAGAAAATGAGAAGAAGCTTTTGACCAAAAAGGAAAAATCGGCTAACCAAGGAGAGTTTGTGACCGAAACACACATGCCCAAGGCACATTCGGCACCTCCAATTACCACCCTACCACACACTCCTCTCCCCCAAACTCTCACCAAAACCGCCAAATCCCCATTTACTCTCAAACCACCATTTCAAATGTGTTTACCAAGTCTTACTCCTACAATCACTCTCCACCTTACTTTTGAACGGTTTGATTTAGTCCAAGGTAGAATTCCACTTGCCTTCTACCTCTTCCTCCATGCCGTCCAAAATGGTGACAAAATGGGAGCTCTACGACTTGAACTCCGACCTCCCTCACCAGAGATGATGCCACACCAAGCTCCTCCCTTGCCACTCGCCACTCTTCACTTGTGCAATAAAATACCAAAGAAAACCCTTATACCCTAGCTCCAACATACTCCCCGACTTGACACCCAAAAACCAAAATTTTCCCATTCACTTAAGCACACCCTAGGCTACAATTAAGCCCTATAACAATCAAATAGCAACACAAAGACACTAAACACATGCAATAACATGCAACAACAAAATAGCCCTTAACCCGGATATTACGCTCTACCCCTTAAAAATAATTTCGACTCGAAATTACCCGATCAAAAGAGTTATGGTATTGTTGTCTCATCATATCCTCTGTTCCCACGCCGCTTCTTCCACGCCATGATTTCGCCAAAGAACCTTAACCAACCAAGACGGACTTCTTACGCAGAACCTTCACATCCCGATCTAAAATCAGACAGTGCTCTTCCTCTATGGACATATCTCGATTTACCTCGATCTCCTCTCATCGTTACCACATGTGATGGATCGAACGATATCGCCAAGCATCAAACGTGGAACACGTCGTGAATCGACTTAGCTCACCGGCAACTCGAGTTGATATGCAATCGGTCCCACTCGCCTCAAGACTTTATACGCCCAATAAACCTTGACTTAGCTTGCCTTTCTTCCCTAACCTCAACACCTTCTTCCAAGGCGAGACCTTCGAAACACTCGATCCCCACAAAGAACTCTATATCTCTTCGCTTAAGATCGATAAGACTTCGCCGTCCAAGCTTCCTTTAATCGAGCTCAATCACTTTAACCTTGTCCTCGGCCTCAAGAACCAACTCGCCCTAACAACCGACATTCACTTAACTCGCCCAACAAGTAGGTGAGCGACACTTCCTACCGCATAACGCCTCATAAGGTGCCATCTTAATGCTCGCTTGGTAGTCATTGTTGTAAGCGAATTCGCTAACGGTAGATACTCCTCCCGCCTACCCTCAAGTCCAAAACACACCTCAAGCATATCCTCCAAAATCAGATAACCTTTCTCGATTGCCCGTCATCATGGATGAAATGTCAGGTCGAATCTAACTGCGTACCCAAAGGCTCGATGCAACGCCTTCCGTAACCTTGACGTGAATCGGGTCCCTATCCGAGATGATCGACATCGCACCCCGTGCGCCTCACAATCTCGACACATACACTTCGCCAACCTCTCGAGTGAGTAATCCACCACCGAATAAAGTGAGCTGATTTAGTCACCGATCCACAATTACCTGCATCAATCCTTCTTGCTCTGGTGTAAGCGGTAATCCACCGACGAAATCCATAGTGATCCTTTCCCACTTCCACTGTGGAATCTTCATCGGTCAAGCAACCCAGACGGCAATCGGTGCTCACCTTTGACTTGTCGACATGTCGACACTTACCCACAAACTTCGGCCACCTCCTTTTTCGCATCTTACCACCGTAATCGTTTCTCCGAGATCCCTATACATTTTGCTACCTCCAGATGCATAGCGTAGGGCTGCTATGAGCATCCCAAGAATCTTTTGCCTCAATTCAAAGATCTCTTGGCATACAAGCCCTCCCCGAAACACAGAACCCCATCACTAGACAAGCTATACCCTTCAAACCATCATTCTCGCACTCGAGTCCTCTCGCGCTACAAAACCTCATCTAACAACCGCTTTCTCGATCCGCTCAACCTAAGTAGGCTTAACTCAGCTTCGCGAGAATACTCCGCCATCGTACAAACTCAAGTGGGCAAACAACGCTTTAGATCCGAAACAACCTTACGGCTCAACGGCTCGCCACGACGTTAGCCTTGCCCGGATGATACTCAATTGAGCAATCGTAGTCCTTCAAAGACTCAATCCATCGGCACTGCCTCGATTCAAGTCTTTCCGAGTCGAGGTACTTCAGACTCTTATGGTCCGTGATAGACTACCGATCTCTCTCCGCATAAGTAATGCCTCCATATCTTTAGGGCAATACTACACCGCAAGCTCCAAATCGTATGTAGGATAATTGACCTCATATGGCCTCAAATTGCCGGATGCGTAAGCCACAACCTTCCCTTCCTCGTGATCAAGACACAACCCAAGCTCAGATGTGATGCATCGCAAGACATCTGTGAATTCCTTACCACCTCAGTCAATCGAACCGAGCTTCACCAAAATCTTCTTTAACTTATCGAAGCTCTCCGCCGCTTCTCACCCAAACAAACGGAACTCCCTTTCTCAATAACTTGGTCATCGGTCGCAATTAACGAGAAACCCTCTACAAATCTTCTAGTATCCTCGCCAACCCCGTAAAACTCAATTTCCGCCATCGACTTAGGCGGCTTCCAATCCAAAACCGCTTCTATCTTACTTGGGTCCACTCTAATCCCTCACCGACACTACATGACCCAAAATGTCACCTCCCGAGCCGTAACTCGATTATCGAACTTCGCGATAGAGTCAAGCTTTCTCCTTAGAATCTGCAATACCACCAGAAATGAGCGCCATGCTCTTCCTCACCCTTGAGTATACCAAGATGTCGTCGATAAAAACTACCACGAATCGATCCAGTAATCGTTGGAACACCCTATTCATCGATCCATGAAAGTCGCCATGTTAGTCAACCCGAACCAGATAACCAAGAACTCAAAGTGCCCATACCGAGTACGGAATGCCGCCTTACGATATCCGCCTCTTTACCTTCAATCGGTGATATCCGCATCTTAGGTCAATCTTCGAGAAAACAGACGCTTCTTCACCGATCAAACAAGTCATCTATCCGAGGCAAGTGGATACTTGTTTTGATCGTCACTTATTCGGCTTGGCGGTAGTCTATGCACATCCGCATAGTACCGCTTTTTTCTTTACAAAGAGTACCGCGCCCCCCAAGGCGTAAATACTTGGCTCGATAAAACCTCGTCCAATAACTCCGGATTTGAGCCTTAAGCTCCACTAATTTTTTAGGTGCCATCCTCAGACGGAGTAATGGATACCGCGCAGCTCCGCAATGATCAATCCCGAACTCTACCTCCCGATCCGTGGCAAACCCTAAGCTCCTCAGAAACACATCCACAAATTCCTCGACCGTCCGGTCAGTCTCCACAAGACTCCTTAGCCTCCAAGGCATACACATGCACCACATATGCTTCGCACCTTTCCCGACCATTTTCCGGCTTTCAGAAAGCAGATACCAAGTTGGATGATAGTTTCTCCTATTACCGATCGTAACTACTTCATCACCTCACCGTGTTCGTAACCATGCGCTTAGTCACAGAATTCAACTTCACCGATACTTACCCACCACCCATTCCGAGAATTAGATCAACTCCCGAATGGCGCTCCATCGATCGCCTCAAATCGCCTTGAGTTCTAGAGGTATCGCCTCTATACGCTTTATCTACCACTACAGAGTGACCTAGAGGGCTTATTACGGTACATCCGCCTAGAAGATATCTCGTAGTCTAAATCCATTGTCTCTACTATACCATCGGCAACATAAGAGTGTGTAGACCCCACATCAATTAAAGCAGATAAGGAGAACCAAAAATCAAAACGCATCTATGATGACGTCCGGTGTGTCGCCTCCTCTCGGCGCCGCAAGATATACCAAACCAGTGCTACCGGCCTCGAACTACTCGCACCTCTCGCCTCGGTGCTCCACTACCCGACCGTAATCATACCTCCTCTCGCCATTACCTCGCCCCTATGCGGCGGTCCATTATTTCAGATGATTACGGCCGATTCTCGGACCAATTCTAGCCAACTTGCGCGACAGTCCCTCACACGGTGGTCCAACGAGCCACACTCAAAATAACCTCTCGTCGATCCCCAAAGCCTCCCCAAAGGAGCCTTTCCACAACGGTTACATCATGGCGGTCCCCGCTTAGCAAAGAACAAACCTACCCGACCGATTTGGCCCACTCGGTCTAGCCTCTTCTCATTGACACTGATGACCCGTAAGACCCAAAACTCCTTTTATGACGGTTCCTATCCATACCCCGCCTCACGACTCTTTAATGCCCTCGAACCTTCGCTTTTCAACCGTAATCGCAAATTCACGCCTCCGTTAGCGCAATTATTAGCCTCGGTTCGTCTCGCAGCCATCCTCAAACGAACGCACCTTTCCTCCTCAAGAGCCACCATACCTGCATACCGACTCACCTTTCGAAACTTCTACCATACTCCGATACATGATTTATTCCCGACTAACCTCGTAAATGCTTTCCTCCGCTTCATTTATGTAATTAGCTCGACGCATTTCTTCCGATAAGCACCAAAATAGTCCCAAGTCGATCTTCCATTGCAATATTGCATACTTGACCGTGAGCCACCAATCGATATGACTCATCTTGAGAAGTGATACGATCCCTTTAATTTTTCTTCATGCGTCGTCTAGATCATCCATGATCCGCTCGTCGCTTCCACCAAGATTCAAGAAGGTGCTAGGAGCAACACCGAGACACCTAAGAATTCAAATTTCATTTGTTCAAGTCGCCAGCACGATTTCCTAGCTCCCACGCCTCACCGCCTAGCTACCCTCTCTAAAACCCGCAGATCGCTCAGGATATCGCATCATCGCCGGCCTGTTCTCGAACTCACCACCTCCACCGGTGGCGAATCCCAGATCTCATTCTCTCAACCCCGCCTGTAACCTACGGGCTCGTAAATACCATCCTACCACGACCACGCCCACGACCACGCCCACCTCTGTACTCATGACTAAATCTCGTCTCAATTAAAGAATCTTATGTATCATTCATTATTCCACCGTGTTTAAAGCAAAGTTTTATGAATTTTAAAGAAGCTTTGTTTTCATGAGTCCAAAGAGTCCTATTAGTTTCAGTCTCTAAAAGTAATCTTACTATCACTAGCCATTCAATCATATCAATTAATATCACAACAAATAGTACGGGTACTTACCGGCGAATCGGTGCTTGGTGACTCGGTGCCATGCCCTTCAACCCATACTTTAAGAATACTTGAAAATTATAGTTTTAAAACATTTTGGGCCTCGCCCACAAATGAAGCTTTTGAACCAGCTCGATACCACAAATGTAACACCCCAAACCCGAACACTACACCACGTCCTAATCGGTATGTTACGGGAAACATGTTTGTGAGAGGTTAAAATTTTCGCTAAAAGCCGAAAGTGAAACACAAGTTGTATTTTGAAGACAATTTGAGTAGACTTGTTTGAAATCGATGGAGTATGTGAAACCCGAGATTTTTGAAATCTTAACCAGATCGTGGCTAAATGAGTTTAAACTATTTAAACCTTAATAGTTTCCTAGTGTTACTTAAAACCTTATTAGACTTAGGAGTAATACAAGTTTGATTTGAAAATCAATTGAATTTGCTTACCATAAAGACGTAGTGTGATACCCGATGGGATGGTTTTAAAAACATATTGCGTTATCATTTTGAAATCATTATCTTTTCAAGTTTTAGTAAAATTCATACCAACTTGTTTTGTTAAGGCATATTAAAAATCTAATTAAAACATAAACATCACCAAAAGATAAATTAAAGGCCTTTTACAAATCCAATAAAAACCCAAATAAAGTAAATAAGCTAAAGTACCCAAATTCAATAGTTCTTTATTAAAGCATGGCATGTGCACCCCGAGTCCATCCTTGCCCATGTCCGCGCTCACGAGTCACCGAAATATCAAAGGAGAGGTGAGTCGAGTGACTCAAAGGTGTAAATCCCGCCCCCCAAGAACAACATGCTAACACACATCATACAAAGCAACATAATTAATGCAACCCGATCCTAACCATCCATATCGCTTTTCTACCCCGTGTGGTACCAAACCACCGGTGGTGCTAAACCACCGGTGACATATAGTCACAATGTGTTACTAAAACACCGTGTCCCAAAGACACTATATCTCGCCAATGTGGTACTAAACCACCGTGTCCCAAAGACACAAATGTGCTACTAAAGCACCGTGACCAAGTCACAAATCCGATGATGGGGCCAACCCATCGTGTGATACCAAATCACTAGCAGACGATCCCATATCTCATGTGGGGCCAACCCACTGGGTTAAACCACGTGGACAAGTCGCAATGAGGTGCCAAACCTCCGTGACCCAAAGTCACAAAGTTGTGTTACTAAAACACCGGTGCTCACAAAGACAAAATATCACCGCCCCTCCACTCATATCACCCATACATGTCATAATCGACTCATGTACAATATGCAATCATGTAACTCATGCAACCATGTCTAACATTGCATCTCATAGCATATATATATAGTATAGATCATCATATTCAAAGTATCCATAATAGGACTTGTAATAAAATAGACTTACCCGGATTCGCATACACATACCCCATTTGGGTATCCAATTATCCATCATATCGGTATCGCTTTTTAACAGCAAACAGTTTATTAATAACATTACTAGGTATCGCAGTGTTAGTTTGCACACCGTAAATACGAGTCTAGAAATCCCGACAAAAGCAATCTAAGTCCCTCGAGTACTAGCTTCTACAATCGGCCAAAACATAGGGGTTAGACATCTACACATTCGCCAACACCATTTAGACCAAAAGGGTTTGTCGAAGCCCTCATTTTCACCGATTTGGTTTCCTACCAAATCCAAACCAAAGAGTGGTTCCCTTAGACAATCGGCTTACCTATCAAGAAGGAAACATTAATCTCTTGAAGCTTTGACTAACCAAGAATTAAGAGAATGAACTAACAACAACCAATCACTTAACCTCCACTTACTAATCAACTGACAGAAGAAAACGGCTCCTCTTGCTTGCTTTGAAACCTTTGATGTCCTATAATAAGAATTGGTTTATAAAAGATTAGCACCTTCCAACAATCACAATCGGCCATCAACGTAATAAGAATCGGCAAGGTGAGAAAAAGAAGAGAAATGGCCATTCGCCTAGTACTTACCCACTACCAAACGATTGGAACCAAGCTCCCAACACCACCAAATATTCGCCAATACCAAGGAGGTTCGCTAATCGGTTTTGGAAAAGAGATGAAACGAAGAGAGATGAGTGGAGAGGGTCACCTTCGGTTTTGATGAAGAGAAAATGGATGATGTAGGCTTTTGGTAAAATATGTTATTGTTAATAAGGAGAGAAGAAGACCGGTTTTGGTTTACAAGCAACAAGAAAGGGTCTCTAGTTTGACTTTGCACACAGAGGAGAAGAAGGAAGAAACAAGGTTTACTTTCGCAACAAGGTGCTAGAGGTTTTCGGTTTTACTCACTTGAAAGAAAAGAAAAGGAGGTAGGAGAGCATTCGCTAACAATCAAAAGGGAAAAAATGATAATGGATATTAGGTTCTGCAAGGGTGAGAGTATTGAAGCTTTCGATTTAAGGAGATCAAAAGAGAAAAAGAATGAACAAGAGATGAAGCACTTGAGGTTTCTGGCTTTCAAGAATGAAAATGGATGGGAGAGTTTTCTTTGACATTCGGCTTACCAAAAAAAAAATGACCAAGAAGAGACTTGAGCAATCGATTGGAAGAGAGAAAATGAGAAGAAGCTTTTGACCAAAAAGGAAAAATCGGCTAACCAAGGAGAGTTTGTGACCGAAACACACATGCCCAAGGCACATTTGGCACCCTCCAATTACCACCCGGCCACACACTCCCTCTCCCCCCAAACTCTCACCAAAACCGGCCAAATCCCCCCATTTACTCTCAAACCACCATTTCAAATGTGTTTACCAAGTCTTACTCCTACAATCACTCTCCACCTTACTTTTGAACGGTTTGACTTAGTCCAAGGTAGAATTCCACTTGCCTTCTACCTCTTCCTCCATGCCGCCCAAAATGGTGACAAAATGGGAGCTCTACGACTTGAACTCCGGACCTCCTCACCAGATGACGCCACACCAAGCTCCTCCTTGCCACTCGCCACTCTTCACTTGTGCAATAAAATACCAAAGAAAACCCTTATACCCTAGCTCCAACAAATTCCCCGACTTGACACCCAAAACCAAAATTTTCCCATTCACTTAAGCACACTACTAGGCTACAATTAAGCCCTATAACACCGAAATAGCAACACAGCACACTAAACACATGCAATAACATGCAACAACAAAATAGCCCCTTAACCCGGGATATTACACTTCTTCATCGCATGCTGTGATGGCGTGAAGTTTCTCCCTTGGGTTAGGTTCATTGTTGCTTGGCAAGCTACCTTGTGGTCATTCTGAGATTAGCTTAGCAAGCTAGCCTAGTTGGTTTTCGGCCCCTTGAATCGATGCTTGCTGGTTTTTGAGAGTTGTTTCAGTGTTCTAGAAGTGCATTTTTGATACCACGATAAATTTCGTAAGCATCTCTTCAAGGTTCAGCTTTTTCTCCTGTGGGTAGGGTTGTTGTTGAAAGCCTGGAGGGGGTTGTTGTCTTTGATTTCCTTGACCACCCTGAGAAATTGGGGTGGTTCCTCCAACCTGGATTGTAATTATTATTATAAGGGTTATTTTGAGGTCTAGAATTATTACCCGTATAGTGAACTTGTTCATTTTAAGCACTCGGGTTGTAAGGTGGATATTCTGTATTGCTTATCCCTCCTCCATTCATATCACATTGTATTACTGGATGTACCTGCGAAGAACTACACAAACCATCAATTTTTTATTCAAAAGCTCTACATGGTTTGATAGCATAGTGACTGCGTCGAGGTTGAAAACATTGGCAGCTTTTATCAGCTTTGTCCTTATAACTTGCCACTGATAGTTATTCAGTGACATCTCTTCAATAAATTCATAAGCCACTTCAGGGGTTTTGTTATTTTGGATTCCACCGATGACTGCATCAATAAGCTTCCTAGTTGAGGGGTTCACACCATTATAGAAGGTTTGAACCTGTAGCCATAATGGTAACCCATAATGAGGGCACCTTCTTAGTAAATCCCTGTATCTCTCCCATGCATCGTAAAGTGTCTCTAGATCCATCTGCACAAAAGAAGAGATATCATTCCTCAACTTAACCGTTTTAGCTGGCGAAAAATATTTGAATAAAAAATTTTCAGTCATTTGTTCCCATGTAGTGACTGATCCTCGTGGTAACGAGTTCAACCACTGTTTAGCTTTGTTCCTCAAAAAAAAAGGGAAACAATCGAAGGCGAATAGCATCATCAGAAACGTCATTAATCTTGAAAGTGTCGTAAAACTCAAGAAAGTTTTCCCAGTGATTGTTTGGATTCTCATCCTGCATACCATCAAACTGAGCAAACTTTTGAATCATCTGTATAGTATTAGGTTTCAGTTCAAAATTATTTGTAGCAATAGTAGGTGTAACAATACTTGATTCGGTTCCTGTTAAATTAGGCTTAGCATAATCATACATAGTATGAGGAGTAGGATTTTGATTCACTAGATTTGCGGCAACCACAAAAGGTAGCAGATTATTATCAGGCATATCTTTGGTAGTGTTGGTATCGTCCTCTTGCTCTTCTTCTATGTATTGTAGGCTTTGCCTTATTTCCCTTGATTTCTGCGAATGGTACTTTCAATTTCACTGTCAAAACCCAAGGGTCCTGATGGGTTCCTTCTAGTCATAAACTAGAATTACCAGCCAGAAGCAAATGAAGAAAAATTATCAAAGTTAATAAAATAAAACTAAATTGCAAATAAAAGTAGGAATGGCTAAAGTAATAAAAAATTAGTTTTCCTAATATTTTAGTTCCCCGGCAACAGCGCCAAAAACTTGATCGTGATTTGAGAGTTTTAATATTTATATAATGAATGATCGAGCCTAGAAACTAACTATCACCACAATTGAGGCAAGCGCACTTATCGAGCAGTAGTATAGCCTAGTGGCAAGATCGGAATGTCGAAACCAAATGAACCAAAAGTAATAGTACTCACTTTCTTGTTATTATCTAGCCTAAAATAAAGAAAATTTTATCTAACTAATTACTAAGATAAGGATGCCAAGACACACAGAACGAATTTGGAAATTACTTTTGAGAAAACCAATTGATTAAGACAATACCCGAGGAAGAATCCACCTAGACTTCACTTGTTATTTAACTCTGAACCATACGATTTATTCACTTGACCTGATCCGTAGGATTCCCTAATTTATATTAATACATCTTTCAAGGTACTAACGTCTAACCCTAGTTTGATTAATTGAAATCTCTTAATTGAAATCTCTTTCTAATTAAAACCCCTAGTGTTGCACTAACTCAATCTATGGACTCCCATATTAGGTTTGACCCTAATTTGGCAGATTTTTGTCGTCCTATTTCTTGGAGTGCGATCAACTCTACTTACTTATGCTAGATCTACTCTTAGATAGGGACTTTTGCTCCTCTGAATAAGCACATCAATACTTGAATCAATATCCTGAAATGTTAAAACAAGAATTAAGAACACATAATTAAAAACAAATCAAGTATTTATTATACAATTCAGAAAATAATAACAAGATCCATCTTAGGTTTCATCCCCCTCAGGTATTTGAGGGGTTTAGTTCATGTTCATAAAAGAATACGTCTCAGAAGAAAGTAAATAACAAAACATAAAGAAAAACCCTAAAATCCTTGAAGGAATTAAAGGGAAGATCCTTAGTCTTGAGCATGATTCCGGCTTCTTGAGATGGATCAACTGGCTTTCTTTGAGTAATTCCCTATATTCAGCCCTCTCTAGCTTCGCCTCCCTCTTTTAGGTCACACTTAGGGTTTTTATATAGGTTTCAGAATGTCTTTCTTCGCCTCTAAGTAACCTTTTCTGCATAGAATTAAAACGGGTCATGACAGGGACACGCCCGTGTGGCACGCCCTTGTGAATCCAGCCCAGGTTGTGTTTGAGTCTGCTAAAGTGGCACGGCTGTGTGGTGAACTCTAGGCCATATGATTTCTCACTTTGGCCCAATTTCTCTGTTTTTGGCCCATTTCTCGTTCTTTTCATCCTACTATGCTCACCTAAGTATAAAACATGAAATTAAAGGATTAGGAGCATCGAATTCAACAATCCAATGGATAAATCATCCAACAGTATTCCAAATGTGGGATTAAAATATGTATATATTACGGTTTATCATATATCACAAACTCTTTACCAGATTCAGGTTGAACAAAAACTGGTGCCTCAGTTAACAATTCTTTCAATTGATCAAAACTCTATTGACATTCCTCATACCACTCAAACTTCACATTTTCTGTAGCAATCTAGTGATTGGTATAGCAATCACCGAAAATCACTTAACAATACGTCGATAGTAGCCAACTAGTCCTAGAAAACTTCTAACTTCGGATACATTTCTCAGTAGTTTCCAGTCAACAACTGTGAAAATCTTACTCGGATCAACTCGTATACCTTCTGCTGAAACAATGTGTCCCAAAAATCTAACTTCTCGAAGCTAGAATTCACATTTACTGAATTTAGCTTAGAGTTGCTTATCTCTCAAGGTTTGTAACACAATCTTCAAATGCTCAATGCACTCAGACTCATCTCGTGAGTAGATCAGAACGTCATCAATGAACACAACAACGAATCTGTCTAAATATGGTCTAAAAATTTGGTTCATCAAATCCATAAAGACTGCAAGAGCATTACTTAATCCAAAAGCCATAACAAGGAATTCATAATGTTCGTACCTTGTTCTGAAAGTAGTTTTCAGCACATCTGAATCTTTAACTCGTAGCTGATAATAGCCAGACCTTAAATCAATCTTCGAAAACACTGTTGCACCTATAAACTAATCAAACAAATCATCTATTCTCAGCAACAGATACTTGTTCTTTATTGTAACCTTGTTGAGTTATCTATAGTCATTACACATTCTCATTGACTTGTCCTTCTTCTTTACAAACAATATTGGCGCACCCCAGGGTGAAAAACTAGGTCATGCAAAACCTCTATCTGTTAATTCTTATAACTGAGCTTTCAACTCTTTCAACTCTGTTGGATCCATTCTGTACGGAGCTATAGATATTGGTAAAGTTCCCGGTACTAACTTAATAGAAAATTCAACCTCTTTTATCGATGGCAACCCCGGTAATTTTTTAGGGAACACATCTGGATATTCACAGACAATTGGCATTGATTCAATCTTTGATTCAGACACTTTTTTTATCTAAAACACAAGCTAGATAAGCTTCGCAACCTTTTCTCACACATTTTTAAGCTGACATAGACGAAATCACAATAGGCAATTCACTCGATTCATCTGATTCAATTTGAATGATTTCATTGTTCTGACATTTCAATTCAATAGTCTTTCGTCTACAATTCACTAAAGCAACATTGTAACACCCCCAAACCCGGCCCAGATGTTATGATCGAATCTGGTGATGTCACATCAAGGACAATTCCAAATCGATTTTGCTAAGTTAAAATTTAAGGCCTAAAAGCCCAAAATCCTCGAAACTTATTAAGTAATGATGAAAGCCCATGTTTTTAAGTAAAAGCCCATAAGTTAAAGTTATCTCGAAAATCATGTTTAAACTTAAGAATTTTATTTAAGTTTAATAATTATGTAAACAGTTGAACAATGATAACAAAACACAAAATCTAAAGTCAAAGCGGAGTACAAGGCCTTATTACAACCCACGAAAGTGAAATGATTAAAATCATGTCTTTTGAAACCAATAAGCAAAATTCCTAAGTATCTTGTAGTGTGGCCATCTCCGAACCCCCTCCCACGTCGAGCCGTCTACTGTGGATTACCTAAAACATTTAATAAGAAGGGTGTGAGTTCCGAAACTCAGTGTGTACAACCCTTGGCAAACAATTCAATATGCAATTATCACATTGGGCCTAAGCCCTATCAAAATCGGTGGTCTTAGCCTTAGCCCACAATGACCTCATATCATATCATATCATATCATATCATATGCAAAACAAGGTAATACAAAACCCTCCCCAAAAAAAATTCATCCGCTACACACACCATTTCCCAACCTTATACACTTGTGGGGAATTCTAGCTCGACCCACCCCTCCGCTACACTCCAATGGTAGCACTCACAACGACACTACTCAACATTGCAGCAAACCCACTAATCATATAATGGGCTTAAAACCACTGGTGGATCCACGGTCGTCAAGCGACTATGCGATCCTCAAATTCTTCCTCTGTACCATAATTCCCACCCACATGCATCCTAAACAGAATATCATATGAATGTAACAAACACATAAGTAACATTCATAAAAACTCATACTCATCACATAGGGGTATTTTAGTCATTTCATAATCAAGGGTATTTTTATAATTCTACCCTATAGGGGTATTATCGTAATTCTACCCTACCGGGGTATTATCATAATTCTACCCTACAGGAGTATTTAGGTAATTTTACAAAATAGGGGTATTTTAGAAATTTTGTAAATTAAGGACATTTTGGTAATTTTGCAAATCAGAGGTGTTTTGGTAATTTTACAAATCAGGGGTATTTTAGTAATTTTACAAATCTAAGAATATTTTGGTAATTTTCAAACAAGGGTATTTTGGTAATTTTCCAATCTAAGGGTATTTTGGTAATTTACAAATCAGAGGTGTTTTGGTAATTTTACAAATCAGGGGTGTTTTGGTCCCTCTCGGGTTTTAGTTATGAACTTTGGCCCATTAACAAGTCCTTACAGCTAGAGTGGATAGACACTATGCACCATGTACGATTCCAGAGAAGACGAGGTGGGCCACTAGGACCGCTTAAGTACCAAGCTCTCCCTAGATCTAATCCTAGACATGCAAATGTTCGTTGTCGCACTCTAACCCAGCGACTTGCTTACGGACATGTTTAATTATTAGATTAAGTCTTATGCGGTTTAAGAGTTATTTAAAACTAGGCCTAAAGTCCATTAAACCCTAGCATACATGTCTACGTCCCCATAAAGCCCATCAAGCCCATTTCACATTCATAAAGCCCCTTATGCCCAAATCACATTCTTATGGCCCATTAAGCCCTGATCTCATTCATATGGCCCATTAGGCCCAAAACAATTCCAAATCATGTAACATGCATGTCTAACTCAATTCATATACCCAAATCAATCAATTTCATCAAACTTAGCCTCAAGGCCCACCGGGCCCATTTAGCCACATTTGATTTTTTTGCTTTTTGGCATTACCGATGTCATGTGTGTGTAGTGCTTGTACACACCTAGTTACTGTGACATGCTATTCTATCCTTGGTCTTGAACCTACGACCAACCAACCTTCAATAAATCACTAAATCAACACATTTACCAAAAGCCAAAGCCTTACCGTAACCTTACCGTATGCCACCGGGTTCTACTAGCCCTTCCTTAGCTACTATTCGCGAATATCCCCTAGATTTGCACTCAAACATATATAGTCAAAACAAGTGACTCATATTCCACATAAGTCACCCTTATAGGCCATACTTACATTCGGCCATCCACTAAACCATAACTAAGTCGAGAACACTTACCACAGTCTAATGGGGAGAAAAAAAATGTAATGGAACCCAAGGAACATCTCAAAGGAATTTGGCACCTCTTTTTATAGCCAATAGCCGAATCCTACCTTCCCCCACAGTCTAATTTGGCACCAACTCTTCCCACATCTCATCTCCTAATTTTTCTCCATGATATATCCCTTATCTCATCCAAAATTCCCTCCTTTATCAGCTCACAAGACCAATTCAAACACTTCAACAAAGGAGTCCACATTCTACACAACTCTGGCCGTCTACTATGCAAAATAAACACTCCAAAAACACCTTACTACTACCCGAACCTTGGACCTCTTCATGCCACCTTGTAGCTCTCCAAGTGATGCCACCTTGCCACTGGACCATAAGACCATTTGTGTCCTATTTTCCCCTTAATCTACTTAAGAGGCCTAATTCCTCAGACTAGGGTCCACTAAAGTAAGAAAAATAATTTTTTCCCTATGGTCTTCCCTATCTCTAAGATTTTAAATAATCCCAATAATAGCTTAAAATTATTACCCAAAGTGCTACTTATACAAACCAACTTTAGTGCACAGAAATTAGGGTTTCAAGATTTTAGGGCATTACAACCCAATAGGCCTAAATTCAGGGCGTTACAATCATGCAACGTCAACCAATCCATACCTAGAATTACATAGAACTCATCAAATGGAAAAGCATCAAAGTCGTAACCCCGAGTCATTAAAGGGTAGTTCTTGTAAACTTTATCAACTAGAACATACTTGCCTAAAGGGTTTAATACTTTAATCACAAACTCAGTAGACTCAACAGGCAAACTCTTACTAGACACTAAATTCTCAAAAACATACGAATGAGTTGATCCAAGATCAATTAAAGCAATCACATTAGTGTCGTAAAGAGAAAATGTACCAGTGATAACATCTAGTGATAACGCCTCTTCGCGAGCGCGAATAGCGTAACCTCTAGCAGGTGCTCTGGCCTCAGATCTCATAGCAGAGTCTTTCATCGTACCTCTACTACTGGTCACATTTCTCGTATATCTCGGTGGCCTCCCTCTCAGGGCTGTATTGTCGGGTCATGCATTTTGGAATTGATATTTCTCAGATAACTCAAGACAATCCTGAATAAAATGATCTGGCGAACCACATTTGTAAAAAGCTTTATTACTTTTATTCCAACATTCTCCAAAATGTCGTCTCCCACACTATTGACACTCGGGTTTATTATTTCTCATATTGCCAACACTCGGTACTGACGTAACTTGAGTTTTAGGACTTGAGTATTATTTTCAAAGATCTCTACTCGAATGCCCGATTAAAGTATTTGGATGATTGAACGGATCTATGGATTTTTTGAAAAAGACTGCTATGGCTTATTCATCAGTCTTTTTCTTGAGTCTCTTGCCTCTGAATCAACTTTTCTCTATTCCTTGCTAAGTTCCTTGGCTTTGCAAGCTCTATCAACCATGACAACAAATTCTTTCAATTCTAGGATTCCAACTAGAAGTTTAATATCCTCGTTCAACCCATCAATGGATCATTTACACATGATTTCTCCGGTAGAAACATCCTATCAATGGATCGTTTACACATGGTTTCTTCGGTAGAAACATACTCCTGAGCATACTTGCTCAACTTACGAATTCTATTTCATATTCAGTCATAGTCATACGACCCTGTTTCAGTTCTAAAAATTATTTGTGCTTTTGATCGAGGAATCTCTGACTGATGTATTTCTTTCTGAACTCAACTTGAAAGAAATCCCAAGTAACTCTTTCTCTCGGCACCACAGATATCAAATTATTCCACCATTGATACGAAGTGTCCCTCAGAAGTGATATAGCACATTTTAAACACTCGACTGGCGTACACAACAATTCATCAAATACTTGAATTGTATCTTCAAGCCAAAATTCAGCTCTCATGGGATCATCATCAACGGTAGCTCTAAACTCTTCAGCCCCGTACTTATAGGTTTTATCAACTGGTGGTTTATTCAATCGTTGAAATTCCACAAGTTGAGGAGCTACAGGAATCGATTGGGGATTAGGTAGGGGGAGGCTGTTGAGCAGCCGGATTTGTTCGTATAAACTCCGTAAAGAACTCGCTCATCATTCGAAAAAAGGCTTCTTTAGCCTCTCCCCTGTGACTGCTCGACAGAGGTCTAGAATCAGACGGTGCTACCCTTTGAGTAAGGGCTGGCGCATTACTCTTGACATCGTCAGCTAAAACTCAATTGGGATCCATTTACTATGTGAAAACACATTTTAAAATGTCAGGAGTCATCACACTATCACAGGTTATATATGGCATCTATAGCTAGACTCTCACACATGTTACGTCAGTCTGAGAATTGACTAAACTATAAATCTAATACCAATAAATGTAACACCCCTCACCCGTATTCAACAAAAAATAAGGTTTCAGAGTATTACCAGACTTATACACAATTACACATACATTTTCTCATACATTTCCAAATTTCATTCAAATATCAATCAACACATTTCTATCGTCTCTAATACAAGCCAACAATGCCTTAAACATGCATTAGAAGTGGTTCAGGACTAAACCGATAATTTTGAAAACTTTTCAAATATTTAAAAAATTTTCTCAAAAATAAGGGACACACGCTCGTATGGCATGCCCGTGTGTCTCACACTACCAACAGACACACCTGTGTCACAGGCTGTGTGGACATTTGAAATGTGAGCATATGGCCGTGTCCCAGTCCGTGTCTGACCCCGTGCAACTTTCTGACTTGGGTCACACGGCCAACACACACGCCCGTGTGGCTAGCCCGTGTGGAACATACTGACTTGGTTTTATTTTCAACACTAGGGGACACACGGCCATGTACATGACCGTGTATCATAGATGACTGAGACACACGCCTTTGTCTCTGCCCATGTGGAAAAAAATAGGCTACTTTCCAAGCCATTTCACCACCCAAACTTGCATGTACTTACACCATATCAATTGACACCAACATATAGAATATATATAAATAATTAAACTAGCCAATTCAAACCTTAAATCATGCATATTCTATACCACTTCAAACATTAACCAATACAAAACATAATTACCATAATAGGCCATACAAATTCATACCAAACTTTGCTTTCATAATATATCAACAATTACCAATCTCAAATATGCATTAATGCCTAGATTCACTAGCATAGCAATATGCATAACTTAACCATTTGTTATATTTACTACTAAATAGCCAAGCATCACAAATATAACCTCAATTACATAACATATGTCATATACACACCTTTATCTACAAAATCAAACCAACCAATTTAAGCCAACTCTCATGGCTATATATACAAACCAAAACATAGACATTTAGAAGCCAATTCACATGGCACAACTCATTACCAAACTACATACCAAAATGACCATAATCCTATACATGCCATATAACCAAATCATAAGCTTAAAAATACCAAGGTGATAGTTGGATAGTGTGAAGTGATCTTCGACGGTCCCCGAATTCGAGCTAGCTTGATATCACTATAAAACACAGACAAATACACAAAGTAAGCTTTATAGCTTAGTAAGTTCGTATAGCATTTATATCAATTCATCATATATACTCTAATTAAGCCAAAAACATAACATAACATATCTCATAATGAAACATCAACCACATTTGCATCCACCAAAAGAGATGTAATCTCCATAATTTTCATCATTTCAGTGTATTACTCGGTTCTTGTACATACCTATACCTTCCCATATTTAACTCATACTCATTCACATCTTTGACATATCCATTAAACCATCCGGAGTATTTTTGGAGACTCAAAAAAACTCGCACACTTAGTGCCAAATAAATAGCCAAAGATGTATCAATCTTGCACACTAAGTGTCAATATATATATCCGAAGATATCTCGATCTCGCACACTAAGTGCAAATATATAGCCAAAGCTATCTCAATTTCATACACTAAGTTCCCATTATTAATCGAATCATCATCGAACATGGCTGTAGTCTCGTATACACAATTTATATAATATCAAAGCATTTAAAGCATAATTATAACAATGCTTATTACATACGAACTTACCTCGGATGTAAAAATGACAAAACGAGTAAATTAGTGGAGAACTTTGCTTTTCCATCGATCTAGATCCGAGTTTCGCTTTTCTCGATCTATAATGAAAATTAACTTATTTAATCATCTCTCTATTCAATTTAGTCCAAAATTCACTTTAAGGCATTTTTATACAATTGCCCCTAATATTTCGCATCTTTTACAATTTAGTCCTTATTTCATAAAATCACAAAGTCATGAAATTCAATATTAACCTATGCTAGCCGAATTACCACTATGCCTCTTGCAGCCTATATTTTTCATTTATTTCACATTTTAACCATGAATTTTACACTTTTCACAAATTAATCCCTAATTTGCATTTTCACCAAAAATCACTTAACAAAACTTGTATAACTATCATCAAACATTTAGAATCTATCATCAAACATCAAAATACATGCCTATTCATCAATGGAAACTTTCTGAATCTTTAACAGTTTTGCAAAATAATCCTTGGGCCAGCTAGACCTAGTTGCAACGATCTAAAAAGCATAAAAATCATTAAAAATCACTTACCAATTGAGTTACTAGGTCATCAAACCCTAAAACAACACCCATGTCTTCTTATTTCTTGTATTTTTGGTGATGACAAGACAAAATGAAAGCCTTTTCTTTTGTTTAACTATTTTAGCTTAATTTTTAACTAATTTACTATATTAAACTTTTAATAATAAACAAAAATTCACTTAAAAAATGCCCATAATTGTCCACTCATGTTTCAAATGGTATAATTACCACTTAAGGGCCTCAATTTTAATTTTCCATAGCTATTAGACACCTTTAGCTAATAGAAGACAAGTTTTAGACTTTACGGGATTTAGTCCTTTTTATCAAATTGACCAGTCAAACGATAAAATTTCTAAACGAAACTTTCACACAATCACTAAATCATGCTATAGACTTTAAAATAATAATAAAATAATTATTTTAGCATCAGATTTGTGGTCGCAAAACTACTATTTTGATTTGACTAAAAATGGGCTATTATAGATCGTCATAAATCATATGCGAATTTGAGAAGAAAAGGCATTGTAACACCCCAAACCCGGTCAACACACCACGACCGAATCTGGCATGCTACGGGGTGAAAATGTTTGAATAGACAAGTTCCTCCAGTTTACTTCTCATTGAAAACTCTTAAATCGGTCTTAAAGTTTAGAAAAACCCTATACAAGTGATGTTGAAAATGTTTTCGTGTTGCTTAACATTCCAGAAAAACGCATGCTTAAGAAATCCGTTTGATATGACTAGTTGTTGAAAATTTAGGTTTCAAATCATCTCTATTATTTTTGTCATTACCTTGTGAATAGTGTCACCTGATGGTAACATTGTAAAAACCCGATATAGAGTGTAGTTTTGTAAATCCCATTTTAGTTTCAGTTACTAAAGCAAATCAGGTTATTAAACATATGCATACGATAATTAAAATAAAATCTAAAAAAAAAAAACAAGAACCCAACTAATACTTAGCGGCCTTATTACAAAATCAAAACCGGATTTAAGTAAATAAATAAAACTGATATAGTAACTTAAAAATCAAAACCCAAACTAGCATGCATGGCTGCCTCGAGTCCTCCCCGGCTCCATATCCGCAATCTCGCCTCATCTCGCAAAATATAAGGAAGGGTGAGTCATCGTGACTCAAAGGTATAAATCCCCAACCCGATAGTACAAGCACTTACACAAATCATCGAAGATAACATGCAAATCATTCAACCCATAACCTAACCATCCAATCTCCTTTATCTACCCCGTGGTCAAAACCACCGTGGTTAAAACCATCGTGACCGTAGTCACAAATATATATCGGTGTGGTCAAAACCATCGATGACCGTAGTCATAAATCAAGTGATGGGGCCAACCCATCGTGTGGTCAAAACCACCGATGACAATCCCGTAATTAACTTGTGGGCCAACCTCACGTGGTACCAAACCACCGACGAGTCACAATATTCATACGTGGTCAAAACCATCGTGGTCAAAACCATCGGGGCGTAGTCACAAATTATAATATCAAAGACGAGCCAACCCGTCGTGTAGTCAAAACCACCGTGACGGTCAAATAATTCTTCCCTCCTCTCAACAATCCCACCATCATGTCCATATCAATCGTGGCATAATAACATATAATGATGCAAATAACACATGGCATACATTTAACAATGACATGATAGCATATACCGAGATTCATAATTAGGGGACTTACCCGGTGTCCATGCTCATGCCCACAAGGCATAACTAATGGTTTTAATGGCTATAACAGAAACACAATAAACATGTCAAACTAACAAAGTGTGTAAGCGTTACACACCTGACTATTTGTAGATCTAAACGAAGTCCCAAAACGTTAGCCCTCACTCTGCCCTACAATTAGCCAACACACAATTTTAAGATTAAAACCATTTGGCTAAACATGAAAATCCTGAAGATGTGTCACACAAAGGCACACTCACCTTAATGCCGATTTGGTTTCCAACCAAATCCTGAAACTACTCAAAGGATCTCCCTTTACAATCGGCCAAGCCCCTAATCGGTAACTAAATCTAAAAATCCACTGTATTCGGCTACTTCCCCCTACAATCGGCTTAACACATCATTAGAAAGCTAAAGGCCATTCGGCCATAACATGAATCCCGAAACCAAAAGAGTTTGGCACATCCTTACCTTAGTCGACAGATTCGGCCACCAATCACCAAAGTTTCGGCACACCCTAGTGATCTTAGAGATTTCGGCTACCAACATAAACATGAATGGAGTTTAGTATACGGATCTTTAATAGAAGGGAGGATAGAGGGGAACCCACTTACCAAGGGATTCGGCTTGCCTCAAAAAGAAGAATATAGATTTGGTCAAGGAGGAGAAAACGCAAGAGGAGAGAAACTGAGGGGCAGAGTATTTGGCTTTAGCAGAGAGTAAAGATGGAGGAAGAAAATAAAAATAAAAGATCAAGAATTCGGCAAAGAGAAAGAAAACTAGAGATGAGAAGGAATTTCAGCAAAAGGAGGTTTGAAAGAAAGAAAAGATAAACAAAAAGAGTTGCTTTCAGCTTTTAACTGAAACAACAAGGGTGGTTCGACCAATAAATAGCAAAGACCGAATGACAGGGTCACCTAGAGGAGGTTTCGATTTTATCACTCAAGCAAAGAAAGAAAAAGAAAAACTCCCCAAACCAAAGTACATTCTGTCACCCTCCAAAGAACCCAAACCGATTGCACTCCTCCTCCCACAAACCCAACTTTCACCAACACTTCAAGACTCTCATCCACTCATAGTCAGTCCCCTCATCCCTCCTTGAATTCCTTCATCCACTCATTCAAACAAGTTTGAATGAGTCCTACACCTATCACTTAAAGTTAGCCTAATCCATATCCTTCCAATAGAGTCCTGCCTGAGCACAGCTCTTCCCACTTTGGCGTCAAAATAATAAGCAGAAAAGGGATTTCTGCAGCTCGAACCTAAGCTCCCCCTTCCCTGCATGTGACGTCACCAACCAAGCACCTTAGTGGCGCCTCCCTTACCATTTTGCCACTAGATTTTTGGTGTCACAACACACCAAGAATATCCTTTAACCCCTAACTTCCTTAGCTCCCTATTCCTAAGTGTCAAAACTAAAATTTTAGCCATGACTCGGGCCTAACCCGAGGTCATGCCTAGGCCCCAAAACATGCTAAATGAGCACAGTAAGCATATTGTCATATACAAACACATGCAAAATGCAGAGACCCCATTTTAAGGATGTTACAGTTCTACCCCCTTTAAAAATAATTTCGGCCTCGAAATTACATGGTCAGAAGAGTTGGGGGTATTGCTGCCGCATCACATCCTCTGGTTCCCACGTGGCCTCCTCCGTATTATGGTTCCACCAAAACACTTTCACCAAGGGAACTGACTTCCTACGCAAGACCTTGACATCCTGATCCAAAATCTGTATCGGTTCCTCCTCGAAAGACAAGTCTGAGCTTACCTCAATCTCTGCAACTGGCACAACGTGTGACAGATCTGATCGATAGCGCCTAAGCATCGAAACATGAAAGACGTCGTGAATCTGACTTAACTCTACTGGTAACTCAAGTTGATAAGCTACCAGTCCCACTCGCTTCAACACCATGTACGGCCCGATAATGTAGGGCTTAGCTTCTTATTTCGCCCAAATCTCAGCACTTTCTTCCATGGTGATACTTTCAGAAAAACCTTATCACCCACTGCATACTCTATATCCCTGCGTTTAAGATCGGCATAAGACTTCTGCCTGTCCGACGCTTCCTTAAGACGAGCCCGGATCACCTTAACCTTATCCTCTGTTTCTGACACCAATTTTGGACCCAACATCTGTCGTTCACCCAATTCTGTCCAACACGTTGAAGTACGACATTTTTGTCCATATAATGCCTCATATGGTGGCATATGGATACTCGCTTGATAACTATTGTTATAAGCGAACTCCGCCAATGGTACATACTCCTCCCAACTACCACTGAAATCCAGAAAATAGCCCCTTAGCATGTCCTCTAGAATCTGAATTACTCTTTCAGATCGTCCATCGATTAAGGGTGAAAAGTCAGATCGAAATCCAACCTCGTACACAAAGCCTGATCAAAACTCTCCAGAACCTCGACGTGAACATGGGATCCCTATCCGAGATAATTGACACTGGCACTCCATGCAACCTTACTATCTCAGCCACATACAACTTGGCTAACTTCTGAAGCGAATAATCAACCCTCACCGGTATAAAATGAGTCAATTTAGTTAATCGGTCCACAATCACCCAGACTGAGTCCTTCTTGCTAGGCGTAAGGGGTAGCCCACTGACAAAGTCCATGGTAATCCTTTCCCAATTCCACTGCGGGATCTTTACCTACCGCAATGCCTTAACAGAATCGATGCTCGCTTTTGACCCATCGACACGCTAGACACTTTCCCACAAACTCAGTCACTTCTCGCTTTAGACATGGCCACTAGAATTGCTTACGCAAATCCCGATACATCTTGCTACCTCCAGGATGCATAGCGTATGGGCTACTATGTGCATCCTAAAGAATTCTTTGCCTCAACTCGACATCCTTCGGCATACAAACTCTCCCTTGAAAACACAACACTCCATCTTTGGTCAAGCTGTAACTTTCTAACCCACTACTCTGTACTTGCAACCTCCGAGCATTCAAACCCTCATCCTCTAACTATTTGTCTTTAATCTGCTCTACCCAAGTCAGCTTAACTCGCAATTCTACCAAAATACTCCCATCGTCATACAGGCTAAGGTAAGAAAACATCACTTGTAAGTCCGTTACCACCTTACGGCTCAATGCATCTGCCACTACGTTAGCCTTACCCAGATGGTAGTCAATCGAGTAGTCATAGTTCTTCAACACCTCGATCCACCTTCTCTGCCTCAAATTTAAGTCCTTCTGAGTCAAGAGGTACTTCAGACTCTTGTGATCTATGTAAACTATCGACTTCTCTCCATACAAATAGTGCCTCCATATCTTCAAGGCAAAACCCACTGTAGCTAACTCCAAGTCATGCGTCGGGTAGTTACCCTCATGCGGTCTCAGCTGTCGATACGCATATGCCACTACTTTCCCTTCCTGCATCAGCACACATCCCAAGCCAGTATATGATGCATCACAGTAGACCATGAATTCCTTTCCTACCTCTGGCTGAACCAGAACCGGAGCTTCCGTCAGAATCTTTCTCAACTTGTCAAAACTTTCCTGTTGTTTTTCTTACCACACAAATGGAACTTTCTTCCTCAATAACTTGGTCAACGGCATCGCGATCAGAGAAAATCCTTCCACAAATCTCCGGTAATACCCTGCCAGATCTAGAAAACTCTGAATTTCTGTAACTGACCTAGGCGGTTTCCAGTCCAACACTGCCTCAATCTTGCGAGGGTCCACTCTAATCCCTTCAGCAGACACCACGTGACCTAAGAAAGTCACCTCCCTAAGCTAGAACTCGCATTTACTGAACTTGGCAAATAACTGCTTTTCCCTCAGTATTTGCAAAACTACCCGTAAGTGCACATCGTTATCCTCCTCGGTCTTTGAGTACACCAATATATCGTCTATAAATACCACAACAAACTGATCCAAGTACTGCTGGAACACCCGATTCATCAAGTCCATGAATATCGCTGGTGCGTTAGTCAACCCAAACGGCATTACCAGAAACTCATAGTGTCTATAACAAGCACGAAACGCCGTCTTGTGAACATTAGCCTCTTTCACCTTAAGCTGATGATACCCTGACCTAAGATCTATCTTAGAGAAAATCGATGCACCCTTGAGTTGATCAAACAAGTCGTCAATCCTAGGCAATGGATACTTGTTTTTGATTGTCAACTTGTTCAACTGGCGGTAGTCTATACACATCTGTATTGTACCGTCTTTCTTCTTAACAAAGAGCATAGGCGCCCCCAAGGAGATATACTTGGTCGGATAAAACCTCTGTCCAGTAATTCCTGAATTTGAGCCTTCGGCTCCACCAACTCCTTTGGCGCCATTCTATACAGGGCTATAGACACTGGCGCAGTTTCAGGTAACAAGTCTATACCGAATTCAACTTCCCGATTCAGAGGTAGACCTAAAAGTTCCTGTAGGAATACATCAGCAAATTCCCCTACAGTTCAGACACTCTCTACAGCTGCATCCTTGGCTCCCAAAGCACAAACATGCACCACGAATGCCTCATAACCCTTCCTTACCATTTTCTCCACCTTCAGTGCAGAGACCACAGTGGATAAGTAATCTCTCCTATTTCCTATCATTACCACCTCCTCACCTTCTATTGTCCTCAACACCATGCGCTTAACTGAGCAATCCAAACTGGCCTAGTACTTCACCAGCCAATCCATCCTGAGAATCAGATCGAACTCCCCAAACGACAGTTCCATATCAGCCAAAAACACGACCCCTTAAAGTTTTAGGGGTACATCCCTATATAGTTTACTTACTTCTATAGAGTGACCTAGAGGGCTTATCACTGTCATCTTCCTAGAAATAATCTCAGAGTTTAAGTTCATAGTTTCCACTATGCTACTGGCTACGTATGAGTGCGTCGAACCCAAATCTATCAGAGCATTATAAAGTAGTCCAAAAATTAAGAACGTACCGATTATGACGTTTGGTATGTCGCCCTCCTCTCGGCGCCTCGCTGCGTAGACCAATCCAAGCTGTCTCGCCTCTGTACCTCCTGCACCTCTGCCCGGTGCTCTACGGTCTCTACTAGAGCCATTACCTCCCCTGGCTGCACCACGGCCCCTCTGTGGCTGCTGACCATCCCTCCTGTTCTGAGTGCAATTTTGATCCTCAGATTGCAACCTAGTTGACCTCCGTGGGCAATCCCTCACTCGGTGCTCCATCGATCCACACTCAAAACATCCTCTGTTTCCAGTCCAACATTCTCCCATGTGAGACTTCCCATACCAAGCACACCGTGGCGGCCATTGAGTATTAACAGCAGTAGGCCTAGCAGCTTGGTTCAGCCCACTATATCTACCCCATCTCTGTTGATTTCCCGTAGACCCAGATGTTTCAGAATTCTTTTTATTCCAACCCCTGTCCTGATTCTATCTTACCGACTGTTTCACTTCCTTTGTAACTTTGGCCTTTTCCACTAAGACCGCAAACTCTCTTTCCTATTGTGGAGCAATCAACAATCTTAGATCATCCCTCAATCTGTCCTCAAACCTGACACATCGCTTATGCTCCGTAGCCACGATTCCTCGAGCATACCTGCTCAACCTTAAGAATTTTGCCTCGTACTCCGATACAAACTTATTCCCCTAAACCAGCCTCAGAAACGCCTTCCTCTGCGCATCAATATAACTGGTCCTAACATACTTCTTTTGATTAGTCGCCTTGAAATAATCCCAAGTGAGATCATCCACTACAGCACCATCCCGAACCATGAGCCACCACTAGTATGACTCATTTCAGAGAAGCGATACTACCCCTTTCAGTTTCTCCTTTACCGTCAGGTCTAAATCATCCGTGATTCGTTCTGTCGCCTCTAACCAATACTCAGCCGTATTAGGTGCCACATCAGATACTCCTCAGAATACCTCAGCTCTATTGGTTCAAAGTTGCTCAGATACAGATTTTTGATCTCTCGTACCTCCACCTGCTCCAACCACTCTCTCAACCACTTGCAAGATCGTCTGCGACCGTGATCGCCCCGTCGATCCTCGGTACTCAACCCCAAAGAATGGTGGTGGTATATCGTTCTCTGACCCTTGACCAGACCTAACAGGTTTTGATACGGTCATTCTGCCTCTACCACGCCCTCGCACATTACGACCACGTCCCCTAGAACTCATGACTATGCTCGCGATTTAATCTACTTTAAGAAGTTTTAAGATTTAGCTTCTGTTCCACTGATTACCCACGAATAAGTTTTATGTAAAGAAGTTTAATAGTGGTTCTTTCGATCATTACAAAGTTTTCATTTCAAGTCTTCCACCCTAATTCATTGAATCACATTCACTCATCAATAACATCTTCCACCCACACTCCACTTGTAGGGGTATTCTCGTCATTTCACTACCCGAGGGTATTTTTGTAATTTTAACCTATCGGGGTATTTCAGTAATAAATCAGGGTTTTATTCGAAAACCTTTACAAATTATAGGTATTTCAAAAATTCCAGAAATCGAGGGTGTTTTGGTAATTTCATAAACCAGGGGTATTTTTGTAATTTTCCAAAAGAAGGTTTCAGGTGATTTTATGAAATAAGGGTATTTTAGAAATTTTCAGTTCGGGGGTACTTAGGCAAATTTTTTTTCCATACAGAGGGTATTTCGGTAATTTTAAAAATCAGGGGTAATTTGGTTAATTTACAAATCAGGGGTATTTTGGTCATCTTCCAAATCAAGGGTACTTTGGTAATTTTGAAACCATGGGTTAATTTTAGGGTTGTACAAAACAAGGTGGATGGTCCCTTTCGGGTTTTAGTTATTGAATTGAGCCTGTGAATAAGTCGTCTCAATTAGAGTGAACCGTCACTACGCACTAGGTAGGATTCGAGTGAAGAGGAGATGAGTCACTAGGACTGCTTAAATACCAAGCTCCCCCTGAATCCATTCCTAGACATGCGCACAACGGTTGCCACACCCTTAATCTTAGCGACGTACTTACAGGTTTGTTTAGTTGATATTTAAGTCTTATGTAATTTTGCATTGGAGTGGGCTATTCCTAAGGTTCAATAACTCCTAACCTACTAATCAACGATCCCAAAATACCTATTTCTCCCACATTTAAATCACACAAGGGTTAGGGATACTTACCTGGCATGCTGTTCAAACCATGTACATTTCCCACAAAAACTTTTCAATACCCTACTTTTAAACTTTTTTGGCCTCAGGCCCACAACCGAGCTTTTGAGCCTAGGCTCTGATACCAAAATTGTAACACTTCAAACCCGGTCAACACACCACGATCAAATCTGTCATGCTACGGGGTGAAAATGTTTGAATAGACAAGTTCCTCCGGTTTACTTCTCATTGAAAACTCTTTAATCGATCTTAAAGTTTAGAAAAACCTTATACAAGTGATGTTGAAAATGTTTTCGTGTTGCTTAACATTCCACAAAAACGCATGCTTAAGAAATTCGTTTGATATGACTAGTTGTTGAAAATTTAGGTTTGAAATCATCTCTATTATTTTGTCATTACCTTGTGAATAATGTCACCCGATGGTAACGTTGTAAAAACCCGATATAGAGTGTAGTTTTGTAAATCCTATTTTAGTTTCAGTTACTAAAGCAAATCAGGTTATTAAACATATGCATACGATAGTTAAAATAAAATCTAAAAAAGAAAACAAGAACCCAACTAATACTTAGCAGCCTTTTTACAAAATCAAAACTGAATTTAAGTAAATAAATAAAACCGAAATAGTAACTTAAAAATCAAAACCCAAACTAGCATGCATGGTCACGAGTCCCCCTACTCCATATCCGCAATCTACGCCTCATCTCGCAAAATATAAGGAAGGGTGAGTCACTCGTGACTCGATGTATAAATCCCCAACCCGATAGTACGTGCACTTACACAAATCATTAGTATAACATGCAAATCGTGCAACCCATAACCTAACCATCCAATCTCCTTTATTTACCTCGTGTGGTCAAAACCACTGGTGGTCAAAACCACTGGTGATCGTAGTCACAAATATATATCAGTGTGGTCAAAACCACTGATGACCGTAGTCATAAATCAAGTGATGGGGCCAACCCATCGTGTGGTCAAAACCATCGATGACAATCCGTAATTAACTTGTGGGCCAACCCAATCGTGGTACCAAACCACCGGACGAGTCACAATATTCATATGTGGTCAAAACCACTGGTGGTCAAAACCATTAGGACTTAGTCACAAATTATAATATCAAAGACAGGGCCAACACGTTGTGTGGTCAAAACCACTGGTGACATTCCAAATAATTCTTCCCCCTCCTCTCAACAATCCCACCATCATGTCCATATCATTCGTGGCATAATAACATATAATGATGCAAATAACATATGGTATACATTTAAAAATGACATGATCCCATATACCAAGATTCATAATCAGGGGACTTACCCGGTGTCCATGCTCATGCCCACAAGGCATAACTACTGGTTTTAATGGCTATAACAGAAACACAATAAACATGTCAAACTAACAAAGTGTGTAAGCGTTACACACCTGACTATTTGTAGATCTAAACGAAGTCCCAAAACGTTAGCCCTCACTCTGCCCTACAATCGGCCAACACACAATTTTAAGATTAAAGCCATTCAGCTAAACACCAAAATCCCGATGATGTGTCATACAAAGGCACACTCACCTTAATGCCGATTTGGTTTCCAACCAAATCCCGAAACTACTCAAAGGATCTCCCTCTACAATCAATCAAGCCCCTAATCAGCAACCAAATCTCAAAATCCACTGTATTCGGCTACTTCCCCCTACAATCGGCTTAACACATCATTAGAAATCTAAAGGCCATTCGACCATAACATGAATCCCGAAACCAAAAGAGTTTGGCATATCCTTACCTTAGTCGACAGATTTGGCCACCAATCACCAAAGTTTTGGCACACCCCAGTGATCTTAGAGGTTTCGGCTACCAACATAAACATGAATGGAGTTTAGTATACAGATCTTTAATAGAAGGGAGGATAGAGGGGGAACCACTTACCAAGGGATTCGGCTTGCCTCAAAAAGAAGAAGATAGATTCGGTCAAGGAGGAGAAAATGCAAGAGGAGAGAAACTGAGGGGCAGAGTATTCGGCTTTAGCAAAGTGTAAAGATGGAGGAATAAAATAAAAATAAAAGATCAAGAATTCGGCAAAGAGAAAGAAAACTAGAGATGAGAAGGAATTTCGGCACAATGAGGTTTGAAAGAAAGAAAAGATGAACAAAAAGAGTTACTTTCGGCTTTTAACTGAAACAACAAGGGTGGTTCGACCAACAAATAGCAAAGACCGAATGAAAGGGTCACCTAGAGGAGGTTTCGATTTTGTCACTCAAGCAAAGAAAGAAAAAGAAAAACTCCCCAAAACCAAAGTACAATCGTCACCCTCCAAAGAACCCAAACCGATTGCACTCCTCCTCTCCACAGTCCAACTTCGGCCAACACTTCAAGACTCTCATCCACTCATAGCCGTCCCCCTCATCCCTCCTTGAATTCCTCTTATCCACTCATTCAAACAAGTTTGAATGAGTCCTACACATATCACTTAAAGTTAGCCTAATCCATATCCTTCTGACAGAGTCCTACCGGAGCACACCTCTTCCCACTTTAGCGTCAAAATAATTAGCAGAAAAGGGATTTCTGCAGCTCGAACCTGAGCTCCCCCTTTCCTGCATGTGGCATCACCAACCAAGCACCTTAGTGGTTCCTCCCTTGCCATTTTGCCACTAGATTGTTCGTGTCACAACACACCAAGAATATCCTTTAACCCCTAACTTCCTTAGCTCCCTATTCCTAAGTGTCAAAACTAAAATTTTAGCCATGACTCAGGCCTAACCCGAGGTCATGCCTAAGCCCCAAAACATGCTAAACGAGTACAGTAAGCATATTGTCACATACAAACACATGCAAAATGCAGAGACCCAGTTTTAAGGATGTTACAGGCATTGAATTTCAAATCGGTGAAAAAGTATTCTTATAAGTATTGCCTTGAAGAAAATTTCTCCGTTTTGGCTGAAAAGGAAAGCTTCGTCCATCATTCATCGGGTCCTATGAGATCATCGAAAGATCCATTAAATACAATTGGTCAGGATGTTGATCTTCCTATTCATCGTGTGATAGATGACCAAGACAGGCCATTTTAGGAGCATGTTGTGCCAATTTTGGATGAATTGAATACACGGATAGTTAGACCACGCATGCAAGCTCAGTAATTTGAATTGAAACCAGTAATCTTTCAAATGTTGCAAACTGTTGGATAATTTAGTGGGTCACTAACTAAGGATCCAAGACTGCACTTATGACTTTTTTTTAGAGATTTCTGACTCATTTTGATAACAGGGTGTTCTTAAAGACACTTTACGACTTAAACTGTTCCCATTTTCCTTGAGAGATTGAGCAAGAGCGTGATTTAATGCTTTACCGTCGAGGATAGTGGCATCATGGAATGACCTTTGCCAAAGGTTTTTGTTACAGTATAATCCGCCAAACATGAATGCCAAGCTTAGAAATGACATTATGTCTTTTTGGAAATCAGAGGATGAAATACTGTACAAAGCTTGAGAAAGTTTAAATAATTACTACAGAAATGTCTGATGCATGGGTTTCAGCACTGAATTCAAATAGAAATGTTTTAGAATGGGTTGAATGCACATACAAGGATGATAGTTGATGCTTCTGCCAATGGTACTTTTTTGGATAAATCTTGTAATGAATAGTATGAGATTTTGGAACGGATTGCCAACAATGATTATTAATATCCTACCATGCGAGTTGGGACTGGTAGGAGAACTACTGGTGTCGTGGATGATAAACCATAATATATACATATTTTATTCCCACATTTGGCATACTTTTGGATGATTTATCTATTGAATTATGGAATTTGATGATCCTAATCCTTTAATTTCATGTTTTATACTTAGGAGAGCATAGAAGGATGAAAAGAATGAGAAATGGGCCAAAAACGAAAAAAATGGGCCAAAGTAAGAAATCGACACGGCCTAGAGTTCACCACACGGGTAAACCACACGGCCGTGCCACTTTAGCAGACTTGAACATGGCCTTGTGCTCGATTCACACGGGTGTTTCACACGGGTGTGTCCCTGCTGTGACCCGTTTTAATTCCATTTGGAATAGGATACTTGTGGGCCAAGTAAGGCATTTCGAAAGCCTATATAAACACCCTAGAGGGAAACCTAAAAGGAGAGTTCGACAGAAGGCTTCTGTCAGAGCTGTTGATGAGGAGGGAAGCCAGAGAGGGCTGAATATAGGAAATTACTCGAAGAAAGCCAGTTGATCCATCTCATAAGCCGGAGTCACACTCATGACTGAGGATTTTCCTTTCAAATTCCTTCAGGGTGGTTTTATGGTTTTTCTTTATGTTTTGTTATTTAATTTCTTCTAAGATGTATTCTTTTATAAACATGAACTAAACCCCTCAAATACCTGAGGGGGATGAAGCCTAAGGCAGATCTTGTTATTGTTTTCTGAATTGTATAATAAATACTTGATTTGTTCTTAATTATGTGTTCTTAATTCTTGCTTTAATATTTCATGATATTGATTCAAGTATTGATGTGCTTATTCAGAGGAGAAAAAGTCTCTGTTTAAGAGTAGATCTAGCATAATTAAGTGGAGTTGATCGCACTCCTAGAAATAGGACGATGAAAATTTGCCGAATTAGGGTCAGACCTAATATGGGAGTCCATAAATCGAGTTAATGCAACACTAGGGGTTTTAATTAGAAAGAGATTTCAATTAATCAACCTAGGGTTAGACGTTAGTAGCCTCGAAAGAGGTATTAATATAAATTAGAGAATCCTATGGATCAAGTCAAGTGAATAAATCGTCTGGTTCAGAGTTAAAAAACAAGTGAAGTCTAGGTGGATTTTTCTTCGGGTACTGTCTTATTCAATTGGTTTTCTCAAAAGTATTTTCCCAATTCATTCTCTGTGTCTTGGCATCCTTAGTTTAGGAATTAGTTAGATAAACATCAATCCTCTTTATTTTAGGATAGATAATAAAAAGAAAGTCAGTACTAGTACTTTTGGTTCCCTTGGGTTCGATACTCTGGTCTTGCCACTAAACTGTACTACTATTCGATAGGTACGCTTGCCTCAATCGTGGTGATAGTTAGTTTCTAGGCTCGATCATTCATTATATAAATATTAAAACTCTCAAACATGATCAAGTGTCATTGTCGAGGAACTGAAATATTAGGAACGCTCAATTTTTATTACTTTAGCTGTAACACCCTAAACCCGGCCTATCGTTTAAGGCTAGATTTGACATGTCACACAAAATAAATAATCTTTTGAGTCCTATTTTAAGTAAAATAGCTTTCAAAGTTTTGAAGAAATATTTATTGAATGAAAATTTGATTGATAAATCGTCAGTTTGAGATGTAAGATCTTATAATTTGTAATCGTGAAAATATCGTTAACAATTAAAGAAAATTTTACAAGAAATTAAAGTATTTTTGAAAAATACTTGATAAAAATTTTAAGTGTTAATTTATGAAAATCTTTATGAAATCCTATTTGTATGTTCATTTTTTTAAAGAAAATATTTGTTATAGTTTTAGAAAAATACAATTTAAATTTCAAGTACTTAAAGCGCTTTATAAATTCACAAACCATAAACAATGCAAAAAAAAAAAATTAATTCAGAGGCTTATACAACCTTATTTCAAATAATGAAGTAAATATAAAGTACTAAAAGAAATCCAAATCTCCAAATTTAATCATTTTGAAGTATGGCCTCCACCGAGACATCCCAAGCCCAAGTCTCCATTACTGATCATTACCTGAAGAGGGTAAGGAAAATAGGGTGAGTTACTAGAACTCAGTGTGTAACTCATTTACCACTGTCCACTGAGCCAAAATCCCATTAAGCATTTATTTGGCCCAAAGCCCATTTACAATAATTTAAATGTATCATATATATATAATATGCATATGATATGCAATTCCCAAGCCAAACCTAATTTTCCATCCGCTACACACCACCCGTACCAACCAACGCACCTGTGGGGAGCTTTAGTCACCCACCCCACCTACACATCAAAAGTAGGCATTAAGCCATTTATATCAAATTTGTGGTCAAGCCACCATATTAACAGAATTTACATGGCATTGCCATTTTTTTCAGATTTGTGGCAGAGCCACCAGATTTATGGAGCAATGCTACCAAAAATTCTCTTCATTATTATCCCCATGCCATGCAAAACATGTATATAATGCTTAACAATTCACAACAATGTAAACAAATATTTCTTATAATTTTTGTGGCCCATTTTTGCAATTTATTTCAATTTGGCCGACATTTCAAATAGACTAATTTGGCCCACATATCAACTATACCAATTTGGCCCACAGATCAAATATACCAATTTGGCCCACAAGGGCATTTCGTAATTTTCACGATCTTAATACCGATTTCATAATTTTACCACTAACACGATATAAATTTTTAACCCATGAAACACGGTGTGAGATTACACACCTGATTATGGTAAGCACTATGTTTTCTTGATCGTTGACACCTAAAAATATTTTAACACTTGATTAGACAATGTACACTATTTAATAAATCTACTCTAAAACAAACGATCTAAGATTTTACCCTCGGGATCGCAAACAACTACGATTTGCCAGTTTTCCCTGGTTGATGGTCTTTAACCCGTTGGAAAGTCTCGAATCGTCGAAACAGCCCTTCATTTGAATTTAGGAGTTGGGATCGTCAATCCACTACATTTGAGATCTCCACTCGGCTTTCCTTTCGAATCGTTACCACAAGCCTCCATCGATTAGTATTACGGTAAGTATAGATTTATCAAAAATGGTGAAGATCAGCTTACCACTAATCTCAAATGATAAACGATTGGATAGGTCAAATGATTTATTCCCTAAAACATAAAGTCAACAATTTATTACTCCTTAGACCATCAATCGGCTTAATGAGTACTATCAATAATTCATGACGATTTCTTATCGTACGATATTGGATCCGATGTTCGTCGTTCGACTTAAGACTTAGAGTGATGTTTGGCCTCCCGTTAGGATTCTACCAAAAGGAAAAATGATCATGTTGTGAGAGAGAAAAGGGGATGATGATTCTGATTAATAGAATCATCCGAAGATAAAAACATACATTCGACCATATAGAAGAAATTGAGAAGAAAATATTACTTACCGATTTCTCAAAAAAATAATGTTCAAACACGAAGGAAAAAGAAGAAATAGTGGACGGTTAATTTACTATTAGATTCGGTTATGGAGGAAATGAATGAAAGAAAAAGTTTTGATCAAGATGAAGTTTTGTTTTTAAGAAATGGAAGAAGAATTGAAAGATGATTAAAAGAAGAAAAAGGGTGCAAACTAATTTCGGTTTTCCAAAAGATGATAAAAGAGGATGATTTGGTCACAAAGGTTGAATACTTTCGGCAACAAGAAGAAAGGAGGAAGAAAATATGTTCTTTAGTGGCTTGCAAATTCAGCACAAGGTAGAACAAAATTTGGAGAATACCAAATAACGCAATGAGAAAGGTTTTTGGCCCAACAAGCACCAAAATTCAATCAAAAAGGCAAAAGAGAATTCGGCTATCAAGGAAGGTGGAAAGCAAATGAGTATGTGACCAAACAAAAGAGAAAAACAATGCACTATTGTGCTAATATGTTTCGGCAAGGAGAGTTGCCAAATTGGGAGAGAATGACTCAAAGTTGTCAAAGGGATTTTTGGCCAAAACAAAACTAAGACTTTACCAAATGCCAAAATAAAAATTTAGCTACCTATCTTCCCCCAAAATCGTCCACATGCATCCCCCCAAGGATAAGAGTTTAGCCACCCAAACTTTCCAAAACATCACCCACGAAATAAGCCTCATGTCCCCCTTTCTTTCCTATTTCTCTTGATTCCTTTCCCAAACTTCAACCTTGCCTTATTCTTATAGCCACCTTACCAAAAATAATGAAGTCAAACTTGCCATATTTACTCCTTGGCCGACACTTAAAGAAGGAATGCAAAAATAAGAGTCAAGAATTACACACAAGGGATTTGAACCTCTTCCCTCAAGGTTCCTCAAGTGACGCCATAACTTCTTTACTATTTTCTCATTTATGCTAGCTACTTATTCAATTATTTTTATATGCTTCAAGGTCACCTACTCCATTTCCTTAAAGTGTTAAATAACAAAAATTTTTACCAGTTCCAAATAAACCCCAAGCCTTCTCAGGACCTCCTCAACATTCAAAATTAATAATCTAACTAGCTTAACACCAAAAATAATGCAACACATAAAATTCAAATTCTAGGATGTTACAATTCTACCCCCTTAAAGAAAATTTCGTCCTCAAAGTTTACCTGATTAAAAGAGATGGGGATATTGCTGCCGAATCGTTTCCTCAGGCTCCCATGTAGCTTCCTCCGATCCATGATCATGCCAAAGAACTTTGACTAATGATACTAACTTCCTTCTCAGCACCTTAACATCTCGATCTAAAATTTGCACTGGCTTCTCTTCGAACGACAAGTCAGGCCTTATCTCAACTTCTTCTATCGGTACTATATGAGATGGATCCAATCGGTAATGCTTTAACATTGAGACATGAAATACACTATGTATCTGACTCAACTCCGGAGGCAACTCTAGCTGATAAGCCATTGGTCCAACATGTTTTAAAACACGATACGGTCCGATGAATCTAGGGCTCAACTTGCCCTTTCTTCTAAATCTGAAGATCTTCTTCCAAAGTGAGACCTTTAGAAAGACTTGATCTCCCACCGTAAACTCAATATCCTTACGCTTCATATCTGCATACGATTTCTATCTATCCGAAGCTTTCTTTAACCGTGCCCGAATTACCTTTACCTTTTCTTCCATTTCTGATATCAGCTCAGGACCCAATAACTGTCGCTCCCCCAATTCAGTCCAACAAGTAGGAGTACAACACCTACGACCATACAACGCCTCGTAAGGTGCCATCTGAATGTTGGATTGATAGTTATTGTTATAAGCAAACTCTGCCAAAGGTAGGAGATCTTCCCAACTACCCCTGAAGTCAATCACACAACCCCTTAACATGTCTTCCAAAATCTGAATTACTCTTTCTGACTGACCATCCGACTAAGGATGAAAAGCTGTACTGAAATTTAACTTTGTTCCCAAAGCTTCATGTAAGGCTTTCCAAAATCGCGATGTAAACCTAGGGTCCCTGTCTGATATAATAGACACTGGTACCCCATGTAACCTCACGATCTCTGCTACATACAACTTGGCCAACTTCTGCAATGAGTAATCTGTATGAACAGGTAGAAAATGGGCAGTCTTCGTCAATCGATCCACTATTACCCAAATAGAATCTTTCTTAGTAGACGATAAGGGTAACCCACTAACAAAGTCCATTGTTATACATTCCCATTTCCATAAGGGAATCTTCATCGGTTGCAGCAATCCTGACGGCAATTGATGTTTCACCTTCACTTGCTAACATGTTAAGCATCTACTCACCAAACCAGTAACCTCTCGCTTCAACCCTGGCCACCAATACTAATCACGGAGATCTCGATACATTTTATTTCCCCCGGGGTACATAGCATAAGGGCTACTATGCGCTTCTCGCAGAATCTTTTGTCTCAATTTTGAATCTTTGGGCATACAAATTCTCTCGCGGAAACACAATATTCCATCATTATTCATTCCGAAATCCCCTTTCACACCACTTTCCACTTGCTAAAGTAAGGAACCAAACTTTTCATCTGAAAACTGCTTTTCCTTAATCTGACCTAACCACAAAGGCTTCACCTGAAGTTTGGTTAGCAGACTACCATCTTCATACAAGCCAAAATGAGCAAACATCGCTCTCAAATCTAATATCACCTTACGACTCAACGCGTCTGCCACCAAGTTAGCTTTTCCTGGATGATACTCAATTGAGAAATCATAATCCTTCAGTAGTTCTATCCACCTTCGCTGTCTTAAGTTCAACTCCTTTTGGGTAAGGAGGTACTTTAGACTCTTATGATCTGTATAAATAATCGACTTCTCTCCGTACAAATAGTGCCTCCAAATCTTCAAAGCAAACACCACTGTAGCCAACTCCAAATCATGAGTAGGATAATTCACTTCATGTCGCTTTAATCGATTTAGATGCATAAGCCACCACTTTTCCATTTTGCATCAACACACATCCTAAGCCTGTGTGTGACGCATCGCAATAAACAACAAACTCTTTTCCAGCCTCAGGTTGAATCAGTACTGGCGCTTCCTTCAGAATCTTCTTCAATTTTTCGAAACTTTCTTACTGCTAATCTGACCACACAAAAGGTACTCCTTTGCGCAACAATTTAGTTAGGGGTGCAGTAATCAACGAAAACCCTTCAACAAAACGCCGATAATAACCAGCCAATCCTAAGAAACTCTAAATTTTAGCCACTGACTTTGATGGTTTCCAATCCAACACGGCCTCTACTTTTCGGGGATCAACCCTAATTCCTTCGGCCTATACAACATGACCCAAGAAGGTCACTTCCTTCAGCCAAAATTCACACTTACTGAATTTGGCATAATGTTGCTTTTCCCGCAATATTTGCAATACTATCCATAGATGTGAATCATGCTCTTCTTCATTCTTCAGTATACCAAGATGTCATCTATGAACACCACCACAAACCAGTCTAAATAGGGTTGGATAACCCAGTTCATCATGTCCATAAATGCAGTTGGTACATTGGACAACCTAAACGGCATCACCAAAAACTCATAATGTCCATAACGAGTTTGAAATACCGTCTTATGAATATTCGCCTCCTTGACCTTAAGCTGGTGATAACCCAATCTCAAATCTATCTTCGAGAAAACTGAAGCTCCTCGTAGTTGGTTAAACAGGTTATCAATTCTTGGCAACGGATAACTATTCTTGATCGTCAACTTATTTAACTGCCTATAATCGACCCACATACGCATTGACCCATCCTTCTTCTTGACGAACAAGACTAGTGCTCCCTACGGTGACACACTCGGTCGAATAAATCCCCAATCCAACAACTCTTGAATTTGGGCTTTAAGCTCTGCTAACTCCTTAGGTGCCATTCTATAAGGAGCAATGGACACCGGAGCCATTCCTAGCAATAGCTCAATGCCAAACTCTACCTCTCGGTCTGGAGGCAAACCTGAAAGTTCCTCAAAAAAGACATCCAAAAATTCCTTCACCGTTCTAACACATTCCACCGACAATTCCTTGTCATCCAAAGCACTAATGAAGGCTAGGAATGCTCCATACCCTTTTCGCACCAACTTTTCTACCTTTAAAGTAGATACCACATTCGATAGATAATTTCTCCTTTCACCTATCATCACTACTTCTTTATCTTCCAAAGTTCTTATCGTCATCCGCTTTGCAGCACAATCCAAGTTAGCACAGTGTTTCACCAACCAATCCGTGCCCAGAATAAGGTCAAACTCGCCGAAAGGCAGTTCCATCAAATCCACCAAAAATGTTTCTCCCTGAACTTCTAAGGGTACATCTCTAAACACTTTATTCACTATCACAGACTGCCCTAAAGGACTAATTACCATCATCTCTCTAGCAGTAATCTCAAATCTAATGTTCAGGTTTCCAGATAGAGCCCTAGCAACATACGAATGGGTGGATCCGATATCTATCAAAGTAGTAACAGGTACATTGGATATGAAGAACGTACCGGTTATCATATTAGGTGAATCGCCATCTTCTCGGCGTCTGACCGCATAAACCAACCCTGGCTGCCTCACCTCTGCATTACCCCTGAGGCTATTACCTCTACCCGGTGCACCCTGACCTCGTCCTCCGTCATTACCACCTTGACCTGGCCCACAGCCTCTCGGTGGCTGCTGAGCGCCTCTAGCTGCCTGTGCACCATAGTTATGAGCTTCTTAATTTAGGGTGGTTCGTCGAGGACAATCTTTAAGCTGGTGGTCCTTAGAACCACATTTGAAACAACCACCAATTCTCTTCCAGTATTCACCAAGGTGTCGTCTTCCACAGTTAGCACATGGTTGTATTTCATTGGTAGCAGCTGGTGCCCTAACTCGTGCTGGCTCATCCTTCCTGAACCTCTTCTGAAACCCTCTAGCAGGACTTGAGTATTTAAAGTCCCTCTTGCTCTTGCCTCTATCTTTTTCTCGATTTCGCTGCTCTGAGAGTTTAACCTCTTCGGCTATCTTTGCTTTCTCCACCAGTGTGGAAAAATTCCTTTCTTGTTGTGGGGCTATCAGTACCCGTAATTCATCACTTATCTCATCCTCAAAATGCACGCAGCGTTCATAGTCAGTTGGCACAATACCTCGGGTATAACGACTCAGACGCAAAAATTTCACTTTGTATGCTGCCACAGTCTTACTTCCTTGAGCCAGATTGAGGAATTCCTTCCTTCGGGCATCCACATAGCTAGCCCCAACATACTTTCCTTGAAATGAAGTTTTGAAGAAATCCTAAGTAATGCGATCGGTCTGAGTGCCCTCCCGAACTGATACGCCTCGTCTCTCAACAAGGACACAGCTCCTCTCAGTTTCTCCTCGGTGGTGCACTCCAAATCATCCATGATTCGTTCCACTGCCTCGAGCCAATACTCTGCTACATTTGGGGCTACACCCGAGACACCCCTAAAAACCTTGGCACCACTTGATCTAAGTCATTTCGAAATTGATCCACGAGCTGCTAGCCCAGTTCTAGCCCCAGCAACCCTTTCTAAGATCTGCAACATTGCTTGAGACAGAGCAATATCCTCTCTCATGTGGTCATGTGATTCAGTCTCAGTCCCGGGTGACGCAAGTGCGTCCATTTTCAGCATGTGTCCCAACGCTTCAGACGCAACCCTCGCACCTCGACCTCTACCACGTCCACGTCCTCTAGAGCTCATAGTGGTTAATTCGATTTAATCTAATTAAAAGTCTTATGAATTAGTATATTGTTTCGATATGTATTAAACATTGTTTTATGAAACATAAGAACCAAAGTCATTTTCACAATCGCATCCTACAGTCTCAATCTCTATAGTTTTTAACACCTAAAACTAAAAGTTCTAGAGTGTTCCTATGGTTATATCACAATAATCATAATCATTCATTAACAACATGTACTTACTTGACTTGGTGTCGGATACTCGTGGTGCCATACTTCCCATTTGAAACATGCATTTAAACTTTAAAATTCAAAACAACTTTGGAAACATTTTTGAACCCAAACCGAGCTCTAATACCATAAAATGTAACACCCCAAACTCGGCCTATGCATTTAAGGCTAGATTTGACATGTCACACAAAATAAATAATCTTTTGAGTCCTATTTTAAGTAAAACAGATTTCAAAGTTTTGAAGAAATATTTATTGAATAAAAATTTGATTGATAAATCATCGCTTGAGATGTAATATCTTATAATTCAGTAACTTTGAAAATATCGTTAACAATTAAAGAAAATTTTAAAGAAATTAAAGTATTTTTGAAAAAATATTGATAAAAATTTTAAGTGTTAATTTATGAAAATCTTTATGAAATCCTTTTGTATGTTCATTTTTTAAAAGAAAATATTTGTTATAGTTTTAGAATAATACAATTTAAATTTTAAGTACTTAACGTAGTTTATAAATTAAATCAAACCATAAACAAAGGAAAAAAAATTAATTCAGAGGCCTTATACAACCATATTTCAAATAACGAAGTAAATATAAAGTACTAAAAGAAATCCAAATCTCCAAATTTAACCATTTTGAAGTATGGCCTCCACCGAGACATCCCCAGTCCAAGTCTCCATTACTGATCATTACCTGAAAAGGGTAAGGAAAACAAGGTGAGTTACTAGAACTCAGTGTGTAACTCACTTACCACTGTCCACTGAGCCAAAATCCCATTAAGCATTCATTTCGGCCAAAGCCCATTTACAATAATTTAAATGTATCATATATAATATGCATATGATATGCAATTCCCAAACCAAACCTCACCACCCGTACCAACCAACACACCTGTGGGGAACTTTAGTCACCCACCCCGCCAACACACCTAAAGTAGGCATTAAGCCATTTATATCAAATTTGTGGTCAAGCCACCATATTAATAGAATTTACATCGCATTGCCATTTTTTTTTTAGATTTGTGGCAGAGCCACTAGATTTATGTAGCAATGCTACCAGAACTTCTCTTCATCATTATCCGCATCCCATGCAAAACATGTATATAATGCTTAACAATTCACAACAATGTAAACAAATATTTCTTACAATTTTCGTGGCCCATTTTTGCAATTTAATTCAATTTGGCCTACATTTCAAATATACTACTTTGGCCTACATATTAAATATACCAATTTGGCCCACATATCAAATATACCAATTTGGCCCACATATCAACTATACCAATTTGGCCCACATATCAACTATACCAATTTGGCCCACAAGGGTATTTTTGTAATTTTCACTGTATTAATACGATTTCATAATTTTACCACTAACACGATATAAATTTTTAACCCATTAAACACGGTGTGAGATTACACACCTGATTACGATAAGCACTATGTTTTCTTGATCGTTGACACCTAAAAATATTTTAACGCTCGATTAGACAATGTACACTATGTAATAAATCTACTCTAAAACAAACGATCTAAGATTTTACCCTCGGGATCGCGAACAACTACGATTTTCTAGTTTTCCCTGGTTGACAGTCCACAACCTGTTGGAAAGTCTCGAATCATTGAAACAGCCCTTCGTTTGAATTTAGGAGTTGGGAAAGTCAATCCACTCCTTTTGAGATCTCCACTAGGCTTTCCTTTCGAATCGTTACCACAAGCCTCCATCGATTAGTATTACGATAAGTACGGATTTATCAAAAAGGGTAAAGATCGGCTTACCACTAATCCCAAATGATCAACGATTGGATTGGTCAAACGATTTATTCCTTAAAACATAAAGTCAACAATTTATTACTCCTTAGACCATCAATCGGCTTATTGAGTACTACCAATAATTCATGACGATTTTTTACCGTACAATATTGGATCCGATGTTCGTCATTCAACTTAAGACTTAGAGTGATGTTCGGCCTCCCGCTAGGATTCTACCAAAAGGAAAAATGATCATGTTGTTAGAGAGAAAAGGGGATGATGATTCCGATTAATAGAATCATCTGAAGACAAAAACATACATTCGGCCATAGAGAAGAAATTGAGAAGAAAATATTACTTACCGATTTGTCAAAAAAATAATGTTCAAGCACGAAGGAAAAAGAAGAAATAGTGGAAGGTTAATTTACTATTAGATTCGGTTATGGAGGAAATGAATGAAAGAAAAAGTTTTGATCAAGATGACGTTTTACTTTTAAGAAATGGAAGAAGAATTGAAAGATGATTAAAAGAAGAAAAAGGGATAAAAAGGGTGCAAACTACTTTCGATTTTCCAAAAGATGATAAAAGAGGATGATTTGGTCACAAAGGTTGAATACTTTCGACAACAAGAAGAAAGGAGGAAGAAAATATGTTCTTTAGTGGCTTGCAAATTCGGCACAAGGTAGAACGAAATTTGGAGAATACCAAATAGTGCAATGAGAAAGGTTTTTGGCCTAACAAGCACCAAAATTCAATCAAAAAGGCAAAGGAGAATTCAACTATCAAGGAAGGTGGAAAGAAAATGAGTATGTGACCAAAAAAAGAGAAAAACAATGCACTATTTTGCTAATATGTTTCGGCAAGGAGAGTTACAAAATTGGGAGAGAATGACTCAAAGTTGTCAAAGGAATTTTTGGGTAAAACAAAACTAAGACTTTACCAAATGCCAAAATAAAAATTTAGCTACCTATCTTCCCCCAAAACCGTCCACATGCATCCCCCTAGGATAAAAGTTTAGCCACCCAAACTTTCCAAAACATCACCCACGAAATAAGCCTCATGTCCCCCTTTCTTTCCTATTTCTCTGGATTCCTTTCCCAAACTTCAACCTTGCCTTATTCTTATAGCCACCTTACCAAAAATAATAAAGTCAAACTTGCCATATTTACTCCTTGGCTGACACTTAAGGAAGGAATGCAAAAATAAGAGTCAAGAATTACACACAAGGGATTCGAACCTCTTCCCTCAAGGTTCCACAAGTGACGCCATAACCTCTTTACTATTTGCTCATTTATGCTAGCTACTTATTCAATTATTTCTATATGCTTCAAGGTCACCTACTCCATTTCCTTAAACTGCTAAATAACAAAAATTTTTACCAGGTCCAAATAAACCCCAAGCCTTCTCAAGACCTCCTCAACATACAAAATTAATAATCTAACTAGCTTAACACCAAAAATAATGCAACACATAAAATTCAAATTCTAGGATGTTACATTAGCCGTTTTTCTTTTATTTCTTTCTTTCTTTCTTTCTAATTTTTTATTTTTAGTTTTCTAATCTCTCTATTATTTATTCTGATATGTTTTTCTAGTTTATGACTAGGAGGAACCCGTTAGGACCATTACTTTTTAACAGTGAGATCGAGGAAACCGTTAGCAGAAACCAACGAGAAATTAGGTGAAATTTACAATACATAGAGGAAGAGCAAGAAAACATAACCAATCCTCCTGAAGAGATGGTTGAAAATCAGAATAATCCATTACCTCTGGTGGTTATGGGAAATCCAGTGAATCAAAATCCTGCTTCTCCTACTGTGTACGATTATCCTAAGCCTAGTTTAGCTGGTACTGAATCAAGTATTGTTAGACCTACTATTGCTACAAATAATTTCGAATTGAAACCTAACACTATACAGATGATACAACAGTTTGTTTAGTTTGATGGTTTAGCAGGATGAGGATCCTAACTCACACTTAGTGAACTTTTTGGAATTATGCGATACGTTTAAAATTAATGGCGTTTCTAATGATGCCATTCGACTTCGATTGTTTCCCTTTTCATTGAGGAACAAAGCTAAATAATGGTTGAACTCGTTACCATGAGGATCAATCACCACATGGGAACAAATGACTGAAAAGTTCTTATTAAAATATTTTTCGCCAGCTAAAACAGCTAAGTTAAGAAATGATATTTCTTCTTTTGTGCAGATAGATGTAGAGACACTTTACGATGCATGGGAAAGATACAAGGATTTACTAAGAAGGTGTCCTCATCATAGGCTACCATTATGGCTATAGGTTCAAACCTTCTATAATGGTGTGAACCCTTCAACTAGGAAGCTTATTGATGCAGCTGCCGGTGGAACGCTAAATAACAAAACCCCTGAAGTAGCTTACAAATTTATTGAAGAGATGTCACTGAATAACTATCAGTGGCAAGTTATGAGGACAAAGTTGACAAAAGCTGCCAGTGTTTTTAACCTCGACGCAGTCACTATGCTATCAAACCAGGTAGAGCTTTTGAATAAAAAGGCTGATGGTTTGTGTAGTTCTTCGCACGTACATCCAGTAATGCAGTGTGATATGAATGGAGGAGGGATGAGCAATACAGAATATCCACCTTACAACCCGAGCACTGAAAATGAACAAGTTCACTATATGGGTAATAATTCTACACTTCAAAATAACCCTTATAGTAATAATTACAATCCAGGTTGGAGGAACCACCCCAATTTCTCATGGGGTGGTCAAGGAAATCAAAGACAACAACCCCCTCCAGACTTCTAACAGTAACCCTACCCACAGGAGAAAAAGCTAAACCTCGAAAATTTATCACAGTGTCAGAAACACATTTCCAGAACACCGAAACAACCCTCAAAAACCAGTAAGCATCGATTCAAGGTATCAAAAACCAACTAGGTCATCTTACTAAGCTGATCTCAGAACGACCACAAGGTAGCTTGCCAAGCAACACCGAACCTAACCCAAAGGAGCAACTTCACGCCATCACAGCATGCAATAAAGAAGGGTTAGCAGAACCTAAATCTGAACCAAGGCAAGAACCTGTGGTCAATAAAGGTAAGGTTGAGGTAAGCCATGATATAAAGAAACCTGTCATTAAAGAGTACCAACCTAGTGTGCCATACCCCAATGCGATAAAAAAAGACCGCACAGATGAATAATTCGATAAATTTCTTAAACTTCTAAAGAAATTACTTATTAACTTACCGTTTCTTGAAGCTCTTTCGCAGATGCCCAATTTAAAAAAATTTTTAAAAGAGCTTCTGACAAACAAACAGAGGTTAGATGATACGTCGCATGTGGAGCTAAATGCAGTGTGCTCAGTAATTTTACAAAATAAACTACCACAAAAGTTAAAAGATCCAGGGAGTTTTACAATTTTGTGCTTAATTAGTAGCTTATCTGTTAATAACGCTTTAGCCGATCTAGGGGCGAGCATAAACGTTATGCCTTATAAAATGTTTAAATAGCTAGGTCTTGGGAAACCCAAACAAACTAAGATGAGTATTCAATTAGCTGATAAAACTATTAGAATTCCTAGGGGTATAATTGAAGATGTACTCGTGAAAATTGAAAAATTTATATTCCCAATAGACTTTTTCATTTTAGACATGGATAAGGACAATAATATTCCTTTTTATTTTAGGAAGACCCTTTTTAGCAACTGCTAGAACTAAAATTGATGTTGATACAGGAGAACTTATACTTCGTGTAGGCGACAAGACGATCACTCTTCAAGCTCTTGACTCGGCTAGGACATCAAGTAATAAAGGTGAGAACATAAATTCTATTAATGACCATTCAGTTAAATCTTCTTTTCAGGAAGCACCACGGAACTACACAACTAAGCTATATCCTAGACCTCATGCCAACAAGGAAATAACTCATGAGGAACGGAGGCTTTAGATCGATGAACTAGATGAGTGGAAGATGCATTTCAAAGAAAAACTAGGAATACACGAAGCAAAACCGAGGTAACACCATAAGCCAAACCAATTTAAGATTTGAGGTCAGGTATTGTTGAATAAAACAGACCCTCGGATGGCAAATTCAGACCTTGATATAAACAAATAAATCTCTTTTGAGGTACTAAATATCTTTCCATATTCAACACGGGCGTGTGACCACTGCACGGGCGTAGGAGAAACGAGCGAAGCACAACACGGTCGTGCTATACGGCCGTGTGACCTAACACGCCTATGGTACATAGGCGTGGGCAGCAACTAGATCTCTGACTCTATTTAAAACCCCCATTCTTCTCACCTTCTCTGTAATATTCAGGATTTAGAGGTTGTGCATTTTTGCTTAAATATATGTGGATGCATGCCTGTGTGTATTTTGAATGTGTCTTGTGGATTTTGAGAACTTTAGAATGTAGGTAAGTGCCTTAGAAAATATAAGATTTCAAGTCTTAAAAGGGGAGCTAGGCAAATAAGGCCTTAAGAGAATTTGTAGGGGAAATTGGACATAAAAGTGGGCTTGTTAAAGTGGCAAGGAGGCACCACTTAGGGCCTTGGTAAGTGACACCTCAAGCAGTGGAGAAGGGCTCGAGTTCGAGCAAAGAAGGGAAGAAAAGGGAGTTTTATTTTGCAAAGAAGGAGAAACAGAGGTGGACTGCAATGGGACACTAAGGGGATGAGCTTTAGATGTGGTCAATTTCTTTTAAAATTCAGCTAAGGTAGGAAGATAAATGTTGATTTATTTCAATTATTTGAATGAGTGATAAAGAGAAGTTTTAGGAGAAAAGAAGGATTAGGCAGGGGAAAGAGAGTTGGTAGAATGGAGGGTCTAGGTGTGGTATTTTCGGCAAAAAGGAGGAGTATGGCCATTTGCTTTCTTTTCTTTTCAATTGTGCCTCTTCTGAAATTCTTTCTCTGTTGAAAATCGAAAGTGAATCTTCTCTTCTCCTTTTATTTTGTCAAATCCAAAAACACAAGTAAGCCTAGCCGATTTCTTCATCTTTTTCTTCTTCAAGTTGATCACTCTTCCATAGAGCCGATTTGATCATAGCACTAAAAGCCGAAATATCCCTTGTGCTATCCGAATCTTCATTTATCACCATTGCTGAATTGCTCAACCTTTCTCTTTTTCTTTTCACAATTTTTCGAAAGTCGAAAGTAAGTTCTTCCTAGACCATAGCCGATTGTTCATTAAACTCCAAAAGTCGGAACCAATTGATCAACATCTAGCCTACATAGCCAAATAGCTCTGTGGGTTCAAACAAGGGTGCAGTCGATTTCTATAGTAAGGGGTAAGGATCAACTGTTGTTTTTCTTCTTTCTTTTCTTTTGGGTTAGCTGAAATTAGGACTCTAATCTCTTTTACTGATCTTTGGCCGAAACTATGAAGGAGGTTTCGAGATTTGGTTGTTGTCTACTACAAGGAGGAGATCATTCGGGATTTCAAGGTCTAAGGTAAGCAAGTGAGGTTTTAGGTCGAAGGCCATTTATTGTGTTTAAATGTTAGAATTGGATCTAACATGTACTATATAGGATTTCGACATCTCCATAGCCAAGTGGCAATTTTCGGGATTTAGATCCACAAGGTAAGGGAGTGTTAATATTCGGCCAAGGCCATATTAAGTGTTAGTGTCTAGTCGATTCTGACATTGATTGTTTGGGAGGAGTACAATCTATTCGGTAGACTTTCGGGATTCAGTGAACACATTAGTAAACCAGGTGTGTAGCCCTACATTGATTCCTAATAAGATCTATGGTATTAATTTAAAACATGTGTTAATGAAAATATGAAAGATGTGGCTTAAGGTACCATTCAATGGTACAGTGTATCCAGGTACGTTATCCTCTAAAGCTTTGTTAATAGTGTTGTGAACATTGAATATGACACATATGTGAATTTGTTATGAATATGAAATAGGGTATATTGCATGATTTCTGCATGGTTTGTATGACGCATGGGGCATGTGGGTGATATTGAAAAGGGGAAGTGATCTGGTGGTTTTTACCACAATATCTGGTGACTCATGTCACATAATCTGAATGTGGTGACAAATGTCACGTATTACTATCTGGTGACTTTGTCACATTATCTGGTTGTTATGCCACAATTATAAGGGCGATGTGCAGTTGACTGCAGTGACTGCCTTCGATGGTGTGTAGCGGATGGAGGGTCGATTTAGTAATCCCCACGGTGTGATGGCAGGTACGGGTGATGTGTAGAGGATGGATATTTAGGTGGGGTTGGGATTGCATCATTGCCTATATTTGTTCTCAGATGATCCGATATGCCTAAGTCATTTGGGAGTTTGTGTTGGTTGTTACACATCGAGTCTGCTTTGACTCACCCTCGTGAGCTAACATTTTGCGGTGACACCATAAATGGACCGGCCGGCAGAACTTAGTGGTGGCCATGCTCATTTCGATATTTATTTAATTTTGAATTTTTATATTTAAGATTTGGATATATTTGGGATATGCTTTGTTGTAATAAGGCCATTACTATTAACTGCTTTATGCATGCATTTTATTTGATTTTATTATGATACGATTATTATTAAATCAAGGTTTAACAACTTCTCTTGAAAATAAATTTTATATGTTTGACACCTAAACACAAATGATTTTCAATTTAATAGATATCAGACTTCAAGAATAACACCGCTTTCAATTTGAACTCAACACAAACAAATCTTTCTTCAACACCACCCAAATTTTCCAAAGTAACAAACAAGTTTTTGAAATGTTTTTTCTCAGGGAACATACCAGATCCGGTCGAGGCTCATGGGCTGAGTTTGGGGTGTTTCAGTTTGGTATCAGAGCCCGATTCAAAGCTCGACCTTGAGGGCTTTTGGGCCCAAAACGTTTTTCTATTTTGAAATTGATCTTTACAAAAGAATGAGCAGGTTTTCTAGCATGGCACCTGAGTATCCGGCCCAAAGTCCACCAGGTAAGTACCTCTAACCCTTTTGTGATTGGGAATTATAGGGACGTAGATTAGTAGATTAAAAATTATTGAACCCTAGGATTAGTCTACTCCAACACCGAATTACATAAAATTTAAAGTCTAACCAAACAAACACGTGAGTGAGTCACCGAGTTAAAGGTGTGGCAACCACAGTGCGCATGTCTAGGATTGGATTCTGGGGGAGCTTGGTATTTAAGCAGTCCTAGTGACTCACCTCCTCTCCGCTCGAATCCTACTTGGTGCATAGTGACGGTTCACCCTAACCAAGAGGACTCAATCACAGGCTAAATTCAATAATTAAAACCTGAAAGGGCCTAGTCACCTTGTTTTGTAAAATTCTAAAGTCAAACCGTGATTATAAAATTCCAAAGTACCCTTGATTTAAAATGACCAAAATACCCCTGGTTTGCAGATTGACCAAATTACCCCTAACCTGTACAAATTACCAAAATACCCTTAGTATGGGAAGTTACCGAAATACCCTTAAATTAAAAAATTTCCACAATACCCTTATTTCGTTAAATCACCTGGAACCATATTTTGCAAAAAAATACTGAAATGCCCCTGGTTTGAAAAATTACAAAAATACCCTCAGTTTATGAAATTCCCATATTACCCTTGAATCTTCTTACCAAGTATTCCTATTTTGCAAAAAGACCAAAAATCTCTATTTTGCAAAATTTTCAAATACCCTAATTTGAAAAATTATCAAAATATCGCTATAGGATAAAATTATGGAAATACCCCTGGGTAGTGGAAAACAACAACAATGACAGCTACAACACTTTTCTGTAATGAGTGCAAGTTCATGAATGTGATGATTGAATGAATGAATTTGAGACTCTGTGTGTGTATGAATTCGAAAGAACTACTCTTTAGAACTATTGAACATGAGACTATTCGCGATAAATCAGTGGAACAAAAACTAATTCATAAAATTCTTTAATCAGATAAATGCAATTCAGAAGCATGACTTCTAGGGGACGTGGTCGTAATGTACGTCGCCGTGGTGTTGGGTCTGGTCAAAGGTTCGAGAATGAAATGCCACCACCGCCAGCCGTAGGTGTGGAATATCAGGATCAAACGGGGGATGATGCAGTATCACAAGCGATGCTGCGAGTTCTGGAAAAGGTGGCTGGAGCAGGTGGAGGCATGGGAGCTCAGAAGTCTATACCTGAGTGACTCCGAGCTAATGGAGCTAAGTTTTTTCGTGGTATATCTAGTGTGGCGCCCAATACAGTTGAGTATTGGTTAGAGGCGACGGAGCAAATTATGGATGATTTGGACTTGTCCGCCGAGGAGAAACTAAAAGGGGTAGTATCGCTCCTCCGTGATAAGTCATATCAATAGTGGCTCACGGTTCAAGATGGTGCTACCGCAGATGATCTCACTTGGGAGTACTTTAAGGCGGCATATCAGAAGAAGTACATTGGGACTAGTTACATTGATGCGCAGAGGAAGGCGTTTCTGAGGCTGGTTCAGGGGAATTAGTCCGTAGCGGAGTATGAGGTAGAATTCCTAAGGTTGAGCTGATACGCTTGAGGTATAGTATCTACGGAGCACGAACGATGTGTCTGGTTTGAGGACGGACTAAGGGATGACCTGAGATTGTTGATTGCCCAACAGCAGGAGTGGGAGTTTGCTGTGTTGGTGGAAAAGGCAAAGGTTGCTGAAGGAGTTAAGGAGTCTGTGAGATAGAACACGGACAGAAATAAACAAAAGAGAGGTTTCAGATCATCAGGGTCATCTGGGAATGTTCCGAAGAGACTTAGAACGGATGGGTCACGAGGTCAGCAAGCTGCTACGGGAGGACAGCACCACACTTGTGCTCAGTGTGGAAAGATGCACTTGGGAGAGTGTTGGAAGAAGACGGGAGGATGTTTCAAGTGTGGGTCCAAGGATCACATGATTAGGGACTGTCCCATGAAAACAGAAGGGAGCTAGCCAGTAAGTCAAGGTCCTAATCAGGCTAGAAGAGGTGGACAGCAGCCACCACGGGGTCGTGGTTCGGTTGGCAGAGGAAATGGTTCTGAAAGAGGACGGGGAACACCGGGCAGAGGTGTTGGTAACACAGAGGCAAAATAGCTGGGTCTAGTATATACAGTTCGTCGGAGGGAGGATGGTGACGCACATGATGTCATAACGGGTATGTTCCTTATCTCTGGATTACCTTTTATTGCGTTGATAGATATCGGGTCAACTCATTCATATATTGCTAGTAAGGTGTCTGGAACTCTGCATGCGAACTCTGAAACTGTACCTAGGAAGATGACTGTACTTAGTCCTTTAGGGCAATCAATAGTGTTAGATAAAATCTTTAGGGCAGTACCCTTGGAAGTTCAGGGGGTACAATTTCCAGCAGACTTAATGGAGTTGCCGTTTGAGGAGTTTGACCTAATCTTAGGCATGGATTGGTTAGTGAAGTACCATGCAAATGTGGATTGTGCGGCTAAGCGCATGTCGTTAAGAACTCCTGAAGGCACAGAGGTTGTGGTGATGGGCGAGAGACGGAATTGCCTGTCAAATGTGGTATCTGCCCTTAAGGTAGAGAAGATGGTGAGAAAAGGGTGTGTAGCTTTCCTGATGTTGATCAGTGCCTTGGAGGCTAAGGAAGCAGCTGTAGGAGGAGTTAGAACAGTAAAGGAATTCGTGGACGTCTTTTCGAAGGAGCTACCTAGGTTACCCCCGGATAGGGAGGTGGAGTTTAGAATTGACTTATTACCGGGTACAGCTCCTGTGTTAGTTGCTCCATACTGAATGGCACCAAAGGAGCTAGTAGAGCTCAAGGCTCAGATCCAAGAGTTACTCGATCATGGGTTTATTTGACCCAGTATGTCTCCATGGGGAGCACCGATCCTATTTGTGAAGAAGAAGGACGGGACTATGCGTATGTGCATAGATTATCGGCAACTGAATAAGCTAACCATCAAGAACAGATATCCATTGCCCAGGATAGACGACTTGTTCGATCAGCTTAAGGGGGCCGCAGTATTTTCGAATATAGATCTAAGGTCAGGATATCATCAGCTTAAGGAGAAGGAGGCTAATATCCATAAGACAGCTTTTTGGATAAGGTACGGGCATTATGAGTTCTTGGTAATGCCGTTTGGATTGACAAATGCCCCAGCCGCATTCATGGACATGATGAACTGGGTTTTCCAACCCTATCTGGACCGGTTCGTTGTTGTGTTCATAGACGATATCTTGGTGTATTCTAAGTCTGAGGAAGAACATGATGAGCACCTTCGAGTCGTGTTGCAAGTGTTAAGGGAGAAAAAGCTATATGCCAAGTTCAGCAAGTGCAAATTTTGGCTGAAGGAAGTTACGTTTTTAGGGCATGTGGTGTCTGCTGAAGGGATAAGAGTGGATCCTCGGAAGATTAAAGTAGTATTGGATTGGAAACCACCAAAGTCTGTGGCGGAAGTTCGTAGTTTCTTGGGATTGGCAGGCTATTATAGAAGATTCGTAGAAGGGTTTTCATCAATAGCTGCACCTTTGACGGTTACTAAGGAAGGAGGTACCTTTCAGATGGACGATAAGCAACAGGAGAGCTTTGAGAAGCTTAAGAGGGTTTTGACCAAGTCGATTTTAATTCAAATGAGGCAGGAAAAGATTTCATGGTGTATTGTGATGCTTCCCATGCAGGATTAGGATTTGTCTTTATGCAAGACGGAAAAGTGGTTGCTTATACGTCTCGGCAATTAAGGCCACATGAGGTAAACTATCCAACGCACGATCTGGAGTTGGCGGCGGTTGTATTTGCTCTTAAAGTGTGGAGGCACTATCTATATGGAGAAAGGTCGGTGATCTATACGGACCACAAGAGCCTTAAATATCTGCTAACTCAGAAAGAGCTGAACCTGAGACAGTGAAGGTGGGTGGAGTTATTGAAAGACTACGATTGTTCTATAGAGTATCACCCGGGCAAGGCGAATGTAGTGGCAGATGCCCTAAGTCAAAAAATAGTGTCGGAGCTGAGGGCGATGTTTGCACATCTTAGCTTGTATGACAATGGAAGTTTGCTGGCAGAGTTGCAGGTCAAGCCGTCATGGCTGAATGAGGTGAAAGAAGGACAGTTGGCAGATAAGGATTTAAGTACTAAGCTGCTACAAGTACAAAATAGGGAATTGGAAAATTTTAGTGTAAACTGCGACGGAGTGTTGTGTTTTTAAGGCAAGGTCTGTATGCCTAAGAATGAGGAGTTAAGGCAGAGGATTCTTCAGGAATCGTATAGTAGCCCTTATGCTATGCATCCTGAAGGAAGTAAGTTGTACAAGGATTTACGGGAACAATTTTGGTGGCCTGGTCTTAAGCGAGAAGTTACAGAGTTTGTAGGGAAGTGCCTAACGTGTCAGCAAGTCAAGGCTGAACACCAAGTACCATCAGGATTGCTTCAGCCGATAAAGATTCCGCAATGGAATGGGAGAGAATTACCATGGACTTCGTTAGTGGGCTTCCCCTTATGCCTACTAAGAAGGACTCGGTATGGGTGATAATAGACCAGTTGACGAAATCTATACATTTTATACCGGTGCGGGTGGACTATTCTCTGCAGAAATTGGCAAAGTTGTATATAGTAGAGATCGTGAGGCTACACAGAGTGCCGGTGTCGATTATCTCAGATAGGGATCCGAGGTTTACGTCTCGATTTTGGAAGGCATTACATTAAGCTTTGGTCACCAGGTTGGATTTCAGTACGGCATTCCATCCGCAGTCAGACGGTCAATCTGAGCGGGTAATACAAGTGTTGGAGGATATGTTGAGAGGTTACGTGATAGACTTCAGAGGGAGTTGGGAGGAGTTCTTGCCTTTAGCAGAATTTGCGTACAACAACAGCTATCAGGCAAGTATTCGGATGTCACCATACGAAGCGCTGTATGGGCGAAAGTGTCGCACTCCTACATGTTGGACGGAATTGGGAGAACGTCAGATTTTGGGTCCAAAAATCGTGGTAGAATCGAAAGAAAAGGTTAAAGTAATTCAGACACGGTTGAAGGAGGCATCTTACAGGCAAAAGTCATACACAGATCTTAAGCAAAAGGAGATTGAGTTTGCTGTGGGAGATTACGTGTTTCTCAAAGTTTCGCCTTGGAAAAAGGTAATGAGATTTGGTCACAAAGGGAAGTTAAGCCCTAGGTTTATAGGACCTTATCGGATATTAAAGCGAGTTGGACCAGTGGCATACCAGTTAGAGTTGCCTCCGGAGTTGAGGCAGATGCACGATGTATTCCATGTTTCTATGCCACTTCGTTACCGATCGGATCCATCTCATATAGTGCCAGTTGAGGAGGTGGAGCTGAGACCGGATTTGTCCTACGAGGAAGAGCCGATTCAGATTTTAGAACAGGATGTGAAGGTACTACAGAGGAAATCTGTTCCTCTGGTCAAAGTGTTGTGGCGTAATCATGGATCGGAAGAAGCTTCGTGGGAGCCGAAAGAAGCAATGCGACAGTAATACCCTCACTTATTTTAGCCAGGTAATTTCGAGGTTGAAATTATTTTAAGAGGGTAGAACTGTAATATTCGGGATTTAGAGGTTGTGCATTTTTGCTTAAATATATGTGGAAGCATGCCTATGTGTATTTTGAATGTGTCTTGTGGATTTTGAGAACTTTAGAGTGTAGGTAAGTGCCTTAGAAAATATAAGATTTTAAGTCTTAAAGGGGGAGCTAGGCAAATAAGGCCTTAAGAGAATTTGTAGGGGAAATTGGACTTAAAAGTGGGCTTGTTAAAGTGGCAAGGAGGTTCCACTTAGGGCCTTGGTAAGTGACGCCTCAAGCAGTGGAGAAGGGCTCAGGTTCGAGCAGCAAGGGAAGAAAAGGGGAGTTTTATTTTGCAGCAAGGAGAAACAGAGGTGGACGGCAATGGGACACTAAGGGGATGAGCTTTAGATGTGGACAATTTCTTTTTAAAATTCGGCTAAGGTAGGAAGATAAATGTTGATTTATTTCAATTATTTTTAATGAGTGATAAAGAGAAGTTTTAGGAGAAAAAGAAGGGATTAGATAGGGGGAAAGAGAGTTGGCCGAATGGAGGGGTCTAGGTGTGGTATTTTCGGCAAAAGGGAGGAGTATAGCCATTTGCTATCTTTTCTTTTCAATTGTGCCTCTGCCAAAATTTTTTCTCTGTTGAAAACCGAAAGTGAATCTTCTCTTCTCCTTTTAGTTTGTCAAAGCTGAAAACACAAGTAAGCCTAGCCGATTTCTTCATCTTTTTCTTCTTCAAGTTGATCACTCTTCCATAGAGCCGATTTGATCATAGCACTAAAAGCTGAAATATCCCTTGTGCTAGCCGGATCTTCATTTATCACCATTGCCGAATTGTTCAACCTTTCTCTTCTTCTTTTCAGAATTTTCCAAAACCGAAAGTAAGTTCTTCTTAGACCATAGCCGATTGTTCATTAAACTCCAAAAGTCGAAACCAATTGATCAACATCTAGCCTACATAGCCGAATATCTTTGTGGGTTCAAGCAAGGGTGCAGTCGATTTCTATAGTAAAGGGTAAGGATCAACTGTTGTTTTTCTTCTTTCTTTTCTTTTGGGTTAGCCAAAATTAGGACTCTAATCTCTTTTACTGATCTTTGGTCGAAACTATGAAGGAGGTTTCGGGATTTGGTTATTGTCGACTACAAGGAGGAGATCATTCGGGATTTCAAGGTCTAAGGTAAGCAAGTGAGGTTTTAGGCCGAAGGCCATTTATTCTGTTTAAATGTTAGAATTGGATCTAACATGTACTATATATGATTTAGACATCTCCATAGCCAAATGACGATTTTCGGGATTGAGATCCACAAGGTAAGGGAGTGTTAATATTAGGCCAAGGCCATATTAAGTGTTAGTGTCTAGTCGATTCTGACATTGATTGTTAGGGAGGAGTAAAATCTATTCGGTAGACTTTCAGGATTCAGTGAACACGTTAGTAAACCGGGTGTGTAGCCCTACATTGATTCCTAATAAGATTTATGGTATTAATTTAAAACCAGGTACGGGTGATGTGTAGAGGATGGATATTTAGGTGGGGTTGGGATTGCATCATTGCCTATATTTGTTGTGTATGATCTGATATGCCTAAGTCGTTTGGGAGTTTGTGTTGGTTGTTACACCACAGTCTGCTTGACTCACCCTCGTGAGCTAACATTTTGCGGTGACACTCGATAAATGGACCGGCCTAGGGAACTTAGTGGTAGCCATGCTCAGCTCAGCATTTATTTAATTTTGAATTTTAATATTTAATATTTGGATTTATTTTGGGATATGCTTTGTTGTAATAAGGCCATTACTATTAACTATTTTATGCATGCATTTTATTTGATTTTATTATGATACGATTATTATTAAATCAAGGTTTAACAACTTCTCTTGAAAATAAATTTTATATGTTTGACACTAAACACAAATGATTTTCAATTTAATAGATATCAGACTTCAAGAATAACACCATTTTCAATTTGAACTCAACACAAACAAATCTTTCTTCAACACCACCCAAATTTTCCAAAGTAACAAACAAGTTTTTGAAATGTTTTTTCTCAGTGAACATACCAGATCCGGTCGAGGCTCATGGGCCGGGTTTGGGGTGTTTCATTCTCCCCAAATTCTTTTTCAACTACCATACCCCTCTTCCTTTCTATTACCTTTATCCTTCCATTTTTCCTCTTCCCCTTTCCCTCATTCTTCCTCAAAACCACCATCTCTATGTCGAAGAAGCGAAAGGACCCTAGCAAAGTCTCCCCGTGCGAGACCAATCTCCAAAAGTTCATGCCAGCCGTTTCATTCCCTCGATAAGACAAGGAGCTTTGAGTCCATCTATTTTTTTTGTTTCTCTTCTCCTTTATTTTCCTTCTTTTTATCTTTCTTGTGCTTAATTTATATTATTATATTTTTTTCTTTGATTTAGGTTCAAAAGGCTGCTAGGGAATCACACACCATGACCCTAGTATCCACCTCCACCGAAATACCCTCCTCCAACCCGGCCCAAATTTCCCCCGTTTCTTTTCTTTGACTCCATACAAAATTTAAGAAGTTTCACTTCTCTCCCTCTCTTATGATTTATAACTATATTCTTATCATACATTTTTTGTACATTGAGGGCAATGTACATCTTAAGTGTGGAGGTGAATTTTATTAAGAAAAGTTCCTAACTTTTTGCATTATTCTTAATTCCCTAAATTTTGTCTTTTCTTTCTCATATTACTATTTATAACATCCTGGAACTGGGCCTAGTAGGATTGGGCCCAATGGGCCTTGGGGGCAGCAGCGTTTAAAATTTTTGAGAATAAGAGAATGGTACTAAGGCAAGTTGGACCTATTAGGTGAGTGATTTTGAAAGGTTAGGAGGCTTTTATGAAGTCCCGAGTTAAAGTTAGGCCATAAAAAAAATTTTGGTTTTAGGTGAAAAAAACCCTGGGAGTTGGTAGGTAGGCTTTAAGAATAAAATGTGGGGAAAAATGACAAGTGGAGTGTGTGGTGTAGTGGCAAAGTGACGCCACTTAATGAGCAAGTGGGGTGATGCCATAGAGGAAGGAAGGAGGTCCAAGGTTCAAGTCTTGGTGCTTACATTTTAATTTTCTTTTTAAATGGATTTTTGAATTTGGCCACAGGACTTATATTTAGTTGCGCATGATTTTAGAAACAAGGAGCTAGTTGGTAAAGTGGTTAGCGGCGTGGATTGTACTACAATGGAGCCTGGGTTCGAATCTCATGGAAAGTAGTGGAGTATTTATTTTGCGGATTGGACGGGAAGAGTTTGAATTGGATTTAAACTCTGCTAGCAGAAGGATCCCACATCGGAAAGATATGAAGAAGGAAGGTGAGAAGCTAGCTATATAAAGAGCATTCAAGGAGGAGAGAAAAGATACCTTGGTGGGCGTTGGGCATAGGAGCTTTGGGAGCGCAGTTTAGCAGCTTTAGAATTCCTATCAGGTGTGTACTCTCTCTACTATAGTTGTAGAGCGGCAAATGCCGGTAAGCCGGTCACACAACAATGGTAGCCACACGAGCGTGTGAGCGCATGTGTGGGCCTTCAACGCGATAGTTGAGGCTATCAGTAGTGTTCTTGCGGGTGTGGGCTGTTGGGCTACGATGGCCCGAAAGGGGCCAAGTGGGCCCAATGGGCTCGTGGGTACAATTGAATAAAATGTATGATGGTGTAGTATATAGTAAACTAGACTAGGTGAACTTTATATACGTGGCTAGATTTGTGCTTGGTGGGCCACACAAGACATGGGCCCGAATTTTCCGAAATCGAGTTTAGGCCCAATAGTCTAGTAAGACCAAAAATTGTAGCTGAGTCGCTTGGGGCAACTTTGGGCCTTCAAAAAGGCCATTGCTGGTGCAAAATTATAAAAATACCCTTGGTGGGTAAATTACGAAAATACCCTTGGTGGGTAAATTACGAAAATACCCTTGGTTGGTAAATTATGAAAATACCCTTGGTGGGTAAATTACAAAAATACCCTTGGTGGGTAAATTAAGAAAATACCCTTGGTAGGTAAATTACGAAAATACCCTTGGTAAGAAATTACGGAAATACCCTTGATGGGTAAAATGACCGATATACCCCTGGTATTCAAAAATGACGAAAATGCCCCTACATGTTATATGATTTTTCTTGTATGTGATTTATAATTGTTATCGTATGATTATTATTGTATGTTGCATTCATGTGTTATTATGTTGCATGGAGATGGGATTTTTCGAAAGGGGAAGTGCAGATAGGATCGCATGGTCGCTTGACGACTGTGGATCCACCGAAGGCTTTTAGCCACCGAGCAGCTATGCTGCACCGATAAGTTAGTGCCGCAATCGATGCTACTTAAGGAGTGTAGGGATGGGTGGGTCGATTAAATCCCCATAGGAGTGCAGGGTTGGACAGGAGACGGAGTGCAGGGTTGGTATGGGCATTAATGCATTGCATATGTGATTTTATTTGAGATGGCCTCAGGCCCAGATAAATATGATTTGTGACATTTATGGGTTAAGGCCCAACTGAGGCTTTTATGGGCTAAGGCCCAATTGCCACCGTTACTGAAATGGGCTTCGGCCCAAACTATTGTGATTCATTTTTTTATTGATGAGGGTTATGCACACTGAGTTTTTATAAACTTACACCCTCTTTCTAATATTTTTTCTCAGGTAATCCTCAGTAAGCGGTTCGACGTGCTGGAGGACTCGGAGGTGGCCACACTACGAGTAGTTTTGGACTCTAGTATTTTACTTATTTTTAACTTGGTTTAATATTTTGTAATAAGGCCTCTCTTATGTAACATCTCGAAATTGGGCCTAGAAGAATTAGGCCCATGGGGCCTTGGGCACGGGAGCATTTACAATTTTTAAGAATAAGAGAATGGCATTAGTGCAAGTTGGATCTATTAGTTGAGTGATTTTGGATGGTTGGGGGGCTTCTATGAAGTCCCGGGATCGAACTTGGGCTTAGGAAAAATTTTGGTTTTAGGTGAATAAAACCCTGGGAGTTAGTGATCTTTCGAAATTCGTTCAATCAAGGTAAGAAGGTAACATTCGGTCGAAGGCCATTTCTCTTGTCTTTTAGTGTTAGGCCGAATCTGATATTGATTTATGTAGGGATCTCGACAACTTTCAAGATCAAGTGAGAACCTTCGGGATTTGGGTCGACTTTGGTAAGGTTATTCGATTAATATGATTATTTAGTCTCATTTAGATCTGATTTAACATTTAATCGGGTCTTCTGATTAAGTACTATTCGATGGATGCGAGTACCAGCCAAGGAGAGAAAGGGGTTGGACACGTAGTCCCTACCCCTAAGTTCAAGCGTTGATTTATTGGTTTGTGATTGGCCACGTGTATGGGCGACTTGAACAGGATCGTAGGTAAATAGTAGTATTGTCGGTTAGTGATAGCTTCGATGTAGAGGCATTGTATTACGAGTTATCAGGTGTGTAGTTAGCACATTATTTCTTTACTTTCCTTGTTTAAATTAATTAAATGCATGTGATATGTGTGGTAGCCGAATTAGTCGCTGTGGTGGTATTGTTATCCAAAATGGGTAATCTGGTAGACAGGTTATTATAATTCTTGTATCAAAATGTGGATGGATATATGTGGATTTATGTAAGCATGTAAAATATGTATGTCTGGACATATTCATATGTTTTATGCCATTTCATCATATGTTATTATAATTCCTGTATCAAAGTGTGTATATATATTTATATACGTGGATTAATGATGGCCTCGAGCCTCATTGTTGATTGATGATGACCTTGAGTCACATCGTGGATTGGTGTTGGCCTCGAGCCACATCGTGGATTGATGACAACGTTGAGTCTCATTGTGGATATTTGTGATTTTAATCACGTGGATCAGTCGCTAGACCACTAAGTGGACTTTGAGTAGCATGACTACCGAAGAGGTGTGTAGCAGGTGGAAGGTTGATTTAGTAATCTCCTGGTGTGTGGTGGTTGGATATACGGGTAGTGTGTAGAAGTTGGATATTAGGTTGGGTTGGATTAACATAATGCATCATAATATGTGGTTTATCGATTTGATGTGGTTTTGGGGCTAAGCCCAATTGTGGAAACAATGGTTTAATTGCACATCGAGCCAAAATGGTAGCCTGTTCTTCAAATAATGCAGGTAATACATGATACATTGGACCGGGCTGGAATGGATTCGAGGTGGCCATGCAAAAGCAGTTTTTATTTTAAGTACCTTATAAACTTTTAATTACTTTTTGGGATATTTTTATTGTAATAAGGTCGATATAAATGTTTTGGGATTATTATTATGGGTTTAAGTTAGTTTTTCCTATCCGTTGATTAATTAAAAGATGATTTTAAGATATTTCTAACGCAAAGGTAACAAATGAAAGTTTTGTTCAAAATCTTGGATCACTTATAAGCAAATGGTTTTTTTTTTTTTTTAATTTTAGAACTTAAAACTCATTTTTCACCTTCGAAACCAAACTATTTTCAACACATTTCCCAGTAACATTTCAAATTCGGCCGTAGTGTTTTGGGCCGGGTTTGGGGTGTTACATCTTAAATTTTGGTTTTAGTTTTGGATTTTTAGTTTATTATGTCCTAAATCTGCTAAACTTTGTATCACGGTTTTTCAAAAACAATATCTGCTTTCGAAATACTACGCTTTCGCGAATAGGTCGTAAACATCACGTTTTCATAAGTCAGTCATTTTAATTAAGTTTCCGCAAATGAAAAAGTTTTTTTGGTAATAACCTTTTAATAAATGTCGATTAATAATGAACAAAAGCAAACTAGGACTTTAGTTTTTAATATCAAGAAAGGTTTTCAAATTGAATCATGGTTTCTCGAAAAGCACCCCAATGTGACACGCTAGATTCGGGCCTAACTTTTAGGCCGGGTCTGGGGTGTTACATTTAGTGGTATCAGAGCCTAAGTTGCAAAACTCGGGCTGTGAGATGGGTTTTAATGTTTATTTTAAAGATGTTTACAAATGATTTTATAGTAGTTTTGAAAGGTTTTTGTGTGGCACACCGAGTCTCCAGCGTCGGACCAAGTAAGTTCTCTTATCTGCTTTTAAACTATTCTATCTTTGTAGGTAGATATTGGGCTTACTTTAGATGATAGACTATCTTGGCGCTCGTGGGGACTAAAAACTATAGTGAGTGGCAATTTGAAAACAACTCTTAACTACTACTTCCATAAAACATTTTTTTAATTATTGGAACTATGAGCTAAATTCATAAAATTTGTAATTCAGATAATTAGGACTAGAGTGCGCAGCAGAAGCGTAGTGGTATATCCAATATTGTGTGGCTATGAGATAGTTGAAAATTTTGGGGACAAAATTTCTCTAAGGAGGGTAGATTTGTAACATCCTAGAACTGGGCCTAGTAGGATTGGGCCCAATGAGCCTTGGGGGTAGTAGCATTTAAAATTCTTGGGAACAAGAGAATGGTACAAAGGCAAGTTGGACCTATTAGGTGAGTGATTTTGGAATGTTAGGAGGCTTTAATGAAGTCCTGGGTTAAAGTTAGGCCATAGGAAAAAAATTGGTTTTAGGTGAAAAAAACCATGGGAGTTGGTCAGTAGCCTTTAAGAATAAAATGTAGGGAAAATGACAAGTGGAGTGTGTGGTGTAGTGGCAAAGTGATGCCACTTAAGGAGTAAGGGGGTGACGCCATAGAGGAAGGAAGGAGGCCCAAGGTTCAAGTCTTGGTGCTTGCATTTTAGTTTTTTTTTAAAATGGATTTTTGAATTTAGCCATAGGATTTATATTTAGTTGCGCATGATTTTAGAAACAAGGAGCTAGTTGGTAAAGTGGTTAGCGGCGTGGATTGTGCTACATGGGAGCCTGGGTTCGAATCACATGGGAAGCAGTGGAGTATTTATTTTGTTGATTGGACGGGAAGAGTTTGAGTTGGATTTAAACTCTGCAAATGGAAGGATCCCACATCGAAAAGATACGAAGAAGGAAGGTGAGAAGCTAGCTATATAAAGAGCATTCTAGGAGGAGAAAAAAGATACCTTGGTGGGCGTTGGGCATAGGAGCTTTGGGAGCACGATTTAGCAGCTTCTGAATTCCAATCAGGTGTGAACTCTCTCTACTATAGTTGTAGAGCGGCAAATGCCGATAAGCCAGTCACACGTCGATGGTAGCCGCATGAGCGTGTGAGCGCATGTGTGGGGCTTCAACGCGATAGTTGAGGCCATCAGTAGTGTTCTTGCGGGTGTGGGCTATTGGGCTACGATGGCCCGAAAGGGGCCAAGTGGGCTCAATGGGCCCGTGGGCCCAATTGAATAAAATGTATGATGGTGTAGTGTATAGTGAACTAGGCTATACGTGGCTAGATTGGTGCTAGGTGGGCCACACAAGCGCGTGGGCCCAAATGGGCTGAAATTGAGTTTAGGCCCAATAGTCCGGTAAGCTAGAAATGGTAGCCGAGTCACTCGGGGCAACTTTGGGCCTTCAAAAAGGCCATTGTAGGTGCAAAATTACGAAAATACGCTTGGTGGGTAAATTATAAAAATACCCTTGGTGGGTAAATTACGAAAATACCCTTAGTGGATAAATTACGAAAATACCCTTGATGGGTAAATTACGAAAATACCCTTGGTAGGTAAATTACAAAAATACCCTCGCTGGGTAAAATGATCGATATGCCCCTAGAGGGCAAAAATGACGAAAATGCCCCTACATGTTATATGATTATTCTTGTATGTGATTTATGACTGTTATCATATGCTTATTATTGTATGTTGCATTCATGTTTTATTATGTTGCATGGGGATGGGATTATTCGAAAGGGGAAGTGCGAGATAGGATCGCATGGTCGCTGACATTGTGGATCCACCAAAGCTTTAACCGCCGAAAGCGACTATCTTTGCACCGATAAGTTAGTGCCACAACCGGTGCTATATAAGGAGTGTAGGGATGTGTAGGTCGATTAAATTCCCATAGGAGTGCAGGGTTGAACAGGAGACGGAGTGCAGGGTTGGTATGGGCATTAATGCATTGCATATTTGATTTTATTTGAAATGGGCTCAGGCCCAGATAAATATGATTTGTGACATTTATGGGTTAAGGCCCAACTGAGGCTTTTATTGGCTAAGGCCCAATTGCCACCATTCTTGAAATGGGCTTCACCCAAACTGTTATGATTCATGTTCTTATTGATGAGGTTATGCACTGCTGAGTTTTCGTAAACTCACACCCTCTTTTAATATTTTTCTCGGGTAATCCTCGATGGCGATTCGACGTCTTTGGAGGACTCGGAGGTAGCCACACTACGAAATGCTTTTGGACTCTAGTATTTTACTTATTTTTAACTTGGGTTAATATTTTGTATTAAGGCCTCTCATAAATTCTGGTTTTAGTTTTGGATTTTTAGTTTATTATGTCCTAAATCTGCTAAACTTTGTATCACGGTTTTCCAAAACAATATCTACTTTTAAAATAATACGCTTTCACGAATAGGTCATAAAAATCACGTTTTCATAAGTCAGTAATTTTAATTAAGTTTCCGCAAATGACAAATTTTTTTTGGTAATAACTTTTTAATAAATATCGATTAATAATGAACAAACGCAAATTGGGACTTTAGTTTTTAATATCAAGAAGAGTTTTCAAATGGAACCATAGTTTCTCAAAAAGCACCCCAATGTGACACGCCAAATTCGGGCCTAACTTTTAGGTCAGGCCTGGGGTGTTACATTTAGTGGTATCAGAGCCTAGGTTCCAAAACTTGGGCTGTGAGATGGGTTTTAATGTTTATTTTAAAGATGTTTACAAATAATTTTGAAGTAGTTTTGAAAGGTTTTTGTGTGGCACACCGAGTCTCCAGCATCGGACCATGTAAGTTCTTTTATCTGTTTTAAACTGTTACTGCTGTAGGTAGATACTGGGCTTGCTTTAGATGATAGACTATATTGAGGCCCGTAGGGGACTAAAAACTATAGTGAGCTGGCATTTTCGAAAACAACTCTTAACTACTACTTCCATAAAACATTTGTTCAATTATTTGAACTATGAGCTAAATTCATAAAATTTGTAATTCAGATAAATAAGACTAGAGTGTGCAGCAGAAGCGTAGTGGTATATCTAGCATTGTGCGGCTATGAGATAGTTGGAAATTTTGGGGACAAAATTTCTCTAAGGAGGGTAGATTTGTAACATCCTGGAACTGGGCCTAGTAGGATTGGTCCCAATGGTTCTTGGGGTAGTAGCGTTTAAAAATTTTTTAGAACAAGATAATGGTACTAAGGCAAGTTGGACCTATTAGGTGAGTGATTTTAGAAGGTTAGGAGGCTTTTATGAAGTCCTGGGTTAAAGTTAGGCTATAGGAAAAATTTTGGTTTTAGGTGAAAAAACCCTGGGAGTTGGTAAGTAGGCTTTATGAATAAAATGTGGGGAAAAATGACAAGTGGGGTGTGTGGTGTAGTGGCAAAGTGACGCCACTTAAGGAGCAAGGGGGGTGACGCCATAGAGGAAAGAAGGAGGTCCAATGTTCAAGTCTTGGTGCTTGCATTTTAGTTTTCTTTTTAAATGGATTTTTGAATTTGGCCATACGACTTATATTTAGTTGGGCATGATTTTAGAAACAAGGAGCTAGTTGGTAAAGTGGTTAGCAGCGTGGATTGTACTACAAGGGAGCCTGGGTTCGAAACTGAGGGAAAGCAGTGGAGTATTTATTTTGCAGATTGGACAGGAAGAGTTTGAGTTGGATTTAAACTCTGCTAGTGAAAGGATCCCACATCGAAAAGATACGAAGAAGGAAGGTGAGAAGCTAGCTATATAAAGAGCATTCTAGGGGGAGAGAAAAGATACCTTGGTGGGTGTTGGGCATAGGAGCTTTGGGAGCGCGGTTTAGCAGCTTCTGAATTCCTATCAGGCGTGAACTCTCTCTACCATAGTTGTAGAGCGGCAAATGCTGATAAACCGATCATTCAACGATGGTATCCGTACGAGTGTGCGAGCACATGTGTGGGGCTTTAACGCGATAGTTGAGGCCATTAATAGTGTTCTTGCGGGTGTGGGTTGTTGGGCTACAATGGCTTGAAAGGGGCCAAGTGGGCCCAATGGGCCCGTAGGCCCAATTGAATAAAATATATGATGGTGTAGTGTATAGTGAACTAGGCTAGGTGAACTTCATATACGTGGCTAGATTGGTGCTAGGTGGGCCACACAAGTGCGTGGGCTCGAATGGGCCAAAATCGAGTTTAGGCCCAATAGTCTGGTAAGACTAGAAATGGTAGCCAAGTCACTCGGGGCAACTTTGGGCCTTCAAAAAGGCCATTGCAGGTGCGAAATTAGTTACGCATGATTTTAGAAACAGGGAGCTAGTTGGTAAAGTGGTTAGCGGTGTGGATTGTGCTACAAGGGAGCCTGGGTTCGAATCTCCAGAAACCAGTGGAGTAATTATTTTGCGGATTGGAGGGGAAGAGTTTAAGTTGGATTTAAACTCTGCTAGCAGAAGGATCCCAAGTCAGAAAGATATAAAGAGCATTCTAGGAGGAGATAAAAGATACCTTGGTGGGCGTTGGGCATAGGAGCTTTGGGAGCGCGGTTTAGCAGCTTCAGAATTCCAATCAGGTGCATACTCTCTCTACTATAGTTGTAGAGCAACAAATGCCGATAAGACGGTCACACGGTGATGGTAGCCACACGAGCGTGCGAGCGCATGTGTGGGGCTTCAACGCTATAGTTGAGGCCTTCAGTAGTGTTCTTGCGGGTGTGGGCTGTTGGGCTACGATGGCCCGAAAGGGGCCAAGTCGGCCAAATGTGCCCATGGGCCCAATTGAATAAAATGTATGATGGTGTAGTATATAGTGAACTAGACTAGGTGAACTTTATATACGTGGCTAGAATTGTGCTAGGTGGGCCAGACAAGCGTGTGGGCCCGAATAGGCCGAAATCGAGTTTAGGCCCAATAGTCCTGTAAGACCAGAAATGGTAGCCGAGTCACTCGGGGCAACTTTGCATTTTCAAAAAGGCCATTGTAGGTACGAATTACAAAAATACCCTTGGTGGGTAAATTACGAAAATACCCTTGGTGGGTAAATTACAAAAATACCCTTGGTGGGTAAATTACGAAAATACCCTTGGTGGGTAAATTACGAAAATAGCCTTGGTAGATAAATTACAAAAATACCCTTGGTGGGTAAATTACAAAAATACCCTTGGTAGGTAAATTACAAAAATACCATCGGTAGGTAAATTACAAAAATAGCCTCGATGGGTAAAATGACCGATATGCCCCTAGAGGGCAAAAATGATGAAAATGCCCCTACATGTTATATGATTATTCTTGTATGTGATTTATGATTGTTATCGTATGATTATTATTGTAAGTTGCATTCATGTGTTATTATGTTGCATGGGGATGGGATTATTCGAAAAGGGAAGTGCAGATAGGATCGCATGGTCGCTTGATGATTGTGGATCCACCGAAGGCTTTTAGCCATCGAGCAGCTATGCTGCACCGATAAGTTAGTGCCGCAATCAGTGCTACATAAGCAGTGTAGGGATGGGTGGGTCGATTAAATCCCCAAAGGAGTGCGGGGTTGGACATGAGACGAAATGTAGGGTTGGTATGGGCATTAATGCATTGCATATGTGATTTTATTTGAGATGGGCTCAGGCCTAGATAAATATGATTTGTGACATTTATAGGTTAAGGCCCAATTGAGGCTTTTATGGGCTAAGGCCCAATTGCCACCGTTACTGAAATGGGCTTCGGCCCAAACTGTTATGTTTCATTTTCTTATTGATTAGGGTTATGCATACTGATTTTTCATAAACTCGCACCCTCTTTTTAATATTTTTTCTCAGGTAATCCTCAGTAAGCGGTTCGACGTGCTGGAAGGCCCAGAGGTGGCCACACTACGAGCAGTTTTGGAATCTAGTATTTTACTTATTTTTAACTTGGGTTAATATTTTGTAATAAGGCCTCTCTTAAATTCTGGTTTTTGTGTTGGATTTTTAGTTTATTATGTCCTAAATCTGCTAAACATTGTATCACGATTTTCGAAAACATTATCTGCTTTCAAAATACTACACTTTTGCGAATAGCTCGTAAACATCACGTTTTCATAAGTCAGTCATTTTAATTAAGTTTTCACAAACGATAAAGTTTTTTTTTGGTAATAACTTTTTAATAAATGTCGATTAATAATGAACAAACGAAAATTAGGACTTTAGTTTTTAATATCAAGAAAGGTTGTCAAATGGAACCATGGTTTCTCAAAAAGTACCCCAATATGACACGCCAGATTCGGGCCTAACTTCTAGGCCGGGTCTGGGGTGTTACATTTAGTGGTATCAGAGCCTAGATTGCAAAACTCAGGCTGTGAGATGGGTTTTAGATTTTATTTTAAAGATGTTTACAAATGATTTTGAAGTAGTTTTGAAAGGTTTTTGTATGGCACACTGAGTCTCCAGCGTCGGACCAAATAAGTTCTCTTATCTTTTTTAAACTATTACTGCTGTAGGTAGATACTGGGCTTACTTTAGATGATAGACTATTCTGAGGCCCGTAGGGGAGTAAAAACTATAGCGAGCTGGCAATTTCGAAAACAACTCTTAACTACTACTTCCATAAAACATTTTTTTTAATTATTTGAACTATGAGCTAAATTCATAAAATTTATAATTCAGATAATTAGGACTAGAGTGCGTAGTAGAAGAGTAGTGGTATATTCGGTACTATACGACTATGAGATAGTTGGAAATTTTGGGGATGAAATTTCTCGGATAAGGGTAGATTTACAACATCCTTGAACTGGGCCTAGTAGGATTGGGCCCAATGGGCCTTGGGGTGGTAGCGTTTAAAATTTTTGAGAACAAGAGAATTGTACTTAGGCAAGTTGGACCTATTAGGTGAGTGTTTTTGAAAGGTTAGGAGGCTTTTATGAAGTCCCGGGTTAAAGTTAGGCCATAGGAAAAATTTTGGTTTTAGGTGAAAAAAACCTAGGAGTTGGTAGGTAGGCTTTAAGAATAAAATGTGGGAAAAAATGACAAGTGGAGTGTGTGGTGTAGTGGCAAAGTGACGCCACTTAAGGAGCAAGGGGGTGTCGCCATAGAGGAAGGAGGGAGGTCAAAGGTTCAAGTCTTGGTGCTTGCATTTTAGTTTTCTTTTTAAATAGATTTTTTAATTTGGCCATAGGACTTATATTTAGTTGTGCATGATTTTAGAAACAATGAGCTAGTTGGTAAAGTGGTTAGCAGCGTGGATTGTGCTACAACGTAGCCTAGATTTAAACTCTGCTAGCGGAAGGATCCCACATCGGAAAGATACGAAGAAGGAAGGAGAGAAGCTAGCTATATGAAGAGCATTCTAGTAGGAGAGAAAAGATACCTTGGTGGGCGTTGGGCATAGGAGCTTTGGGAGCGCGGTTTAGCAGCTTTAGAATTCCTATCAAGTGTGTACTCTCTCTACTGTAGTTGTAGAGCGGCAAATGTCAATAAGCCGGTCACACGGTGATGGTAGCTACACGAGCGTACGAGCGCATGTGTGGGGCTTCAACATGATAGTTGAGGCCATCAATAGTGTTATTGCGAGTGTGGGCTGTTGGGCTACGATGGCCCGAAGGGGCCAAGTGGGCCCAATGGGCCCGTGGGCCCAATTGAATAAAATGTATGATGGTGTAGTATATAGTGAACTAGACTAGGTGAACTTTATATACGTGGCTAGATTTGTGCTAGGTGGGCCACACAAGCGCGTGGGCCTGAATGGGCTAAAGTTGAGTTTAGGCCCAATAGTCCGGTAAGACCGGAAATGGTAGCTGAGTCGCTCGGAGCAATTTTGGACCTTCAAAAAGGCCATTGCTGGTGCAAACTTACGAAAATACTCTTGGCGGGTAAATTATGAAAATACTCTTGGTAAATTACAAAAATACCCTTGGTGGGTAAATTATAAAAATACCCTTGGTGGGTAACTTACGAAAATACCCTTGGTGGGTAACTTACGAAAATACCCTTAGTGGGTAAATTATGAAAATACCCTTGGTGGGTAAATTATGAAAATACCCTTGGTAGGTAAATTACGAAAATACCCGCGATGGGTAAAATGACCGATATGCCCCTAGAGGGCCAAAATGATAAAAATGCCCCTACATATTATATGATTATTCTTGTATGTGATTTATGATTGTTATCGTATGATTATTATTGTATGTTGCATTCATGTGTTATTATGTTGCATGGTGATGGGATTATTCGAAAGGGAAAGTGCAGATAGGATCGCCTAGTCGCTTGACGACTGTGCATTCGCCAAGGCTTTTAGCCACCAAGCAGCTATGTTGCATCGATAAGTTAGTGCCGCAACCGGTGCTACATAAGGAGTGTAGGGACGGGTAGGTCGATCAAAACCCCAAAGGAGTGCAGGGTTGGACAGGAGACAGAGTGCAGGGTTGGTATGGGCATTAGTGCATTGCTTATGTGATTTTATTTGAGATGGGCTCAGGCCTAGATAAATATGATTTGTGACATTTATGGGTTAAGGCCCAACTGAGGCTTTTATGGGCTAAGGCCCAATTGCCACCGTTACTAAAATAGGCTTCGGCCCAAACTATTATGTTTCATGTTCTTATTGATGAGGGTTATGCACTCTGAGTTTTCGTAAACTCACACCTCTTTTTAATATTTTTCTCGGGTAATCCTCGATGGCGGTTCGACGTCTTTGGAGGACTCGGAGGTGGCCACACTACGAGCAGTTTTGGACTCTAGTATTTTACTTATTTTTAACTTGGGTTAATATTTTGTAATAAAGCCTCTCTTAAATTCTAGTTTTAGTTTTGGATTTTTAGTTTATTATGTCCTAAATCTGCTAAGTTTTGTATCACGGTTTTCCAAAACAATATCTGCTTTCAAAATACTACGTTTTCGCAAATAGGTCGTAAACGTCATGTTTTCATAAGTCAGTCATTTTAATTAAGTTTTCGTAAATGACAAAGTGTTTTTTAGTAATAACTTTTTAACAAATGTCGATTAATAATGAACAAACGCAAACTGGGACTTTAGTTTTTAATATCAAGAAAGGTTTTCAAATGGAACCATGGTTTCTCGAAAAGCACCCCAATGTGACACGCCAGATTCGGGCCTAACTTCTAGGCCGGGTCTGGGGTGTTACATTTAGTGGTATCAGAGCCTAGGTTACAAAACTCGGGCTGTGAGATGGGTTTTAGTATTTATTTTAAAGATGTTTACACCGAGTCTCCAGCGTCAAACCTAGTAAGTTCTCTTATCTGTTTTAAACTGTTACTACTGTAGGTAGATACTGGGTTTACTTTAGAGGATAGACTAAACTGAGGCCCGTAGGGGACTAAAAACTATAGTGAGCTGGCAATTTCGAAAACGACTCTTAACTACTACTTCCATAAAATATTTGTTTAATTATCGGAACTATGAGCTAAATTCATAAAATTTGTAATTCAGATAATTAGAACTAGAGTGCCCAGCAGAAGCGTAGTGGTATATCCGGTATTGTACGGCTATGAAATAGTTGGAAATTTTGAGGATGAAATTTCTCTAAGGAGGGTAGATTTGTAACATCCTAGAATTGGGCCTAGTAGTATTGGGTCCAATGGGCATTGGGGGTAGTAGCGTTTAAAATTTTTGAGAACTGGAGAATGGTACAAAGGCAAGTTGGACCTATTATGTGAATGATTTTGGAAGGTTAGGAGGCTTTTATGATGTCCTAGGTGAAAGTTAGGCCATAGGAAAAATTTTGGTTTTATGTGAAAAAAACCCTGGGAGTTGGTAGGAAGGCTTTAAGAATAAAATTTGGGGAAAAATGGCAAGTGGAGTGTGTGGTGTAGTGGCAAAGTGACGCCACTTAAGGAGCAAGGGGGTGACGCCATAGTGGAAGGAAGCAGGTCCAAGGTTCAAGTCTTGGTGCTTGCATTTTAGTTTTCTTTTTAAATGGATTTTTGAATTTGGCCATAGGACTTATATTTAGTTGCGCATGATTTCAGAAACAAGGAGTTAGTTGGTAAAGTGGTTAGCGGCGTGGATTGTGATACAAGGGAGCCTGCGTTCGAATCTCATGGAAAGCAGTGGAGTACATAGTGAACTAGACTAGGTGAACTTTATATACGTGGCTAGATTTGTGCTAGGTGGGCCACACAAGCGCGTGGGCCCGAATGGACTGAAATCGAGTTTAGGCCCAATAGTCCGGTAAGACCGAAAATGGTAGCCGAGTTGCTCAGGGCAACTTTGGGCCTTCAAAAAGGCCATTGCAGGTGCAAAATTTTGAAAATATCCTTGGTGGGTAAATTACAAAAATACCCTTGGTGGGTAAATTCTGAAAATACCCTTGGTAAGTAAATTACGAAAATACCCTTGGTAGGTGAATTAGAAAAACACCCTCGATGGGTAAAATGACCGATATACCCCTGGAGCGTAAAAATGGCAAAAATGCTCCTACATGTTATATGATTATTCTTGTATGTGATTTATGATTGTTATCATATGATTATTATTGTATGTTGCATTCATGTGTTATTATGTTACATGGGGATGAGATTATTCGAAAGGGGAAGTGCAGATAGGATCGCATGGTCGTTTGACGACTGTGGATCCACCGAAGGCTTTTAGCCACCGAGTAGCTATGCTGCACCGATAAGTTAGTGCCACAACCAGTGCTACATATGGAGTGTAGGGATGGGTGGGTCGATTAAATCCCCACAGGAGTGTAGGCTTGAACGGGAGACGGAGTGCAGGGTTGGTATGGGGTATGGGCATTAATGCATTGCATATGTGATTTTATTTGAGATGGGCTCTGGCCCAGATAAATATGATTTGTGACATTTATGGGTTAAGGCCCAACTGAGGCTTTTATGGGCTAAGGCCCAATTGCTACCGTTACTGAAATAGGCTTCGGCCCAAACTGTTGTGATTCATATTCTTATTGATGAGGGTTATGCACACTAAGTTTTTGTAAATTCACACCCTCTTTTTAATATTTTTTCTCAGGTAATCCTCAGTAAGCGGTTCGACGTGCTGGAGGAGTCGGAGGTGGCAACACTACGAGAAGTTTTGGACTCTAGTATTGTACTTATTTTTAACTTGGGTTAATATTTTGTAATAAGGCCTCTCTTAAATTCTGGTTTTAGTTTTGGATTTTTAGTTTATTATGTCTTAAATCTGCTAAACTTTGTATCACAGTTTTCCAAAACAATATCTGCTTTCAGAATACTATGCTTTCGAGAACAGGTCGTAAACATCTCGTTAATAATGCTATAAGCATGAATATGAAATGTGTATGATTCCGTTATGATTTTGGGGGTATATAGCATGATTTTGAAATAATATGTTTATTGCATGGGCATATGGGTGATATTGATAAAGGGGAAGTGTTCCGGTGGTTTTTACCACATTATCCGGTGACTCCGGTCACATAATATGAATCCGGTGACTTCGGTCACATAATATGAATCCGGTGACTTCGGTCACATAATATGAATCCGGTGACTTGGTCACATATATGAATCCGGTGACTTGGTCACAATTATCTGAGTGGCCATGCCACAAAATTATAAGGCGATGTGCATGTTGACTGCAAAGAATCGCCTTGATGGTGTGTAGCGGATGGAGGGTTGATTTAGTAATCCCACGGTGTGATTGGTAGAATGCGGGTGGTGTGTAGCGGATGGATTTTAGGTGGGCTTGGGATTGCATTTCATATATATATACATGTGATTTAATCGATTTTTATCTGATTTGATATAAAATGGGCTTATGGCTAAATATGTTTTAAATGGGCTTAATAGCTTTGATCGATTGGGCTTTTAGTGTAATGTTACACATTGAGTCTGTTGACTCACCCTTTTTATGGGATATATTTTCAAATGACGCTTAGCATGATGGATCGGGTCAGCGAGGATTACGTGGTGGCCATTGCTCAACTAAGTATTTGGAGTTTTTTAATTAAACTCGCTAAGTTTATTTTTATTATTTAGGATTTATTTTGGGTTATGTTATTTTTGTAATAAGGCCGCTATGAACTGCTTAAATTTTTACGTTTTAGATTTTTAATCTGCTATGATCAAATATTTACTAAATAATTAAATGATTTAGAAAAAAATAGCTTAAACTGTTTTGACACCTAAACACCTATGGTTTTTACAATGATAATATTCATAAAAATTATTTTCTTTTAACTTAAAATCTTTCTCTTAAAGATAACGTTTTAATGAGACACCAACTATAGTAAACACCATTTACAACGCGACCACTAAATAAGATCCATTTTATACGAAACCATCATATTTTCTTATAAAACAAAATGAGAATAATTGAAGTTTTACTCGAGGAACATACCAAATCTAGTCAGGGCTTGTGGGCCGGGTTTGGGGTGTTTCAGCTTCGGCCCAAACTGTTGTGTTTCATGTTCTTATTGATGAGGGTTATGCACACTGAGTTTTTGTAAACTCACACCCTCTTTTTAATATTTTTTCTCAGGTAATCCTCGATGAAGCGCTTGACGTCTTTGGAGGACTCGGAGGTAGCCACACTACGAGCAGTTTTAGACTCTAGTATTTTACTTATTTTTAACTTGGGTTAATATTTTGTAATAAGGCCTCTCTTAAATTTTGGTTTTAGTTTTGGATTTCTAGTTTACTATGTCCTAGATCTGTTAAACTTTGTATCACTATTTTCCAAAATAATATCTGCTTTCAAAATACTACGCTTTCGCAAATAGGTCCTAAACATCATCTTTTCATAAGTCAGTCATTTTAATTAAGTTTCCGTAAACGACAAAGTTTTTTTTTTTTTTGTAATAACTTTTTAATAAATGTCTATTAATAATGAATAAACGAAAACTAGGACTTTAGTTTTTAATATCAAGAAAGGTTTTCACATGGAACCATGGTTTCTCGAAAGCACCCCAATGTGACATGCCAGATTCGGGCCTAACTTCTAGGCCGGGTCTGGGGTGTTACATTTAGTGGTATTAGAGCCTAGGTTACAAAACTCGGGCTATAAGATGGGTTTTAGTGTTTATTTTAGAGATGTTAACAAATGATTTTGAAGTAGTTTTGAAAGGTTTTTGTGTGGCAAACCGAGTCTCCAGCGTCGGACCAAGTAATTTCTCTTATCTGTTTTAAACTGTTACTGCTATAGGTAGATACTGGGCTTACTTTAGATGATAGACTATACTAAGGCCCGTAGGGGACTAAAAACTATAGTGAGCTGGCAATTTCGAAAATAACTCTTAACTACTACTTCCATAAAATATTTGTTTAATTATTGGAACTATGAGCTAAATTCATAAAATTTGTAATTTAGATAATTAGAACTAGAGTACGCAGCAGAAGTGTAGTGGTATATCCGATATTGTGCGGCTATGAGATAGTTGGAAATTTTGAGGACAAAATTTCTTTAAGGAGGGCAGATTTGTAGCATCCTAGAACTGGGCCTAGTAGGATTGGGCCCAATGGGCCTTGGGGGTAGTAGCGTTTAAAATTTTTGAGAACTGGAGAATGGTATTCAGGCAAGTTGGACCTATTAGGTGAATGATTTTGGAAGGTTAGGAGGATTTTATGAAGTCCCAGGTTAAAGTTAGGCCATAGGAAAAGTTTTGGTTTTAGGTGAAAAAAACCCTGAGAGTTGGTAGGAAGGCTTTAAGAATAAAATTTGGGGAAAAATGGCAAGTGGAGTGTGTGGTGTAGTGGCAAAGTGACGCCACTTAAGGAGCAAGAGGGGTGACGCCATAGAGGAAGGAAGGAGGTCCAAGGTTCAAGTCTTAGTGCTTGCATTTTAGTTTTCTTTTTAAATGGATTTTTGAATTTGGCCATAGGACTTATATTTACTTGCGCATGATTTTAGAAACAAGGAGCTAGTTGGTAAAGTGGTTAGCGGCGTGGATTGTGCTACAAGGGAGCCTAGGTTCGAAACTGAGGGAAAGCAGTGGAGTATTTATTTTGCAGATTGGACGGGAAGAGTTTGAGTTGGATTTAAACTCTGCTAGCAGAAGGATCCCACATCAGAAAGATATGAAGAAGGAAGGTGAGAAGCTAGCTATATAAAGAGCATTCTAGAAGGAGAGAAAAGATACCTTGGTGGGAGTTGGGCATAAGAGCTTTGGGAGCGTAGTTTAGCAGCTTCTAAATTCCTATCAGGTGTGAACTCTCTCTACTATAGTTGTAGAGCGAAAAATGCAGATAAGCCGGTCACACGGCGATGGTAGCCATATGAGCGTGCGAGCGCATGTGTGGGGCTTCAACGCGATAGTTGAGGCCTCAGTAGTGTTCTTGCAGGTGTGGGCTGTTGAGCTACAATGGCCCGAAAGGGGCCAAGTGGGCCCAATGGGCCTGTGGGCCCAATAGAATAAAATGTATGATGGTGTAGTGTATAGTGAACTAAGCTAGGTGAACTTTATATATGTGGCTAGATTGGTGCTAGGTAGGTCCGGTAAGACTAGAAATCGTAGCCGAGTCGCTCGGGGCAACTTTGGGCCTTCAAAAAGGCCATTGCAGGTGCGAAATTAGTTACGCATGATTTTAGAAATAAGGAGCTAGTTGGTAAAGTGGTTAGCAGCGTGGATTGTGCTACAAGGGAGCCTGGGTTCGAATCTCATGGAAAGTAGTGGAGTATTTCTTTTGCGGATTGGAGGGGAAGAGTTTAAGTTGGATTTAAACTCTGCTAGCGGAAGGATCCCACGTCGAAAAGATATAAAGAGCATTCTAGGAGGAGAGAAAAGATACCTTGGTGGGCGTTGGGCATAGGAGCTTTGGGAGCGCGGTTTAGCAGCTTCATAATTCCTATTAGGTGTGTACTCTCTCTACTATAGTTGTAGAGCGACAAATGTCGATAAGCCGGTCACACGGCGATGGTAGCCACACGAGCGTGCGAGCGCATGTGTGGGGCTTCAACGCGATAGTTGAGGCCTTCAGTAGTGTTCTTGCGGGTGTGGGCTGTTGGGCTACGATGGCCCGAAAGGGGCCAGGTCAGCCAAATGGGCACACGGGCCCAATTGAATAAAATATATGATGGTACAGTATATAGTGAACTAGACTGGGTAAACTTTATATACGTGGCTATATTTGTGCTAGGTTGGCCAGACAAGCGCGTGGGCCCGAATAGGCCAAAATTGAGTTTAGCCCCAATAGTCCGGTCGGACCAGAAATGGTAGTCGAGTCACTCGGGGTAACTTTGCTCCTTCAAAAAGGCTATTACAAGTACGAATTACGAAAATACCCTTGGTGGGTAAATTACAAAAATACCCTTGGTGGGTAAATTATAAAAATACCTGTAGTGGGTAAATTACAAAAATACCCTTGGTGGGTAAATTACGAAAATAGCCTTGGTGGGTAAATTACAAAAATACCCTTGGTGGGTAAATTATGAAAATACCCTTGGTAGGTACAAAAATACCCTTGGTGGGTAACTTACGAAAATAGCCTTAGTGGGTAAATTACGGAAAGACCCTTGGTGGGTAAATTATGAAAATACCCTCGGTAGGTAAATTACGAAAATACCCTTGATGGGTAAAATGACCGATATGCCCCTAGAGGGTAAAAATGACGAAAATGCCCCTGCATGTTATATGATTATTCTTGTATGTGATTTATGATTGTTATCATATGATTATTATCGTATGTTGCATTCATGTGCTATTATGTTGCATGGGGATGGGATTATTTGAAAGGGGAAGTGCAGATAGAATCGCATGGTCGCTTGACGACTATGCATCTGCCGAAGGCTTTTAGCCACCGAGCAGCTATGCTGCACTGATAAGTTAGTACCGCAACCGGTGCTACATAAGGAGTGTAGGGACGGGTGGGTCGATTAAATCCCCAAAGGAGTGTAGGGTTGGACAGAAGACGGAGTGCAGGGTTGGTATGGGCATTAATGCATTGCTTATGTGATTTTATTTGAAATGGGCCCAGGCCTAGATAAATATAATTTGTGATATTTATGGGTTAAGGCCCAACTGAGGCTTTTATGGGCTAAGGCCCAATCTCCACCGTTACTGAAATAGGCTTCTGTAATATCCTGAATATAGGGGTTATGCATTTTTAACTTAATTGTATGTGGTTGCATGCCTATGTGTAGTTGAGTGTGCTTTGGGAGTTTTAGAAACTTCAGTATGTAAGAGTATGCCCTAGAAAATAATTAAATTTTTAAGTCTTAAAATAGAGCTAAGCAAGATAGGCTTTAAGAAAAATTGGTATGAGGTTTTTATCATAACAAGTTAATTGGCAAAGTGGAGTTGGCGCATGGATGAATGCATGAGGGGAGAGGTTCGAATCCCTTAGCTAGCAATTGGAAGGATTTTAATTTTTGCTCTCTTTACTATAGTGTCGGTCAAGCCTTATCTAGTATGGATGGATTTTCTCTTATTTTTGGATAGTAGACCAAAGGAAAAGGCAAGTTAGTAGTTAAGGTATGGAATCAAGATGTTATGGAAGGATAAGGGACAAAAGGCTTGATAAGTGGGTGATGTTTTGAAAGTTTTCCATGGTCATTTGACCATGAACCTAAACAACATAAGGGGCTAAGGGGTTGGTTTAATTGTGATAGTGATTAAGGGGATGATAGGGGAGAAATGAGGAGAAAAAAATGGGATTATGTTGGCATGTGTGTGTTGGCCGAATTTTGTAATGGGATTAGAGGGTGATAGTTTGCCAAAACCTTATCAATTTGTGCATCTTTTCCCTTTTCTTCAAATTTTGCTTCTTAGCCGAAATTATCACTTGCAATAGGTGTAAGTTTTGTTTTGTTTGGCTATCCTTTTTTTTACCATTTTGGTTTAAGTGCCAATTCTATCAAATTCCTTTTCCTCTATTGCTGAAAACACCAAAAAGTTTAGAAGACATTACTCTTTTCTTTTCTTCCTATCTAGTGCCGAAATCATCCTAGTACCAAGGGCATTTCTCATCTTTTCCTTTTCTTTTTCTTTCTCTTTTTCTTTCTTTTTCTCTTTTCTCTTTCTTTCTCTTAGCAGAAACCATCCTTCACCATAACCATAACCGAAACCACCATCATTTCTCTTCTCTTTTATTAAAGTCGAAACCACTATCTTTTCTTTTCTTATTAATTATTAAGGCTGAATTTCTTTATAGTTCAAGTAAGGGTGAATCAATCTCCATGTTACGGGTAAGGATTATCGATCAATCATCTTTCTTTCTTTTCTTTTGGATTAGCCGATTATAGAAATCTAATCCTCTTATTTCTCCTTGGCCGAATCTCGGAGGAGGATTTTGGGATTCTTTTTGTAGCCATCGATTAGGGAGAAATCATTAGGGATCATTCAAGGTAAGGATTGTCATATTATTGGTTATATCGTTTTAGATAGATTACTAATCGCTTTCATTTTAAGGGACTCTATCGCTCAATCATTTCCCATAAACGTAAGATTTTGGGACTAATAAAATAGGTTCGAAAAGAGCGGTAAGGAGTGTTTGGAAGAGGGGTAGTTCTGTTATACCCTCAAATTTCAAACGAAGGGCTGTATCAGCGATCCGAGGTTTTCCACCGGGTTGTGGACCCTCTACCAACGAAGATCGATTATTTGAAGTCGTGCGTGCACTCGAGCCACTATTTGTTCGTGGTTTGTCATTCGATTTTGATCCATCTATTAGAGAAAAATCACATAAAACAGTTGTCCGAGATTTCGAGGGTAAGGAAATAGATTATTCATCAATAGTATAGATTTATAAGTAGTAGTGTGTTCTAATCAAGTGTAATAAATAATTAGGTGTCGACGAGCGGGAAGGTATCGTTCTCACTGTTATAAGGTGTGTAACACTATAATAAATTTCTCATAGATCTAAAATAATAATGATTTGTATGAAAATATGTATGATAATGGTTGCGAGTACCATTCAGTGGTACATGTTATTCAGGTATGTTTACCCCTTATGCTTTGTTAATAATGCTATAAGCATGAATATGAAATGTGTATGATTCCGTTATGATTTTGGAGGTATATGGCATGATTTTGAAATAATATGTTTATTGCATGGGCATATGGGTGATATTGATAAAGAGGAAGTGTTCCGGTGGTTTTTACCACATTATCCGGTGACTCCGGTCACATAATATGAATCCGGTGACTTCGGTCACAATTATTTGGTGGCCATGCCACAAAATTATAAGGGCAATGTGCATGTTGACTGCAGCAACTGCCTTCGATGGCGTGTAGCGGATTGAGGTTCGATTTAGTAATCCCCACGGTGTGATTGATAGGTTCGGGTGGTGTGTAGCGGATGAATTTTTAGGTGGGCTTGGGATTGTATTTCATATATATATACATGTGATTTAATCGATTTTTATCTGATTTGATATAAAATGGGCTTATGGCTAAATATGTTTTAAATGGGCTTAATGGCTTTGATCGATCGGGCTTTTAGTGTAATGTTACACATTGAGTCTGTTGACTCACCCTTTTTATGGGATATATTTTCATATGATGCTTAGCGTGATGGATTGGGTCAGCGAGGATTACGTGGTGGCCATTGCTCAACTAAGTATTTCGGAGTTTCTTTTAATTAAACCAGCTAAGTTTATTTTTATTATTTAGGATTTATTTTGGGTTATGTTATTTTTGTAATAAAGCCGCTATGAACTGTTTAAATTTTTACGTTTTAGATTTTTAATCTGCTATGGTCAAATATTTACTAAATAATTAAATGATTTAGAAAAAAATAACTTAAACTGTTTTGACACCTAAACACCTATGGTTTTTACAATGATAATAAGTTTTTCATAAAAAATTGCTTTCTTTTAACTTAAAATCTTTCTCTTAAAGATAACGTTTTAATGAGACACCAACTATATTAAACACCATTTACAACGCGACCACTAAATAAGATCCATTTTATACGAAACCATCATATTTTCTTATCAAACAAAACGAGAATAATTAAAGTTTTACTCGAGGAACATACCAAATCTGGTCAGGCTTGTGGGCCGGGTTTGGGGTGTTTCAGCTTCGGCCCAAACTGTTGTGTTTCATGTTCTTATTGATGAGGGTTATGCACACTGAGTTTTCGTAAACTTACACCCTCTTTTTAATATTTTTTCTCAGGTAATCCTCAGTAAGCGGTTCGACGTGCTGGAGGAATCGGAGGTGGCCACACTACGAGCAGTTTTGGACTCTAGTATTTTACTTATTTTTAACTTGGGTTAATATTTTGTAATAAGGCCTCTCTTAAATTTTGGTTTTAGTTTTGGATTTTTAGTTTATTATGTCCTAGATCTGCTAAACTTTGTATCACTATTTTCCAAAACAATATCTGCTTTCAAAATACTACGCTTTCGCAAATAGGTCGTAAACATCATGTTTTCATAAGTCAGCATTTTAATTAAGTTTCCGTAAACGACAAAGTTTTTTTTTTGTAATAACTTTTTAATAAATGTCGATTAATAATGAACAAACGCAGACTAGGACTTTAGTTTTTAATATCAAGAAAGGTTTTCACATGGAACCATGGTTTCTCGAAAAGCACTCCAATGTGACACGTCAGATTCGGGCCTAACTTCTAGGCCGGGTCTGAGGTGTTACATTTAGTGGTATCAGAGCCTAGGTTACAAAACTCAGGCTGTGAGATGGGTTTTAGTGTTTATTTTAAAGATGTTTACAAATGATTTTTAAGTAGTTTTGAAAGGTTTTTGTGTGGCACACCGAGTCTCTAGCGTCGAACCAAGTAATTTCTCTTATATGTTTTAAACTGTTACGGCTATAGGTAGATACTGGGCTTACTTTAGATGATAAACTATACTGAGGCCCGTGGGGACTAAAAACTATAGTGAGCTGGCAATTTTGAAAACAACTCTTAACTACTACTTCCATAAAATATTTGTTTAATTATTGCAACTATGAGCTAAATTCATAAAATTTGTAATTCAGATAATTAGAACTAGAGTACGCAGTAGAAACGCAGTGGTATATCCGGTATTGTGCGGCTATGAGATAGTTGGAAATTTTGAGGACGAAATTTCTCTAAGGAGGGTAGATTTGTAGCATCCTAGAACTGGGCCTAGTAGGATTGGGCCCATTGGGCCTTGGGGTGTAGCGTTTAAAATTTTTGAGAACTGGAGAATGGTATTAAGGCAAGTTGGACCTATTAGGTGAATGATTTTGGAAGGTTAGGAGGCTTTTATGAAGTCCCAGGTTAAAGTTAGGCCATAGGAAAAATTTTGGTTTTAGGTGAAAAAAACCCAGGGAGTTGGTAGGAAGGCTTTAAGAATAAAATTTGGGGAAAAATGGCAAGTTGAGTGTGTGGTGTAGTGGCAAAGTGACGCCACTTAAGGAGCAAGAGGGGTGACGCCATAGAGGAAGGAAGGAGGTCCAAGATTCAAGTCTTGGTGCTTGCATTTTAGTTTTCTTTTTAAATGAATTTTGAATTTGGCCATAGGACTTATATTTAGTTGAGCATGATTTTAGAAACAAGGAGCTAGTTGGTAAAGTGGTTAGCGGCATGGATTGTGCTACAAGGGAGCCTGTGTTTGAATCTCATGGAAAGTAGTGGAGTATTTATTTTGCGGATTGGAGGGGAAGAGTTTAAGTTGGATTTAAACTCTGCTAGCGGAAGGATCAAACACCGGAAAGATATAAAGAGCATTCTAGGAGGAGAGAAAAGATACCTTGGTAGGCGTTGGGCATAGGAGCTTTGGGGGCGCGGTGTAACAGCTTCAGAATTCCTATCAGATGTGTACTCTCTCTACTATAGTTGTAGAGCGACAAATGCCGATAAGCCGGTCACACGGAGATGGTAGCCACACGAACGTGTGAGCGCATGTGTGGGGCTTCAACGCGATAGTTGAGGCGTTCAGTAGTATTCTTGCGGGTGTGGGCTGTTGGGCTTCGATTGCCCGAAAAGGGGCCAAATGGGCCCAACGGGCCCATGGGCCCAATTGAATAAAATGTTTGATGGTGTAGTACATAGTGAACTAGACTAGGTGAACTTTATATACGTGGCTAGATTTGTGCTAGGTGGGCCACACAAGCGCGTGGGCCCGAATGGGCCAAAATCGAGTTTAGGCCCAATAATCTGGTGAGACCGAAAATGGTAGTCGAGTCGCTCGGGGCAACTTTGGGCCTTCAAAAAGGCCATTGCAAGTGCAAAATTTTGAAAATTCCCTTGGTGGGTAAATTACAAAAATACCCTTGGTGGGTAAATTACGAAAATACCCTTGGTAAGTGAATTACTAAAATACCCTTGGTAGGTATGGGTAAAATGATCGATATACCCCTGGAGGGTAAAAATGACGAAAATGCCCCTACATGTTATATGATTATTCTTGTATGTGATTTCTCATTGTTATCGTATGATTATTATTGTATGTTGCATTCATGTGTTATTATGTTACATGGGGATGAGATTATTTGAAAGGGGAAGTGCAGATAGCATCGCATGGTCGTTTGATGACTGTGGATCCACCGAAGGCTTTTAGCCACCGAGCAACTATGCTGCACCGATAAGGTAGTGCTGCAACCGGTGCTACATAAGGAGTGTAGGGATGGGTGGGTCGATTAAATCCCCACAGGAGTGTAGGCTTGGACGGGAGACGGAGTGCAGGGTTGGTATGGGGTATGGGCATTAGTGCATTGCATATGTGATTTTATTTAAGATGGGCTCAGGCCCAGATAAATATGATTTGTGTCATTTATGGGTTAAGGCCCAACTGAGGCTTTTATGGGCTAAGGCCCAATTGCCACCGTTACTGAAATGGGCTTCGGCCCAAACTGTTGTATTCATATTCTTATTGATGAGGATTATGCACACTAAGTTTTTGTAAATTCACACCCTCTCTTTAATATTTTTTCTCAGGTAATCCTCAGTAAGCGGTTCGACGTGCTGGAGGACTCGGAGGTGGCAACACTACGAGAAGTTTTGGACTCTAGTATTTTACTTATTTTTAACTTGGGTTAGTATTTTGTAATAAGACCTCTCTTAAATTCTTGTTTTTTTTTGGATTTTTAGTTTATTATGTCCTAAATCTGCTAAACTTTGTATCACGATTTTCCAAAATAATATCTGCTTTCAGAATACTATGCTTTCGTGAACAGGTCGTAAACATCTCATTTTCATAAGTCAGTCATTTTAATTAAGTTTTCGCAAATGATAAAGTTTTTTTTTTTTGGTAATAACTTTTTAATAAATGTCGATTAATAATAAACAAATGCAAACTAGGACTTTAGTTTTTAATTTCAAGAAAGGTTTTCAAATAGAACCATGGTTTCTCGAAAAGCACCCCAATGTGACACGCTAGATTCGGGCCTAACTTCTAGGCTGGGTCTGGGGTGTTACATTTAGTGGTATCAGAGCCTAGGTTGTAAAACTCGGGCTGTTAGATGGGTTTTAGTGTTTATTTTAAAGATGTTTACAAATGATTTTGAAGTAGTTTTGAAAGGTTTTTGTGTGGCACACTGAGTCTCCAGCGTCGGACCAAATAAGTTCTCCTATCAGTTTTAAACTGTTACTGCTGTAGGTAGATACTGGGCTTGCTTTAGATGATAGACTATACTGAGGCCCGTAGGGGACTAAAAACTATAGTGAGTTGGCAATTTGAAAAATAACTCTTAACTACTACTTCCATAAAACATTTGTTTAATTATTAGAACTATGAGCTAAATTCATAAAATTTGTAATTCAGATAATTAGGATTAGAGTGCGCAGCAGAAGCGTAGTGGTATATTCGATATTATGCGGCTATGAGATAGTTGGAAATTTTGGGGACGGAATTTCTTTAAGGAGGGTAGATTTGTAACATCCTAGAACTGGGCCTAGTAGGATTGGGCCCAATGGGCCTTGGGGATAATATCGTTTAAAATTTTTGAGAACTGGAGAATGGTACTAAGGCAAGTTGGACCTATTAGGTGAATGATTTTGGAAGGTTAGGAGGCTTTTATGAAGTTCCAGGTTAAAGTTAGGCCATAGGAAAAATTTTGGTTTTAGGTGAAAAAAAACCCTGGGAGTTGGTAGGTAGGCTTTAAGAATAAAATTTGGGAAAAAATGACAAGTGGAGTGTGTGGTGTAGTGGCAACGTGACGCCACTTAAGGAGCAAGAGGGGTGATGCCATAGAGGAAGGAAGGAGGTCTAAGGTTCAAGTCTTGGTGCTTGTATTTTAGTTTTCTTTTTAAATGGATTTTTGAATTTTGCCATAGGACTTATATTTAATTGCGCATGATTTTAGAAACAAGGTGTTAGTTGGTAAAGTGGTTAGCAGCGTGGATTGTGCTACAAGGGAGCCTGGGTTCGAATCTCATGGAAAGCAGTGGAGTATTTATTTTGCGGATTGGAGGGGAAGAGTTTAAGTTAGATTTAAACTCTGCCAGCGGAAGGATCCCACATCGGAAAGATATAAAGAGCACTCTAGGAGGAAAGAAAAGGTACCTTGGCGGGCGTTGGGCATAGGAGCTTTGGGAGCGCGGTTTAATAGCTTTAGAATTCCTATCAGGTTTGTACTCTCTCTACTATAGTTGTAGAGCGACAAATGCCGATAAGCCGATCACACGGCGATGGTAGCCATACGAGCACGCGAGCGCATGTGTGGGGCTTCAACGCGATAGTTGAGGCATTCAGTAGTGTTCTTGCGGGTGTGGGCTGTTGGGCTACAATGGCCCGAAAGGGGCCAAGTGGGCCCAAAGGGCCCATGGGCCCAATTGAATAAAATGTATGATGGTGTAGTATGCAGTGAACTAGACTAGGTGAACTTTATATGCGTGGCTAGATTTGTGCTAGGTGGGCCACACAACCGCGTGGGCCTGAATGGACCAAAATCGAGTTTAGGCCTAATAGTCCGGTAAGACCAAAAATGGTAGCCGAGTCGCTCGGGATAACTTTGGGCCTTCAAAAAGGCCATTGCAGGTGCAAAATTTTGAAAATACCCTTGGTGGGCAAATTACGAAAATACCCTTGGTGGGTAAATTATAAAATACCCTTGGTAAGTAAATTACGAAAATACCCTTGGTAGGTAAATTACGAAAATACCCTCGATGGGTAAAATGACCGATATACCCCTAGTGGGTAAAAATGACAAATATGCCCCTACATGTTATATGATTATTCTTGTATGTGATTTATGATTGTTATCGTATGATTATTATTGTATGTTGCATTCATGTGTTATTATGTTACATAGGGATGGGATTATTCGAAAGGGGAAGTGCAAATAGTATCGCATGGTCGCTTGACAACTGTGGATCCATCGAAGGCTTTTAGCCACCGAGTAACTATGCTGCACCGATAAGTTAGTGCCGCAACCGGTGCTACATAAGGAGTGTAGGGATGGGTGGGTCGATTAAATCCCCACAGGAGTGCAGGGTTGGACAAGAGACGGAGTGCATGGTTGGAATGGGCATTAATGCATTGCATATGTGATTTTATTTGAGATAGGCTCAGGCCCAGATAAATATGATTTGTGACATTTGTGGGTTAAGGCCTAACTGAGGCTTTTATGGGCTATGGCCCAATTGCCATCGTTACTGAAATAGGCTTCGGTCCAAACTGTTCTGATTCATGTTCTTATTGATGATGGTTATGCACACTAAGTTTTCGTAAACTCACACCCTATTTTTAATATCTTTCTCAGGTAATCCTCAGTAAGCGGTTCGACGTGCTGGAGGACTCGGAGGTGGCAACACTACGAGCAGTTTTGGACTCTAGTATTTTACTTATTTTTAACTTAGGTTAATATTTTGTAATAAGGCCTCTCTTAAATTCTGGTTTTAGTTTTGGATTTTTAGTTCATTATGTCTTAAATCTACTAAACTTTGTATCACGGTTTTCCAAAACAATACCTACTTTCAGAATACTATGCTTTCGCGAACAGGTCGTAAACATCACGTTTTCATAAGTCAGTTATTTTAATTAAGTTTTCGCAATCGATAAAGTTTTTTTTTGGTAATAACTTTTTAATAAATGTCGATTAATAATGGACAAACGCAAACTGGGACATTAGTTTTTAATATCAAGAAAAGTTTTCAAATGGAACCATGGTTTCTCGAAAAGCACCCTAATGTGACACGCCAGATTCGGGCCTAACTTCTAGGCCGGTTCTGGGATGTTATATTTATTGGTATTAGAGCCTAGGTTGTAAAACTTGGGCTGTTAGATGGGTTTTAGTGTTTATTTTAAAGATGTTTACAAATGATTTTGAAGTCGTTTTGAAAGGTTTTTGTGTGGCACACTTGAGTCTCGGCGTCGGACCAAGTAAGTTCTCTTATCTGCTTTTAAATCATTCTCTTTGTAGGTAGATCTTGGGCTTACTTTAGATGATAGACTATACTGAGGCCCGTAGTGGACTAAAAACTGTAGTGAGCTGGCGATTTCAAAAAGAACTCTTAACTACTACTTCCATAAAACATTTGTTTAATTATTGGAACTATGAGCTAAATTCATAAAATTTGTAATTCAGATAAATAGGACTAGAGTGCATAGCAGAAGCGTAGTGGTATATCCAGTATTGTGTGGCTATGAGATAGTTGGAAATTTTGGGGACGAAATTTCTCTAAGGAGGGTAGATTTATAACATCCTGGAACTGGGCCTAGTAGGATTAGGCTCAATGGGCCTTGGGGGTAGTAGCGTTTAAAATTTTTGAGAACAAGAGAATGGTACTAAGGCAAGTTAGACCTATTAGGTGAGTAATTTTGGAAGGTTAGGAGGCTTTTATGAAGTCCCGGGTTAAAGTTAGGCCATAGAAAAAATTTTGATTTTAGGTGAAAAAAACCCTAGGAGTTGGTTGGTAGGCTTTAAGAATAAAATGTGGGGGAAAATGACAAGTAGAGTGTGTGGTGTGGTGGCAAAGTGACGCTACTTAAGGAGTAAGGGGGTGAAGCCATAGAGGAAGGAAGGAGGTCCAAGGTTCAAGTCTTAGTGCTTGCATTTTAGTTTTCTTTTTAGATGGATTTTTGAATTTGGCCATAGGACTTATTATTAGTTGCGTATGATTTTAGAAACAAGGAGCTAGTTGGTAAAGTGGTTGGTGGCGTAGATTGTACTACGAGGGAGCCTGAGTTCGAATCTCATGGAAAGCAGTGGAGTATTTATTTTGCGGATTGGACGGGAAGAGTTTGAGTTGGATTTAAACTCTGCTAGCGGAAGGATCCCACATCGGAAAGATACGAAGAAGGAAGGTGAGAAGCTAGCTATATAAAGAGCATTCTAGGAGGAGAGAAAAGATACCTTGGTGGGCATTCGGCATAGAAGCTTTGGGAGCGCGGCTTAGCAGCTTCAGAATTCGATCAGGTGTGTACTCTCTCTACTATAGTTGTAGAGCGGCAAATGCTGATAAGCCAGTCACATGACGATGGTAGCCACACGAGCGTGCGAGCACATGTGTGAGGCTTCAACGTGATAGTTAAGGCCATCAGTAGTGTTCTTGCGGGTGTGGGCTATTGGGCTACAAGGGCCCGAAAGGGGCCAAGTGGGCCCAATTGAATAAAATGTATGATGTTGTAGTATATAGTGAACTAGACTAGGTGAACTTTATATACGTGGCTAGATTTGTGCTAGGTGGGCCACACAAGCGCGTGGGCCCGAATGGGCCAAAATCGAGTTTAGGCCCAATAGTCTGGTAAGACCAAAAATGGTAGCCGAGTCGCTCGGGGCAACTTTAGACCTTTAAAAAGGCCATTGTAGGTGCAAAATTACAAAAATACCCTTGGTGGGTAAATTACGAAAATACCCTTGGTGGGTAAATTACGAAAATACCCTTGGTAGGTAAATTACAAAAATACCCTAAATGTGTAAAATGACCGATATACCCCTGGAGGGTAAACATGACGAAAATGCCCCAACATGTTATATGATTATTCTTGTATGTAATTTATGATTGTTATCGTATGATTATTATTGTATGTTGCATTCATGTGTTATTATGTTGCATGGGGATGGGATTATTCGAAAGGGGAAGTGCAGATAGGATCGCATGGTTGCTTGACGACTGTGCATCCACCGAAGGCTTTTAGCCACCGAGCTACTATGCTGACCGATAAGTTAATGCCGCAACTGGTGCTACATAAGGAGTGTAGGGATGGGTGGGTCGATTAAATCCCTTAAGGAGTGCAGGGTTGGACAGGAGATGGAGTGTAGGGTTGGTATGGGCATTAATGCATTGCATATGTCATTTTATTTGAGATGGGCTCAGGCCCAGATAAATATGATTTGTGACATTTATGGGTTAAGGCCTAACTGAGGCTTTTATGGGCTATAGCCCAATTGCCACCGTTACTGAATGGGCTTCGGTCCAAACTGTTGTGATTCATGTTCTTATTGATGAGGGTTATGCACATTAAGTTTTCGTAAACTCATACCCTATTTTTAATATTTTTCTCGGGTAATCCTCAGTAAGCGGTTCGACATGCTGGTGGACTCGGAGGTGGCAACACTACGAGCAGTTTTGGACTCTAGTATTTTACTTATTTTTAACTTAGGTAAATATTTTGTAATAAGGCCTCTCTTAAATTCTGGTTTTAGTTTTGGATTTTTAGTTTATTATGTCCTAAATCTACTAAACTTTGTATCACATTTTTTCCAAAACAATACCTGCTTTCAGAATACTATGCTTTTGCGAACAGATCGTAAACATCACGTTTTCATAAGTCAGTCATTTTAATTAAGTTTTCACAAGCGATAAAGTTTTTTTTTTGGTAATAACTTTTTAATAAATGTCGATTAATAATAAACAAACGCAAACTAGGACTTTAGTTTTTAATATCAAGAAAGGTTTTCAAATGGAACCATGGTTTCTCGAAAAGCACCCCAATGTGACACGCCAGATTCGAGCCTAACTTTTAGGCCGGGTCTGGGGTGTTACATTTATTGGTATCAGAGCCTAGGTTGTAAAACTCGGGCTGTTAGATAGGTTTTAGTGTTTATTTTAAAGATGTTTAGAAATGATTTTGAAGTAGTTTTGAAAGGTTTTTGTGTGGCACACTGAGTCTCCAGCGTCGGACCAAGTAAGTTCTCTTATCAGTTTTAAACTGTTACTGCTATAGGTAGATACTGGGCTTACTTTAGATGATAGACTATACTGAGGCCCGTAGGGGACTAAAAACGATAGTGAGCTGGCAATTTCGAAAAGAACTCTTAACTACTACTTCCATAAAACATTTGTTTAATTATTGGAACTATGAGCTAAATTCATAAAATTTGAAATTCAGATAATTAGGACTAGAGTGCACAGCAGAAGCGTAGTGGTATATCCGATATTGTGTGGCTATGAGATAGTTGGAAATTTTGGGGACAAAATTTCTCTAAGGAGGGTAGATTTGTAACATCCTGGAACTGGGCCTAGTAGGATTAGGCCCAATGGGCCTTGGAGGTAGTAGCGTTTAAAATTTTTGAGAACAAGAGAATGGTACTAAGGCAAGTTAGACCTATTAGGTGAGTGATTTTGGAAGGTTAGGAGGCTTTTATGTAGTCCCGGGTTAAAGTTAGGCCATAGGGAAAATTTTGGTTTTAGGTGAAAAAAAACCCTGAGAGTTGATAAGTAGGCTTTAAGAATATAATGTGGGGGAAAATGGCAAGTAGAGTGTGTGGTGTGGTGGCAAAGTGACGCTACTTAAGGAGCAAGGGGATGAAGCCATAGAGGAAGGAAGGAGGTCCAAGGTTCAAGTCTTAGTGCATGCATTTTAGTTTTCTTTTTAGATGGATTTTTGAATTTGGCCATAGGACTTATTATTAGTTGCGCATGATTTTAGAAACAAGGAGCTAGCTGGTAAAGTGGTTAGCGGCATGGATTATGCTACAAGGGAGTCTGGGTTCGAATCTCTTGGAAAGCAGTGGAGTATTTATTTTGCGGATTGGACGAAAAGAGTTTGAGTTGGATTTAAACTCTACTAGCGGAAGGATCCCACATCGAAAAGATACGAAGAAGGAAGGTGAGAAGCTAGCTATATAAAGAGCAATCTAGGAGGAGAGAAAAGATACCTTGGTAGGCGTTGGGCATAGGAGCTTTGGGAGCACGGCTTAGCAGCTTCGGAATTCCTATCAGGTGTGTACTCTCTCTACTATAGTTGTAGAGTGGCAAATGCTGATAAGCCAGTCACACGACGATGGTAGCCACACGAGCGTGCGAGCACATGTGTGAGGCTTCAACGCGATAGTTAAGGCCATCAGTAGTGTTCTTGCGGGTGTGGGCTGTTGGGCTACGATGGCCCGAAAGGGGCCAAGTGGGCCCAATTGATAAAATGTATGATGTTGTAGTATATAGTGAACTAGACTAGGTGAACTTTATATACGTGGCTAGATTTGTGCTAGGTGGGCCACACAAGCACGTGGGCCCGAATGGGCCAAAATCGAGTTTAGGCCCAATAGTCCGGTAAGACCGAAAATGGTAGCCGAGTCACTCGGGGCAACTTTAAAAAGGCCATTGCAGGTGCGAAATTACAAAAATACCCTTGATGGGTAAATTACAAAAATACATTTTGTGGGTAAATTACGAAAATACCCTTGGTAGGTAAATTACAAAAATATCCTCGATGGGAAAAATGACCGATATGCCCCTAGAGGGTAAAAATGACGAAAATGCCCCTACATGTTATATGATTATTCTTGTATGTGATTTATGATTGTTATTGTATGATTATTATTGTATGTTGCATTCATGTGTTATTATGTTGCATGGGGATGGGATTATTCGAAAGGGGAAGTGCAGATAGGATCGCATGGTCGCTTGACGACTGTGCATCCACCGAAGGCTTTTAGCCACCGAGCTGCCATGCTGCACCGATAAGTTAGCGCCACAACTGGTGCTACATAAAGAGTGTAGGGATGGGTGGGTCGATTAAATCTCTTAAGGAGTGCAAGGTTGGACAGGAGATAGAGTGCAGGGTTGGTATGGACATTAATGCATTGCATATGTGATTTTATTTGAGATGGGCTCAGGCCCAGATAAGTATGATTTGTGACATTTATGGCTTAAGGCCTAACTGAGGCTTTTATGGGCTATGGCCCAATTGCCACCGTTACTGAAATGGGCTTCGGTCCAAACTGTTGTGTTTCATGTTCTTATTGATGAGGGTTATGCACACTGAGTTTTCGTAAACTCACACCCTCTTTTTAATATTTTTCTCGGGTAATCCTCGATGGCGATTGACGTCTTTGGACGACTCGGAGGTGGCCACGCTGACGATTTTGACTCTAGTATTTTACTTATTTTTAACTTGGGTTAATATTTTGTAATAAGGCCTCTCTTAAATTCTGGTTTTAGTTTTGGATTTTTAGTTTATTATGTCCTAAATCTGCTAAACTTTGTATCACGGTTTTCCAAAATAGTATGTATTTTCAAAATACTACGCTTTCACGAATAGGTTGTAAACATCACGTTTTCATAAGTCAGACATTTTAATTAAGTTTTTGCAACCAGCAAAGTTATTTTTTGTAATAAATTTTTAATTAATGTCGATTAATAATGAACAAACGCAAACTGGGACTTTAGTTTTTAATATCAAGAAAGGTTTTCAAATGGAACCATGGTTTCTCGAAAAGCACCCCAATGTGACACGCTAGATTCGGGCCTAACTTCTAGGCCAGGTCTGGGGTGTTACACTATTAGAACAAATTCTGATTGATTTATGATTTTTATTGATGTGTCTTAAATTAAAACATAAGCAGTTGTGCATTGATTTTTTAAACTTGAAGGCTTTAGAGAATCAAGCATGATAAGTTGATTTTTGGAAATTAAAAATTTTCTAGGTTATTTTCCCAAGTTTAGGTATTATCTTGAAGTTTTAAGTTCACAGGGTTGACATCAAAAACCATAATTTCTATGAGATCTTGAGCCTTTGAGAGCATTTTCTTTTCTTGCTCACTTTTATTGTTGCTTTGAGTGAGCCAATATTGATTTTTTATTCTAGAACTTGCTTCAATTATGCATGTCAAGACCACACTTTTGATTTGATATACTGGGATGATAATGGCACCTAGGATTTAACCCACTTACTTCCCAAAAGGCCTACCTTCATAATTAACCCCTAGTGAACCCCTTTGATCCTAATAAACCATTCATTGATTTACCCTTAATATTAACCCAAGACTTACTCTTTTTGATTCATTAAGAATTTTTCCTATTGAATTAACCTTTTTATCGAGATTTGATTTGAGAAGTTGCCTAACTATGTTTTCCATTTCAGTTGTTAAATTCTTATTATTGTACATGATTTGTTCTTAGAAAAAAGAATAAAATTTTGAAAGTATATTCATTATTAGTTCTATGTTATTTAAGCTTAAGTGATTAATTTCACATCTTGAGAAGAAGCTCGTGTTTATTGCAATTATTCAGTATTAGTCTATTTTCTAGTTAGAAAATTTGTCAATTCAATCTCAATTTTAAACCTTTAATTCAGCCTTTATCCACACCTTAAACCCAAGCCACGTTACAACCCTTTTTAAAGACCTTTTGATCGATGTATCATCTCAATTTATAATGATGGAGATTTGATTTTCTTGCAAGCCTATGGTAATAACTTTTCATGTTGACTATTGAGTGCTTAATTTATTGTCCCTTAAACACTTCGAGTGATTTGAGTGAATCCTTAATGAGGGCGTTAACTCTGTGATATTTTAAATCAAATGTGATTACTTAGATAAAGGGGAATACCTATGTTTTTCCATGAACAAAATGCTCAACTTGGATTGTTTGAAACTTTGATATTCTTTTAGTTGAATTCTCAATGTATGATTACCAATGGATGATTTTGAAAAATTATTGATAAGAGTTATAAGTTGAGAAGAATGAATTTCAATTGTGAGTTGAGGATTTTGCTTGAGGACAAGCAAATGCTTAAGTGTGGGGGTATTTAATAAACCGTAATATAAACATATTTTAATCCCACATTTGGCATACTTTTGGATGATTTATCCCTTGAATTGTGGAATTTGATGCTCTTAATGCTTTAATTTCATGTTTTTTACTTAGGAGAACATAGAAGGATGAAAAGAATGAGAAACGGGCCAAAAACGGAAAAAATAGGCCAAAGTAAGAAATCGACACGGCCTGGAGTTCACCACACGGGTAAACCACACGGTCGTGCCACTTTAATAGACTTGAACATGGCCCTGGGCTCAATTCACACAGGCGTTTCACAAGGGCGTGTCCCTGCCATGACCCATTTTAATTCCACTCGGAATAGGATACTTGTGGGCCAAGTAAGGCATCCCAAAAGCCTATATAAACACCCTAGAAGGCAACCTAAAAGGAGAGTTTGACAAAAGGCTTCTGTCAGGGCTGTTGATGAGGAGCGAAGCCAGAGAGGGCTGAATATAGGGAATTACTCAAAGAAAGCCAGTTGATCCATCTCATAAGTCGGAGTCACACTCAAGACTGAGGATTTTCCTTTCAAATTCCTTCAGGGGGTTTTAGGGCTTTTCTTTATGTTTTGTTATTTAATTTCTTCTGAGATATATTCTTTTATAAACATGAACTAAACCCCTCAAATACATGAAGGGATGAAGCCTAAGACGGATCTTATTATTGTTTTCTAAATTGTGTAATAAACACTTGATTTATTCTTAATTCTTACTTTAATATTTCATGATATTGATTCAAGTATTAATGTGCTTATTCAGGGGACCAAAAGTCCCTGTTTAAGAGTAGATATAGCATAATTAAGCGGAGTTGATCACACTCCTAGAAATAGGACGACGAAAATTTGCTGGATTACGGTCAAATCTAATATGGGAGTCCATAAATCGAGTTAATGCAACACTAGGGGTTTTAATTAGAAAGAGATTTCAATTAATCAACCTAGGGCTAGACATTAGTAGCCTCGAAAGAGGTGCTAATATAAATTAGGGAATCCTACAGATCAAGTCAAGTGATTAAATCATCTGGTTCAAAGTTAAAAAACAAGTGAAGTCTAGGTGGATTTTTCCTCGGGTATTGTCTTAATCAATTGGTTTTCTCAAAAGTGTTTTCCTAATTCACTCTCTGTGTATTGGCATCCTTAGTTTAGGAATTAGTTAGATAAACATCAATCCTCTTTATTTTAGGCTATATAATAAAAAGAAAGTCAGTACTAGTACTTTTGGTTCCCTTGGGTTCAACATTCCGGTCTTGCGACTAAACTATACTACTGTTCGATAGGTGCACTTACCTCAATCATGGTGATAGTTAGTTTTTAGGCTCAATCATTCATTATATAAATATTAAAACTCTCAGACAGGATCAGTGGAACTTGATGCAATCACTTCATTGACTGCCCAAGTATCATCTTTAACTAATATGATCAAAACAATGAAGAGGCCAACTGTAGTTTAGGAAATGAAATCAGTTGAGCTATCGTGTTTTTATTATAGAGAAAACCATGTGTTTGACAAATGCCCATCGAACCCAGCATCTATGTGTTACATGGGTAATTTCAATCAGAATAATAACCCTTATTCCAACACCTATAATCTAAGGTGGAAGTAACATCCAAACTTTAGTTGGAATAATCAAGGTGCAAGGAATTTTAACAATGCTGCAGTACAGAATGCCATCAGTGCATCGCCTGGTTATACTAAACCTATGCTAAGGAAAAATGCCCTAAAAAAATATATGGCCAAGGATGATGTTGTAATTCAAAGTCAAGCTAATTGAGATCACAAGGAAAGGAGAATTATAAGGCAATCACTCTCAAAAGTGGGACTTAGCTTAATGAAATTGTTAAAGACGCCATTGCAAAAGAGGAAAATTTTGATTGCAACCATTGAAAGATTTCAGAAATATTTGAAAATAACACTGCAACTGGAAAGGCTAAACAAAAGAATGTTGCAGAAAAATCAAATCATCTTGCTATGGAATTGCTACAGCAAAACAGCAGTAGCAACTTGATGGACGACCACCTCTACCATTTCCGCAACGATTCCAAAAATTGTAAATAAGAGGTTCAATTCAAAATATTTATAGATGTCCTTAAACAACTCCACATCAACATACCACTGGTGGAAGCTTTGGAGTAGATGCCTAATTATGTAAAATTCATGAGAGGTATACTGTAAAAAAAACATAGATTTGGGAGAATTTGAGACTGTTACTCTCACTAAAGGGTGCACAGTGATGTTAATGAATAAATTACCCCCAAAGTTGAATGACATGGGGAGTTTTATTATCCCTTGCTCAATTGGAAATTAGTATGTTGGGAAGGCATTGTGTGATTTAGGAGCGAGTATCAATTTAATGCCCATGTCTGTATTCAGGAGGTTGGGAATTGGACAAGAAAGACCTACTACAATCACGCTGCAATTAGCTGATCATTTCTATGCACATCCGGAAGGTAAAACTAAAGACATGTTGGTAAGACTAGATAAGTTTATTTTTCCAGCCAATTTCATTATTTTAGAATGTTAAGTTGACAGAGATGTGTTAATTATTCATGGAATACCTTTTCTTGCTACAGGCAAAATGTTAATTGATGTGCAAAAAGGTGAACTGACCATGAGGATGAATGATCAGCAGATTACATTCAATGTATTTAATACACTAAAACTTGTTGATGAGAATGAATAATACCATCTCATTGACTTGACAGGAGTAGCAATCGAGGAAGAGTTCACAAGATTTTGCCACTGTAATTCTGATAGTGATATAGATTCACTTGAGCTCAATGAAACGGAGACTCTCAAAGGATTCAGTAAACTCATAGAGGTAAAGCAAATTGTGAATGGACCAGAAAAAAAGCTTGGATCCTTGAATTTATCAGTTGGTACTTTCAATCCTCTTAAACCATCTATAGAGGAACCTCCCACACTAGAGTTGAAGCCTTTTACGAAGCACTTAAAATATGCTTATTTGGGAGAAAAAAACACTTTGATAGTAGTTATTTCTATGGAGTTGACACCAACTCAAAAGGTGAGATTGTTGGAAGTACTCCGACAATCTAAGAAGGCATTAGGATGGATAATTGCGAACATCAAGGGAATTAGTCTTGCTATTTGTATGCATAAAATTTTACTGGAGGATTGCCATAGCAATTTTATTGAACAACAAAGAACGTTGAATCCAATCATAAAGAAAGTTGTTAAGAAAGATACTATCAAGTGGCTCGATGCTGGTATTATTTAATCAATCTCTGATAGCTCATGGGTGAGTCTTGTACAATGTGTGCCTAAGAAAGTAGGTGTCACAGTAATCAACAATGACAAAAACAAGCTTATTCCAACTCTCACAGTCACGAGGTGGAGAGTTTGCATGGATTATCACAAGCTCAATAAGGCAACTCGGAAGGACCATTTTCCCTTACCATTTATTGACCAAATGTTGGATAGATTAGATGCGAAAGCTTTCTACTATTTTTTGTATGGTTATTTAGGATATAATCAGATTGCAATAGCTCCCCAATGACCAATAGAAGACAACTTTCACTTGCCCATATGGTACTTTTTCATTTTGACGAATGCCATTAGGGTTATGTAATGCCCCGACAACAATTCAGTGTTGCATGACGGCAATATTCTCTAACATGGTGGATAATTTTCTTGAAATCTTCATGGATGATTTATCTATCTTTAGAGATAACTTTTAGGGCTGTTTGGCAAATCTAGAATTGGTTTTCTACCGCTGTGAAGTAGTAAATCTTGTTTTGAATTGGGAAAATGTTATTTAATGTTCGTGTAGGTATTGTGCTAGGTCATAGGATATCGCGACAAGGGATTGCAGTTGACAAAGTAAAAATTGAGGTGATAGCTCCTACAAGTTTCAAGGGTATTAGAAGTTTTCTCGGTCATGTGGGATTCTATAGAATATTCATTAAGGATTTCTCGAAGATATCTAAACCTTTGTGCGCCTTGCTGGAGCAAAATAGACCTTTCAATCTTAATGAACCTTGTTTGATTGCTTTCAAAAATTTGAAGAAACGATTGGTAAAAGCGCCAATTGTAATAGCTCCAAAATGGACATTGCCTTTTGAACTCATGTGTGACGCCAGCGATTATGCTGTGGGAGTAGTGTTGGATCAAAGGAAAGACAAGTTATTTCATGCAATTTATTATGTGAGCAGGACCTTAATGGATATGCAGTAGAACTACACCACCAAAAAAAGAGTTATTGGTTATGGTTTTCGCATTTGATAAATTTAAATCTTGTTTAGTTGGTACCAAGGTTACGTTCTACACAGACCATTCTGCTATTAAATATTTGGTGACCAAGAAATATGCCAAGCCAAGATTAATTCGGTGGATACTTCTACTACAAGAGTTTGATTTAGAAATTCGAGACAGAAAGGGGACGGAAAATAAAGTGGCTGATCACCTGTCAAAGATAGAAGCTGGGGATAAATATGGAAATGTTCAACTTATTAAGAAAGAATTCCAGATGAGCAACTATTAGGTGCCACGGCATTACCTTTGTATGTCGATATAGTGAATTACTTAGTAAGTGGGTGATTGTGTGTCAGAGTCTTAAAAATTTATTAAAAAAATGATCGAACCTGGAAACTAACTAAGACAACGATTGAAGCAAGCGCACCTATCAAATAGTAGTATAGTTTAGTGGCAAGACCGGATTGTCGAACCCAAAGAAACTAAAAGTACTAATACTAACTTTCTTCTAAAATTAACTAATCTAAAATTAACTAACTACTAACCTAAAAAGATGCGGAGACAAAGAGAATGAATTGGGGAAATACTTGTGGGAAAACCAATTGATTAAGACAATACCCGAGGAAGAATCCACCTAGACTTCACTTGTTATCTAACTCTGAACTAGATGATTTATTCACTTGACTTGATCCGTAGGATTCCCTTATTTATATTAATACCTCTTTCGATGCTACTAACGTCTAACCCTAGGTTGATTGATTGAAATCTCTTTCTAATTAAAACCCCTAGTGTTGCATTAACTCGATTTATGGACTCCCATATTAGGTTTGACCCTAATCCAGTAAATTTTTGTCGTCCTATTTATAGGAGTGCGATCAACTCCGCTTAATTATGCTAGATCTACTCTTAAATAGGGACTTTTGCTCCACCACCTAAGCACATCAGTACTTGAATCAATATCCTGGAATACCAAAACAAGAATCAAGAACAAATTAAGTATTTATCATACAGCTCAGAAAATAATAACAAGATTCGTCTTAGGTTTCATCCCCCCAGGTATCTGAGGGTTTAGTTCCTAATTATAAAAGAATACATATCAAAAGAAAATATAAAACAAAACATAAAGAAAACCCTAAAACCCCCTGTAGGAATGGAAGGAGAGTTCCTCAGTCTTGAGTATAATCACGGCTTCTTGGGATGAATCAACTGTCTTTCTTCGAGTTAATCCCACAATTTGGCCCCTCTGGCTTGGCTCTTTGGCCTAGCTGAATGCCCTGCTAAACGCTGCCTTTAAGGTTGGCCTCTAGAGTGTTTATATAGGCTTTTGGAATGTCTTTCTTTGCCTCTAAGTACCCTATTCCGAATGAAACTTTTCTTTGCTGCGGCAGGGATACGCCCGTGTAAGTCGAGGCCATGTCGTGGTCTAACCTATGAAAGAGGAACCACGGTGTATTTCAGGGGACAAGCCGTGTGCAATTTGTACTTGGCCCATTTTCTCTGTTTTCGGCCCGTTTCTCATTCTTTTTATCCTCCAGAGCTCTTATAAGTATAAAACATGAAAACAAAGTATTAAGAGCACCAAATTCCACAATTAAAGGGCTAAATCATCCAAAAACATGCTAAATGTGGGATTAAAATATGTTCATATTATGGTTTATCAAATACCCCCACGCTTAAGCTTTTTCTTGTCTTCAAGCAAAATTCTCAACTCACAATTAAAATGAACTTCCTCAATTCATAATATTCATCGATAATGTTTCATCATAATTCATAGATAATTTATACATGGATAATTTTAACTCAAAGAGTCCTAAATATTCAAACAATCAAAGTCATAAGTTTTTAGCACGAAAAATATAGGTGTTTCCCCTTATCTAAATAATTACCTTTAATTCAAAACTGTCAAGGATTGACATCCTCACTAAGGATTCACTCAAGTCACTCAAGGTGTTTAAGGTTCAAAATAAAGCACTCAACAGTCGAACATGAAAAGTTAATCCCATAGGCTCGCTTGAAAATCAAATATCCACCACTATAAAATGAGATGATACGTAAATCAAAAGGTCTTTAAAAGGGTTGTAACAGGGCTTAGGTTAAAGGTGTGGATAAAGGCTGAATTAGAAGGGTTAATATCGAGATTGAATTGACAATTTACCTAACTAAAAAAATAAACTAATCCTAAATAATTACATAAATTGAAAACTTGAAATACTAATAATACGAGCTTCTCTTTTTTTCCCTTTTTTTAAGAACTAATCAGATAAATACATAATATGAGAAAATTTCAACTACTGAAAATAAAATAATTAGGAAACTGATCAAATCAAGTCTCAAAAGAAGGGTAGTCAAAAGGAATGGCGATAAGAAATACAAGATGGGTTTTGGGTTAATATTAGTGGGTGAGTCAATAAATGGTTTTTAGGATCAAAAGAGTTCACTAGGGGTTAATTATGAAGGTAGGCTTTTAGTGGAGTAAGTGGGTTAAATCCTAAGTGCCTTTATCATCTTAGTATATCATATCAAAGATGTGCTCTCGACATGTATAATTGAAGCAAGTTCTAGAATAACAAATCAATGTTGACACACTCATAATCAATAAAGTGAGCACAAAAAGAATGTATGCTCTAAAAGGCTCAAAATCTCACAAAAATTATGGGTTTTTGATGACAACCTTGTTAATTTCAAATCTCAAGGTAATAATTAAATTCAGTTAGACAACCTAACAAACTTTTAATTTTTTGAAAATAGACTCATCATGTTTGATTCTTTAGTATCTTAAAGTTTAAATTATCAATGCACAATTGACTATGACTTAATCTAAAACATATCAATAAAAATCATAAATCAACAAGAATTTCATTCTAATAAGTGATATAAGAAGATTACTTAAGACAAGATATCATTCAGGGATTTGAGAATAATGCAAAAAGTTAGACACTTTTTCTAAATAATTTTCACCCCCCACACTTAAGATGTACATTGCCCTCAATGTACAAAGATATATATGGAATCATAAGATATAGGGAGAAGTGAAACTTCTTGATTTTTGGATGGATTCCTTGAGTCAACAGTGGTCGTGGTGTGGTGGCCGTCGATAATCTCTGTGCTAGATGAAGAAATTGGGAATCTTATAAAGAGTTAGCCAGGAAATAATAAGAATACTTCTAAATATACTAATTATATATTTAAAGAAAAGAAAAATAAAAAAAGGATGTAAAAAGGGAAATAAGCCTTAAAAAACCAATTAATGGACCTAAAGGTCCTTATTATTAGATGGTTTGCGAGGTGGGTGTGATTTCTAAGGCCGTGGTGTGTGATTCCCAAGCAACTTGAAGAACCTAAAACCAAGAAACTAAAATAGAATAAACCAAATTTAGTAAAACAGAAATAAAGATGGGGAAATTAAAAGAGACGAGAAAAGAAAAAGAGAAAATAAATGGACTCAAAAGTCCTTTTCCAGTCGAATTAATGAAGCGGCCGGCATGAACTTATGTAGATCGGTCTCGCACAGGTAGACTGGGATAGTATCCTTCCATTTCTTTGACATGGATTAGGTGAAGATCAAGGACTTTAGAAGATGAAAAAGGAGAGAAATGAAAGGGAAAAAACTTTAGAGGTGTCAGAGAAGAGAATGGAGCTTGATAGATTACTAAGCAACGATCACAAAAACGTAAAAATCATCAAAAATCGAGCTCGAAACATACCTCAACCAAGAACGACAATGGCCGAACCCTAGATAACTCTTTTTCTTTTCTTTTCTTTCAATTTTCGGCAATATGAACATGATAATGGCCTTTAATTTATTTTTATTTTATTTATTATACATTAATTATCATTTTACCATTTTATCCCTTACTTAAAACATTATAAATTCATTCATTTAATGGCCATTTATGTCAAAATACACTATCAGTGGTCTAATATCAACATAAGGACCTTTCATTTAATAATACATGGCAATTAAGCACTTTAACAACTAGCACACAGCTTTTGCATTTTATGCGATTAAGTCCTTTTTCACAATTCGGCACACAATCGATAAAATCTTCATACAGAACTTTCACACATACTTTATCACATACTGTAAACATAGAAAATAATATTAAAATATTTTTTGACTTAGGATTTGTGGTCCCAAAACCACTGTTCTGACTAGGGTCTTAATCAGGCTGTTACATTAAACATCAAAGAACAGATAGATTCAACAACGAAAACTCTCAAAATCTTTAACAATTTCAAAATTAAAGGTACGGGCTAGCTAGATTGACCTGCAACGATTACAAAAACATAGAAATCATCAAAAACTAAGCTAAAACAGTACCTTAATCAAGCTAGGAGTGTGTCGAACCTTAGAAAGCTTCAAACGCTTTTTTTTCTTTTCTATTTTCAGGTGCTAAAAAGATGAATGAAATGAATTTTGGCTTTGTTTTATTAAATTATAACTTAATTACTAATTTACCATAATAAACTTTGTTATAAACATATAAAAACATATAATGGATGGCCATAATTGTCCACTTACATTAATCATGGACTAATAACATTATAAGGACCTTTGATTTATTAAATCATAGCAATTAAACACCTTTAACAAGTGGAATGCAACTTTTGCATTTTACGCGATTTAATCATTTTTATCAAATTAACCAACCAATCGATAAAATTAGCTCACAAAATTTTCACACATATTAAATAACATGCTGTAAATACCAAAAATAATATTAAAATAATTTTTTGACATCAGATTTGTGGTTCTAAAATCACTGTTCTGATTTAGCTAAAATGAGGCTATTACAGTTACCCTAAATCTTCTTTCTCTTTACACTTGTGTTTTTCTTAGAAACTGCAAAAAAATTTTCTTCTACACAGACTTTTACCTTAACTTTCAAAAATAGCTAGACGATCTATCCCTCAATCATCTGTTATGCCACCTCGCACTTTCTTTAACACTACGATAGAAGAGCGGCATCAAAAAAATATCTCCAAGCAACCCTTTTGCTTGAAAAAAGGCTTTCTTTTAAAGACGAGCCTTTTATGGGATACGATGCTTCCATTTCTTCTATCGTCGAGCAACATGGATGGCAAATTTTTTGTTTGTATCTGGAAGATGTTCTGACCAAGATTGTTCAAGAGTTCTACGCTCATCTTACTTCCCCAAATACTACTTCTATATATGTCTGTGGAGTCTCGATCTTATTTGTTGAGGAAACTATTAATGCTCAATATGGTCTTTCTGATATCCAAGATAAGCACACCCATTTTGCTGCAGACATCACTGCTGATTGGTTGACTCAGGTTCTTCAAGACCTTTATGTAGCAAGAACTAAATGGACTATGTCAATTCAAGATTGTTACATCGTGTAAAGGGCATCTTTGAAGCCCAAGTGCAAGGTTTGGTATCACTTCCTTAAGATGTGTTTAATCCCTTCTACCCACAACTCCACCGTCTCTAAGGAGTTGATCTTGTTGCTCCATTCCATAATGTAGGGTAGGAAGATTGATGTTGGTAAGATCATCTTCAATGAAGTCCAGCGATACACGCAAAAGAATGTCAGGAGTCTCAACTTCCCATCCCTAATCACCGCGCTTTTCCAGGGAGTAAATGTTCAAGTATAGTCTAGTAAAGATGTGACCCCAAATAAAGGGGCCATTACAAGATTGATTTTTGCAAAGATTTCTTGGAAGGATTTGCCACTACAACAACCTCCTGGCTCAGCCTCTACGTCCTCTACACCGACATTTGCCACTGCAACCACCTCCACTTCTAACAGTTTATTTGAGTAGCAAGTGCTCAGCTCATTGGAGAAATTGTAGAAGCAGAATAATATTATCGAGACTCAGTAGTTTTAGCTTATTGTAGATTTGGCAAAGCTACCAGACAAACTAGCTCTCTACTAGGCCTATTTGGAGAGGAGGGACGCTACCATGAAAAGGGCCCTTCAAAAGAATTTCACCAATTCGATGCCTGTATTTCCTGACTTCCCTAAGGAAGTACAAGCAACTGTAGCAAAAGGGGTGGGTGAAGTAGAGCCAGCTGAGACAGACCCTGCCACTACCGAGAAAGAAACAAAAGAACAAGAGGAAGAAATAGAGAAAATGGAATCGGTCTACATTGCGACTAATCGTGAGGAAGAAGAAGAAGTAAACCCCACACTTGCACCACCAATGGACAGCACTGCAGCTATTTCACCTCCCTCTACTGAACCAATGACTGAACATGATCGAGAAATCAATCGTCTCATTGATGAAATCACCAAGTATGATAATGAATAGAAGAATGTTCCACTCCATTCATTAAAAAAGAAAATACGTTATAAGCATAATGCACGCAAATCCACCTGCAAAAAATAATGAAGTAACCATACTAAGCTCCAAGCCATGGAAGTTTTCTTCTTTTCCTTGCATCATGCATTCCATTTGTTTTGCCATGTCATTTTTTGTACATATATATATCTTCTTGCATTCATGTTTCATGCCTATACATGCATTGAGGACAATGCATCCTTTAGGTTTGGGGGTGTACTGAGCATTTAGGATGCATTTTCTATATAATAAACACGTTGTTTATATTCAATAAGCATTTTCATTTTAGTGAATTTTGTTTTGCCACGTAACTGACAAGGACTATTTCGACTATGATGAGTACAACTTTTACTTGTGATGCTCGATGATGAGTTTAAATTCTTCAATATATCTAGAACATGTGACGGTGGATTAGGTAAATTTAGCTTAGGTAAGGTTTCTTGGAAATTACCTCCTAAAAATGAGATGTTCTGAATTTTGTTATATTTGGACTATAGTGAATTTCTTTTAATAAACTTAGAGATTCTCATAGCTAAACTCAATAAAATTGCCAAATCGTTATTTAAAGAGACAACAGTAGATACTCCAATACTTAGAATTGCCAAGTAAGTCAGCAACACTTTGTTTGCTCCATTGTCTTGTTGGCTAGAAATGCAAGTTTAAGCAAGAGTGTGTAATAAAGTAAAGAAAATTGGAGGCACTCCATTGTAGCAACAGGCTGAGTAACTAAAGAGTTGTTTGCTCCATCCATCTTCTAAGTTAAAAGCTTTAGCTTCATGAGTGATTTTTATGCAAATTGTGACATGGATGAGTACTTGGTAATTTAGTGTATGCTCCATTTTGATTATCGAGTCAAAGAATTGTGTGACATGCTAAAAACCTATTTCAAAAAAGTGTTAAATAAAATAAAATGCCATTACAAATCACCTTGAGTTAAGTTAAAAGATGAACTAAGTAAATTGGAGATACTTGTTATAGTGAAAGTTGCATAAGTACTTAGGGCTATATTTTCTACATTGCCTTTGCTGAATAAGCTTATGAAACTTGATCAATTTTTTAGACATAGAAGATTGCTGAGAACTGAAGTACAGGATGCCCTTTTGATGGTCTAACAACAAAAAGGTGATTATGTTGTTGTGTCAATTCGTACATGTAACACCCCTAACCTATATCCATTGTCGAAATAGGGTTATGAAGCATTACCAAAGTTTACATTTTAGAACTATCAAAAATTTTAAAACATTTAATTCATATCATCAGTCACAACAAAACCAATCAATAGCATACATACAGTCCCTTATATGAGCACTCGAGGCCTTAAAAACACATTTGAAGCAAATCGGGACTAAATCAGAAACATATAGAAATTTCAGGGAAAAGATGAAAATTTACCAACTACAGGGGTCAAATGGCTGTGTGGCCAAATCGTGTGACTCACATGGCCAAGAGACACGCCCGTGTCTTAGGCTGTGTAGGCATTCGAAATAGGGACACACAGCCGTGTCCTAGCCCGTGTCCGTACTCGTGTAACTCACTAACTAGGGTCACACAGCCAAACCACACGCCCGTGTGCCAGGCCATGTAAAACCTGACTTGCAACCCTTTGAAAACTACAGGGGACACACGGCCGTGCTACCTAGCCATGTGTCACACACAACTGAGACACACGCTTGTCTCTACCCGTGTGGATTAAAATAGGCTATATTACATGCCATTTTTCTCACCCTTTTCAAAATGTACCAATAATCCATTTTGCACATATAAATAAGCCCCCCAAAGGCACCAAAATCATGCATAATCAAGCCAAACATATATGGTATAATAAAATCCAACCAATATGCTCAAAGACACCTCAAATGACAACATTAAAACATGTATAACCATGTACTAAATTTGGCCAAAATAATAGATTAACTTTTAACTAAGTTTGCATCATTACACAACATGTAAATAACTTAACAAAACATACCATTTGGTACCAACTGAACCACATAATCATTAGCATCAAATACATATATGCTTACTATGGCAAAACACCAATTCACAACAAGTTATATGTCATATCTAATATGCACATTCAACTACTTTTTTATCTACCAAAATTCAACCATAACAAGTCATATATCAACCATTACAAGGCTACTTATATACACCTTATAATATATATCATTTTACCAACACAAGACCAAAATGCAAACTAACCAAATGGTCATTTCCACAACCAAAACACATAGCCTAACATTAGCCAAAATACCTATACATGCCATTATAACCTTAACAAAGACATCACCATCTACCGATATAATCGCTAGATAGTGTGATAAATCTCTGACGAGCTTCCAACCCGATCGAGCTTCCTATAGTCTGAAAAGTAAAGAAAAATAACTACAAAAGCAATGAATGCTTAGTAAGCTCGTATAAACTTTAATAATATCTAACCATTTCAAATATGAAATTTATACAATTCAAGAATAATCATATACCGATATCACACTATTCTTGAAACCAAATTCAACAATTCACAAATTGAATAATTCCCTAGCATTACTTATACCTATCATCCCTAACAAAATAGGATTTTATAAAAACTTTAAGTCTCTTTTAATTTTCTTCCTTTAGTTTGCATGTCATTACTTTCCATATATTTACTTTATTTAGCTTAATTAACATCACCAATTCAACTCATCATTCTCTTTTTCATCACTTATTTTGTAACAGCCCGATTTTAGGCCTAGTTGGAACAGTGGTTTCGGGACCACAAATCTGACGAGGAAACAAATTATTTTTATTAAATTTTTATGTTCTATGATTTCATGAAATAGTTTCATGAAAATTTCATTCAAAAATTTCGACGTTTGGGCACTCAATTTAGTCAAAAGGATTAAATTATAAAAAGTGCAAAAGTTGAGTTCTACAAGTTAGAGGTTTCCAATTGTTATGAAATTTTAAATTTGAGGTCCTTAAATGATAATTAGACCATTGATTAATTTTTTCGACAAAAATGGACATGAAATAGGTGAAATAGAATTTTTTAAGTTAAGGGCATTTTAGACATTTAGTAATTAAAATGAATTAAAAACAAAATTAAAAGCCAAGTTTTTGTCCATATTCAACTCATGACCCAAAATTGCATGGAGAAACCATGGCTAGGGTTTTTCAAGCTTCCAATCTCGATTGTAAGTCTGTTCTAGCCCCGTTTTTAATGATTTTTACGTTTTTGAAATCCTAGTAACAAGATCTATCTATTTCTACCACTAATTTGAGATATGGCTGAAGTTTAGGGTTTTAAACCATGATGAATATGTGTGTATTTTGATGTTTAAAGGTATATTTTGCATGTTTATGATTAGAGAAACGACTTTTACTAAGTGATTTTCGGTAAAGATGCTAAAAAGGACTAATTTGGAAAAGTTATAAAATTTGTCATAAAAGTGTAAATTAGTGGAAATTGTGGGCTGTTGTAGTTATGAAAATGGTTCGGATAGGCTTAAAATACAAATAAATTGAATGAAAATCATTTTACGAGCTTAGGGGCAAAAGTGTAAATATGTGAACCTTTAAGGGTAAAAACGTAATTTTGCCATAATATGATTTTTGGATCACATTAAATAATGTGACTAATAAATAGACTAAATGTGATATTATAGATCAAAGAAAATGAGGTTTGAGCCTAGAACGGAGGAAAACAACGAATATGACGAATATGTCATTTTCATCGATTGTGCTACCGAGGTAAGTTTGTACGTAAATTGTAACACCCCAAACCCGGTCAATACACCACGACCGAATCTGGTATGCTACGGGGAAAACGCATTTGAAAGGTTAGGTTTCGGATAAAGGTTTGATGAAAACTCTTTGCTGTATTTGTACTTTGTAAAAAAAAACCTTGGGCATGATTATTTTAAAACCGATAGTGCATTTTACTAACCCGGAAGTTTTGAAAACTTAGTTGAATCTAATAGTAAAACCAATTTATATCATTTGGAAATTCGAGTTATTCCCTTTTAGTTGCTTAAAAACATTTTGAACTTAGTTTAAGTTTGTAAAACCTTTGAGTTGTATTCATTTTAAATTACAGCGTGATACCCGATGGTAAAGTTTAAAGCATATCGCTTTGTAGTTTTGAAAACCTTATCTTTCCAAGTTTTATCAAATATTAACCCAATAATTTGTTAAGGCATATTTGAGATCAAATCTAAGCAAATAAATAACCCAAAGTAAAATTTTAAAAAGGCCTTTTACAATCCCAACAAACCAAATAAAAGAAAATATGAAATATAGTACCAAGTTTTTAACTCAGTGCAACTCCGAATTTATTTTTGGCATGGTCACCTCGAGTCCACCCGACTCCATGTCCGCAATCTAAGTGTCACCTGAAATGATAAGGGAGAAGGTGAGTCGCATGACTCAGTGCATAAATCCCCCTCCTGATGAATGCAACATACTAACACACATCATAACAAAGCAATACAATTAATGCACCCAATCCTAACCATCCATAACACCTTTTCTACCCCGTGTGGTACCAAACCACTGGTGGTGCCAAACCACTGGTGACCCAAAGTCACGATATCCATCAATGTGGTGCCAAACCACTGGTGACCCGAAGTCACGAATAATCCATCTGTGAGGCCAACCCACGTGTGATACCAAATCACTGGCGACGATCCCGTATCTCCATAGTGGGGCCAACCCACGGTGGTACTAAGCCACAGGGACGAGTCGCTATGAGGTGCCAAACCTCTGGTGTCCCAAAGACACAAATGTGATACCAAATCACTGGTGACCGAAGTCACGAATAGTCAGGTTGTGGGGCCAACCCACGTGTGATACCAAATCACTGGCGACGATCTCGTAATATCAACTGTGGGGCCAACCCACTGTGGTACTAAGCCACTGGGACAAGTCGCTATGAGGTACCAAACCTCTGGTGACCCAAAGTCACAATAAATCGATATGTGATACCAAACCACTGGAGGTGCCAAACCTCTGGTGTCCCAAAGACACGGATATCATATTCCCCCTCCTCTCATATCACCCATAGACATGTCATACCGACTCATGTAAAGTATGCAAACATGCAAATCATGCTAACATGTTAATATTGCATCTAACAACACATACATCATAGATCATGATATCAGATATCAACAACAGAACTCGTAATGAAACGGACTTACCCGAATCCGTGCGCATACCCCATAGGGTATCATATCAATCAACCATACTGTTTCAGCTTTATTAAACAATCAGGTTATTAAGCATATTACTAAGTAAAGAGTGTGTTAGTTTACACACTTGTTAAAACGCAAGCCTTAATCCCAAAGAACCGATCTAAGACCCTCGATTACCTTGCTCCTATAATCGGCCAAACATGAATATCAGGACTAAGGCCATTCGGCCAAACCAAATAACTCAAGAGGGTTAACGTTCAAACCCTTACCTTACGAGTGATTTGGTTTCCTACCAAATCCCGAACCAACCGATGGTTTTCCTTTAAGCAAACGTCCACACCCTAGTAAGAAGAACAGTTAATCATTTAGAGACTTTGGCTTAACGAAACACAATGAATAGACTGATAAAACCAACCCTTACCACCACTTACCAACCGATCACCCACAGATAAAGGCTTCGCTTGACTGTCTCGAAATCCCGGATGCCCTATAATGAAATCGGTTCCAACACAAGAGATTAACTCCTTTCAACAAATGCCGAAATCGGCTCTTAACCAAAACAGAATTGACAGAGAACAAGGGAGGGGAGAAATAGGCATTCGGCCTAGCACTAACCTTCCTCTAAAAACCCGATTGAAGAAAAAGAGAAGAGACCACCCTTGCTTGAGACTTTCGGCCAGCACTAAACAAAAGAAAGAAGAGGGTTCGGCTAAGAAGGCAAAGTAGATTTGGCATAACGGTTTCGGCAAATAAGATTTGAGAAGAAGAAAGAAAAATGGACAGGAGGAAAGTACTTTCAGTTTTGAAAGAAAAAAGAAAGGGAGAAGGTGTTTTGGAGAATAACTTTCGGCTATCAATGTTTCAAGAGAAGAAAGGAAGTATGAGAAGAGAGAATGCCAGTTTCGGCTTAACACAAATGAAAAAGAACAAAAAGAAACGGAAGAGAGCATTCGGCCACACACAAAATTTAGGAGACACAAGTGCAAATTTCGGCAAAACAAAGAAGAACTTTGGCTTTAACACAAAATGACCGAAAATGCACCAAAATGCAAAGTGAATTTCGGCACTCCCACCTACCTACCAAAACCGGCCACTCCCCCATGAAGACTCCAAGATTCGGCCACCTCCTAAGCTCACTCATGGCCACTAATTCAAACTGATTTGAATTAGTCAAATCCCTTAATTCACTCCTTGCCCACCATTTAAAACATTTGACTTAGTCCATGGCAGAGTTTGAACTGCTCACAACTTCTCCCCCTCCTTGGCGTCAAAATGGAAAGCAAAAGGTAACTTCCGCAGCTCGAACACAGGACCTCTTCCCCTTGCAAGTGGCGTCACACACAAGCTCTAAGTGGCGCCTTCCTTGCCACTCTACTAGCCCAAATCTTGTGCTAAAATCCACCTAAAAAACCCTATAACTCCTAGCTCCTTCAGCTCCCTTCACTTAAAGCTTAAAAACTAAAATTTTCCTACCACTCAGGCTTACATCAGGCTTACAACTAAGCCCCAAAACATAAAAAAAAAACAACCACACCGCAGATCAAACACATGCAAACAATGCAATAACAAAATAGCCCCTATTCCAGGATATTACATAAATAATACATCGTTTTTTTATTTATGTTTTAATATTTTGTTTTATTATATGAGATATGGTTGAATATGGAGTAATTATTTGATGTAAATTATGAATTGTGATTGATTATGGATGAATTGGTAAAATGTTGAAAAGTGAGAATTCCCGGTTGAACCTTAGGAATAGAAAAGATACGAATATCTATTATTATGTACACCAGATAGCTTCGGATACAAGGGTGGTACTATGTGCAGGCCACCGTGTATCATTATTATTTCGATGAGTTCAACGGGAAATTGACTAAGTGAAAATACATGTGATCATGTAACGACTAAGTGTAATTGAATATGATTATGTGATGAATAGTGTGAAAATTTATGAACAATGTGCTGGATATTTGATCGAACTTTGGTAGGATTGATGTGGAATAAGTATGACTATGAAGACTTGTTAATATTTGATAATTACTGGCTATTGGAATGGCTAGCTATGGACATGCTTGGTGTTATGTGTGTGTAAAGGAAAGTTAATACAAAGAAAACATGAAAGAGTAAAATTAGCAATAAAATAATTTTGGACAGCAGCAGTTGTGTGACTTTGAAAAAATCACTAAAAATGGTGTAAATGGAATTAGAGATTTAATAAGATATGAAATTAAATCCTATTGAGTCTATTTTCATATAAAAGAAACGGTATAAGCAAAGGAATTTCACATTTTGAGATATTTGAATTTTTGTAAGATAGAGTCAGAATGATTTGGGAATCCCTTGTTCTAAATTGGTAAAATCATTAAAAAAATTTAAAAATATAATTATGGGTTATAATTTATATGCTTAAAATTATTAATGAGTCTATTTTCAAAAGAAACAAATGGGAACCTCATTCAAATCCCGTACGAGGAGATAATTAATTTTTAGTGAAGAGAGGTCAGAACTGTTGGACAGCAAAATAGGGGTGACTTTAATGAATAAACTGTACTTATTGGCTAAACCAAAAATTCTTAAAATATTATGGCAATAATATATGTGAGTCTAGTTTTAGGAAAAATTAACAGATCTTAATTTAGAGTTTCATAGCTCAAGATATAAATAATTTAGTGACTGTGACTCTAGTTGATAGCTTGAGATGAACATAAGTAAATAGTGAAATTTTGTGCAATTATGATTGTATTACCTTGAGAACATATTGTGAGAATTGGTGAAAACATGTTAATATATTGCTTATTATTTTCATACAGGCTTACTAAGCTATATAGCTTATCCCCTTCCTTTCCTTTTTCCTATAGTGTCACAGAGGCTAGCTCGGGTTGGAGGTCATCGGAGATTCTATCACACTAAGAAGCTATGGATTGGAATCGATGATTTTTATTCTAGCTTTTTAAGTCTATGGCATGTATAGGGACTTGGTCATTTGTGTACATGTTATTATGAGTTGGCCTAGAATATTGGCTTATGCTAATTGAAGGTCATTGTTGTATAAGGCCATTTGATGTGGCCAATATTTGTTATGTTATAAGTCTATGATAAAGCATTACATGGATGTGCATGCTTGTTTGGGTTGGAAGAGTGAATGTATGATAATTATGTAACATCCAAAAAGTGGGCCTAAGCATTTACAAGGTAGTCTAATATGTTAAATTGAGATTGTAAAGGTTGGGCTGACTTTTTGGATTAGGGTTAAAGTTAGTGCTCTGGATAATTTAAAGTGAAATAGTGGGCTTTAAAAAAATTTGGATTAGGTGGCTAATAAATGGTGTTAGCTTATAATTTAAGAAGATGGTTAATTAAGTGACAAGCTGGGCTTGTGGCCCAAAGGATTAAAGTGCATTAAGTGAGCATAAGGTGGCGCCTTAAGGGAGGAGGAATTTGGGCCCTGAGTGACCGATTGGGCCTTAGAAGATGGGTCAAATTCGGCACTTAAATGGGAAGGGGGTGGACGACAATTAGGCTACCTTTTAGGAGTTATTTCTATTATTTTAAGTGTTAAAAAGCTGATAATTAATAAGGAGGAGTTGGTTTTAAGGTGGGCTCTCCTAAAGGTAAGATAAGGATTGAGTTATCATGAGATTTAAAGGTTATCAAAAGAAGAGGGAGAGTTGGCCGAAACGCAACTACAGGAGGGGGGAAATCAGTTTAGTATAGGCTAGCTGAAATTCTGCTAACCATTCTCTCCATCTTTTCTTTCTCTTTGCCGAAATCTACACTCCATCCTCTCTCGGTTTTCTTTCTTTTCTTTTTCCTGAAAACACATCATAGCCGAAACTCCTTAAGTGTTTCTCCTCTCCTCAAAAACTCTTCTATAGCCGAATACTCTTAGTGCCTATCTTCTTCTTCTCTATAGCCGAATCTACAAAGGAGATTTCTGTTTTCCCGAAGGTTCACAGTAAGTTGTATACTCCTTAGTAATCCGGTGAGTTTCAGGATTTTTTTTCTATGATTCCTTTGTTTTGATCAACTCCTAATCTAAATCATTGTTTCCAAGGCCCTGTCGATTATACTCTTTACTCCTTGAAGCCGAAACTGTCCCATTAAGGCCGATTTGGTGGAAAAATAGAAGGTAAGAAGTGGTAAGTATGGCTGAATGGCCTTCCATGATTCTTTCCATTTAGCCGAATGGCATATAGGTTGGAATGGTTGTGATTTTCAATTCGTTTAATATTTGGGGAATGGTCGAATGTAGGAAGGTTGGTGGTGACAATTTCTAAAGGATATTCGATATTCGGCTAACTAGGTAAGTGTTCATTTTAAAGGTTAGATTTAACTAATAAGTTAGATCTCATCGTTATTTGGTTTAATGATTAAGGGATTGTTATGGATTCAACTAACAGTCAAGTAGAGAAGGTTGGATCTGTAAAACCGTTGCCCAAATTCAAGAAGCGATCTGTTTCGGTAGTGCGAGATTGGCCAACGAGGTGTGGGCCAAAATCAAAGTCAGATCGTGGGCCAATAGTAGTTGTTTCAAGTGATAGTAACGTAGATATAGCAAAAGCCTTAGTACGCAAATCAGGTGTGTAACACTTTCCCACCGTCTAGATCTGATTAATAATAAATGTATAACAAAAGCCTTAGTACGTAGATATAGCAAAAGCCTTAGTACGCAAATCAGGTGTGTAACACTTCCCCACCATCTAGATCTGATTAATAATAAATGTATATATATGTATATGTGTTCATAAGATTTATATGTTGCATTAAAAGCTGAAATCTCGGATTTAAACGACGGACCCTCAGGTTAGTAAATAATCTGACTATATGTTACAAGTAAACTGTTGTACATGTTTTAAATTATTGTACATGTTGCATGGGGTGGGTGATGAAAGGAGGAAGTTATATGTACATGTATATGAGTAACGGTTTTTACCATGAACTACTATAGCGGCTAATGCCGTGAACTATTATACGGCCTTCGGCCATTATATGTTATAAGGGCTTCGGCCAATATATGTTGATGAGCAGCTTAACTGCCATCTTGGAGAGTAGCGGTGTGGGTTGATTGTAGAAATCCCCAATGGTGTGTTGGTTGGTACGGGGGCATGTAGCGGATGGAAACCTAGGCAAATCGGTTGGGCTTTGCATATTATATGTTTCCATGTAAATGAATTTATTATTATGTTTAATGAGGCCTAAATCTAGTGGTGCATGAGGGTTGTACACTGAGTCTCGCGACTCACCCCCTTTAAACTAACCTTTCAGGTGACGATTAGTGCATCGAATCGGGCCGGACTGGAGCGCAAGGTGGCCATGCAAAAGAAGATGGATCCGGCGACAAAGTTTCCCCATATTAGTTTTTTTTAAAAGTACTTTATATGATGGATTTAAAATACATTGTACTAAGGCCATAGGCCATTTGTTTACATTTTAGATTTAAAATAAGCCTTTAGTATTTATTCTCATTTTAATTTCTTTCAAGGACATGTAATTAAGTTTTGGGTTTTATTTTACAAAGGCACGTTCTATATAAAATATATTTGGGTTTTTTTTTTTTTGAAAATACATGTTTGACAAAATTTTTCTTAGTGACATACCAGATCTGGTAGTAGTGTTTGATCGGGGTTTGGAGTGTTACAAATTGGTATCAAAACCCAGTTCAAAACTCAGCTTTGGGATTTTGGGCCCAAAAGATTTTCTAAAAATGGGTTTTTAAAACATGGATTTTTATTAGTAAAGGTTTATTAGCTCAGCATGGCACCTGCGTCTCCGGCCAAGTTCGCCAGGTAAGTACTCTAAACCATTGTGTGATATAAATGTGGGCTTAATGGGCTTATGGGACGTAGACTATTTAGGTTAGAACTTGATGGAATCTAGGTTTAGACAAACAAACTCTTAAAAATCCATAAGACTTAACTTTATTAAACAAAACCTGTAAACAAGTCACAAGACTAAAGTGTGGTAACAAGCATATGCATGTCTAGGAGAAGATCCGGAAGAGCTTGGTATTTAAGCAGTCCGAGTGACTCACCTCCTCTTCACAGGAATCTCACCTGGTGCATAGTGATTATTCACTTTAGCCATGACAGGGTGTGGCAATAAGCATATGCATGTCTAGGAGTGGATTTAGGGAAAGCTTGGTATTTAAGTAGTCCTAGTGACTCACCTCCTTTCCACTAGAATCCTACCTGGTGCATAGTGACTATTCACCCTAGTTACGAGTACGTGTTGACAGGCCAAAACTACAATTAAAACCCGAAAGGGACCAGCCACCTGTTTTCTCACAAAATTATTAGAATATCCTTATTTTGGAAAAAATTACCTATGATTTACAAATATACCCCGATTTACAAAGTCAACAGAATCTTTCCATATGAAACAAAAACAACAACATCATCAAAATATCC